>OU612046.1:60431593-61711310 GCA_914767935.1 Coremacera marginata
AATTAAGTTTTTTATAAAAATAGCCAGTTCATATTTTCAAATTCCGATGAACATTGGTTAAGATTTCTTCGCTCAAAAATTATAATTCCAAGCCCACTGTTGAATTCCGTTAAACTGTAAAAACCGCTTTGGTGTTTTGTGTCAGGCATAGAACAACGCTTTGAATAAACTTTTATGTAAACTACGCAGCAAAAAGGATAACATGCTGCGAGGATATGCACAGCTATCATTGTGGACAGTGTTTTTAACGTATTTTTATTTCCAAGAGACGGTAGTTAACAAGGTTTGTTTTTTTTTTTTTGTCTATCAACTCAGCTTGTGTTCAATTTTGTTCAACTAACAAGGGAAAAATAATGGAAATATCTATGAACTTCATTAAATATGAGTGGCACAAAATTTGTTAAACTTTTTTTTAAATAATATTTATTTCATCCCTCTATTATCATTAAAGATCTCTCTCTCTCTCTCTCTCTCATAATTTGACTAAGCCGAATACATTATAACATGTTAGTTTAAAAGTTTTGGTTGATTCAGCACATTAGGGCGATTCGGAAAAGTCGACTATTTTGTTTTTAAGATCCCCTCTGAAATAGAATGAAGGAACTCTTAATATTAATATTTAGAGGTAGCGCATTGAGATTTTCTATTGTTTCTTCGGAAAGCAACATTGACCTTGAGCTCGATAAAATATAACCTTTAATAATTGAAAAATTATTGGAGTTATATAAACACATAACTTAAAACTTATGAAAGAAGGTCGTAATTAATGTACAAATAAGTTTTAAATAATATTTACGAGGCCTGTGATAAACAAAGAGAGAAAGAGAGAGAGAGAGGGAGCAGCAACAGTACTTGTTTGAAAATATTTTTAATGCATTTTTTTATCAGAAATGACAATTTTGGAATTTCCAAAGATGATTTTATAATATTTAATGATAACTTTAATGATTTTACCGAAAACTGAAGAAAAAAAGTGTAATTGTAACATTCGAGGGTCGCTTGATAATTCAGTGAAAAAATTGAGGTCGTTTGATAATTACCTGCGTAGTAACTTTAACTGTAACACTGATACAACTAACATCTGTTAGCAGAGCGCGGACTTTACCACTATTGTGGTAAATCTACCACATTTTTCAAAATTTAGCACCGAAGTCTTAAAATGTACCACTATATCCACCATCATAAAATTTTTTGATGAATTTGTTCTCTATGAAATAATTTTAATAAATACACCACTAGAGAGCTTAATTGTGAATATTTTAGATTTTGACATATTATAATGACATTGATATTTTGACCTTGACTGTCATCTGTTAATATTAAATCTGCAAAACGAAACGGTTTGCAAACTGTTAGCGTTGCAAACCTAATTTTTTGCTATAGAATATTGTAATGGAAAAAACATTTTCGAGGCTGAGGGGAAATTAATAAAAATTTATAAAACTTTTAAGTTTGTTGATGGAAGGTTTATTGCTATATTTATTTTTTTTTTTAATGCATAAATCTAGTTTATGGGCACACTCTGAAAAATAATAGGCCTTTCAAAACATAATTTGCAGGAACATAACAAACATAATTTGTAGGAAGAAACAAGTATTTATAATTGGTTCCACATATAATATGATTAATTAATGCAATTTTTCTTTATGTATATATTTGCACTATAACATTATTTAATTGTACCTTAGCACTTGTTTTTTGAATTTAAAAACAATATATTTTGTTTTAAAGAAAATATGTCTTCATATTTTATAATTGAAATATATTTGTAATTATAAATGCACTGAGAACACTTTTAGTCTATTACTATTTTGTATGCTTTGAAATATAATTTAGTCAAGAATAACATTAAATATTCACGGACAAATATATATTAATTGAAGAATACATAATTTAATTGCAGTCAATCAATTATTTTCAAAACGATAATTAAGATTAACATAATATATTTACCGATGATTACACTATATTTACTTGGAAGCATATTCACCCACTTTACCAGCGAAGCACCCGCTTTATCAGCAAAGTTGCTTCAAAATTCACCTATTTTTACTGCTGAACCGCCTTATTTTTCTTTAATTTTGTTTTTTATTTTATTAATTTGAAAACACAAACACTTTTCATTTATACAAACATTTTCAGAAACACATTTTACAAGAGCTAAACTTTACAACACGTTTGACGCGGCTGCTTGAAACTTAAAATGACGCCAAGACTTGGCAACTGTTAAAAGCAAGCGCATAAAGCAACAAAGTTCCCGCTATTTTTCGTGCAAGTGCAAGAAACAGTGCAAGAAACAGATAAAGAAAGAGACACATAAAAGAAAGGAGTTTGAGTTTAACAGTGATACAAATATATTTTTACTGTGTAGAAACACACAATTCTATTTTGTCACAAGCATATTAATGTAGATGTTAGTTTTTTAGCTAAGGCAATTATATTAATGTTGCACACAACTAATATCTTGTTATATCGAAAAAGAATGCTATTGCAGGAAAGTTCTTAAGTGGTTCCCTCTGAATATTTTGTTTTTAAAACCAAATATATATAAACATATTTTTTCTCTTCGTGCAGGAGCCCAATTTTTTTTATTAGTTTTGAAATACGTACTTTTGCCTTTTTCAGACTTTGGTGAATTGTATCTCGAAAATCATTAGTGAGCGACATTTTTAAATGGACTCTTCTAAGGCCCAGTTTCTTCACAGTTCGGTAAAAGTTACCGCCCCGGTAAGCTCATAACTTTTTGGCAAATCATATCTAAATTTTCGGAGAGTTGTGAGTTTACCGGGACGGTAACTTTTACTGGACTGTTCAGAAATTGGACCTTAAGGGTTATCCCCTGAACCATAACACATATTTAAAATAAAATGAGGTCCCTGTCCCTAAACCACATTTATTCCATATTGGTTTATTTTTTGTTTGATTGACTGATAGTTTGTTGATTTCTAATCTGTTTTTGTTTGTTTTTGTTGAATTTATGCTATTTTTGTTATTGTAAACTGTATTGTTTATTTTTTTTTTTTTTTAATGATATATCAAATCTGCTACATTTTATTTCAATCTACTACACTTTTTCAAGTCCATGCACACTGTCTGTTAGTATACTACTGTCAAAGTTTCAGCTCGCTGCGACGCTTAGTTTGTGTTTGGCAGCCATTGACAGCAGACAATTTTGTAAATTTTATCAAAAATGGACAAAAGTGAACTTCGTGTGCGAAAAAAAACTATCAGCCAAACCAAGGACAGGCATGATAAACACTTTGGGGACTCTGCACCATCAATTTCAATGGTTAAAAAGCGATTTACGGAATTCCGAAGCGATCGTACAAGCACAAGTGACGCCACACGTTCTGGACGCCCAGATGGGGTCACCACACCAGAAATGGTCTCTTAAAGTCACGATATCGTGTTGACCGATCGCAGAGTTAGATATAAAAAAAAATTATCAGCAATGGGTGCGGCGTTTGCTCTCTCTCGACCATTTACGCGATCGTGTAACTGATTCTTAGGCGTGTTCGGCGATGTTGAACATAGATTAGAAGGATTTTTTTTACGTCGACTAGTAACCGTGGACGAAACATGGATCCATCACTACACACCAGAGACAAAGGAACAGTCGAAACAGTAAACTTCACCCACCGAACTTGATCCGAAAAAGGCGAAAACGGTGCTATCGGCCGGAAAGGTTACGGCGACAGTATTTTGGGATAACATGGTATAATCTACATCAATTACCTTTTAATGAAAATTACTATCAATGCCGAATACTGTGCAGCCGAATTGGACCGTTTCAATGACGCTTTGAAAGAGAAACGTCCCCATTTGGCAAGGAAACAAGTGCTCTTCCATCAAGACAATGCGCGCGTTCACAAAATTCGATGAATTGAAGTACGAATTGCTTCCTCATCCAGCACATTCTCCAAATTTGGCCGCCAGCGACTATTTTCTATTTCCAAACCTGAAGAAATGGCTCGGCGGAGAGAGATTCAGCACCAGAGAGGAGCTCATCACCGAAAGCTCCTTTATTTTGAGCGCCTATTTTGAGGACCTTCCGTAAACGCATTTTTCGGTTAGGATCCAAAACTTGGAGCAACGTTGGACGAAATAAAGGGTGGTTAAATTTTAAGGGCCGATGTTGATTTTGAATAAAACACAAATTACTTAGGAAATTATTGTCATTTCTTTTTATTATGATAATATTGGTTTAGTTCAATTATGCATGGAATAAAATATCGGCCAAATGGTCACCGCGACCTTGGCGGCACACCTCCATCCGATGGTCCAAATTTTTCATAACGCTGAGGCATAAGCGAGGTTCTATGCCGTTAATGTGCCGAATTTTCTCATCTTTTAGCTCTTGAATTATTGCTAGCTTATCGACGTACACCTTTTCTTTCAAATAACCCCAAAGAAAGAAATCAACGGTGTCAAATCACATTATCTTGGCGGCCAATTGACATCGCTACCACATGAGATAAAACGTCCATTGAGTTTGTCGCGCAAAAAAACCACTGTTTCGTTAGCTGTGTGGCAAGTGGCACCGTCCTGTTTCATATCTTCCACATTCATATCTTCCAATTCGGGCTATAAAAAGTTTGTTATCATCTCACAATAGCAAACACCATTCACAGTAACTTCCGACAGGCCTCATTTTGGAAAAAATACGGCCCGATGATGATTTTCTGCATTACGAGCTGTACGAGCATGCACTGGTGTTTTCACATCTCCTACAGATCCGGTTTGCTCAAATTTTTGCACGATTTTTCCGGTCTTACGCACATTTGGACGATTAAATTGAACGAAAAAATCACAAAGTGAACGATATGCATTTTGATTTGAACGCCCATTTTCATAATAAGCCTGAAGAACTTTAACGCGTTGTTCGATTGTGTATCTTTCCATGGTTCAAATTGAGTTAGTCTGAAATTGAGAAATGTCAAATGAAATGCAGAAAAAACTTTACGTTTAGGTATGGTTCACATTCAACATCGGCCCTTAAAATTTAACTATTCTTTATATCGAGCTAAAAGCTTGAGAAATATATTCTCAATATATGTATATTATATATATATATATATATTATATATATATATATAATATATTATATATATAATATATATATTCATATAAGTAAATGAACTTATACAACATTTTCTTTTAAGCTATTTTAAAAAAGGAATATTTTTTTTGAAAATACCAGGAAGCTTCTTGGATACTTCATTCAATATGAAATTATTTAAAAAATTAATATTTAAATAAAAGTTAGTGGTAAACAGAAAATGTTTAAGGCAGCGGTTTTGTCTGCATTCTTGTCATTTTAGTCTCTAAACAAAAATTATTTTTTTATCTAAAATCTGACTTCGTAATGCAATTCAATATTTTGCAAAATTTCATTTTCATTCTACATTTTCTATACACGTTAAAAAAGTATGTGCATTTCACTTCATTCTACTACTTTCATCATACTATATAAAACTCCACCTGTCCTCCCAACCATTTCCGCCTGTCTATTTCCATAGATTTCGTAGAAATCTACAACTCTGTTAAAAGAATATGCAAGCCAAAAACCCCTGAAACAACAAAAAAGTCAAAAAAAAACTTTGCAATTGAAAAAGTTATGGCAACAAGAAGTTGCTAACCAAAAACATTTCAAGACCTCTGGCATTTACTGTGCTTAGTGCAAACTTTTTACTTGAAACTCGCATTTGTTTGCATATGTTAAAGTTTGTTATGCTTTAATACATTGTTGTGGTTCGTTGTCAATATTGTTGTTTGTGTTGTTTTTATATTTTTTCCCCCTATCGACATTATGCATAAATACAGTAGACCAGGAAGCACTCAAGGAATCCGACAATCTACGAAAACGCACTGCAGGCGGAAGTTGGTAATTGCATTGCATATTCGTAGATTCGTAGAAGCTATAGACGCTATAACAGCCTCTTAAGAAGTCGAACAGTGCATTCTGTATTTCCTGTATAGCAAAGTTTTCATATGAATTCTTGTACGTATATTTTCTTGAATCTAAAGTTTTCCTCTAACCGCACCATATGCAGAAAACTTTTCAATTGCATTTCAAGTTTATAAATTCATGCATTTTATTGAATATTTAAAGTTTGCCGTGTTCGTTGTTGGAGTTGGTAGAAACACTCTGAACTAAGAAAAACTAGTTTTCAAAATTCTCATCTAAGAACGTCAGCCGCAATACAGACCATTAAATTGCCAAAATAAAATCAAATTTCATAACGTATCTTCATTTACTAAACTCTTTTTTTCTACAGTTTAACCAAGTTTATATCTTAACTTTGGAGTAACTTTCTGAATTTATAGCTCAAGTTATGCCGGATCAGCGTTCAATGCTATTTTTAAATCTTAAATCGGAAAATGCACTTTTTTTCTTCATTCTCTTTTAGTAGAGATGCTTCCACATTATCTGGTTTATTGGATTTCAAGGTGTACAGTTAGAAATGCACCAGCAGGCGTAAACATTCACACACACACAACTGGACAAAAGATTTTCCGTTTCTTCACTTTGCTCATCTTCGTTCCAGATGAACTACTAATAAAGCGAGTTCGATTCGCATGAAATTGGTTTCGTTTATTCAAGGATTTCAAGTTGAACATTTATACTGACATAAACGCTATCTTAAAAATTTGGCTCAAGTGCTTTGCAATGTTTGGATGGCTTTGAATGGATTGCATTGTGAAACAAAAAAATGTTTATTGAAGATGAGCAAATATTTATTTTGTGTGTTTTTATGTGTTTCTTGAGTATTTTTAATCTATTTAACTATATTTTAAGAATATTGCTTAAGATCAAATTACAATACTATAGTAAATTGAAAAGAAGAAAAGGAATATAAAAAACTTATCGCTTAAAACTCCAAGCACGATAAATTATATAGCTAGCTATAAAACCACCTAACATAAATATCACAAGTGTTGACAAAATATTTATTAAAACCTCAGAAAAGTTACAAATTCTTTTTTATGTAGTCATGTCAAGCTTTTGTAACTGCAAAATTTATACTCATATGAAACGCTTAATATTTCATGCTGCTGACATGCTTTATTTCAGCATAAGATTGCACAACCTGCGACCACAAATAAAATAATACGACATTTATTTTTAAACGAAATATATTTTTTACCATAAACAGAAGCCCCTAATGGGGCTGTAACTTAAGGTGAAAAAGTCAGTTATATAATAAGTTCAGGGAAGTGTCGTTTTATTATTTTAAGCAAGAAAAAATGAAAACATATATAAAATTTCAAAGTACATATATACATAGTTTTTAAAATAAAAAATTCTTACGTTCAAATAATGTAATATTTGTACTTGTTAATGATTTCATCTTTAACGTTTAAATTCCAAGTGCTTAAAACTTGCCTGAGAAAATTGTTCAAAATAATTCGAAGCTTGAAGCAAATATATCGATAGGAAGCATAAATTAGAAACAGTTATGGCCTTATATTTCAATCTCCAAATTTGACATATTCCATGCTTATAATGAATACATTCTACATTCAAAATGGAAATGTCTTAAGGGGAGAGATACCTTTGGACAGGGTGAAATTAGTCATGTTTAAAAAATTTTTCCAAGTTGATAATATAATTGGATCTTTTTTCTTTTTTTTTTGGAGCGAAGCTTTTTTCCTCGTTCTGTGATTTGCTTGAGTGAAATCTCAAAAACGACCCGTTTTAATTTCGACAGCATTTTTTTTAGAAATTGATGTTTTTTTGTTCTTTACGTCTATTATAACAAGAAATTGTAATTTCAACGAGAATTGTGTATTGACTCTTCTACATATAAAAACATTCCACATAAAATGTTTTACTTGCTGCTACTTGCTACAAGATGTCCCCAGCATCGGTGTTTTAATAAAGTACAACTTAAGCTATGTTGCAGCAGATTGAAAAATCTATACATTAAAAGGATTGCGTACTGGCTTTTCTTCATATCTAGCACATTTAGCAGCTATCCAATATAACAAATATGTTGCTTATATTTGTTACATACAAGATGTCATTAGCATCGGCAAAAATTAGCAAATGTCCACAAGTGAGTTGAAATAACAATGAATGTAGCATGTAATAAAATAAATAAAATAATAATAAAATGTAATAAAATTTGCAGGTGTGAATATTAACGTGTCTTTTTTGATCTACTTTATGTTATTTCAAATTTTTTAATTTAAAAGCTATTTTATAAAAAAAGAAACCACTAAATTATTTAATCGAGTCGAATGAACCACGAGCTGTATGAGCTCTACGAAGACATTGACGTAGTTCGGCGTATACCTGTGCAGCGACTACGCTGGCTGGGTCATGTCCATCGTATGGACGACGAAGCTCCAGCAAAAAAGGTGCTCGAGGCGAGGGTCGTTGGTAAACAACGACGAGGGAGACCATGCCTACAATGGATGGATCAGGCCGAGGAAGCCCTAACCGCACTGGGTGTATCCGATTGGAGAAGGCGCGCGCAAAGCAGAGGTGTCTAGCGAGAGCTGATGAGGTCGGCTGAAACCTGAAAACGAGTTGTTATGGCCACCTAAGTAAGTAAATAAGTAAATTATTATATCTGTGAAACTGCAAAAAACATCACTTCTCTCGTGTGTCCAACGACGCACAGTGGGGTATTCTTAACGTGACCATACTTCCCGTTTTGGGCGGGACAGTCCCGCTTTTAGGCTGTCTGTCCCGCTGTCCCCCGCGAGGGCATAAATGTCCCGCTTTCGTAGGCAGACCAAATCATAATTAAATTTACGATTTAAAAGCCACTTTTTGCCTACTACAAGTACGTGTCAGTTTTGTAGTATTTTTCTTGCTTTAAATAACTTTTGAGTCACCTGTTGATCAAGAGCTTGAATTGGCAGCACCGCCCTTCTTTATCGAAGTCACAAACCTTTTGAATTTTCTAAATGTTCAGCTGTCAATTTTGACAGCTGCTCCTTAAACAAACCAAAAAAACAGCAACAGTTTGTGAACGACTGCAGTGCTTTGTTTTAGTTCAAATTGGACGTAACGAAAAATATTGAGAAAAATTAAAGTTGAGAACAATTAATTGATTGTTTTTTAATAAAAATGCCTAAACGAAAGTGTTCTTTTAATGATACTTTGCAGCGAAAGTATCCATTTATAAAGCAAAGTAGTGTTAATACCGCAAACGTGAGGTGTGAAAAATGTCTTACTGATTTTAGTGTGGGACATGGTGGTGCCAGCGACATTGAAAAGCATTTAAAATCAGAAAAACACAGGCGTTCCGATCAGACTGCTGCTTCAAGCTCGTCAGTGCTTACTTTTTTCAAAAGAACCGATTCGCCGACTTCAAAAGATTTGGATATAGCCGCAGCTGAGGATGCGTGGGCATATCACACGGTGCAGGAAAATTATAGCTTTCGTTCAAATGACTGTGCCTCCCATTTGATTCAAGCATGTTTTGAGCAAAAATTTAGATGTGCTCGTACAAAATCAGAAGCTATTGTTGTTAATGTGCTGTCGACTATGGCAACCGATGATTTGAAAGAGCAACTTCGCCAAGCCCACTGCATAACTTTGTTAACGGATGCTTCAAACCATGGCTCAATAAAGCTGTTTCCAGTTTTGATTCGCTTTTTTTTACCATGCGAAGGCGTGAAAGTCAAGGTTTTAGAGTTTCAAAGTCAACCAGGCGAAACATCGGATATAATTTTCAATTATTTGAAGGAAGTTTTATCATGCAATGATTTGAATGAGAAAATTGTGTCATTTTGTGGAGACAACACAAACTGCAACTTTGGAGGAAAGAATAGAAACGGAAAAAATAATATATACTCAAAACTGAACCAATCACTCGGGAGACAACTCATAGGGATTGGATGTGTAGCGCACATAGTCCACAATGCGATCAAAACTGCCGCAGATTGTCTTCCTGTTGACTTCGAATGCATTATTGTGAAAATTTATTCATTTTTCTACATCTACAGCGTTCGGGTAGAAGCTTTGAAAGAGTTTTGTAATGCAACTGACACAGAGTATCACAAAATGCTAGGCTACAGTAAAACAAGGTGGCTCGCATTACTGCCCGCACTTGAAAGAGTTTTGAAAATGTTTCAGCCATTAAAAAATTATTTTCTGAGCATCGACAAATGCCCAAATATATTAAAGTCGTTTTTCGAAACCCCCAGCTCTGAATTGTGATTATACATTTTGCATGCACAGGCAGCTACTTTTCATGATGCCGTGTTGAAAATCGAGGGACAAAACGTGTCAGCAATAGAGTCAGCAAAAGAAATCAATCGTCTCCGAGACAACCTGGCACTTAAAGAGAGTTCGGTTTTCCTTCCTCACACTGTCCGTAATATTCTTTTAAAACTACAAATAGCTGACCAGGAGAAGATACAAACTGCAGCGGTTGAGTTTTATAAGACAAGCAAAGAATACTTGGAGCAATGGTGTCAGTTCAACAGAGAACTTGAAGTATTTGAATGGGCAAGTTTGACCAAAGCACCTACATGGGAAGAGGTACAGAATGTCATGGATATGCTAATCCAGCAAGGATTTATTAATCAAGATACAAAAGTATTCGACGAGTTTTCGCTTATTTCCTGCTTTTTGACGGAACAAAAAACCACTGGCTGGAATGCTGAGAACGTTACTGCTGAAAACCGTTGGGTAGAATTATTCCAGCACTTTCGTGCCAACAACATCCACTTACCGAACATGTCTATAATTATTGAGTATGTTATGTGTCTGCCTGGACGTAACGCACCTGTCGAAAGAGTTTTTTCGCAAATGAATAGAATATGGACAAGTGAAAAAACGCAGTTAAGCGTCTCAGTATTAAAAGCCATACTGATTACAAAGATAAATATAAATAAATCTTGTAATGAGCTCTATTTGTACCTTAAAACGAGACCAGATATTTTAAAACGGATCTGTGCATCCGATAAATACAAAAATAATTCCTAAAAGTCAATTTAACTCGTTTAATATTCTTTTTCTTCATTAAAATTGATCATTCATATATTTTTTCATATTAGTATTCTTTCTTAAATAAAAAATGTTAAAACGCAAATTTTTTTATAATTCCGATGAGGTGTCCCGCTTTGGCACAAAAAATAAATGGTCACGTTAGGTATTCTACCCTGAAAATGGATATCTATTCACCTAGAATGCAGAGTGAACTTTTGGGCTTTTTTTTTATTTAGAATAAGTCCAAATAAGAAAAAAAACACAATTACTTGATATCCTTTGGTGAATTTTTCTGTTTTTTTTTTTAAGAAAAAGACATTTTTTATATGAATACCGAGGTATTTATTTTTGGTCTGTTTTTATAATTTAAATGTTCATTTTTAATCACTGCTACTTGATAAAACTCCATCGTAGGGATCATGAAAATTGATGTCACCACTTTCACCACTCTTTCATCGTTATCTTCATCAGTTTCATCAGTGTTTTCACCGTTGTTTTCAATTGTTGTCACCAATGGTGCTACATACAATCAAATTATCAGTCATTTGTGGCGACTTTTGCAACTTCTTTTGATGTAATTTCCTTTCGCTTAAAATTATTGGCTCTGAAGTTAACAAAAACTTAACTCGAGAAAATATTCTCGAGCGATGTTTGCCACGTTTTTGAGGGTTAGAGGTAGTGAAAGGTTGCGTTTAGAACTTAAAAACGTCACCTCAATTCTATGTGCTCTTGTCCAACGAACTCGAATGCATGAATAAATTGATTTATTATTTCTGCGAAGCGTTTCTCATATTTTTTTCTCATAACAAATTCGTCGCTTTATTTAATCTCTCAAATATTGAAACTTATCGTTGAATTTAGAAGACCAGAGTGTTTCATTAAATCATACAACTTTTGGCGAGTTACAAAAAATGTACTAGAAGCAGTTCCTAAAAAAAAAAACAACACATTTAATTTTCATATTAAAGTTGAAGAGCACTTGAACACCTGAATACCCATATAACATCACAATTAATTGATTCAAAGCAAACGGTTGTCATATAAAATACCAACAAATTGAACACAGATTTAACGGAGAAATCACTATTTTGCATTGTCGATAAGTGATACACGCTACATTAAACATAATTTATTTAAGATTTTTAAATGTCTTGAAAATTTCAATGCCAAATCTGTAATCCACAAATATGAAGGAACAGATCAGTATTAAAAACGCAGAATTTTGTTAAAGTATATTGTATGATTGAGGAGCTTACATTCAAAAAAAGATTTGTCACAACAATTTTTCATTTATTTAAAGAACTACGGTTGAAATTCTTATATTAGGGAAAATTATTTCAGAAAATACGAATAGGGAAAATTGTTTTTTTGACATATTATATTTTCAATGTTTGTTAATGAATATTGAGAACAATAGCTTTTAAGCTTTTACTATAAAAAAATTATAGTTTGATATGCAGAGTGTAGGGTGTAGCTACAAAATTAAAAGCAAAATAAGAAAAAAAATTAAAAGAAAATCATAATAAAATGGCAACACAATACAACAAAATAAACTTTAACTCCACATGTATAGCAAAATATCGCTATTTTTTGGCACATTTTTTAGTAAACACAATAAAATTATTTCCAACACTTTATCTGATAAATTTTTGTGGCGTTAGAACAAGAACAACCTGAAATTGAAGGTTCAATGAAAAAATTTTCTACAAAAGACTTTTTTTTAAATAAAAATTTCATATAAAAATG
Organism: Coremacera marginata; assembly: GCA_914767935.1. Classification (NCBI taxonomy): domain Eukaryota; kingdom Metazoa; phylum Arthropoda; class Insecta; order Diptera; family Sciomyzidae; genus Coremacera; species Coremacera marginata. Next base: position 60,444,291 of record OU612046.1, read on the forward strand.
CTAAAAAATTGCAATTCTCCACTGTGCGCGAACGAAGCAAAAAAAAGTTGAATATGACAGTTTGTTACTTTTGAACTAGTAGACTTAAAGTATACATTTTTTTGCTAGTGACGCAGAATTTTATTGACTTAAAACCGGTATCCAAAAAAGTTCGTAGCTTCTCTTTTAATTTTTTTAATTTTAAGGCAAAAATGCAACTCAATACCTTCTGTGCGACGCACCTGTATTTTGTTTTTTATTTTCCTATCTTTGTAGTACACCTTGAACTGTAAAAAACATTTTAATTTTTTTTTTTACAAAATGACGGCTCTGCAGAGAGAGAGAGTCGGGCTGCAGCTGTCAAAATTTTTCCACTTATCTCAAACAAAAGAGATTTTTTTCTTCGATTACTGTTATATTAAAGGGAAGGATAAACCTGTAAAATAATAAAAAGTGTTAAAAATTACAATTTAAATCGGCTATTTAATCGAAGTTCCAGATATTCGACTCTTTTTTCAACAGTTTTGACCCCAAAAATATTATTTATTCACACGATATCCTTAAACTTGTGCGTAAATCCTTTTGGTACTATTATAGAGAGAAACTTATGAAAATTTTAGCCTGATCGGTCAACAACTTTTTGAGTTACTGCACGAGCATTTTTTGGAAAAGTAGCTTGAAGAGATATATATAATAAATCGAGGATTGGCCGAAGCAGACCACAGTGGGTCCCTTTTCGTCCCCATTTGACAAAGGATGCTACCGCTCGGAGCCCTCATACGTGAGGATGCTCCTTACATAATCATCCCTTGTCACCTCAAGCATATCCTTGTAGGTCAATTGACCAATCTCGGCTTCGCCAATAAATAGACGTCCCAGAATGGTCAATCTTATGCATGCCAAGACCGAACACTGGCACATAATGTGTGCTGCTGTTCTCGGCTCCTCTAGGCATAATCTACACGCATCGTTCTCGGTCAGAGTCATCTTCCTGAGATGGTACATGTAGGGACCGTGTCCTGTGACCAGTGCAGTGAACCAGCTTAAAGTTTAAAGAGATAATAACGTTTAAAGTTTATTCGAACCAAATTATATTAATCTGGGATAACTTTTTGGGTAAATATACTAGATTACCGATTTCGATTATATGGGAGGTAAGCATCTTAGTCAACCAAAACTTAATTGTTAACTTTTTAAGCATGGATTTGTCTCAAAAAAACTCCTTTGCTAATAAGCTTGATAGAATTTTGTATTCAATTTTTGTTTCAAGTAATGTAAAATTTAAACTCTATGAATGCTTGAACCCGTTTTCTCCAATATCTGTTTATCATCCTTACCTTCCTCTTACCTTAGAGCTTGAAATTTTAAATTTGTTTCATGTATCCAAGAAAATAATTATTTTAATTTTAATACGTGTAATTTTGATATTTTATCATTTATTTTTAATGAATTAAATTGGAATGGTATATTTTATGGACAAAATACCGCAACTTGCTTCGAAATATTTAAAACTCAAATGCTTAATGCCTGTATTACTAATGTTCAGCGCGTTACTCGATTAAATTACAAATTACCTTGGTATACCAAAGGGTTGAACAAATTAAAAACTTTAAAAAATAAGTTTTTTAAATTGTTTAAAAAAACTAATAATTCTGTTTATGGATTTCAACACAAGCATTATGAGAGAGAGTTTTCCTTTCTCAATAAACTTTTATATAAGCAACACATCCTGAATTTTGAATCGAAAATTTTCTCGAATCCTAAATCTTTCTGGAGTTTTATTAAATCCAAAAAGTATGGGTCACATATTCCAACATCGATGTTCTTTAGTGATTAAAAGTCTGTTTCTTTAGTGAAATCAGTTAATCTCTTTGCCGATTACTTTAAATCAAATTATGATAATTCTTACTCAGCTTTTAACCCCTCTGTTTTGGGGGTCGACGACTCTGTCGATGAGTTTATCGATCTTGGGCAACTTTACTTGACTGAGATTGAGGTTTTTAATGCTATATCATCTATAAAATGCTCTGTTAAGTCTGATATTAATGGCTTACCTCCAATATTGCTTATAAATTGTGCCAATGCTCTTACGAAGCCTCTCTCTATGATTTTCAATAAATCACTTCTATGTGGCAATTTTATTGAGAGCTGGAAAATTCCCTCAATTTGTTAAATGTGACACTAAAAATGATATTTCCAACTATCGCCCTATTTCCAAATTGTCTAATATCGCAAATCAAAACTGTATTTTTTAGTAAAGCAGCAATTATGCTATAAACAGCATGGGGTTTGTTGCTGGTAAATCAACATTAACTAACCTGACACTACCATATTTTCCAATTACTGCATTTCGTCCTTTGAATTGGGTTACCAAGTGGATGTGGTATATACCGATTTTTCGAAGGCATTTGGCAAAGTGCCTCACAATTTTCTTGTTGCAAAATAAGCCAAAATGGAATTCCACTCTACAATGTTAAAATGGTTTGTCCTTTATTTAGTACCGAGAAAGTGTTTCATTTCTATAAATAATGTCCAGTCTTATTGGTATGTTGCATCGTCTGGTGTGCCACAAGGTAGTATTTTGGGCCCTTTGTTTTTTATTCTATATATCTATAGATATTTGCAAATGCTTTCTGAAATAGCAGTTTCTTCTTTATGCTGATGATCTGACATTATTTTCAAGAATTTGCAGTAGTAATGATATCACATCGCTTCAATAGAATCTCAATAATGTTTTGAGTTGGAGTGTTTGTAATGGCTCGCTGCTAAGCATTAGTAAATGTGCTCAAGTTTCTTTTACTAAAGCTTGTAACCCGTTTAACTCGTCTTATTCATTAATTGGGTCGCCACTGGAAAAAGTTAATATCATTTGAGAATTGGGCGTAGTTTTTGATATTAAGTTCACTTTTATTGATCAATTAAATTTTCTTTTACCTAAAGTGTATTCACTTCTTGCATTTACTAGAAGGAACTGTTTGGAATTTCGTGATCCTCAAACATTATATAAGTATTATGTATTAGGAAGAAGCTGTATGAAAAAATAAACTTTGAGTTTTTGCTAAGTAAATATATATTGAAATATAGGAACTTTTACCGAAACACTCTTGCCGAAAATAAAGTACCCATGACTCAAATGACAGTACAATTTTGTACAAATGAGTAGAATATTCATATCATTCATGGCAATTAAAATGCCACTTGTACAAAATACAAGATTCACGAATTATAAGAACGTTCCGATTCAATAGTACCAGTCAACATCTAGTAGTTAAGTACCTTCATGTAGCTTACTGATGCAAATCTAGACCTTTCTTTTAACTCTGGTATATTTAGAGATATACCAACTATATCCTCTAATTAAAGGATACTAGTGATAATGCCCCAACAATCGGGAATACTTACCTACTTTGCTTTGGAAATCACACTTTCTCATTCACATTAGAGCAGGTTGGCGTCTTCAGGCTTTTTGACTTTTCAATTTTAAACGCTCATATCTGCTAAACACTTATAAAAAATCTAATCATTTCTGCTAACAGCTACCTACAGCTCAAGAAATTTCTCTACTGGAATAAGGAGACCCCTACAGAAATAAGTTTATAGGAGATACCAGCCTGGTCGTACTAAGCGTAACTCCTGCCAGTCACCTAAGCCCTCGCGAGCGATGTACACAACAGAGAACTGCAACGAGTCTATGATTCGAACGAATGACTATAAATCATCCATCAAAAACCGAATGCGAGTGCGTGCGGTTGCGTACAACAACCACCACTTCCACGCGAAGCATCCTCATAACAGCGATGAGCGACGAGTGTCGCCGCCAGCGTTACCATATGGGCAGTTAATCCTGTTTTGGGCAGTATTTTGAGCAGGTAGACAGGATCCTTTTTCTACCAGTATTTGGGCAGGATTTTTTTTAACCAGTTTTTTAATTTTCGTTGAACAAAAAAAAATATAAATTTTATGTTTATAAATTATATGTAAGTACTCATAGAAAAGTAGCAAATAAAGTTGTTACTACTTTTTACATCCTTTCAAAAATTTGATCATGTGGCAGCGCTTTTCCTGCCATTGTTGCTGTCATCGTTTTTGTTAATTTCTTTTCGCCAGTCTTTAGCAAATTACAAATACTTAACAAAACCTGGTAAGATAAGGAATATTAAAAATGTTATAATAAAAAAATTTTAAAATATTTGTTTTTAGTCCTTTTATAAGAGCAGTATTTTCTATAAAAATACAGGATTTTTTTTTTAAATTACAGAATTCAAAAATCAAAAAAATCAAAAAAACATATGGCAATGCTGGCCGCCGCTTTCACTCATCGCTCATAAGAATGCCGGTCAATGATTCTAATGATTCTAGAGTCATTTCTTATGACTCTAGAGTCATTAAGGGAAATCGCGTGCAGTGTTACCGCTGACATATTTTATTATACACATAATATATAAATTTATTATTATATACATATAATACTAGTGGACTCGGCAAATCTAAGAATACAAAACTTAAAATAATATTAAAAAAATATTTAAATGCATATATTTATTAAAAAAAATTTAATATTGATAGAAATTAGTGAAAAATTGTGCAAATATTATTGAAAAAGTATTTGGAAAACTTTTTTAAGAATTATTAAAATTATTATAATTAAACAATTAAGAATTATTATAACTAAAATATTAAATAAAATCATTTTATAATATACAAATCATTAGCAGCGGCAATCCTGTTTATTTTGGATGGCCGCTTTCCTTAAGGCATCCCTAAACATAAAGGTTCTCAGCTATTCATCATTGCAAGTGTGAAAGTGATTTAAGAAATTGATTAAAAACAATACAATAACAATAATTTAATTTTTTGAACTAGCAATTCCCAACTTATAAGCTGGCTATTTATTTTAATCAACACGTAAAACACAAAACAAAAGTAAAACAAAGAAAACGCACGCCAACACTGAAGTGCACTCAAATCACTCAATGACTCTAGAGTCATTGAGGGTGCTTAGAATCAGATGCTTAGAATTCAGCAGTCTTTCTAATGAGCGATGAGGGAAAGCAGAGGCACTCGTCGCTCCTCGCTGTTATGAGAATGCTTCGCATGGAAGTGGTTGTTGTTGTGCGCAACCGCACAACAGGATCCGCTGCAGGGCTCTGGTACACAAACCACAGCCAGTACTCGACTTTTGACATTAAGTAATTGTCTAAAGAGCATAAGACAAGAACGAATAATTTTTTAAAAAATAATTATGATTCTACTAAATTTTCTATTTCTTTTTTTAACATCAAATCAGTTTTAATGATAGCTGCATCCTAAGTTTGCACTCATTAGTGCTTGAAATTTAATTACGCCTCTGAAAAATGTCTTCTCCAAAAAAAGTTCATTATTAAACAAGCGTTAATCGAAATTGTTACACCGAAAGCTATTCAAGCGTTTTAATTTGAAAAAGTTTTTTGTTTGTTGAACTTTCATAAATCAAATAAAGTTCACCCAACGTAAACAATGAAAAATATTTGGGAAATTAAAAAAAAAAAAAAAAAAAACTAATATGAAAGATCAAAAGAAAGAAAAGGAAGTGAATTAAATTGGATTAAGTGATGCTTGTAGAAACTGAATAGATTATCATAAAAGAATAGTTGAGAAAAGTTCAGGTTTGAAAAACCGGAAATTGTTGCAAAGTGTTTTATCAGTGTGAACCTTTTCATGACAGTTCTTAGAGCGAATACATATTCTAATTAAGAAGTTGTTTGACTAAAACAACAACTAAATTTAAACACAATTTAAAAAGAATGGGTTTCAAATTTAGAAGTTTGCGTAATTAAAATATAATTATTGCAAATCTGTTGCAGAACAACATGAAATGTAGAAAACTTCAAAAGCACAGCCAACCGAATAAAGTTCAAGAGCATAGCAGATGATGGTATCAGTGTTGCCGTTTGGATACAAATGTCTATTTGAATACTTTTTTTTATATATTGATGGATCTTAAGTCTCAGTGTAAATTTGGACACATTTTTTAAACAAATAATTTTAATATGAATATCAGAGCTGCAAAATCTGCATTCATATTCAGAACTTAAGGGTACAACTGGATAACGATAAAAGAATCCATTCAGTGAATGCACAATTGGTTCATAAATAAAATGTGGAATTTACATTAAATTTTAGAAAGTTGATTAAATATTCATTTCTAGTATTCACTTTTATTATTCAGAATAAATTAAAAATTTTTAAATTCATAGGAATGCTATTCACAAAGAATGCAAGTCACAAGGAATTTCAGAATTTTCAATTATTTATTTTTCATTTGTAATAAATTATCTATTTATTTATATACATTATTCAATTGTTATTCACTATTGATTTGTTATTTATTATGCATTTTTTTATTTATGGCTTCAGTATGAATGAATAAAAAATTAATAATGAATAAAGCACATATATTTAATAAAATTTAATAATGAACAAAAAATTAATAATGAATAACAAATTATTCTATTCAATTATTATAAATGAAAAATTAATAATGGATAAGAAAAGAATAACTGAAAATTTTGAAATTATTTGTGAATTGCATTCTCTGTAAATAGCATTCATATGAATAAAAAATTAATTGATTATTCTGAAATATTATTACCTACCATAAAAGTTCAACTGATTGAAAACCACAACACATTTATTACCCACACGGCTCTTCAAGCTGGTGTAAATAGCAAAAAGCAGCGAGAGGGTGTACATTAGATGACTTTCACAAAGTTTTAGAAAAAATCAAGCCAATATATGAAAGTTTGTCTGAAGAAAATTTGTTACGCCGATGTTTGGGCTCAGAAACCTAAAATAAAAACGAGTCGCTAAGTTCATTAATCTGCACTTTTCCACCGAAACATATTCATTCTGGGGCGAAGCCAATTGAAATTGCAAGCTATTTAGATGTTTGCACTTTTAATGAAGGCTTTTTACCAGTTTTAAAAATTATGAAGGTCATGTGAATCACTATTGGTCCAGAAGCCCATGTATCCGCTGCCAGGCGGGATGAAACTCTGATACGTCGCTTAGAAGTACGAGCTTCTGTTGCTTATAAGAGAGCTAAAACTGATCGTTTACCAGAAAAAACTGCCGAAAATAATTATTTTGAATAAGGAGAAGGCCCAATGTATGGTACAGGAAAGGAATCGCCGATTAACGAAATGTAACTTTGCTCCAATCTTTAAACGCTCGAAACTATTTTTTCCATCACTTTTGACATCTCAAGCCCTAATAGACCTTGAGCGAAAAACTTCAAAATAGGCTAGGGCCTTTTTTATATATCTCTCTATGACTCGTGGCGTAGTGGGTAGAGTGTGTGGCTCATACGCCAGAGAACCCAGGTTCGAATCACATCTGACACAGAAAGTTTTTTCAATTGAATTAATTTTTCTGTTCAGCCGTCACCTCTCTGCAGACAATGGCAAGCCTCTGAGAGTAAAAACAGCCATGAAACGCGTCTTGAGAACATAAGCTGTTCGGAGTCGGCATAAAGCTGGTAGGTCCAGTTCTCGATTAATTGTGTTCAAACATTTCACAACACAATCGTTCATAAGAAGATCGGTCAAAATTCTTTCAAAGGCTGAAATGGCCATTTCGTTTTATTTTTCTATAACTAGAATTATCTAAAAATTTTATTTTTTAATATTTTTAAAAAATTCAAATATTTACAAAATAGAGCCAACAAATTACTACTTTTTTTTAAAGACGCCATTTCTTGAAAAAACATTTCTTTTTCTTTTCCCAGTCCGGGAAATAGCGATATATATTCTTACTAATAAAGAATTTTTTTTTCAGATGACTGGATGAATTAAAGACCTCATTTCTAAAACGTGACAGCCAGTCAAAAATAAAATAAAAAGCTCATCTGTTAGTAGGAGTCGAATCGGTAAAAAACAAATTAAATCTCTAGAAGGTCGTTGGCAAAGATATTTAATTTCATAATAAAATTATATTTCCAAACAATTCTATTAGTAAAAAATTGCATATTCAAAAAATGCTATATATAAAAAGGTAACCTTAAATAATTATTATTAAATAAATATATTTACAATTACATTGATTATAATCAGGAACCAAATATTTTATGTTTTAAAAATTTAAGTACATTATTCTTTAAGAAAGGTCATGTCAAATGAAATAGCGTTAATTGACCAATATACAGCACCACCAAGCTATTCTTATTCCAAAGCACGGAAGTGAAAAACTAACCGAATAGGGAGTCTCGGACTATCCTACATGTAAGATGGACAATGTAGAACGGCAGCTTAACGGGAAAGTCTTTTCGAGCTTTCAAACTATTCTACATGTGGGGTGGACTTCATTATTTTTCAGCGTTCAAGAAGATAACATCGTGCAATGGCAAAACAATTTCTTGCTGCTCTAATAATTGGTCAAGTTTTGGAAAAGAGGAAGAGGAAATAAACACATTTGCTCTTTGATTACCTTTTTCTTCATATGTTCACTCCACGACGTTTTTTTTTAGAATGAGAAAATATATGAGGTCGGATGAACATGCTTTCACTCTTACTACATGTAGGACGGACCCACAGAAAAAATCAAAACTTTTTGATTTTCATCCTACATGTCGGACGGACCGCAGTATTTGCTTTCACGCTTCCTACATGTCCATTCGACCTGTCAAGTTGATCCAACATGTAAGATAGTCCGAAACCCCCTAATTATTGGCAAAAAATATTCGAAAGGAAAACAGAAAATTAGCAATAATTAAGCATCCAAAACGTACGTGCAATCTTACGGGTGATTCGCCTTTCATATCTTGGTGGTTTTTTTCTAATTAAAAAATATTCAAAATATGAGACTCAAAGGTACTAGGAATGCGGTCTAGTTTAAATTAAATAAGATTTGTGAAACCTATTTTGGAAAACTAACATCACATACTCTGCTTAAGAGGGACATGACATGGAGTTGTCTTGAAACACGCCACTTTGAAAAAGCTGAAATGAATCATGTACAAGCTGCAAAAAAAAAATTAAGTATGCAAACCGTTGAACGCAATGGGTTGGGAATATACCAAATGTAGAGAATATATCATTTTTATAAAATTATTTTTATCAACAATATTACTGAACACGCAGCTTTTGATAAGATTTGATAAGAAAAACCAGTATTGAACGAAGATTGTATTAAACTAGTAAGGAATGGAGCTTCGGCAGGGTACCGAAGCTAAAATACCCCTCCGTGGCCATACTGAAGTATATCCGAAGCCTTTAGACGTCTATAAAATTTTTATGTATAATCTGCAAAAATATTTTTGTCATACGCTTAATTTAATTTTACCCTTAGCTGCCACATAGAGTAATTTGTAAACAAAGTAAAATGCCGCACCCACTTTTCTAGTATAGAGACTCCATATTTTACTGAAAACTATATGTATGGGTTGAATAAACGACGTGGGCGGATCTTGGATACATACAGACACGATGTCATTCAGTTTTATATATTTACGAAAGTTTTTCAATTTGATTACGTCACTTTGTATTGAAGGTAGGCGTGGTTTTCATCCGATTTTACCAAATATCATAGTGATAGTCTATATTATATATAAAAGCCTGTGTGCAAAATTTCAAAACATTTCTGAAATTTGAGCAGATTTTTAAGGGATCTTACCGTTAATATAAAGCTACTTTGTATGGGAGGTAGGCGTGGTTTTTATCCGATTTTTCCAAATTATATTGTCAAGATTTATATTGAAGACCAAAGCTTATATGCTAAATTTCAAGGCATTTCATGGATTTTGAAGAGATTTTACTGTTAAAATAAAGTCACTTTGTATGGGAGGTAGGCGTGGTTTTCATTTGATTTTTCCAAATTTCATAGTGAGAATTTCAAGAAATGAAAATTGTATGTGACGTAGGCGTGGTTTTGATCGGATTTTGTCAAATATCATAGAAATGGTTCATATTAAATATCAAAGCTAATGTGCAAAATTTCAAGACATTTCTTTAATTTTTGTGGATTTTTAAGAGATTTTACGTTTAAAATAAAGCCACTTTGTATGGGAAGTGGGAGTGGTTTTCATCCGATTTTGCCATATATCATAGATATGGCTTATATTAAATATCAAAGTTTATGCACAAAATTTTCTTTCTTTAAGACATTTCTTTAATTTTTGTGGATTTTTAAGAGATTTTACATTTAAAATAAAGACACTTAGTATGGGAGGTAGGTGTGCTTTTCATCCGATTTTTCCAAATTTCATAGCCAGATTGAAGGTCAAGGCTTACGTGCCAAATTTCAAGGCATTTCTTTAATTTTTGTGGATTTAAAAACATTTTACGGTTAAAATAAAGTCACTTTGTTTTCATCCGATTTGGCCCATTTTCGAACTTGATTTTCCTTTTTTAAAAAAAAACTTATATATCGAATTTCATTGCGACAGCTTTAAAATCACGGCTGCAATCGTGTCGACAGACAGACAGACGGACAGACAGATGGACATACGGAATTCGACTCAGGAGGTGATGCTAATTAAAAATATACATATTTTTCTATACCTGCTTGGCGTTACAAACGGAATGACAAAGTTAATATACCCCTTACGCAGTACGAGTTGGGGTATAAAAATAACTCTGTGGTCTGTTTATGTAACCCAGTTGAGAAATTCTCTACTGCTCGTGACGCCATGCTCACCATCCATTCTCAATCGTAAATTGACAGCATCTACATATATAACAACTCACCACAGTCTTCTATGAAGACTCTTTTTGAGAATGTCGTCATTATGACGTCACAATCTCAATCAGATGAAAAAATCTAGTAGAGAATAGTTACATCAATGCACCACTGAATAAATATTGATATCATTTTCAAAAAGTACTGTAGTTTCCAATTTTTATTTCCAAAAAATGCTGTGTAATATTTCTTTTCAAAAACTTTTATTTTCATATATTCCATTCAAATACGATTATTTTAAGAACTTAAGTCTACTATGCATATGATAAAGATCAAATGTTTTGACAAAGATCAAAAGATGGATATGGTTTGAATTATTGAAATCGTGTCAAGATGGAGGCACCCTTTTTTTAGCATCGCAACTCAACCAGCCTGTAATTTTTAGAATTTTTTTTTTTTTTTGTTTTTAATTATTTTGTGTATTATTGAAATATTAATTCTATATTATAAATATTTTTGGGGTAATATTATATAACAATATATGCTTATTGAAAAATGCATTAAAATAATCTCTTCATTTTTCAAATTTTCATATTTTGTGATAAATATTTTAAGCCCACCTATTTTACAAATAGGTTAAATTTTCTTTTGAAATGGCAAAAAATATGTATATCAAAATGCTCCAAAATGAATGTTTTTAAAAATATAATTTTCATAAAAACAAAAAGCGTTTAAATTATATGAACTAGAATCGTTTTTCCTGTGCATACAAAACTGAATGAAACTATTGATATGTATGTTAATATTTTAATATAAGTATAGTAATAACAATTTTTTTTTTTCTGTATTCACATTTTTAAATAATTCGTGTTTATAAAACTTAAATGTTAAAACTTTGAAAATTTTGGTTTTATTAATTTAACACATATTTATTCTTTTTGTGATAAAACATGTTCTTTTCAAATATATTTTGAAAAAAAAATATTCTGCTAGTGATATTTCACACTTGATACGCTTATACCTTTTTTCTCTGAAGTGGATACATTTGGATACATTTTTGAAATTTTTGTGGATACTTTCCTACTTATTATCGTCGCGGCAACACTGGAGGGTATAACTGGTAAATAAACAAAAACATAGCTTTGGTGTGTCTGTTGTAGTTGTTGATGTTTTGTATTTGTTTTCTGTCCCAAAAATATTTGCACATCCTTGCAAACCAGTCCAGCACGTGGCTTACCATTAGTTTTATTTAAAAACCAAAAAAAAAATTTAAATAAAATATAGGCGAACAATTAAAGTTATATATGTGGGTATGTGGTAAATTTTGTGTTTGTGTCTATGTGTGCATGATATTTCTATGACAACATGTGAATTTTTACAATTCCACTTAAAAGATTTATTTATTTGTATTTGGTTGGTTTTTTTTTTTTTTTTTTTGTCATAAAATAAGCAAGACCAGCTTTTAGGGTGGGTCAACCAAAAATATGTTTGTTGGCTTGTGTATGTGTGAGTAATTAATGCCCGGTCATAAACACACATTTTCATGTAGACCAGCAGCGGCCTTAACCGTTGCAAGACCGGGCAGCAGATCTTTACGAGGCCCCTGTCCGTTGTGCAAAGTACATAAATTGAAAGTAAGCTGAAGTGGGGTGATGAGTAACATGTTTTTATTTTCTCCAATAAAAGTGTTATGAAATTAATTTTTGATTGGTTTTAAGACCTATACCTTGCAGAAGAACCAATTCGAAGTGAGTGTTTTCATGGCTGTTGAATATTTTGAGAAATGGATGAAGCAGAACAAAAATTTCAAATATGGTTTTTTTGGATGATATGAAGCACCAACAAAATGTTGGTTTAAAGACCAGGAACTTCAATTTTTTGTGTTTATTTTGGCTTTTTGTGTTAAGTAAAAATATTATGTTTAGGCCCTTCATCACAAAAAATAGACTTTAGCAAAGTTTTTAGATGTCAAAGGCGCATTTAACAATTTAAATAATGATTCTATAAGAAATAATTTAGTAGACAAAAAAGTTAACAGTAAAAAAACCCAGTGAATTTATAAAATGCTCAATAGCAGACGTATAAGCTCACATATGCGAATGAGCGTGGTGAGGAAATCAGCCCCCTTCTCTGGCTGATTGTGGTTGACAAAATTCTCACTACACTCAAGACTGGAGGAACAAAGGTGGTAGCCTATGCCGATGACGTTGCCATCCTAATATGCGGGAAATACCTGCAAACAATTAGCGAACTAATGTCGGCAGAATCGAATGGACTTAGTGTAAACCCAATAAAGACCGAACTCGTTCTGATCACAAGAAGAAGAAAAATATAAAGTCTTACATTACCGAAACTCAACGAATTAACTCTGAAGCTTTCCACGGAAGCCAAATACCTCCTTTATCCTTGATAACAAGGTGAGCTGGAAACGCAACACAGAGGAAAGAAGGAAAAAAGCACTGTGCGCTCTATACGCATGTCAGAGGACATTTGGCAGGAAATAGAGGCAGCGACCGCACATAATCTACTGAATGTATACGGCGATCGTGAAACCCGTTCTAACCTACGGCTCTCTTGTATGGTGGACGATAGCGCACAAAAATAGCTACCTTAGCTCCCTAACAGGAGTCCAATGGTAAACGTGCATAGGAGTAACAGGCGGGTCTGGAAATGATGCTAAATCTTCTCCCCATAGAAGAGTTTCTTAAGTGTTCGGCGACCAAGAGCGCGATTCACCTCAACGAATCACAAGTCTGGCAGAACAATACATTCGGACATACATACATGACATGATGACATGATGAATTGTAATTGTACTGAACAGTATCAGCAATACCCATAATGTATTGCTCTCTACTGTGTTCCTGGGCATAGCAATATCAAATGGAAAGACGCAGCGGATGAGCTGGCAAGGCGTGAAGTAACCGTAAGTACAAACGGAGCTGATACAAATGTGCACATTCCAAAAGGCTTCGTCAAAAGGAGTACTGGGCTTCCAGTGTTGACTGTAACATATCTAAAAGGCTTTGGCCGGAGCTAAATGAGAAGAGAACTAAAAGCCTTCTACTTTTGGTCAAACAGGGCCAGACTTCTGTCTGAGCTGCAAAGATCCGAAACAGGAAAACAGAAACATTAATTCACCTACTATGCGAATGTCGAAATCTACAGAATCGTCGACTCCGATATATGGGGAACAGATTTTTCAAAGACTTGGAAGAGTTATTGAACACACCACTGCTAGACATCTGGAAGTTAATAAAAAGCACAGAATGGTTTGAGGAACAAATTGGAACAATGGTTAACCTTGGTCCTACAAACATAAAAAGGATTCGCAATGGACCTCTACTTACTTATTATGATAAGAAATTAATAAAATAATAGCAATAGCTCGTAAATATACCTCATTCTCAATGCACGCACACACACAGACGTTGAAATTAAGAAAATTGATTTTTAGCTTCAATAGAATAAATAATGGCTTTATTAATTGAAAAAAAAATACGTTTCAAATGTTAAATTATTATTTGTTTGAAATGTCCATATCGAAGTAACAATTACCAGAAATAAAACGGCTCACGAAAAATAAAAAAAGAGCTTGCAGTTGTTGCATTCAAGTGAATTTTAGAGATTTAAATCCTTTGGAAAAAAATCGCAACAAATCGTGCGAAATCCCCGGTCTTCTTTGGATGACGACGAAGAGCGCCGGTCTTGCGGCCGAGCAATTTTAATTTTTTTTTTTTGCCACCTCCTGCAACTGCAAACATTTCCGTGGGGATGTTAGAACACAACTTTTCATTGACTTCCTACCACGATTGGATTTTGGTCTGGACTGAATAGTATGAACTGGGCCGATCACTTGTAATGCCGTTGATGTGATTGCAATTCAGAGTTTGAGATTGTTGCCTCTTTAATGGCAATTTTAATGTGTTAGATGTGTTACACATCAACTTACCGTGAGTGTTACACATCACCCCAATGTAAGTCACTTTTTTCTCGTTGATGGAGTTTTACCACAACGTAAAAAAATATGAAATCTTTTGTTTTATTTAAAGATATTAAACAACACCACCTTTAACATCTACTCACTTTAAAATCTGAAGAAAGTTTTATCGAAAACGCTATTTTTTGTAAATTTAAAAAAAAACTTTTTAATAAAAACATTTTCACTTTTTAAGAACTATAATGAAATGTATATCTACCTTCTTCTAACACTTATGAAAAAGTAGATGCTATGAAAAAAAGCATATCACAGTTGTTCATTCACTTATATGTTAAATTTTGTACAAAAAATCACCTTGTTACACATCACCCCATGGTACACATTACCCCACCTAACTCTATATTGCTGATAATGATTTGATGAGAAATGCCAAAGTTATAAATAAATTTAGAGCTTTAAAATATTATATTGGAATATTTATAAAAGTAAACAAACATAAAGACGAAATATTAAAAGATACAAGTTTAAAAAAATTATGTTTCAGGCTTTTCTTAAGCCAAAAATTTTAATTGAAGCAGACAATTTCGGGCATATGACTACCGCCAATGCGTATTTTTAAAAAAGCAATCCTATCGGTTAAGTTTTGTGTCACTTGAAATTGTTCTGGTACATTTGTTTGAAAAAGTTGACTTTTACAAAACTGTCTTTTTTTTTTCAAATTGTCTCTTTCAAAATTTCCCCCTCACAAAATTTCCTTTTGCAGAAGTTACCTTAACAAAATTGTATAAAGATAAATTAAAAAAGAACTTATGTTAACAATTTCGTAAAAGATCAATTTCATAAAGGGGTAATTTTGTCGGGACAATTTTAATAAAGGGGAATTTGGAAAAAGGCTAATTTGAGGGAATTTTTTAGAGACAATTTTATCAAGGACAATTTTCGAAGTGAAATTTCGACCCGCTTTCGAATTGACCTAATTTAGAATAATAGAATAAAAATAAAAATATATAAAAATAAGAATAATATAAAAATAAGAATATTTTAAAAATAAGAATAATATAAAAAATGTAAAAACAAAACTTTTTCTACTCGGATTGTTAAGCGTGGCCTATGCAAGATCGAGGCCCCGGGCGATTGCCTTGCTAGCCACCCTCTAAGGTATACGCCACTGATGTAGGTAAATATGCGCATATTTTGTAACACACAGATGTAGTTGCATGTTTGTGGTTAGTAAGTTTATTTTTTTAACTTTTAACCGTCAACTGTTGAAAACCAAAAATAAATTTAAGTACGCTATGATATTATAAAACAAAACTCCATTTAATATACAGTGGTGGTCATATAATTAGGGGCACCAGTTAACGTTTTGAGATACCGACACACTTTTCATAGAAAGTTGTTTATTTTTTTTTAATATGAATTTAAAAGTAACTAATATGCATTTATGCAGATAATTTGCAAAAAAAAAGAAAACAAAAACATTCCTAGCAAAGTAAAAAATTAAGGTAGCAAATGTTCACCTTTTTTTTACAACTAATTAAGGACTTTATTAGGCAATTAGGCACTTAAACTTTTTCCGAATATATAAGAGTTTTTATATAGTAGAGTACAGTCGGGTATTTTGGAATACCTATTTCTTTTTCCTACATTACGTATAAAATGTCCCTTAGAATCCTTAACAGTTTGTATTTTTTGATTCGAAGGATCCCGAAAATCACTATTTTCAAAATTGGCGGGTAATGTGGAATGAGTTGGGTGGTTATTATGGAATACCATTCCACATTACCCAACACAAAACTAAGTTCAATAATTTTGTTAAATTAAACAATTTTATTTTCAAAAACAAAAAGTTTACGCATTTAAAGAAAATGTTTTTGGTTTATTAAGTTTTTAATTACATTTTAATTCATACCAATTTAATTAAGAACAAAACCAAAGAAGCTTTTATGGCTTTCATATAAATAAAATTAAAAATTCGTTTCAAAACATAATTTTGGTTTTAAAAAAACGTTAAAGAATGATGATTATTATTATAGGGCGCATGATACGCAAATAAAAATGGGTTGTCTTTTTGGCAAACATGTTTCATGCACCCACATTATGTCGCATTGCAAACATTGTGTCCATTTAATCAAGGTGGTGTCATATTTGCAGGCTATGTTGCAAAACATGCATTTTGTTTCTTTGTTAGGTGGAAAGTCAGGGTGAACTTCGTCATCGTCAGAGTCCATGAACATTAAACTGGCATCAGATTCACTGGAGGAATTATTGTTTCTAGATCGATGTTGCATTTTTTGCTTGTTGATTAGTCTTTGTCTGCTTTCGTCTGCCCTTTTCTGCTTTTCCTTTTCGAGCCTGAATAGCTGCAATACTCTTCTCTAGTTCGCTTTTACTTGGAAATTTCGTAAGAACGGTTGCTTTTGATTTTCTTCCTCGGCTGCTCGTTAGAGGGCGCCTTATTTTTGGTCTCCCAGGGACTGATTCGCTTACTAGTAGACGCAGCAGTTGGCAAACTTGGTCAGCTATTAAAACTTGATTAGCCATTAAAAGTGGGTCAGCCATGAAATTAGTAGTAAATAGATCCGAATTTGCGTTTTCCTCTACTGCACACTGGATAACCTGTCGATGGATTTGCACCAGTAGACTCTTCAACTAGTTCTTCAACTAAAAGTGGGTCGGTCGTGTAATTATTAGAAAGTAGATCCAAATTTACGTTTTCAGCCTAGGCGCCCACTGAGTAATCGTTTGATGGATTTTAGCAGAAGTTCTTCAATTTCTCCAGCAATAAAGTCGCTTCCAAAAAAATATTTTTATTGGAAAGTTTTTACTTTTATTGAAATTTTTATTAGAAAAAAATATTTTTATTTACACGGGCATATTTCCGTGCATTTAAATCCATTAACTGCAACTTGTCCCGACTGGACCTTAAGATAACCTCTAGCAGAAAGTTCTGCAATGTCAAACTGAGTAATTTTTGTGCCTGTATATCTTCTTATTTCATCGCTTTAGTATGTTTTTAGGGGACCCATAAACGTCATGCCCAATGGCTGCAACTTGTGAGTGGAGAGTGGAGGAAGCGAAACAATAACCACACCATTTTGACGTGCAAGGTTTAATACCTCTATATTCCTCGTATGGCTATAGTGGCCGCCCAAAATTAGTAAAGATGGGTCTTCCTTACTTGGCTTTGTAAATTTTAAAAAATGCTTAAACCATTTTGTGAATGTATCCACTTGAAACCATCCGGAAATGTGGCATGCTGAGTCTAAACCAGGAGGAGCATTCTTCATTAATTGAGCATTGAAGTTTTTTCGTTGAAATATAAAAAAAGGCGGAACGAAAGATCCCCCAGTGCTCATGCAACTGATGACGGTTACTAATGAGCCTCGTTCAGCAGATTTCATTGCTCCAATTTGGCGTTTCCCTTTACATGCCAAAATATTCGGATGTTTATTTGGAACAACAGAAAGTCCTGTTTCATCAACATTCCATATACCAGATGATGGGAAATTGTGCTGTTCATATTCACCTTCAAGGATTGCAAAAAACATGTCGACATTTTCTCGTACTCAATTTTTCTTTATGACGTTTCAAGAATCCTTTAAGCCAGTCTGTACCAGCGCAACATTTTAAAACGGAATCGAGCTTCCATCTCTAGAGCATAGTTTACTAATTCATTTTCAGTTTCACTATGAAAACTGGCTTACGTCCTAATGAAGTGGAGAAAAGTTTTGAAATCGTAGAATCGCTTTCAGACATTCTGTAAAGAGTTGTGTGCGGAACATTAAAGGTTTTTGAGGCTAAACCTATGCCCATATGTCCGTGTCTTACTGCTCTTATTGCATGTTTCATGGAAAGCTGATTCCACTTTTCCAACCTTTTTTAGAATGTTTGCATTTAATCTGGAAGATATAATATAAATTCTAAAAATTAAAAGCAAAGTTGCTTTTTTGATGCAAGTATCCTTATCCAGTATTTATCCTTATTAGATAATTCATATGAAACAATCACGACGTTAGTTGGAGCTGGTGGTTCTGGTCGGTATATGATGCGTGATTTAGTGCTGAGTTTCTCAGCGTTATAATTATTGTCCGACGGAAACTGAAATTTTGGCTGAAATCGAAACCGAAATTTGATGCTTTTTACAATATTCGACCGAAAATGACTATTTATATTAAAATTAAAATATTTTTTATTTATTTGTTTTTATTAAAAGTAAAATATAACATTATAAGAATAAAAAATTTAATATAAAATGAATATTAACTGAATTATTTTCATTAATTTTTTGTCACATGTCATACAAAATATGAGATTTTGAAGTCTCGGTTTAATTTTTGGCTATGTTTAGGCCGAACAGTCGTAATTGACAAAAAGGGCCGACCCTGGTCGAAACCAATAACGAATATTGGACAGTACACTAGTTAGAACCTTCGGCTTTGGGATATTCTGCATTTATGTCATTAGCTTGTAATATACTTAATAGTTCATCCAGTTCTTTTTCGCTTTTGAACACATCTTGGAAAATAACTATATCTGGTTTTACTTCGGGGTCCTCAGCGGAAAGGCCTTCATCGGTTATTGCAACGTATTGAAGAGCAGGATCTTCGGATCTTAATTCGAGGCTTTCAGTCTTTAGTTCTTTGGCTTTTATTAAAACGATGCAAGCTATACACACTGCTATGGTAAGATATAACTTAGAATTGAAAAAGGATTTCATATTTCTCTTTTTTTTTTTTTTTTCTTTATTGCCACTTATGTTTTCGTCTGAAAACAAAACTCGAACTGTTGCTTTGATGATGATTTTTTGAGCTTTTATATACATGCTACTCTTACAAGCTTCGTGGAATTGGAAGTACCTTGGCTTGTTTACAACTGTTTCCAATGTTTGCGTTAATATCTTGGTTTTGAAACTAAACACACATACATATCGTTTGTAATTATTACGAATGTTTAGTTAGTTGTTTTCATAGACGTTCTATCTGAAGGTAAGACAGTGCTTAGCTAACCTTACAATGCCTTCTATGGAACTCTTCTTAGCACATTTTTCAAGAAAATCTAAACTTATATATTTCCTCCTAACTTAAGTATCGGTTGCTCAAATTTGTTTGCTGTTGTAGTGGTAATGTCTGCTAGCTTAATTCATTTTTGATCAAATCACCTGTATAAATACGTATATCACAAGCTTACCAATGAATAGTCGGATTTTATGTCTTGTTAAAACCCAATTACCAATAATTTGAGGCCAAATTTAAGGCCAACTATGGTATTTTCTAAATATTCTCTATTATCATTCAATATAAAAAAATATATGGTTGAATTTCAAGAAAGTATGGATGTGACAGAAATATTTTCAACTTTATTATCTTTTAACTTTAAACATAGCATAGTTGTTGTAAAATTAATGTAGAATCCAAATTCACTGGTATGCTCTTTAAAAAACTCTGTTAAATTTATTTTCTGAAATTTTTTTAGAAGTGCATACGTTTTCTGTCTTGAGTGTTATACCTCTAAAAAGTGTATAAGTCCACCAAAAATTTAAGAATTTTGGCATTTGATAATTTATTTGTCTTAAGCTGAAATTTTGAAAAAAAATACAAAAAAGTTCTTTTTTCGGCTTTATAGACGTTGGTGTTGAAGCAACACTCAGGACTTTTAACGTTTTGCAATAGTTTTGTTGAAAAAAATTCTGCACTAAAAACTCATAATATAAGAAACAATTAAAAACTAAGCAATCAAATACTAAATTTTTTTCAAAAACTATAAACCACTAAATCATAAACAACACTCTTAACATATTAATCTACACTAACCATAACCTGCTGATTAAATTTTAATAAACATTTTTAAATTCCGATAAATCGTGTGTTTTCTTGCAGTTATGCACTTGACGGCATATCAGTATCTAAAATAAAGATTAGAAAACATAACACTCCTGACACGATGCGGTGACAGTACAAATTCGAAAAAAAATTACTGTTTTGTAAACCTTAAAAATTAAAAACGACAAAAACTCCTTAAAAGTTCTTCTTCTTTTTATTTTTCTTTCTCTTTTTGTTTTTTCTTTTTCTATATTGAATAACTGCAGGTAAGAGTGGGACAAATATTTTTCTTTGAAACAGGTAATATTAAGAAATTTGCCTTCTGTTTTATATAATGTTTTTATTTTACAACAAATTTTTTTAAGTTTATTTTTATGCTTATTTTTTGAGAGAAAGGACTGGCAAATGCAAGGACAGAAAAACCGTTTATTTTTGAATTCAACCACGTATGTTGTGTTTTCAGAGGACAAACAATTTTTTTCTATCACAAATGCAAATAGAATTATGTCGGTATTCGTCATACAGTCGAGTATAAACCGTTTGCAATGATGATTGCAGAGAAGAAATATTCTTATCATGACATTTTGCAGTTGGTGAATAAATCCGGATTCATTGCTCATTTAAGCGACGTTTCCTAAGATGGAATGCCAAAGTAAGCGGATGCACAAGAAATCCTCCACGATGCAGATTATGTTAATAGAAGTTATCTCTTCTTTCATTGACTTGCATTTGAGTCATGGACGTCCGCAGGATTTTTCCTAGGGAGGAGCAAAAGATTTACGTGAAAAGTTCACGTATTTGGGAACTATTCTGGAAGGCTCATTAAAAAAGATGACCTATAGAATTTTATTTACTGCGATGTTTGGGAAAAATTTTGTGAACATCGCTGCAATTTACACCATTCCATTGTGTAAGATTGTTCAGAAGTAAGGGTGTATCTGAAATAACATTCTTTATGCAGGGTATTCATAAAATTGGCTATACTGAAAAAGATACCGTTAAATATTTAGTGATAATTTTTTTTAAATGTTCTACCTTGAATCACAAAATTGTATTTTAAAATTATGAGGCATTGTCATTTTGTAAGCTATCGTAAAATTTAGTATTAAGGACTCTTCACACAATGCCAATATTTTAAAAGTTGCAAAAAATTGCGGCTAAATTTTTGTATGTTCCATCAGTGGAACTCAAACTAAATAAAAAATGTTATCTAAATACGTACATATGGGCAAATCCCAGCGTGCCAGACGTTTCATTCGGACGCATCTTTTAAAAATTGTTGATAAGATCCAGAGATATTTTTGGCTATAATATCGTAAAGCTATCTGTTGGTATAGTAAAAATAAAAACCATTTTTATTTAACTAAAATTTATAACAAAATTTTTATTTTAAACATTCGCTCGGACGTTTCACGAAACGGAAGTCATTTTGGGTCTAAGTTCATACTCTGCCTAGATCTGCGAACTTATCAGCAGTATAAAAAAGTCCTAAGACAACACTTTTCATAAATGTAACATGCTTTCAGAAAAGCCTTTGTTAAGGGCATAGTGAGGTCACAGTAAATAATTTTTTTTGTTAGACGTTTCATGTCGGACGTTTCAGATTTTTCGATTGTTTTTATATTGGTTAATTAAGTAATTGTGTAAGTAAGCAATTAAGTAATTAAAAATAAATTAATATGTTGTTCTTTCCTTGCCTCAATCGTTACATTATTATCTTTAGCCAATACCTTCCGTTTTTAATAAAACAAATACATTTACGAAACACTAAACATTTGCTTAAAAGAAAAACTACATTTGTGAAACGCTGCAGACGATTTGATTATCATGGTAAATGAATAAATGTAGAAATTGTTTAAATAAATAAAATTTAAATGTTACTTCTATTTTCAAATTATAAAAAGAGTTTAACTAAGCAAACGATTTAGTTCAGACTATTCTTTTTTTTATAATTTCTACAAAAAGACTTGGCGTGGCGGCCGTGGCGTAGTGGGTAGAGTGTGTGGCTCATACGCGAGAGAACCCAGGGTAGAGTCCCCCATCTGACACAGAAAGTTTTTTCAATCGAATTAATTTTTCTGTTCGACCGTCACTTCTCTGTAGACAATGGCAAACCTCAGAGAGAAAAAACTGCCATGAAAAGCTTTTTGAGAACATAAGCTGTTCGGAGTCGGCATAAAGCTGGTAGGTCCAGTTATCGATCATTTGTGTTCAAACATATCACAACACACACAAAACAGTTGATCATAAGAAGCTCGGTCAAAGTCCTTTCAAGGGCTGTAATGGCCATTTCGTTTTTACAAAAAGACTTACTGCTATAGATGAGAAAAAAATTATTCATCTGAAAAACTTTCTATGTCAGATGGAGGAATCGAGCCAGGGTTCTCTGGCGTATGAGCCACATACTCTACCCAATACGCCACGGCCGCCACCTTGATTATGATTTTTTAATAACTATAATAAAATCATACACTAAAAAAAACTTCGTATTATGCACTAAATACTTATTATATTTCAAAAATTGTTTATTCTTTTCCAACTACGAAGGGTTTTGAACATACAACATATCAGCCTTTGTACATTGCACGAAAGAAAACATTGTATATTTAACGAAAAAAAAAATATTTTTTTATATATACGACTAACGTTTGTATATTGTTCGAATATAGAAACACTTTATCGAAACTTTAATAATTTTCAAGCAACATTCGTATACTTACTTAGGTGGCTGGCTTACTTAGGTGGCCGTAACAAAGTGTACGAATTCAAAAATTTTTGGTTTTTGAAAACACTACAAATGTTTTTACTACATGCGAAGCATTTGTACATGCCACAAATAGGCTACATTCGAATTTTTACAAAGATTTTATTCGTATTTTTATCCTATTTTTTTTTTTAGTGTATACATTCTTTTGGCTAAGTACAAGGGGAGGGGGCACTATCCTTTCTGTTCCCCTCCGCGGAAGCCCTTTATTCGAGTGAAGTCGTTTGAGCATTGGGGTAGCTACTTGTTTATAAGGGAAGGTATTTTTGGGTAAAATATAAATATCTACATTTAATAAACCTGCGGGCGAAATTGCGAATAGGTAAACAAATTAAATTCATATTCAATTTAATACATTTATACTCATTTGTAGATAAAGAGATACGCGACCTAGTTACAAAAAAATATGTAAAAAATTTGTATACCCCAACGCTAACTACGTAAGGGGTATGTATATTAACTTTGTTGGCCAATTTGTAAGGCCAATAAGGAGGCGTGACAGGTATAGAAAAGTTAATTTATTTTTGAACAGCATCACCACCTGAGTGAATTTTAGTCTGTCCGTCTGTTCGTGTGTGGACACAATTGCAGTCGTAATTTTAAAGCTAAAGCGATAAAATGCAAAGTATAAGCTTATTTCTAAAAAATTAAGATCAAGTTCACGGATGAGCAAAATCGGATGAAAACCACGCCTACTTCCCATACAAAGTGACTTTATTTTAATATTAAAATCTCTTCAAAATCCACAAATATTAGAGAAATATCTTGATATTTTGAACATAAGCTATAATATTTTATATAAATTACCATAATAATATTTGGCAAAATCGAATGAAAACCACGCCTACCTCCCATACAAAGTGACTTTATTTTAATGGTAAAATCTCTTAAAAATGTACACAAATTAAACAAATATATATTGAAATTTTGCACCTAAGCTTTGATATTTCATATCAGCCATCGATATGATACTTGGCAAAATCGGATGAAAACCACACCTACCTCCCATACAAAGTGGTTTTATTTAAAAAATAAAATCTCTTAAAAAAAAACACAAAAATTAAAGAAATGTCTTAAGATTTTGAACACAAGCTTTGGTATTTAATATGAACCCTCACTATAAGATGTGCACAAATCTAATGAAAACTCCACCTACCATCCATAGGCAGTGACGTCATTAAAATCTAAAATTCTTCGTAACTATATAGAACTGGATGTCATCGTGTCTGTTTCAAATTACACCCAAATTCCACCCACATCGTTTATTATTCCAAATTTTGCACATACATTCTTCGGTATAATGTGAAGATTTGAGACTACAAAAGTGGGCGTGGCATTTTTATTTTAATCGAACGTAATGTCCAATTAAAGCCAAATTGTATGCATACATATATTTTTTGGCATAAGGAGCAGTCCGTAGTTTATAAAAGTCGGAGCAATTAGACAGTGGATTTGGCACTTCAATTTAAAACGAACTTCTCTTACAACGTTTTTTCATCATCAGCGAAATTTTCAACACATATTCTTTGGAATAATGAGCAGGGATTAGTCTAGAAACTTGGGCTGAACTAGACAGGGGATGTGGCACTTTCATTTAAAATTAGTTTCTTCTACAGCATTTTTCAACACAAACCAAAATTGCAATACATATTCTTTGGAATGATAAGCAGTGATTAGTTAAGAAAAGTGAATGGGATTATACAGGGTGTGTAGCACTTTAATTTAAATGGAGCCTTTTTTAGAGCGTTTCTCAACTTTAACCAAATATTCAACATATATTCTTTGGAATAATGAGCAGTGATTTGTCTAGAAAATTGGACGGAATTAGACAGGGGCCGTGAAACATTAATTTTAATCGAACTCCTTTTACACCGTTTTTCTGACTTCAACCAAATTTTACAAATATATTCTTTGGTGGAATGAGCAGTCCTAAGTCTGAAATTTTGGTGACAGGGACGTGTCACTTTGATTTTAAGCTATCGTTTTCTATAGCCTTTGTACGATTTCAACAAAATTTTCCACACATATTCTTTTGAATAATGAGAAATCGGTTGTCTAGAAAATTGGGCGGAACTTAACAGGAGACGTGTCACTTTAATTTTACACTTCATTTTTGTACACCGTTTGTATGAATTCAACTTAATTTGGTACATATATTCTTTAGTATATTGAGCAGTCATGAGCTTAGAAAATATATCGGGATTAGACATCAGGCACTTCAGTGTTATTCGAACACCTACACCGATCTTGCAACTACAACCAAATTTTGCACAAATATTTATTGGTACAATGAGTAGCCTGTATTCTTGAAAATTGGGCGGGACTGGACAGGGGCGTGACATTTTAATTTTAAACGAACTTTTTTAGGGTTCGTCCAACTTCAAACAAATTTTCCCCAATAGTTTTTGGAATAATGTGTAGTCCATAGTCCAGAAAAGTAGGTGGGATAGACATGGAGTGTGGCGCTTTTATTTTAATCGAACTCTTTCTATAATATTTTTCCAACTTCAACCAAACTTACACCATTTGTTCGACTTCCACCAAATGTTGGACATATATTCTTTGGAATAATGAATAGTCCATAGTCTAAAAAATTGGGCGGGAATAGACAGGGGGTCGTGTAACTTTAATTTGAATACTTTATCTCGGTAAATATCTGCACCATTGTATTAATATTTTGCAAAGAAATTTTGTAGAATGTGCTCCAAGCAACATGCAAAACGTGGGCATTACTAGAAAAGATGAGTAGAAATGTTCTTTAAAAACTATACCTCAACTTTCCTGGTCATAGACAAAGCTATACGTAATTTTATGTTAGATTGTGTTGTTTTCAGATTGAATTTTCTGACTTACCAAAATATATGAACTTTGTTTGATATATGCTTCATAGTTCCGATGGTCCATTAATTCTTACGTTTGATATTTTATAAAGAAAACAAAGCCTAAGAAATTCAAAAAATTTAATTGGCAAAATTCAATTCAAAATTCAAAATTCTTTAGAGCGAACTACTCTAAAGACGTCTAAAGACTTCGAATATAGTTAAATACAGCAGCGTGGGGCTATTTTAGCTTCGACTCTGCTTATATTACCAGATACCGATACCAGTTACTACATTGAGATTCTTTTAAACTGATGAACTAAAATTTTGAGAACAAATTATATGGCTGCTGCTTCTTTAAACCGCATGAGTGCCTTTATTAACAATTGCAGCGTTTTTTATGTTAATTTGTCAAAAGGTCGAAGGATCCGAAATCGAAATATGTTATTATTAATATTGAATCTGTAACATAAACGAGATATGAAGTTTCAAAGATTTTATTTATAATATTTCGATTAAAGCTTATATTGCGTTCACACTGAGAGCTAATAAAATGAGAGCTAACTTAATGCGCATTAGCAATTTAAAATGCGTGGCCATATGATCCTTCTAGGAGTACAAGGTTTGTCATTAGTTTGACAATTTCAATTCTATTATAGAATGTTTGCATTATTTTCACATCATGCTCGTTACTGACAGCATGATTCATTGATTTTTTTATGGTTTGTTCCATTTTCATGCGCAGCACTCGCCTCCAGCTCCCATAAATTTCACACATATTTGTTCCTATTATAGCAAACATTCAAAAACAAACAAAAAGTTGAACGTCGTCAGCTTGAGAATGAATGAAAGTTTTAAGAATGTCAACTTCAGACAGCAATAGCATTTTTATTTCGCTTTATATATACAGTGGCTCAAAAAAGAAGTCGAACACACACGCAATTTGGAAGTGAACAAATGATGTTTTTTAAAAACAAATTTTATTTTATCTTATTTTCTCTTTTAAGTTATTTAAGTTTACTTTCAAAAACAACAATAACAAATATTTTATTCAATTTGATTGCCTAATCTATATGAATAAAAATTGAATAGTGTTCGTTGGATGCACTCACAAACATCGGCTCATCGGCTCAACCGATTTGGATGGACTTTTCTTTATTTTGTTGATATTTATGCGAGGATGGTTTGTAAAAAAAAAGTAATTGCCACACCCTCTTCTACCGCCCACAAATCAATAAAAATACTATATTTCAGACGTTTTTGGTCGTATAAGACTGAAATTTGGTAATTAAGTTTGTATGCTTACCGTCGGCAACTGTACTAAAAATGAGCGTGGTGGTACTACATTACGCCCACTTTTAAGAAATCATTATACAAATATATACGTAAACGGTTAAACGAATTTCGCTCAAACTTAAAACGTGTATTACTTGGGTCCTAGATTATGTTATTGCATACTTAGTATTAACCATGCCCCCTTTCACCGCCCACAAATCAATAAAAATGCAATAATTCCGGCTGTTTCGATTTTATGAGACTAAAATTTGGTAATTTAGTTTGTATGGTTACTTTTGGCAATTCTACCAAATATGGGTTTCTATGCCCTCTTTTACCGCCCACAAATCAATGAAAATGCTATATTTCAAGCGGTTGCTTTCGTATATGACTAAAATTTGGTAATTAAGTTTGTATGCTTACCGTCGGCAACTGTACTTATAATGGGCGCGGTGGCACTATAAATACGCTCACTTTTAAGAAATCATTAAGACTCCAAAACTTCTGGGTCGATTGCGCTGAAATTTTGGCAGTAGATTGTTCTCCAGAAAGAGATGGTTTACGGGAAAGAACTTTGCCACACCCTTTTTTACCACCCACAAATAAAAAAGTATGTTTGCTGGAACGCACTATGGAGTATTTCTTCGATTTAGCTGGACAATATTCAATTTTATCAAACACCGATTTAAAAAATTAAAATATGCATTTTTAATTTGTTGAATAGTGTAAGTATAACGGACAATGAGTATTTTTTACCTTGCCTTGCTCAAACATTTTTTTTTAGCTCTATGAACTCAGTCATTTTTTAGTTGAACTTTTCTTTGGGTTGCTAGCTGTTTAGAGGAGTGCATACTTAAAATCTCATATTTTTTCCCCCAATTTTTCTAAGAAGATAATATAAATGGATTGTACTGAAGCAGGTACATAAAAATAAACGTAAAGTGGCTTGGATGGTATTGTATTTATATAAAATTTCATGTATTTTAAAAATGGGTGTTTTTTGAGGATGTTTTTTAAAAAATATTTGGATATCCGAAGGGTTTGTCATATGCGGCTGTCCGTGGCTGTACATTTTTCTTCATAAACTTAATACTAGAGGTGTTTACATCTTAAAAAATATAAACTCGTTGTCCGCTTCGTTCCGAAAAGTGCTGAATTGTTTTTAAAACCGTTTAAGCCCAAAAAAACTGGTAAAACCTTCATAAATCTTAAAGTTTTCATGATATCGGCACGAAAATTGGCACATAAGTTTATCTCTTCTATTTTAATGTCAGGCTAAAAAAATCGCATAAGAACTGCGCCTACCTCCCATATAAAGTGACGTCATCAACATGGTAAAACATTTATAAATCCCATAGTTTTTAAGATATCTACGTGAAACTTGACGCATACATTTTTTTCTATAAAATCAATGTTAAAAACTATCAAAATCTGACAAAAACCACTCTTACTTAAACTGTATAAACCGAAAATTAGAAAAAAATATTTTTATCATATGCTGCTTAGTCGTTTTTTTTTCTTGTTTATTTTTTTACTTACTCAATTGTTTTGCTAGTTTTCGTTATTAATGTTTTGCCATCATATATGTTGTTATTGTTTAATGCAAGTACCCTTTATAAAACAGGGGTAAATGTTTCGTTCGATATGACCTCATGATTTTAAGTACGAAATTTTCATATTGCTTACGACCATCAGAGTTTAAAGTTGTGATACGTAGAGCGTTTTTCAATATTATGATCCAATGCGATGGTAACCAATTCAATGAAGAATGGAGTTTTGCGGAAAATCACTTTGTAAAAAACGAAAGCAATACAATATTTAAAAAAAGTACTGAAACGTAGGTGGACTATGGCTTGCTATAAGAAAGATTTATTTTATCGAAAAACAATGAGTGGCTAGAGGGAAGTATTACGGGAGCGGGGCGGGGCGTCCAAAAAAGGAATTTAGAGAATGTTCTGATCGCAGCAAAAGACGGAAAGCTTCTTGGCTCTGTAACACTGCGAACTCAGATGAGTTAAGCTATGCTGCGCAGTTTAAGTTGCAATCTGAAGGCAAAAGCATAAGCATATAAATGATTCTCCAAATCATGCTCATAAATTTAAGAAAGCGTACGCAAGCAGTGTTCAGAGCGACATACAAAAGTTAACGCCACTGGAAGCGCTTTCCACGTTCGTTGATGCCGGACTCTCTCGCAGTCAATATGAAACAATTCGGCTCAGAAACAAAACAATTTTTCCATGCTACTCTATCGTATCAAAAGCAAAGCTTGTCTGCTACCCAAGCAGAGAATCATACCAGGTGACTGAAACGAGTGATGAAATTGGCTTGCAAGCTGTTCTCAATCATACTGCTTCTCGATTGTTAATTTTTTTTTTTAAAGAAGTTGTACATAAACATTTTCGAGAATATCGTCAAAGCTATGAAAGGAAAGCTTCAAGAGAATATTGCAATACTGATGTACTTAATCGATTGCTCTAAACTTCCGATCCTATTTTAGCTGTAATAAGGACCATGCCAAGGAAAAAACGAAACTATTCCTTAAGGAATACTATCTCATATACTATCGAAATTGAAAGTGAGTCATCTGAGGAAGACGAATCATTTTCTGATGACCTTTTTCCAGCTTGATTCATTAAATCCGGATTGTTTTTTAAATCATTTCTATTGTTTTATTTCTAACTCGATTTTCATTTAATTTGTATATTCAACCATTAAACGCTTTTTTTTAATAATATTAATTGTTGTAAGGATACTTTTTTAAGGATATTTTAACAGAAATTATAATTTTAAATAAAAAATATAGACTCACACAGTATTTTTTTACAAAAATTACTTTAAACTTGTGAAAACTTGTGAATTTTTCCCAAAATTTCCTGATTTGAGCACAAAAAAGTTATACTTTTAAAAAATTTCTACTAGTAAGGTATATCGTTGGAAAGTCCATGAAAACTTTTGCTGCTAGAGCATTTTTAGTGAAACAACCTCCTATAACCTACAAATTAACCCATAGCTGCCCAGGTGGTCAATATAGACCCCCACTTGCAGTACATTTTTTGCTTGTTTTTGCATTCCCTATAGTTTAAAATCATAAAATAATTTTGTCCAACTAAATTTTTCTGGATACTCCACTGTGGAACGTCCGTGGCGAATCCGCGGACCACTGGGTCCTGGTAGTAAAAAATAAAAATGTTTATGATTAAAATTTATATCAAAAAAGAACTGGGACATCTGGCAACTTCGCATACTTTTTTCATTTTAAAAAGTAGAATCGCGGACTTAATTAAGGCCCTAGGTCGGTTCATGGAAAAATTGTTTAATATTTTTTTTTTTTTTCTTTAACGTTTATATAACATCTTAAGAACGTAAGAATAGAATAAGAACGTTATAGATAGCGCCTTATAGTTGAGAAACCAGGTTTAAGTTTAAGTTTATTAAGATTATTAGGTGTACCGTAAGACTTTCATCTCATAAAGTACATTTACAAATGGTACATTATATACAATTGCATTATTGACATATTAAAACTAACTATATCTTAATAAGTATGAAAAAGCTTAAAACTAGACATGTGTATACAAACTAAAATTTATATTATATTTACGATAGCAATGACACTAAAATTTTGAATATTCCTAAAAAAAAATAAATAAACAAAAATCATCAAAAAAAAAACAATTCCAATAAATTTACTTTGTTTATTTATTTTTTAAAAACCTTTCTACTGCCTGTTTGAAGCACGACTTCAAGCGACTTACGACTTTCGGTTTTAATTTCAATTGGTAAACTATTCCATAAATTTACAACACTGACAAAAAAACAATCTTGAAGAATTCAAAAAATTAAAATAAGGGACAATTAAATTAAACGTACGTCTAGATTGTGCAAGACGCAACATTCGATTCAAATACTCAGGAATGTGGATGTAGACAAGTTGATGCAAGAATAGGAGATTACAAACATTAAAATGAGTTCCAATATCACAGTCGAGGATCTTTAAATATATATATAATATATATGTTGCAGGTGGATGTATCTGATGCAATCTTGTAAGCGGTAATAGACAAATATAGGCTAAAATTTCAATATTTTAAGTTTTTTTTTCAACCTTAAATTTATTCATGAAAAAAAGTAATTTTTTTCGATGAACCAGCCTAGAGCCTTAAGGGGAATCACATTTTTGGTAAAAGACAAAATAAATGATAGTAATTAATGTACTCGATTGGGTTTCGGAACACTTATGGCCGTATTTTGTAAAACTCAAGCTATCACGTCACTTG
The DNA here is from genome assembly GCA_914767935.1 of Coremacera marginata. NCBI lineage: Eukaryota > Metazoa > Arthropoda > Insecta > Diptera > Sciomyzidae > Coremacera > Coremacera marginata. Next base: position 60,475,820 of record OU612046.1, read on the forward strand.
GAGTTTTTTTGTCTGGCAAGAGAGTTTGTTTTAGTTCTTATGAAAACGGAACTGCCCCAAGTGAGGTAATCGCTTGCGTTTTACAAAATACAGCCATTAATTAAAAAAACACAAGTGCGTCGTTGGACGCACCAGCGAAGCGAAGCTTTTTCGCAGTACATAGATTTGATAGTTTAGATAGTTTCAAAAGTTTTCATTTTTAATAAATTAATTTTTAAATTCACAAATTTAAAATAGCATAAAGTAAATTAAAAAAAAAACACACATATTCACAACCGTAAATTTTATTACATTTCATTATTACGACACTGTTTTCTTAGAATTGTTGTTTTTTTTTTTGCTTCTGTCTACAAGAAAATTTAATATTATATTATTAAAAAACATTTCGTCACTCGCCGTGGGGATCGAACTCACATCCATGAATTAAGAGGTCAACACAGTATCCATCAATCCTAAACGTCTTTGTTACGCAGAGCTGTTGATTCAATATTAAGTAAAATAGCTGCATATCACCAAAATCAGTTAATAGATAGTGGATTGTGTATTGGCTATCTTACAAAAACTAACCACAATTTTGCTTCTACTTGCTACAAGATGTCATCAGCATCGGTGTTTTCTTTCGCACATTCACATCAACAAAAATAAAAAATACACCGATACTGATGACATCTTGTAGCAAGTAGAAGCAAAATTTTTGTTAGTTTTTGTAGGATAGCAAATATACAATTCTTTATCTATTAATAGATTGTGACGATCTACTGCAGCATAGCTTCTGCTATACTTGATATTGAATCATCAACTCTGTTAAACAAAGCTTCGTGACTTGGTGGATAGTGTACAGAGCTCTTAAGCAGTGCGGTACGAGTTTGGTTCCCAAGTCGAGCCAAGAAATGCTTCTAATATTTAATATTAAATTTTCTTGTATTTAACGCTAGCAACAAGGAAACCGATTTCAATTCAATTCCTTACAAAAAAAAAAGATGTCGAAAAAAAGTGTCGTTTTTGATATATCAATCAAGCAAATCGCAGAACGAGGCGTAAGAAGATTCGCTTCAAAAATTATTGAAAATAGATAGACGACGTGGACAAAGCTCAGTCGAAGTAAGAAATGATATTGTTAACTACCACACAAAAATAAAAACTATTTGTGAGATCAGTGAAATAGTTAATAGAACACGTTCTACTGTCCACAATGTTATCAAGCACTGCAAGCAAGCCAAATTGCTTGTAAATAGAAATTAATCCGGTAGACAAACATTCTTTTTTTATAGCAGATGAGAGCTGGATGGTGCAGCAAATCAAGAAAACTCTTAAACTCAGCGCTCAAAAGCTGACAACGGAAATCTCAAAGCATTTATATTTTGACTGCAGCCCGAAACTTTATGACTTGTACTTTGAAAGAATAATTTTAATGGAAGAGTTGCAAGGAAAAACTCCTTCATTAATGAGGCAAGTAAAACAAACACAGAAAATACATTTTGCAAAACCCTATGAAGATAAAAATTTCGCGTATTGGAGTTAGGTTGTATTTTTGGATGAAAGTAAATATAATATATTTCGATCGGATGGTCAATCGTATGTACGGAGAAAGCCTAATGCAGAGTTAAAGTAGAAAAACTTGCATCCGACTGTTAAACAGGGTGGATCTAAGGTCGCATGTCCGCCGCTGGACCCGAAACCTAACTTACTTACTTAGGTGGCCATAACAACTCGTGTTTGGACCTCATCAGATCTAGCCAGGCGCCTCTGCTTTGCGCGCGCCTTCTCCAATCTCCTAACACTAAGCGCGGTTAGGGCTTCCTCAGACTGGTCCATCCATCGGAAGCATGGTCTTCTCGTCGGAGTTGACCAACAACCCTCGCCTCGAGCACCTTTTTCGCTGGAGCTTCGTCGTCCATACGATGGACATGATCGCATCATCGTTCATTCGGATGCGATAGGCATCGCTGACTCGAACAGGCCCGAAGATTTTTTTGAATAAAATTTGGTCTAAATTTCTGAGAAGTTGAGGATATTAGACAGATTTCAATTTTACCAAGATAACAACAATAACCATGAGTTATTTCTTGTCTTAAACGATTGTTTTTCTTTTATTTTATGAACTTAAACGATTTATTGCTTGTCTCTCAAATTCATATGGTACCTGGTGTTACATGCTAGCTTCCATATTCAACAAAGCTTAGGTGTATCACTTATGGTTTATGTATAATTATCCAAAGTAACTTTAAACTACTCCACAATCACTCCATATTAACTTAATTGAGTTATGTGGGGCTCACTTGGGAAATCAGTTAAAAACTCGTGCAATCAGAAACAAACAATAACTTGGGAACTACGCTTAAGGAAGAGTGGTATAAAACAGATTCTCTGATCTGCAGAAAATTAGTACAGTCAATACCAAAACACTGAAAGTTATGAAAAAAATAAAGGCTTCCCAACAAAACTCACTTTATATTTTTTGTTTATAGAATTATTTATAACTACCATTAGTTTTCTTTTGATATAAATTTCCTTCGTGAATTATATCCTTATTTTTTAAAAAGAAGTGAGAATAAATTTAATTGGTGTTACTAAAATTTTAAAAGTATATTTGTGTACCTAAATATAAATACATATATGAAAATTTTCTTTCTTTAATATTATTTCTTCACATAAACTTTCGCTATTCGTGTGTCCAACTTCTTTTTGGACGCACTGTACATAAATCATTTTATAAATTTCAACACTCATAGATTGTTTAAAAAAAAAAAAAATCGACATTAATAGAAACTGACTGATTTTTAAAGAACTTTCATGGAAATTAAAGCTGCTCTAACTTAAAATAAATTCCAAAAATGTATTTAAAGAATGTTCTTAGTACTTGACATTTGAACATAACGAATGCATTTTGTTAAAAAGGCATAAAAAAAAGGACAAAATCTTCAATATTTCCAAAAAATTTGTTTTTATAAATATCTCACTTCGCTTAATTTGGTCTCAATATTCCACTTAAATGCGTGGAGTCCATTTATATGAACATTCATTTCAATCCATCACCTTGTAAAATTTGCTAGTGAAGCTCTTTTAAAATTCATCAACAACACAAAAGTAATTTTTTTAGAATAAACCACAGTTTTTTCTTTTTTAAAATGTATGCGTTTTTTTTGTTATTATACTTGTAAGTTTTTTTTTTTTTGTACATATTTTGCTGCACTCGATTTTCTTCTAAATCATCAATGTAACGCTTTTGCTTTCCAATGAAATATAAATTGGAAATTGCAAAATTGAATACGCAATTCATCGGTTAAAACGTGCATTGAATTTGCTTTATCGCCATATGCAGCAAGCTGCAACAGCAGACGGCAACATCTAAGGCCCTAGGCAGCACTTGCCAGAGAAGTGGAGTGCTTGTATGTTAGGTTTGGTAACTACATCTGTTTGAATGTTTCAGCAAAATTTCTACACTCAAAATGGAAGCTGAAAAGCAAAATTGTTATTCACTAAAATCACAAAAATTTCAAAGAAAATCCAGAGTTAATATTTGCTTTTGCTTAGAATTTTAAGCTTTTCTTCGGATTTAAATTCAACAATTTTTGTTATTAGTGTTAAGAATTTCAATTTTAACAAACTCTCAGTGTATTGCTCGAAAACTGTAGTTCGTTTTATTTTTGTTTTTTTTCACTACCAGGTACCACTTACTTTTTGATGTTGACACTTTGTTAAACGTTTGTGTGACAGTCTGGCAGCATTCAATGATGACACGTTTTTATACTTTACTACTCCTTGTTCGAATAAAGTCTGCTAAGGAGTTAAAGCACATAAAACTTTTTTCAATTTATTATAATGAGAAAATATTGGAAACCAAGCATTTATCAATTTCAACCACTTTCTGAAATTGAAAAAGTTGAATGAGCTAAAAATGGGTGAAGTGATTGATAATATTGTTCACTGAACTTTGTTGCGAACAATATTTCAATTGAATTTTTTACTTTTTCAGATATATCTTTAGAATCCTTTTAATATATCTTAAAAATAAGGCATTCCCAAGCAGCAAAATGTGTGAACATTTACCTAATAAATTCCCTCTAAAACTGTTAACGGTGGCAGAATAAGTTCCAGGCCTCTTTGGAGATGCTTTATGGTCCGTTGTGCAACTTGTCGCACCTAAACCTGTTTTATTGTGTCAATTTCAAGCTTTATAGCTTCAAAAGTTGCAAGTTGTGCTTCTATGCAGCTTTAAGTTAGTTAAGTTCGAAACGAGTGTTGCAGTGTCGCTTGTGCATCTTTGTAGTTAAATTTGTTTGTCTTTTTTTTTTTTTTTTTTGCCAAGTGCCAAGCATAAGAGTGTTAGGAAATTCGTGAACCAATTATGGGACCTTATTCCCGCAAAATTGGAAAAAGTGGCTTATAGTCACACCTTCTACAGTGATGTTGGCTATTAATGAGTGGATTTTTTCCGCATCACCTACTTTATTATTTATATTAACTGTACGCTTTTAAGGTGTAGTGGCGTATTGTTCAGTTGAAGATCCGCCAGACATTTCACTCACGCCGTCACTGTATATGTAATTCTCGCGCATTTCTCTTATAGTTTTTCTCTTTCTGATATTTTCCATACAAAAACACTGTTTTTTCGGTTTGATTATGCCATAAAAAATTACACATTGACATACATCAATGGCAGTTGGACCCCATAAGCATTAGAAAAATAAAAATTTTAATATTAAATTAAGAAATTCAAAACATTACTTCTTATAATTAAAAAGCATACAATTTATTAATATTTATTACAGCTGAATTTATTTTTTATTACAAACTTACGGCTGACACACGAACACAATAATTTTGTCCCTTCCTGAACAAAATCCTGGCTACACCCATGATAGAGGCATAAAGCTTGTTTATCTGACCCTTTAAATCGGTTCGACTCAAATATTTTTGGTTAAAACCTTTGCATAAATCGAATTTCAAACCGTTTCGAAAATTTCAAGCCAATTGAATAAAACCTCATTTCAATTCGTTTCTTATTTTTCAAGACGGTTTACAATAGCGCATAAACAGCCCAACAAACATTTACAATCGCAGAAGCGTCGCCAGCGAGTGTCTAAAATTCGCCAAGCCATCGCCAACGAGCTCGTATTAACATCGCCAGCGAATCCTCCGTTGTGAGTAGTTGGTTCCTTGCAAGGGAGTCGCGAAAAAAAGTCGCGAGCGAATCACATTGAAGGCTCGCTAGGGAATCTCCAAGACGCGTCGCAGAGAGCCTCTGGGGGCAGCCTTTAGCGAATCGCGAAAGAGAGTCGCAAACGAATTGCAATGAAGGCTCGCTAGAGAAACTCTATAAATCTGTATAAATCTGTATAAATTAAAAAATAATCACTTCTTGTATCTAAAAGAAATTTTTGAAAAAAGCTGCTCTTTTTTGTTACACAGTCAAGATTGAAGAACACAAAAAAAACTCATTTCATCTGAATGTGCCTTTCTTTCAATATTTAATTTGTTTACCATTTCCTGGGAAAACAAATAAACAAAACTATTTAATAAATACAATCACTTTGCAAAATCATAGATAATTTATTTATATCTCAATATGTAAAACAATTATAACACGTATATGCAAAGCACAAAAGTGTTAATTTTAATAAATTTTGCATTTTTTATTGTTTTTTTTTTTAATATGTAAGCGAATTCAAACAGTTTTAAGTGCATTGCAAAACACAATGTAACAGAATAATTGAACATATAAATTGAAACAATTTTTAATTTATGTAATTTTAATTGGAACTAATTTAAATTTTATGAGCTTTCCGAAACGTTGAATGTACGCTATAAATGTTCATTAATAATAAAAAAAAAACGAAAGCTTTCTGAAACAATCATTTACAATTGGATGTACATCCGCTTATGTGAACTTGTGCAAGTTCGTTGTGCGTATGAGTGGGCATAAACATGTATTGAACGAATCACATCATAAATTATATTAAAAAAATGTTGACAAGCGATTGCATTTATTTAACATTAATGCTTTACAACAACAACAACAACAACAACAAACCAAAACTGCAATAAAAGTGCAAAATGAAAACAACAATTATATCTCTGTTCCAATGAAAATGAACAACACTACTATAAACATATCCATTGGGAAAACAAGTGCAAAAATCATAGATATATGACGGGTTGGAAGCATTTACGGCTCAAACTAATTATTTTTTGCAATTATTACAGTGCTCTTACAACATATGCTGTCCTGAAAAATGTTCAGCCTGAAAGTATGCACATACATAAAAGGCAAGCATGCTGCTCTGTCACTGATAAGTATTAAATGTATTTTCTGTGCATACTTTCAGGCTTAACAATTTTCAAGACAGTATATATTAGAAAAGCACTGTAATAATGGAAAAATTTAATTACAGTTTGAGCGATATTAGATGCGGTGCAGCATGCTTGCGTATTATGTATTATGATTTTAAATTAGTTAAGTTTAGGGAATGGCAATGGAAAGTTTATAATTATTTCAATACATAATCAGTCGCATCCACATTCGTGAAAAGTTAAATACACAAGCTTTAAGGGATTTCTTCAACAGTAAATGGTTAATGCACGTATGTACAATCTCGTACATCATCAATTTATACAAATGTGATATTTTTACATATATATTCGTAATGCTTACATATGAAAGAAACATTTTTTTAATTTTTAAAGAAAATATTTATTTTTAAAGAAATCCTTAAAGAAAATATACCACAATTTACATAATTTTGAAAATACAAAAATTATTCAAATAGCGAAACAGAGCAACTTTTAAAAAACATAATTATCAAACTGGATTACATCATGGGTGTATACAGGATATCATCTAGGGGGACATCTGGGGGGACTAGATTTCTATGTAGATATAGAAATATATATATTTATTCCCAATGCGTAGTGCACACAGTGTGAAAAAGATGGACAAAAGTCAAAAAATATTTTCTGTTGGAATTTTAAAAAGCTTAGTATACAGAATTATAGGCAGGAATATTGTTATTGTAGACTTTAGAGGGTCTCACGATCAGTGTTGTCGAAGTAATTTTTTTTTTTTTTTTTTTGTCCAGAGCATAAAATAAAAATAGCCAAAATATAAAAAAAATTAACCAAAATATTTATTCATGTATTATAAAACAAAAAAAAAACATATAAATAGCCCAAACAGTAACAATGCTCACGATATCCTTTAAGTTGCAGACATGCCACACCTCCTAATGAGGCTCTGAAATGTCATGCAATTTAATTTTTCATGGCTTAGTGCTCTAGATTTTCAAATAGGTCATAAATATCATAACAGTAATATTCCTTATACATATATTTGACATGATATAGCGTCAATTTTTGTAATAAAAGTCGTAGGAAGAAAAAATCTCTTATATCAAAAAAAGGCTGTATATCCTAAAAAAAACCACAAAAATATGGGGTTTAAAAATCTTAAAGAAATTATTTTTATTGTATTTTTATGTTATGCTCTTTTGTATTTTTAAACAATGCTACTCACAAACACAGAGCTATGGACAATTTTCTAGAGAATAATTTTGACAAAATGCAAAAATTTGTATGGGGAAAATGATGATGAGCTCTCGTCGTCGTTTCTAACAAAATCTCATTTTTTAATTGGTGAACCAATCATTCAGCCATTTGGTGCAAATGTACCCGACAATAAACTCAAACTTGCCGCACAAATTCAAAAGATGACTCAGTCGCTTTGGAAGGTTTGGTCGCAGAGCTATTTGAACGAATTGAAACAGCGGCCTAAATGGCTCAAAACACAACCGAATTTGCAAATAGGAGACTTGGTGCTCATACGAGAAGATAATATATCACCAACTTTATGGAAGGCAGCGCGAGTGATAGAAGTGGTCACAGGCCAAGATGAACTAGTACGTAATGTTCAGTTGAGGGTGGCTACAGCTGAATGGGAACCTGGCGAGAAGCAGAAGAAAAGGTTAACATTGGATCGTCCCGTGCAGAAATTGTGTCGACTTCCAATAGATGTTGAAGCGGAGATTTCAAGAGCGCAGTGTGTTGAAGCCGACACTGATGATATTGATACGGCTCTTGGATGATACGACTTGTCGCACTACTAGGTTGCGACTGTGTACTGTGCACATATTTAAATTCATCAATTTTTTGTTTTTCTTGTTAAGTTTTTCTTTTTTTGTGTGACAAAAAAGATTTTAAATAGGAAAGAAGATTTCATTTTTGCACTCAACTGATCAATAAAACTGAATAAGGGTAAATAGTATTTACAGTTCACTATGTCAGAGCCATCGAAAACAACACCAACTATTTCTTCCTGTAAATAAATTATGCGTACGAAATTTTATTGATTTGGGATAATTTTTTGGGGAAAATACCAGATTACTCATTATGTTTGTATAGGAAGTGGGCGTGTCATTCATCCGATTTGAACAAAATTTTGTGAGAACAATAGGTCTGTTTGCGTACCCAAAAGATTTTAAAAAATTGTACAAATTTTACAAATTGTTACAAGAAATCCGTTCGTTTACCCAAAAAACTTTCAAGTGAGAAAGAAAATAAGAGAGTACAATTTTTCTCTTCAGTCCAGTTTTGAAAAGTTTTGCTGACTGATTTTCTACTTGCAAGAATTTTCATGAAAAAAAAAAAAACAAACGTCTAAAACAAAATATGTACAAAATGTAAATGTACAAAATAAATAAAAGATGGTTAAGCAAATAAATTTATTATTTTTTTACATATTTTTAACATATGTTATGTACCATGAACATATGTTGAATTTGTCATGCGCAAAATTTTTTCGCCTTTTCTCAAATTTTAAAAAGTAGTTATTAGCTGAAAGTCGCGTTTTTATGTTTTTTTTTGTTATTTTCTTTTCAGCTTTCTGACAGTTCGACATGCATTGCAAATTTTAACAAATTTTCTGTTCGGGTACTTTTTTAGATTTTCATTGTTTTGTTTTTACAAAATTTCATGAATTTGAAAAAATAAACGAAAAATTTTAGCGGCAGCCGCGGCGCAGTGGGTAGAGTACGAACCCTGATTGTTCAATTCCAAACTGACACAGTTCTTGCAATTGAATAAATTTTTCTGTTCGGCCGTCACCTCACTGCAGACAATGGCAAGCCTCAGAGAGTAAAAATCTGCCATGAAAAGCTTCTTGAGAACATAAGCCGTTCGGAGACAGCATAAAACTTGTAGGTCCAGTTCTCGATCATTTGTGTCAAACATTTTCCAACACGCACAACACAATTGATCATAAGAAGATCGGTCAAAGTCCTTTCAGGGGCTGAAATGACCATTTCCTTTTTTTCCGTTTGTTTTTTAAATGAAAAATCAGGAGATAAGATTGTACGAAATGAGCAGAATTATCGGTGCCCATTTCTTCATTTTTTTATGCCGATTTTAAGGGGACTTCTATAATTTTAAAAAAAAAATACATTTTGTTGCTTATGACGTTATTTCGTCATAATAATAAAATATCTAAAGCACTTATAAAAAAAATCAGCGTGCAAGATTACTCAAAAACTGTTAGGATGATTGACTTGAACCTGTTATTTCGTAATGGCTTGTAAACCGCAATTGCATTTTTCATAAAAATTAATATTTGTTCCCTTAATTTAACGAATCTTGCTTAAAAATCTATAGAAATATTTCGTACAATGAACGAAAAACCATCAAAAAATAAAAAAATCACCCAAAAACATAAACTGCAATCTCGTCTAAAATATTTTATATGAAAAATTTATATGAAAAATCACCCAGAAACAAAAACGAAATTTTACCCTACAAAAATGCAAAATCGCCTCATTCTTTTGGCTAAAATTCACCTAACTTTTATATGAAAAATCACGTAATTTATTTGTTTTTTCATTTTAATATTTTTTACCTAGAATTACGTCTTACCGCGCGGTTTGTATAGGGTATTTTCACAAATTTTTTCAATGTCCTGCTAACGTTTTTGGGGGGCACTTTAGGGTATACATGCAGCCTTTTTAATATTTATCGTAGCCAGCGCCGTCTTTGCTTTTGAAAAAAAAAAATTTTTTATTGTAAACTTAAATGTATATTTACCAAATTTGAAAGTTTTAAAACTCTAAACAAATTTCTTCTTATAAAAACCATCACCTCAATATCACTCTTTTTTACTTTCCTCTAAATATATCGCCGGCCTTAATAAAGCCACAAGAGAGCAAAAGAAAAGAAGAAAAATTCACATTTTTGTATTTGAAAAATGCATTGATGATTCAGTTGCTGCTGACGTTCTTATGCTTGTTTCTTAAGTTCGTGCTGAAATCTCGAACGCAACATCGTGTTGTTTGTTGAATAGAATCGTTTTATGAATTCTAAGAGCTTTACAAGGAATGTATACGCATATAAATCAGTGATACCAACCCGAAAAAGTTAAACTAACATCTAATAAAAACTAACTAACATCTAAAAAAAAAACTAACATCTAATAAAATCACTCAATTAAAGTTGTAAATAGTTTTTTTGAAAATTGTTTGTATATATTGTTTTTTTTTTCAAAATTTGCATTGAGCAACGTAACTCAAAAAAAAAAAAATAAAATAAATGCCTAAAAGTAAAAATATTTAAAAACAACATAAAACAACTTTTATTCATTTGAAGGAACATTCGATTTTTTGAAATCGTTAAAAATACAATAACATTAAAATACATTTCAAAGGCACTTTAAATTTTTTAAGTTTTAAAATTAAAAAAAAAAGCACACAAAGTATGAAGTTTTTGTTTTTCTTGTTTTCCAAAAAAAAAAAAAAAAAAAAACAAAAAGGAAGAGATCATTTGTAAAAAATCAAATCAAAAATAAAATTTTCTGTGAAATCACAAACAGAATAAATTCTATAGAGCTGTCATCAGAATTTCTACTCAAAAATACTGGTTCCCCGATATGAGTTCAACAAATATTATTTTTAGAAGCTAAGGCCATAAATTATCATGAAACCTATTCTCCCAATATAAATGACTATATTAATTATTGATTATTAATGATTTTAAGTATTACTTAGATTGAACTCTTTTAATTTTATATATAATTTTATATATATGTATATATATAGTATGTTTAAATTGGTGAACTTAATCTCAAAGAACCAGTTCTTTGATGTTTTTAGATTATGTTTTAAATTATGTTTTAAGATCATACACTTGAATCGAAAATTTTGACAACTGTGAGTCATTTATTTGCATTTCATAAAAATTAGGGGAGAGTGCCCACTTACTGGCACCGTAAGGTCTTGAGGCTATAACTTTCGTGTAAAACATAATTTGGCGGAATTCTCGGTTTCGTTTGAAAGCTGAGTTCAATAGCTAACAAAAATTTTAAGCAGAACTTCAAAATTTCGAAATATACGATTTTGGCAGTCGATTTTGCAAAAGTCTCGAAAATCGACCCTCCAAAAAAGGTGCCCAGGTACTGGCACCCATTAACACTTCGTTGTAAAATATTAAAAATGAAACAAACACTAGCTTGTTAATTTTTTATGTGTTATTTATTCTTTCAGTGGCTTATACTGACCATTTGAGCTGAAAAAAATTATTTGGAAGGTTTTATTATCAAATTTGATAGAAATAAATAAAAAAACACTAAATGCAAATGGGTGAAAATAATGTTTCGCTGAAAAACGTATCTGAAAGTGGACAAAATTTCAAAAATCACAGCTAAACGACAAATAAACGATTTAAGATCGTTTAGAACACCGTTCGCTATCAAAACAATGACCAATCATAGGCTTTGACGATGTTCCCTCAAGGGTACCAGCAGGTGGGCACTGACGCTATTCGGACATGACGCGAAATATTTTTTTTTTCATTTCACAATAATGTTCGATAGCTCGTGGAATTTGATGAATAAAGAACAAACTAAGAACTCCACTCATTTTTACCTTTTTTATATTGATGCAAAATACTTGAAAATTCACTTAACAAAGATAACCCATATTAGATCAGCTTAGAATTTTTCATATTTACTTTTTGACGACCGTGCGACTACAGCAACTCGTATAGCGGTGATTCCATATCAACACCCCCACGTTTCTGACATCACTATTTTTAAAAATTTTGAAACTCTCTGGGTTGATAGTTCTCCTGAAAAGTATTATATCTGCATACTTTTTTTTTTATTCTTATTTCTTTTTAAAAGATATACACTGTACAAAATTGGAAAATATCTCCAAAAATACAAATAGTGCATGCATTGAAACAGCTGTAACTTCGAAACCGGAATTTTCGGTATAAAAGAATAAAATCTTTTGTAGGCAGTTTTTTAAAAATTCGTTAAAAATAGCAATCGTTGGTATCCAAAGCTAAAATTCTGTGTGAGCCTTAAGGATTAATGTGTTATAACGATACTATGTTCACAAGGAGAAAAAATTTACTACGAATTTTACAAAAAACGTGACAAATAACTTCAGCCAAAAAAAGTTTTAAAAAATTTCATAAAAACCCATAAAGACCCATAAACCCAAATTTCATAAAGACCCATTCAAGGTCTCTAAAATATATGCAATTTTTTTCTGTACGACTTACGGTTTCGAAGTTACAGCTGTTTCAATAAATGCACTAATTGCATTTTTGGAGATATTTTCCAATTTTTTACAGTGTATAACATAAAAAAGAAACTGTTTTCGTAAAAACAAAAAACACAGTTTAAATTATTTTCACGAGCACTACTAACCAGCAAAGTTTAAAAAAAAATCGGAATAACAAAGGTCAGATTTTGCTCAAAAATAGTCGAATTGATATGGAATCATCGATATACAACTTAATGATTTATGAAAAGCGAAGGCTTTCTGAGATAATACTTTGACACTAAGCACAAAGTCGCTGTCATCGCCACAGAAGTCAGAACTGATGGGTGGCAGTAGAAGGGCACTCTCCCCTACATTTCTTGAAACGTTTTTTGCATGTAATATTCCAAGTGTTGATAACCGCAAAGTTTTAACAAATTATCAAAACATATTTTTGAGTGCTAAGTACATGGTTAGTAGATCTATATATATATATACTATTATATAAAATTGAAGTGCAATTTTTTGTTTCTAGGTAAACTTCAAAAGTACTGAACCGATTTTTATGAAATAAGTTTTAAAATGTTATATTTGTGCTACAGCACAGCATAGGGGTATTTTTATTGCGAAATTTTAGTAGTAAGTATGTTTAATAAAAGTGTTAAGTTTTTTAAGAAATCATCCCCGATGCCACGAATTACTTGATGGATTTCTTTCACATGTTTGTTTTACGATAACTTCAATTAACTCCATGTTGTTCTTTTCTCTTCTATTTTTCTGCTCAGCTAGCACAGCACGTATAAATGAGCTGCAAAAAAAAACCAAACACATTTTATTATGCATTGTTTTAAGGACTGATATTACACTGTGATCGTTTGAACGGCGTTCAAAAGATTTTGTTGGAATAAAAAAAAAACGTGTTAAGGCTCTATAATGATAAAAAAAACCTCCGTGGCGAAGCCGCGGACCACTGTGTCCTGCTAGTAGTACAATAAAGTGAGAGAAAGATAGTTTGTTTACTTCATAAGAAATCGGAATTGCCAGATAAAAAACCCCAAGTGACGTGTTTGCTTGCGTTTTACAAAATACAGTCATAAGATTCTTCCAATGTTTAGGAGATAGCAGCTGCCTCATCTCCCTCAGTACGCCCATGGATTTGTTCTAGGCTAAACGTCTTTTGTACTTGTTCAAAGTTAACACTGATTCCACTAGACATTAACTGATTGGTTTTGCCAATTGACTGGGTCTTTTTAAGATGAGAAATCGTTATTTTATTCGCATAAAATCAGACATAACGTCTTGTAATGTCATTCAAACCGCTTGTAATATTTTGTACTTGTAATAAATATTTGTACACAAATGTATGTTAGTAAGAAATCAAAACTCAGTAAGAATAATTAACTTTGGCTGATGTTCTATGTTTGATGTTTGATTTATTTATTTTGCTAGTTTAAAGCTGAACTGGTATGAAATGCAATAAAGGGCTGGTTGTTTACTGAGAGAATATTTTATTAAATAAACTTCTTTCAGTCAGTGGGAAAATGTTGTTTGGCTTATTGCGCTAGCATTGCACAGTACTTTTATGGTAAAATTTTGGTTTATTTGCCTAAGAAAATCAACATTTTGCTGGCAACAGATGTTGATTTCCAGCAACTTGCTCAAAAATTTTCAATTGAACTGTTACTTTTGGAACCCTGCCTTTTACATGTTGGTTTTTTATTATTCAAAATACTGTCCAAGGCAAAATTGTCTAAATTGATATTGCAAAATAAATGAGTTTTTGGAAAAACTGCTTGTAGAAGAAACATTGTATTATAAGTGGGCATTCTTGGTGCTATATTGAATATGATTGGTTTGATTAATACACAGAATTTATATCTAGCTTAAATTATTACGCATTTGGAAAACCCTTCCCTGTCAACATATTGACACATGTCACCACCAAATGTTTGTAGTAAAATATATCCGATTTACAAGCTGTCAAATGGCTAAAATATATATAATTAACATTTTTAACTCAACATGGCTTAAAAAGTCCTTGTCCGATTTGTTGCTACAGCTTTGGGAATTGTGTGAACATATTATTTAAAGGCCAGAACAAAAAATTATCAGCTAATAAATAAAAGCAACAATAAATTAAAATAACTAATGTCAACACAAAATCTCATTTTTGGCCAAAGTATTTGTAGGTAATTAAATAAAATGAATTTGAGAGCACAAAAAAATGGCTAATTTTTTAATAGAATGCATGGTTAAATATTCTGTCTATTGAAAAAACAAAATTTTTATAATTATAGAACAAATTATTGACTGCAAGCAAATAGCGCCCAATGAAGATAAAACTATTATTTAAAATTTCGATTATGGCTTAAAATTAAATTAAAGCAAATTAAATAACATATTTTATGTAAGCTTTACATGAGCATGTGCATATTATAGACATTAAATGCACATGCATACAAACAATAACGTATGCATCCTTACGCCTAAATTAGCATTTAATAAAATTTTGAAATTCTAGCTTTGTACAACATCGAACTGAATTGCATTGAGTTAAGTGAAAATTGGCAAATTAAGGTAAATTATTATTTATTCATTATACCTGCACGGTATGTGGTCAAGAAGTGTTAAACATATTGCTTAATGAGAATTTAATATTTTATTTATATTTATAATGAAATTTGCATATTGCCAAAATTACAAAATTATCGAAACATTGCCCATAATAAAACAAATCAAAAATAAATTCAATGCTGCAACGAAATTAATTGACATCCGAATTCAGTTCATTTAAAATAGGAAAATGTTTCAACAAGAATATCATAAAAATAACGTTCATTTTTACATTTTTCCCATATAATCCTTTTTGAAATACTTTTAAGTAATATAAATCGTATATGTAATGTATACAAATAAAATCAGAAAATTTCACATGTTTTTCCATTCAAAGCACGTATTATCAACGAACTTTTGTCCTAAGCGAAATTTCCCTTAATAATTTTTTGTAAATGAATATTGTATGATGTTGATGTTTGCAATATTCATATTCAAAAATAAAACATAGAAAATAAAAACTACGTGACACAGTGTGCTAAGGAAAATCTGATTAAATTGTTCTCCATTCGGTTGACAATAAAAATGATGATACTTGTGTCAAGTCTGATAAATTCATTCGTGCAAAGTGGCCATAATTGAGTATGGTAGTTATTAAATTTAGGGAAGATATTTATAATAGTCATCATTGCAACCATGAATAAAGTAACTTCAATCGAATTATGCAACTCTATCGGAAATTTCAAAGCACTTTATTGAAAAGCAAGTAAAAAGGGCTTTATTCTACCTTGGCATAGTGCTTTTGAGAAGCTCTTTGCTCTCGCTACAAACTGAGCTGCAAAAAAGCGCTTTGCTTTTCTTAGTGCTTCAAAAGAGGGCTTTTTGCTGTGTCGTTAAAGTTATTGTCACTATTTCGAATATCTTGTCAAATTTGACAAAAAGTGAAAAAATAGTGAAATGGAAAAAATAAACTGAAGCTGGTAATATTTTAAGTAATAATTGTCTAAAGTAATAAAAAAGTAATAAAATGAGTAGCAAGTAATCGAAACGTCATTTTAAAAGACTTGAAGCATCGAAAGTAGACGCCATAAATAATAAAGCTGTGCATGCAGCCGCAAACGATTAAGGCACAACAGACGCACATATAAAAAGTAATGAAATAGTGCAAAATGAAATAGCAATTTCATCAGATTTCACCCATTGTGGTGCGAACTACGTTCAAAGTGCCGACAGTTTAGTTTTGAAGATGAAAAGTGTTAGAAAAAAATCAATCATTGTCAATGGTAGAACGGTGGCTATAAAATTGCGCGCATTTTTTTTTTTGTGATGCTCCTGGGAGAGCATTTGTTACCGTAACTGTTGGCCATAGTTTCTCCAAAGGATAGTACAAATGTTATCGGGAACTTTAAAAAAAGAACAATCGGCTGACATATAGTACGACAGTTACAGAGCCAATAACTGATGCCGACTTTCAAAAAAGAAAAGGCATTAAATATCATTGCGAAAGCCTTGTAAACTTCGAATATATGTCTCTGTACAGTCAATTTTTTTGTGTTCCCTTTTGTTCTTTTCGTATTGCTTTTTATTCTTGACCCTTTCACATTAGTCAAGGTCATTGGTATCGTCAAATTTTCTTCCTTTCATTGCTTCCGATTTGCGGTGAATTGCCCACAAATTCTGAAAACTGAATTCAATTCTTGAGCAATGTGAAAGGGGTCAAGTGAGAACAAAGCGCTTTTTAATCACTTTCCGAAGCGAGAGCAAAGCGCTTTTTTTAACACTTTTGAAGCGTGAACAAAGCCCTTTTTTAAAGAACTTTCCGAAGTGAGAGCAAAACGCTTTTTTGAATCATCATCCGTAGCGAGAGCAAAGGTATTTTTGGCAATGACATAGTAATGTTAAAAAAGACGCTAAACAAAGCGCTATAAAGTGATTTTAAAGTGGTTTCAAAGCGCTTTGTTTCCTAAAGGGAACATAGCTATTATAAAAAAGAGAATCAATATTTATACAACTTTCAAGTTTTACAAGTTTTAGCAACTCTTTGCAATAGTTTGGATGCTATAATGATCAAGGATGCTTTTACATCAAACATTTCAGGAAGCTCTTACATCTGAAGCTCTAAACACCGTATGAAAAACTGTCTTCAAGCAGGTCCCAACAGGGAGGCGAGCGCTCCATTAGTGCATCTGAATCACTCCAAAAAAACAGTAGAGCGCTTTATTCTCTCTTCGTATAGCGCATTTTTTACCATAGTCATGTCATTAGATGTATAAGCTGCGCTACCGCTGTAGAAAATATGAAATTGTAGCAAGAGCTGAGCGCTTTGTTTTCCTTGTAGTTGGAATGAAAATGTAGCCAGAACCAAGCACTTTATTCTTCTTATATTTGATATAATAGATTTTGCGAGAACCAAGGGCTTTGTTTCCTTTATAGTTCATACCGGTCGGTCTAATTCTAATACTACGTAAGTCAAAATGCCCCACAAGGGGTTAAAGGAAAAGATAGAGTAAGTCAAAATTATCTTTTCTTCAGGAGCCAAAAAAAAACTGTTAATTATTTGCATGAAGTTCATACGATAATGCATTGTTTCAAACGTTCTACCTCCATTTTTTTATACAAGCATTACAAAAAAAAAAAAAGCATATAGATTGTTTATGCCAAACACAAAATATGTTTTTTTTTTCTCTATGTATCTTAGTACTAAATTAAAATCTCACGGAGAGATGGCGCTTCCCGCAGTACAAATTAATGTTTCTATCTCAAAATTGATATTAAGAGTGCACTTCCGTTTTGATATACTATTTTTAAGGCTTCTTGTTAAACCAACCTTTGAAAGGGTAAGAACTAACAAATAAACTTGTATTAGATTCAACTCTAATTTCCATTTTGTATCTTCTTTTTTATTCCGAATCTTAAACTACTGGAGTTTAAGAACTAGATTCCTAAAAGAAGAATTCTAACTTTTTTGTAGAAAGTGTGCAACGTCGAGTTTTCCACAGAAACGCTTCCACAGAAACATTTGGTCCATATTCGAGCCGGATCCCCATAAAGAAGAAAAAACAAAACTCTCTACAAAGAAGCCTTAGTCCAGCAGTCCATTCTCTGAGAAGTCAGCAGAATATTCCTGAAAAGAGATTCCTTCAGCTCAAAGCAGCATCGTCATATCTCTACGTTTGATCTCCAGGTACGTTTGCATTCTCTTCTCAGTATGATTTATGTAGTGAAAGTGCAAGTACAAGTCCACGCGTATTAAAACAATTTATTCCTAAAATCTAGTTCACTGAAATTCACTCAAAAAAATATAAGCGCGAATTGTAAAACATTCCAAAGTGAGTTTTTTTCCGCATTTTCCAATCTAGTATTTGGAAAAAAAAAAAAATTAAGATTGAAACATGCTATTTAATTTTATAAAGTTGAAAAGAATTAAGAACCTATAGTTTGATTATATAAATTAAATGCTATATTTTCATAATCAAAGCATCGGAGCATCGTTTATTGTGGTGTGTTCAAATAACAAAAATTGAACTTTAAAAGTTGCAACAAAATCTAAAACATTAACATTAACATTAACAAAAAAAGAAAAGGAAAGAAAAAAAAAATAGCGGACTCTTCGCACAATAATTATTGCGGTATACATTTATTATTAAAATATTGGATCCAGTGCATATAACAGAAATCCATTCTGCTTAACATATGTATATACAAAAAAAAAAAAAAAAAAAACTCTCTTTACTTTTAACCAAGGAGAACTGTTAATTCTGCACATAACTACGTTGTGGATCAAAGTTTAAGCTGTGAGAAAGTCTCTATACTACAGCTCCGCAACATGAATGTTATGTTCCACAGACACAATTTAAGTTGGCAACATTTATTTCTTGGTGCTACATAATATAAAAATTATTATCTCTGTTGCGACATTGTTGGTGTCTACTATTAACATTTAATCTTTTTAACTTTGCATCATTTATCTCTCTTGCCTTTGGTTGCAACATTTTCAATTTTGTTATCAACATTTCGCGTGTATCATCGGCAAACTTATTATCTGATTAAACTGTTTAAAAACGAAAAAAAAACATCTGCAACATTTAATAAAAACAACTTAAATGTAATTCAGAATATTCTACGCCTGGTTTATATTTGTTTTGTGAACTTCCATTGAATTAACTCAGCATGTTTTTAATTTAAATCATTTTGAACATTCCATAATTTTTTCACAACTTTCAATTCAGATTTTTTGGTGCCATTCGTGCATACAACAAAACGCATAAACAGAGAGTTATTAAATTTGTCCATGTCAACATAAGCAAAATTTTCGATCAAGATTCAAGAAAGGTTCTCAGAATAAAAAAAAAAAAAAAAACACTTCAGGCTTAAATCTAAATATCTTCAGCTTCAAATACTTAACACTACGCAACATATTAACAAAATATAAAAGAGTTTCTAACTTTATTAAAAAAAAAAAAAAAAAAAAAGGAAAAGGGAACAAAGGTGGTTTATCGGTGTTCAATGCATATTATTATTTTTTTTTTATCTTCAAAAAGGGTCGAAACAGATAGTGTAAACTTCTAACGTTTTTCACAAAATTAACGGCCTTTGAACAAAACAAAATATACAACAAAATATACAAACAAAAGAGATATTTTAGCAATATTTATGTTTAAAATAACCGAACCTTAATACGCTGCAGTCAATTTTTTCTAATTGTGTATCTCAATTAAAAAATTACGAAGATTATTAATTTTTTCCACGTCTTAAAATTAATCCAAATCGGACTGTTGACATCAAAATTTATGACTTGATTCTTAGATCAAATTTTAAGCAAAATAATGTTCAAATTTTGATAAGATTTCGCAACGTGTCTCCGGGTTATCTTATATTTTCCGCTCCAGTTTTTTGCATTGTTAAGTCTCGTTAACGATTTTGTCATCAGTAAAACTGCTCAATTAAATACCTTTAGGTGCTATTGTTTCTATTATTGCTTTAGCTCCAAAGTCACCGATTCACGGTATTTAAAACTTTTCTTTTCCAATTTATAAATTGTTGATCCAAGCTGATAATTGTGACACAATTATTAAAGTGCGACTGTAATTTTAAGAACACCTAGCAGCACTTCTTCATTCACGTTATTTTTCGTTATCCATTGATTTATGCTTTCAAAATGACTTCATTGGCGTCATACATTCGCTTGACCGACAATCTAGTTGAATTTGAAGCAACTTTCAACGACTCTCCTCTGTCAGCTTACTCAGTACACTCTCTTGAAGTCCACCGGGAAGAAATCAAAGCCATTTGGTTCAAGGTAAAGACAATTTATGATAAATGTCTGGACGAAATAGGGCAACGAACCAGGATGAGGATCAGGAAGATTATAATGACGATCTGGAGTCCATCAAGCTGCGGTATCGAAGCTCGTATCAAACATATATACGATGCCTTTCGAAGATCGGAGAGTACTCTCAACAACTGTCTGTTGTATCGTCAATTCACCCTCCAAGTTCAGACATCCCGTCAGTACGTAGCACTTTTCACCTTCCGCCTTGTGACACCGAAATCTTTTGCGGTGATTACCTCTCGTGGCCCTCCTTTCGTGATATTTTCTCAGCAGTATATATAAACAATACAAGGCTAAGTCCGGTTGAGAAACTTTTCCATCTTAACCAGAAGACACGAGGCGAAGCCCGTGATATTGTAAAAAAGTCCCCACTGACGAATGATGGTTTTTCCATAGCATGGAACAATTTAAAGGATCGGTTTGAAAACAAGCGCATCCTAGTTAACAGTCAGCTACGGATACTTTTTAACCTTCCATCCGTTCCATCGGAGTCAGGTACAGCTATAAAAAAGCTTCAGAGGGACATAAACGGTTGTATTTCCGCCCTGAAATTGTACGATATAAATATCGACAACTGGGATTCAATCTTCGTCTACCTTTGCTCCTTCAGGCTCCCAGATGCCACCTTAGCTCTCTGGGAGCAATCACTGGCAAATAAATCTGAAATTCCAAGTTGGTTGGATCTAGATAAATTCCTAACCAGCCGATATCAAACCCTAGAAACAGTGTTTGATATAAAAGGCTCCGGTGCAGTTAAGAAAATAATTCCGCAATCTGTCCCCGCTTCAAATAATCGAACAAATCCAAAAAGAGTTAGCACATATGCTACCAATGTTTCCACACCATTCTGTAAGCTTTGTCCGAATGAACAACACACAATTCGTAACTGTGCTCGTTTCCTGCAAATGAGTCCTGACGAAAGAATGCTCATTGTAAAGAAGCATGGCCTTTGTTTAAATTGTTTTGCTGGAACTCATGCCATCAAAGATTGCAAAAGCAAGCATAATTGTTACACTTGTAATAAGCGACACCACACACTTCTTCATTCAAACAATTCTGGTTTCCCACGCACGAGTAAAAACTCTAGTTCTCATGCACTCCAAATACAGTCCGCTAAATCTTCAATTCCTGAAAGCACAGTGCAGTCCTGTTTTGCATCCAATTTGAAAAGTGTCCTGTTAGGTACTGCCATTGTCAGAATATGCCATCTTGGTATTTCCTATTCCGCTCGTGCTCTAATTGATTCCGGATCAGAGGGGACCTTTATATCAGAGCGACTATTTAGATTGCTTAAGCTTCCTTCTAAAGCTACCACCGCACAGATTTCAGGTTTGAACAATGCGATTTCTGCTAAGGTCTAAGAGATGTGTTACTTCACACTTTCTTCCCCCATTGATCCTAACATTTCAATTGAATCCTGTGCCCTTGTCGTTCCACACTTGACAGGGAAACTACCATCACAACCAATTTATCAAGCGGACCTGAAAAATCTTCCAATTATCCAACTCGCTGATGCTGAGTTCTTCAAGAGTTCACATATTGACTTATTAATTGGTGGAGATCTCTTCCCATTAATCCTTCGTGACGGCATCAAGCGCAATATTTGCGGATCTTTGTTGGGTCAAGAAACGATATTTGGATGGATTTTAACAGGTCCGGTCTCCAAGAATTCTGTTAATTCCTTTTCTACAGTTGTTTCATTTTTTAATGAAGTGGCACTAGATAGGGAGATTTCACGTTTTTGGGTGGTAGAAGATCTTCCACAAAAGAACTGTATGTCCACATCAGATCGCCATTGTGAAGAAAATTATGTCCAGTCTACACAACGAAATAAGGATGGCAGGTATGTTGTGTCACTCCCATTCAAGGAAGGGTATCCCGAAGTTTTAAAGCTAGGTCAGTCTCGCGCCATAGCTTATGCACAATTCGTAAGAAACGAAGCACGCCTTTGTAAAAATTTAGAGTTCAAGAAGCAGTATGACGACGTTGTGCGAGAATATTTAGACTTAAATCATATGCTTCCAGTTTCGCCTCCCAGGTTCCAAGCCTTTCCAAAACATTATTACTTGCCGCATCACGCAGTAATAAAACCTGAAAGTACTACGACAAAAGTACGAGTAGTATTTAACGCCTCGAGTTCAGCGGCTAATGGTACAAGCCTAAATGATATTCTGCACATTGGTCCAGTGCTTCAATCTGATCTGACCATCCTAATTTTGAAATGGCGATTTTACCGATTCGTTTTTAATGGCGATATTCAAAAAATGTACCGCCAAATCTCACCAACTGAAACTCACCAACTGAAGAAATCCAGGACTATGAGCTGCAAACAGTTACATTCGGTGTCAATTGTGCACCTTATTTAGCTATTCGAACGCTCTATCAGTTGGCGGAAGATGTAGAATTCACACATCCACTAGCAAGTAGTATTCTACGAAAGTCCATGTATGTGGATGACGCTCTAGCTGGTGCACATGATATTTCAACAGCGGTAAATTCGAGAAACCAACTTATAACCGCGCTGTCATCTGCAGGATTTGAATTACGAAAGTGGACCTCCAACTCAGAAGATGTGCTAGCCGGTCTTCCAAAAGACCATCTTCTAACTGAAGATTTCCTTCAATTTGAAGACAGTAGCACTGCAAAAACTCTGGGTATCCGCTGGAATGCTCGTTCTGACTCTTTCTTTTTCTACACAAAACCATTTGAACAAAAGGCAAATTTCACGAAAAGAGAAGTTCTTTCTCAAATTTCGAAACTTTTTGATCCAGCAGGTTGGTTAGCTCCATGCATTGTGATAGCCAAGATACTCATGCAACAGATATGGCTAGAAAAGGTAGGTTGGGATGAAAATCTTCCTGCCACCTGCCTTAAAAAATGGCATTCGTTCCTGTCCAGAAAAGGCATACGCTGCAACTATTTATGTCAGGATTAATAAATCTGATTCAATTTCGATCCATTTATTGACGGCGAAAACCAAGGTAGCCCCAGTAAAAACTATATCTCTTCCAAGGCTTGAGTTATGCGGTGCAGTCCTTATGTCTGACATGGTAGAATCCATAATTCCTCAGCTTGAAATAAATCAAAGCAAATTGTTTTTCTGGACAGATTCTACAATTGTGCTGGCTTGGCTCCGAAAACCACCTTGCCAGTGGACAACATTTGTGGCAAATCGTGTATCCAAGATTTCTCAGAGTGTTGGCTGCGCAAACTGGTTTCACGTAGATTCCAAGTCCAATCCTGCAGATTTAGCTAGTCGAGGAGTCCTTCCACACGATTTGATCTGCAATGAACTCTGGACCACCATGGCTTAGGCTTTCTCCATCAAACTGGCCACGTTTTAGATCAGATGACGAAATCAACACAGAAGAGGAAATCAAGCCGACTAAATCCTACTTTAACTACTTTCAAACCTTTGAAGATATTCTGGATCGCTTCTCTTCATTTCCAAAAGCAATCAGAATAATTGCATATATATTTCGATTCTTTCATCGCACCCACCCAAAACACCGTGCTGATTTTAACAAAGATTCAACACTTATTCAGAGTTCAGAAGTGGAATTTGTTAAAGCTCAGCTTATTATTATTAGCCAGAAGGTGTCATATTCTGACGAGTACCACAAACTTACAAACAAGCAGCCAATTTCGTCATTCAGTAGTTTACTCAATTTAAATCCATTTATTGACGAGACTGGCATTTTAAGGACATGCGGTAGGCTTGTGTCCTCTCCGATGATGTCATATGATGAACGACATCCAGTTATTGTTCCATATAACTGTCAATTTTCACGACTTCTAGTTCGATTCATACACCAGATTTCCTTACACGGAGGCAATCAATTAGTACTCCGTCTAATCCGCCTTCAGTTTTGGATACCAAAAGTGAAAAATTTAATAAAATCAACTATATGGAACTGTAAAATAAGCGTCATCTTCAGAAAAAAGGTACAAACTCAATTGATGAGTTCTCTTCCGATAGAACGAACTGTCCTTTCTCGTGCATTTGCGCACACAGGTCTAGATTTTGCAGGGCCTTTTGACATTAAAAACTATACCGGCAGAGCATGCTTGATTACAAAGGGGTATGTCTGCGTTTTTATATGCTTTGCAACGAAGGCTATACATTTGGAGCCACCTCTAGTCTCTCCACTCCTGCATTCTTAGCGGCCTTTGATAGGTTTGTGTCTAGGCGTGGATGTCCTCTTTCTTTATACTCCGATAATGGGACGACATTTGTATCGGCTTCTAAAACTTTAACCAAACAGTTTTTTCAAAGTTCCCATTCCGCGCTCATTTCAAACTTTAACCATCAAAAGCTGTCATGGCATTTTATTCCGCCTGGTGCACCACATATGGGAGGTCTTTGGGAAGCAGGAGTTAAGAGCTTCAAACTTCATTTTCGAAAGGTCGCTGGGAGCTTCAAATATACGTTTGAAGAATTTTCCACACTTCTCTATAAAATTGAGGCATGTTTAAACTCACGTCCAATTTCTCCAATGTCAGACGATCCAGCTGACAATGCTGCCTTAACTCCTGGTCACTTCCTTATAGGCGGTCCAATTCATGCTCCTCTAGAACCTGTGATTCACGAATCATCTGTGTCCATAATTAATCGCTGGCAACGTCTTAAGGCTCTGCATCAACATTTTTGCACACGTTGGAAAAATGAGTATTTAAAGGAGCTACATAAACGCAATAAATGGAAGCAACCGCAAGCAAATCTCAGCGAAGATTCAATGGTCGTCGTTAAAGATGAAAATCTACCTCCCACCGAATGGCGACTTGGTAGAGTTACCAAAGTC
This sequence comes from Coremacera marginata, assembly GCA_914767935.1. Lineage (NCBI taxonomy): Eukaryota > Metazoa > Arthropoda > Insecta > Diptera > Sciomyzidae > Coremacera > Coremacera marginata. The sequence goes on from OU612046.1 coordinate 60,501,031, forward strand.
TATTCTGGAAGCGACGACAAAGTCCGAGTGGTTGACGTTTTAACCCAACGAGGTCTTATTAAACGACCTATTGTAAAGCTTGTGGTCCTTCCAACCAATTAACATTTACATATCCGTTCTTAAACCAAACAAAGTTTTCTTACGTATTTAATCATATTCCAGAAAAATCATGCCAAAGGGAAACAAGCAGAAGGACCAACAAAAAAATTCCTATCACAAATCTAACTACAAGACGAAGGAGTTCAAATGTCGACTTTGCCAACGTTCACATGCGCTAAAGGTATGCAGGAAATTTCTTAATATGAACACGGAGGAGAGAATGCGAGCCGTCCTCCTGCATAAGTATTGCGCCAACTGCTTGGCCCATAAGCACTCTAAGGGATCCTGCTTTAGCACATCTGGTTGCCATTATTGCAAAAAGGATCACCATACTCTGCTCCATATGCATGAGCGCTTGCGCAAAAACAAGTCCAAAGGTTCGCCCCAATCTTCGACATCATCTTCCATCAGTCCATCAGCGTCATCAACGAAATCATCCATATCCTATACATCCATACGAGCTCAACACTTTGTCACATTACTACCCACTGCGGTCATCCAGATTTTTCAAAACGGGGCTTTCCATGATGCAAGATCCATACTGGACCCTTGTACAGCTATAAGCCGAATTTCATCTACGTTGGTCCAAAATCTACAGCTGAAAACAACTGCTATTGGAGATGACATATTATGCTCCGTCGGTATTCGAGCTCGATCGGACGCCAACATTAAACTACAAGTCACACTTCGTGTTGACCGTCGCATTAATATGCTAACTCCATCCAAAACAATTGATGATTCCATCTTGCAGAACGTCCATAACTTGGTTCTGGCCGATCCTAATTTCCACAAGTCCGCTTCCATATCCGTCGTTCTTGGTGCTGATATATATCCTCGAATTATTCAATCCGGGATAATACCGAGCAACGGCGGTTTCCCCGTTGCACAGAACACCATTTTTGGATGAATCCTTTCTGGTTCCGTTTCAATATAAAGGCAAAAAAAAAAAAAAAAAATTTTTTATTCAATCTATTAACCAATAATAAAACTGAAATAACCATGAAATTAATATCCTTACTTGCACTAAATTAGATACATACATGAATTATACTGAATCTAATGCAAACGTATCTATCATTATATATACAGTTATATTATAACGTTATATTCATTAAGTATTTTTATTTTATCTTTATTAGCAGCCGTACTGCAAGGCGGGCGGCGATGTTTATGCCAAACACAAAATATGTTTTTTTTTTCTCTATGTATCTTAGTACTAAATTAAAATCTCACGGAGAGATGGCGCTTCCCGCAGTACAAATTAATGTTTCTATCTCAAAATTGATATTAAGAGTGCACTTCCGTTTTGATATACTATTTTTAAGGCTTCTAGTTAAACCAACCTTTGAAAGGGTAAGAACTAACAAATAAACTTGTATTAGATTCAACTCTAATTTCCATTTTGTATCTTCTTTTTTATTCCGAATCTTAAACTACTGGAGTTTAAGAACTAGATTCCTAAAAGAAGAATTCTAACTTTTTTGTAGAAAGTGTGCAACGTCGAGTTTTCCACAGAAACGCTTCCACAGAAACATAGATGTAGTCTTGGTCAATCTACTTAAACCTAAATGCTACCTCAACGTTTACTTTTAGTTTTTCGAATAGAACCACGGATACTTTATACTATTCACTTTATTCACGTCGAACGATTTGATGAATTTTTACAGTTTTTGAAGTTAATTTTTTTGACATTTGACATGACATTTGACATGGTACGATTTTTTTCCAAGTGCAACGTTATCGTTACGGAAAGTGCTACAAATATAGCACTATGCAAACAGCATTATTTGGCAGCACTAATGAAGCGCTCTTTATGTACATACAAGTAATGCGCATTGAAATTTGTTGCTCGGGTATTGTATGCTATACAAACAGCACTATTTTGCAAGGAGAATTAAGCGTTCTTTATGTGTATACAAGTAATGCGCATTGAAATTTTATGCTGGGGTATTACAAAAAATTCCATATCTTTTAAAGTGAATTTTAATTTATTCCAGACATTAATTCAGTCAGTTTTCTTTGGTATTGATAACATAGTAATGCGGTAAAATGTTATTAAAATAACAAATTTGTAACCAAAATTTCTAAAAGCAATAGATCAGTGTAGTGTTAATTTCTAATTTTTCTCTATGTTAATTTCCAAGTACTAGTCTTAAAAAATACCCTGCATAACTTTTACTGACTATTTTTTACTAATCATATATAAGTGTAGCATCATTTTCACAATAAATTCCAATTTAAGTTATTAATGGACAATACTTACCAAGAAAGTAAAAACAATAGCCGAAAAACTAATAGCAAAGTAACAATTTCACCTAAATAAGCCTTGAGTAAAGCTTTACATAAAGAATTTCTCAAGGCAGGAGAATTTAAACTTTCTTGAATTTGAAACAAGTTTTATACAAGTTCTATGCAAGGGAAAAAGTGTATGAAATTATTTCCTTTATTCAAGAACATTATGAATGTTTTTATAAAAGCACTTGAATAACGTTTCACGTAACATTTTTATTCAAGGCTTACTCAGGAATTTGAAACTGTGAAAAAAATAAGATTTTAATTTAATTGTATTACGTCTATTCGTAAATGCACTTATTTCATTTTCTTTATTCAAGATCAGAAACTGTGTACACTTAATTTTTTTCTAATTTAGCACGCTCTCTATGCAGGAATTGGCTTGAATAACGTTCAAACTTAGTCACAATTTCCTTTGAATTTCCTTAATTAAAACTTTATAAAAGCCTCAACTGAAATCATTTCATGTAAGCAATTTATTTGGCCAACACGCATATACAAATCGGTAGAAATGGCACTACACTCCCTAGTAGCACCCATAAAAAAACCCTCCACCACAAAGAATATGAACTTGACGCATTTCTACACTTCTCAGACGATCCGCAATGGCTAACCACCAAACGACCTCTGGATAGACATCTCATTAAATTGTACAAGGGTCCAAGCTGAGTGGGGTACTACTACCATGGAAAGGAAACTTCGGAGTGGTACACCCCACGGGGGGAATTCTATCGCCCTTACTATGGAATATAGTCATTAATAAACTACTCAAAAACTTTGAAGGTAGAGCTCCGAAGATAACAGCTTATGCAGACGATCTAAGCATAATTATGTGGGGGAGTGTATGCCAACAATAAGCTCAATAATGGAGAGCATACTCAAGGAGGTGCTCAGATGAACTAACTCAGTCAGTCCTTATCAACGGTAAGAAAACAGATCTGGGTGTTTTACGAAAAAGTGAAGTCCGCCAAAAATAAACTATATACGTTTCACCCCGAAAACTTACACGAAATATCTAGAAATTCGTCCTGGACAGTAAACAGACATGGAGAATTAATGTTGGCGATAGGGTAAAGAAAGCCACCAATGCCATATACGCATCTAAGAAAATGATGATCTACGTAATGGTAGTTCGTTCAATTCTACTCTACGCAATTATCGTGTAGTGGCCGGCTGTGAAAAAATCAATATATCTCAGACACCTGGAGAAAACACAGTAGCAGGCAGCAATCTGCATAACAGGGTGCTGAAGTCAACTCCAAATGAAAGCGCTATAAACCATCCTATGTATGGACCCCCTAGACCAGCAAGGTTCTATCCAGTAGCACAAACTACATGTTTGTTCGCACAATAACAGACGCAGGAACATCAATACTTCTAGAACCGAATGACTAGTGATATGGCAAAGAAAAAACACAGCGAGCGGTTAACGTATTTACGGACTGTTCCAAATTGCATACGAGGGTGTGAGCGGAAGTTTACTCTGTAGAGCCAGACTGAAGCATCTTCCGGATGTGGATGTGTTTGCCACAAGGAAGTCTGCGAAGTCCGCCGTAAACATGAACACACATTACTCTCGTATTAACATCTTTGTAGACAGCCAAGTTGAGATCAAATCCATGTGCTCCACTATCGTCAATTTCTCAAATGCCCTGGCAAGCAGAAAAGCACTAGATATACTATTCGCTTCAATAAGAATGCGCAACGAGAATGAGAAACAAGAAGGCAAATAGATAAGCAAAGGAGCGCGCGGGGATAAGATCAGATACATATGGGGCCATACAACCTGTACCTATCCCACTACAAGAGATGTACAGAAACCTCAAAAAAGTACGTCGTTGATACAGAGATATGACAACGTGTTATATCTTAAAAGTCAGATGCAATGCACGATGCAAAAAAACGGACTAGGATTTATACTTTATTTATCCTCTATACAACCGTGCAAAGACTGCAGCACCTTAGTGGGTATCCTCATGTGTCGCTGCATGGTGACAGCTCACGCGTAGAAGATGGACATCACCACGGATGACAACTTCAGAAAGTGCAAGGAATCAGGCACGGCTGAGACGCTGTAGCACCTATTATGCACTTTCCCTGCTCTACTTAGATAGATACTAAAGTAACTAGACTCACCGACATTTTCCACACTAAAAGATGTATCCAAAACCTATCCGGAAACCCTCCTAAGGTTATCGAACTCAATGCAAATCTTTATCAACTGTAACTAACTCCATACAAGCTCCCTACACCCGGTACCACAAAGGCCAACCATGATATATGTGAGCCTTCCCCAGGAGGCAGCCAGATTAGCCTAACCTGACCTTTCTTAATTTGCCGGCCATAAATTGCTTTGGTAGCCCTGCGGCCTAGGCAAACAGATTATCAGTAAAGAGTTCTATGGTTACGCCGCCCATAAACAAGCTTTTTTATTTTTTTTTTCTTCTATTGGATGGAGATTTACTTTAGTAAAAATCTTCTTGAATACTTTCAAAAATTATCATTGAATAAAGCTTTATATAAACAGGGTGTCCCGCAATTGAGTGCAACTATTTACGGAGCTTAAAGGTTATGTCGAGCTGAGCTAAAAATCGTATGGGAGGGGGGGAGGGGTGGAGGGCCTCTATTTTCACACTCTTAGACGCTACACGGTTAATTAATATTTCACGACTTTGATTCACGTTATTGTTTCTATATAACATAAAATATATAATATATAAATTTAAATTAAAAATTCGTTTTGAAACATCTATTGATTACGTCGTCAAAATCAGATCTGTGCTGTGTGTGGCCCCAATCCAATTTAAGAATGTTTTAGATTTGTATTCGTCTAACGTGGTCATATTTCATCCAAGACCCATTTAATACGCAGCTACAGTGTTATAATATTTTTTTAGTGAATCAGTGAAGGGAACATTGACGATTTATCGTCATTTCCGACGATTTTTGGCATCAATTATGACGAAACGATTATCTTTCATTTTGATGCCGAAAAAGACTATTTTTAGTTGACTCGTTTTGTTCACAATGATTTAGAAATAAGTTCATCTTTTTAGTGATTTAGAAGAAGTGGATATTGAATTATTCTGGAATACAGTTTCTTCTATCAAATGAGGAATCTTTTTCCCTTATGGGAAAATTCATTTTTAATATTATGTCCTTTCCTAATTCGTGAGCAAACGTGGAACGCAAAATCAGAAACCGTGTGTTTATTATACCAAAGATATACCAAAGATTATTTGAGAATGGGCAATTCGTCATGCTATGATTAAGAAATAAAAAAAAAATTTAATTAAATTATATATTAAAATATATACAAATAGAAACGAATATACCAATGCAGTACTTTAGCTTTGATTAAAATTCTTTTGATCAATATCACACACTGAATCTAATCATTTTTTAGCTTTACTAATACATCTATTAAATTTTATATTATTTATTATATCGCTCGTTTTCTTCAATAACGTCACAACTCTAAAATATGATTTTTCAGAAGAAGCATTTTAAGTTTTGAACAGACATAGGTATTTGCTCTACTAATTAAAAAACACAACTACTACACCAAATATGCTACTATATTTTTAATATTTTACACTGACACAGACAAACAAAACTTACGATTTTCCATCATCACTAATGTGGAAAAATTCATTATATATTGAGCTTAAGTAATTACATATTCTGCTCTCACGCGAAAAGTAAAGGAGATAACGCCACCAAAATTTCACCTAGTATTAACCATGGTACGAGTATTATACAAGTTTCTGCGTAATTAACTCAATTTTTACTTTTTTTTGGATTGTGACGTTTTTTGGAAAAAAACGAGCGTTATATTAATAGTCTATGAATTTTTAAAGATATTATTTAATTTTTTTATTTAAACCTACAACTATTTATATAAATAAATACGCTTTTGAATGAAGAAAAATGTATTGTATTGTATTGTAACACTGGTTTGCAGTGAATGGCAATTTTCATGGTGTGAAAATTACGACTTTTTTTTTCATCCCATCACTGTAGTGAACTAAGGGTGATCAAACAACTTTTACAAATACTGAAAATAAATCATAGTGAATAGTCGTTACCTCGGAAATCAATAGACAAACATCACTATTCAAATGTCATCACAAAACGTTTCTGCCAATGTAGACAGATTAGAAATTTTGTCATAGAAGGCAGCGCATGTGAGTCCTCTAAAACCTTCCGACTGTCACGCAATTGATGACAACTGTCCATGTTTTCATGGCACTACGTCCGACCACAGTGTAGTAAGTGTACTAGTATGTAAGCTATGCACACACACACACACACACACTGTTTCGGACATTTTAGCCACTAAGCCAGAGCAAGTCCAAAACGCCGAAGGCGTGTATTATTTAAACACGCATTTAACATGTGTTGCCGCAAATCGTGTCTCTAAAAGTTTTATTGAAACGAAATTTCAAACTATGTAAGTAGCTCCAAGTATAGTAAAATTTGTCATAGTCCAATATTGCAATGCTTGTCTGTGTCCGTCATTTGTATGTTGTATGTAAACGTACCCGAATGTCCTTGCGGCAATGCTGAGTCGCATTTCGAAAACGATTAACATAAAGTACATCTCTGACGGAATGTCAATTTAAACTTTAGCATGACTTTGGTCAAAAATAAATATGCATACGAAATAAAACAGAAACGTTATTGCAGTAAGTGAGGGGAATCTGTGTGGGCTATTCTATAGTCAAAAAGTGATATTTGGACTTGACTGCGCCGCTTTTGAACTTTAATAATATATGGCGAATGAACACTGAGGCTTACAGCTTACTGTGATATATGAGCCCAAGGGCGTTTGCAGAGGAGAGGAAGAGGGGCGACAGTTGCTATGAAGTAAATGCTTTTTTCAGGAACTAAGGAATTCATAACCGATTTTTATATATTATAAAGCAATAAGATTGCATTATTATATTGCATAAGAGAACTTACTTACTTACTTAGGTGGCCGTGACAACCCGTGTCCGGATTTCGACCGACCTCATCAGCTCTCGCCAGGCGCCTCTGCTTTGCGCGCGCCTTCTCCAATCGGATACACCAAGTGCGGTTAGGGCTTCCTCAGCCTGGTCCATCCATCGGAGGCATGGTCTCCCTCGTCGTCGTTGACCAGCGACCCTCGCTTCGAGCACCTTTTTCGCTGGAGCTTCGTCGTCCATACGATGGACATGACCCAGCCAGCGTAGTCGCTGCACAGTTATACGCCGAACTACGTCAATGTCTCCGTAGAGCTCATACAGCTCGTGGTTCATTCGGATGCGATAGTCATCGCCGACTCGAACAGGACCGAAGATTTTGCGAAGAACTTTTCTCTCGAACACCCCCAGAGCGGCTGCGTCAGTTTGCGAAACTACCCATGCCTCAGCGCCATAAAGCAGCACAGGTAGAACGAGCGTCTTGTAGAGTGTTAGTTTTGTCGATCGAGAGAGGGCTCTGGAACTTAGTTGCTTACTGAGCCCGTAGTAGCACCTATTAGCAATTATTGTTCTTCGCTTTATCTCCAGGCTGATTTCGTTGTTGGTATTAATGGCGGTGCCAAGGTATACAAACTCCTTGACTACTTCAAAGTTATAGCTGCCGGATGAAACGTGGGAGTCTAAACGCCGAGCTCCCTTGTTTGTAGACAGCATATACTTTGTTTTACCCTCATTTATCGTCAAGCATAAGAGAACTTCTCAGTTATTTATTCCAAACTGTTTTGATCCACCCAGCACATTAATATAATTTTTTCCTTAATTTAGTTTAATATTGAGAACATGTGAAATGTTAAAATCAGAGAAATTCTTATTCACTTATGTGCCTATTTGCCAAGTAACGTAATTAAAAATTTTTGAAGCGGAGCTTTTTACTCCTCCTTCTGTGATTTGCTTGGAGTGAAATCTGAAAAAATTTCGATAGATTTTTCTTAGAATTTTATGGTTTTTTATTGCTTGAGTTTACTACAACAAGAAAATTAAATTCTTACTTTATAATATAAAAATATATCTTTGCTCCCGTGGGGATTCGAACTCGCAATCCAGTTGATCACGAGTTATATACACTATCCACCAGGCCACCAAGCTGAGTTATAAACGTTTGTTGATTCAATGTATAACAGAATTAAGTATAACAGAAGCTATGATGCAATAGATCGTACCAATCTATCAATAGATAGAGGATTATGTATTCGCTTATGCCAACAAGATGTCACCAGCATCGGTGTGTTTTGTTTTTTCTTGATGTGAACGCGCAAAGGAAAACTGTAGACGTGTTACCACTACAATATAAAACTCTTTATTATTCAAGAAACTTAAACAATTATTACATTAAATCCAAAGGAAGTTTATTAAAAAAATGATAAAGTGCGGGGGCCAGCCGTTAAAAACACGATTGCTTTTCATCTCTCTATCCATTCTCTTCTCTCTTTTTCGTTCATTCCATCCAATACACTAGTACTGCCATATCGGCCAATACAGTGCAGCCATAAAACACCGATGCTGGTGACATCTTGTAGCAAATAGCATAAGAAGTAGATTCAGTTTTTCGACAGCGAACAGGCAGCGGAAATTTTTTTCGCTAGGTAGTACGCTGTTGAAGTAAAAAATTTGTTCAGTGCAACCAAGTTCACAACCATGTGTGGAGGATTAGAATGCAGAGTCGCTGGCTTTATACGCCCGTATATGTAATTGGCGTGGAAATTTGACATTCAACAATAAAAAAATAAGTGGAGGGTTAAAATGGAGAGTCGCTGGCTTTATATGCCCGTATATGTAATTGGCGTGGAAATTTGGCATTCAACAATAAAAAAATAAGCAGTAAGTATGTTTTGTGTAAATATGTATTTTATTTTATGGTATTTTAAATTTTTGAATTTATTAAAAAGAAAAAATTATTAAGCTATCAAATATATGTAACTGCGAAAAAGCTTAGCTTCTCTCGTGTGTCCAACGACGCACCTGTATTTTTTTTTTAATCTATCTTTATTTCTACGACTAATACTACGTTCACACTGAGAGCTTAATGCGCATTTACGAGATGCAATATATATATATTTGTCCCTTTCAGCCCTACATGGCGCATATGGCAACGCATTCTAAATTGCAAATGCGCGTTTAGTCAAAGCATTTAAAAAGTGCCCGTTTCTAGCATTTCGAACACAAAAAAATTATAACAATCGAAAAACATATATTTCTCACTCGCAGCAACTTGAATTTTAGAAAAATATTTCTGATTTTCATTGGAAAAATTTTTAAATTCCAAGGTTGCCAACATAAAGTCTTCTCCATTCCGTTTTTTTAAGGTTGGACTTAGGTATTTTAACGAAAAAGTCCCCAAAAGTCGAAAAATGCTCTTATTTTTTAACATTTATGCTCTAATTTAACACATTTTTCTTTAAAATACCCAAAAACTAAATTTCTGCTCATTTGGAGCACGACAACTAATGATGGGCAAACTTGATACTTTTCGGTACTCAACAATACTCCATACTTTTTTCTAAATACTCGATACTTTTTATTCGATACGGTTTTTTTTTATTTTCTTAAATAAACTATAGGAAAGCTTCATCAAGTTTCACTTACATAATTTTGTTAAAAGTTCAAAAGATTTGTTAAAATTAGAAACATAAACAATATTAATGAACTCCGCGTTCTAAAAATTATTATTATATTACTGTTAAAATTAGGCAAAAAAGTCTTCAAATGAGATCCTGGCATATTGGAAAAGCATTAATCCATGCTTTATGATTTGTATAAGTAAAGTAATGTAATAAGAAAATAATGTTATTATATTTGTCACAGGGCATAATGACTTAACCCAAAAAAACGTGAAAAATCGATTTTGCCTTTTCTCTTTAACCCTTAAATGCATGACTTTCTTGTTTTGAAAAATTTTTAGTTATAAGAAAAGCTTATTGCTCACATAGTTATAAAAAAATCATAAGACTAATAAGGGTGGAGCTTCGGCAGGGTACCGAAGCTAAAATACCCCCCCGCGGCCATATTGAAGTATACTCGAAGTCTTTAGCCACGACATAAACGAAATAAACATACCTGCCACGCCTCCTTCTTGGCGTTACAAGCGGAATGACAAAGTTAATATACCCCTTACGCAGTACGCGTGGAGGTATAAAAATTACTTAACTAAAAATTATTCTTTATTCGTAATTATAAGGGTTTGTTGCCAAATGGCTACATAATGTTTTCAATGAATTTCAATTCAAATGAAAGTTTTTAAGACAATTATTATTCTAGTTCAAACACAATGCAATGCCACATTTCCGCATATTGTGCGGCTTCCAGGATATTTGCATCGAATTTCCGGCTTTAAATGCTCAGGCCAGTGTCCAATTTGATCCTTACGAATATCTTGTGGTGGTACATGTTGTGCTGGTCCTTGTTTCTTTTTTGCCTGAATGGCAGGCTCGATAGTACTTGATCTTACATGTTTTGGGGCGACGTTGATTTTACTCAAACATTAGGCTACCTCTACACGATATTGCATTTGGTTTAAAATTTTTATTACATTCATAACTGTTATCATATATTCGTGACATGAACAACGCTCTTCTTTTTTCATTATTGCTTTTGTGGGCAGTTTACAATTTGAAAGTCTATTTGTTCGAACTGTTTCCAACGAAAAAATGCCCTCCTTTGTCAAATGAGCCATAAGTGGAATGGCAGTATAATAATTGTCATGGTACAGACGATAGTTTTGGTTTTGAGGTATAATACGGGACAAACGCAAAACTATGTTCGATGTTGACCCAAGATCTAGTTCAACATTTGGTCTAGCCATATTGTTCTCATTTCCTGTGTAAATTTCGAAGTTGTAGGCAAATCCAGAAACACCAGCTAAAACAAACAATTTGAATCCCCATTTGTGAGGTTTCATCGGCATGTATTGCTTTATGTAATGTCTTAGATTTGTTGAGCACATTTGCTACTCAATAGAAAGCTCTTTTTCCAAGGGAGTGCTTTTGAATTTTAATAGCAGATGATTTATAACCGGTCTTAATTTGTGTAATCTGTCATGTCCGGGTTGATCTCATGCTACAAAGGTTGTATTGTCATTGAAATGCATGCTTTGTCGCAATTTTTCGAACTTGTTTATTGTCATTATATTTTTTATTTGAGGAAATCCTAGGTCATCACTCCAATACGATCTTACATGGGGCGCATGAAGATTTGACATATAGAGAACTATTGCGATAAATTGTTTTATATCGGAGGCACAGTACGTAATTAGTTTTTTGCGGATTTTTTTGAATGGTGTATAAATTACTTTGCTCGAAAATGTTTTTTATCAGTTGTTCGGAAAAAAAATAGTCGATGAATTGATACGGTGTTTCCAAATTTAGTAATTCATCTTCAATTTCCGAATTTCCATGAAAATTCAACTGGTCTTCATTTAGTTGTAAATACTTCTTCTTTCAAATAACATTTTGTTTTGCTTGGCTTTGAATTTGCAACACAGCACGAGAGCTCCCAGATAACCATTTCACCTTAATATTTGAAGTTATTCATACTCAACTTGAAAAGGCCTTGTATAAAACTTTTTAAAAAAAAAACAACCGACTATAAAATCACTACAAAGTAAAAAATAATTTGAAAAAATAATTTTCCTTTTAATTTCTTGGTCATATTTGATAATTTATTTTCTTATTTGTTTTATTATCATAAATATATTAATTTCTTGATGAATACAAATGCTTTTAAGGTCGGCGCTAATATAATCAGACTTTTTATCAGAAGCGCCAACTTCAAAGCATTTGTATTCATCAAGAAATTAATATATTTATGATAATAAAACAAATAAGAAAAAATTCAAATAATAAGATGTCATATATAATAATATGTTTAAATAAATTATCAAATATGACCAAGAAATGAAAAGGAAAATTATTTTATAAAATTATTTTTTACATTGTAGTGATTTTGTAGTCGGTTGTTTTTTTTTTAAAGTTTTTATTTTTTCCTTTTTAGAGAATATGATTAATATTCGAAAAAAAGTGTATAAACAACTTAAATACAATTGTTCTGACAAAATTTGTCCTATTAAATTCTGAAAGTTTGTTGGTTATTTCAAATATCTGTCTCTTAAATTTAAATTAGATGTCAAGTGTTTTGAAATTATTATACCCATTTTTGTAACGAGTTTTACTAGCCTGGTGTCAATATAATTTGAGAAATAGTGTTTTTCTTATATTGCCACGCCCCTTTTTTAAATAAGCGCCCACTTTCCTGAGCGTTATTCCCAATAATTGTGCCTACCCCTGTACTTTATTTCAGTACCCCAGCGTCAATATTAACTGAGATAGTGTTTATCTAGTATTGCCACGCCCATTCATCGAATAACGCCTACTTTATTGACCGTAATTTTCGATAATTCTGCCAACCCCTGTACTACAATAAATTTCAGTGCCCTTGTGTCAATATTATTCGGGATACACTGTTTTTCTAATATTGACACGCCCATTTGTCGAATAACGCCCATTTTATTGATGGTAATTTGTAATAATTGTGCCTACCTCTACACTAAATTTTAGTGCCCTAGTGTCCATATTATCCGAGATAGTGTAGTATCTAGTATTGCGAGATCTAGTATTGCCACGCCCATTTGTCAAATAACGCTAACTTTATTGACCCTAATTTTTAATAATTCTGCCTACCCCTGTACTACAATAAATTTCAGTGCCCTAGTGTCAATATTATTCGAGATACACTGTTTTTCTAATATTGCCACGCCCAGTAGTCGAATACCGCCCACTTTATCGACCGTAATTTGTACTAATAATGCCTACCCCTTACCAAATTGCAGTACCGTAGTATAAATATTATTTGAGATATACTCTTTTTCTAATATTGCCACGCCCATTTGTCAAATAACGCCCATTTTGTTGACGACAATTTGTAATAATCACTACACTAAATTTCAGTACCCTAATGTCCATATTATTCGAGATACAGTGTTTTTATAATATTTCCACGCCCATTTGTCGAATAAAGCCACTTTATTGACGATAATTTTTAATAATAATGTCTACCCCTATACTAAATTGCAGTACTCTAGCCTCAAAATTATTCAAGATACACTGTTTTTCTAATATTGCCACGCCCATTTGACGAGTTACGACCATTTTAATTTGTAATAATTGTGCCTACCCCTACACTAAATTTCAGTACCCTAGTGGCAATATTATTCGAGATACAGTAGTATCTAGTATTGCGAGATCTATTATTGCCACGCCCAGTTCTCGAATACCGCCCACTTTTGTACGGGCACCTCCATGCTTATGATATCTATCTGTTCCCCAAAAATTATGGCAATCAGGCATATGGTTTAGGAGTTATCGATGTACATACATTTAAAAAAAAAAAAAAAAAAAAAAACAGAGAGTCCGACGAACTTGAGAACCTCCTCCTTTTTGAAGTCGGTTAAAAAGTAATTATTCATGCTTTTGTTGAAAGAGCCTTGCGAAATCCTTGGAAATTTAAATTTCTTGTATATTTTTTTATATGAAGCTTTATTCAATGACACATTTTAGGAAGTAGTCAAGAAGATTTTTACTCAAGCTTAGATTTTTTTTTTTAATAAGCAAAGTTTCAGTTTGTGAAAACAATAACATTACAAATTCCTGATTTAAATTAAAAAACATTCACTATCATAAAAAAAAAAACTATTTCAATAACAAAAAAAAAATAACGTCTTAGCGCGGGCTTGAACCTTGGATCTATCTGCTGATAAGCTGTCACCTTAAACCACTGGTCTATCGAGGAAATTTATTGGATTGAAATTAAGTACGTATATGAAATGATTGCAATCGAGAGCTTAATAAAATTGTTCTTAAGGGAATTAAAAAAAAATACTAATTAAGTTACAACGTCGCGCCAACGAAGTCCTGAATAGACGAGTGGTTAGAGCGTGCGGCTGGCAATACGAAGAATCCGAGTTCAATCCGTACTGGTTGGGACATGGTAAATATAAAAAGATTTTTAAAATGCATGAGTTTTCTGTGCTAAATAAAATGAAGTGATGAAACGTTGAAAAGGAGATTACTAAAAATAGTTAAATTTTTTTTTCTCAGTTTCCGAGCTCCTGAATAACCCTTGAATAAAAACCTTAGATCAAACTTTATATAAGTTCTTGTATAAAAGAAATAATTTCTAACGCCTTTTTTCCTTGCATAAACCTTTTATAAAACTTGTTTCAGAGATTGTTCAAGGAAGTTTAAATTCTCCTTCCTATATTAATTCCTTATGTAAAACTTTACATACTGGTACTGGAAATTCAAGTGTAGAATGTTGAAGACTTCACTTTCTAAGAAAGGTAAAACTAAAACGAAAAATAAAACCGTTGCAAACGTTGATCACTCTTACTATGTTAATTTGCATAATGTAGCCAATGGGTACCAAAGCTATTAATACAAATTTCATTGTTATGAAAAGAGCTACAATGTTATAAACCGTTTATTACACAAATACTTACTTTTTGTTTGTACAATTAAGTTTTTGTATGTTTAAAGGATAAATGATTGAAATTGTACATAAAGCTCTCTGCCCACTTACGGCAGCCTTAAGTGTCTTTATGTCGTCATAGTTCAATATCAGCAAACTGCTGAAACTAAGGCCGACCGTGAAAATAGAAGAACAACAACTAACCTCAACATGCCCTTGGGTAGTAAAAAGCTTTGATCTATCATCGAAAAAAGAGCTTACTTTTCAACAAATAAGTAACTATGCATCAAAAATTAGAAGAACTTTTAGCTGTTTCATATCATTTGTACTACGTATACGTGCCTGTATTTCGAAGTGATTTGCTCGTAACATTGACGAAACAAATAGAATATAAACAGATAAGTGGATCTCAGCGATCTCGCAAAGCTACTGATGACTAGTCTGCTGTGTAATTCCTACTCTTTACAAGGGTATTGTTGTTGTTTCTCCAGAGAGCTCGAAAAATATAACTTCCAATAAATAATTGAAAACTTATTAGAGTTATATAAACTCATAACATAAAACTTATGAAAAGAGGTCGTAATTAATGTTAATGGTTAACAAAAAAAAATTTGCCTAAGAGCTTACTTACTTACTTAGGTGGCCGTCACAACCCGTGTCCGGGTTTCGGCCGACCTCATCAGCTCTCGCCAGGCGCCTCTGCTTTGCGCGCGCCTTCTCCAATCGGATACACCAAGTGCGGTTAGGGCTTCCTCAGCCTGGTCCATCCATCGGAAGCATGGTATCGCTTTTTCGCTGGAGCTTCGTTGTCCATACGATGGACATCGTACCGTAGTCGCTGCACAGTTATACGCCGAACTACGTCAATGTCTTCGTAGAGCTCATACAGCTCGTGGTTCATTCGGATGCGATAGTCATCGCCGACTCGAACAGGACCGAAGATTTTGTGAAGAACTTTTCTCTCAAACACCCCCAGAGCGGCTGCGTCAGTTTGCGAAATTACCCATGCCTCAGCGCCATAAAGCAGCACAGGTAGAACGAGCGTCTTGTAGAGTGTGAGTTTTGTCGATCGAGAGAGGGCTCTGGAACTTAGTTGATACTGAGCCCGTAGTAGCACCTATTAGCAATTATTGTTCTTCGACTTATCTCCAAGCTGATTTCGTTGTTGGTATTAATGGCGGTGCCATGGTATACGAACTCCTTGACCACTTCAAATTTATAGCTGCCGGATGATACGTGGAACTCTAAACCCCGCGCTCCCTTGTTTGTAGACAGCATATACTTTACTTTACCCTCATTTATCGTCAAACCCACTTTGGCTGATTCCTTTTCGATAGCGGCGAAAGCAGCGGTATTATCTCTCTTGGTTCTGCCGACAATATCAATATCATCAGCGTACGCAAGGAGCTGGACACCTTTATAGAAAAGTACGATGCCATTACTATGCACACCGACCTTTCGTAAGATCCCCTCCATGATGATGGGTAAGAGATTGCAAGACAATGGATCGCCTTGCCTGAAACCTCTTTCCGTATTGAAGGTTTCGGAAAGGTCATTTCCTACTTTGAAGGAGCTGCGTGTGTTGCTCAACGTCATTCTGCAAAGTCTAATCAACTTTGCAGGTATACCGAACTCAGACATTGTTGCGTATAGACAATCCCTTCTCGGGCTAGCGAACGCAGCTTTAAAATCGACAAAGATATGGTGTGTGTCAATTTGATTTTCGTGGGTTTTCTCCAGGATTTGTCGTAGCGTGAAAATCTGGTATATGGTGGACTTTCCAGGTCGAAAGCCACACTGATGAAGTCCAAACAGTGTTTTTATAATCAGCTTTAATCTTTCACACAGTACGCTTGAGAGAACCTTATATGCGATGAAAATAAGACTGATACCTCTATAACTGGCGCAGATTATTGGGTCTCCTTTCTTAAGAATAGAGCACAGTACGCTGAGGTTCCAATCGTCGGGCATGCTTTCTGCTTATTTTGCTGATGAGCTGATGCATGCGCCTTATCAATTCATCGCCGCCGGTTTTAAACAATTCAGCTGACAGGCCCTCAGCACCCGCTGCTTTATTGTTTTTGAGTCGTTGAATAGTAACTCGAACCTCTTCATGGCTAGGTGGTGATACTTCCACTCCGTCATTGTTGATTGGTAGCTCTGAACTGCGCTCTCCATGGGCGGCATTGGTGGAATTGTCGCCAGTAAGTTAATTGGAGAAGTGCTGTCTCCACAATCTGAGCACACAATGTGTATCCGTATTCAGATCTCCATTTTCGTCTCTACAAGTGGAGTCTAAGAGCTAGAAAACAAAAATTGCGCCATACAAAAAAATGTATAAAAGTATTTCATTTAAACAGGTGTAGTGTTTCCAAAAGTTACTTTATTGAAATGAAAATTTAAATTTTTCTTATTTCCTTTACAATGAAACCCATTTTGTATGATTTTCTGACAACAAAATTTTTGAGTTTTGTCCACTAGACAAACTACTGCGTGCTGGTCCGTTTTTGTACCAATTTTTTTCAGTATAAACGGTCTTATCTTTCAACTAATGCGCCGAATATTGGTTTCCAACTAGTCCCTCATAGCTGGTTTTTCAGCATAGACCAGTCTAGGGGAGTAAAATCACATGGCCTAGGAAGCCTATTGATAGGCACATTTCTTAATAGGATTTGGTCACTAAAAGTTTATCCCAATAATGTGGTACTTAAACCATTTACCACTTAAACGATTGATATTGTCGTGTGGAACCAAAAACTCGCGAATCATTTACTTGTAGCGCTCACCATTGGCGGTACTCGTAACGTTGGCTCCATCTTCATATTTCAAAAAAGTATGGACCAATGATGCCTTCGGCATGCAAACAACTTCAGACGGTTACTTTTTGTAGATATAAGCAAGCCTAGAAAATCTCTTCAGGACAATTTTATTTTGTTAACACTACTGAACTATTCTCAAATACGTGTACTTTCCATCGACCTCCTGCAGAAAATCTTACGAATGCCCATGTATAAATCATTACGAACTGGCATGTTGCAAATGGCATTTAATTTTTGTTTGAACACTTACTTGCTCTTAAAAATTAAAAAATTGATTTTGCGTACTAGTTTTCTTTTTATTAAGTTTTATTATATTTAAAATAACTTTCAAAATACTCTCAAAGATTTAAACTAGCAGCAATAAATGGTAATTTTTCTATATTCTGTATAGAATAGAAAATAACATCCAATCATATGAATTAAGCTTAAGTAAATTTCGTCTATACAGAAGCGCGTAAAATTATGCGCCCACTTTAGTGATAAAAGTTCCAAGAACTCTTCACTTGAATTCTCACAACAACTTATCTTCCCAGAGGAAATTTACTGTTGAACACTTGAGTGTGAAATCTTCAAATTGAAGTCAACGACAGACACTGGGAAATCCATTCAAATTCCATGTCTGTTCCACCACGGCCACAGCTAGAGCCCCATAGCAGTAATAACAATGTCATTTCTAATGGATGTAATTATTTAAGCACTCTATTCATCTGCCAGCAGCTAACTCTGCCTGAGGGCGAGCGGTAATGGTGATGAAGAGGGTCACAATCAAAGTTTCTTGTGGCATTATTTTTGGCAAAAGACGCTATCATTGTGTGTGACGGCAGCACCAAAATTCTGTGTGTTTGATTCGCAACTGGCGATAGATATAGTTTTCATTTGTCTATTTCATTGACTCCACTGAGAGTTGAGTACAAATGTGCCAACAGATTCTTTTTTCGCTCATACTCAATTCAGCCTATCCGCTTCACAGCACCTTAATGGAATGAACGTTGTTTTCAGTGGGTGGTTTAACATCTTCATCTTCCTGCTTTGCGCTTGTGCGCTTAATTTGTACTGAATATTTGATTTTAGCTTTTCGAAAGCTGTTGCCATGAGACTACCAAGAATATTTGGTTTAAGTCAGTAACAGAGATATCATTATGGTTATTTTATTGAAATGAGACCAGTTCGGGGGCTGAATTACTGAGAATATAAATCTTGAGGGTTGATATTTAAACAACTATTTTAGGCATCCAACGCAGATGTAACCAAAACTGACATTCTTTAGAATAAGCTTGAAATTTTATGTTTACTTAAAATTATTTTAGAGTTTAATTTTTCCAATTAAGAGCCATCTGTATCGTTTAAAACCAGGGGAATTCAGCAGGAAAATATATTTCAGTCTTTATGGCTTTCATTTACATAGTTGGCCAACAAATTCAATGTAAATCAAGCTCATTTGTAATTTTATATGTCGGGTTTTTCTATTTTACCAAAATTATTTTCATTTTATTTTACAACATCTACCAAAGTCTCGTCTTATAATTAATTTATCAACTCTAAGCTGCTGCATTTGTTTTCCAAACTTTATAAATTAATCACAAATTAAGCTACAATTAAAGCAAAACGACCAAAGTTTGTTTCAAAGTCAAAGTTGTGCTAAAAACTACCAAGTATATTCGTATAAATGACCATAGTACGAGTAAGTGGAGGAGGATGACTAAAAAAGAGAGTTGGTATAAGGTCAAAGCCACAAAATGTTGCTCTACGCATGCAATGCGTTACAAACATGCATTGACTATACAAATAACCGCAAAAAAGTGGTAACTACAGGATAACTACAGGACAAAGAAACTTTGCATGCTTTATTTAAACTGTAATTAAACCCGTACAGCGTAAGGGTTAGAGCAAGTTCGGGTAATGTGGTATATATATGTAACTTTTTTTCTACTGTGTGAAACTGATTTCACATATTACCAAGATATCTTGCATACTTGATAACTTAAGTATTACTTACTATATTCTGTGTATATATCAAAAAATTAAAATTAAGTAGTTATATTCGAAAAACCGCGTTTCGTTTAGTTGCCTAATACCGTACAACAAAAGCTGTCCCCTGACTTAAACGAAACTGTATGTACACGGTTTCACTTGAACACGGTTTGATATTAAAAAAAAAAAAATTACTGCATTCATTTTTTAATCCCTCGTCATATTTTTACTCAAGTTTATACCTTGTAGAAAGCTTTATTTAAGAATATATTTTTAGAAAACAGTCAAGACGATCTCCACTCGAGTATAATTTCCTATGTAAGGCTTTTATAAAGTTTTACTCAAAGAAATTCAAAGAAAATATTGATAAAGTTTCAACGTTATTCAACCGAGTTTCTTAATCGTTGAGTGGATGGTGTGTGCTGTCGCCGATACAAAGGAGTTCAATCCACGCTAAGTGATAAAGGTAAATATACACAAATTTTTAAAATGTACACTATTTCTTTTCATAAATTACATAAAATGTACTTGCAGAAATATCCAGGATGGTAATAATAAATAAAACCTTATTTTCTTCCACAGCTTCCGAGTTCCTAAAAAAGCCTTGCATAAACACTTTATGTAAAACTTTATTTGTGTGCTTATATAAAACATATAGAAGACTTTGTATAAATTCCTGAATGAATAAATTAATTTCACACCCCATTTCTTCTTGTATAGACTTTGTAAAGGGTGGTTAAATTTTAAGGGCCGATGTTGATTTTGAATAAAACACAAATTATTTAGGAAATTATTGTCATTTCTTTTTATTATGATAATATTGGTATGGTTTAATTATGTATGAAACAAAATATTGTCATTGTTTCCATTGCCATTGTTTCGTTGGCTGTGTGGCAAGTGGCACCGTCTTGTTGAAACCACATATCGTCCACACTCATACCTTCCAATTCGGGCCATAAAAAGTTCGTTATCATCTCACGATAGCGAACACCATTCACAGTAACTGCCTGACCGGCCTCATTTTGGAAAAAATACGGCCCGATGATGCCGCCAGCCCATTAGCCGCACCAAACAGTCTCTCTTTGTGGGTGCATTGGTTTTTCGATAATCACTCTTGGATTATCATTCGCCCAAATGCGGCAATTCTGTTTATTAACGAATCCACTGAGGTGAAAATGTGCCTCATCACTGAAGATGATTTTCTTTGAAAATTGATCATCCACTGTTGCCATTCCTTGCCACCATTCTGACCATTGACGACGCTTGAAATGGTTAAGAGGCTTTAGTTCTTGAGTTAATTGCACCTTGTAAGCATGTAAATGCAAGTCTTTATGCATAATGTTCATCAACGACGAGCGTGAGAGGTGCAATTGTTGGGCACGACGACGAGTTGAGGTGGACGGCTCTTCAGCCACACTATCGCGAACAGCAGCAATATTTTCTGCAGTACGAGCTGTACGAGCATGCTTTGGTGTTTTCACATCTCCTACAGACCCGGTTTGCTCAAATTTTTGCACAATTTTTCCGATTGTACGCACATTTGGACGATTAAATTGACCGAAAAAATCACGAAGTGCACGATATGCATTTTGATTTTAACGTCCATTTTCCTAATAATACTGAATAACTTTAATGCGTTTCTCGATTGTATATCTTGACAATTGACATTTAGGTGTGGTTCACATTCAACATCGGCCCTTAAAATTTAACCACCCTTTATAAAAACTTGTTTCAAGTATTATTTTAAGAGGTTTTAATTTCTCTTCACTACATAAGTTCCCTATAAAAAGCTTTACTCAAGCCTTATTTAGGTGGAATTGTTATCTAGGCTATCCTCTCAACTTTTATTTACATTCGTATATTTCAATATAAGTTAAGCAAAAATTTATTTCGATTTGTTAATACTGAATTCATAAATTTTAAATTGCTAAAAGGTCTGTAAGCAATAATGCAACAGTAAATTAAAATCCTGTACACAAAATTAAAATCCTTCCATCCAAGATATAAAGATCAAGTTAAAAAATGAGTAAAATCGGATAGAATCCATCATAAAAAGTAAATTTAGCTAAACACTAATATATTTTATAATTCACTAAAAATTTATTTAGTTACTTAAAATTGTTACATAAGAATGTGGCTGTGTGTTGAGATGTGTTTTATGTGGCTTGCTATTAAAACAAATTGTTTTCTTCTTCTGCACCTAGTGGAAAGTCCGTTCTTGAAATACAAAAGGCTAAACTTACGTTTTTGGAAAAACTCTGGTTTATATTAGCATATTTCCGGCAATGTTTTTTTTTTGTAACTTTTAGATTAATTTTACATATGAATAAAAGTAAAATAATGATTTGACTTCAATAGCGAAAGGAAAAGTAAGAAAAGATAATTTATAAGAAAGTAATGTTTTTTGTTGAAACAATCAAAACAGAATGTTGGATTTCCCCTCATTTTTTTCAGGGGATGCTCTTCCTTAATTTTTTCTGAGGTTGTTGTAGCAGTTGGAACATCGTTTTCTTATTTTTCTGTTTGTGTTGTCCACGGTTCCAAATTGCATCAATTGGTGTTTTCTGATAGGTACTGATTGAATTTCTTCAACCCCTTCCCCACAAAGACTTTCACAAATTGACTGTCTAAACTGGCTAATTCGTATGTTTTTACGCTTTTGTGCTTTTCAAACAACCAAAGCCTTTACAAGTGCTGTTGACAATAAAAACTCAAAAGCAATCTTATGGTACACATCAATTCCTTATTTAGCTTGGTTGTACTCTAAGATCACTTCAAGCTATTTTATATCCTGGCCATCACGAGTTCTTTTTCCAGTTGAACGTTCTTCCAGACCGTGTTTTGTGCTCAACATCAAAACATCGCGTTTATCTCTCCATTTAGAAACAATTACAGCAGCACACTTCCGGCCAATAGTTTCGTGTTTGCGAAGCTTAGCTACAACAACATCTTTCGGATTTCCAATTCTATTTTTGCGAAGAGTTCCAATAAGATGAGTTTTACGGCTGAGCAACAATTTTGCAAGGGATACAGATGTATAAAAATTGTCTATAGCAATTGTTCTGCCCTTGTCCAAATACTTTTCTGTCAGATCTGCGACAATTTGAGTACTGTGGGAAGTTGAAGGTGTAGGTTTTCCTCTCTGATTGTAGGAATAATTTTTCCCGTCGTAAATACAGTTAGTGTGTGTATAACCATTCGGTTCACAGAGTTTAAATACTTTGACTCCGTATATGTGGGACTTACCCGGATTGTATTGGCGAAACTTAAGTCTTCCACGCCAGGGAATCATTGACTCGTCTACAGCCAGTACTTCTCCTGGGGTCCTAGCCCTGACAAAATTTTGCTCCAACATTTCCAATAAGCCACTTATTTTTCCCAAACGTTTGCTTTCGCTTGCTGAATTTTTCCCAAAATGAATAAACTTTAAAAGCAATTGGAATCTGTTCCGGGATAGATGGGTATTTCACAATACCCATGTACATAACTATACCAAAAAATTTGTTTATTTCCGATACTTCAGTGTTCTTCTAATCTTTAGTTCTAGAATTTCGAGTAATTGTATTGTTTTCTACGTACTGGAATTGGAATTAAATTTAGTTTCAGTAACAATTAATTGATATACTACATCTTCCGTTACTATTAGACTAAAGAAATCAATAGGCTTAATTTGGGAAAAATTCTGTTTTTGGTTGTGTCGAGTTCAGGTGGTTCAAAATTAAACTCCATCAGTGATACTTTTGTAACCTGTGCCCATTCATTTGAGGATACTGTTCCAGATGTTGAAGGTAGAACATCCTCATCTTCAGTTTCTGAATCAAACTCCTCCATCTCAATATTTTCATCGGAATCACTTGAATCATCATATGATGGAAGATATTCGTCTGATTCAGAAGCCTGGAAATAATCATCCCCATTATCAGAATCCTGGTTTCCACCTGCGTTTCCATAAAACACATTGGGTCTCATAGTAAAATTTGTATCTGTATTCATGGTATTGCGATCAAAATCTAAAAAAAACATGATAAACAAAATAAGCTGAAATGAAAACAAACGAAAAAAGAGTGTGACCACCGGTGGGTCACTCGGCAATTAACACAAACACTTGTCATGAGAGGTCATGTGACCCACCGGTGGTCACACTCTTAAAACACATAAAAAACACTCACAAATTGAAACAAGAGACACAATATTGAAACAAAACACACAGAAATATATTTTATACCAAAAAACACTGTTGGCACCCTGGTGATATTTTTTTTTTTCGTATGGTGGCAGTCAACGTGTTAATATGCATCTTCTTTTTGAATTTTGTCAAAGCCGAGTAATAACCATACCTACTTCCTAAACAAAGTGACTCTATGAAAACGGTAAAATCTTTTAAAATTTCACACAAATAAATGCATTGAATTACCGCACAGCTCTCATACAAAGTGATGTCATCAAAAGAGCGAAAACTTCATAAATTTCACTAAAATAAATGAACTGACTTAATATTATACACATGAGCTTTGATATTCAAAACGTATTTTAAATTTGAAATTTGAAAAAATTGTATGAAAGCCGCGTCCAAGAAAAGGTCAAAACGGTTGTGGGGGACCAATTTTAATTTCGGCCAAGTTCAATATAATTCCTTACTAGTTTCCCTTTTAGAAACACAAAAAATGTGACTTATTTAATAAATTAAATTTCATAATTAAAAATGCATAAAAAATAATCTTTTTGTGAAATTTAAATAAAGCCGCTCTAAATTGCACACGCACTCACATGTCTATGATGGGCACTTGCAATTTTTTTCATGATAGCGTTTGAGCTTCATGTTGCGCAATGTGGCTTGGGTGTAGAATTCAATCGGATTTCAGTTTGTTAAAAATAAATGTCACCGGAGATCATGACCATGGTTCGTTTCAGTTTTGACCACACGTTCGCAGTTGCGGATTTCATTTATTTTTTTATTTTTTTTTTTTTATAAAAACATTAAACCAGAAATCGAGTGTAGGCTTGCGTGAATCAATTCGGCGTGTGGGACTGTAAGTAATTTTTTTGTGAACATTCATGAAATTTAAAATAATCCCATTGGAATTGCAGGTTACTATACAACGACGTCATTGATAGTAACATATATATTGCAATTATTTCTGTTCAATTCAATTGAGCGTTGGGTGGAAAACAAATTACATCAAAAACTAGGCCAAAACAATGCTTCACTTGACAAAATATAAAATAATCATTTTTCAAAGTATAGAACATAATTTAAAGATGATGCTTTCAATCAATTCTTATGCATACAAATCATTTTGAGCAGCTATATCTTTTCACGTATACTGGTTGTCATCATACACTCTGCATTAGAGATGACAATCCCGGGATCCATGACCTTTTTTTAAGTCTCAAAAATTACGCCATTAGTCGATGTGAGTCCCGGGACTTAAAAACATGTTGTTTTTTGGGCAAGACGTCATAAAAAAATTCCTATTATTATCCATTTTAAGGTATACAGAAGGCATTTCTGTTCAAAGGCAACACTTAACCGTATTTTAAGTATGCAACACTGCTCAACAAAAACTGCAGGCTTAACTTTCTTTTGGCAAAATTTTAACGGAGTTTTGTGTTTAATTTTATTAAACTTTTTTTTTAAATTAAACTTTTCCTTATTAAAAAAAATGTGTTCTTGTAGGCAGTGATTTTTATATATTAGCCCTGGATATGTTAATGGGAACAAAAACAATGTACAATAATTTACAAAATAAGTATATTTAAAAATTTTCTTTCTTTCAAGCAAAATGTTCTGATAAGTATTTTGTCTGAATATTTTATCTGAATTTCATTTTTGAAAAAAAATTTGCGAAAAAGACTTCCATATAAACCGCACTGTAAGAAGTAATTCTACGTAAACTATTTAGTATTCCTTTTTATTTCTTTTTCTTTTGTATTCCTTTTCAGAAGGTCAACATTTCTGAATAAGACTTGGCTTGTTTCAAACGATTTTTTGTTTTTATAAAAAAAAAGTGCTGTTGTACAAATAAAACCTTAAGGGTACCTTCATGTTTCGCTTTTTAATTTCAACAGCGTTTTTCTTAAAAATTTATGTTGCTTTGTTCTTTACGTCTATTATAACGAGAAATTGTAATTTCAAAATATTAAATATATTTCTTCGATCCTCCGCGTGGAATTGAACCCGCCACGTTGTGATTAGATGTTCAAAAAATTGTTGTGAGCATACAGTGAAGAATGACAACTCAACAGTCCAGTGTTCACACTATGATTCATGTTAAGATTCTCTCCCAACTGGCATTCATGACCGATAATGTGTACCCTACTTTATAAAATTTCATAATTAGGATTGCATTTTTGAATTCCGAAAATCCCGGTATTGGCAAAACCCAGAAATTGTCATCCCTAATATGTATATTATACAAGAAAATATTTTTTTCCCTCAAAGCAATGCAATTTATAGTCACACAATATTAATGCACTGCTTCATGTTATTAAAGACAAATTTAATTCAGTAGTCTTCTTAAGGTTCTGGCAAAAGGATATGCAAGAAATAAACAATATGACATAAATAAATGCAGCATGACTGTCGTGAAACAAAACCAAAGAATCTTTTATAGAAATGATGTGAAATTAAGATGATTTAGCAAAATTTCATCTTTGGTAAGCAACGGTTAAGTGGGGCAATTATTTGAAGATAGTGCTTAGAATATTTTCCTTGTTGACAATAATTCAATTGTTGCCAGCTTTCACCAAGATACAGATAAACTGAGTATTCAGCTATTTTATAAACAATACATAATGAAGTAAATTCTTTTGTCCATGTGCCTGAAAGAGTTTAATAAAAGCATCTAGAGAGAATTCTATGAAGGCTTATCACAGATAAGTGCCTTTGTTTTCCTGTCTTTATTATGGAAATATTTCATAAACTTGGATTATAAAAATATCCATCTTGCAAAAACGTGAAAAATTTACTAAGTATTTTATATAAAAAGCAACATAAGGTATTAAATAACGGGTCTATATTTTGGGCTTTAAATGTTAATGGTTAATGGCCAAGGCTACATGGCTAATGTAAAATTCTTAATGTTAAGATAAGTAATTTTTTTCTTTAGTTTTACTTCTGTCTGTACAAAGTTTGGTTTGTTGTTTGCAAAAATTCAATTCACGCTTTGTTGCCTTGTTTGATGAACCACTTGCATACTACCCTGCAATAATTGACACTAGTACTACCGAGAACTACCGATTTCACTAGCCCCAAAATAATCAGTATTAGTTGTACTTCAGTCTACTTTTTTTGCAATCAACTGGTTAATTTTACGTGAACATGTCATAGGCAACGGTTAATTGCTACCTTTTACATTACCATTCCACTAGTCACTTCACTAGCGCAACAGGGCCAGCTTATTCACTACCCAGAAAGATAAAAAACCAAAACCCGTAGACATTGTGAAAGCATTCTTTATTCAAAAAATTTATACCTTTTTCATTAAAATATTTTTCTTCATGTTCTTTGACGAAACCTAAGCACCTTATATATCATGTGTTCTCGAAAATATTTCTAAGCCATTGTGTTACAAAGTCAAGACTTCAGAAACACAAAAATAAGCAGTACAAGCTTGAATTTGATTGAACTAACACATATATATATAACCAGTGTTGGTACATACTTTTTTAACCGACTTCAAAAAGGAGGAGGTTCTCAAGTTCGTCGGTTTCTCTGTTATTTTTTTTTTTAAATGTATGTACATCGATAACTCCTAAGCCATATGCCTAATTGCCATAATTTTTGTTGAACAGATAAATATCATAAACACGGAGGTGCCCGTGGGAGGTGGGCGCTATTTGATAACTGGGAGTGGCAATACTAGATCGCGCAAAACTAGATACTACTGTATCTCGAATAATATTGACACTAGGTTACTGCAATTTAGTGCAGGGGTAGGCACAATTATTACAAATTACCGTCAAGAAAATGGGCGTTATTCGACAAATGGGCGTGGCAATATTAGAAAAACCGTGTATCTTGAATGATTTTGATACTAGAGTACTGCAATTTAGTATAAGGGTAGGCATTATTATTACAAATTATGGTCAATAAAGTGGGCGTTATTCGACAAATGGGCGTGTAAATATTAGAAAAACACTGTATCTCGAATAATATTGACACTAGTGTACTGTAATTTAGTGTAGGACTACACACAGTTAATACAAATTACGGTCAATAAAATAAGCGTTATTTGACAAATAGGCGTGGCAATATTAGAATATTGCTCGCATATCTCACATAATATTGATACTATGGTACTGCAATTTAGTTATTATACTATGGTACTGCATTATTAGTACAAACTACAGTCAATAAAGTGGGCGGTATTCGACTACTGGGCGACGAAAACAGTGTTTCTCGAGTAATATTGACACTAGGGCACTGAAATTTATTGTAGTACAGGGGTAGGCAGAATTATTAAAAATTACGGTCAATAAAGTAGGCGTTATTCGACAAATGGGCGTGGCAATACTAGATACACACTATCTCAGTTAATATTGACGCTGAGGTACTGAAATGAAGTGCAAGGGTAGGCACAATTATTACAAGTAACGCTCAAGATAGTGGGCGTTTATTAAACAAAGGGGCGTGGCAATATTAGAAAAACACTATACATATATCGAATCATATTGACACTAGGGTAATAAAACTCGTCACAAGAATGGGTATAATTATATCAAAACACGTGACATCTAATTTAAATTTAAAAGACAAATATTTGAAATAACCAACAAACTTTCAGAATTTAATAGAACCAATTTTTTAAGAACAATTGTATTTATGTAGTTTATACACTTTTTTCGAAAATTTATCATATTCTCTAAAAAGGAAGAAATAAAAACTTTAAAAAAAAACCGACTACAAAATCACTACAAAGTAAAAAATTATTTTAAAATAACTTCTTTTAATTTCTTGGCCATATTTGATAATTTATACATATTATTACATTGAAAAACTTATTATTTTATTTTTTTCTAATATGTTTTATTATCATAAATATATTAATTTCTTTATGAATACAAAAGCTTTGAAGTTGGTGCTTCTGATTAAAAGTCTGATTATATAAGCGCCGACCTTAAAAGCTTTTATATTCATAAAGAAATTAATGTATTCATAAAGTATTCATAAAGAAGATAATAAAATATATTAGAAAAAATAAAATAATAAGTTTTCCGATATAATAAGCCAAGAATTTAAAAGAAAAAGTTATTTTAAATTTATTTTTTACTTTGTAGGGATTTTATAGTCGTTTTTTTTAAAGGTTTTTTGTCCAATTCTCTTAGACAATTGGTTTCTTTTCCTTTGCAAATACAAGTGTGGGATGCGGATAGCTAGCATAGAAAGGTAGGTAAAGCAAAACCTTAGAAAAATAATCTTGAAAATCAACTTTGCGATTGGAGAAAAAATCTGTGTTTATCGACATCAGTTTACTTTATTCTTATAAAATTTTCTACGTAACACAGAAAGAGTTCCCGTATTCGATGAAAAATCTTGAAATTGATATGCTTATTAAGATGCATTTGGAACTCAATGTAGTATTTGAAAACAAATCATGAGCTAAGTTCTATAATAAAATTTTGAAACGATTCGGTGAGATAATTCGTGGGAGCATTTTTCCTAAAGCGATTTAATCGAATAAATTTCCAATTAGAGCAAAGAACTGGAACAAAAAATTATAAAAGAGTATTAAAAGCATTTCAATTTACTTACTAAAATTAGAGTACATGAAATAATAAAGCTGATCAGGTCAAAAAAAAAACGGTACCCTAAAGCATATTAAAACAGGACTTTGAAAAATAATATTTAACTTACAATCGATATCTAATTAAAAGATATTTAAAGATTAAATGTTTTTTAAAAAAGCTAACACACATTTAAGTAATTTAAAAAAAAAACGAAAATTGCTTTTTGTATATTATTCAGTTTTTTATATGCTCATATACTTAACTTGAGAAAGGGGCCTTATATACAAAAATCCAAATATATCGTCAAATAATGTTTTTCTTCGAAACCTACTCGTATGACGTCCACTGGGTCTCGTACCGAGTTTTATTTTTAGTGTCTTGCAACACTGTCTTATTTCTCTGTATAAGGTACATAACGGATTTTGGTGTATTTACAATAATATGGTTAAAGAGAGTCATTTTTAGAGACCTGTATTTTCTGTTTTATGAGAGTTAAAAAAATACAAAATTTTTTTCTAAGCTTACAACCTTCACCATTTCACCAAGATTTTTGTTTTTTAAACTCTCTCGTTAATGCATTTTTCCATCTACCGATTTACATAATTTATATACAAAAAAGTCAATCAGTCTTCAAAGCATCAGCACAGAAGGAATACATAAAACATACCGCCCTAAAACTATGAAAAATACCTGCAAAAACACAACATTGCAACAACGTGTTCCTAAACAGAACGATCGTTTGACGCTGCAGCATATCCAATATTATCAAAACTTTATTGACGAAATGTTGCAGTTGGAAATGGAGCGCATAAAACGCTGTTATTTAAGGGAAGAGGAACACTTTATGCAAAAAATGCTACATCTAAATCCGGTGACAGTGAAGCAACGTGCTAGCGAACGCTATGGCAGCAACTTTAATGAACAGGCCGCTGCTAACCGACAAGCTGAAGTCTGCCGTAAGTCGAGATTGAAAAATAAAATAAAGAAGGCCAAAGTCAAGTACCGTCATAGCTACGTGACTCACAAGTTGACCCAGAACATCAATATCTACCACTGCATCAGCAGCATGATTGCCCAGACCGAGGCGCAATTGTTGTTAAGCGGTTCCTACACCCAGCCGAATCTATTAAGCCTAAGGAACTCAATCGGCTTTAGATCTTGAAAATATTATTTGGTGAACTCTCAGTTAAAGTAATGCTGAAAGACTACGACCACTTACAACAGTTGAAGATTTTGATTCTATGTGCATTGTCCAGTTTTAAGATTATATTTTATTTTATGGTTATATGAACATTTCTTAATTAAAAAGAAAATTCTATACAAAGAGCTCTTTTTCTCAGATAGCTTTTGGCTATCAATAAGATTTTGCTCATTCATTCATTCTATATATCATTCTTAAAAGTCATTCTTAAAAAGTTGAGAACAATATTGCAAAAATGTATCAATATTAAAGTATAATTTACTTTCAATATCGACTGATCTATTTTAGGACAAATCCATTTCAAT
The DNA here is from genome assembly GCA_914767935.1 of Coremacera marginata. NCBI lineage: Eukaryota > Metazoa > Arthropoda > Insecta > Diptera > Sciomyzidae > Coremacera > Coremacera marginata. The sequence continues at coordinate 60,531,911 of OU612046.1, forward strand.
ATGGATGGATCTATTTTAGGTCCTAGATATACCTCAGCGAGACACACTTTGGGCAATAAGTCACTATGTGATGCCATTTAGTTATTTGTATTCCATTTTTATTTAAACCATTTTTGACAAACAATACGCGGATATATATTTTTTATACCAAACCAAAAAAAAAAAAACACAGGTGCGTCGTTGGACACACGAGAGAAGCGAAGCTTTTTCACAGCTCCATACACACAGAGGAAACATTCAAAATTATAAAATTCTCGGGTATAATTTGCCTGAGACCTTCGGCTAGAATGGGTGATCTAAGTATTTTTTTAATACAACAAAGGGAATTTAGGCAATCGCATTATTTTGCCATTAGGCAATTTATACTAGAACTTGTGTGTTCTGTTGAAGGCCTTCTGCTAAAATGGGTTGCTGTAGATTTTAGGCAATATTAAAAAATGAACTTGGGTATCATAACCTTAGGTAAGTTATACTTATACTAGTGAAGATTTCCTAAGGCCTTTGCAACAAGCGCTTGCGTTGTTCTCTTAGGATTTGTTTGTTGTTTTCATCTTTTCAGCTTTGTTTAACACCTTTTTCAGTTTTTAATTTTTCAGTTTTTAATCTACTTAATTTTTATTGAAGCGAAGCTTTTTACGCCCCGTTCTGTGATTTGCTTGGAGTGAAATCAAAAAAATTTTCGACAGATTTTTTCTTAGAATTTTATATGGTTTCTTTGTTTTTGTGTTTTTTACAAGAAGACAATTTAATATAACAAATATAAAAAAACATTTCTTCGCCTGCCGTGGTGATTCGAACCCGTAAACCTTTGGTTGGAAGTTCTATACTCCATCCATTGAGCCAAACACCTTCTTTATACTCAAGCATTGATATAGTATTAAGTGCAACTGAAGCTATGTTGCAGTACATACAATAATCTATTAATGTATTTGTGTGGTTTGGGTAGCTGCTTAGCCACTTGCTACAAGAGTTGATTAATAGATTTTTATGGTTTGGGTAGCTGCTAAGCCACTTGCTACAAGAATCATCAGTATTGCCACTTTTCCACAATTGTGGTAAATCTAGCACTTTTTTAGTTTCTACCACTTTTATCACCCACTATTTTCATTTTTCCAAAATCTATATATTTATATAAAAATTATTGCATTATAATTAGAATTTTAGAAATTTTATTGCATATATTTTATTTTTATAGAAATTTTATTGCGTATATTTTATTTATTATTACATTTAATATTTTATTTTAGAACTGTTTTAAGAACATTATATGAGAAATATTTCCAATAAAACTAATTCAGCGTGAAAACACTTACTTTATGGTATACTTCTTATGATTTGTTTTGCTGTAGGACTTCAGTCTTAAGATTTTTCCTTAAGAAGAAAAATATATTCCAAAGATTTTTAAAATTCCCCACTGGTTTTAGACTCAACCTACCACTATTTAAAATATGCAAGTAACAACACAGGTCATCATCCTCAGTTTGCTAGTACCATCTGTTAGCGCCATCAACTGTTAACATAGCAGCAGTTATATATTTAATATTAAATCAACATCAAAATGTACAGTGCTGTTTGGATCGGTGGAAACAGTGTCGACTTATTAATCAGTCGTTCATGGGATCGATCCTCACGGTGGACTAAGTAATACTTTTTTTTTTTATGTGAATGCGCTTATGCTGTTGTTGGTACATGCCTTTGTTTTCTTTTTGCATAGTGCGAAAAAATTAACAATTGCCCACAAGTGCGTTGAAATAACAATGACAGTAACATAAAAAGCTTCGCTTCTCTCGTGTGTCCAACGACGCACCTGTGTTTTTTTAATATCAACTCATCAGTAGTCTTGCGTGGTTCCCGCTGTAGTACAATAAGCAGCTTTATGTTCTACTTGTTTCGTCAGTGTAACAAATAAATTGCTGCGAAATACCTGCACGTTAGTACAAATGATAAGAAAAGGAAAGCAAATAATGACCGCGTATGACAGAAAGAGTTGCAATGAGAGAAAAGATTGTAAGAACCCCAATTTGCTTTTGCCCAAGTATCTTTGGCATTTTATACAATGTTGGCATGACCTAGTTGACAAAAAACTTATGAAATTTGCACAAATTTCATAGGCTTCATACAAAAATAGTTACCCAAGTCAATTTAAGCAAAACGCAAACGTTGGTATTTTTCTGTGTGTAGATGATAATTTAATGGTTTTATTTTTAAATAACTTAAATTCAAAAATTTAAAGCAACATCAAAAAACTTAAAAAAACACACGTTAATATTCACACCAGTATATTTTATTAAATTTCATTATTTTATTTTTTTTATTACATGTTACAGTCATTGTTAAATCAAAAGCATGTACCAACAACACAACAAGCGCATTCACATAAAAAAAAAATAACATTTCGCCCATCGTGAGGATAGATCCCATGACCCATTAATAAACCTACACTCTTTCCACCGAGCCAAACAACACTGTTAAATTTTGATGTTAATTTAATATTAAATATATAACTGCAGCTTTGTTAACAGTTGTTAACAGATGGCATTACCAAATTGAGGTAACTTGCAAATTTTAGATAGTGGTAGGTTGAGTCTAAAATGAGTGATGAATTTTAAAAAACGTTGGAATATATTTATCTTAAGGAAAAATTCGACTTAAATCCTACAGCAAGACAAATCATATTAAGTATACCATAAAGCAAGTTTTTTCACGCTGAATCAGTTTTATTGCAAATAATTCTCATATAATGTTCTTAAAACAACACTAAAATAAAATATTAAATGCAATAATAAATATAATATATTTTATGTAATAAAAATTCAAAAATTTTAATTATAATGCAGTAATGTTTATATAAATATATTAAAAGTGATAGATTTTAATAAAAAAAATCAAATAGTCATAGAAACCAAAAAAGTGCTAGATTTATCACAATTGTGGAAAAGTGGCAACACTCATGATTCTTGTAGCAAGTGGTTTAGCAGCTACCCAAACCATAAAAATCATTTAATCAACTCTTGTAGCAAGTGGTTTAACAGCTACCCAAACCACACAAATACCTTAATATATTATTGGATGAGCTGCAACATAACTTCAATTGCGCTTAATACTAAATCAATGCTTATACGAGGGGTGCCTTTTATATTTCGGGATTAGAGAACAAAAACAAATATTAATCATCGAAAATCACTTTATTGTTTTTCAAAATATTCTCCATTAAGATCTATACACTTTTGCATGCGTTTGAACCAATTGTCGAAGCACTTTTGCCACTCTGATTGAGGTATCTCCAAAACATGCATTCTGAATGCCGCAACCGCTTCTTCGAGCGTCGAAAATCGTTGTCCACGCAGTTTATTCTTCACGGTTGGGAATAAAAAGAAGTCATTCGGTGCCAAGTCAGGACTATACGGCGGATGACCCATCAAATCGATGTTTTGGGTGCTCAAAAATGCAGTTGTTTGAGCCGATGTGTGAGAGCTCGCATTGTCGTGGTGAAGAGTGATCCGTCTTCGGCGGTTGGTTTTCCTGATTTCTTGGAAGACAACTGGCAAACAAATGGTTGTGTACCACTCAGAGTTGACTGTTCTGCGTTGTTCTAGTGGTACGGTTGCGACATGTCCATATTTTCCGAAAAAACAGGCGACTATTTGCTTGGAAGTGCTTCGTGCGCGAACAACTTTTGTTGGATTTGGCTCATCTTGAAACACCCATACAGTCGACTGCTGTTTACTTTCGGGCTCATACGCGTAAATCCACGATTCATCACCTGTCACGATGTCATAGACGTGTTTCGAAGCACCGCGATCGTATTTTTTGAGCATTTCCTTCGACCAATCGACACGAGCCTTTTTTTGAGCGATTGACAAATTGTGTGGGATCCAACGCGAACAAATTTTTTTGACAGTCAAATGTTTATGCAATATTGAATGTATGCTGGTCCCACTTATGCCTAAGGTTGCCTCAATCTCACGATAGGTAACATGACGATCTTGCAATATCAGTTCGCGCACAGCATCAATGGTTTTCGGAACAACAGCTGATTTCGGACGACCTTCACGAAATTCGTCTTGGAGTGAACTACGACCACGATTGAATTCACCATACCATCGATAAACACTGGTCCTTGATGGAGCTTCATCGCCAAAAATTGAATTAAGTTCATCCATGCTCTGTTGCTGTGTTAATTCACGTCGAAAGTTGTAAAAAATAATCGCACGAAAATGTTCACGATTTAATTCCATTTTTAGACCGAGATGAATCTTTTAAGTTACTATAAACAACACAAATAGCGCTCGTATGTCAAAACGTTCTGAGTACGTATAAGCCAACAAATGTCAAACTTTGCGATAGAGCTTTCAGTTGACAGATTGCAACACCAGGGTTGCCAAATCCCGAAATATAAAAGACACCCTACGTATGCACAGAAGGTGTTTGGCTCGATGGGTAGAGTATATAACTCCAATCCCGGGTTGACAGGTTCGAATCCCCACGGTTGGTGGAGAAGTTTGTTTTTATATTTGATATATTAAATTGTCTTGTAAAAAACGCAGAAACAAAGAAACCTTATAAAATTCTAAGAAAAAATCTGTCGAAAATTTTTCAGATTTCACTCTAAGCAAATCACAGAACGAGGAGTAAAAAGCTTCGCTTCCAAAACCGTGGTGAGACTATAAAAGTTGACTTGTGAAGGAAATATAGAATATATAGTTTTGAAATTAGAACTTCCATGCCATGTCATGTGGATTACATACACATTTATCGGTATTACATAACAAAAAAAATTTAAATTATAAAAGTCAAAAATTTTGAAAAATCTATTGTATAAAGCATACAAAGGTTTAGGTAGTATAAAAAAATTTTTTATACTATTTTAATCGATTGCTTGCTTGAACGCTCCATTTGTTTTGTTTTATAATCAATCAAACAAAGCTTAGAAATATAAACATTAGCTGTATTGCAAGGAACAGCACGTGCTCCTTGGAATCGGGAGGACATGAACTCGATTTCGGAATTGGGCAATATTTTAAATGAAATTTATTAATAATTTAAAAATTTGATATACGATACGAAAAATTCAAAATGAAAATCATAAACTACTTGATTCAACGATAAAATCAAAAATAAAAATGAAATTTTTCAAATTGTGATACACAAAAATGTATACAAGTTGCTTCTATGAATCTATAAAAACATCGCTTATTCATTATCCACTTAAAATACGTTGGAATAATTAAAACATTTTTGACTTGAATAAGAATTTAACATGCTCAAAACGGTCAAAGTAAGTGGATAAGTTTGCATAAGTTAATTTATAGGTTTGCATAAATTCTCTTTTAGTGTTTCACTCAGTGCACTGGTGTTTTTCTAGAAAAATAATACAAGACAAGGTTTAAATTTTTAGCTTCAACTAGTATTGTAAGCTCTTCCTTCTCTTCGTCTCTATACCTTGATTCCAATTAGAAACTGTCCTGACAGTGGTTTCCACAATAGTGTAGTGATAGAAAGCAAATAGGTTTAGAAGGATAGACAGCGTTAAGCCGCATTTGAAAATGGTGCTTTAGCGTAGAACTTTCCGTCCATTTAACATATATTGTTCATAATGTTACAGCTTTATCCTGTGATTTGCGAAAATCTGCAGCTGTCCAGCCAGCAGATGTTTAGCTATTTCTTCCAAGCCTTACAAACAAAAAAAAGTTGTCCATGTCTTGAAGGATACGATTCTGAAGATTAAAATGTTCTCACAACAGTTTAGTGCCATGTTTCGTTTCCTTCTAAAACTGTAGGATCTTCTCCGTCTTCTTCTTCTTCATCATCTTCTTCTCCTCCTTCTTCTTCTTCTCCTCCTACTTCTTTTTCTTTATCATCTTCTTTTTCTTTATCTTCTTCTTCCTACAGTCATCTTTGAAATGGATATTTCTTAAGGATATTTCTACTTAATGCTTAGTACTTAATGCTCAATACTTAATACTTAATACTTAATACTTAATACTTAATACTTAATACTTAATACTTAATACTTAATACTTAATACTTAATACTTAATACTTAATACTTAATACTTAATACTTAATACTTAATACTTAATACTTAATACTTAATACTTAATACTTAATACTTAATACTTAATACTTAATACTTAATACTTAATACTTAATACTTAATACTTAATACTTAATACTTAATACTTAATACTTAATACTTAATACTTAATACTTAATACTTAATACTTAATACTTAATACTTAATACTTAATACTTAATACTTAATACTTAATACTTAATACTTAATACTTAATACTTAATACTTAATACTTAATACTTAATACTTAATACTTAATACTTAATACTTAATACTTAATACTTAATACTTAATACTTAATACTTAATACTTAATACTTAATACTTAATACTTAATACTTAATACTTAATACTTAATACTTAATACTTAATACTTAATACTTAATACTTAATACTTAATACTTAATACTTAATACTTAATACTTAATACTTAATACTTAATACTTAATACTTAATACTTAATACTTAATACTTAATACTTAATACTTAATACTTAATACTTAATACTTAATACTTAATACTTAATACTTAATACTTAATACTTAATACTTAATACTTAATACTTAATACTTAATACTTAATACTTAATACTTAATACTTAATACTTAATACTTAATACTTAATACTTAATACTTAATACTTAATACTTAATACTTAATACTTAATACTTAATACTTAATACTTAATACTTAATACTTAATACTTAATACTTAATACTTAATACTTAATACTTAATACTTAATACTTAATACTTAATACTTAATACTTAATACTTAATACTTCATACTTCATACTTCATACTTAATACTTAATACTTAATACTTAATACTTAATACTTAATACTTAATACTTAATACTTAATACTTAATACTTAATACTTAATACTTAATACTTAATACTTCATATTTCATACTTCATACTTAATACTTAATTCTTAATACTTAATACTTAATACTTAATACTTAATACTTAATACTTAATACTTAATACTTAATACTTAATACTTAATACTTAATACTTAATACTTAATACTTAATACTTAATACTTAATACTTAATATTAATTATTTAGTACTTAATACTCTTTATACTTAAACTTAATACTTGGCACTTAAGGCATAAAGATAGCATTGTTTCCTTTGCAGTTAGTCACAAGTAGTTTTTGTGCATAATTTCTGCTAAAAGATGGTTGTAGGTAGTAGATTTCTTTAAGCAGATAATTATAACAATAACTGACCTAATATTATGAAATCAAATTATTATTATAAGCCAAAAAATCTTTTGACTACCCGTATACTTATGTTAAATTCCTTTTGAAACATGTTTATATGGATCATAATAGGACTGTTGAAGACACGATACCATTGGCAGGTACCAAAAATAAAGTCACACTTGTGTCAATTGTAAACAACACTCTAAATTGACCTGAGAAAGTGTGAAAGAGAGCTAAACATGATTTGACATGGCAAGCTTATCGCCACCAAGGCTAGTTCATAAACAAAGCAATAAAAACTATATCGATATAATTCCAAAAAAGGCGTTCTGAAGAATTTCTGTTAATTGCTTGATAGCCGCGAACACGCAGCAGGCTAATTTTTAAACTCTCCTGAATATAAAAAGTCGATAATATTAAGAATTAAATTCAAACGTTACTTGAAGCTACAAGCTGAATGTATTATATTTAATATTATAACATCGAAAAATAAATAAAAATGGATCTCAACTTTACCACTCAGAGCATTAACGATATGTTGCTCCAACAAGCCTCCAATATAAATTATAATTTCGAGCTGCAGCAAATGAATACCTATAAAAATTTCGACCATTTAGTGGACCAAGAAATGCAACGCATTAAGGCTCAAAACATTCGCGAAGAGGAACACTACGTTGAACAAATGATACAGGAACAGCCAGTAATAGTCGATAGACGACCTCAAACCCAAAAGCCTAGCAGTAGCTCTGATGAGACAACAGCTGGAACGCATCGTGATACAACAGCTCAACAACGTGCCGAATCCTGTCGCAAGTCTAGGATCAATAACAAAATTAAAATGGCCAAAACTAAATTTCGTCACAAGTTCATATCCAGTAAATTAGCACAGAGCTCTAACAATTTGGATTGTCTAAGGAACGTTATAGCACAGACAGAAGCTAAGTTATTATTAAGTGGCTACGATCAGTCCCTGTTGCAGAACCTGAGGAATACATTCGGTGTTGACAGAAATTAGCCGGCTAAGAGGTTAAACGAAACTTTAAGAAGGCGAACTAAGTAGACATTAAAAAATTATCGGGAAACAATGATGTGTTTTGTATCTTTAGACGTAGAATGTTTATGTAAAAAATAGAATTAATATTTAAGAGTCATATATTTTCAAAATTTTTTTTAACTCATGAATACACTGTCTTAAAACACTAATTTATTCATTTTTAATTTATTCTGAAGTATTCGTGTGAGCATTATCTGTGTTTAAAAAAAAAAAACAAATTAAGTTCATTTTACTTTCAGAATTGAAACAAACACACTTTTCTTGAGAGTATTTTGTGAAAAATGTATTATATAGGCAAACGATGTTCTGTGCGTATTTGTCGGCTTAACGTACACACAAAGAAAGTTCCATATAAATGTTGAACGCTAATGGTCGCATTTTGTAAAAAGCAAATTGTAAATTTTGTAAAAAGCAAAATGTATTTCCAAATTTCATTAGAAAACTTCACTGAGAGAAAGAGAATTTGTTTTAATTCATATGAAAACGGTTTTGCCAGACAAAAAAAAGAACCCAAGTGAGGTAATCGCTTGCGTTTTACAAAATACGGCCATAAGTGAAGCTCGCCACTTGACACCAAAATAGACTGTTTCTATTTTCAGTTTGCCGCTCACACTGTGCTCTCTTCTGAACAATAGCACTGGTGGCGAATTTATTAGGAAAGTAAAAATAATGCCAACTAAGCAAAAATTATATGTTTTTAATGGCAGGTTATCATCTAGAGCTCGAAAACACGGTAATGTTCCTAATTTTTTTTTCATAGAAGGAAGTAAATTAACACCTTGAGTTTTGTGGCATTTATTTATTGATTCTTAAACTGTAGGGAAATATTTGTTCTGCTGAATAAAAGTGTAATGTGAAGTGTCAATACGCCGTCAAACATTACGTAAAGGAAAAAAAGGTACCCAAACGGTGTCCATCTCACAACACGATCATGTAATCAAAATTAAAAAAAACCAACAAAATTTTATGAATGATATTTTATTTACTGAAGCTTATACCTATAAAATCAAGAAATAGATAAAAATTACAAAATGACAGCCATCTGAATTTTAAGAATCGGTTTTTTAGATTTTTGCTCTGTAAAATGCACAAAAAAATAACAAAAACCGGTCAAATTTATTTAAATTTAGGTATAGAATACAATAAATTGTATCTTATTTAAAATAAAAAAAAACAAGTCAATCCATAAAATAGTTCTTGAGATATCGTGGAGACCAGTATAGAAAACATAGTTTTTTTTAGAAAACGCGTTTCAAGAATTGGTTAACGATTTTTTCCGAGTTATAAGCTTTCCATTATTTCAACACCATAGCGCATCTAGCGACATCTGGTGGTGCCTGAGGTAACTATTCTTACCACAGTATGGTAGGGAATCCTGGAGTGCATTTCAAAAAGACTGATGTGAGATACTCATTTTTTGTGAGATACTCTTGATGAAATACTCATAATTTTCGTGAAAAAGATGGGTCCCTTTCTTATGCCGTAACTTTTTTATGCAATCGTTATCGACCAAACCGCCTTGGAAACATATGTTACATATAATGAACTATCAAAAAAAATGGAAAAAAACAGTTGTGTTCCTGGTCGAGTTTCAAGAGAACCTTCCCTTAGAGTCAGTCCAAATCAACTGATCCAACACTGATTGCTCGACCATTTTAAAAAAGTTGATATTTTTTATTAATAGTTGTTTAATGAATTTGGATCTCAGAACTGCATTCAAAAAACTCACTCCTATTATAAAGGTTAAAGGTGGTTAAATTTTAAGGGCCGATGTTGAAGGCCGAGCTCTTGAATTGTTGCTGGCTTATCGACGTACACCTTTTCTTTCAAATACCCCCAAAGAAAGAAGTCCAGCGGTGTCAAATCACATGATCTTGGCGGCCAATTGACATCGCCACCACGTGAGATAACACGGCCATTGAATTTGTCGCGCAAAAGAGCCATTGTTTCGTTAGCTGTGTGGCAAGTGGCACCGTCCTGTTGAAACCACATATCGTCCACATTCATATCTTCCAATCAGGCCATAAAGTTCATTATCATCTCACGATAGCGAACACCATTCACAGTAACTGCCTAACCGGCCTCATTTTCGACAATCACTCTTGGATTATCATTCGCCCAAATGCGGAAATTCTGCTTATTGACGAATTCACTGAGGTGAAAATGTGCCTCATCACTGAAGATGATTTTCTTCGAAAATTGATCATCCACTGTTGCCATTTCTTGCCACCATTCTGACCATTGACCATTAGTTCTTGAGTCAATTGCACCTTGTAAGCGTGTTAATGCAAGTCGTTATGCATAATGTTCATCAACGACGAGCGTGAGAGGTGCAATTGTTGGGCACAACGACGAGTTGAGGTGGACGGCTCTTCAGCCACACTACACGAATAGCAGCAATATTTTCTGCAGTACGAGCTGTATGAGCATGCACTGGTGTTTTCACATCTCCTACAGACCCGGTTTGTTCGAATTTTTGCACGATTTTTCCGATTGTACGCACATTTGAACGACTAAATTGACCGAAAAAATCACGAAGTTTGATTTGAACGCCCATTTTCATAATAAGCCTGAATAACTTTAACGCGTTGCTCGATTGTGTATCTTTCCATGGTTCAAATTGAGATAGTCTGAAATTGAGAAACATCAAATGAAATGCAGAAAAAACTTGACGTTTAGGTGTGGTTCACATTCAACATCGGCCCTTAAAATTTAACCATCCTTTACATATAGGATGAACACCAATTGTTTTGCTTCAAAGATCATTGACCTCAAGTTACCCGTTCTATCACTTACCCACTGGATCTCAGTTCTTACCATCCTAGTGGTAGAAAATTAAAGCTCACAAAATATTATTCAAATTTTGCTGGATGTATTCCGATTATACACTAGTAGAACTAGTTTTTAAAAATTGTGTTAATTTGTGTGCTGAACGTAGGGCGTCTTTTTAAATTTTTCGTCATATCTTCGGCATTTACGCTTCGATCTTTCAGTATGATGCATTAATTTTTTTTGTCTCGAGTAGACCTCCAAAACATTGATCTTTTTGCTCCAAAGATCATTGACCTAAGTACCCCGTTCTACTACTAACCCACCAGGTCTCAACTTCTACAACATGAATAAAAAAAAAAAAAGTTAAGTCATATAAAGTGTTTCTCCTTCGAAAAATGCTTTGTTTTCCATGTGGAAAACAACTTTTTTGCCTGTAAGGTGATACGGTCTAATATATACACAACATTATATTTGTACAAACAACTCATTCAGATAAAAACTATACCAAAAAATTAATTTAAATTTGAACACCATGATTTGAAAATAACATAATTATGTCTAATAACTGACCTTGAAAGTTTTTCCCCCAGAATATATTTTCGAATTCATAACAAATATTGTTTATCTTAATGAGGTTGCACCCTAATGCTTGATTTCATTAATTAATCTTTACTAAAAATCTGAAATATATAAGACCAGAGGCACGACAAATGATCTCCTGATTGCCGGCATAACAAGGACCATCGAAATGTTGCATCAAAGAAATGAATGAATAACTAAAGCTAAGGAAGAAATAAGCTTTACAAAACGCAAATTATTAATATAGAAAAAAAAAACATTGCTTTCATGCTGTGAAGCTTTTTTGTCTTAAGGCGGTCTTCTCATTCAAAACCCGTTTTTTGGACCCTTTTTAAAAAAATTCTTATTTGAAAACGCAAAGAATAATTGAAAACTTTTTTTATTTATTGTATTACAAAAGGTTCAAAGTAAATAAAAAAATTTTTTTTGCCTCGATACGTGAGCTGTTCAAAAAGTAATGAGACTTCAAAGTTGGTGGTGAAAAAAAAGGTGTCGTCACGGCGGCCACGATTCCGGGTCTCCGGAGCGTCTGAAATGAAAAAAAAAAACGGGGTTATAATCAGTATAGATGTAATTCTCGGGTGAACCTCAAGCTTAATTTTGTGATTTTTTTTGACAAAATGGCGGCCATTCAAAAAAAAATTTCAATTTCGGGTTTTTTTTTTGTAGTTTAGTGTAAAAAAAAAATAGTAAAAAATTTTTCAAATTATGGTCGAGGTTCACCCAAGAATGGTGACAATTCTGCGTCGATTCCATTTTGTTTCATGAAAATCGGTTCAGTTGAACTGGAGATATCATGGCCGCCAGTTCGAAAAACGTGGGTTCGAGATAAACGCGTTTAAAGTTTGAAGTAATTTTTTTGGGAAAAAAAAAAATATCAAAAATGTTTAAATGCAGTTTTAAAGAGCTGACAAATTTTACTTACAAATATTAGTCGGCGATGCCAGCTCCATACAGGCCACCTTCCTCTTTTTCGTAGAAACTGCTTTCTGCTGCCCTCTCTGCTCTGCGAGCCGTTCTGCCAGCTTTTGATGATGCCGCAGCTCGAGTCTCTGATCGGTTCAATCTATCTTCATTGCGAGATAGTGCGTATTCGTATGCGTTTTTGCCAATCGCAATACCCATCAAACCCATAATTTTAAGTATGGGTATAAAACCGTCGTTGAAGAGGCACGTTGCAATGAAATTGGCCACTTCGATGGTGCGTGCGCCTGAGTTGATGTGTTTGGGCGAAAGTGACCAAAGAACAGAATTGTAGGACTCATTGGAATTCTGAGTTTCAGATCCAAGGCATCTTTCAAGCAAATTATCTGCCGACAGCGCTTCGTAAGCTGGTTTTATTACCTCCATCACCTTCTTGTCCATCAGACCTTGCTTCACAAAAAAGGCTGTATCTTCTAAAGTATTTCGAATTTCTAAAAATGTTTTTAGGGGCATATTCACAACTACCCAAGCTATAAATAAATGCAAAAAAAAAAGTTAAAAAAAAAAAGTTGCTCAATGAGAAGACCCCCTTAAGTTTGAAAAGCAGCAGCTGAAAACCGGAGCACACCAATATTATGAGCACACTTTTGGCGCTAGCTGAACAGACCTTGAAACCATCATTTTGAGTATGTCTTAATTTTATTTTAGCCTTTTTGTATTCACAAAATATAAAAAAAAAGTATTTGCAGTTTTTTTTATTATATTATATATTATATAATTTAATTGGCTTATCATCACTTTTGAACTCAAAACCGTTGAGAGCTTTTTTTGGAACAAAGCAATTGAAAGTAAAAAATCAAATTAAAACACAGGCATGAATTATAAAAGTAGTTACAAGTGGAAATAAGAACTAGCTCATAAATTTGACTGGCTTTTGATTGTTGCAAAAAAAAAAAAACAAAAAAAACGCGTTCTGTGTATTTAAATATCTTGTATTCAAATTACAAGTGGAAAGAAGAACTGGCTCCAAAATCTGGCTGTTTTTTTATCGTTATTTCTGTAAATTCTGTAAAGGTGTTAAATCTGTATTTAAATAAAGAAAATTGTAATTGTATAGCAGAAAATGTCATACCTGATCAGGCTGGAATTCAAGTCTGAGAGGCATGACCGAGGCCTGACCTTTCCTTCAAAACATCCCTGAGTTTTTCATACACGTGTCCGCCTCTGCAGACCTGAAATTTGCTATTACTATGATTTCTGGTCTGAATATGAATTTTTATTTTAAATTCAGATACGAAATCCGGCCTGAAATAGAAGAGGACTGATATTTCATTTAATTTCAGCTTAGAATACCGGTCTGTAAAAAGGAAGCCTGAAATATTTTTAAATTTCAGCTTTCAAATCTGAACTGATAATGGAGGCATGATTATGTTTAGAAATTCAGTTCTGAATTCGAGTCTGACCATTAGAAGGCCTGAGCAAGTTTTCTGCTAGGATGTTTATTCTCAATTTATGGGTTGTTTAAAAAAACAGTGCGTTTTATTTTATATTTATAGATATCATCGCGAATTATTCGTAAATTGTTCAATTTTCGATATCGAAGTCGGATTTTGTGCCGGGTGGAACGGTATGAAAATAAATTTTTAGTAATAACTTTTGTTTGGAAAGAAATATTGGGATTTATTTTTCAAATTAATTATATTTATAGCTAGAATTTTTAAAAAAATAAATTAAATCGAAAAAATCATAGGGTATCCTTGTTTTTTAATAACAGAAACAGTTAATTAATTTTTGTGTTTTGTGGTAAGACCGAAACAACTTTTGCTAATAAATAATATTTTGCCATGTGAAAGGGAATTTAAAATGCAATTTTTGATTTCAATTATTTTTACAACAAAAACAACTTTTACGTAATTTTTTGAAAAGCGTTCAATATTTTGGATTATTTTGAAAAATAAAGATTAAAAATATAAATATTAGAGTGGGTCAAGTTTTTTTCTCAACCAAGCGGTTGTCAAAATCGTAATCTACGACGAATTCTAAGAAGGTTTGACCAAGAAACCATGGGTCTAAAATTAAAACCGAGCTTCCCATTTTTAATGAGAAACTTTTCTTATGTTTTACTTTTTTTTTTTTTTAATATGTTAAAATTTTATCCAATCTTCGAAGCTTGTTCGAAAGGAAATTTCATGAGCTTTAATACATAGAATTTGACGATCCATCGCTTCCGGATCCACAAATTCCTCCACATATTCAAGGCACCAAGCAACTACTGACAAGCGTTTTACGCCGAACTATTGAAAAAATCGCGATGGTGTTATGGCAGTCACGGTTGAAAGTCGAAACGCATCACCTAGGATGGACAGCAAACAAGACCCTAAAAATAAGTGATTCTGAAATAAAAAGTATATTGATTATTGAAAAGTATATTTTTTTTTTCTTTTCGCCCTTAACATTTAAGTTGTTGCTTTACATTTTGATAATAAATAATTTTATTTACTACAATATGTTTTAGCGAAAGATGATTGTAATTAAAGTTTGATATTTTGAAAACACCGCAAAATTGTTTATTTTAATTTTTATGAGCGGACAGGTAACATAACTTAACATAAAAAAAGCATTAAAATTTTTTGGATTATTTTGCATATATTTGCTTATACGTTTTTCTTTTCTATTTCAATTTTTAGTACAGTCATTTGGGGGAAAAAAAACGAGGTTACCTGGAAAGTTTTCCGGAAGTTTTGAAAATTGGTACTTTTATAGATTTCGATGTGTTCTTTCCGAATTTCAACTTTCGTATTGTTGCTGCTAGCACCGCCATATTGGCAAAATGGCAGCTAAAAACAAATTTTTGCTCATATCTCCTTTCCGACTCATTTCACGACAAAAACATATATGTACCAAATGTAACTAGAGAAACTCCCTACAATTCATGTTATAACTTTTTTTTTCGTAAAATCATTAGTTTCGGTGTACCGACAAAGTGGAACGCACTATTTACCATATTTTAAACATATATAAAATACGAAAAGTTTCTCGTTAAAAACGGGAAGCTCGGTTTTGATTTTAGACCCAAAGTTTCTTTGGCAAACTTTCTTTGAATTCATCGTAGATTACGATTTTCACAACCGCTTGGTGAATTTTTTTAATCCATACAAATTGACCCACTCTAATAAATATACAGCAAATGGTATTGCTAAAATAGCTTTTATGAAGTACTTTTATTGAACGTTTTGACAAAAAAGAATTGAGTGAAATATACTTAAACCCAACGGAGATCGAAAATCATATCTTTAAATGTCGGATGATTTTTTCACATTCATCCGATCTTCGGACAAACAACAAACAAATTTTTTTTTTTTTTAGAGAAAAATAGGTTCATTTTCAATTAAAAAAATTTCAGTATAAAAAAGGTTAAAAGTTAAAAAAAAACAAAAAAAATGTTACTTTTAAAATTAGCTGAAATTAAACATAAGTGAAAATTAAATAATTTTCAGTACGGGCTCCTCATGATATCGACTAAATACTATCAAAAATTTGAAAACAAAGTAACCATAAAACTTATATCTAAAAATTAGATGCCATCAAGTGCGCCTTTTAAATACCTTTATGTTTGATATTAAATATGTGTACGTTTCCATGAAAAATAGTTAAATTAAGGCGAAAACGAAATTTCCGCTGATTTTGAAACGCCATTTTGAAACCCTAAATCATCAATTGATCAAATCATTCAAATCGGCGAGTGTCACCTGGGGATTTTTCTTGTTAGTACAACATTCTGAATACTTTTTCATCAGCATAGCCAAGTTTCTATGGCTCGTGATATAGATTGAAAATTCAAATTTTTTTTTTAATTTTGAAAATTATACCCTTTATTTCATTGTTGGAAAACAATGTTTGAGCTTCTTCAACTGCTTTGACTTTAAGGCTTTTAAAAGTGTCTACCAAATATTTCTACGAAATCTATAAAAAGTATCTACCAAATCGCGAAAAATTATAAAAAAATTATGTGAAAATCCATAAAAAGACACAAAAAAATAACCTTAAACTATGAAAAAAGACCTAAAATACGGAAATGGCTAACAATGACGAAAAAAATGTCCTAAAAATGTTGGCTTCGGTACCTGGAGATTATGAATGGTGATTTTCCATCATCAGCAAATGTTTATATGCATATGCTTAAATGCATACTTAACTTTTCATTAAGATTCATAAGTTTTGCGGAAATCAAAAATTCGATAATGTATGTAGACTTTTGTTCTTCGCTGTCCTTCACCAAAATGCTTTTTTTTTGCTATACATTTCATAACTAAGCTTGAAAAAAATTATAAATTTAAAAGTGTGTGCATGTTCATACTTTCATACAAGGTAACGATTCCGTCGGAAGTCCTGGCGGCTGCACCCCGTCAAATAAAAGCAGCTATAGAAAAAAATCAAACAAAGCATTTCTTTTAATCCCAAATCATGCTATTTTTTAATTGATACAGATTGAATTTTATTAAATCAATAAAAAATATTGTAATAAAATCATTAAACGACCTACTTTAAAAAGTAGAGATTTTTTAAGCTTAATTTAGTAATAATATGCGAAATAGTGACAAAAGTCACATTATATATGTGAAAAGGCGACCTCGCTCTCGCTCTTTTGAGTTATCATTTATAAAAGCAGAAGCAATGAATAATCTTTTCAGAGCAATTCGTTGAACGCTACGCTCTCGCATAAACTCCTCAAACACTTGCATTGGTTATTCGTCCGTGTACAAAGAGCGCTCATCGTTGTGAGAACATC
Organism: Coremacera marginata; assembly: GCA_914767935.1. Lineage (NCBI taxonomy): Eukaryota > Metazoa > Arthropoda > Insecta > Diptera > Sciomyzidae > Coremacera > Coremacera marginata. The sequence continues at coordinate 60,549,315 of OU612046.1, forward strand.
GTCACTGTTTTCATCCCTCGAGTTCTGCAAATGATGTGCTCTTTATATGAGCTGAAAATCTTTTGAATTCATCAATGATAAGTATTTTGATACTAATCATTTTGATATGTGCTTATTAAGAAGCAATATAGGTAAAAATTAACCATTTTCTGTGGGTTTCTAAGGGGGGCTGCATTTTTGAAACACACAAATAGAGGGGTCTATTTTCCCCCATTTTACACATTTTTAGGGGGACATCAAAACACGTGTTTACCTGTCCACTATAAGTCAAATTGTAAGTCAAACACGTGCTTCGGTCCCTCCCTAAAAATATGGTGAATTGGGGCAGATATATCCCCCTATTCTCAAAAATGCTTAATCCCATAGTAACCCCCAAAAAATGGTTAGATTTTACCTATTTTTGTTCTCCTTCGACATATGAAACAACATAAAATCGAAAGACATCGAAAAATCATCGAAAAATTCTCGAAAAATCTTCGAAAAAATGGAAAAAGTGCCATATCTCGAAGAGAAAGCAAAATAGGTAAAAATTAGCCATTTTTTGGCGGTTTCCAAGGAGGGAAGCATTTCAAAGACGCACAAATAGAGGGGTCTATCAGTACCCCATTTTGCACATTTTTAGGGGGACATCGAAACACGTGTTTAACTGTCCACTGCAAGGCAAATTGTACGTCAAACACATGTTTTGTGCCCCCTTAAAAATATTGCAAACGAGGGGCAGAAAGACCCCCCTCTATTTGTGTTCGGATTCGGATTCAGCGACCCATTTTTATCTAGTGTTGGCCCCAGCACCGAATTCGTAAAAAAACAAAAAACAAACAAACTCCAATGATGAAAAAGAAATGTCGACATCAAAATCAAACTCACTTAGTTCTCACTGTATATATCTATGATTGAAAAAAGTGCATCATTTTCAAATAATCTGAGTGAGGAGAAAAAAAGAACGAGCTCATATATCGGCTTATGCTATGCAAAAGCGCATGATGTGAACAGCAACGAAAGAGAAATGCAAATAAACGATTCGCTCGCTTATTCGGAGATTAACGAATGATTGCTCGTTTGTTTTTCTTTTCCAATGAAAGAAACAAAACGAAATGCACTGAGTTGAGTTGTATTGAGGTGAGTGAGGGATATTTTACTCCTCAATGATAAGTATTTACGAACTCTGCTTAAAAGTATCTACGAAATATTTGAATGACAAAATAATAGCCAAAATAACTACAAATGATAAAAACAATTTAGGAATTCTTAAAAAGACACAAAAAAATTACCTTAAACTATGAAAAAATTTCCCAAAAATTTTGGCTACGGTACCTAGAGATGATGAACGGTGATTTTCCATCATCAGCAAATGTTTATATGCATATGCTTAAATGCATACTTAAATTTTCATTTAGATTCATAAGTTTTGCGGAAATCAAAAATTCGATTATCTATGTAAACTTTTATCCTTCACTGTCCTTCACCAAAATACTTATTTTATTTACTATCAATTTCATAACTAAACTTGAAAAAATTATAAACTTAAAAGTGTGTGCATGTTCATTCACTCAATTAATTATTTATTCTACTGTTACATCTAATGGGAAGAACCTAAAACTTCCGTCGGAAGTCCTGGCGGATGCACCCCGTCAAATAAAAGCAGCTATAGATAAAAATTCCCCAAAGCATTTTTAAATTCACCAAAACTGCTCAACTAAAACGTGCTTATCAATAACAATCCAGGTATTTATTGTTATTACCTCACGACAAACCAAAATCTTCTCTACTTAGGCTAAAACAGCGAAAGCGAAAGAAACACAGAAGTATTTTGATTTCCCGAAACTGTTGATTCGAAATGAATTTTTTACATTGAAAAAATATTTTTAAGCTAAATGTTGAGATTGTTAAAAAGCCTTCATTATAGAATTCTATTTCTTATGGATTTTGGTCCTTTTGCAACTAAGCCAATATCGTCCCTGGCATTTAGTGACAGATATTCAGAGTACACTGACGTTATGGAGGGAACACTTCTCTAAAAACTACTCTATATTATCGCAAGCATTGGACACTTAAATGTTGTGGTTTTTGTAAATTTTGAGTTTACAATAATTTTTTTATTTCGACTTTTTTATATATTCTCGGGATGTTAAAGAAATCAAACCTCTTTTTAACATGAACACGGCGCCAATTTTTAGAGTTGTATCAATTTTACTTGCTGTTTACATTCTAGATGGCTTTAATGCGTTCTAAAAATTATTTGTCTTGTGTACGTTGCCTACAGAATCAATTAAGCTATGGATTTGTCTCTTACCGATTATATACTTTCTTCTCAACCAAAATGGTTTCTTCAGAATCTCTTTCTTATCACTTGTTCAAGAGCTAATGTTGTTTGTCCCTACTATCAATTCGGTTCTGATTGTAGCCGAACAATGTTTTTGTATAAAAAATTTTCTTAATATTGTATTTTCCGAAATTTTCCATATATCAATAGGTAGCCTTATAGACACATATTCCAAATATTCCAATAATGAATTTTTTATAATTATTTTTCATTATTCTTTTCCCCTACATGTGCCGCATATTTTTATTAACACAAAAATTTTACTTGAATCGAAGTAGTAAGCTTCCCAAAGAATATCTTTTATTAAAACTTTCATGATAAAAAAGCGAATGTGTAAAAAAAATCCACAATCAAAGCCAATAACGGTCAGTTTTACTTAGCCTGAGCACCCACGACATCCGCAATGCACGCATTCGACAACGCGCCCTTCTTCCAACTTGGACTTAGGCACACGGCAGATGCAGTTGGTACCAAAATTTGTATCTCTCGTTTGTATGCATCGCAGACAGCATAGATTTTCATAACCTGATTTTTTCCATTTTGCTATCAGATTGCCATCGGCAATCTTTTCTTTGAGGCAGTAATCGTACAGCTCCCGGCTGATAGCCTTGCGTCTGTAGAAGAGATCGTATATGTATCGAGACTTTTGATGATGTATTTTAAAGATGGGCCATAATGATTCTGTGATACGTTTGCCTTCGTGAGGCTCCGTTTCAGCTGTGGAAGCACAACGTAAATGTATTTAAATTTAATATATAATAGGTTTTGATACCTTCACGCATTTTTTGTTCCAACTCCTCCAGTGTAGGTTCAATCAATTCCCAACCGTCTGGTGGCGGCTTTCTGCTTCTACGCACTTTTGGCATTGCTGTAGACAATAATTATAAAATATTTATATGATTAGCTATTGACTGTTCCTATTTAATTAAACTTGATTTTGCATAAAATTAACGCATTACTATAAAAACAACAGAAACGTCAGTCATATGTTTTGATTGTGTTGTATTCACAATAACACAATTTGACAGACATACAAGTGCTGCCACTTCATCACTATTGAGGATTCACAGCTTATACTGCTCACACACGTGCTAGTAATCACTTACAAGTAGAGAATATACACTCCGCGTCAGCAGAATAGGTTCACTGCTTTAATAAAATACCAACCATTGTTTCTCTTAAAATGAGCGTAAGGGAAAATTTTTTGTGGTCGTTTTTCTTAAGTGTTTTATTATAAAAAGTTCGGTAAAGAGAAATTGTACATAAAGGAACCGTAAATTTTCTGTTGTTGTTTTAGATTTGGCATTACAAAAATACGCACTTTTTGGTGCGTCATTAGAAAAGGTTCACATTTAACATCTTCAGTTTCTTTGGCCCATATTAGACGATGTCCGTTTGTCCGAAGAAAGTGAACACTTTTTACTCTCTTGTCCGCTGGATGGTCACACGACAGAAAATTTAGGGCTGACACATTTGACATTTTATTTAGTTTGAGTACATTTTCTACTGCACTTTATTTTGTGCACTTTGAAAACAATTACTTTTAATAGCAACGTTGCGTAGATACAAAAGTGATTGAAAGTTTTAGAGTTGAAATTGTTATTCTATTGTGTTTTTATTGATACGCGGTATTTCTTTATTTTTAATCCAACATGGAAATCGATTACGACTTAGTAGCTATAAATATAATAAACTCGGCAAATCAATACGCATCAAACATAGTTTTTATGAACAACAAGCACAGGTAGGTTTTGCAGCGATTTGTAGCCTTGGCCAACGAATTCTTTCTGAAATAAAACGCATTTGAGTTATTGCAGAAAAACAATCATTATGCTTACCAACAGTTAAACAACTGATTTTGCTTGAAAAATTCTTCTCGGATTGGCTTAACCTGTTAAGAATAAAGATTGAAATATAATGATTAACATTAAATTAATAAATGAATTCCATTAATATATTTATAATTTTATTTACCAATTCTTCCAACACCACTTTCTTGTCAATATTTTAATAATATAATCTGCCAAAAGTTAGTGATTCAAGCAACTATTTTTGCTTTATCTTATAGTAGGATATTAGTACTTTTCCTTAGAAAAAGTACTTTTTACCTGCTAAAGTGTGGAAAAACTTTTATTTCATTCACATCGCCACACTGTTGTGGCCGTTGTCTGCTGACATCAACAGCAGACAAAATGATTATATTTTGTCCGCCTTACAAAAAGATCATCTGCTCTCACTCTCACTGTTTTTTGACAGTTTCACATTGAAAGCAACAACAAAGATCGGACAAACGGACATCGTCTAATTTGGGCCTATCAGAGTTTCAGAAAGATGGGTACTAAAATAAAGAATAAAAAAGGTGTTACAGTATTTTGAGGCAGCATGGGACGCGGAAAACTTTAAGTTCGAAGGAAAACGTTAAAATTGAGGTGTACAAAGAGCAAACCTTAAGTACTCGTGAAATCGCTAGCAAAATCGGAAGAAGTCAAAACGTAGTATGCAATTTTTTCAAAAATAAGATCAGCTATGGAAAAAACATAAAAGGGTACATATTCTGTGGCATCAGATGCAAATAAGAGAGCAATTATTCGGAAAGCCTCCAACTCTTGCCTTTCAGCATCAAAAATAAGACAAAAAGCTGGGGTAAGCGCCAGTCTTTCAACCGTATAGTACCTAACACGACGTAAGATTAAGAAAAAACAACCACTAAACCCTGATCTGAAGGAAAATCGGTTGAATTTTTGAAAAAATCACATGACTTGGGAGAGAGAATGGCAGCACATAGTTTTCTCAGACGAAAAGAAATTAAATTTGGATGGACCGGATGGTTATAACTATTACTTTCATGATCTAAGCATAGATGAGCTTTTTTTAACTCGCCACCATAACCGCGAGGGAGGTGTAATGGTTTGGGGGGCTATAACATATTTTGAAACCATTGAGCTGAAGTTTCCAAGTTTCATAATGACGGCAAATTTGTATAGAGCGATGCTAGAACAAACTTTTCCAAAGTCTCAGAATATTTTTGGACCCTTGAAATGGATTTATCAACAGGATAACACTCCTATTCATACGGCACGTATCGTAACAAGCTGGATTAATGAACAAAAATGTTCAACTGTTGTCATGGTCTCCATATTTTCCGGATCAAAACATTATTGATAACATAGTACAACATTTTTCAGCTCATTGATTTGGGACTCAATTCTGAGAACTACACGTGAAAGTTATTTTTATCAAAACGTAAGTGTGAATCTTTTAAATTCCTTATTTTCTTTTTTTTTATTTATGACAACAGCAGTATACAAACTCCCATATTCAAAAAATCCTACATGAAAAATTTGAGTTTGATTCGCGCAGTTTTTTATAACCATTTCTCGACTGTTTCGAATGTCACCTCATGAGAACATTTTTAAACTTTTAAGGGGACTAAAAAATTATTATGTGCAATATGTTTTGGGTACAAGGAAAAATAATATTTTCAAAAGTTATGCATGGATTTATGGTAAATTGTCGTTGGATGCTTAGTTTTGTAGAAAATTTAAAGCAAAAAACATGTTTTCAGGCCTATTTCTCCAACTTTGGCGGTCTGAAATTTTCACTATTCAGTTTTTATCTCCAAATACTAATTTTGAAAAAAATGCATTCTTGCTCTCAGTAAAATGTTCGTTTCATTAATAGCTTTAACACATTGAAGAAGGCGTAACAATAAGCTGTCTAATTACAAATGATTTTATGTCGACAACAAAACACTGCGGCATTAATACATGAATACATTAAGGGTATTCATGCAATGCCGAAAACTTGCCGAATATGCCGCGAATCAGAAGAACTGTAAACGCCGAATTTGAAGTGTCAAAGTTTTTATGGAATCTGAAATTTGGCATAGTATCTAGTTTTTCGCATGATTTTGATACGTAAATAGCGCCGAATACTTTCGGCAACCAATTATTGCCATCTTTCAAATATTTTACACATATTTATTACAAAAATTAAACCAATGTTGCTACTTTTTCAATGCAACTTAACGAACAGCTGATTGATATACGGTGACGGCCGAGCAGAAAAATAAATTCAACTGAAAAAACTTTGTGTTTCAGGTGGGATTTGAACCAGGGTCCTCTGGCGGTTGGGCCACGCACTCTGCCCACTGCCCCATGGCTGCCATTAAAAAATATTGAATAATAATTAACACCAAGACAGCTATTAAAATATGATAGGTTGAAAATATTCTTATCTAACAAAAATATGTTAAAAAAAAAAACCAGAAATATATATATAAAAAGATATGAAGAAAAAAAAAATGTAATTTGTTTGGCTAACCCCTTCTATTAGGCATTCTTAAAATAATGTTCCTTCTTCTTTGGAAATTAAAAAAATCAAAGAAACTTAATAAAGAAAGAATTTCTTTTTATTGATTGAAAATTGTAGATTGAACAAAATATTTTTTGTAAAATTTTTGAAAGAAAATAGATATGAAAACATGATTCATATAATCTGAACTAAGCAAAGTGTTTGATTGACAAGTTTCTTGCACTAAAGCAGTGCTTCCCGGCATGCAAAATTGTCCCGTTTCATAGAAAAAAGAAGTACGACTTGGAAGCGAGAGTGGTATTAGTCCGCAAGCTTAAATCTACTGCGCGCAGGCCTGTTTTTAGGCATGCGTGCACTTAAAATTCTATACTGGGCAGAGATTGGAAACAAACTGAACGATAAAACCAACTCTACAGCTGCGTAAGCAAGCAGTTTCACTATCTCCTTACGTTTGGCTCTTTGATACAAACAGAAATGCGTACCAAAGAGAGCAGAAAATAAAAAGAGGAAGAAAACTATTGTGTTGGTGTTATACGAACAAAACATGTATTTTGTTTTTTTGATTTTGTTGTCACGATCGCAAGCACAACAAGAAACAAACGTTTCTTTACTACGGAAATTCTAAAAGAATTATAAGTTTTGAGTAGAGTTTCTTTTTTTTAAACGAATGTAAGAAATTAAAACTCTTTAGTTATTTTTAAGTTAAATTTTATTGATAAGAACAATTTTTTCATTAAAAGAAAATAATAAAGAACATAAAAAAAGCAACATTAAAGAATTCATTGTTTAGACTAAAAATAACATGTAGGTGTAATTATTTCAAGTTATTCAAATGTATTCTAAATTGGACGGAGAAAGCCTGCTTCGTCAATCCGAAAATATATATTTAAACGATGAGAATAATCGCTGCATGTAATTCAGTATACTTAGTTTCTTTAAATTCCAACAAAAAATATTTTCGACTTTTGTCCGCTTTTCTCTCCATCTCTGCTTGCTTCGGTTTGTGTTAAGGCAGAACCAAAATAGACGATTGCAACTTGCCGAACGTCTGACGAGTTGAGACGCTAGCAGTTCGGTTCTTACGGAACAAAACGTATGGAAAAGCTGTTTCGTTCAGCTTCGTTAAATTACGTTTGTTCATTTTGGGCAACAACATTGAATTGCATTAAAGCGAACATTTTCGTCTCTACTCGTTACGGAGCAACTCGTCTATTTTGGTTGGACCTTTACTGTTTGGATCGGAGAGCGAAAACAAAAAAAAACAAAAATACTTGTTGTGGTCTTTAGAAGAAACAAAAAGAACACAAAAATACTTTACTTTAGAGTTTGTTTGCGATCCCTGATACTGGGTACTCGGAACGCACTCTGCTTGGAACGTTATGTTATGTCTATTGTGAACTTACGTCATGCTACAAAGTTGGCAACGTATTGCGAACGCAGCGCTACCTACCGTCATTACTATGTATTTCTATTATTGTTTTTGCACTACACTGATTTTGACAAATACTAAAATAATTGTTGAAACTTTCACTACGCGTTAAGACGAAAATTATTTATTTCTCAAAAATAAACTGCAATTCAATTTAATATAATTATAAATTATTGCATATAATTTAAGTAAAAGTTGAAAAGAATGCAATTATAATATTTGTGTAACGGAAAACAAGTGAAATATAAGGAAAATCAAGTGCGTAAAACACTTAAATATAAATGTGAAAATTTTACAAACGAAAAGCAGTCGGTGAAGCACTAGCGCTCCAGTGTGACCTAGGACTGTAGTTGGAAAAACAAATAATATGTACAAATTAAGCAGACTGCAAAAAAACACGAAAAGTTTAATTTAATATCCAGTCACAGCTTGTTGAATCAAAAATGTGCAAAATTATCTCGTTCTGCTGGGATTTCTGATGAACAATTGTGTCGGGGTAGAGCGAGTGTTTGCATTCATTCATTTTTTACTGCTGCTGCTGCATGAAGGGACTTCATTGTTCATGTAGTGGTTTTGTTATATTTGATTTTTTGTTCCAGAAGGTAATTCCGGTTTTCTTAAGGTTGCACGTTATTTTAGATACGCATAAGCAACTATTTTATTAACTTATTGAAATCCAACATCGATATATGTATGTGCATATTGTTGAAACAAAGAAAAAACAATAGAAAAACTTTTATCGCATTGACATATTTGTATAACTAATTGAAAAGCTGCCTCGTCACTCCAACTTAAATTTGTAAGATTTCAATATAATAACTTGTCAAGCAAAAAATTGAGATAAATTTAAAACATGTAACTAGCTGTGTGCATTGTTTGAATTTGATAAATTTAGGGGGTGTCAACAACGGCGTCGTTAGTTGCCATTTCGTGCGAAATGTGTATGACATGACTGCCTGTATGACTGATATCGCGCTGCTTTGAAGCTTCTGGACTTAATTTGTTTATTTTGTTTTTTTTATTTAGCTATATCTATTTTAATTATCTAATGATGTATGTTTTAACCAATTATAAAATAACTTGTCGTTAGCCATGCATTAAATTACCTCACCTTTTCGTGCTGGGCTAAAAGCTAAATAATTTCGAAATAAAAATAATTTAAAGAATCAAAACAATTCAATAAAACATTTTCCTTTTTTTTGTAACCATGTATTGACCGATACTTTAACTAAAAATATTAAATCTTTAATAATAACAATTATAACAATAATAAAAATAACATATTCTAAGCATGTTATTTTTATTATCATTCCTCAAAGAATGGTTTTAAGTGCATTGCCTTGAGGTAAATAAACCCTTTCATTCACCCATTCTGGTCCACTATTAGAATGCGTTGGAATCCGATCTTCCATTTTCCGGCTACGATTTGGTCGAAGAATCGATACAAAAATTATAAATGAAATGTTTTTATTGAATGAAATATTTAATATTAATGAAAAAAGATATAAAAAATCGACCATCGTAATCGGGCATTTGGTACTCCAAACCGACTGATACTCATATTTTAGTCTTTTGACGGCATGGCCACGTAAATAGTTTTATTATATTTTACATATTATTTTATTCTTTTCGAAAATGTTCCAAAAATATGTAGCGTTTTCTCGTAGCGCTTACCCAAAGAGGTAAAAGTAGGATATGTGAAAAATTTATTTTTTTTCTGAAGTTACATTTAACCAAATCGTGTATATTCCCAGCAAAACAGTGTTGACGACTTTGTCGAAATTCCGACTAAGTCGTAACTATTTCCAGCTGTCTTAAAGAAATCGTTACTATTTCGTTACAGCAAATATCGGAACAGTTTTAATTATTATACGAATTTATATAGAATTTCGTTATGCGACTGTTTGTACGACATATTGAAATGCGTGAATACCGTTGATTTTTCCTCTCAATTATTATTTCAAATCTCACAATCTGTTAGATAATTATATTCTTTCCAAAATTAAACACTTCAGTTGTGCGGCCTGCTTAATGGAGATAATATTTAAAGAAAAACATTTGCAAATTGAACAATGGTCCATTGGCTGGAATCGATTTGCAATAAGCTGTGGTTGTCCTCACCCAAATTTTTGTCCAAATACAACGAGTTGAAAAAAAGTAAGTGTTTGCGGTGACGAAGTTTTCTATTTTTAATTCAGATATTTCTATTGAATTTGTATTGATAGTAGCTTTCTTAAGTTGTTTTTCATCGTAATTTTTTTTGGAGCGCAGCCACCATTAAACGTTTTGTTTTTTCGTCAATGTCCCTATCGAAAAATGCGAAGCCAATCCCGGCCTATGGACCAATAACGGAAATTTTTTGGGAGCTGAAGGAACCGTCAGAAATATTTCCTAGTCATTCTACCGAGCATTCTACCTAGTTATCAGGTCAGGATAAATAAATCCATTACTAAAAACTCCATTGTGAGAAGTTTGAGTCAAGGACTACATGTCTCTTAAGCTTTAACATAAAACCATTAGCATAATCTGGTCTCCTCATTTTTGTGAGTTTGAATATCTCCGTGCTTACAAGTTCAACTGAACAATTGGTATTCCATTTACAGGCGAATGTTAAAGTTACATACCAACTTTCCACAACTTCTCTAAGCAATTGTTTTTTGTTTTTAAAGTTTTGCTTAAACGCAAATCAGCAAATGTTGGCGCAACCATTGTGCGATTTTAGAAAAAGCTTCCTACATTGAAATCACTCCTCATATATTTAGAATAATTTTAATGGCCGTATTTTGTAAAACGCAAGATCACCTCACTTGGGGTTTTTTTTTTTGTCTGGCGATTCCGTTTTTATATGAGGTAAAACAATGGTAGAATAAATGAAGGTAGCCGCACGGCTGAGAACCGACTACCAAAACTGTCAAATAAAGCAAAAACAACACTACGCGGAGATTCAGTTGGATTCAGTTTGCCAAGTGACAGAAAATTATATGTATTGATTTTGAAAATAATTATAGCTGAGAAAGAGAGTACAAAAAGCCGCGCTGCTACCATATTTTCATTGTACCATGAGTAAAACAAACTCTTTTTCTCTCACTGAAATTTTCTAGTGAAATTAATTACCAGACAAAAAAATCCCAAGTGACGTGATCGCTTGCGTTTTCCAAAATACGGCCATAAATTATATGAAATTTTAACAATAATAGGCTAAGCTACTAAGAATTAAAATAGCAATATTTTGATCGATTTCTTCTGAAAATAAGCAACATTTTAACTAGCTAAGTAATATGCTCAAGTTTGCTTAATCTCCAAACAAATTAAGCAGTTTTTTGCTTGTCTGTTTTCTCCGTGCATCAATGATGCTAACAAAGCGGAGTTTGCACGATGTCCATAGTAAAACTGAGTGACTGAAGCTAGTAAATAATAGTGCTCGCGTAGCACTATATAGACCTTCATCTATTTTTCTTTTTATGAACCGGTCTGGACAAACTTATAACTACTTAAAATATTCGTAAAAGAGTATATACCTACATAAAAAAGTCTATGATAAACCGATCTTTTTTTCGTGCAAACTAGTGTTATTCATTGAATATTAAAAAATCTTTATAAATAAAGTTTTGTGTGTTTACTCTATTTTTCATGTTGTTTACTCAATTTTTTTTTGTTTTTCTATCTTTTCTGATGGTTTAATCGATGGTTTCTGATAGTTTAAAGATCGAGATCGAGTTAGATAAATATAGTTTTCTGATTGTAATTTGTTGAAAATAATAGTTTCAACCAATTTTAAACGGCTAATTTTAAGTCATTGGATGAGGTCACTTGAAAAAAGCCTGTTGGACTTGATCCGTTTTGAACCAAATATATTTTTATTTTTTTTTTTAATTGAATTTTTATCTTCATTAATTGTATCCTCATTTTATGAAAAACAAAGCGATAAACGAAAAATATGTGTATCTTTATCCGGAAAAACTATATATCGTGTAGTCCAAATAAAAAAAAAAAGTATGTTGTGTCCGACACGGACGGTAGAATTTAAACTTCCACCCAAAAGAAGAATTTCTGAGATTGCTATTTTATTTAATTAGCATTGTTTTCCGGTCCAGCCTAAAACACATACATTTTTTGTTAAAACAAATGAATAATAAATTAAAATATTTGGTTATTAAAAAAAAAGGATTTTTTTTAAGCATCACTGTTATCGTCACAGATGTGCCATATGCTGACGTTTATGTGACAGATGAACGTGCTCAACATTAAAAACAATTAAATCAATTCAGTTGTTTCTGCTTTTCTTTGGAAGTCGTGTTTTAACAGTGTTTTTAAAATGAATAACTTTGATGAGCTTATACCATACGCCATATTTTTCACTTTTACTTTTTTAAGAAGGCAAAAAAGCAAATGAAGCCAGACAAAAATTAGTGAAAGTTTATGGCAAAGATGTGATTAAAGAAGACAATCTCAGAAGTGGTTTTCCCGTGCCCGCTGTGGAAATTTTTCAATCATTGATAATTCTCGTTCTGGTAGGCCCTCGACAGTCATAGAAATTGCAAGTGCTCTAAATTTGTTCATTGGAAGCGTTCACGGTCATTTAAAGTCTGCTGGTTTCATTAAAAAATTGGTTTCATGGTCCGACACGTATTGAAAGGAAATCACAAAGTCAATCGAATTGACATTTGCAATTGGCTCATGAAACTTGATAAAGCGATCCATTTCTCAAGCGTATGATAACGGGTGGCAAAAAGTGGATTGCTTACAAAAATGTCAACATAAAGATACGCTGTTTCAAGGAAGAACAAGCTCCTGTGAGGCAAGCAAAATCAGACATTCACCAGAAGAAGGTTATGCTCTCAATCTGGTGGAATTGGAAGGGGCTACTTAATTCTGAATACTACTGTGAGCAACTACAGAAATTGAGCGATGCCATCCAATAGAAATGTCCTGAGCTGGTCAATCGGAAGGTGGTGGTTTCCACCACGAACCAGGCAATTCAGTTCGACAAATGATTTCAAACGATTCCATGAAACGATTTATTTACTTTTAGTTCTAGAAAAATTTCGTTGATGAATTCGGGATAAACATATTTTGGTTCACTGGGCAGTATTGAGATTTTAAGTTGTTTCCATTTAAATTGTCCAAATAAGCTTAATTTAATTTTCTTATCAGCCTGCGTTTGGTGAGCAATGCCAAAGCAGACCTCAGTCTCAGTCACAAACTGATTCATTTATTATTGGAAATAATTAAATAAATATTTTTATGATAGGAAGTGCTTGTAAACAAATGAAGTACACACATACAGACATATAGTAAGCAATGTTAGTATGTATAGTTTACTCTTGCCACTTAGTAGCTTAAAATAAAGGGTATAACAATAAATTTGTGGCGACATACCCGTACAGACAAGTGTTTGGATGCTACGCTGAATTTTTGGCAGGTAAGGTTTGCACAGCGCCGTCTAGCAACAAAAACAATTAAGAAGTTTCACAAAAAAAAAAAAGAACAATTTCATTGATTGTCTTTTAATGTCACTTTTTCTTATACAAAAAGCGTTTAGTATTCTTAACCCATTTTAGCCCGCTGATCGATTTTTCGACCACTTACTTTCATATTAATTTCTGGAAAAAATATCCAAGATTTTTCAAACTCTTTCCGCATGTACACGGTTCGGTTAAATGGAAATTCAGAAAAAAAAAATAAATTTTTCAAATTTTCAGTTTATACCTTTTTTGACAATTTTTTAAAAAATTAAAAAAAATTTTAGAATCATTTGGTTTAAGACAACACAGGCAGATTTCACTATGTGTTACCTGTGTGATAAAACACAGATGATAGATTTTTCGAATAATGGCCCTATACGTATACTTTTATTATAACTAGTATCGCCTGTGGCCGAAATTCGGTCATATCAAAATCGGTTTTTCTTTTGTTTTTTTTTTTTGCCGAACGCACCAACCAATAGCCTGAGCAGAAGTATTGAACAAAATAAACATGTCTTATATGAAGCAAGCAGCAGTTCAACAGTTTTTTTTACCTGACGCGGTGGCAAATGTATTTTGTTGAGTGAGAAATTAATAGGGAGCACCAACAACAATAATGATGCACAGCTTTTTTGAAGTGTCTACGAGTCTCTCGCATTCTACTCTTGCTCGTGTATGCTACAGCAACGATGTTTAATATAGCTCTGCCGCTATGTATTTTGTTGTGGATTTCTCATTGTCCCATTGGGGAAAAAAGGGTTTTTACATTTGTTTTGTTTTACCTATCATAATGACAGTATATTCGAATAAAAATTTTACTGTGCACATCTACTCGAAAATACCTTTTCATCTATATAAGTTTTATGTGAATATGTTGAAGTTAACACAGGTAAAAAGGAATCACAAACTTTTTTGTTTGCCTATTAATATATAGATAATTTCACATGTTATAAAAATAACAATATTTTATTTGAAATTTTTTAATTTTTTGAAAAAATAGATTGGGCTATTTTTCGATTTTTCGACCGAAAAATTTTGAAATAGAAAAAAGTCTTCAACTTTGGAATTTTCTTAATTTGATCACTAATAACAAAATCTTAAAATTTCATTACGAAATTACAACGTACTCATTCATAACATTGAAATACACAGACATGCATGCAAACAGCCGCAGCTACAAAGTTTTTTAAAATTTTACAATATCATATTGTCTGGGTCCTCTATATTTTTTTTTTTTTTTATAATCAAAATATTTTGTTAAGCATTGAATCTACCAATTACATATTACGAATTCGTTCCTATATTCTAAAAAAAAATTTTCATAATTTTCATTAACCAGTCGACTAAATAGATTTTCTAAGGCATTTAAGTAAAGACTGGTCAATTATATCTCGAACTGGTCAATCCATGCCAAAGACTTTTTTTTAAATGTATTGAAACACTATTTTGTTGGAAAAAAGCTTTGTTGCCCATTTTATTCATGATATAAAATTACTAAGGATATCCTCGATCATAAGATTGCACATTATCGAGTTCATTCTAGTGGATATAAGAAATTGTTTATGCTTTCTAAGCAATTCTTCAATTTTCCACTAAGAAATACATCCATTTAATTAGTGAATGGAGCACATTGAATTTATATGACGGAAAATAATTCAATTTAGACTTAACTAGCTGAAACAATTGCTATTTGTTCATGGTTTGCTTGGAATGAGACCCTTTAACCCTCTAGCCAGCAATGCTGCCTTGAGATAGCCATCGTTCTAATGTGCAAAAAAATACAGGTATAAATTTTCAAGCGGTAAACTTTTTAAAATCCCTGGAGAAAGAATCAAAAAACAACGAATTCCTGGTTTGAGTATTTTTTCAATAGCTCGCTTAAAAACTACAGTTACATTTATATGTGAACTAAATGATTTTTGATAAATTGTCGCGTTATAGTTTTTTAAAATTAATAAAAATATATATCCGATTGCTAAATTTTGCTAAATTTCAGGATGAGTAGAATAATTTATTTGTTTTTATAATTGAAAACTTAATGGAGAATAATTATTGTTTTTTTTTTTTTGCTTTTGAGTTATTTTATTATGGCTTCCCCAGGGCAGCCATGCGGGCTAGAGCGAACTTTTGTATGCTACTATTTTTTGTTACTTAATAAAGTGAAAATTATTATAATAAATTCCGAGAAGAATCGGCTCTTTGTTACTTTAAGGGAAAAAATGTTCAAAAAGTATTTCTGGTGCTTATTTAAGGCATAGTGATATCTTTTGTAATTGTAAGAAAGCAAAGCGTCTTCTTTCAGATGTGTAATGCGACATAAACGGATTTTTTCACTTTTGTATAATGAAAAACTTTTAACGTTGAAGTATATTTAAGTTGTGCAAACCATCTTATACGATAATTTTTCAATATGTAAGATTAACGTGTACTGTTCATATTGAAAAAATTCTGTTCATTTTATTAATAATCACTAAAAAAATTAAATTTTTAAAATTTTTTTTAATTTTGGACAAAAAACTTATATGTGCAATTAATACAATTTGCAACTCTTGTAAAGTTTTTCGCTTAAAGTCGCTTCAGGGCAGCCTTTCTTTTTCTTCACTTTGCAAATTAATTAAAATTCCAATAGAATAAACGGGATTCAGTTTCTTGTTTTTCTAGTCAAAATTGATCGAAAGCAAAAACTCTTCACTTCTTGCTTCACTATTTCCACTCCACATGTTAGACGATAAATTATGGTATGAAAAACATTTATCATAAAAACAGTATCCAGGATTTTTTCGAGGGGGGTGGAAGAGGGAAGGGGTTCGTTTAAAAATGCATCTAGCAACCAATAAAAATTAATTTTTTATTTTATATAAAAGAAAATATATCCAGTGGGTCGTAGAAGGGTTACAGGTGGGTCGCTACTCGATCTTAAAATTATCAGAAACCATCGAATAAGCCACAAGAAAAGATAAGAAAAGCAATAGAAAAATTGAGATATATTGAATGAGCAAAATTTTTTCCGCTAAACACAATAATTATTTTTAAAGATTTTGTAATATTCAATGAATAACGAAAAAAAAAAACGAAATGGCCATTTCGGCCCTTGAAAGGACTTTGACCGAGCATCTTATGATCAATTGTATTGTGTGTGTTGTGAAATGTTTGAACACAAATGATCGAGAACTGGACCTACTACACACATGTTTTATGCCGACTCCAAACGGCTTCTGTTCTCAAGAAGCTTTTCATGGCAGTTTTTACTCTCTGAGGTTTGCCATTGTCTGCAGAGAGGTGACGGCCGAACAGAAAAATTAATTCAATTGAAAACAATTTCTGTGTCGGGTGGGGTGGAATTTATAAAATATATTACAAAGTAATATAAAAAGAATTTAAAAAATAAAAGCCGTTATTTATTTAAGAATCATTTTTAAGAAACTTTGTAGCTGCGGCTATAAAATGCATCCCAGCAGTGTATTGATTTATTGAGACCATCGTGCTTAAAATGTTGATAAGACTGACAAGATGAGAAAACCTGCTACAAATTTGAAGTTCGAGTTTTGTACAGCTTGTGGAAATAGTTATTTACTTACTGTGGAAATAATTACTCATTCATAAAAATCAGTAAGAATAACAGTTACTTAAACGAAATGCATTTTTCATTGCAGATTCTTAAATGCGTTCTGGATTAAAATAAACTCAAAACAAAGTAAACAGTAGTTGAAGAAGGAAAAAATAAAAATAAAAAACATGGAGCCGAATACGGAAGGAGAAGGTAATCTATTGGAGATCATGGACTTGGCACGCACACTGCGTCAGGAGCAACTTTTTATACAGCATGAACAGGCAGCCTTTGCCAATTTAACAGAAACATTGACCATGAATTCAACATTGATTACACAGGTTTGTAGCTTTGCTCATTGGAATGTTTTGTGAACCATAATCATAACTTTGTTTACTTTCTTCAGCTTGGCTATATCTGTGCACAGCAGCGACAAAATCTTAACGATTTAATTTTATCGCGTCCAGAGTCAGGTCCTGTTGTTTGCTGCCGTCGTGCAAATAATTTCGAAAATGCCAAATTTATTGATGCCAAAAAAATGATGGACTATGAGGTTTGTAAAGTTGTTACATTGATTTCAAAATTATATTCTTTCAATTACTTTCTTTCAGCATGCCATCGCTTATGAGGAACTCTTTAATCATCTCTATCGTTCACCTTATCTACTTGCACTCTCGCTATCTACCGGTGACCGTATTCCGGAAATAACCGTACAACATATCAGCTGCGTTATACACACTATAACGGCGGGACTTTATGGCAATGCGATTAATACAAAAGATGTCGAAATGATACTCAAACTGTTGCGGGAATTGATTGAAATACAAATTGTTGTTAGCGAAAATCCAAGCCGGCTATTGCGCGCTAATGCTTCTGCCTTTGCGCGTCTCTATCAGCGTCTAAACGAATCGATGTTTTCAGCTAAAATTTTCTTAACCGCCGCCCTGTTTGAGCCTATCATGAAAGTGTTGGTGGACAGCGAAACCATGTTGGATGTTGACCCTAGCAAGGTTATACAAAACTTTACAATTAAAGAACGTGCCAAAAGGTATGCTTTAAAATGATCATAATTAAATCTAAAATCCATATCCGCAACGTATGACCTAGAAAGTAGTCTCAATAAATGAAAGGAATTTTTCTCAATCGATTGATTTTTCAGGTTCTGAAAAAACTATTCAAGCTCAACTCTGAGAAACTTAAATAAAACAATTTATTAACCCGATAAGGAATTACGAACTGAATAAAATATATTTTCCCAAAACAGCTTGGTGGAATAATGAACTTAATAAACATTGAACCTGTGATTAGAAGTTTCCATTACAATTTCTCAACTCAAATGTAATTCCCTAAACAATCGATAAAAGCTTTCTGCAAGTTCATTAAGAACACTAGTAAACCACTGATTAAAGACCCCTCCTCTGAATAAAATGATGCCGTAAACTTGGCAAACTTATACAAATACATATATAGCTTCCTATAACCAATCCTTAACCTAATTACAGTATATATGGTAGATTAGGTGATGCTGGCTGCGACAATATAATCTCCCCTTTGTGGCTTCTGTCTTTCAGTCATTTCTACCTGGCTGATAAGTTCTTCACAGATTTACAAAGCTTGCACATTTCCTGCGAAAAATGATATATATAAATCAGAAAAGACAAGCCCCCCTTCTTTGTTGATAAAATTGTAAAGGACATTAAGAACAGTACATTAGATGGTCTCTAGTGTAAGTGAAGTATTTTCAATACAAAAAAGAGTTCACCTTACATTTTTTTATGGATACCAAATAACTACCAAATTTAGTCAAAAACAAATCAAAAAATTTAGAAGAATAAAAAAACTGAGGGTCAAAAAATGTAATTTTAGATTAAAACACAAAACATCACGAATCAAATCCACCGTAACGAAACTGACAATATTTGCAAGAAAAAAATTGATACAAAACTGATAATAAACTCAGAATTTCGTCTCAGGCACAGTTAGATTCGCTAAAGACACATTTATTAGACTTAAAATTCCTTATTTTAAGAATATAAAATCAAAGAAATATATCCGAGCTTAAGTTAGAAAAATTACAAGTAAATGAAATTAAGCTCATCAAGAAAACACCTAGAAGATTCATATACCAAAATAACTCTTCCAATATATATCTGCTAAGAACAAATATGGGTGTGAGAGCTCAAATATAATTTCGAAGCAGCTGTATTTAACATTTTAATGTCTCTAAGATTACCTTCTGTCAAATTGTTATCAAGCCTGGTTTTCCTTTGAGCGGCGGCCGTAGCGTAATGATTAAAGTGTGTGCGCCCCTAAGCCAACGAACCGCAATAAACCTGAGTTTAAATCCCATTTGACCCAGAAATTTTTTTTTTTCAATTAATATTAATACAGGTGTAGTAAAACAATCCATCATTTTTCCAATAGATAGCTTAATCTGTAATCTGTTTCTCGCGTTGTATAATTGCGACCGGGTTATGCTGGTTGGCGTTATAAAGATAAGAGTTCGTTCTAAAAAAACTTCTCAGACGGGCTTATAATTGCTTGACTATGTTTTTCTTTGAGCGTTCGTCAACGATGGTCACTAGCAGCAAAGTGAAAATGCGCCATATTTTACAGTTTTTCTTCGATAAAGACGAAAACGCAACCCAGGTTGCTGAAAATATTAATAGTGTTTATAGTCTAGATACTGTTACAGCCAATCACGCGCAATTTTGGTTTCTTTGATTCCGTACCGGTAATTTTGATGTCAAAAATGCACTATGATTTGGAAGGCCAATTGTTGAAAATGTCGATAAAATCATGGAAATCGTCGAGGCCAACCGTCATGTAAGCAATGTTTCCATTTCCCAGGAGCGAAATATCCAAAAAATAACCCTTTGGTGCCACTTGAATAAGGCTGGATACAAAAAAAAAGGATACAAAATGAAGATCGATACGAGTTAATACAAAATAACAGTAAAAAACCGAATATCTATCTGCGAATCGGTGCTGAATCGCAACAAAATCCACCCATTTCTGAAGTACATGGTGACTAGTGATAAAGTGTGTCACTTACAGCAAAGTCAAGCGAAAACGAACGTAGTCGAATCGTAAGCCGGCGCAAACACCAGGGCTCTCATCACGTATGACGAGAATAATTTGACGATATCGTTTTGAAGATACTTTATCATCACGTAACCTAAAAATTTTTCTATGGTCGTAACGATATCGTTTTACTTGTTTCATATATGTCAAATGTTATCGTTTTGACGATTTGATAGATAGATAATTTGGTATCGTTTGTGCTATTTATTTGAATTTAATTCGTTAAATTTATATAATTTTAATGACTCGGAGCGGAAATTTAATTATTTTTTTTTGCGTGACGATGAGGATTTGCAAAAAATTGAGTTGTTGCGACAACGTGGGATCCTTAGGGATAAATCTCTTCCATCAAAAAGGTATGTGTTGTGTTTACAATATTTCAGTGTAAGTAGTAGTAATAATTTGTTGTCAAATAAATTTAGCTTGCATGTTTGCGACATAATTGTTGGCCAGCTACGGGTGTTCGGAA
Source organism: Coremacera marginata (assembly GCA_914767935.1). Classification (NCBI taxonomy): domain Eukaryota; kingdom Metazoa; phylum Arthropoda; class Insecta; order Diptera; family Sciomyzidae; genus Coremacera; species Coremacera marginata. Next base: position 60,569,946 of record OU612046.1, read on the forward strand.
ATATTTGATTAAATAATCAACAGTACTCACATTTATCTATAAACATACTTACAACAAACAATAAAAAATTTAAGAAAATATCGCTTTTGGTACAGAACATATGTTTTCTAGTGACTTTCAAACTTTAGCAAACTGAACAATAGACGAGACGACAGTGGTGCATTTATATGAAGCAAACACTTGATATCGTAGCATAGTATCGTTTGAACGATGATCGTTTTGAAAGTTACGTGACGAGAACGCAGGATTGACAGTCAGGAAGGTTTTGCTGTGTGTTTGGTGGGATTGTCACAGAATCATCTACTATGAGCTGCTCCACTACTGCCAAAATCAATCTTAATTTGGAGCTGTACTGTCAACAATTGGACCGTCTGAAGAAAGCAATCGCCAAGAAGCGGCCAGCTTTGGCCAACAGGAGAGGAATTGTTTTCCATCAGGACAATGCCAGGTTGCACACATCGAAAGTGACTCCCCAGATGCTCCGGGAGCTTGGTTAGGAGGTCCTCATGTCCGGACCTTATAGTCCGGACCTGGCACCAAGTGATTAACACCTGTTCCTGTCTATGACGAATTATTTTGTTGGTAAACATTCGCCTCAATAGAAGCTTGTGAAAATCGACTATCCTAGTTTCTTGCCAATAGGGACAAAACTTTCTATGAAAGAGACATAATGGAATTAACTTCGAAATGGGAACAATTTATTGAACAAAACACTGCATATTTGAACTAAATCGTATCATTCTAACTATACGAAATAAAGCCTTCAATTTCATGCTAAATTAATAGATTTCTTTTTACTATACCTGATATTTCTGATCGACCTTCACCTCTCTGCAGGCAATGCCAAACCTCAGGAAATAAAAAATGCCATGTAAAGCTTCTTGAGAAAATGCGACAGGTCCAGTTCTCGATCATTTGTGTACAAACATTTAATAACACGCACAACCCAATTGATTATAGAGGCTCGGTCAAAGGCCTTTCTAGGGCTGAAATGGTCAAGTTGATTTTTAATTTAGTTTTAAATTTTGTTTTAATTTTCAAATAATTTAATGTTCTTAACCCGGCGTCAGTGAACATATTTTTTGTCACACCACCAATGATTTGGGTGCGTCATACCTGAGGAAAATTAAATACAGAAAAGAAAACTATTTATAAGAGAAAATTTTTTTTAATACTAATTTACTATTCACAAAACCAATTTTGCATTTTTGACCTACCAAAGCTTGATGGTAAATTTTTTGAACTGTCAAAATACCTTAAAGGTATTGTTTATTCTAAAAGATAAAATAAAAATAATAAGAGAAAGGATTACGGAATAATTTTAGTCCATTCACTGGATGTAAACATTCTCATAAAACATATCCTTATTTGAAAAAAGTTTTACTTAGTGGGAATTTAAAGGAATAGAATGGAATATAAAGAGAAAATATTAGCTTTTATATACTCTCACATATGTATACCGAATTGCTTGCCTCTGCATTACAAGTGGACTGAAAATTAACTGAGCTTAAACCTAATTACCTTTGTCGATTTGATAATCAATACTTTGAAGCATCCTGCTTCATTTCTGCATTTCCTGAAGCATTTCTGCATCCATGGAAATACGTCAATTAAATACCGATGCGGTAGAAATTAAGTTTACAAAATTTAAATGGTATTAAAATTTTATCGATCGAGAACGTTTCCTTTTAAGTTAATGTCACGTGCATTTACATTCCCTCTCCCATTTCTTTTGTATCATTAGACATAATGTGCTGTGGTGGTTCATTTCTTATGCACTACAAATTTTCCTCCTGAGTCCTCAAATTTTTTTCTGAACTACCCTTTCCTTACCTAAATATCTATTGCACTAAATCTTATTGCCTGCATATCGCTAAGCATAACACAAAGTTTAATAACAGTTCCTATTTCAGATTCGGTGAAGAAACTTCAATTGAGTATGCAGAGAACATTAAACAATTCCACGGTGATTGCATAACAAAATTGCATTCTCTGGCAAATGCGTTCATAGACAATCTCACCACCAACTGGTCGTTATTTCCATCAACGCTACGTTGGTTAGTACAAACCATGTGCCACCACTTAAAGCAGGCACACTTTGCCGACAAAATAATCAACGAAATAATCACCGACATGGTGTTCACACACTTTATATGTCCGGCTATCGTTAGTCCCGATATAATCGGCATTATCGATGCGCCCATATCGGAGCATGTGCGTTTTAATCTTATACAAATAGGACAAATCATACAAATGCTTGCCTTGGCCAAACATGAAGAGGTAGATGCAAAGTTTTCTGAGGTTCATGCTAAATTTCAATTCAACATGGTAACCAATCTCATTGATCTCTTGCTGGTAAGCCCATCTGGTGAGGATGTTGTAGCAATACTATCACAACAAAGCGATTTTGAGCGCTCGCATTTGCTAAGCACACAAAATGAACTGGCATACTTTGTGGAGTTCTTTCAAATTCTGCTGGCCAGTGATGAATACTATGTGCCAAATGAAGATCGTGAGAAGCTGAAAAAGATTCTTGGTCATCTGCCAACAAACTCAAATGGCATTGATGGCAATGCGAATGGTGGCAATAGCATAGAGGCACATGTACGCGGCAGCAGCAAGGAGCGTTCCAAGCAAAGTCTTATTAGTTTGGGCAAGGCAACAAAAAGTAAAATTGCCAAAAGCATGAGTTTCAGCACGAATGGCGGTAGTGGTACACATGTGGACGTTGGAACTGTTGCTGCTCTGCCTAATTGCAATCATAACGCAACACAAGGTAGGCTTTTATTTAATAGTTTAAATTGGATTCTTTTTTAAATTTTTGTATTGCTTAAAACTTAATTTTAATTGCAGTGCTTAAGAAAGGATAAAATTTATAAGTAAACATTTGTTTTTTCAATATTTTGATTCTTCATGTACAAGAAGTTAAGCCTGCATTTTTTGTTTAGTAACAAGTAAAATATATGTGCTGTGATGTGCCCAATGTGTGCTATCATGTGCCACATTGGTGATGATTTTTTTCGGAAATTAGGCAATGTTGTGCTCAAGTTGTACTGATACTAAAGTACTGAAATAAATTACACCACTTCCTAAAAATCTTATTTTTATAAAAAAATTCATTCCAAACGCGGCACATAAAAGCACACATCGGGCACATGGTAGCACATTTTATATAGTTTAAAATCAAAAATTGTAGGGCTTACATTATGCATATTAATTCCTTCTCTCCCAAACCGATGCATAAGTTTGGCTTATTTAAATTATAATTCATTTGTACGGCTTTATTTAGTTAAGAAAGCCAATCATTAGAATTCAATCTCGTATTTGTATCATTATTAGCCCCTTGCTTTCATGCTTTTATAAATATGCTGTCCCTGCTTTTCAGCCATCATAACTGGTACAGATGGTTCAAACACTACCCACATTGCAACTCCTTCAAATACTTCGAATAGCTCTACAAACACCTCACCAACCCGCTCACTCCACACGACCTCGGATGCCTGCGAAAACGAACCCATACTTGTCTTCAATATCTACAACAGCGATGAGAATAAGCTGCAACCTCTTACCGAAGAAGAGGTGCTCAAAATGAACAGCATTGGGCAAGATATTGTCAATGGCGAAGGGGCTTTGGGCGGTGCTTCCGAGAGCTGTAATCTGGACAACACTATCGATAAATCATCCGTGGTATTCGACGGCATAGATGGCATGAGTGACGACGTTTTGCGCCCGCTACACGCCAAACAAACGCGTTTCTCTATCTCGCACGACGATGCATCCATCGGAAATTCAGACATATTGGAGGCTGTCAGTGAAGCGCCCTCAAATCACTCAGTTACTAGTTCACTAGAACTGGAGGAGAACGATCAGAACGACAATCTTTCAGATATGGTTTCAGCTAATGTTTCGGGTCGTGGCACGCCAAACATTTCGGGACGTGATACTCCATCCTCTCAAGTCACGGATGGTGAATCAGTTAATAATGCTTTGCCTACACCACAAATGCAAAAACTACTTTCGAAAGCACGCTCGGATATCGAAGACAAATTCTGTAAATTCGAAATCAAGAAACTAATCGAAGGCGACGAAACCATATCGGTTATATCGGATACCTGGTCCACTGATGTCTTAGCCAGCGACTCCGAGACTTTGGATGCCAGTGAACGTGAGCGTGATCGCAACTTTTCCACGCCCTTAATACCCTCAGCTGTGGTACTGCCAGGTGATAACAACTATGACGCACTCGCTGGCTCAGGGGCAGGACGCACGGCCTATTTAGATGTTGCCGATCAACGTTCCGAATCGAACTGGAGTACCGATGTTTTGGCTAGTGATTCGGAAAAGTTGGCCGAAGTTGATACGGACGATAATCTCAGTCTTACAGCAAGATCGGATATAACCGACGCAGGCGGACGCTCGGAAGCAGAACGTGAACCACTCAGTAGACGACCTGATGCTGCCTCGTCTATTAACAGAAACACTTCGCGACGTACAGACGGTTTTAGTAGCAACCGAACTGCTACTAAGAGCTATCATACCCCTAATTCGCTTAGCTTCGATGGTGGTTCAGCCTCAGCAGGTGCACCGGCGCGAGATATAAGTCCGGGTGTCAGTGGCGCAGATAATGATAGCGATCGTTCTCAGGAGGACTCGGCTTTCTTTGATGCTGTGAATTCATATGAAGACACACCCACAGGCTTAGGCGGAGGTGCGGACGATGCTGCTGGCACCAATTTGAGCTCGGCGGCCTCGTTACACTATCAAGGACTCTCTTCGCTTGCACGCAGCTCTGTGCGCACTACAAATCAATACAGTGGTGAAAATAATTTTCAGCAAAATTACAAAAGCAGTTATAGCAACCGGAATAAGCCACCAGCACCATTTTTGACTAACGCGCCACGCATGCGTCGCCAGACATCGGCCGAAAGCAGCATTTCTAATCAAAGTGTAACTTTTGAAGAGCATCTCGATACAAAGCCGCCTGCAAAAATGGGTCACAAGGTTGCAATTAAAAAGAAGAACAACAATCAGCACAGCAACAGAAAGGATCCTAACGACTTAATAGACTTCAGCGATTTTGCAGACGGTGTTGCTTCCACCTCGAATCCATTTAGTAGCGTAGCTGCAGCGACTACGCCCCTGGTAGACGTGTTTACTGAAGATGCGGATGTGGTTCATAGACGCATATCCACCGAACAGCGTTCAGCCGCTTTTGATGGCCGACGCAACGGCATTTTAGCCATGAAAGGCGGGAACGAGACCACAAAGAGCAGCAGGACTCCCGCTTTTCGCAGACACCAAAGTCTGAATTACGAGAATCACGAAATAATGATTGATGTCAGTGTGCCAAAGCGGGTATCAGCGATGCCTAACCTGAAAAGTTATGCCCCACAAACAGACGACTTTAAAAATCAACAACAACAGGAGGAACTGCTGCTCATTACTAAAATCGAGAATTTACAATTGAACGAAAGTGAACTGTTTAATGGTATAGCCTCCAAAAAAGACAACGAAACAACAATTGCCTCCTCCACCAGTGCCACACAGATTTCTTCCACTGGAACCGAAAGCGTTGTCGAACATACATCAAACCATAACACTACAATACAAAAACCTGCAAGGTCAACTGGAGCCATTCCAAAAAGTATTAGTTTCGATGCTTCCGCCGATAAGAACAACGCCAACAATCCGTCTGTACGTTCATCACTATCACATCGTTCCAGTCGAAACCATCTCGATACAGCGATGAGTTCAGTTAGCTTGAGACACTCTAACGCGCATGTTGTCGGAAATTCAGGTATATTTAATAAGCTCAAACAAGGTTTCTTTAAACATCGACGCAGCAACAAATCAACGAGGCACAATGCTGCCAGCAACATCAATAAAACCACATCAAACGAATTTACTGGTCAAAACCCTGCAATTGTGCGCACTGTATCGTTCAGTAATAATAACGATACGGAACCAACGTTGGAACTTTTTAACGGTGATGCATCGTCAGTAGCTGGAGTAGGAGCACACAATGGCAGTTCAGCGGCTGCATTTTGTGATCTAAGCGAAGATATACTGGCAAAATATCGACGTAAAGTGAGCACCTCGAGCGAGGCAACAAACTCTGATTCTACTGGCACCAGCTGCCATGCAGTGCGCAAGGATTCCGACGTTGATGCCAGGTGAGTTGCGCTTTGAGTATCCTTTTTAAATCCGCTTTCAACAGCAAATCAATAATTAGACTGCCAAGTGTGATTCATCATGACAAAACGATAGCATTTAATGCTATAAAGAAGAAAATTCGCACGGTTCTCTCAAAGACTGACTTGCATACGGGTGACTTTCGTCATACTACGGTAAGTAAAAAATAAAATAATCTTCATAAAAGTTCTATGAAATAAGGCCTCAGGAAGTAAGGCCCCAAATTAAAAATGAAATAAGGCCCCAAGCATTTCTATACAAAACAACAATACGAATAATTGGGGTATTATTTCCAATTTTGGGGCTTTATTGCATAATTTTAAAAAAATTAAAAGTAATATTGAGTATGGCCCAAAAAAATGTATGTATGAAAAATTGTTTTTGGGGGACCTTATTTCACTTTTCATTTAGGCCTTATTTCATTGTTAAATTGCGCCTCAAAAATTTCGAAACTCATTGGAGTCTTACTTAATACGGTTGTTTTAGCAACGCTTCAATTTTTCCTATTTTATGAAAGTAATTATGTCATGTATAACAGCAAATTGAGTAAAAAATTAAAATCATTTATAACTAGATTAATTCTATCACATTCTATGACAATTCATGTCAGCTAAAAAAATTTTTAAAATCACGAGATCTCTTAAGAGTAGTCAGATGATTCGAAAAAAAAATTATTCTAAGTTTGGGAATGAGTGTACGTCAGGGATCTATCAAAATTGGGCCAGAAAAAAGAATGCAAAAGACAGATAACCTGAGAAAAAATTCTAAGCTTGATAAAGAATCAGGCTTATCCATTTGTGATTTGGCCCAAAAAAGCGAACGCGAGATTAGCATTGACTCAACGAGTCAAGAAAAGAAACAACTTAAAGATATAAAGAAAACAAAAAAGCTCGAAAATGTTTGAAAACGATTTGTCACGTGCTAATTGCCAGACTACATAAGCTGTGTGAGCGTCTAGTGAAAGAAAAATGTAGACTGCATTATAATAAACGACGAGACATGTAAAAATGTACTCTACACCAAAACTTAAAGGACGAATTGTCGACGTCTAAGTCAGCAAAATTCAACTGGAAGAATTTTGCCAAGAAAGTTCTAGTCTGGCAAGGTATTAACAGTTGCGGCCTTAAGTTGCGGACTTCTACCAGGAGTGCCTGAAAAAACGACTTGTTCCATTTTACAAGCGCCATAAAGATTCCAAAATATTTTTAACTAACTTGGCAACAGCCCATTACGTGAAGTCAACTAGAGGTTTTTAAATCAAAATGGAGTTAAATTTCTTTGTAAAAAGTTGAATCCACCAAACTACCCAGAGCTTCGTCCCATCGAGCGCTATTGGGTTGAATCCAAAAAGAAGTTTAGAAAGACGGGCAGGGCATCCCTTATGTAGGGGCTGTATTTCATCGAATTGGGGCTTTATTTCGTAGGGTGTTATTTCATAATGAAATAAAGCCCCATTTTGGTGGCTTATTTCCTCTGAGCTTTATTTCACAGAGCCCTTCATAAATTACTTATCTTTAATCGTAATTAATTTTTTTTTTTAGTACTCGAATGCCTCGCCATTGCTCACATATCTTCAAATACAATTAGCTCAAGCAATGAATTTGCAAAACTTTCAACAAATCTCTTACGTTTCCGAGGCTATACGTTGTTTGGCCACGCTTGAACCGCAACAACATCAGCAACTGCTCGAAGAGCTACAGACCGACATACAAAAGCGTCAGAACTATTTGCAATACTTGATGCGCTTCCGTCAAAATCTGTTGCTATCAATGGAGAATATCGAACAATTCGAATCACGGCTACGTAGCGAAAGCATAACATGCAATCGTTATCTGATGGCGCTGTGTGTGCGACTGTTTCTCGAAAAGCGTGAACCAAAGATTGTTGCTTTCCAAGAGGAATTCACGCGTCTAACTGTTTCTGATGATAAAATTGATCTGATTGAAGAGTTTATCGATGGGCTTATGGATGAGCTACTGGTAGTGGGTGGCTTTTTGCATGGCCTGACTGCATCTGAATGGCAAATTCAGGAGGCGCGCATTTCAATCGAACGCATTTTGCTGCAACGCATGTATCAGCAGGTGCTGTTCCCGAACGACGATGCCGATTTGTCGCGTGACACGTAAGTTGCAGTTTTAAGAAAATTTGCTGTATATAACATTTTATATATTTTTTTTTTTTAGCGTACTGTTTGAACATATTCGCAAGCTGCAAAAAATAATACGTCCCTCGCATCCGGCACTATGTATTCCGCTAGAATATTTGGCAGAGGCACCTTGGACATTTGCTCAGCAGCAGCTGTCATACATTTCAGCTTATAACACGCCACGTGAAAAATTGCAATGCGTTATTCGGTGAGTTTTTTTTTTTTTGTTTGTGAGTTTTCGTACTCTTTAATTTCATTATTATCTATTTCCAAAACATTTGCAGCTGCATATCCAGCATAATGAGTCTGTTGCACATGTCAAGTGGGCGCGTACCAGCTGCGGACGATTTGCTGCCGGTTTTAATATATGTTGTCATTATGGTATGTTCACCATACTAAACACTAAATTAAGTTTGCTTCTAATATTTGCCATAATTTAGGCGAATCCACCTTATTTGCTGTCCACCGTTGAATATATAACGTGCTTTATTGGCGAGAAAATGGCTGGCGAGGAGCAGTTCCATTGGACTATTTTTGGCTCTGTTGTTAAATTCATTAAAACAATGGATTATTTGGATTAGATTGATTTTTTTTTTTATAAATAATTTATTTTTCTGTTAAGCATTTTGCAGTTCATACACATTACTTGAACCATTAAAATCTTGAAATCCGTTTTTTTAAATCTAAGTTTATTTGTTAAGCATCTTTAAACATATTAATATTGTAATTAACTGTCCTATTTTAAGTTATCAAATAGTGTATGCATTTTTATGATCGTTTTTTTTTTAATAGTTATGATTAAGTTTATTTTTTGTTGGTTAAATTCTGTAGTTTTATGTGTCCATATTTTGAAATAAGATATCAAATCATTTAACTATGACGCATTGTAATGCTACAAAGACACTCAATTTATATGTATTCTTAAACAAATATTTAAAACATTATTATAATTTGAAGCATCATTAAATAAACTGTTGAATGTTTTTCCTTAAAACTGATAGACGCCCTACAAACATGTATTTACATTTAAATGCTACACAATTCCTCACCATTTTTCCTGGCACATCAGCAACTCACATTTTTACGTTCGTCTGCTTCCTAACTTGGTGCATCAGAAACCGGTTTTAGGGACAACTGCTTCGTTTCATGCTCCATCCATCAGCAATTTTTTTACACTACGATTGCATAAAAATTACCATAATTATTATCTTTCCGTTGCGCAGCTACACTAAAAAAACCGTATGTGTTGCGGTTTTTGAGAGACAAAGAAAGCAGAGAGCGAAAAAAATGTAATTGTAGTTGCGAATAATTCATTTATGGCCGTATTTTGTAAAACGCAAGCGATCACGTCACTTCAGTAGAACATTTCAGTGAGAGTTTGTTTTACTTCATATGAAACCGGAATTGCCAGACAAAAAAATCGCAAGTCAGGTGATCGCTTGCGTTTCACAAAATACGGCGATTAATGTTTCTCACCTACCTTCTATCTGCCACTCTTCTTTGGGTCGAAAAAAAAAACGAAATGGCCATTTCAGACCTTCAAAGGACTTGGACCGAGCGTCTTATGATCATCAATTGTGTTGTTTGTAATGTGAAATGTTTGCACACAAATGATCGAGAACTGGACCTACATGTTTTACGCCGACTCCGAACGGCTTGTGTTCTCAAGAAGCTTTTCATGGCAGTTTTTACTCTCTGAGGTTTGCCATTGTCTGCAGAGAGATGACGGCCGAACAGAAAAATTAATTCAATTGAACAAATTTTCTGTGTCAGATGGAGGATTCGAACCTGGGTTCTCTGGCGTAAGAGTCACACACTCTACCCACTACGCCACGGCCCCCACTGTTTGGGTCACCTAACAAAAAACACAAACTGTCTAAAATATTGTATGGCCCTTATGAGTTGCTTTCGACATTCGATATTCGCTGGTTATCGAACAGCGAATATCGAATGTCAAATTCTTATTATGGGCAGTGCAACCCTGTCGAAATTTTCGTTGTTCATCGAATTTTCAGTCGCATAGAATTTTGCTTTCGATGCGTTCCCTGATTTTCGTTCCCTTTATACACTTTATACACCTTTTTGGAGCGCAGAATACGCAATACACTTGAAAAAATGTTTGTACTTGGAATGCACTTTTTCTTGTATGAAATTTAAAACTTTTTTGCTTTACTCTAAAATTTAATTGTTTTCAGAACTCTAAAAGATAAGTTTTACAGTAAAATATATGCAAACATTTTTTTGATAGTGTTTAAGAAAAACCACAATAAATTCAATTTTGAAAATACTGAATTTGGCGTGGAAAATGTCCCATATAGATGTATCATCTGTTATATCAATACCTGAATACTTTTTATGATCAAAAACCCTCACCCCTTGGCCCCAAGGAAAATCCTATCTACCAGCCTGCTTCATTAAAATATCACTTTCAATTAAAAATATAACTGTTGGCACTTGAAAAGTAAAGAGAATTTACTGCTATTCCACATATTGAATATTAAACAAGTTTTATTGAATAAAATTTATGCACAATGATATTTTCGTAAACGCTTAACAATACACTAAATAATGAAATAATTAACTAAATATTTTCCTCAAGCAGTCTTACTAATTTGCAATTTCCAATTAGTTTACATTTTAATTTCATATTTAGCAAAATCTACATTGCTACCATTCATCAAAAATGAATTAATGTACATTTGTGTTAGGACGTTTACACCATTTTTACGTAAAAATTCATAGTCACGCTGTGTCAGCGGCACCTTCTTAGAATCAACAAAACAGTGAGTGGCCAAATGTGCATCTGGCGATTCGCTATATGGCGAATGCGCATCTATAATTTGACCATTGCCAGCTTTAATGACATTCTTTAAAGCATCTAAATTACGTTCTGAAATGCGTAAAATCGCACGGAAGCCACTAAAAGCGCCAACATTCTCATCTAGTTGGGTCAATGCTAATTCCGCTAATTGTTTGCGCCAACGATGAGCAGCAGCTGCTATAACAAGTTCATCTTGCGCTAGTTTTGGGATATTATAAGCTTTACCATTGCCCCATTCGTAGAGCTCTTCGTCTACAAAGACACCTTTGGCGGAACATTCTCCAATGTACTTAAGACTGAGCACCCATTTACCCGAAGAAATACAGCCGAGCATTTTTTCACCACGGTTGGGACGCTCACACACAAAATGTGTGCATTCAGGATCATAGTTAACAAGATTTTCACAAACCTAGGTGGTAGAAAAATAAATGAAATTCTAATTTTCAACATGCTGATCTAAAGTACCTCCCCTCCTAGACGTAGTATTCTGTTAATCAAATCGGTGCGTGTTTCCTCATCGCTACACGAAATACTAAATCGCGGAGTGCCCTTGTATTGCATTGTCGTTGCCGGAGGCTTGCGTCGCTCCAAACTGAATTCGGCTGGATCACGCCAACCAACCATTTCTTCCTCGGTACCTGCGCCGAATTGCTCCGACTCGAAGGGCTGCACATAGTGTGCCTCGGTATCATTTTCCATCATGTCCGTACCAGCAGCATGTTGTGCACTGGTGCGTGCTCCTACTGAACGATGTTTCAAACTCTGACGTCGGGTTTCGCAGTTCTTGAGATAGTCGGTGATTTGTTTAAGTTCAGGTGATTGTTCGGCAATTGATGGTTTCGATGCCGATGAAGCTGGTGCGTTGGAATTGTTTCCGATGGAAGTCTCTTCGAAGCTAATTTTATCAAAATTAATCGTGGATTTGCCGACAATTGAGGCACGCTGCCCTTGTCCAGTACCCGGCATTATAGAAATTATATCGTCTTGTCGACCACTACTATTAGGAGTTTGCGTACCTGGCACAATAGTATCCGAGGTAGTGACATTGGCAAGACTTTGATTAGGCGCAAATATTGTGCGTGGTGCAATGCTGGCATTGCGTTGTGGTGTGACTTCTGCCATAGATACCGGACCGCTCTTCTCACTACAGGACTGCTCATCATCACTGTTGCACGGAATACCCATTGCTTTACATGTGGCGCGCATTACGCGTCGGCGTATTTCATCGATGGGCGTATCGGGCTTCATTTTTTTAGTAGGTAAGCGCCAGCGGCGCTCAAATTCATCCGCCATGCGCTTTTCGAATTCGGGCGTTGTACAAAAATCAGGTATACCTTTTGGCGTTGGTATCTTGCGGTTGATTGGTGTACATGCTTGCCGGCGTATGCGTTCTAACTCGGGCGTTTGATTGTTACGCATTTCCTTAATTACCTCACTCAGACACTCGCGTTCAGCTTCGTTTTCGATTTCAGCCAAAATACCCTCCATAAAATCAAAATTGTACGAGGGACGCGCAAAGTTGTTTACTGGTGTATGTGGCGATTCCACAGTTGAACCATTTGAATTCGTGTTGGTCAATGAGTTACGGGAACTTCGAGTAGGTCCAGCCAGTTCAGAGACACGCTTATTGCGTAAAGGTGTAAATTCGGGTGAAGTATGTGCTGCAGCAACTGGTGTTGTTATATTATTTTTATGTTGAGCAACCTGAAAAACGAAGTTATTTTCATTAAATAAGATTTTAGGAATATCTGCTAAAAGAAATGTTTTAAAAAATGTGTCTCCATACTAATATATGAAAGAAAATATTTTTTTTTTTGTTTTTTTCATTCGACTTTCACGCTTAAAACTATGATGAGAATGTACCAAGGTTTAGTTTTTTAAAGGTGACATGTGATGTGGAAAATACTTCCCAGGAACATAATTAAAAAAATTGTTTTGTGAAGAAGGCTTTTTATATTACATTGATAAATAAATGAAAATTAATTGAAAATATAATTGAAATCAATTCTAGTGACAAATTTAATATTTGCTCGATGACTGAAACAAAATTGGAGCAGATATTTCTGCAGCTCATTAAAATGAAATGCGTTTCTTGGGATTGAAAGTAGGAATCGTTGAATCGAAGAAAATTTTGCACAGGCATTTGTAAATTATATTTTGGAACAAGTCTAGTTTAATGAAACCACTTAAATTTCAGAAAGTGGTTTGGTACAAGGCATGGCAGAATTATAATTGTATCATGCGTACAAGGTAGCTTTTTTTTCGTAGATTATAATAGTATTGAAAAAAGGCCACTATTCCCCTGTGGCCCAAGCAACCCCTTGAAATCCAGCGGTTTCATTAAAGTAGACTTCAGCCTACATTTTAAAGGATAGCAAAATAAGTTTTGTGGTTAGAACCTAATAGAACAAATTTACGAGGAAGAGCTTAGAAAAATATTACCACAGAATAAATATGACGGGTGGCGGCCGTGGCGTAGTGGGTACTGTGTGTGGCCTATACGCCGGAGAACCCTGGTTCAAATCCCACACACAGACAAAGATTTTCAATTAAATTAATTTTTCTGTTCGGCCGCCACCTCTCTGCAGGCCATGGCAAACCTCAGAGAGTAAAAACTGCAATGAAAAGCTTCTTTAGAACATAAGCAGTGCGGAGTCGACATAAAACTTGTAGGCCCAGTTCTCGATCATTTGTGTTCAAACATTTCACAAACACACAATACAACTGATCATATGAAGCTCGGTCAAAGTTATTTCAAGGGCTGAAATGGCCATTTCGTTCTTTCGAATAAATATGACAAACAGAAAGTAAGCTCCTATATTGTGAAGTGAAAAGTTTTATCTTCAATGCACCATTTTTCTTTGGTTCTAGTTCTGAATTAAGGTAAAAGGGAGTGAGGTATCATTTTTTATTTCTTTTTTTATATGAAAAATCGCCCAAAAAAAAAAATTTAAAAATAACCCCATATATTTTTGATATAAATTGGGGTCAAATAATAATAATTGGGCGATTTTGCATTTTTGTTGGGGGAAAATTTTTTTTTTTTTTTTGGAGTTTTTTCATATGAAAAATATTTTGAGCGAAATTGCAATTTTTATTTTAGGAGATTTTTATTTTTCCTTCGGTGATTTTTCGTTCCTTGTAGGAATTTTTATAGATTTTTTAAGCATGATTTATCGAATTAAAATCTGCATAAAAAAAATGCAAAAATGGACCTTGAAAATTATGCTGAAATTAAGAGTATGATCATCTCCACTCTTTCACAAATGTAATTTTTCTTTTTAGTAAATGTTTCGTAAACCTTTTTGTTTAAGTAAAAATGGAAGAGGCAGGGTATATTAAATTTGTTTTTAATTACTAAATTTCATAATTACTTAATTACCCAATTTAATTACAATGCAATTTTAAGTAACGTAACGTAAGTAAAGTCACGTATGACTAAGCCTAATAAAAAAAACTGAGAAAAATTTTTTTAATTTGATTACTTGAAAAAATTAACATATATTCTTTCAAAACCTACTAAAAAAAGGTTTAAAACAAAAAGTCCTGCCCAATTCGCAGAGATTTGCAAATTTTGTAATCCAAGTCGAAAGCATTATTTTGCTTATATCTTTAAATCCTAAGGATTGATTCTTGTAATTTTTTTTACTTTATATAGTGCTACTTAATTTCTAAGCAAAAACCTTTTTAAAAATTTGACTTTTTCATTTTTTTTTTCTTATATTTTTCGTACAAATCGTACGAACGCCAGTTTGGAAATGCCCAAATACTTGCATTCATATAGATGTGATTCTACCCGGTATTTACCCATACATCGGATAAATACCGGATATATTCCTTTTTTGGGTTTTTATTTGGATACTTATAAAAAGTATTTGAAATGAAGCATCTAGCAACCATTGTAAAACAGCGAAACGTATTTTCAAATGAGTTTAAATGTTTTCAAAGTTTCCAACAGCACGTGCGTTAATGTTATAATTGAATTAAGATTGTGGAGAAGGTATGCATTTATTAGTGAAGCATATGTTGATGAAATTCAACAATAAACTTTAATTGTTTTTATGTTCAGTCATGGGAAGACCTAAAAATGAAAAAATATGGAAGCATTTTGCAACAAGAGCAAACAACACGAAATCAGTTTTTTGCAGATATTGTGACTCGGTGTATAAATGGTCAAATGCTAATAACTGGTGAACTAATAACAATTTCTACGGAAAATTCGATTCAGTGCAGTGATGTCTTAAGGCCCTTATAGACGAGCAACTAATCGCAAAACTGATTGAAAAACAGGTCGATGGTTTTATCTATAGACGCATGAACCAATTTTTCAATTCCAGTACAAAAAGTTTTTCTTCTTGAAAACATCGCGCAAATTATATTGAAAATGAATGCAAAAAATATTTTTTATTATGAATCTGACGATTAGTTGTTGATTTTGCTACAAACACATCACCAGTTGAAGAATTGGTTGATGTGAAATCGCAATAATCAAAATTTTTTAATTTTTGCCAACTGATTGAAAAACTGAAAATAACACCTCAACTCATCTACACACGATTTGCTTTCAACAACCAGCAACCAGTTTATCAACCAGTTTTGCGATTAGTGGCTCGTCTATAGGGCCCTTTAAGCCCATCAAATTTTCTCCAATCAACAAATTCATTCCAAATAATGTCTGATGAGAATAAAGAGAACCTTCATGAGAAACTGGAGAAGGCTATTATTGTATATGGTGCTCCATTTGTAATTGTCGAGCATCCGTTCTGGGTAGAGTGCTTAAAGGATTGCAACCTTCATATAAATGGCCAATTGGACTCTCTTAAATAAAAAATTCAACAAAAGGATACTTCATTAACAATTGTACCACCTGAGGATGAAATCATCAATTCTTCTATTTCAATTTAAGAACCCTTTTCTACTTCCACTGGTATCACCCATTCTACACCTCATCAATGTAATGTAATGGCTTATGTTGTTATTTTTAAACTGTTCTGTGAGCATTTTCTATTTTAAGTAATAAATTTTATTATAAAATTCATTAATTTTTGCTGCACAATGTGTTTATCAAATTTTCTATAACATAGTTTATACCCACCTTTTTGGTAAATACCCGAGTATTTACCCATTTTTATCCAATTTAACCAATTTACCGGGTATTTACCAATTAGCTATTTACCCTTTTCCCATCTCTATGCATTCATCGCCAATTTTGAAGATCACAAAAAAAAAATCTCTAATACAAGTATAAAAAATTAAAGTTCCCTATTTCATTTCAAATTTTATTCATGCTAGAGCTGATTATGCACACTTGTCCGTTCATAATTTGCGGAATAACAAAAGCATAAAAAATTTTAATAAAAAATTGCTCGATAGCCAAAGGCAACAACAAACATTTCAAAGGGACCTACAAAATTGGTAATATCTCAAATGTTTTGAGTGCAAAATTCAAAAATTCCATTTATTTTAACAATAACACAATTTTAACAACTATAACCAAATATAACTTCTAAACGGCTGTGGGAAAAATCGCCCAGTGCCAAAATTAAAAATCACCCAAAAATTTGGGCTTTTATTCATAATGAAAAATCGCCCAAATAGGGGATGCACAATCGCCCAAAACTGCAAATAATCACCCAAATTCGAATTGAACAATAGCCCAAAAAAAAAAGAAAATTTAGAAGGAATTTCATTTCACCCTTCACTCGTCGTATATTTAACAAGTTATTAACCAAGATATAACACTTTATCACAAACGTTATGCACACAAGATAAGTTTTTTTGCACTTTTGTTTCTGATTCGTGCACTAGGAGTAAATATGAAGAAAGGTATTAAGAGGATCAGAAATATGAAGTTTTGAGTTCAATATCTCTTAAGCCAAGTGCGCTCAAAGCAAGAAACTATTTTTACTGCATCTTTTTGTAGAAGTTTCCAAATTTATTTTTTAAAGTATTAAAATAAATATAAGTAAATGTTCGTAAAAAATAAATATGCATACCAATTCCAACATAAAATTAAATGCTTAATCGAATGCCATATCAATTTTTGTAAAAATTTAATTATTTAATCTTCTCCTGCACTCCGCTAAGGTCAAAATTTTGATCTTTTTTTTAAATTTTTGGTTTTAACCAATGCAACGAACTTTGTGACACTTGTTAATGTGAAAATAAATACCCATAGGCTGCGTTTTTAATAAAATAATTTTAATTTTATAGAAACACAAATGAAGCAAAATTCATAAAAATACACTTTATGCAGCCATAAGCCAACACTTTCCGCCTAACGATCGGAATAAACTTATCGATTACGTCCACAAGCAATTAAGAGCAAATCATGGCCGACCAGATTACAGTGAACTTACTCAAATTGTGTTTCTTTTTCTCGGCGAAACACCAAAAAACTTAAAGGACCATCCACAAAAAATTAAAACTCCAGGTGCGGTCTCTCGAGCGCGGTTCATGGCAAAGGCAATTTACTTCTTAAAAATTTATTTATTTTGGGATCAATTTTAACTTACTGGTAAATTTAAAAATATGTTTATAAAAATAATGGTAATTATATTTTTTTGTTTTACATAAAGAGCTAATGGACTTTAGAAATGTGAATATATTTACCGCTTTGATATACATTAACTACTGGTTCCAATGCACAGTACCAGCTACTTCAACATGAAACGATATAAATTTAATTAAAAATCTTGTTAACTATCGCATCGTTAATGAAGTCACGGCAAATGAACTTCTACGCGTATTTGGACGCCACCTGTGGTCTTTGTCGGGTAAAAAAAATGGACCTTATCTTGTCTCCTGGGAGCAATGCAAAAAATTGAGCGATTTAAAATGTTTCTTTTTGTGAATTTTCGTTTTTTTGTTTTTTCTCCGTTTTTGTTGGGTGAAATTTCATTGGCCCATTTTTCATTAATTTTTGGGCCATTTTTCATATGGGTGATTTTTATTTTTTTTTTTTTTGGGATTTTTCTTTTGGGCGATTTTTAATAGCACCATAAAAATATGACTTTAAAACTGTTTCGAATGCAGTGTTTTTAAAAAAATACTTGTACTGTTCCAAACTAAAGTGACCAAGGTCATAAAATCTTCAGTATTGTTTTAAAAACTTAGGTTCCATTAAAAATGTTTAGGCAAAAAAATACTGTTCGATTTTTTTTTCCATTTTGAAGAGAATGTTTATTTAAACAACATTTTTATATTTAGACAATTTTTACATATACCTTTACTATTATATAAAATTGAAGTGCAAATTTTTGTTTCCAGGTAAACTCTAAAAGTAATGGGCGTAATTTTTATGAAATAAGTTTTAAAATGTTATATTTGTGCTACAGCACAGTATAGGGGTAAAGTTTTTTTTAAGAAATCATCCCCGATGCTACGCATTGCTTGCTTGTTTGTGATGAGAGAATTTCAATAAACTCCATGTTACTCTCTACTCTTCACTTTATGAGCTCAGCTATGATACAATAGGCGATTTTCTTTTGTACATCAGACCACAGAACTGAGCAGATACTGATCAAACCGAAAATAAACTGAGCTGACAACATCAGATCAAACAAATATTGGTCATTTTGTGTAATAATGAAACATTTTGTGTGAAAGCTTGTCTCTGCTTTGTATCTCTGCTGTCAATTTCATTAAAATTCACTAAATTTTATAAAAATACTACCTTCTGGACTGGTGCCCGCCATTTCTTGCTTCTTTTATTTCGATTTTTTGCTTTGTGCTCAGCTAAAATTTTCTGAGCTCGTCAACAGCATCTGAGCAACACTCAGGCTGAAGCCTGACATGAAAAGAAACGCATATATTGAACACAGCTGCGTCAGAGGTACAAAAGAAACGCAGATCTGTTTTTGAGAGTTCTTGCTCAGCTCGGATATACATAAAAAAAATCGCCTAATGATAAGGTAGGGCCGCTTCGCTGAGTGCTCTCACGCGTCAATGAAGAGTGGATAATGAGAAGGAACATATATGTCAAAACGGCGAATTTCGTAGAAATTGCAAATGAAGAAAATATTTTATGTTTCCAAGTTGCAAACAGTGCGGTCGTGAGTGTTAAATTTGTGCTAATTTGAGTGAAAATATTATAAAAAAAGTGTAATAAAAACTATAAAATGTGAAAGAAGTCTTAAAATTGCAAAAAAAAACCTGTAACAGTTTTAACCTAAAAATAACTGTGAAACGTGAGCATAAAGAAATTCGCGATGAACAGCTGATTTTGACACCAATGTCGCTTTATTCTGCTTTCTACTCCATTCCTCTCCGAGTCGACCCTACCTTATAATTCTGCCATATGAGCTCAGCTAGCACAGCACAATAAAAAAACAGATAAGACTCGAGCAAGCCGAAAGATACATATACATGCAGTGTTGGCGCTGCAAAACAAAACAAAGCAGAAGAAGAAATGTTTTCTATTTCGTTTGACATGTAAAGTTTTTGCCCTCTATCTCTCTCCACACTCAATCAAAGAGTATCAAAAACGTGATAGCGCTCTTTTTTGATTTAGAAGAAACGTCCGTGGCGAAGCCGTGGCCACTGTGGCCCGATGGTTTTATTTATACAACTCTTGGAGAACATTTGCTAAATTTTGGAAAAAGAACACAGAATGTGCAATTGAGTTCATATTTTTGATCGGACGTTACTTCTCTGCAGACAATGGAAAATCTAAGAGAATAAAAAAAAAACCATGTAAAGCTTCATGAGATCATGAGCCGCTCGGAGTCGACAGACAAATTGTAGGTTCAGTTCTCGATCATTTGTGTACATTTGTGTAAACAATTATTAAACAATAAATTTTGAAAGTGCAGAGCTGGAAAAGCTCGCTAACACAAACGCAACTTATAAATAAACGCACATTGACCGTTCCTTTCCGGATATCGCAACCCTTAGTAATCGGTTACTTTAAGCCATGATCAGTGTGCCGATATTACAAATAGAAAAAAATTGTTTTTTATTTCTCCACGTGAGGATTTTGTAAAATATATAAATATGGCAAGAAATATATGATTATGTAATGGTGAATTAATATCGAACTTACATTATTTTCTATAGCATCTGTATCCATGGGAACAGGTGTTGCAGGTAATTTATTTGAAGCCATTGCTCCACCAACTGTAACATTGCGTTCTCTTAAAGTCGGTGAAACTGGGAAATCTTCCGAACTATTGCCGACCAAATAAGGCTGATATGAAAGTTTTTTGCCCTCTATAGCGCACTGTACCAGCCATTCGGAGATCACAACAGGATAACGCCACTTCAGGGCGCCTTCATATTTCGAACCTTCAGGCGAAGGACACACCAGCAAAGGTTTCTCTTTCTTTACAAATGTTTTATTTACTTTAGCGCCCAAAAGCTGCGCAATCGAATCAACATAATCACGCTCAAGACCTGCATAAAGCGAAATAACAATTGTCATGCCATTAAGTGGCATAGAATCTGCAGTTTGTGGTATATGCTTGTGATAGTATTCAATGGGTACAAGTTTATTTTGCTTCATGCATGCTTCCTGTATGCAGAAATAAAAGAATAATGTTACACATTTTGTTTTTTTGTTGAGAATTACGAGAACTTACTACATACAACTCTGTTATAACATGTACAGCTTTCACAGACAGTTTTGATACATCCAAAGTACGCTCAAATGAAACAATAGCGTAATCTACTGGATCGCGAAATGTTTCGGCTACGACGTTCCCTTGAGCTGCTTCACATTCATTTATCATTTGTGAATAGAACTCTTCCGGAAAGTGTGCCTTGTCGATGAACAGCGACATGCCTTGGAAAAAATCCAAGTGTTCATAGTCGATAATGCTCATGCCAGTTTCTGTCAACTCTGAAGGGTTAGGTTGAGCAGACGCAGCTGAGGAACCTGTTGGGGCAGCATCAGCAACAGGCGCAGGTGCTTGCTGTTTAAGTTGTTCGCACTGAGTTGACGAAGCCATGGGAGGTAAAAGTGTTGACTTGTCCGCAGCTGTTGTGTCTGGCAGCGGTAACGGCGTTGTTAACGGTTCGTGCTCCTGTGAGTATTGAGCAATAAGATGTTGCTCATCATCCTCAAGTGGCAGGTTTTCAGATACGGTAACGGGTTGATTGGACTCTGTTGATTTTGATGGTGTTGCATCATTTTGAAAAAGCTTCTTCTTCATTGGCAAATCCGGCTGCTTGAAGCTGTGATTCATTGAACGCAGTGTTTTCTTACTTGATGGGGACGGCGCATCAGGTTCACGAGAGTTGGGTAAGGACATGCGATAAACTAACTCGCTGGCAGGTTGTTTCAGTTTTATACTTTCAAGCAGCCAATCCAAGCGAACGATATTAACGGCTTCATTTAAGAAGTTAATAAATAAAAGCCGTTATATATAAACTCAAAAAAAGGTACAGAAAAAGTTCGAAATATATTTAGTAAAAAGTTTTACCTGTCAACAGCCCATCGCGCTTCCAGGCCTTATACTCTGCATCATCCAGTTGGCCCACTATGATGTGCGTTATTTTTTCATTGACAACATCGTAGCGTGGTGCACCGCCAGCATTTAAAATACGATTAAGTTTTTCTTTTTCCTCGGTACGAAAACCACTTAAATAGATGCAGCAACCGTCTAAAAAAGTTCCGGCCTTCTTTGCCTGTTTAGGACAGATTTCATCATAGATAAGTCTATAATGAGCACCTGAACTGGCCTTCTTTAAAACCTCACGCTGCAAGTCTTTAGGAGCTGCAGGTGCCGCAAATGTATTAGCAGCAGCTGATGCTGCAGTTTCATTTAGGGAACACATTGTATCATTCATTGTAACATCCCCGCCACTACGCTTTGAACCCATTGTGCTAATACGCGATATATCAGAGAGGTTTGTGTGATCAGTAGATGTAAAGTCTGCAATGCTTTGATCTGTTTTATTAGGTGTTGACACTTTCAGAGCTTTAATTTGATAGGCTTTGGTCGGTAAAGCGAAACCCTTTACTACGCTATGGAAGATCCAGTCAGGTATCAGTATTTCTTTCTTATAGCGCACAGCCGCCTGGTATTTGTCCGAATTGGTTTTGCTTTTTTCTGTTATAACTATGTCTACAAGTTGTGAACGAAAGGCGCGGTGGTAGGTGCCACCGTTCTCATTAACCATACGCATGACCTGGTGAAAGAATTATTTTAAAAATATAAAAATACCCTACCTCCCAAAACGATAACTCACCTCATTCTTCTTGTCCGCTTCTAGGCCGGTACAAGTGATGTTAGTGCCAAAGAATATTGGCAACTTGTATTTATCGAATTCAACATCCGTTGCAGCCACATTATCAACGCAACTTCGTTCCCACACCCGCTGCACCCAATCGACATGCATCACCGGAATACCATTCAGTGTGGCATGTTCGTACTTGGTCGATTTGATGGTATTTGAGATAAGATGTGTGATTGAACGTCCAAAATTTTGAAAATAGTGTCCGCCCATCCACTGTATGAGCCCACGTAAGCGTTCTTTTTCTTGTGGCGTGATGCCCGTAGCGGATATTTGAAGGTTGCGCATTGCTGTCGTGTATACTGGGCTCGTGCCCAGCGGTATTGGTTCATATTTCAACAGACAGGTACTGAGACAGCGCGGACCCACAATGAGTGACTTGGTTTGCTGCAACTGTGCGAAAAAGTCTCCCTCGAATTTGTCGAAAATGAAGACATCCTTTTTGCTAAGACGACCTGAAGCTATAAGTGGAAATCCTTCACTAGCTTTTATTTGCCTAATATGATCCTCGGGAATGTGATTCCGTAGAAGAGCCAGTGCAGTGTTGATCTCATCTGCTTCACTATTGGACGTTTCAACACTCGAAGTTGTCACAAAATATGCGTTGATTGTTTCGTCGAAGCTCATTTTTATACAATTAGCACTAGTATATAAAAAAATTTTAAAAGTGAAATTAGAAAATCCCAATCAAAATTGCAATAGCTTGAAAATGCAATTTGCGCTTTTCAGCTCTTCGCGAGCGCCAAATTGAATTACAAACTGTCAATTATGTGAGGAGAGCTATGTTTATTGTACATTACAATTTCTTTCATTGTGAATTAATACTGAAAAATATATTTCTTATCAGTACTGCCACTAGGTAAAATTTTATTCTACCAAATAATTTCTTAAAACTACAAAAATTATAATACGTTTACATTTCACCTTACAGGCATGCTACACAGGCCAGTATACTGGCCCTATAGTTCGAAAAACTCAATACATTCACACTTTTTTACAAATACACTCTCACACTGGATTCACTTTCACGGCACTTTCATCGCTACTAGCAACGAAATTTCAGAGCCAAATAAAAGTGAATAAAAGTGAAAAATATACAATTTTATATACAATATATATACAATAAATATACAATAAATATATAAAAAAATATACAATGGAAAGAAAATTAACTCAAAAACAAATCATTAAATTAAATTGATTCAATAGCAGCGAGAACCTTCGCATACGATGAAATTTTTTTAATGAACTTTTACTAGCATGTGTAGCACCTCTTGCATGAAAGCATGTAAGTTCGAAATTCTTCGAATCATTCGAACAGTACACGTATTCTTTCGCACTTTAACTGTCACTGGCCTGTGTAACCGGCCTGTTACACTAGAGATTTACCTGAAAAAATGTTCTCGTAATCGTAAATGTTCACCTCACGTAGTCTCTGAAACTGTTTACACTGTCTGTTTGAGGGTTAAGTCTGACGTTTTCTTATTGCCAACGTTTTCCACATATTTTTCAATAATTGTGTTGTAGACCATAGCACACATTTTATAAATTGTTTGTTTATTGATGTGTTCAAAAAATTTATTAAATAATGTTCAGCCGGCCGTGGCATAGTGGGTAGAGTATGTGGCTCATACGCCAGAGAACCCAGGTTCGAATTCCCTTCTGACACAGAAAGTTTTTTCAATTGAATTAATTTTTCTGTTCAGCCGTCACCTCTCTGCAGACAATGGCAAACCTCAGAGAGTAAAAACTGCCATGAAAAGCTTCTTGAGAACATAAGCCGTTCGGAGTCGGCATAAAACATTTATTTCCATTTCTCGATCACTTGTATTCAAACATTTTCACAACACACACAACACAATTAATCATAAGAAGCTCGGTCAAAGTCCTTTCATGGGAAATGGCCATTTCGTTTTTTTTTAATTTCAGAAAAATATTTTCAGAAACTTATTTTTTATCATGCAACATTTTCTGATTTCGAAATTTTTTAATCTGACATTAGCTTTTGTGGTTTACGAACAAAAAACATAAACACAGTTTTGTATTATGAAATTTGAAGATTTCATTGGTGATTTCGATGAAACCTTTAAGTTTATTTGTATGCGAAACCCCAGAGATTAGCAAGCGGTTCCGGTACTTAAACTCATTTTTAGACTTACGGCATTTTCATTTCTTATAAAATGTCTGCATTTTTTCTACCCTCTTTGAGAATTCTGCACTTTTTGTGATCTTTCTCAAAAAAATGTTGATCTAAAATTGAATCATGTTCATTCTCGAAAATTTTGACCTGAAGAGTATTAAAAATTCCGAATAGAGACTCCAATAGAGACTCCAACTCCAATAGAAAGGTTTTAAATCTCTTGAACTTATGTTTTTCAAAGTTACACATTATTTTAAATAATGTTTTAACGTTTATGGTAGAAGGAATTGCTCCGGAAATTATAAATTTAAAAAAACTAAAGACAAAAAATTGCGGCTTCTAAAGAACCAATCGCAAATTCTATTTAACTTATTTAAATTATTAGATATTAAGCTTTTTCAACGTTTTGAGTTGCATTAATGGAATTTACATTTCCATAAGAACACCAAAACACAACATAAAATCAACATAAGTGAACAGGCATGATTATCCTTCTATAACTCTCCAAGTAAAATGCACGATTCGAGAGTTTTTGAAATGTCGTTTATATCAAAGTCACTACCAGCTATTTGTGAACCCAAATATCAGATTATTTAAGATGCTAAAATGACTAAGAGAATTTCTTTTGACAGCTCATAGAGACTTTGGGTGTTTGACCATCTCCAAGACAGAATTCAATCTTAAATTTTGTCAAACACGAGTCAAAATTGAAAATCCGTTTAGAGTATGAATATCGCGATTTCTGCAATTTTTGCGCTTAGATTTACTCCAAGTTGACTTTGCTACTAAATACATTTTAGCCTGCTGTGCATTATACAATATTTGCATAGATAAGAATGATTTATGGTATTAGAACAAAGCCTTGAAGACCAGGGGCCCTATTCTCTAACTGTGCAAAAGCTGTGTATACTTAATTTTGTGTCCAGTCTCCGAATCACTATATCTGAAAATGAGTTTTTAACTTTTGAAAAGTGTTCACAATTAAAAATTTTATTCACTGAGATTTATTCTGTGGATATTTGGTTTTTGTTGTAATATTTTTGTTGTGATATACTCGGCGTAATTTGGGATTGGGATTTAGAACATAAAAATTCAGTTTGTGCATCATATATAAAAAACTAGCATTAATATTTGAGGACAAAATTGCAAAATCACGATCAGCTGTACGAAGTTATTCAATACGTGATCGAGGAAATTTTAAAAAAAGTTCAAGCTAGCTTTGAGCTCAAGAGAGTGTCATTTTGATTGTTCTTCTTCTCTCTCGAGCTCGAGAAATATGTTAAGAAACGCTTTCAAGCAACTTCAAGTTCCTTGAAGTGTGTACGAAAACAGACCTACTTTCACTGCTCATCGAATTATTGTTGCCAAATCGTTTAATGATAGTCAAAATATTTTAATTTTTCTTCTAATAGGTCAACATTTTAATGTTAATAATAATTTTCTTGAGATGCTGCTGCTTGAGAAGTTGATTGCTCTTTCTTGTCATTGCAATATTGTCTTATGACTAGAAAGCGGAATTATATGCAAATCAAGTCCATTAATATATGTTTCATATGCTTTTCCGTATATTCTGCATTTTTACTTCATATCTATGATATGCAAATTTTATGGAAAAAAATATGAAAAACATATGCAACAAATATGTAGCATAGGCTTCAAATGAATTTTGCGTATGATTCAACTGTCTACTTATGACAACCTCCCTGCTCATTTGAATTTCTGCATCAATTTGCCACCTAGGATATATAATTCTTTTAGATCCCGTGGGCATATTATTTTCAACATCAGTTTAGACGGTTTTTACTCACGGTTCCTTTCCAATCCAGTAATTAAATTTACACTCTATTGCGGGACACCTTCTATATAAATATTTGATACAAAATGGCGTTGGAAATGGCGAAATGGCGTTGGATCGGGCATACACTTAGAAAGCCAAATGACAACTTGGCTAAGCAGTCGTTCGAGTGGAACCCGCAAGGTTCGCGGAGAATTGGTAGGCCATCCCGTACATGGAAGGCGTCAACGACGGTAGAAGCTGCCAAAATGAATAAAACGTGGCCACAGCTGAAGTTTCTTGCAGCAGATAGAAGGAAGTGGAAAGAATTTGTCGTCGCCCTATGCCCCACAAGGGGTTAAAGGAAAGATAGATAGATAGACGAAGTGAAGATATAAAAGCAAATTTAAATACAAAATAAATGAGAGTGAACTTAAAAAGAAATTATTTAATGTTATTTTTAATAAGAAATTCAACAAAGACTGAATAATGATATCAAATTTTACTTCTTAATATATGTAATTTCTTTAATTGAATTAATTTTTTCATGTCCAAGCTTGGCTAATAAAACATTCTTTTTGTCGTCATCTGTAATATAAAGATGATTGCCATCCACATTGAACAGCGAAAGAAGTAGAAGTATTTCCTACTTTTCTCTAAAGATGTCAAATTTTTTACTTATGATCGCAATGAAAAATTGCATTGTGAATAGTTAACACAAAGTGCTGCCATTTCGTAGTGTCAGTAATTTGTCATTTTAATTATTTTGACATTAGCAATTTTTACATTGGGAAAAATTATCGAACACGTCACCTACGCGAGTAAAACAATTTTGAAGAATTACATTTTTTATGTAAAATTGCAGAATTATTTCAAAATAATAATCACAAAACATTAAATCATTAATTGGTTAAAATGGTAAGTAAGATATGCAGTGACACATTGAATAGCGAGTCGTTAATCAAGAGCTTCTAACAACTTGTGCAGGTTCTGATCGCATCGGCGGTATGCACAAAAAATGGCAAAGGTTAGTAGTGTTCATTACCTGTTTGTTGATTTGTCTGGTGCAGCATTAACAAACCATATATTTTTCATTTCCTCAGTGATTATATCTCGCCAATTTGTGGAAATGACCAAGGCTCGCATCGAGGGGCTTTTGGCTGCTTTTCCCAAACTAATGACATCCGGTAAGCAGCACACATACGTCGAGACGGACTCTGTGCGTTACGTTTACCAGCCAATGGAAAAGCTGTACATGTTGCTGATAACAACGAAAGCAAGTAACATATTAGAGGATTTAGAAACTTTGCGTTTGTTCTCAAAAGTTGTGCGTATTGAGCGTTGGTTAGTTGGTTGATATATTGTATGTTAATGTTTTAACGTTTCAATCAGATACCCGAATATTGTCATACTCTGGACGAAAAGGAAATTGTTGAGAACGCTTTTAACCTAATTTTTGCATTCGATGAAATCGTCGCATTAGGCTATCGCGAGAGTGTTAATTTGTCGCAAATCAAGACATTTGTTGAAATGGACTCGCACGAGGAGAAGGTCTATCAAGCAGTGCGCCAAACGCAAGAACGTGAAGCGCGACAAAAGATGCGCGAAAAGGCCAAGGAGCTGCAGCGTCAACGTATGGAGTCATCAAAACGTGGAGGCAGTGCCGCCAATATGGGACGAGGCGGTCATGGTGGTTTTAGTTCAGATGGCTTTGGCTCGAGCGGCAACATGGGTGGTGGCAGCGCGTCAATGGGCAGCAATACTCCCTCAATTGAGCTGGATAGCAAACCTGCAGTAGCCAAGCCACAGTAAATAGTTTTTATTTAATAGTTAAATAAAAGTATTTGTTAATATTAACATTTTCCAGAAAATCTGTCTCTCGCAATGCTCTTAAATTGGGCGGAAAGTCGAAGGATGTCGACAGCTTTGTCGATCAGTTGAAGAGTGAAGGCGAGAAAATTGCTAATATGCCGCCTTCAGTTGGCGTTGGTAACACGGCAGTTATTGCAAGACCCAAAATTGTCTCTGATGTGCACACCGAAGGGTGAGTTCAGAACCAGTTTAATGTAATTTTATAAAAATAAATTCTTTCTAGTGTTCATCTCAAATTGGAGGATAAACTGATTGTGCGTTTGGGACGCGACGGAGGTTTGCAGCAATTCGAACTTTCAGGCTTGTTAACTTTGCGCATAAGTGACGAGAACTCTGGACGCATCAAGGTGCAACTCCAAAACAACGATACACACGGTATTCAGCTGCAGACTCATCCCAATGTCGACAAGGAACTATTTAAGACACGTTCGCAGATAGGGCTCAAGAACCCGGCGAAACCATTCCCCATGAACACAGATGTGGGCGTGCTTAAGTGGCGCTATACAACACAAGATGAAGCTGCAATTCCCTTGACAAGTATGCCTTATTTTGTTGCTTCCATTGTAGTGAACAGCTGACTAACTTTTTTCTTCTCCTAAGTCAATTGCTGGCCATCAGAAAATGGTGATGGTGGTTGCGATGTCAACATCGAATTCGAATTAGAAGCTCAACATTTGGAGCTGCAGGATGTTATGATTATTATTCCATTGCCGTAAGTCGAAGAGAACTGAAATTCTAAAAAGTTCCCTAATAAGTTCTTCTAAATAATTGCTAACCTTTTTTTTTTTCTTTTCATACAGCATGAATGTGCAGCCCTCTGTTGGCGAGTATGATGGTACATATAATTATGATTCCCGCAAACATGTGCTTCAGTGGAACATACCAATCATTGATACAGCTAATAAATCCGGTTCTATGGAATTCAGTTGCAACTCTTCCATTCCAGGCGATTTCTTTCCATTGCAGGTGCGTTTTTATAATAAAAGCCTCAACTAAGAAAAAAATCTAAACATTTCCTTTTATGCCAACAGGTCAGCTTTGCTTCAAAAACTCCATACGCCGATCTACGTGCCCAGAATGTAATGCATGTCGACGATGAAAGTCTTGTCAAGTTTTCAACTGAAACTATATTGTTGGTGGATAAATATGAAATTGTTTAGAATCTATTCGTTTTTGCTATTCCACGTTTTTTTTTTTAATTAATCATTTTATATTAATTACGTCAATTTATGGCTCCTATTATGTTTACAACTCAACCAAGTTGACTAGAATCTACTAAATTTTTTTCGTATAACGTATTACATAAATTTAAGTTAAACCATGTAGTTCATCTTGATCTTTTAAGAATTTTCAAACTGCATGGTTCAATTGAAACCCATGTAATACGTTATATGAAAAAAATTTAGTTAAATCTAGTCAACTTAGTTGAGTTGTAATACATAATAGGGCCTATATACATATATTTTAAAATGTTAGTTTAATTTGAAAACTTTCCATTATTTGAAAACTTATGTTATCATTTAGAAACATCTTTGTTGCCTCTAAAAAAAAAGCATCCGAAAATATCTCACCAATTGCCTGGCAATTCATGGTTAATATTTCAACAAAATTATTTTTTAAATTTATGTATGGAAAAAGTGTGTAAAATGCGCATTTGCGTTTGATTTTCAACGCATTAAATTCAAGAAGATTATAATAAACTATACGCAATTAATTATATTTACTACAAACTCAGTTAAGTTTTTTTTTATCTTTTTTTGTTGTAATGTGCAACTTGTGCGTGGTCTAAATAAACATGATTAAAAAACAATGTAAACATTGCGGAAACAGCGAGAAGACTAAAGATAAAATATCGTGGTACTGACACCAATTGTAAATTGGAAAAGATTAAAAACAAATATCTCAATTTAACTATGGGTAAACGAATACACCAAACTTCTCTTCGAAAAAATATCGTTGAATTGAAAGAAAGGTTTATTTTCACTTTATGGGTTCATCAGTCACGTATTTTTTTTCTTTTGTATATATAAATGTTTGACATAATTAACTCGGATAAGCCCGAATGTTTTTTAATTTTTTGATAATTTTACGCAAAACGTGTTTTATTTATTATAAGTAACCCAGAAAACACATTTTTTGAAATGCCTCGCCCACCTAGTTTTAGCAACGCCCAATCATTCTGGAAGGAAGTTTGACACTTTTCACTAAATAGAACCATATTTCATGTGAAATTTCAATGAAATGCAAGGAAAACACTTTTTTAAAGGATTTTTAGAGCTGAGTTTATTTTATCCCTGTTTTTTTTTAATAAATAAAATTCACCTGTTTACGATAAGATTTACAAGCTCAGGCATAAATAAATAATGTTTCTTTTCAACTATCCAAAAAAAAAACTAACTAAGGGATATTTTTATTTTGTTGGCAATTGTTCGGCAATGGTTTACATAAAAGAAAAAAATTTGAAAATGGTAAAATTGCGAAAATCTTGGTTTTCGTTTTTGTATCGAAATTTTATTTATTTATTTATTCAAGTCTATGGATTAAATCCTTACAGACCAAGCTTAACAACTAGATTCTACTAAATATAAATATAAGCAGTCAAACTAAGTATACAACAGTGATTTAAAACGAGTTTTTGGCACTGAGAAATCAAATAAAACATGTAGCGATAACTCATTATATAAAGATCGAGCTCCTTGCAAAGGCTCATTACGAGCGTAATTTGACCTATGAAATTGAGTATAGAATAATTTAAAATGCTGCAACTGTCTTGGCGATATATTCAAATTTATAAAAGCCAAAAGAGAAGGGCAGTCAATGATACCAGAAATAATATTATATATAACCACAAGAGACTGAACTTTCCTTCGCGACTCTAAAGTTTTTATGCCTAAGAGTAAACATCTGAAATAATATGGGGACAAATTTTCACGACTATATAACACACGAAGAGAAAACTTTTTTGAATTTGTTCCAACCTACGGGAAGAACAGCATAAATCGGATTCCAGATGAAAGAAGCGTATTCCAGTTCCGAGCGAACAAAAGCATTACAAGGTGACAACAGTATGAGGGTCAGAAAATTTCGAACTCTTTCTGTGTATAAAATCAAGCAGAGAGTACGCTTTAGGAACAATAAAGTTAATATGTTCATTTGAAGCGAACTTACAGTCAAAGAAGACTCCAAAATCTTTTATAGAATCAACACACTTGAGTGGAATTTCAGAGATATTGTAGTGAAATTTCAGTAAAATACTGCTTGTAGAATAAGTCATATATGAATGCATTTAGAAAAATTCAATGGAAGAGCATTTAGTTTACTCCATTGAAGTAAATTATCTTAATCAGATCGCAAAGAAACAGCATCAGTTATGCTACTAACCCTCTTAAATAATTTAAGGTTGTCGGCATAAAGCAAATATTTTGAGTTACAGAATATTTTATTTATATCATTAATAAATAAAATGAAGAATAAAGGGCCCAAGATACTACCTTGCGGCAC
Source organism: Coremacera marginata (assembly GCA_914767935.1). Taxonomy (NCBI): domain Eukaryota; kingdom Metazoa; phylum Arthropoda; class Insecta; order Diptera; family Sciomyzidae; genus Coremacera; species Coremacera marginata. The sequence continues at coordinate 60,601,627 of OU612046.1, forward strand.
CCCGAAAAAAGCAGAGAACGTCTAGGATTTAACATTATTAATTGACACATAACAAGATCTACCGCTGAGGTTAGATTAATTTCCAGTCTAAAAAAGTAGAATGGAAACCCATTTTGAAAAGTTTAGCGATTAAGATATTATGGCAAACCTTATTAAATGTTGTAGAAAAATCCGTGTTAATGGTGTCAACCTGACAACCAAGCTCGAAGGATGAAATGCAATATTGAGTAAAAATAGTTAAGTTAGTTAAGGTAGAGCGACCAGTAATGAAACCATGCTGCTCAGGAAGTAAATGGCACTTATCAAGATAAAAATATCTTATTTTTAACAATTCTTTCAAAAATTTTAGAGATAGTAGACAATTTTGAAATGGGTCGATAGTTATAAATATCATGTTTAGAACCAGATTTAAAAACAGGAGTTATATGGGAAACTTTCCAACTATCTGAGAATTTTTTTAATGGATAGTGTCCGAAACATCTCCGAAAGTTCTTCACCGATTTCTTTGAAATTTGGCATAGAGGTAACCTATCACTCAGGTCAGGTTTATAGATATTTTTTATTTTCCGCACTGCCTGCTAATTGCGTTGCAACAGTTTCAGTATATGGAGAAAAACGTATTTGAGTTTTTAACTCGAATTTAATTGAGATATGGACGTGGTCAAGGGAGTTTACAGGGGGAGCAGGGAGAGGCAATTTTCCCTCTAGAAAAAAAAAAATGTATATTATTTTATTACATATGCTACATTATCATAAAAAATTTTCGAATTAATTTAATAAAAAAAAAAATTTCCAATAGGTCTGTAACATTTAAAAAGGAGAGAAGTCATCGACATTTGCATATTAATGCAAATTAAAAAAAAAAAAAAAACGAAATGTCCATTTCAGCCCTTGAAAGGACTTTGACCGAGCTTCTTATTATTAACTAGCTGAATACCCGGCTTATCTCGGGAGTTTATATAAATAATTTTCAATTTCAGTCGTCGATTTGAAAAAACTTTTCACAAACTTTAGAAGGAATATTGTGTGCATTTTTCAAAGCGGTAATTTTGGCACAATGAGCAAAATGTAGCTTCAACATCTGAAAATTATGAGAAAAACTTAAAGAAATCGTGATTTGTGTGTTCGTGCCGCCAATCGCTTGCAAAAATATATTTTCAAGTTTTATGTTGTATTCGATAGATTCGAGAATTCGCGAGGACACTGAACAAAAATTAAATAAGCATTGAAAATAGAAATTGCAATGTCAAAACAGCTCCAACTTATGACGCAACTGACTTGCGCATATTTTGATGCGTACTAAAATACCACAGAATTCGGCATCAGCTGTTCTGATTTGCGAAAAAATAAAGTAGAATATAAATACGCATAGAGAAGAAAAAATAATATTTACCACCCTTCGCGTTTTGCTACGCCTTACTGTATTTTGTAGTACAGCGCCCTCTGGGGTTCAAGATATAGAAAATACATAGCGCCAAAAGGCTCACCGCACCCGAAAACCACTTATAAAAATTATACTTATCGCGTGAGTTGTTTTGAGTTTTTTGCGGTATTTGTACAATAGCGCCCTCTGGTTTTTGAGATAGAATAAAAAAATAACGCCAAAGCTCTTTCCATACTCGATTTCAAATCCTATATATCCGATATACAAATTTTTATATAAATCGGATGAGCGGTTTTTGAGTGTAACGATTTTTTAAGTGATTTGTACTACAGCACCATCTGGTGTTTAAGATAGCGCAGAAAAAAGTCCAAGATACCCACCGTATCCGAAAACTCCTATGTAAAAATGTTCACGCAAATCGGATGTACAGCTAGGAGTTTTTCGAAATTTTTTAAACATTGGTACTGCAGTGCCCTCTGGTGTTCAATATAGAACAAAATAGATGAGTCATAAAAACTACCGTACCCGAAAACCCCTAAATACAAATTTTCATGTAAATCGAATGAATGGTTTCGAAGATAAACTATAATAACAAAATTCGTGGAACCCGATTGTAGCGCCATCTACCGGGTCCAATTGCAAATCTGAACCACCCAGGGATCCACTTAAAGACACACAAAAATTTCATCAAATTCGGTGCAGACGTTTAGGAACAGTTTAATAACATACGTACAAATTGTACAACAGCGCCCTCTACTTTTCGAAATAGAGCAAAAGAGATAACGCTGAAACAGTTGCCGTACACGAAAATCCTTTAATAAAATTTTTCATCCAAATGGGATGAGAGGCTTTCTACTTTTTCACGAGTTCTTAAGATATTTGTACTACAGCGTTATCTGGTGTTCGATATAGTACATAAAAGATAAGTCCAAAACAGTTACCATATTAGAAAACCCCTATATACCAATTTTCATGAAAATTGGATAAACAGCTTAAAAGTTTTTTAAAATAATTGTACACAGCGTCCTCTAGTGTTCAAGATAGAACAGAGTAGATAAGTGAAAAAACTCACCGTATCCGAAAACCTCTATACACAAATTTTTATGCAAATCGGATGAACGGTTTCGGAGATAAACTATAAAGACAAAATGCCTTAAACACGATCAAAGCGGGTCCAATTCTAAACCATCCAGGGATCCAATCAAACACACACAAAAAATTTCATCAAAATCAGTGCAGCCGTTAAGGAACAGTTTAATAACATACACACGTACAAATTGTACAACAGCGCCCCTCTACTTTCAAGAAAGAGCAAAAACGATAGCACCAGAACCCTTACCGTACTCGAAAATCGCTATTTACAAATTTTCATCCAAATCGGATAAGCAGTTTTGGAGTTATTTACGATTTCCTAAGATTTGTACTTAAGCGCCCTTTGGTTTTCAAGATAGCACAAAAAAAAAATAAGTCCAAAACACTCACCGTCAAAGAAAACCCCTATTTTCCAACTTTCATGCAATTCGGATGCACGACTTAGGATTTATTCGAGGTTTTTCAAAATATTTGTACAACAGCGCCCTCTGGTGTTCAAAATATAACCTAGTTTATAAGTTACAAAAACTCACCGTTTCCAAAAACTTCTATGCACCAACTTTCATGCAAATCGTATAAGCGACTTAGGAGTTTTTTGACGTATTTTATAATATTTGTACTACATGCCCTCTGGTGTTCAAGATAGAACAGAGTAGATGTGTCATGAAAACCCACCGTATCCGAAAACCTCTACATACCAATTTTCATGTTAATCGGATAAACGGCTTAAGGGTTTTTTGACGTTTTTTAATAAGTGATAAGTCACGAAATCTCACCGTATCCGAAAATCTCTATATACCAATTTTCATGTAAGTCGGATGCACGGTTTAGGAGTTTTTCGAGGTTTTTCAAAATATTTTTACTACAGCGCCCTCTGGTGTTCGAGATAGAACAGAGTAGAAAAGTCAAAAAAACTCGGCGTGTCCGAAAACCTCTACATACAAATTTTCATGCAAATCGAATGAACGGTTTCGGAGATAAGCTAAAAAAAAGAATGCCTGGAACCCGGTCGCAGTGCCCCCTACCGGGTCCAACCTTTTTATCTGGATAAAAAGTAGCCTATATATTGACCGGGGATATAAGGAACCTATATGCCAAGTTTCATTTAAATCCATAAAGTAGTTTTCGCGTGATGCTTTAACAGACAGACAGACAGACAAAAATTTTAAAAATGCGATTTTCGGACTCAGCGTCACTTAAAACGTCCATCGCAAAAAGAATTTTAAAAAAATATTTAATGTACAGATTTTTTTATTTTTACAATTTTATATATATATTGATTGTGTTGTGTGTGTTGTGAAATGTTTGAACACAAATTATCGAGAAGTGGACCTACTAGCTTTATGCCGGTTCCGAACGGCTTATGTTCTCAAGAAACTTCTCATGGCAGATTTTACTCTGAGATTTTGCCATTGTCTGCAGAGAGGTGAGGGCCTAACAGAAAACTTAATTCAACTGAAGAAACTTTCTGTGTCAGATGGGGGACTCGAACCTGGGTTTTCTGGCGTATTGATCATTTTATTTTCAAAGTAATATTTTACAAGAACTAATAGATTTGCACTTAACGTGACATTCATATGAGAAATATCATATAGCTTAACTTAAAAATCATTTGCTTAGTTGAAGTTGAATTTACCTTAACACACACATTTTCTCAGTATGACTGAGTTCCTAAATGCATTTTTGCAAAGGATCATAGACATTTTCTTTGAATTTGTGCTTATTAGTTGATTCACCAAAACTGCGCAACTAGATTATTATTTTTAAGCACGCTTTTGTTGCGCAGTTGTGGAAAATCTACTTAGAACCAATTCAAGAAAAAGTCACTAATGCTTTACATAAATGCATTCTCAGCCTATATTTTACTCTTATATCTTCCAATTTTGAACCCTTTTTATTTATAAATGTTTAAAAATTAGGGACCGAAAATAATTGTTCAAGAAAACTTGACGTGTGGAGAAGGGGACTAACAGTTATTTTTTGAAATAAAATTTTTCGGTTATTAGTGTAGAAAATCATAAAAAAGTTGACATTTTGTTTTGGAAGGGACTCACACCTCTTTGCTAAGGGAGTCTTTAAGAGAACTTGAAATGGAAGGGTCTTCGGATGAGGAAATACATGATGTTACAAGTATAAAGATGAAAGCGGCGTATAATGAAATTGATAATTTGAAGCCACCGCGCAGTGACATTGATGCCAACCTCCTCGAATATTGGAGTAACAAAAAAGATGTATCACCCATTTTATGGCAACTAGTTTACATTGTGGATGAAACACTAGCAACTCAAGTTACTCTGGAGCGATATTTTCCAGCTTTAAAGCATATTTTAAGTGATCTCTGATGCAATATTGCAGAAGAGTCTTTGAAACAAATGATGTTTGCAAAATTCAATTGAAACATAAATACATACAAAAAAATAATAAAAAACTAAAAGCGATATTGATATTTTACTCTAATGACCGAAAAAATTTAACTTAAGAAAATAACTATTATTAGCCAACATAAAATTGTATTCCTCAAAAAAAAAAAAGTTATGAAAGTTAGGCCACCATATAAAATATTTTAAAAAAAAACAGTTATTTAGAACTAAAATTCATTTAAGAAGAATTGCATCAATAATTTCAACCAATTTCAAATAAGTAGAATAACAGTTATATCCGTGTTGAAAAGATAATATCTTAATTTAAAATCTGGTATCACCAAGCGACTGCCTATACTCAACTTATTGAGAATCCACTACTATTTGTTTATAAAAATAAATAGTTTCTGCTATATTAATAAAAATAATGCTTAAATACAGTTTATTTAAAAAAATGTTTTGATTAAATCCATAGATTATGTTTTGATTAAATGATGTGATTAAATGCATAGATTTATTAAAGAACTACAAGTTTTTAAATTCTCAAAAAAAAAAATATACGAAATTTTTTATATTTTATGTGTTATTGTAGGTCATGTGCTATAGTTTATTGTATATATTAATATACAAGTCTGATCATTTCTGAGTTCTTAGGTTTGCACTCTCAAGCTTCATCGCCTCATATCTTTAGGTTTTTGCTATACCTGAACATTCTAGAATATTCCAATCACATGAATGCATTCTTAAAAAAAAAATCGAGCATTCACTGGCAAATAGCGAAAACTCAGATCATTAAAATAGATGATCCACGAGATCATTTTAGATGAGTTTACACAGGTCTGTTGCAGGACTCCCAAATAGTTAACGATAATCATAGTTGTCGTTATCGGTAATTGTGCATGCACAGTTTCATAGTAAATGACTGTTTTCGCTGGTTAGCTACAGCGACAATTGTCGTTAAGGCGTTTGAGAATCCCGCAAATGAACTTTTTATTATATACTTGAAATCATAAAGTATTTTGCTTAAAATCGGAAATTTTTTGTATTTTTATTTGAAAACTCATTAAATAAATAAGCAATCTCATGACTTCCTTTTTTGGGTAGAAGTTTCACTTCTACCGTGCCTAGCGGCCACACATATACTTTTTTTTCCTTCTGTTAGCCTCAACAATGAAGTTGTTTAGAAAAACTCTAATAAGAAAACGAAATGTTAAGGAATTTTACAAACACAAGCCTAAATTACAATTTTACTTACAAATATACAATACAAGGCAAACGTTCAAGCACGACTGCTTTAAACGAAGCTAAACGCAGGCTTTACAACACTTATTGCCCATCGTTTATCGATTATAAAAGAATCATTTTTTCATCTCCACAAAAAATACTGTCAAAAACAGCTGATTTTTCGAACATTATGAATTGTTTATCATTTGTTCAATTTGGATAGAACAAGTAAAAAGCAATTAAAACAGTTTTTATTCGTATAAAAATGGAACAAAATTTTGAAAAAGTTTTGAGTGACGTGTAAGTTGCAGATAAATTTTATTTTTACTGAATTCTATTAGTACAGAATTTTTACCGTTGATAGCGTCGCACAACCAGACACAGTAGGCTGCCTTATCGCCAATCGTCAGGGACTATGTCTGGGAGGTAATAAACTTAATTAAGAAATTTAAATAATCAACATCCATTTAATTAGTTTTTATTAAATACTATTTTATTGTTTCAACTGTTTCTAGCAAAAGGTAAAATCAATAACGTTATGTCGGGCCTTAGCATGGCCATTTCCGAGCAAGTATGCAAGCTGGAACCGAACCTTAATCCGCCAACAATTTGCTTATATAGCGGCAATAAGTAAACACTATTTAGTAATACTATTTTTTAAATAAAATATTTCTATTTGTGCCAATTGCAGACGCTGCATAATTCAACGAGATGGCGAAATCACTGGTGTTATCTATAAGCAATCGCCATGATTACGATGAATACTGTTTTATATTGTTTGTTTATAACTAAGTTTTATTTAAGTGTAAAGTATAAATTGTCAGGCCTAAAATATGTGTTGCTTCACCAGTTAAAAGTGTTCACATCTTACGGTCAATATCTATAAATATATTCAAATGTCTTCTTACATATTGCTATGCTGTTGTAATGCGAGAATTAGAGCGCTTGTTGTCGATTACAATGTTTATTAAATAAATCAAAAAATATCCAAAATAACATTATTTACAATGCTTCATAAAATTCAGAAAAATGTTTTCAATTCATTAAAACAAAAAAAAATCAAAGTAGGACAATTTTCTAATAGTAAAAAAGATGAATAAAATAAAAGTAATTATTTCTAGATACAGTTTTTAAATTCGACTTCAGCATCAAAGCAATTTTAATTTTCAACTCGAATTGTGTAAATTGAAAAACAGTTGTAAATTTCAAGCACGATACATAGACTCGTGCTGGACTACATTGTGAACCATACGCTTCCGATTAAGTTCTCGTTCAGATTCTGCATCAGTATCATTATAGTATATAGTTGTCAAAAGTTTCTGATTTGTCAAAATAAATCATTTTTGTTTCTATTTCAGATATGGGATTAAAAATCTGCATAAGTAAAGGAAAAATTTTATCTGAGAAAAATAGAATAAGTTTCCGATAACGCATGTAAGCAATCTCAAAAAAAAAAAAAGAGAAGTTTTAATTTTAAAAAAAGATAAGAGAAAAGAGAAAAGAAGATATGATGGTAACGCTACCCAATACGATAGTTGGTAAAAGTATCAAATAAGCCCTAAAATATCTTCCTTGTAGTACAAATTCTAAAGAATCTCATGAGTGAACTTACTTCAAACTCTGCTTGGGTTTTATTTACATTAAAATCTTCTAGGTTTCGTATACAAGTTCTAAAATATATTTAATTTCGTAAAAATTATTAAATTATTAAAAAAGAAGTAATTTCCATCGATATTTCCCACGCCCACACGCCATGTAAACACTTCGTTCAGTTCACTTAAATTGCCAATAATGGGACATGAACAACATGCATTTCGTTCTGAGCTTAAATCAATTGCAGGTCAATTACTTTTTTTGCCCAATTTCTGCAATCGATTTGTTGACGTAAAAGAAATTTTGAAATAATTTTGGGATTCCCTAGTTTGCTCATGGGCTTAATGTTGAAGGAACGAATCTATGGGCAGCACATCACATTTTCACGAACTGCACCTATAAGTGACAAATTAGCTGAAGAATCAAAAATTAGTAACAAATCTTTGCTAAAGAAAACGCTGACATAACGTCCAAGTGTTAGTAGAATTGCATAAGGTTTCTATTTTTGATAAGAAAAATATAAGTTTCGATGGGACTTTTCAGAAGAAATATGTGTTAATAAAACTAACTAGTGATAACGCCCCGAAAATCGGGTGTACTTCCCTACTTCGCTTTGGAAATCACACTTTCTCATTCACATTGCAGCGAGTTCGTGTCTTAAGTGTTTTTACCATTTTTTCGCTATCACTTCTCAAAAATCTAATAATTTTCTGCTTACCTACACCTCAAGACCTTTCTAATGATATGTGTTGCTGTAGCATTTGTAGATTCCGTAGAATAAGGGGACCCTTACAGGAATAAATATATAGAAGAAGATTGTTCTTAAAGATTTATGCAAGGCAACTCTTATTCTCTTATTTTAACTCTATTCTAAGTAAGCCGATGAAAGCAACGGTTCCAATAGAAGAAAATCTTGAAAAGCAGAGCAGTTATGAAAAATTTGTGCTGATTAATAGAACAAAGAAACGTTGAATGCTTTCTCTTGCGTGTCTTAAGTCTTTTTGCCATTTTTCCAACTTTAAACGCTCATTTCTGCTCAACGCTGCCACTTATCAAAAATCTAATAATTTCCTGCATACCTACAGGTCATGACCTTTCTAATGGTATATCAAGTGTTGCTGTAGCGTTTGTAGATTTGCTGGAATAAGGGGACCTTTACCGGAATAAATACATAAAAGAAGATAACAGTTGCAATCGGGGTCAGACATCGAAACCGATTCGAACTTAAGGGAAATATTTGTCACGTGCTTAATTGGATTTAAGTTCCACACACGCAATGAAGGTATTCTATGTCTTTCGATGACTTTTGCGTAGCTTAACGCACAAGAAAGATCGAAGTTTACAAGACAAGCGGCGGGTAAAAGTTAGTATTTAAAGTTTATATTAAAATTTAAATTTAAAATTTATATTCAAATGAACTTTTTTCAAGCCACATTTTGCCCAATTGCGTCACATAAAAATTTTTCTTTGTAATCTGTATACTTTTTCGTGACGCACTCCATACAACTAATATCCGACTGAAACTGAAATTTTTGCCGAAACTGAAATCGAAATACGGCCTTTTTTATAATAAAAAATGTATTTATATCAGGGACCGAAAATAATTGTTATTCTATATTTTGCAGCATGGTAAAATAAGACAAGGTAGTGTTAGTAGTTAAAATTCTCTCTTGTGGTGGGTACCGCACCTGTTAAAACCAGGTTTTTACGAATAAAAGCAAAATAAATAACAAAATATGCAAATTATAATATTCTGTGTGCTTGACAGCTGCAGTACCCGCCGCTCCGAGACTACACTACCTTGTTAAATATACCTTGTTTCACAGCAGAAAAAGTTTGGCAATTTTAACTAGGGCTCTAGATTTTTTCGAGCTTTGCTCTGGTACCCGGATACTCGATACTCAAAAAAAAAGCCCAGGTAGTTCAAAAGTCCGGGTATTTGGACATTACCTGGGTAATTTGATGATCAATACCTGGGTAGTTTCGAGCTACCCGGATAGTTTCGAACTTTCGAGCTACTCGTGTACTTTAGAATTTTTAAAGTTTTTGGGAAGTGAAATTCTGAGACTGCGTGGTTGGCAGTTTTAGGAGGTAGCTGATTCCAGAACTGATGTAAAAATTTTAAATTTAAGATGGCGGGTAGGATTACCACCTAGATTTTTTTTTGTATTTTCGCGAATTCTTGTAATTTTGAAATTCAGACAACGGATTTAATTTCGAATCTAATGTTACAGTTTTAAAATTTAAGATGGAGGACAGGATCGGTACATAAATTTTTACCGCAGTATTGCCACCTAGTAAAATGTGTTTTAAGACTTTCAAACATAAGATCTGTTTCAGTACTCAATTCTGCGTTACACATATTCTGTCCTATGAACCACATACATATACCTTTTCGGAAAGGGGAGAAAAAATAAAAATATACGTGTATCGCCATTTTTCATGCACAGATCAGAATTTTTATTTCTTACGTTTGAAGTTGTATGGAGCTCCACACTGAGATGGATTTGTTGGGAAAAAATAGAAGGAGTTGTTGGAATTTGATAAAACTTTATTTCTAAAAGTGTAATAACATGCTAGTTTCAAAAATTGGTTTTATGCAGGTTTCGGTTGGTTATAAAACCAATTTTTTTTTTATTGATGTAATTTTTTTTATTGAGCCATCTCCATGTGGGGCACCAAAGGTCTTAAAACGGAAGAAAAAGAAATTCTGACGTGTACATGTAAACGATGAGACACGTGTATTTTTATGTTTTCTGCCCTTTCCAAAAAAGTAAGTGTTTTGTAACGTAGAAAAAAGCAGCAATGTAAAATTAACGTTTTGTTATGCTATTTACAATGTAAATCAGAAAAGGTTGATTTTACGTTAAAAAATGTTAAGTTGACATGTATTATGTCAAAGTGATAAGAAAAATATGAAATTGCTAATTTAATGTTTTACGTTGCAATATGAATTGTTAATGTTAAAATTACATTTAAAATGTTTTCTAGTTTACCAGTGTTTTACTGTAAAATTGATAGTATTTCATATAAATTTAACATTATAAATGTTGATATCAATATATGATCCCTTTTACATTGTTCAAGAATAGAATACAGTTCAAATACGTTTACGTAGGGTGCCTTTTATATTTCGGGATTTGGCAACCCTGGTGTTGCAATCTGTCAACTGAAAGCTCTATCGCAAAGTTTGACATTTGTTGGCTTATACGTACTCAGAACGTTTTGACATACGAGCGCTATTTGTGTTGTTTATAGTAACTTAAAAGATTCATCTCGGTCTAAAAATGGAATTAAATCGTGAACACTTTCGTGCGATTATTTTTTACAACTTTCGACGTGAATTAACACAGCAACAGTGCATGGATGAACTTAATTCAATTTTTGGCGATGAAGCTCCATCAAGGACCAGTGTTTATCGATGGTATGGTGAATTCAATCGTGGTCGTAGTTCACTCCAAGATGAATTTCGTGAAGGTCGTCCGAAATCAGCTGTTGTTCCGAAAACCATTGATGCTGTGCGCGAACTGATATTGCAAGATCGTCATGTTACCTATCGTGAGATTGAGGCAACCTTAGGCATAAGTGGGACCAGCATACATTCAATATTGCATAAACATTTGACTGTCAAAAAAATTTGTTCGCGTTGGATCCCACACAATTTGTCAATCGCTCAAAAAAAGGCTCGTGTCGATTGGTCGAAGGAAATGCTCAAAAAATACGATCGCGGTGCTTCGAAACACGTCTATGACATCGTGACAGGTGATAAATCGTGGATTTACGCGTATGAGCCCGAAAGTAAACAGCAGTCGACTGTATGGGTGTTTCAAGATGAGCCAAATCCAACAAAAGTTGTTCGCGCACGAAGAACTTCCAAGCAAATGGTCGCCTGTTTTTTCGGAAAATATGGACATGTCGCAACCGTACCACTAGAACAACGCAGAACAGTCAACTCTGAGTGGTACACAACCATTTGTTTGCCAGTTGTCTTCCAAGAAATCAGGAAAACCAACCGCCGAAGACGGATCACTCTTCACCACGACAATGCGAGCTCTCACACATCGGCTCAAACAACTGCATTTTTGAGCACCCAAAACATCGATTTGATGGGTCATCCGCCGTATAGTCCTGACTTGGCACCGAATGACTTCTTTTTATTTCCAACCGTGAAGAATAAACTGCGTGGACAACGATTTTCGACGCCCGAAGAAGCGGTTGCGGCATTCAGAATGCATGTTTTGGAGATACCTCAATCAGAGTGGCAAAAGTGCTTCGACAATTGGTTCAAACGCATGCAAAAGTGTATAGATCTTAATGGAGAATATTTTGAAAAACAATAAAGTGATTTTCGATGATTAATATTTGTTTTTGTTCTCTAATCCCGAAATATAAAAGGCACCCCTCGTAATACAGCAATTAAAAGCAAGAAAATATTGTTAATTAAAACATATATTTAGTTCCCAGAGAATGTCCAAAATGAAAATTGTTCGCCGAACATACGAAGATTGATTGATGAGCAGGATGTCTACAAAAAGAGCCGCACTTCATCATCAGCGAGTTTTGGAGTTAAGTGTTTATTTTTTATACCCCAACGCGTTCTGCGTAAGAATAGAAAAGTATATATATATTTCATCAGCATCGCCACCTGAGTTAATTTTCGTGTATCCGTCTGTGATCTCGATTACAGCGAGTTTTACAATTAAGTGTTTATATATTATGCCCCAACGCGTTCTGCGTAAGGGTTATATTAACTTTGTCATTCCGTTTGCAACGTCAATATGGAGGCATGGCAGGTATAGAAAAGTTTATATATTTTTGGTCAGCATCACCACCTGTTTGTTTCCGTGTGTCCGTCTGTCCGTCCGTCTGTGATCACGATTACAGCCGCAAAATAGAATTGTTAATTTTGATGAACACTATCAGTCGTATACCATAGGTTCTAAATTTGAATTTTTTGAAATAATGGACATTAAAGTTTTTACGGGTCCTCCAGTTCATTTATATTATATTCCTGATGGAAGTTCTTTAATTAGAAACAAATTATTTTAAGTTATTTTAAATAAACTATGTACAATTTAAAGAAAAATTTGAATGAATAAAAATAAATCAAAAGAAAATTTTCAGTGTTTTATTTAACTTTTTCCTCATTAAATTCAACATTAAAACAGGTGAAATCAACATGATCATTATATCAGAATTGCATTTATAAAATATTAATTTTACATTTTTTCATATCAATTACACATTTTAAATGTATTTACTACATTAATGTTATGACATTTTGTAAAATTTTCAATGTTAAAACAACATTTTTATCTTATCAGTTATACATTTTTCAGCGTAAGTTTCGTAATGTAAAAAGTACATTTGCATAATATCAATTTTAACATTTTCTAATGTCGGACGACTTTTGTCAACTAAAAATGTTAGTTTTGCGGTTGTTTAATGTACTTTTTTTCTGAGTGTAGTTTTGTGTTTGAATTTAATTGCAGGAAGCTTGTATATTAAAGAACGACATTCAGTTATGGATTTCGATGCTCAAAAATTCCCTAATATCTGAAAAAATATAAATTTGAAATTATGCCTTTATATTTGGATAAGAAAATCTATTATGAAATTATAGACGAAAATAATTTTATAAATTGTAAAAAATTAGGTTAACGTTTTTTTGGAATTTCTAAGCTTATTGGACCCAAAACTGTTGAGAAAGTTTAAAATTGAAAAGCTGTAGAATGCAGAAAATATACGAGCCACGAAATTAAACAAGTGAAACTTTCTTGGTATGTTAGACATCTTAACTCTCCAACTTGCCACACAAATTTTGCTCTTTGCGAAGATCTTTCAAAATAACTGGTTTTGAAAAATCACATAAAATCTAAATATGCTTTTTTCGAAAAAAATTTGTGAAACAGTTTTAAATAAACTATTAAATTGTCGAAATAACAAAAGATTTCTTAAATAATTTTAAAACATTGCAGTTATGCCAGAAAGTATTTCAAGATTCATTATTTGTACATAGTTATCGTGCTGACAAGTATTACACTTTCCATTGCTATTGTACATTATTTTCTTAAAGCAATTGCAAAAGAAGCACAACTGTAAGGCCTTTTTCACACTTGGTCAACTCAACTCCAACTCAAGTTGCTAGCCTGTGTATTTATACCGGAACCTTCAGGTTAAGCAACTTGCACGCAACAAGTTCTCGACACGTTCTCAACCTGTTCAACGCAACGCGGCTTCCGCAATTTTCATCGGCGGCTCTTTGCATCAGTTTGTTTGTTTTTTGAATTCAGTTATTTGTAGTGCAGTACGCTATATATTAATCACGAAGAATAAGTTAATTATTTAGTTCCTTTATTCATTAATAGAATCTAGAAAAAATAAATAGTTTGTAGTATGAATGAGCAAGTGTTAAATTATTAAATTAGTGCAAGAAGCCGAAAAACTTGAATTATTATATAATTACAAACTATCAGCATAATGCCACTTATTTCATTTATTAATGCTTTTTCAGATGTCTTACACATGTTGCATGCCTTTTGAAGTAAGCCTGAAAGCATTCGGTTTATAGTTGCATTGCTTTTCAACTTTTTCGCTGTTGCGTTGAAGTTGCGTTGGGATTGCGTTGACCAAGTATGGAAAAGGCCTAAGGGTCAAAATATAAGAACGGCTTGAATTGATTTATTTACACTAGAGTATGCCAGCGGGCATTTTTCTTTAAAAACTATAACCTTTAGGTAAATTATTCTACAAAGATCTTCATGATCTTTCAGAATCTTCGGTTTGCCGAATCCTTTCGGCACCTCCGAAAGAGGTTTAAATCAACCTAAGTATGTCAAAAGGGAGATACGCTTCTACCGAACCTAACCTATAGTGGCACACCCCTGTCTAGTTTCGACCAATTTTTTAGACTAATCACTGCTCACTATTTCAAAGAATAGTATATTTGAAAAATTTGGTTAAAGTCAAAAAACGGTGTACAGGAGTTCCATTAAAATTAAAGTGTCACGCCCTCTTTATCACTCTGTCCACTTTTGTAAACTACGGACTGATCCTTATGGTAAAGGATATATTTGCAAAATTTGGTTAAAATCGGAAACATGGTGTAGAGAGAGTTCGATTAGAATTAAATTGAAAAGCCCCTTGTCCAAATCAACCAACTTTTGTAGGCTTAAGACTTTTCATTATACTAAAGAATATGTGTGCGAAATTTGGTGGATATCGGAGAAACGATGTAGATGGAAATAAATTAAAAATAAAGTGCCACGCCACATGTTTAGTCCCGCCCACTTTTATAAACTACGGAGTGATAATTATGCCAAATAATATGTATGCACAATTTGGATTAAGTCGGACAAACGGTGTAGAGGGAGTTCGATTAGAATTAAATTGACACGCCCCTTGTTCAGTCCCATCCACTTTTGTAGGCTTAAAGCTTCTCATTGTGCTTAAGGATATATGTGTGAAATTTTGTTGAAATTGGACAATCGGTGTAAATGGAGCTGGATTAAAAATGCTACGCCCCCGTCCATTACCGACCAAATTTATAAACTTAAGACTGTTCTTATTGCCAAGAATTATGTGTGCAAAATTTGGTTGAGGTCAGACCCACAATGTATGTAACAGAAGTTCGATTAAAAGTAAAATGCCACATCCACTTATCTAGTCTTAAGACTTCACATTACACCGAAGGATAAAATGCAAAATTTTGTATAGATCGGACAAACGATGTGGATGGAATTTGGGTACATATAGACACGTTGATATTTAGTTTTATATATTTACGAAGGTTTTTCTATTTTGATGACGTCATTTCGTATGGAAAGTAGGGGGAGTTTTCATTAGATTTTGCCAAATATTATAGTGAGTGTTCATATAAAATATCAAAGCGCATAATTTCAAGATATTTCTTTAATTTTTGTGTATTTTTAAGAGATTTTACTTTTAAAATAAAATCACTTTGTATGGAAGATAGGCGTGGTTTTCTTCCAATTTTGCCAAATATCATAGTGATGTTTTATATTAAAAATCAAAGCATATGTGCTGAATTTCAAGATATTTTTTTTAATTTTTTTGGATTTTTAAGACATTTTGCTTTTAAAATAAAGTCAATTTGTATAGGAGGCAATTTTGCCAAATCAAAGCATATGCGCAGGATTTCAAAACATTTCTTTAATTTTTGTTGATTTTTAAGAGATTTTAGGTTTAAAATAAACTCACTTTGTGTGGGAGGTAGGCGTGGTTTTCATCATGATGGTTGATAATAAATATCAAAGCATATGGTATGTGTAAAATTTCATGATATTTCTTAAATTTTTGTGCTTTTTTAATAGATTTGAATGCCGCTTTGTACATTCAAGTCGCTTTTTATGGGAGGTGGGTGTGGTTTTAGAAAGAAGATTATATTTTAAATTGCGATAGCTTCAAAATTCGATTGTAATCGTGATCACAGACGAACAGACGAAAATCGACTAAGGTGGTGATGCTGATCAAAAATATATATACTTTTCTATACTTACCCCTCCTACTTATTGGCGTTACAAACGGAATGACAAAGCTTATATACCCCTTACGGGGCGTCCATTAATTACGTGAGGGGAGCGGGAGATTAAGCCGAATCTCACTCACTCTCACAAGAGGTATTGAGTGGCTAAATCAGAGCAAGGTTGAAGGAGCAGATGCTTTTACTGAAAATCACATGGACATGCTGGTGGCAGTAGTCACTTTTGAGACAGCACATGAGTCCTCATGGACTGAATTAGAATGAATATTCTTTTACCAATTTTAAAAGTTCTCATTTAAGTATTTCATTGTTCGATTTTTTCATTGTGATTTTAGACTACGATCTCAGTAGTTTTAAGTACTAGTCTCAACTAATCCTAAATAAATGATTTTTTTTTTGTTTGAATAAATCCAATTCAATGAAGCAATTTTAATATATTAACACTGAAAACAAGCATTTTGAACAATCTCACGTGAGATTATAGGACAGGGTGAGCAGGTTGAGCCAAATCTCACGATATCACACTAGGGGGAGGAAGGGGTCAAAAAGTCGCCAAAATCACCACACGTAATAAATGGATGTTCCCTTACGTACGTAGTACGCGTTGGGGTATAAAAAGTTATAAAATTTAAAACATTTTATAAAAATTAAATTTGTGAAATTATATCAAAAAAATGCAATACCTGAATTACTTTCACTAGAGTTATTGAATTTTTACCTTGCTATTTCGAATTATTTGCTTTCTGATTAAAAACAATTTCACAAAATAAAATCAGCTGATTGCTGGTATACGTTTGCCAGATCGATTGCTCACCTAAATCGTAGAGCAAATATATTTGGTTTGTGCAAAAGATTCTTCATACATTTCCTTTATAATGCTGATAAACTTATACTGTTTATACCATTTATAAGGCTATTGCCCATTTGCATGAATACCCTTAATATATTCATTGTATGATATATTCCCAAATATATCGAGAAAACCTGTTTTTAGCACTTTTAGATTAGGATAACTCGAAAACTTGATGTGATGGAGCAATTCTGAGATCGGATTCGAATTCAGCATGCCGGAAACCTTGGGAAACATATACGTGTAGTCTAGTCTCTTGGTATGAAATTTCTTTCAATTTTGTTTGCCTGTGTTATTAACAGAATAATGCTAATCATTGTGACTAAATTAAAATATTTCGATTAATCATATACAAATCTGCTAAGATACATGCGGTTAACTAACTTCTTAAAATCCTTCTTGTAAAATTTAAATGAAGACAGTACGTAGCTTCTGTAGTGACCACCAGCTGACACAACTCGTTAACTCCCTATGACACAAAACATGGACAAGGTGTTTGACCTCATCAACACAAGTGTTGATAATTAGATTCTACATGTATTAAGTAACATTTGAACTTTACATCCTTCCACTTTCGGGGAATTATTTCAACATGCTGCCTATTGACTACGAGTTTATCTTCCGACGAGTGGAATAAGAACATCAACAGTTATTGTAAGTTTGAAAACATTGAGCCATGTGTGAGTGGAGGCAAAGTACATACATACACATATTCTTATATGTATTTGTGCATGTATGACATTAAAACACGTATTTAAATCATTTGAAAAAAAACGAAATTGTGGCAACCTTACATTCCCCATCTATGCCGTTGCCATTCAAAACTATACAAATTGACACCGATGTCGTTGCTGGTGTTGTATTTACATGGACCGGAGCTCTCTACTGTTTGCATTACAGCTACGAGTTGTTGTTTAACACTAAACATACTGACATTTTGTACATAGCTGTTCCTATCTATAGCGGTCAAATAACTGATTTTAAAAACTTCGTATTCTTCTCGTATTGATTATTTAAAACTTTATGTGGGAAATTTAGACATAATTCTAACTAATAGACGAATGAAAAAAAAACAACTTTAAAAATATCGATTTTTACTAAAAATTCGACACATCCCAGATTTGCTACCAATCTTCTATTTAATAAGGTAAGTGTACCATATAAGGCCCACCTAACACCTTTTGCATTACAGCGTATAAAATATTGATGGTAAGAACCTAAATGTTTTTGTGTCATTTTATTTGATGAATTCTTTATACAAAAATAAAAAGGCGACAATAAAATAAATTATCGGAAATCTCCTAAAATGCGATTTAAAAAAACGCCTTTTTGGGCTTTTCAAGGAGCATGTGTGCCTTAAAAGGCCCACGTATTTCTTGCTTGAAATAGTGAACTAAATACTGCATTATTTTTGTTTAAAAACTTTATATGTTCATTTTATTAAAAAAAATAAGTTTTAAAAAATATGCGTTTTTTCTTTTTTACTTAAAAAGCGTTTTAGTGACATCTTGGGCTGGATGGTTTTCTTTCTTATTGCTTATTTTTACTCGTATTCTGGGTATCTTCCTTATAAGGCCCGGTTTTACAAAAGTATGGGCGTTATTAGGGTAACTTCAATGAAAATTTAAACTTTAAAAAAAAACAACAGAAATAAACTATCTGTGGTTGCAACACACAATTTCACAACAAAACATTTTTTTTATGCACCGCGCACTGTAAAATTAACTTCTACACGCTTTCAAAAATCAAACAAGTTTGAAAGTCAGAAATTCGTCACATTGAATATGGGTCTAAAAAGGTGACGGGCCTTATATGGAACACTTACCTTATATAAAAATCTTGTGCCACAATGTTTGTAGCCAAACTCTTCCGAAACGGCTCGACCGATTTTAAAGAAATTTTTTTTTTTTAATATTTTGTAGGTATGAGAATAGGTTGTAAAGTACTTTTCACCCTCCTATACAAAACGGGCGTGGCTTCGCCCATCCCAGTCACATTTTCGATACAGAATAGCTATAGGAGTAAAAGTCATTGAAATTCAGAATGGAGTTACCACTTGGTGATGCCCTTTTAACGAAAAACTTGGACGGGTATTGGACAAAGGGTAGTGGCTCCGCACATCCAAACCAAAGTTTAGATATCGGATAGCTATGGAAGTAAAAATCACAGAACATTGAAACTCAGAATGGACTTACCACTTAGTGATGTTTTTCTAATAGAAAACCTGGACGGGCATTGGACAAGTGGGTGTGGCTCCACCTACATAAGCCAAAGTTTTGATATAGAATAGCTTTGGAAGTAAAATTCACAGAACATTGAAACTCAGAATAGGGTTACCACTTGGTGATGTTTTTCTAATAGAAAACTTGGACTGACATTGGAAAAGGGGCCGTAGTGCAGCCTATACCAGCCAAATTTTTGATATCGAATAGGTATGGAAGTAAAAGCCACACAATATTGAAACTCAGAATTGAGTTACCACTTGGTGATGTCCCTGTTACAAAAAAATTGGACAAAGGGGTGTGGCTCCGCCCTTATAAGCCAAATTTTTGATATCGAATTGCTTTGTAAGTAAAAATTAGGGAGGTGATGGGTGTCATTTTGCGGATGCGGATTCGGATGCGGATACCAAAAAATGAAAAATGCGGATGCGGATATATATACCGATAAATATTCTTCTTCTTGAATACGGATTTCAAATCTTTTTATATTTGTTAAAGATATCGAGCAAAATAAATGTATAATTTTTATCAGAGATCAGCTTGACTACACAAACTATAATTAGGACTTAAATGATCAAAATCATGTTGAAAACTTTTGTAATAGTCCAAATCAATCAACGGTAAATTGTATTTTATAAACAATAATGTTGATGCGTCATTGCTTCTTAACCGATTTTGAAGTTCATAATGAAAATGTCTTTTTTAATTACGTTTTTGTGTTGATTATAAAAATTTTTATGAATTCGGATTTTGGTTGCGGATGCGGATGTGAATACGGATATCAAAAAGTGAAAAATGCGGGTGCGGATGCGGATGCTGATGCGGAGCTCCGTCACATCCCTAGTAAAAATTACTGAACATTGAAACTTAGAATGGAGTTTCTCTCTATTTGGTGACAGCCTGCTACCGGGAACTGGGACGGGCATTGGACAATGAGCGTGGTGTCAAATAAAGGGTCAAATAAAAGACGTTCATCTTAGGCGTAGCAACGTTCGCTGGGTTAATTAATAAAAATATATAAAGAAAATAAATAAGAAACTTCTATATACATATCTGATGATTTTGATCGTATAAGACTAAAATTTGGTAATTTTGTTAAAAGGGAAAGTCAAGACAAAAATCGCACTGTAGTTACACTCACTTTTTTAGAAATCATTAAAATTGTACTTGCTTTGGTAGAAAAATGTCAAGCTTGGTATGTAGGGTCTATTGACCCCAGCGGCAGTCACTGTAAATACAAATGTGAACACTTAATAAATTACCATCAAACAAACATACACACAATAAAAGTTGAAAATAATTGGATAAGGGCGTGGCCTCACTATACGCCCACTTTTCAGGGGACTAGCGAGGATCGCAGCGAAGCGCACCGGCTATAAGCTAGTAGATAACAAAAAGTTTCTACTTTAAAAACTTCACTTTATTTAAGCATATCTCTGGAGTTTTCTTGAAATTTTTCAAAAATGTGAAATTTATTCCTTTATTACAATCAAAAAATAGTTTAATTTGAAATATTTTCATTTTTATTTGAAAATAAGCACACAAAAATATTGAGAACACTTCACAAGTTGGATCGAAGTTGGTAAAACTAAGAGATACCACATTCAAGTCACAAAAAATGCACACTTCACAAGTTGGATCGAAGTTGGTAAAACTAAGAGATACCACATTCAAGTCACAAAAAATGCATCAAGGGAACTTTTGTGAACTAATGCAGCAGTTGTTTTAAAGTTTTATTTTTAAGATTAGAAAAATGGTCTAGTCAAAGAAGATGAGAATAGTCGCAAGGCTGTTGGTTTCTACATCTTTGTGGTTTTCAACAGATTCCATTGAATCCAAGAGCAGTCGTACAGAAAGCAGAGTTTCATATTTTCTCTGATAGGATGCTTTTCATCTTTTTTTTTTTTTGCTGAGTGTAACCCAAAAACAACGGAATTTACTTTGTACTTTCTAATGTATGGGCAGGACCTTAGTCGAATGCAGCACTGCCCAGTTTATCAGTTGATGACGCAAAGACGGGAAATGACTATTAACAAAGGTTTTTTGTCCACAACTTTTTAATATCATTTGTATTTATTCCTAAATTATAAAGATTTCTACAGAGTTTTTAAGCCAATTATAGAGGGGCACCGCGCTCAAGTTTTGATCTGGATAAGGCTGTAGATCTCATGGCAGCTAAATAAATTTAAAAACTTGTGGGTGGGCATTCGAATTGCTTCCAATATGGAGAATAATTTTAACCATAAAAAATAGAAATACTTTTTACTTTGTTAAGGTTCAGTCTTTTTTATTTACTTACATATATCAGGTGTATAAATAATATACAACTAAAAAATTCATTAAAATTCATTACTGTTGCAAGAAATTAAAGACACTATTTAGCAAAGTTATAGTAATTTGATTTTGTTCAAATATGCACCGGTTTGTTCTAAAATTGTTGCCATTTTGAAGGTAACTTCATTATGCCTCTCTCATAGAAACTCTCGTCCCTATTATAAAAAAACTGGGAAAGTCGATTTCCACAAGCTTCTCTTGATGCGAATGTCTTACTAGCAAAATCATACGCTATAGGTACGAAAAGGTGGTAATCACTTAAATGTATACGAACTTTCCAACCAGAGCCTCTTTCTAACCTTTCGGAGCTTTTGGCGAGTCACTATCACACACAGCAGAGCCTTTCTGATTCATGGCCTGCCCACCTTTCGCACCGGCTAACTGCGATTCGACCACACCATTTAGCGTAACTCGATTGCGCTTATACAACACGGAATACATATTACTAAAGCCATTTATTAGTTAAATTTGAATATTTTTTCGTTCATATAACATACTTCAGGAAATATATTCATTTAAATTCAATTAAGAAAACTTCATCGACTTGAAAGACTTGAATCGACTTTAAATTTTAAAATGAGGTTCCGTTAAAATTATTTAAAATGTTGACTCTTGGAAAAAGCTCATTTTATTTTTTTTTTTAAGGAAATTTGTAAACAAGTCAGTACTTTCTGCAAATGTTTATTCTTGTTTTCTTGTTGCTCCTATTTTTAATCTATTCTAAGTTTTAATCTATTTAAGGCTAAATATGTTTTTCGAGTTACAATGAGAAACAAGAATTCTAAGGAAAGGTTCCCAGGTGTCACTCGTCGATATGCACGATTTTGAGATTATTTGATAGGCGACAGAAATCTAAGATTGACGTTTTTTTATAAGAGATCAACCGATAGCTTAGGGCAGTACTCCCAACCTTTTTCAGCTTGGTACCCACCTTCCATATCGGAATAGCTGCACGGTCCATCAGTCCATGATGGAGTAAAAACCTTATTTGTATGTAGAATTTACCATCAAAATTTGCTATAATATCGAAAATTAACTTAGCGGCCAATTTTAAAAAAAAATTGGCGTCAATTTTCAAGTAGTTTAGATGTTTTTAAAAAAATTTGATTTGAAATGATTAAAAAAATATCCTCGAAATTACAAAGAAATTGAAGAAACTGAATTCTATTTCCGTTTTTCTTTATTATTTGCGTCTAGTCCGTTGGATGCGGTGAAAACAAAATTTGCAAAAAAAAAAAAAAAATTGTGACTTTGTATAGCGCTGAAAACTGAAAAGTTAAGTTTTCGCAAATACCATGAGAGTATCCGATTTAGCGGTTACTTTTACTTATGAAATGATTGACAAAGTTGATTTAAAACTAATCTTAATATTCTTTAAATAATCAAACGTGAGACTCCAAGAAAAATCCAACAAATAACAGGTTTTTCTATGAGCTGTCTCAGTTTTTGATATTAAACTGAAATTTCGTGATTCCTCATTCTCTTACATGACAACATTTTTCGCAATTTTTACCACGTGCATGGATCATAAACACTTTAGGAATACGTATATTACTCATTCTCATCATATTATTAATTTAATAAAATATTAAATTTAATATTAATTAAAATTATCTAAATATTAATCTATATATATAAAAATGAATGTATGTATGTGGGTATGTGGGTATGTGGGTATGTGGGTATGTGGGTATGTGGATATGTGTGTATATCACGTATAGACTCCAAAACCACCGAACCAAACTTTATGAAATTTTTAGGGATACTGAAGCAACATTCGGGAAGTGTTCCTGTGAAGTTTGGTGTTGATTGGACAAGGGGGCGTGGTACCTCCCGTACAACCCAAATTGGCTCTATCGCCCACAAACCAAAAAAAAATGCTATATATCAGACGGTTTTAATCATATAAAACTAAGATTTGGTAATTTTGTTCAGATAGTTACTTTCGGTGACTGTACAAAAAATGGGCGTGGTCACACTATATCTACGCCCATTTTTCAGCAATCATTTTAATTCCTGAGATGTTCAAGTTTTGATATTGAATCTTGGTACGAAGGTGCTATGGATACAAGTGGCAGTCACTATGTAAATATAAACGTTGTCACGCCCACTTTTACCGCCCACAAATCAGTAAAAATGCTTTATATCAGACAGATTTTGCTGTAGAAGACTAAGATTTGATAATTTAGTTTATATGGTTACTCTCGGCCTATGTAGAAAAAATGGGCATGGCCGCACTATATCTACGCCCACTTTATCGAATCATGCTTATTCCTGAGTTGTACACGTTTTCATAGTGAATCTTGGTATTCAGGTGCAATAGGCCCAAATTTCAGTCATATGTTAATATAAATATTGTCACGCCCACTTTTACCGCCCACAAATTTTTAAAAATGCTTTATATCAGACGGCTTTTGCCGTAGAAGACTAAGATTTGGTAATTTAGTTCGTATGGTGACTGTCGGCCAGTGTAGATAAAATGGGCATGGCCGCTCTATATCTACGCTCACTTTATCTAAATCTTGCTTATTCCTGAGTTGTACACGTTTTGATAGTCAATCTTGGTATGCAGGTGCTATGGGTCCAAGAGGCACAACTATGAGTAAATGAGGCTATGGGTAAATATAAATATTGTCACGCCCACTTTTACCGCCCACAAATCAGTAAAAATGCTTTATATCAGACGGCTTTTGCCCTAGAAGACTAAGATTTGGTAATTTAGTTTAAATGATTACTGTCAGCCAAGTGTACAAAAAATGGGCATGGCCGCACTATATATACGCCCACTTTATCGAAATCATGCTAATTTCTGAGCTGTACACGTTTTGACAGTGAATCTTAGTGTGCAGGTACTATGGATCCAAGTGGCAGTCACTATGTATATATAAATATTGTCACGCCTACTTTAAACGCCCACAAATCAGTAAAAACGCTTTATATCAGATGGATTTTGCTGTAGAAGACTAGAATTTGTTAATTTAGTTTATTTGATTACTGTCTGCCAATGCACAAAAAATGGGCATTGCCGCACTATATCTACGCCTACTTTCTCGAAATCATGCTTATTCCTGAGTTGTACACGATTTTGTTAGGGAATCTTAGTATGCAGGTGCTATGGATCCAAGTGACAGTCACTATACATATATGTATATACAAATGTTGTCCCGTCCACTTTTAACGCCCACAAATCAGTAAAAATGCTTTATATTGGACGGCTTTTACCGTAGAAGACTAAGAATTGGTAATTTTGTACATAAGGTAACTGTATCTCTACGCCCACATTTTCGAAATCATGCTTTTTCCTGCGTTGTACGCGTTTTGATAGTAACACTTCATATGCAGGTGCTCTAAGTGGCAGTCAGTATATATATATATATAAAATTTGCCACGCCAACTTGTACCACCCGCAAATAAAAAAACAACAACGCGAAATGGCCAATTTCAGCCCTTGAAAGGACTTTGACCGAGCTTCTTATGATGAATGTGTTGTGCGTGTGGTGGAATGTTTGAACACAAATGATCGAGAACTGGACCTACAAGTCTTATGCCGACTCCGAACGGCTTATGTTCTCAAGAAGCTTTTCATGGCAGTTTTTACTCTCTGAGGTTTGCCATTGTCAGCAGAGAGGTGACGGCCGAACTGAAAAATTAATTCAATCGAAAAAACTTTCTGTGTCAGGTGGAATTCGAACCAGGGTTCTCTCCCATATGGACCACACACTCTACCCACTACGCCACGGCCGCCACTTTTTTTACCCACAAATCAATAGAACTTCTATAAATCAGAGGATTCTCATCGTTAAATACTAAGATTTGGTAATTAAGTTCATACGCTTACTCTCGACAGCTTTGCAAAAAATGTGCATGTTAGCACTATATCTGTGCCCACTCTTCAGCAATAATTTTATTTAATTTATTTATTTATTTTGTATTATAGTTAGTTACAATTTAAAAACTATAACTAAGTAAGCACTAGCTGCCAGGGCTATCGGTTAGAAATAATTTTAATTCCTGAGATGTGAACGTAAAAGTGTCACACCCACAAATCCGTAAAAGTATATAAATCAAAATTTACAGTAAAAGAATAAAATTTGGTAGATTAGTTCATATGGTTACTGTCAGAATCCTTAAAAAAATGGGCGTGTCGCACTTTATCTACGCCGACTTTTTAGAAATCATTGTAATTTCTGAGCTGTACATGTTTTGATAGTGAAACTTGATATGTAGGTGCAATGGGACCAAGTGGCGGTCATTATCTATATAAATGTTGCCATGCCTTCCTTTTCTGCTCATCTATCTATCAGTAAAATATGTATGTTTGTATACTAAGGCTCCTCACATAGTTTGATAGTTTGAAATAAAAAAAAAAAACAAAAACGAAATGGCCATTTCGGCCCTAGAAAGGACATTGACCGATCTTCTTATGTTCTTAATAACAAAAAGTCAGACTTAATAGTAATCTGCACCAATCAGTTTTTAATTTTTTCAGTCGGATCAGAGGTAATGCGGATTTTCATTAATTTTTTAACTTTTTTTTAATATTATTTTCACTGAAATTCAAATTAAAATTTTTTCTTTCTTGCCATGTTACTTTTGGTCAAATAAATTATCTATTGATGATAAAATATAGTGTAAAGTGAAGAGTCAAAGTAAATGAAATTACAAAAAAATGTACACATTTTTTACATTTTACAGTTTATTTGACTAAAAGTAGTATGGGAAAAAATAAAATTCAATTTTAGTGAAAATAATATGAAAAAAGTTAAAACAATCCATAAAAATCCGCACTCTCTTTGGCGCAACGGAACAAAATTAAGATTTTTTGATGCAAAAGAACTTTTTATTACTCTTATTTCTGACCGTTTGTTTTTTTTTTTTAACTACCATACCAGGCAATATTTTTAGTCGAAATTTTTTGGGGATCATCGTAACATAAGCCATGGATTATTTTGAAGAACCAGACTAAGCAACTTTTTTTTCTAAGGAACGTGAGGCGACTTAATGTATATACGTATGTGGGTATATGTGTACATCACGTAAAGACTCCGACACCGCTAAGCCAATTTTTACACCAAAGCCTTGAGAGGGTTCCTATGAAGTCTGGTGCCGATCGTAAAAGGCACCTTAAATACACCTAAAATTTTCGATATCGAACAGTTTTAGTTTTTTTTTGTAGGTCGCACAGCCTCGGAATTCAGTATTCTACCTCAATTTACACATGCCGTTCCACTGGTAACATTTTATGGGCGTTGGACGAAGGGCGTGGCACTTTTTCAGCACCCGATATATTCGGTATAGTTTTCGAAAAAAGTCACACATCAATAAAACTCGGTACGAACTTACAATAAAAGTATGGCTACACTAAAGCTACACCCTCTTTTAGGGGATAAGCGCTGAGCGCAGCGAAGCGCGCCGGGTATAAGCTAGTTATTAATATTTATTAATTTAAATAAATATTATTCATCATATTACTCATCATATTACTCAAAAAAGTGCAATTTTTAGAAACCTATGCATAAATAATTTTGTGTTTTTGTCGCTTATCGACAGAGCTTTGTGATTAGAAAAAAATTTGGCGTAATAATATCGAAAGTCATTTACCGATACTACTCCATCTTTCCAACCTGCAATTAACTGCCATCCATCTGCTGAATCAATACAATGCTTTCGCATTTATAAGGGGCATCCCCTGATTAAGGGAATTTGTTAAGAGCCTTTATTATTTTCATTTGATGATATGAGTAGTACGATCCTCAAGGCAAAGACGACAGACCGTGCTGTTTTATTTTATTGTTAATAACATTTTTTATTTACAAATATTTAACAAATTGTCAAAAAATCTGTCAAGATTAAATTGTCTTTTCCCGCTTCGTGCTCGCATTGAACTGCGCACCATACGGGTACATGTTCAACATGCTACCATCGCACCATTGCCTCTCTGGTTTTAAAGCGAACAAAATAAGAACAAAGCTCAAAGCAGGCGTTGTATACATACCTAAATTACTTAACTTAGCATATGACATACTGAAGAAAATTTTTTGTTTTCTTTCAACTACACCCGACATAATATATAAATACATATTTGATATGTTATAGCGTCTTTTTTCATAGTTTTTCGACGTGTAAACAAAAAAAGGCTGTGAAACATGACATTCGGTGTCACAAACAATCAGGCAATCAGGTAATCAGCTATTGAAAATTTTAGATTTAAGTCTATAAAATAAAAAAGCGCTAAGATCGATTTCTACAGGATAAAATCTAATTTTGATATCAAACAGGGATCGAATTATCACTTCCGTGAACGTACAAGACCTCACGGAATCGTCTGCAACTCGTCTTGGAATTGCATTCAATTAACACAATTTTACGTGAAGAGTTAAACATTTTTTGGGTTTTTTGTATGTTAAGGCGGGACATGACATTCGCGGCAGAGAAAACAGAGCTTTTTTTAAAAATTCATAACTCAGTCAAAAACAAACATTTTTCCAAAATTTTTTTTTATTATTGTAGAGAATTGAACAGATTACAAGTAAAAACATTCAAAAAAATATATTTTTCACTCCAACATGGTTTTATAGAGCTCCAAACTGGCGGCAGAGAAAAAAACGGGGCCTCGTGGTTGCAGCGCTGGGAGTTGCAAAAATTGTCCGATCTGGAAACAATGACTTTTTTAAATCTTAACAAAATTGGTTATCGTATGACACGAGCTTTTTTTTAAATTTTTTTTCAATTTTTGCTGATGTTCCAAATTTGAAAGTGTGTTTTTTCGAAAAAAATATTGACTTTAAAAATTCATAAAAAATCGAAAAAAAATTTAAAAAAAAGTCATACGATAGCGAATCAAGTTTAAAAAAATACAAAAAAAAAATTTCGTCAAAAAATAAACCCGCTAGTGCCGCAACCAGTACGAAAAACATGGTTTCGAGATAAACGCGTTCAAAGTTTGTGAACAAAGAAAAAAAGGTTACTTCCAAAGGTTACCTTCATTCTAAGTAAAAAACCTCTTTTGCCTTTTCGATCTAAAGAACGACGCTTCATTTTTCAATATTTTTCACAAAAAAACCACGACTTCACGCTGCAAAAGATGCCAAATAACTGAGCATATAAAAAAACACAGGTGCGTCGTTGGACACACGAGAGAAGCGAAGCTTTTTCGCAGTTACATAGATTTGATAGCTTAATAATTTTTTCTTTTTAATAAATAAACTTTTAAGTTAAAAAATTTAAAATAACATAACATAAGTTACATTTACTTATTTTACATTACTGCTTATTTTTTTATTGTTGAATGTCAAATTTCCACGCCAATTACATATAATGGCAGCGACTCTCCATTTTAACTCTCCACACATGGTTGTGAACTTGGCTGCACTGACTCATGCATGCGTTTTTTAATTCCATATTTATTGAAATCATATATTTTTTTGACACTTAAAAACGCACTTGTCAACGCACTTGTGGGCATTGCTAATTTTCTTTGTACCAACAGCACCACAAACGCATTCACAATACAAAAAAACCGATGCTGGAGACACCTTGTGGCAAATTGTTGATAGTTGTTACATAGCAAATACACCATCCTCTATATATTGATAGATGGTGACGATCTCCTGCAGCATAGCTTCTGTTATAATTAGTATTGAATTAACAACTATTTCTAACATGTCTTTGTGGCATAGCGGATAGTGTATTGGATCATTTAAGATGACGCGGGTTCGATCCCCACGGGAACCAAAACATATTTTTAGTTTTTAATATTAAAGTATTAAATTTTCTTGTTGTAATTAGCACTAGCAACAAAGAAACCATCAAATTTCCAAGAAAAAATCTGTCGAAAATTTTTCAGATTTCACTCCAAGCAAATCACAGAACGAGGAGTAAAAAGCTTCGCTTCAAAAATTCCACTATATGAGTTATAAATATAAAGAAATATAAAGAAATTCAAAAACACAAAAAAAAACCCACCCTTCAAGTAGGAATAACAACCACCAAAAGTCAGGTAGCAAGTAAAACAAGCATATACCAGCTGCCGTACGTAGGTAGCGCCAAAATTAAAAATGCGCTCTCACTAATCCGGCTGTAACTTTTGAACACGTAGGAATTTTTCCATGAAATTTTTGAAGCGAAGCTTTTTACTCCTCGTTCTGTGATTTGCTTAGAGTGAAATCTGAAAAATTTTCGACAGATTTTTTCTTGGAATTTTGATGGTTTCTTTGTTGCTAGCGCTTATTACAACAAGAAAATTTAATACTTTAATATTAAATACTAAAAATATGTTTTGGTTCCCGTGGGGATCGAACCCGTGCCGTTTTTAACGATAACCCAACACACTACCCACTAGGCCACAAAGACCTGTGAGAAAAGGTTATTAATTTAATCTTAGGTATAACAGAAGCTATGCTGCAGTAGATCGTCACCATCTATCAATAGATAGAGGATTGTGTATTTGCTATGCTACAAAAATTTGCTTTTATTTGGCACAAGGTGTCTCCAGCATCGGTGTGTTTGTATTGTGAATGCGTTTGTGGTGTTGTTGGCATAGAGTATAAATTATTATGTAGAGATTGCATCAACTCTGCTAAATCTCTGGCATGTGTTAACAGAGGTTAACAGAGTGTTTTTTCTTCATGTTTTTAAGTGAAATAACTCTGTTAACACTGTTAGCAGAGTTGATGCAATCTCTAGATAATAAATTACACTCTATATTTTAAGCGTCAAAAAAATAGATGATATCAATAAATATGGAATTAACAAACGCATGCATGAAATCGGCAAGGTATCTAAAATGTTTGTTTAATTTTGTTTCGTGTGCGTTCTTTAATATATATTTTCGAAGCGAAGTTTTTTAATCCTCTGTGATTTGCTTGGAGTGGAATCTGAAAAATTTTCGACAGATTTTTCGCTACGCAGTAAGCTGTTGAAGGAAAAAATTTGTTCAGTGCAGCCAAGTTCACAACCATGTGTGGAGAGTTAAAATAGAGAGTCGCTGGCATTATATGCCCGTATATGCATAGAGTATAAATTATTATCTAGAGATTGCATTAACTCTGCTAAATCTCTGGCCTGTGTTAACAGAGGTTAACAGAGTTTTTTTTCTTCATGTTTTTAAGTGAAATAACTCTGTTAACACATGCCAGAGATTTAGAAGAGTTGATGCAATCTCTAGATAATAATTTACACTCTAAGGTGTATGTAATTGGCGTGGAAATTTGGCATTCAACAGTAAAAAAGAAGCAGTAAATATGTTTTCTGAATATATGTAATAAATTTTATGTTATCTTAAATTTTTGAATTTAAAATTTAATTTATTAAAAAGAAAAAAATTTAATAATTTTCAAATCAAATCTATGTAACTGCGAAAAAGCTTCGCTTCTCTCGTGTGTCCAACGACGCACCGGTGTTTTTTTTCTTGGAATCTTAAGAATATTTACTAAAATACAAAATTATTTAAAAAAAGTCGATTTCAAAAAACTGCCAATGTCATGTTATCCCTTAAATGATAAGATTATAAACTCAATACTGTGACTAATTTTGACCGTATTCAAGCAACTGATATCTCATTTAACTGAAAATAATCTGGGGCTACATAAAAGATAAGCATTTTTATATGATTGCACAAAATTTTGCAGATTTATAGCACACGGAGAAAAAAATTTACAATTTATAAGTTACAAAGTGCAATTGCTCTGCTATTATGAAATGCTATTTAAATAATGATAGACCTTTTAAAGTTTTAATATAATCTGGATGCAAATGATATTCACAAAATTCAGATTCAAGTTCTACTTACAAAAGTTAAAGGCAAAAATACAGGAAAATTTCTCAAAATTGGTGACTGGTTCTTAAATCCGATTTTGAGGATGCAATCGAAGTTCCAAAAATACAGTTTGTATTCGCTTGTAGTAAACATTCCATGCCAATAGAGGGAGAGTTCAAATAGATGAGAATTTTCAATGAATTACAAAATATTGAATTTTTATTCAAATAGAAATGTCTTTTCTATTATATTACACACTGAATATATTCCTAAAATCTCATTCGATTTGATAAAATTTGGCAATAAATGTTTTTTTCTGTTTTTTTAGGAGGATTTTAATTTAAAATATCAATAGGTTTTTACATTAACTCAATTAATTTCTACAATAGAAATAAAAAACATAATTCTATAGCTTGAAATGCTTTTTGTGATTCAGTATACTTCCCTAGAAGGTCAATAAACTTGTTCCAAAGGTCCTCTAACTTGTGGATCCCATCGCTATAGTGGCCTTTCGGAAGGGCTCCAGAATACCTTTCTGGCGCTGCTATCACCTCTTCGTTTGATGAAAATCGTTTACCACGCGCGCTTATTTTCAGATGTGAGAACAGCCAGAAGTCAGAGGGAACTAAATCTGGCAAATAGGGTGCATGTTCCAACAATTCGTACTTAAATTCACTGATATTAGTGATGGTTTTTTGACTTTTGTGAGCAGGGCGTTGTCCTAAAGGAAAATGACTTTTTTTCTGTTGCAAAAGCGGACATATTTCCACGAATCCTTGTATCGAGCTGTTCCAAAAGGTCGAGAACTGGGCCTACAAGTTGTATGCCGACTCCGAACGGCTTATGTTCTCAAGAAGCTTTTCATGGCAGTTTTTACTCTCTGAGGTCTACCATTGTCTAAAGAGAGGTGACGGCCAAACAGAAAAATTAATTTGGGTTACTTCTTTTCACGATTCCATTCTTTGGCACCAACAATTCGTTGATATTAAACCATAGAAGGCGTGAGAAGTTTTTTTGAAAAAAAGATGACTCATCTTATTTTGTGAGGTCGGGCTCGTACCAGTAAACAAAGAGCGCATCAACAAGCCTTTGCAGAATTAATGTAGTCAATTTTTGAACCTTTGATGGACTGCATAACCCACAGAAGATTACTGATGAGTTGGTGTAGCGATCAACGAAACAGCTGTCTAGTCTGCTGGGGGTTGTTCTGTAAAGAACATTGTTGTTGTGGCAACCTGTTGCTTCATGAAATTACTTGGCATAAAGCTCTAAGTGTAATTCTTAAAAAGTAATTTTTTTAAGAATTGCTAAAAACTATATATCTTCAATGATTTAACCGGAAACTGAAGAAAAGACAAAAAGATTTATCAAAAAAGTGATTAGGGATAAGATAGTGATAAGATATAAGAATAAGAAATTGAAAAATAATTTTTCCCATTCATATTATATGGAAAATTAAAAATCGCAATGCGTGACCTCTAATAACATGGTCCAATAAGTCCCGAGACTAAGTAATAAAAAAACTTTTTTTTGCAAATATTCTTCTTTATTCATTAACATAGGTACCTTCAAGAGCAATACATTCATTCCACCGCTTTTCTAACTTTTCAATATCGGCTTTGTAGAACGATTTGTGCTTCGCCTCAAAATACTCTTCAGTTTCAGCCATCACCTCTTCATTGGAGCCAAATCTCTTGCCGGCAAGCATTTTTTTGAGGTCAGCAAAGAGCCAGTAGTTGCTAGGGGCCAAATCTGGCGAATACGGTGGATGAGGAAGCAATTCGAAGCCCAATTCGTGGACTTTCGCCATCGTTTTCATCGATTTATGATACGGTGCATTGTCTTGGTGAAAAAGAATTTTTTCTTTTTCAAATGGGGCAGATTTTTTGCGATTTCATCCTTGAAACGCTCCAACAACGTTTTTCACTTTTAGTCGATGAACAAAATTCCATGCGCATCTCAAAATACAGATGCCATAACGTTTCCAGCCGTCTGTTGTGTTTTGGTCGCTTTGGTCTTATATCATCGGTTGCTCTCCACTCAGCTGACGACCGTTTTGATTCCGGTGTGTAATGGTAGATCCATGTTTCATTCAGTTAGTCTTGGGACTTATTGGACCATGTGTTATTAATGTTGAGTTACGGTTTTTACAGTCATTTCTTCTCACCTTTCTGAATCTATTTCACAGGGGATTTTGAAAAAATTAGTCGTCTTTTTTGAATCACCCTAATACAAATGCCTCTTTTGAGATACTTGTGGATTTATATTACCCCAGACTTAATCTGGGGCGATTTGCTTTAAAATTTGTTTGTTCACGTATTCTTCGAGCGAGAAATTTTAATATAATGTATGATTATATAATGATTCTTGTTATAAAATAGATCAATTTGATCCAATATAAATTAACCCGCTGACAGTGTGTACGATTCCATACTACAGTCTTAAGAGTTTTTTCTGTGTACCCCTTATTTTCTAGCTATTTCAATTTCATTATCTTATACTTAAAAAAAAATTTCTCTTTATTTCTTTGATAGCAAAAACCAAGAACAAACCCCTTAAACTTTCACTGTTAATATAATTAGTTATCTAACGGGTTTGAAAGTATTCAGACGGCTATAATTAAATCAAAATATACAGCATGGAGCGTTGGCAAAACAAAGTAGCTGTCGTTACTGGAGCCAGTTCAGGCATTGGTGCAGCTATAGTGAAGGATCTTGTTGCAGCAGGTTTAATTGTTGTAGGATTAGCGCGTCGACAAGAGCGTATAGAGGAACTTAGAAGTCAACTTGATGCAAAGAAACAAAAACTTCTGCATGCTATCAAGTGCGATGTTTCGAATTTGGAATCTGTCAACGAGGCCTTCGATTGGATCGAAAGAACTCTGGGTGGGATCGATATACTAGTCAATAATGCCGGTACCGGCAATATTGACCTACTGAGTACCATGGATGTCGAAATGGTGCAGAATATATTGCAGACAAATGTCATGGGCATAGTATACTGCACACAGCGTGCTTTTAAATCAATGAAAGCGCGTAATTTTAATGGTCACGTAGTGCTGATTAATAGTATTTTAGGACACGCAGTTTCACCAATGCCGCCTGATACGTTCTTTAGTACAAACATTTATCCTGCGACGAAATTTGCCCTCACCGCTATGAATGAAGTCTATCGTCAAGAGTTCAATGCACTTGGCACGAAGATTAAAGTGACGGTAAGTTGTTTGCTAAACTATTTCGTATTTTCCCTGATAAGTTTAACTTTTTTATAGAGCATCAGTCCCGGGCTTGTTGCCACGGAAATAATACCTGATGATATGAAGGAAAGCAATAAAGAGTGTATCTTACAGGCCGAAGATATTTCACAAGGTGTTATGTTTGCCATTTCAACACCACCACATGTCCAAATTCATGAAATGATAATCAAACCTTTGGGTGAAATGTCTTAGTTTTAATCATATATATGAAGTTAGAAAATTTTATTTTGCTGATAGGTATTGACATTTTTGTAAACATTATCTATAAATAACTAAATTAGATAAGATGGTCGAGATAAAAATGGTCACAATTTTAATTTTATTAGATTGGCCTTACAAATGTGATGTGAATGAGATCACGGGTTAGAGGGAATTCAACGTTTATTTGTATAAAAGGTGGCTATGAAGTCAATTGACATTACCTGAAAATTTCTTGACAGAAACCGCAAAATTTTTATGTGATTTTTTTTTGGTACTCGTATAGGAGGGACAAACCTTAAAAACTTCTTGATAACGTAAAATGGGTATTGTAATTGAATTACAATTAAAAAATACCAAAATTGATAAACTTTTCTGAAAAGCTCCCAAAGCCATTTCATCATAGCTGTTCAGCGTGAAGGTTTGTGCTGCGTATAACAGGACGGGCATGATTAGTGACTTATAGAACGTGACTTTTGTTCATCGAGAGAGGGCTCTGTTTCTAAATTGCCTACTGAGCCCAATATAACACCTGTTGGCAAGAGATAAATCCTTCCTTTCATTTCATTACTGATATCGTTGGTGAAGTTTATGCTTGAAACCAGAAAGAGGTTCTTCACAACCTCAGAAGAGATTCGGTTAACAAAAGACAAAATTCGTTAGTATAATTCATATTAGCTCTTACTGACTGTGGTAAATTGCATAACATATGCTTGTCATGCAGAACAACCCATTTAATATGCGATTTCCATTAATGTTGCAATTAAGTACCGCACGAAAAAGATAAAAATAAATATGATGTGAAGTCACTAGAAGCCTAAAATTTTTTTTTATTTTTTATAAATATAGAAATAAAAACCTTATGAATATAAAAATTTTAAGGCAGAGACAAAGCTTGTTTTTTTAAAATATTTAAAAATAAAAAATTTTTAGCTTAAGGCCTGTTTCCAGCTCTCAAGTAAAGCATAATTTTCATATAAAAAAACTGAAAAGTAATCAAAAAGAAATTTTCTTTTTTAAAAATTACTTAAAAGCGAATCCAGCTCAGAAGAAAAAAAATTTTTTTATACTACTTTTTTTTGACGAAAAACGAACACGGAAACATTGTGAATATCAAGAAATATATGAGAAATATGTGAGAAACAATGTGCTTGCAATAATCTTTATTATAAAAACGTTGTTATTGCGGTCTGAGGCAAGTCTTGAATGAGAATATGTAATGTTTTGCTAAAACATGTTGCGAAAATTCTCACATTGGGTCAAATCCTTTCGAGATATGTTTAAAATAAAAATGGATGAAATCACTAAGATACACAAAATTAATTTTTAATCCTCCTCTAATTAATTCATACTCCACTGGAAAGAGCCAAAACAGAAAATGCCAAATACGTAGGGTGCCTTTTATATTTCGGGATTTGGCAACCCTGGTGTTGCAATCTGTCAACTGACGTTACTTATACGTACTCAGAACGTTTTGACATACGAGCGCTATTTGTGTTGTTTATAGTAACTTAAAAGATTCATCTCGGTCTAAAAATGGAATTAAATCGTGAACATTTTCGTGCGATTATTTTTTACAACTTTCGACGTGAATTAACACAGCAACAGTGCATGGATGAACTTAATTCAATTTTTGGCAATGAAGCTCCATCAAGGACCAGTGTTTATCGATAGTTTATCGATGGTTTATCGAATTCAATCGTGGTCGTAATTCACTCCAAGACGAATTTCGTGAAGGTCGTCCGAAATCAGCTGTTGTTCCGAAAACCATTGATGCAGTTCGCGAACTGATATTGCAAGATCGTCATGTTACCTATCGTGAGATTGAGGCAACCTTAGGTATAAGTGGGACCAGCATACATTCAATATTGCATAAACATTTGACTGTCAAAAAAATTTGTTGGCGTTGGATCCCACACAATTTGTCAATCGCTCAAAAAAAGGCTCGTTTCGATTGGTCGAAGGAAATGCTCAAAAAATACGACCGCGGTGCTTCGAAACACGTCTATGACATCGTGATAGGTGATGAATCGTGGATTTACGCGTATGAGCCCGAAAGTAAACAGCAGTCGACTGTATGGGTGTTTCAAGATGAGCCAAATCCAACAAAAGTTGTTCGCGCACGAAGCACTTCCAAGCAAATGGTCGCCTGTTTTTTCGGAAAATATGGACATGTCGCAACCGTACCACTAGAACAACGCAGAACAGTCAACTCTGAGTGGTACACAACCATTTGTTTGCCAGTTGTCTTCCAAGAAATCAGGAAAACCAACCGCCGAAGACGGATCACTCTTCACCACGACAATGCGAGCTCTCACACATCGGCTCAAACAACTGCATTTTTGATCACCCAAAACATCGATTTGATGGGTCATCCGCCGTATAGTCCTGACTTGGCACCGAATGACTTCTTTTTATTCCCAACCGTGAAGAATAAACTGCGTGGACAACGATTTTCGACGCTCGAAGAAGCGGTTGCGGCATTCAGAATGCATGTTTTGGAGATACCTCAATCAGAGTGGCAAAAGTGCTTCGACAATTGGTTCAAACGCATGCAAAAGTGTATAGATCTTAATGGAGAATATTTTGAAAAACAATAAAGTGATTTTCGATGATTAATATTTGTTTTTGTTCTCTAATCCCGAAATATAAAAGGCACCCCGTATATATAAAAAGATACAGAATGGAAACTATGCTGCAAGTGATCACTTCGGTAAGCATAAATTAAGTGGATTTTTAAGAAAGTTGCCGTAAAATTGCCTTTATAAAGACTTTGCGACGTTTGATCCACACTTTTCGATCCACAAACGGAAACTGTCTTAAGAAGTGCAAGAAATTGCGACAGTAAAAACCAATAATTACGTATAATCCTTGGTTTAAATCACCCAAAGGCAATAATCAGTTAGAGGGTGGACGGATGGAGTAGTGTCGGTGAAGTTAGTGTAGCTATGCAACGAAATGATAATAATTAAGCTAATTTTTATGCAATCGTAGTGTATTGCTTGTGTTTGCGTTCAAGTACACAAACTATAAATACACAGAATTATGAGTGAAGTCATCAACGCTACACAACGTCAACGTACTGTTCTCTAAGTGAACGCTACAGTACCCTAACATACGCTACGTTAAGCGTCTATTTTTTTCGTTTCCTGCTTGTAACTACATATGTAAATATTATTCAAAATATTTTTCAATATCAGTCTAAGAAATATATTTTAATTAAGAATTCTCTTGTTCATTTATACTTCGAACGAGAACGAATCATGTTAAAAAAAAAATGGATCTACTATGACATGAATTGACCACTGAAAGTGCGTATGATTTGACACTACAGTATTAACAGTTTTTTCTTATTTTTCTTATCTTATTTTTTATCTAATCATTAAAACAAATATCTCTTTTTTTTTCTTTTATAGTAAAAACCAAGAACCATCTACTTAAACTTTCGCTGATAATAATTAGTTATTCAACGGGTCTGAGTGTAGTAAGACGGTTAAAATTAAATCAAAAGATAGAGCATGGATCGTTGGCAAAACAAAGTAGCTGTCGTTACTGGGGCTAGTTCAGGCATAGGTGCGGCTATAGTGAAGGATCTCGTTGCGGCAGGTTTAATTGTTGTAGGATTGGCGCGTCGACAAGAACGTATTGAGGAACTTAAAAATCAACTTGATGCAAGCCAAAAAAAACTACTGCATGCTATCAAGTGCGATGTTTCGAATTTGCAGTCGGTTAACGAGGCTTTTGATTGGATCGAAAGAACTCTGGGTGGCATTGATATACTAGTCAATAATGCCGGTACCGGGAATTTCGAACTATTGAGTACCATGGATGTCGATGTGGTTCAAAATATATTGCAGACGAATGTCATGGGCGTGGTATACTGCACACAGCGTGCTTTTAAATCAATGAAAGCTCGTAATTTTAATGGTCACGTTGTGCTGATTAATAGCGTTTTAGGACACGCAGTTTCGCCAATGCGGCCTGGTATGTTCTCCAGTACAAACATTTATCCAGCGACAAAATTTGCGCTCACCGCTATTAATGAAATATATCGTCAGGAATTCAGTGCACTTGGCACAAAGATTAAAGTGACGGTAAGTTGTTTGTCAAACTATTTCGTGTTTTTCCTGATAAGCTTAATTCTTTTATAGAGCATAAGTCCCGGACTTGTTGACACGGAAATAATACCTGATGACATTAAGGCAAGAAATAAAGAGTGTATCTTACAGGCCGAAGATATCTCACAAGGTGTTATGTTTGCCATTTCAACACCACCACATGTCCAAATACATGAGATGATAATCAAACCTATAGGCGGAATGTGATAGGTTTTTAATCATAAAAATGAAGTCAGAGAATTTTATTTTGCTGATAGGTGTTGACAGTTTTGTAGACATCATCTATAAATAACTACATAGTAATGAGGAATATTTAGATAAGATAGTCTTAATAAAAGTATACACAATTGCTATTTTATTAGATATGGCGTTAAAAATGTGATGTCAGTATGTGCAAAAAACGTTGCTATGAATTCCATTTCCATTGGCTGATTTTCTATAAAAGAGACAAACTTTACAAATTTTTGATAACGAAAAATGGGTATGTGGTTCAATCCGAGTGGTTAAAAAGTAACAAGAAAGACCAAAATTTATCAACTCCCTTTATGAATTTCTTTCAATACGTTTTTTTGTACAGTGCATACCAGGTGTATGCATAAGTTCTTTCCAGTTTGACTAAGAGATGGCGCGAGCGAAAACGCAGCATATTAATTTGACACGTACGTTATTTTTTTTCGTCTGACATTTAACTACAAACACACACAAGTTGAGTCCACCAAAAACTAGCGTCTTTGTTTTATCGTTCTGTGATCGTGCCGAGTTTTGTGCGCGAAAAAGAACATTTGCAGCACGTATAGCTTTTCTTATTTAATTAAAAGCAAAAGGTTGTTGAAAGTCATCATTTGCTGGTAGAAACATATGGTGACCCCGCATCAATTAGAACATGTGGGACATGGTTTCAAAAATTTAAAAAGTGATGATTTCAATGTGAAAGACAGGAGCGCTCTGGTAGATCATAAAAATGCGAAGACGAGAAATTGCAGGAGTTATTGGATGATGATCCAACTCAAACTCAACGGCAATTGGCAGAAGCATTACATTTGCCACAAGAAACAATCAGTAGACATTTATCACTCGATTTGATTGAACGTTAAGTGAAAACTCACTTGTGAAATGCTGCTTAAGTGCTACGAAAAGAAATCATTTTTGGATCGAATTGTGAATAAATTTGATTTAAAAACACGTAACGGAAAAAAACGTGGTTTTCACCTGGCGAAGCCGGTCTTCAACATCAAGACCAAATCGCTACGGCAAGAAGACCAAGCTATGTGTCTGGTGGGACTAAAGTGGTATTGTGTATTATGAACTTTTGAAGCCGCAATCATTTCACAACAAATGATTAATCGAAAGACAACCGGAATGAGCCAGAAGACATGGCAAAGTGTTTTTGTTACATGACAATGCGCCGTCTATCACAGCAAAACTAGTGAAAGACACCTTAAAATCGCTTGAATGGGATATATTTCTGCATCCACCGCACAGTGTCAGAATTTACAAAAATAGCTCTTTAAAACCCACAACTTTTTTTTTAAATTCTAATAAAATCTTATAAGAATTGTTTAAAAAATTTCCGAAATATCCCAAAAATGGAAATATTTTTCAAAAAGGTGACCGCACAAATTTTTGACGGTACTCGGAAAGTCAGACTAAAGAAAGCGATAAAAATAAAATTTTTTCGCATAGAAAAGTACGCAATTTTAAAGTTCTATATCTTAATAATATCTTTTGTGTTTGTTGATATATTTGGATGATTTAAAAAATAAAATAAGCCATAGAGTGTTCATTAACAGGAATTTAAAATATTTTTGAAAAAGTAATCGCACAACTGGAGATTATTGCACTAAGGAAATTCATCTTTTATGTGTTTTCAAAGTTAGACTTTTTTCTTTGGACAAAATCTCTCTTATATGAAAAAAAAGAAAGTTGTGATATGACATATATAAACAGCGATATTTGTACTAATAGAATCCGCATAAATTTTTTGCAAATTTTTGCGTAATAGATACA
Organism: Coremacera marginata; assembly: GCA_914767935.1. NCBI lineage: Eukaryota > Metazoa > Arthropoda > Insecta > Diptera > Sciomyzidae > Coremacera > Coremacera marginata. The sequence continues at coordinate 60,642,525 of OU612046.1, forward strand.
TTTTCCACTTTCTTATATGGCGCCTTAAACATCTCTGAAGTACATTTTTGAATTGTGGCATGAAATTAACCGATTATGTGTAAGAAGTCTGATGCAACAATTTGAGCAGCGGTGGATGAAAGTTCACAGAACAAAAACACTTTTTCTTACAATGAACAAGGATTGGCTCGAAGGTAACATTAATTATGCTCAATTTTTGTGTACTTCGTCACAATCTTCTTGCAGTGGTAGACTGCTGAAAGAATTTCGGGAATGCTGCGAATGGACAAAAATCAGGAAATCTACCGCATTTCTAAAACAACTTGATGATAAAACGATTTATAAAGCATCAGAGTTTAGGTTGAGAAAAATCTGGTAAACGAAATTCTGCTGTTTTAGCAATATAGTTATTTAATGCTTCTCCCAAAAGGAGTACTACACGTGATTGTACAGACTATACGAAAGGTAGAAGATAAAATATCTAGACTTACCCCAACAGTAATCATTGCAGCAGACGAGATAATTAATGCATGATTTGGATAATTTTGTGCATGATCAACGGATCAACAATAATTAAACTCGAAAATGCTACATAGGAGGGGCAACACCGAAAATAGTAAACCATCCAAGCGCCTTAGCTTATGAAAATGTTGATTTCAATATGTTTTCTCTAAGGTAATCACTTTTACATGTCTACATAAGATTTATGAAGTGCTTACTGCATATTGCTTATACATTGGATTAAAAAAAATGGCTAGTATCAGGTGAATAGAGGCTAAAACTTGTGGAGAGAAAATTGCACATCCAAAACAGATTCATTACAAAAACAGGGCTCTTAATTAATTTTCTGTACTTGCTCTTCATATAATGGACTTATCTTAGTTTGAAAATTGTATTAGTTTTGTTTGTGATTGAATTTTTGAATTTTATCATTTTATATTTGTAGAACATATAATCGGAATATATAAGCCGCTTTGTATGTGAGCAATGTCTTAAAGTAAAGGGACTTGCACCGTTTTTGAGTATTTGGGGCATGTCATCAATATAAATGTCTGTTCAAAATTTCATTGGTTTACCTACAGTGGTTTTACAGATATTAAGCTTAGTGCAGCTATGACTGCAAAATCTGACACTGTGTGCTGTACTCCCCAGACTTGGCATCATCTGACTATCTCCTCTTCCCATCAATGTAGCACCCGCTCGCAAAGCAGCACTTCAGCGATCTACGAATGGCTTGCCGCAAAAGACAAGTAGTTTTTCTGGCATGCTATTAATAAATTACCTAAAAGATTGGCGAAATATGTAGAAGCCGATGGCAAATATTTCGAATAAAAAAAATTTCATTTAAAATTTACGAAAATTACGTATTTTTTTGGGAGTTGTACGACAAGTCGGGGGAAAAAATGTCGAAACCTAAAATGTCGAAATATTAAAAGCCTACCCAAGATGTATTAAAGAAGGTGAAAGAACTAGGTGACGTCTATAAAATCAACACCGGTGCGCTGTCATATATTCGTCGTAGTGATGCCACTTTATTTTTCTTATTCCTTTGTGTGGGACAAACACTTTGAGAGGGAGTTTTGCAGTCGGGAAAGGAGATTAGCTAAGAAGCATCACAAACAGCCAAATTTTAGGGTTATTTTTTAGTTGTAAAAGTATTAAGTAATGTAAAGTGGTGGCGTTCCCTTTATTCAATATATATACGATTAGTTTTTTTTTACGTGAAAAACGTAGCTTTTTTCCTTCCATGTTGTTTCTTCGCATCTTCTTACTGTTATTAATTACTAATATTAAAGCTGTACAAATCGACTAAAGAAAATAAAATTTTATATGTTTTTAAAGATTAATTTTTATTAATTTACTATTGCCCATTGTTTCTTTTTTTGTATTGTTAATTGTTTATTCAAGTATTTAATTCGAAAATGCATTCGACATTTAAAAAAAAAAACGATTTAATTATATTAGAGGAGGATTTAATTATATTACTCAATTCAAGCAAATTGTTTTTACAATTTTTAACCGAATTAATAGTTCGTCCATAAAATTTATGGAAAATAGCTTCAAGGCCTTTAATATTTTCTAAAAATTTCAATGAAGGTTTTATTAGGCCTCCCTTTGAAACTTGGTCGATCCAAGTCCAGGTGCTTTCTTCGAACTCGTAGCCCTCCAACTTCAATTTTTTATAATGTATCCAGACACATATTCTAACGCATCTTCATGCAGTATGTCAAACTCTTCGTCCATTTTTATTTCCTCTGGAAACGCTGACTCACAATCATCAGACTTTTCATTGTCGTTAAAACGAAAATTTTCAATTGACTCGACGAAATCATCGCACACTCTATTCTTAATTAGAAAAATTTGATCTGTGTTTATGTGGAGCCAGCTAGTATCATCTGACTCAACGTTACCAGTGTTGTTGAGCAACTCTGTATTTCTCGCTATAATAAAATATGCAAGAAAATATTATGAACCAAAGTATTTAATTTTCAAATTACAATATTTTTGCTAGCATCAAGAATAGCTTTATATAATTTAAGTTGATAAATTTGAACTAACGTCAATTTTGTGTATAATAACGGATGTATCTTTTTGACACCAATTTGCTTTCCGCAGAATTTTTATTATTTTTAAACTAAGTTATATTTTATTAAATTTAGACCTTTAAAGTAATTTTTTTTAACAATCCTTTGAAATAATTCTTTTTCTTAATTTAAATATCATAAATATGCCAGTTTGCTTCTTAAAAAATTATTTTAATATATTCAGTTTTAAAACAAAATTAAATCTAACTTATTTATGTTTTTAAACATATTTCGTTTTAAAACCAAATTAAATCTAACTAATTTATGTGTTTAAACATATTTAGCTTCAAAGCAAATTAAATCTAATTTAACTATGTTTTAAATTTATTTTTATTAACCCTTAGCCTTCATTTTAATTATAAAAAAATCAAAGTGTCAGTGACTTCCTTAAAAATAGTTTAAAAGTACTTCTTGTCTTATGGGTTATTTAACATTTTCTTCTTTAAAATTGTATCTAATTTTATTGAACTTTTTAAAATTAAAGCTATATTATAGTCAGTTTATTTATAGTAAGTATTATAGTAAGTATTAACCCTAAAGTTAATGTCAATACGTTAAGTATTAAAACGTCAGTGTGCTCTTTAAAAAAAATTAATTTATCATTACTTTTGTGTACAAAAAAAGAAAAAGGAAAAACCGTTTTGAATAAAAAGATATTTACCTAGCAAATATTTACGCATCCTGTATTTGAATTCCATTGGACTAGGATGGTTGTACATGCCACCTTTACTCCGAATGGGGCCAAAGAAATGCTCTAGTAAATCCTGATTAAGTTTATTCGTCAAGACGTACTGCATTTTGTATTTGTCCCGAACGTATTCATAAAGCATTCGAAGTGAATTATTGGATATCATTATGCCTCTTTGAAAAGGTGCTATAGAATTCTTATTTGGCGTCATTATTTCACTCACTATGCTGTCGACCTCTTCTAACAACTTTTGTTGTTGCGCCAGAACTTGCCCATAAGGCTTTTGGTATGCAACGTTGGATGACGTTAAAAGCTTGGAATTAAAAACATCAAACCAGTCATTCACTATCTGAATGAAGTCGGCAGTATTTAAGGCGTTGTAAACGTATTTTCCCACGGCATAACAACGTCTTATTGCGCTTGCTGTAGAATTGGAAAAAAGCTGAGCCGCTAATTTCACTTTTTGCCTACCTAAAAGATAAATATACAGTTTAAAGAATACGTAAATTAATTTGTGCAAACTCCCATTTAATTCCATTTAATTCCATTGATAAACGTCAAAATACCCAAATCATATACATAATACCCTGTTTACCTGCATTCTGCACAGTTAGATGGTCATCTGTTAATTTATAAATAATTGAAACGTCCGATCCTCCCGCATTACTTCCTTTATAGTCTGTGGTGTTACAACAGAGTTCTTATATATAAGACCTGTGTCCAAAAAGTGGTTCCTTACAAGTTTTAGGAGGTGAGGAACGTTTGCAAAAACGAAGATTTTTTCATCTTCATTTGAAGGATGAACGAACCAGGTTTTGTCTAAGAGGTAAAATTTTAAGCTTCAATAAAACATTTTTTAAACAAAAATATTTTAAGTCATTTTACTTATAGAAATTCCAATTTCTCTCCATAGTGATTGGTTAGTTGGGCCCATGTCTGACACCACATGATTGCCACAACTGGATATCCTGAATTATAAAGCGTCTTGATGATGTCAAACAAGAGCTCTTTGGTCATCTTAGTATCAAAGGCATAAACAATTGGTTGCTTCCAAGACGATTTAAGGCAGCGAACCATTGCGACTTGGACGTAGTTTACTGGTGCCCTTACCAGATATTGATGGATCATGTTCGAAAGTTAAAGCAACCTCCATTTGATCACGCAAAGTTTATCCTCCTTTGAGCGTTCATCATTTTTCATTGCCTTTAGTGCAAATCGCTGAATTCCTTCCACTAATTCAATTTTCCGAGCCCATTTTGAAAGTGTGTCAACACACGGCAGTGGGAAACCCATTTTGTTGAGGTGTCTATAAGCTCTTGGTCCAGCATCTAGCAGAACTATCTATGACGATATGTCTTCTCATCACCAATGTATTTTTTTATTAGTACTTCCCAACTTCCGGATTTGGCCTTTGGTGAAAATCGCATTGAGGTTTTTTGACAAATCGCTGGATCATCGCTCTTTAGTATTTTGACGTCGTTATTTAGCAGAACAATTTTTTTTTTAAATTCCTCTATATGCGCTATATAAAATAAAGAACAGTAAATCAAAACTAACTGGCAATGCCAACAGAAATGTAAACAAACGTGAAATGAATCAGATGTCTTTTTATGAAACAAAACTAACATTGTATTTTTTTATATTTACTTACTCAGTCTGTGTACTGCAATCTATTGATTGGGTTTTTTTGAGGTTATCCGCTCCAAAATCTATTTATATTTTGTACCGGAGGCCTTACATGCAACGACGGCATTGCGCTCGGCATCAGACGTGCTTATATTCATAATGGATCACCAGGAGCATTTATGGAATCCTGCATCCTGAAATGTTTTCCGCAGACTGTACCCGTGGGCTTTAGCCGCAACAGTCGATCCACTTCTTTCTCCGAAAATCGTCCTTTGGAACTTGAAAAAAGGAATATTCTCCTTATTCCATGTACTATCGCAAATGTCAAATAGCACAGCTTTTAGACTATTAAATATAGTTTTTATTTAAGAAAATCGCACAAGAATCACTAAAATCACAATTAGAGAAAAGTCACTCTAGACGCGTCTTGTTTACTCGAATCAATAAGAACACGTAACAAAACATTGGATTTTTCATTGGATTATCGCTCAAAATATGGCATTACTTCATTTTGTTTGATTTTGACAGCGCACCGGTGTTGATTTTATAGACGTCACCTAGTTCTTCCACCTTCTTTAATACATCTTGAGCCTACCTACGCCGAAGACATTTTTGATCGAAATAAAAAATGCCAAAGAAATTAAAATGTCACATTTCAAATAAAACAATGAAACTTGAAGTTAAACAATGTGTTTTATTAGTTTCGTTGCTAGTTATATAAAAAACAGATCAAATTCAATATAAATTATAGCAGATATTAATGACCTTATTTTCTAAAATAGACACAGTCATCTTACTTGGAGTTAAAACAAAAAAACAACCCAAGTGAGGTTATTGCGTGTCTTTGACGAAATAAGGCCATAAGACTCCAAGTCGCAGATATAATTACGTTTGACTGTGACTTTGATTTAGATTGTAAGAAAAACATGGTAACAAACATTTTTAACATGATGAACAATCTGCAAATTTGTTGATTTTAAGAAAGTTACCGCTATCTCATTGAACTAACTGCATCAATTCACGAATTGCTCACATAATTTTAATAGAATTTCAGTTATCGATAAGAGCTGAGGGATTTTTTTATAAATACTGTACAGTCACCTTGCATTTCACAAAAGAAGTAGTAGTAATGGATACCGCTCCAGCTAATGAATATCCTGACTGTAATGAAATTGAAAGCAAGTAATTAAAAAAAAGCTAAACATTTAGAAAATAGGGAATGAAAAATGTTGGCCAACATTTCTAACTTTAACTTTAACTCTATTATAATCTGTATCTATTTAACCAACTCTTAAAACCATTCTAGTTTTAGTCAAAACTTGTTCAAAGTTGTAAAAACAACAAAATTTTTATTTTATTTGGTACAAATTTGAATTTACTTTTCATTTCTATCAGCCACAATTTGATTTAATTGTTTGTTTTCGATTTATCTATAATTACAACAACTTTAATTAAACTATGGTTGTTATCATAACAAAATATTTTTGCACTCTCCACCTTAAGTACTTGATAAGAAAAAAAAACAAAAAATAACTAAAAGAATTGATTAAAATTAATACAAACAACAACTAAAAATGTCAGTTGTCTTTCTACCGCCAGAGTGTGAAGTCTTATAAGTATAAAAAATTTTTTAATCATGGAACGTTGGCAAAACAAAGTAGCTGTTGTTACAGGTGCCAGTTCAGGCATAGGTGCGGCTATAGTGAAAGATCTCATTGGTGCAGGATTGGTGGTTGTTGGGTTGGCGCGACGAAAAGAACGTGTAGAGGAACTGCGGAGTCAACTTGATCCAAATGAACATAATCAATTGCATGCGGTCAAGTGCGATGTTTCGAATTTGGAATCGGTCAACGAGGCCTTTGACTGGATTGAAAAAACTCTGGGTGGCATCGATATACTAGTAAATAATGCTGGTACCGCCAAATTCGGTCAATTGAGTACAATGGATGTTGAAGTGGTGCAGAATATATTGCAGACTAATGTCATGGGCGTGGTATATTGTACACAGCGTGCCTTTAAATCTATGAAAGAGCGCAATTTTGATGGCCATGTAGTGCTGATTAATAGTATTTTAGGTCACAATGTCATGGCAAATCAGCCAGGTCAGCTACCTAGAAGCAATATCTATCCATCGTCAAAGTTTGCTATCACCGCGATTAATGAGATATATCGTCAAGAGTTCAGTGCACTTGGTACAAAGGTTAAAGTAACGGTAAGTTCTTAATTTGTTGATATACAACTATGTAGAGCTTTCTTACAAATTTAATTTTTGTATAGAGCATTAGTCCGGGACTTGTTGCCACAGAACTAGTTTCCGATGAATTTCAAAAACTGATGGCCGATCGTATTCTTCAGCCAAAAGATATCTCACAAGGTGTTCTTTTTGCCATTTCTACACCACCACATGTGCAGATTTATGAGATGATTATAAAGCCGGTCGGCGAAATAGCTTGAATTTTGCTTATAGGTTAACTTAGCTACATGCAGTCTTTTTCAAAAGATTTTCGTTCAACGCTTGTTTAGTTAAGCCATGTTTAAGACTTTACGCAGCTTTTACGCAACCTTGCTTTAATTGTTATTCATAAACATATTTTTACTCATTATTTAAGTTTTTAAAGTTTGTGCCTGAGCAATGGAAAATCTTTTACGAAAATAAAGAATTCTTTTAGTTGCAGATCTGGAAAAAATTCGTGGGGGAGGGGAGGCGGGTTAAAATATCACGGTAAAATATCTAAATCACTTTTAAGATTTACTGAAAATTGGTCTATTCACAATTCGGCTTATTGAATTGTCTAGAAACCATTCGTCTAAAAACAATTCGCCTAGAACATTGTAGGAAAAGACAAATTATAGTTAAATGAATTATAATAAGTTCAATAAAAAGCTAGTCGAATACGATAAACCGGTATGACCGTCTGCGAATTTTTAAAATATTCGACCTAAACGTCCAAACCAGACGAATGAAAAATTTTTTATTAAAAAAGATGCACGCCAAAAAAAGTTTCCATTAACTTTTTCAACCAAGTCAAATGACTTGGTCCGTTTTCATATGAAATTCCTTTCATAAACACGAATCACTTTATCCATTGTTTCGGATTCGTCTCGAATTCGGAACGGACTATGAACCGAAAAATCTTTATGAATAACGATGCTTTCTTTAAAGTCTGTTTAACTCATTACTGCCCAATGGGTATTTCAATACCCAAGAAAATGTTAACACGAAAAAATAGGAAAATTAAAAAAAAAGAAAGCGCGCACCTTTTCCAGATAGCCTAAGGTATCTTCTATGGAACTAAAAAACCGACTGCAATATTTCGACATTCCTGGCAGTCACACCTGCAATCTCACTTATGTCATACCTCAGGTGTGTGCTCAGGTGATTTTATTTTTATGTTTTCTATCAACTTCCATGGTCCCTCGGGCACATATTACAGAAATGCATCAAAATCGTACGAGCCGATCTATGGGCAGGCTTTGATGGGTTAAATTAAGCAACCTCTAAAATGAGATTAGGAATTAGTCTGTTCACTTTTGTTTATTTAATATTGTTTATACTTGAACGTTACCTTGAAAAAAGCACTGATAAACATTTTTGTAAACAATCCCATAAAAAGCTATCATAAACTTTCATTCATAAAGTAAAAATAAAAGTTATTTGATACTAGTCAGTGGCGGACTGGCCATACTGTAGTATCTGCAAAATTCCAGATGGGCCATTACCATTTTGGGGCGGTATTTTCTTATGTACGTAACTTTTGAAGTATTCTTGTACAGTATATTTTTGATGATATTAACTATGATTTGAGCTTATTGGTAACTAAGGTAAAATAAATCTGAAGCAATCTTGCATCAAAGTAGCATGTTTCTTTTTTAAGTAGATTTAAAATAAATTAGTGTGTAAATATTATTAATAATAAACCAAGATTGAATAAAATATCACTTAATGATCAGTACTTATACTATAAGTAAAAAAATAATTTACCAACATTTTAAATTTTTGTGTATATATACTATTTCTACTATTTATAGTTGTAGTTGTAACAACGGACCACTTTTTAGATCAGATATATATAGGGCTACCAGATATTTTTTGGAAAAGTCGGGATTTTGCAAAATAAAAAAATTCCGGACAAAGATGAAATCGAGAAGAGATTTGTATATCTACTTTTACATTTTCAATGGTGAGGCGATTTCAATAATCCGTCAAAACTGACTCACTCAGTGAAATCAGTCGTTCTGCATCGGCACTTCATGTTGGTATAATGAAACAAACTGAAATACCTTTAAAATATTTGGCAGTGGGCTTGGTTATAATAGGAAATTCAAATTTTCAATTGATTTTTTAATCATTTAGCGCATTTGGTACTAATTTAGTGATGTAAAAAAAAAAAAACATAGGAATTATTTTTGACGAGTTATAAAAATAATGGCGGCCGTGGCATAGTGGGTAGAGTGTGTGACTCTTACGCCAGAGAACCCAGGTTTGAATCCTCCATCCGAAATACAAAAGTTTTTTCAATTGAATTAATTTTTCTGTTCGGCCGTCACCTCTCTGCAGACAATGGCAAACCTCAGATAGTAAAAACTGCCATGAAAAGCTTCTTGAGAACATAAGCCGTTCGGAGTCGGGTAAAACGTGTAGGTCCAGTTCTCGATCATTTGTGTGCAAACATTTCACTTCACACACAACACGACTGATCATAAGAAGCTCGGTCTAAGTCCTTTCAAGGGCTGAAATGGCCATTTCGTTTTTTTTTTTTTTTTTTATAAAAATAATACAAAATTTTTGTATTTTGGAAAATCTTGACATTTAGCGTCCCGCGTAAGGTCTTCGCGGGACGCACATTTTTAAGCAAAAATCGGTACAACCCGCGTGGAGAACGGGACCTGACAGTCCTAGATATGTATATATCAAAATTAAGAAAAAGAAGCATATCAATATATTTTAAGACTATAGTAATAAGAGATGAGTATAAACTAAATTTTATAAAATATAATTTATATAAATTTATATATATTTATAAAATATCTTGCTTTCAAAATCTTAACATTATTGCTTAATTCTACTACATACTTGATTTTTACTTCACAATTCCGGAATGCTAGTCTAGCATTTCCTAATTTCTTGTCCGAGATTGTATCTGCCGCGGAAAGCATTCTTTTTGTCCAATTATTAATTGCAACGTTTAACAAAAATGCTATAAATGCATTTAATGTAGGAATGTTCGACGTTGTGATTGATTCACTACAGGGGGCCGGGCTACGGCGGCCGTTTTACATACGCAATAAGCCATCTACAGGTACCCTTTTCTCCGGTCCTATGAGAGATATTAACATATTTTTTTTTTGCTTTTTTTTAATTGGTTCTTAAGAATGCTGACAATTCGATAAAAACAAAATCCATACTATAGCTAAAATTAAGTTTTGGTTTTTTGAGCACTTCGGTTAAAGAACTAAGAAGACAATTGAAAATATTTTGAAGTTTATTGGTTCTTGAAGAATTTTAGTTTAAATAAGCCCCATAAAAAAAAATATCCATAGAAATAAAAATCAATTGCCACATGTAGTCCGATCAACACTTGAAAACGCGCCTACCGGTTTGGTTTATTTTTTTTTGTGTATGGAATTTTTAGGATAAGGTTTGTATAAAAGAAAATTTTTGAAAAATCAATCGGAAAAGTTGGAAATAGGAGGTGTGGCAAATCCAATACAACAAAAATTTGCCATATCGAATAGCTGTGGAATTATTGCTCGCATAGCCTTAGAGTTCCATATCCGACTTCAATTTATACGTACCGTTCCACTGGAATTAACTGATAGACGTTGGATGTGGGGCATGGCACTTTTTCAGCAGCACAAAGTTTCTGTATAACTTTTGAACTATAAATTACACATCAATGAAACTCGGTATAAACTTACTATTTAGTCGTATACTTTGACTGATGAAATTGAGTGAGCATTGAACAAGGGGACTCACAGTGTCGCGGATGCGGACAAAAGTAAAAAGAAAATATTTTTTGATGGAATTTAAAAAACAAAGTATACAGATTTACACATTGGACTCTTATTGGATCTATTTGGATTTAAAAGGGTTTTATAATATCTTTTCAGTTGCAGACATGCCACACCCCCTAATGTGGCTCTGTCATGCAATTTAATTTTTCACAGTTTAATACTCTAGATTTCAAAATCCTAAAAACGTTTCTTAAAAAACTAAAATAAACTTTTTTTTATTGCATTTAATTTTTTTGTGTTTTATCCTTAAATTTCGTTTGAAGAAATTCACGAACACATAAGTTATGGGCAATACTCTAGTGAGTATATGAGTGAGCATTGGGCAAGGGGACCCACAGTGTAAAATAGAATTGTTATTTCATAACAAAAAATAAAATAGTTGTTATGAATTTTCGAAGTAGCTAGAGTCGGCAAATCAGACGCGTTTTACTTTTGTGACTATTTTTATCAATTTATGAGGTATTGAATGTATATACTGCTATTTTTAATGTTTATAACTTGAAAATGTTTTTTTTTTGCGTTGACGGAGGTAAGCTCAAGAACTGCTGTACCGGTTTTAGTGGAATTTTTACTATTCTGACAATAATTTATTGTAGAGTGTCCATGTGTACTTAGAATTTTTATTTATTAAATAGCTGAGAATTTTTGGCCAATTATCTCGCGTAAGTGGAAATTTTTTCAAATTCAGGTCTTTTTTGCCATTTCCTGCCTAAAACATAACAGATATGTCGATATAATGTATGGAGAAATTAAAGATTTCGCAATTCCAACAAATATCTAGGTGTCATATATCTAGGATCAATAATTTTCTAGCAAAAGTTATATTTTAGTGAAAAATTTTATCAATTTCTTGCAAGCAGTCATTTGTGGATTGGCTTCGACGATGTCATTGCTTGCAGCTAGCAGAAGATTGCTTTGGTTTCACCCAAGGCATAATTAACAAGGTAATGTCGTCTCGGAGCGGTGAGAACCGCAGTTGTCAAACACATACAATATTATAATTTGCAAATTTTGTTAACTATTCGTTCTGCTTTTATTCTTAAGAACCTGCTTTTGACAGGTGTGGTACCCACCTCAAGAGAGAATTTTAACTAATAACACAACCTTGCCTTATTATACCATTATAATACCAGTGCTCAAAAAATATACTCTCTGCATGGAAGCTGTCAAAATCAGCTGTTTATCTCGAGTTTCTTTGTGTTCACTTTTCGCAGTTGATTTTAGGTTACAATTGCTACAAGTTTTTTTGCAAATTTAAGACTTCTTTCACATTTTATAGTTTTTACTATATTGTTTTTAAAACATTTTCAGTAAAATTATCACAAATTTAACACACGTGAAAGCACAGTTTACAACTTGGAAACATTTATTTACTTCGTTTGCGATTTCTACGAAATTCGTCGTTTTGACAACTAGCCGGCATATTCATTATGCACTATTCGTTGTCGCGTGAGGACACCAAGCGAGTCGGCCCAACCTTATAATTATGCCATGGGCGCCCCATAGCTCACTGAGCACTCTCTGAGCGTAACTTTTTACATGTATACAATAATATGGTAGAATAAAAGAGGGCGTATGAATTTCGGACTCCGCTCTTTTTCTCATAGCCAAAATTGTAAAAATCAATGCAAATCCGTTTTTTTGCTTACATTTTTCCAATTAAAGCTTTCTCATTGCTTTCAGATTTTCTGTGACGTTACGTACGTACGTAAGAGAGTATAATTCAGTCGTTCGCTGACGGTGATGCTGTGAAGAATTATGTCGCTTTGCGCTGCAAATTGTATGAGCTTAGTGTGCGAGACTCGAGAGCACTATGACTTTTCTTACAAAAATTACTGCAATTAAATAAAATTTCCAATATCTTTAATAATAAAATTCATTTTCTGTTTATTTGCTTTTTTTGTTTGTTTGACTTTTGTACAAATCCAAACTTAAACTTAAAACGTGTATTACTTGTATCCTAGATTAGGTTATTGCATGTTTTTACTGCCCACAAAAAAATAAAAAATGCAATATTTTCGACTGTTTCGATTGTAAGAAACTAAAATTTGGCAATTTAGTTTGTATGGTTACTTTCGGCAATTGTTCCAAAAATGGGTTTCCATTCCCTCTATTGACGCCCACAAATCAATCAAAATGCTATTTTGCCGTATAAGACTGAAATTTGGTAATTAAGTTTGTTACTGTTTTGCTAAATATTGCTAACTGTCCTAAAAATGGGCGTGGTGGCACTATAATTACGCCCACTTTTAAGAAACAATTAAGCAACCAAAACTTCTGGTCTGATTGCGCTGAAATTTTGGCCGTCGATTGTGTTCGAGCACGAGATGGTTTACGGAAAAAGATGTTTGTCACATCCCCTTCGCCGCCCACACAAAAGAGGATGGTTGCTGGAACGTCACGGACAACTGAGTCCTGCTAGTATAACATATTTGTAACACAGTTTCTTTGGTTGGTAATCGGTTGGTAATCGCTTCTGTATCGCTTTGGTAATAGGTTGGTAATGACTTCTGTAGTCGGCAATCGGTTGGTTATTGCTTCAGTATTCGGTTGGTAATCCCTTTGGTATTCGGTTGGTAATCGCTTCGATAATTGGTAATCGGTTTGTAACAGCTTCTGTAAACGGTAATGGGTTGGTAATCGCTTTTGTAATTGGTTGGAAATCGCTTCGATAGTTAGTAACCTGTTGGTAATTGCTTCAAAAAAGGTAATGGGTTTGTAATCGCTTCGATAATCGGTTGGTGATCGCTTCGGTAATCGGTAATTGGTTTGGTAATCGATTGGTTATCGCTTTGGTAATCGGTTGGTATCCGCTTCGGTGATCGGCCTGGTAGTTGGTTCGATAATCGCTTCGGACTTCGGCTTGGTCGATGCTAGGTAGTCCCTAAAAGGAAATGCTGTACAGCAATAATTTCTGTTACGCTAACAGCGTGATGATATCGCGAATCTATAGTTTTGCTCTCTACCAAAAAGTGCTCAACACCCTTTAAGAAGTTTTCACTTCAAAAATTAAGTGTGCTAATTTTAATTAAGAAGTCCCCAGGTATCACTTATCAAGTTATGAGGACGTTATTATGATTTCGCACTAGAAAAAACAAGAAAAAAGCATTTGGTGCAAACAAATAATAAAACTCTGTATTTTGATTATTTTTTATAAATTGCTATGTTAGTGTGTGTTAATTGTAAGAAAAAATTTAATATTTTTTAGGCGGCGCTAGCGCCGAGCCTAGGGCGGCAGAATGTCTTAATCCGCCACTGAGAACGGTCCAAATTTGAATGAAAAATGAATCAAATTGTAGCAATATGACATGGATTGAACCGCTGAAAGCTTGCATGATTTGACACTACAGTATTAACAATTTCTTTCTATGTACACCTTATTGTCTAGCTATTTGCATTTTATTATCGTATACTTAAAATAAATGGTTTTCTTTTATAGTAATTCCCAAGGATATATATTTCAACATTCGCTGAAACAAGTTAGTTGTCTAAAAGGTGTCAAAGTATTAAGACGTTTTTAATTAAATCAAATGATATAGCATGGATCGTTGGCAAAACAAAGTAGCTGTTGTTACTGGAGCCAGTTCAGGCATTGGTGCGGCTATAGTGAAGGATTTCGTGGCGGCAGGTTTAATTGTTGTAGGATTGGCGCGTCGACAAGAGCGTATTGAGGAACTTAAAAATCAACTTGATACAAAGAAAAAAAAAGTACTGCATGCTATCAAGTGCGATGTTTCAAATTTGGAATCGGTCAACGAGGCCTTCGATTGGATCGAAAGAACTCTGGGTGGGATCGATATACTAGTCAATAATGCCGGAACCGCCAAAGGCGGTCAGTTGAGTACAATGGATATTCAAGTGTTGCAGAATATATTGCAGACTAATGTCATGGGAGTGGTATATTGTACACATCGTGCCTTTAAATCGATGAAAGAGCGCAGCTTCGATGGCCATGTAGTACTCATTAATAGTGTGTTAGGCCACAATATCATGGCAAGTCAGCCAGGTCGGCTCCCTAGAAGCAATATGTATCCACCGTCAAAGTATGCTATCACCGCGATTAATGAGATATATCGTCAGGAGTTCAGTGCACTTGGTACAAAGGTTAAGGTAACGGTAAGTAATAAATTTGTTGATATAACTACATAGTTTTATATAGCTTTTTTGCAAGTTTTATTTTTGTTTAGAGCATTAGTCCGGGACTTGTTGAGACAGATCTGGTTTCCGATGAATTTAAAAAACTGATGACCGATCGTATTTTACAGCCAGAAGATGTCTCACAAGGTGTTCTTTTTGCCATTTCTTCACCACCCCATGTGCAGATTCATGAGATGATTATAAAGCCGGTTGGCGAATTGTTTTGAGTTATGCTCAACTACGCCACTTGCAGTAATATTCAAAACGATTTTCGTTCAATGCTAGTTAAGAATTTAGTTAAGCATTCTTTAAGGTCTTACTCAGCCTCTATGTAATCTTGTTTGAATTGTTATACATAAACATTCATTACTAAAGTTTGTAAAGATTGCGCCTGAGCAATGGAAACTCTTTTACAAAACTAAATATTATATATATTATTATTAACTATTATTATAAAATAAATATACAATAAAATATTAAAAGCACTAGCACCTATGGCTATCGGCTTAGCAAAAATAAATAATTCATTTACATTTGCTAATTTGTTAAAGGTCAGCTCGTGTACCAGGTGCGTGTTTGGAATAAAATCTATATCACGGTACAATATCTAAATCACATTTTATATTTGCGATAAATGAGGCTATTTAAAATTCATCTTCATTCATTCATCTTATGGTCTAAAAACCATTCGTGTAAAAACAAGCCGTCTTTGTATGAATTATAATTAGATGAATTGTAAGCACCTATCACCGTCAGCGAGTCGAATAAAAAAATCAGCCGAATTTGCTGAGCCGGTAACACCATTTGTGAGTTTTCCAAATATCATTCGATCTAAACGTCAAAAACAGCCAAATAAAAAATAAACTTGGTGAGTAGCCAGGGAATGCAGAATTCGTTTGCAACTTATTTAAATGTCAACATTTTTAAAAATAATTTAAAGCCGTTAAATAATTTTTTTATTAGGTGTTTTCTCATTAACAGTATTAAGAGTACACGGAGAGAATTGTTCGCATAAGTTTTGCCTTTATGCTTAATTTGTGCAAAAATTTATCACAAAAAACAACTAAGATTAACTAAGTATAGAAAGTGCTTAGTAAAGCAAAACATATGATTATTGATGTATTCAACTTATTCTCAGAGATAGTATAATTTATGTGAAAAATGTGCATAGATTTATGTTATTTACCACAATTTATAGGCAAAATATTCATAACCTAAATATAGGATGCGTATAACTAATGGCTTAGATTCGTTAACTTATGCATAAGATGGGTATAACTTATACGAATGATTCGTTACCTTATGCAAAAGATGCGTTTAATTTATTCTTAAGATTCGTTAACTTATGCATAAGATGCGTATAACTTATACGTAAGATACGTTTAGCTTATACGCCAGGTGCATATAACCTATGCAAGTAAATACGCGTTTTTTATGGTCCCCTTAATCGCTGAAACTGAGGCCAATTTTGAAAATTCTATAATTTCTTTTCCAAGAAGCTTTAATAGAAAAATTGAATAAGTTCTTTAATTTAAGATTCTTTTGAGACTTTTACTACTTGGGCTGAATAGTCTAGGGACTTTTATTGGAAACAAGTGATTATTGGCAAATTTATATTCATTCCTCAACATAGTTGCCTTCGATGGCGATATACTTGGTGTAGCCATTTTACAATATTTCGATACCCTTTCTGCAGTAGTAATTTCATCTGAAGCTCTTTCCCTGGAGCCACCGCTTGAGGTTTGAAATTAAATAATATTTAAAAAAATATATAAAAAAAATATATATATATTTGTTTGTTCAACTACCAAATATTAGCGTCCCACAAATAATGTGGTGTCCCACAATAGATTTATTATTTAAATATACTGTATCAAAAATACTTTCATTTATATACCTATTATTTTTAAATTTAAGAAGTTCCTTCTTTTTATAACAAGAAAAATAAAATTTTATTATCAGTTGTAAAAATATATTGAAACAAAAACGTCACGAAATAAAAAATATAATGTTCAAATAATAAAATTTTTAAAAAATAACAAATGTGTATTAAATAAAAATTGCTAGATAAAAAAAAATATACAAAAGTTTGCCCACAACAAGCAGATAATAGTCGCTTGGGGGCAAGTCTGGAGAATACGGTGGATGAGCACAGCTGCGAAACGCGGGTTGGCGAGGGGGCAAGAGTAGGTGCTTTAAAAAACATTATAAAATAAATGACACGAAAAATGATAGTAAAGCAAAATCGAATCATGATACGATGCGATTATGTGCAACGAATAGACGTGTTTTTTTAGTGTCAGCAATTAAAACGTTTTATAGCTGGTTTATTCAACTAAAAAAAAAAAACGAAATGGCTATCTCAGCCCTTGAAAGGGCTTTGACCGTGCTACTTATGATCAATTGTGTTGTGTGTGATGTGAAATTTTTGCACACAAATAATCGAGAACGGGACGTACATGTTTTACGCCGACTCCGAACGGCTTATGTTCTCAAGAAGCTTTTCATGGCAGTTTTTACTCTCTGAGGTTTGCCAATATCTGCAGAGAAACAATGAGAAAAAATATAAAAATTAATTCGATTGAAAAAATTTTCTGTGTCAGATTCGAGGATTCGAACCTGGGTTCTCTGGCGTAAAAGTAACACACTCTACCCACTACGCCACGGCCGCCTAAATAGTTTATTCAACTAAATAGTTTTATTTTGTCATCACCTATTAAACACAAACTGCCGTGTTGATACATATTTTTCTTTTTAATCAACTTATAAAGTTAGTCGATAATTTTAAAAATTTAATATCAATTAAAAAATGTCGAATATAATAAAAAAACACATGAAGTGCTATAAGTCGAATAAGTCGCAAGCTTACTGCTCCGGTGACCCCCGTCGGTACTTGCAGCTCACGATCGGATGACACATCGACTGCAGTTACACTTATACTCTCGGAAGCAAGCTGAATTGCATAAGAGACAGTATGAGGGTAGAGTGATGGAGAAATTTGGTGAGGTAACTGTAGAGCTAACGAACCACCCCTCTCTTCTACGCTAGATGAAGAAATAAGAGCGCTGATGACACAAGTAGAGTCGTACGAAAATTATGGTATCTCATCTGACGTCATTATTAACGGAGTTCCCTCTGACCATCGAGAGCGGCATGCGATATTGCTGTTTGTACTGCCGTCATAAGGAAGAGTGCGGCATCTACATTTTTAAAAAATCTGAGCAAAACGCTTCAGAATAAAAAGACAATATTTTATGAAAAAGCGATGGAACTAATTATAAAAATTTAGTTCGTCAGAAAAGAGAAGCGTACTACAATATAAATCATAATGTTATTTTAAAGAAATTACCCAAACTGCAACAACTGTGGCATAAAACACTGTACTTGCCGCTTTTTGCTTCTTTGCTCTCCGATTTCATTCAATTTAAGACATTGAAAAAACGCCCGTATCTACGTCATTTTTCGCATCTATAAAGAAAAGTTTGCTTATTATAATTTAAAATGCCATTAAAACCATCTTACCAATATAAAGGCTCGGTATTCTTAGAGTTAAAGTAAAGAAATAAATAATATGCATAATCAAAAAGTAAAAAAAATTCAAATGACTCAAATTCTACTTTGTATGACTGGAAAAAATTGTGTCTTGGAAAAAAATAAAAAAAACTAAGTCAAAATGCGGCATCTACGTGTAGATACGGCATTTTTGACTCTGTTTGTGTAGATACTGCGTTTTATTCTGAATTGATTCCTAAATTGTGTGTAGATACGTCAATTTAGTTAAAAATATATAGACATGGGACCAAAAATTCCTGATTTTTATTTTATATTCTTAAAGAGGATGGATAACTTATAAAGAAAATATAATAAAATGCATTTTGATTTTCATGCTAAGTGCTAAGGCAGTGTACGTGTTTTTGTTTTTGCATAAGCGCAACTGACGCTTTTGTAAAGTTTTCATTTCACTCCGGTTAATACCTTCGCTAAAGAAGCTAAAGCTTCAATAAAATAAGTGAAAATCTAATTAAATTACACTTCCCCTAGTTCGCGGGATATATACGATGGGAAACTAAAAAATGTTCTTTGTAATATCTAAAGACCCAACTTAGTTTTTGCTGAGTTCTTCGGAATTTTTAAAGATCTTTAAGCGCCCCGATTGACTTCTTTGTTTTGTTTTCACCAATTTTATTTCTGACGAAATTTCATCAGAATTTCAAAAATCATTTCTTTAAATTTTTTGCTTCCACGAGTTTCCTATAACCTAATCTTAAGTATTATCAATCAAAATTGTTTCCCGTTCTTTTAGCTTCCGCCCTTAATTTATCCAATAGAGTATACTAACAGTAACATCACGATTATTATTGAGCAAACTTTCGAACTCCGCACTGACTGTTCATTCATTAAAATTACTGTCTATGCCCATGATTTTGTTTTATGTTTATTTATTTACATTGCTTTTCTGTACAATTTTGGGTAATTTTCTGTGTTGGAAATTAACAACAAAAACACTAAAAACATCATTGTTATCATCATCAACATCATAATCATCAGCATAGTCATCATCATAGCAACAATCAAAGGCTTTTCAGTTGCACTGATTTACGTACTCGTATTTTATAATTTGTGCTCATTGTTTAAGCCTACTGATTTGTCATTGTTGTTGTTGTTGTTGCTATTTTAGCACAGTCGCCACAGTGTTTGTATTCAGACCCATTGTTGTTGCCTATCTGCTGCCTGTTGTTGTTTTAGTTGTCATTGTTCGAAAATTTGTTAAATTTTGTGCTGCTAAATCAACAAATCCTGGCTGTCGACTTTTCTGTTGTGAATAACAACAGTCAGTAAAGCTATGTAAGAGTGGAAAATTGTTGTTATTGCTTGTTGGATAATGTTTCGAACGTGTTTGCATTAAACTCTGTTGACTACTTAAATATGACAAAATGTTAAAATATATTTTGTAATTAATACGATATAATTTTTTGACGGTGGAAGTGAAAAGAATTCGTGGTGAGCTTGAGAGAATTGGAAAGGGAACACAGGTCCGTAGTCGGGGGGAAGAGTGGGGGGAAGGTTTCTAGGTTCCAAGCCCTAAAAAGTAAAAACAGGACTGTTTAAAATAAAAGTTCTTTGCCATTAGGAAATCTATTTAGAAAAAAGCTTCGAAGAGTCTTAAAATAAATTTTAAGAATTCCAAATTACAAGCAATACTCAACCATTTCTTAAAATAAACTTTAAGGATTCTTTATTACAAGCACCGTTTGAACAAGAGTGCAGTGAGAAAAAAAAACAATAGGTAAATCACCTTAGTCGGCTTGGGTAAAGAGAATTGTATGGGAATTATAAGCTTATGCTTATTCACCTAAGCAATTTATTGTTTAATACATTGCTTTGCCAAAAAAAAAAAATATATATTTGATTCACCTAAGCCCAAAATTCAAAAATACAAAATTAAAATACAACTGGCGGATGGCTTAAGCATAGTTTAGAGCTATTTTCTGCAAAAAAAAAAAAACACACAGCTGCGTCATTATGCACACGAGAGAAGGATAGATTTGATAATTGAATGGTTTTTTTTTGTAATAAAACCACTTTTAAATTCAAAAATAACATAAAGTAAATTAAAAAATACACACTAATATTCACACCAGTAAATTTTATTACATTTTATCAACAAAAAGAAAAAAAAAATTTCTTTGCCTGCCATGCGGAATCGAACCCTGGAACTTTTGGTGTCAGTCCATCGCTCTACCAATTGATCCAAGTGGCCTTGCTGCTGTTTGCTGACATAACTGCAGCTACGTTAATTCACCTAAGCAATTTATTGTTTAATACATTGCTTTGAAAGCACATACTTCGATACCCTGCAAAAAAAAAAATATTTGATTCACAGATGTTAATAGATGCTGTACTACCAGATGCAGTATGTCGCAGTAATCTGTTGATAGCTGCAGCATAGCGTCAGTTGTAATTAATATTGAATAAATCACTCCGCGTAACGAAGAAGTTTGGCTCAATGCGTAGCGTAGTGTCTTCGTACACAGTGGTATCGTTTGGTGTGGGTTCGAATCTCAACGGCATGCGAAGGTAAAATCTTTGTATTTGATATTTAATTTAATTTAATTTAATGTTCTTGTTATAATAGATGCCAATCAGCAAGAAAAGCCGAGGAGAAGTCATTAATTTAATTTTTAAGAAAAAAACGGTGTTGATAAAAGAAAAATTCGTGTTGTTGCCGATTTCAGTCAAGCAAATCACAGAACGAGAGGCGGCGCCAGCTTCAACAAAAAAGGAACCCGAAAACAAAATTATTTTTTTGAAATTCAATTTTTTTTTTTTAAGTAGAGTATAAAAAAATTACCAAATACTTGGTTAATTTATCACCCAATAAAAATTGGCAAGTCAACATGTAAGACTTAGGCATTTTGATAAAGTACTTGGGTGGCTGAAAACTGCCAAAGCCATCTTATAAATTATACTAGGTTTTTTTTCAATTTAACATAAACTTTTTTCTTGGTGTAGTTATTAGTTTTTATCTTAAATTTACCTTAGATGGAAAAAACTAACTTAACAATAAGGAAGTCACACTTGTTTTATTATATTTAACTATTTAACACTCTACTATCTGAACGTGTTCTAATCTGAAGCGTGAATGTACTATCTGAATTTCTGAAAATAAAATTCATGAAATAAAATTAATTTTAGTGGAAAACTAATTAAAACGGGTTAAATTAACCCGCTACGTAGCGCGTTATCTTCAAAAATGACCAATATATGCGTTAAATTTCACAATATTTATTGTATACGTAGGAGATAGGCTTGCAGGTTGCCATTCCATACCTATTTTAATCATAACTCGTCATAAAATGAACGCACTATTTATTTGCTGCTTACGTTGGTAAGAGGAAGTACAAAGTCGCAATTCTAAGCTACCAATAATTTGAATTAAAAAAAAAAAGTTGTATAGAAAATTTTGAAAAGTATTTAAAATCGACCCTTTGGCTTCCAAGTTAACACTCCTTGAAAAATTTGCTGAAAATGTAGAAAAACTCAAGTTAAAACGCCAGGCTTAGAGGATTGAAAAAAAAATTTATTAAATTCAACGTGAATTTTGCAGTGCTCTTCCACGTTTGATTAACTTTGATTGCTTTAATTGCCTCGAGCGATGCATCAAAATACTTAATACCACGGTAGGTTTTTTTCGGCCGGAGTACTGCCATACTAAAAATGTAACGATAATGTAAACAAATAAGCAGAAACATCACTAAAATGAAATAAAACTTCACTTTTGATTAAACGACACTTGCAAGGTAGAAGGGTAGCAACTTGCAAGCCAACAGATAGAAGATACAAAAAGTGTACTCGGCAATTCTCGAGCTATTGCTCGTGTTAAAACAAATGCAAGGAAAACGTGTGTATGAATTGCTAATAGTTCACTGGGGCTAAATTTGTACACAGTATTTTGTAATTTAGTGTACTGTAATAATTGAGTAGTACAAAATATTGCTGAATACTTCCACGTATTCCTTCCTTTCCTATGCCAACTATTTAATCTTTGTTTCATAATTTTCTATAGTTCAACTCCTTACTTTGCAAAGTTTAAGCCGCATATATGACTGCGATGCCATTTTTATACCCCAACGCGTACTGCGCAAGGGTATATTAACTTTGTTACTCAGGTATAGAAAAGTCTATATATTTGAGATCAACATCACCATCTGTCGATTTTCGTGTAACCGTCTGTCTGTCTGCCTGTGACAGTTTTGAGGTGGTAGCCCTATGGTAAGAAATTACACAATTTTTTAAATGTTGACAACAGATTTGGATTCAGTGACCCATTTTTAGGTAGGCTCTAGTACCCAATTTGAAAAAATAAAAAATTTAGGTGTCAGTCATATGGAAAAAAACGTATATTTTGAATTCGCAAATATTTTAAAATTTAGGTGGCAGTCCTGTGGCAAAAAATAACATAATTTTTGAAATCCGGACAACGGATTCGGATTCAGTGACTCATTTTTACCGAGTGTTCGCCCACCAAATTTGTAAAAATAAAAAAAAAAAATTAAGTGGCAACCTTAATATTTTTTTAGCCTATAATCTTCGCATCATAATTATGTATACGTATTTAAAAAAAAAAAAAAATCAACTAAATTGGTTGAAAAATACGGACAGCAGAGGGAAACAAACGCTTTTTTCCACTTTGTTTTATGTAGGGTGAGGTAGGGTAATGTGCACCATGGGCTGATGTGTAACCATGGGCGTCCACAGGGGGAGTAAGGGTGGGGCAGTTGCCCCTCGCCCCCCTAGAGCTCAGCCAAAAAAAATGTATATTAGTATGTTACATAATCATAAAAAAATTTTTAGAATTTGCAATGACATAGTTATAACATAATAGAAGACAATTGAAGACATGAATGAATCTGTAATGAATCTATAAACACTATTTTATAATTTAAAACAACCATGTTTGTGGCTACTTTACAAAAAAACTACTTGACAAAGTTTGATTAACCGTAGAATACTAAGCTTCCGTTCACTATACGTTATTTTACTCGTAAGAAGTGAGTAAATTTTACGTAGGTTAGTACTCTAGGAATAAATATAAATTTCAGTACTTTCAGTACTACTAAACTTTGAACTCGATTTTCTCGAAACTAAATAATTGCAACATATCACCTTCATTCATTCACATCTTTAATTATAAAAATGTATGAAGTCACTGACTTGGACTTTATTGGGATATAATAATGCATATTAGCTTAACTTATAAGCCGGATTTCAAAATGGAAGTATGAGCAAAAGTATACGAGATTCTCTGTGAAAATCATTAATATTATTCTATTATTTTAAATATAATAATATTACAATCAAATAACAGATTTAACTTTAAGGGACATTCATAGGAAAACTACTCTTTAGCCTCAAGACTGCTTAAAGATTATAAAAAAAAGAATAATCGGAATAAAATCATTTGCTTAGTTAAACCATCTTTATAAATTGAACTAAGCTTAACACATACATTCTTGTAGTATCATTTACTTTCTTTATCTTTAAATTTTCAACCCTTTTCAACCGTTTTTAATAATAATAAAACTGCCTACACTCAACGTATTGAGAAATTGAAATCATATATATAATGCATTGCACATAGGAGAAATCCCAATTAGGTGTGATATATTTAATTTAAATATTGTACCCGTGCATTTTAATTTTTTTTTTGTGTCAGGTCAGAAAGATTTTGAAATTGCATTGTGATTTTACACCTTCTTAAGCATTTGATTAAGTAAAGAAAATATTTTCAAACAGAATAATTTATTAGTTTAAAAATAAAATTCTTGCTAAAATACAGTTTATTGAAAAAAAAAACATAGGTGCGTCGTTGGACACACGAGAGAAGCGAAGCTTTTTCGCAGTTACATAGATTTGATAGCTTAATAATTTTTCTTTTTAATACATTAACTTTTAAATACAAACATTTAAAATAACATAAAATAAATTACATATCTACAGAAAACATATTTACTGCTTATTTTTTTTATTGTTGAATGTCAAATTTCCACGCCAATTACATATACGGGCATATAATGCCAGCGACTCTCCATTTTAACTCTCCACACATGGTTGTGAATTTGGCTGCACTGACTCATGCATGCGTTAGTTGATTCCATATTTATTGATATCTATTTTTTTGACACTTTAAAACGCACTTGTCATAGAGTGTAAATTATTATTTCAGAGTTATTTCACTTAAAAACATGAAGAAAAAACACTCTGTTAACCTCTGTTAACACATGCCAGAGATTTAGCAGAGTTGATGCAATCTCTAGACAATAATTTACACTCTATGCCAACAGCACCACAAACGCATTCGCAATACAAACAAACCGATGCTGGAGACACCTTGTGGCAAATAAAAGCAAATTTTTGATAGTTATAGCATAGCAACACAATCCTCTATCTTTTGATAGATGGTGACGATCTACTGCAGCATAGCTTCTGTTATAATTAGGATTGAATTAACAACTCTTTCTAACAAGTCTTTGTGGCCTAGTGGATAGTGCATTGGACTCGAGGTGCACGAGGATGTGGGTTCGATCCCAACGGGCAGGCCAACAAATATTTTTAGTATTTAATATTAAAGTATTAAATTTTCTTGTTGTAATACGCACTAGCTAGCAACAAAGAAATCTTCAAATTTCCAAGAAAAAATCTGTCGAAAGTTTTTTAGATTTCACTCCAAGCAAATCACAGAACGAGGAGTAAAAAGCTTCGTTTCAAAAATTTAATTAAATATCATTGGTTTACTTAAGACCAACAAGTGCTTAAATTCTCTGAAATATACATGACATTTTTAATATTTTATGTGTCATCTTATGTCAAATATTCATTTTAATGTACAAGTCATGAATATTTTACTTTTTAGAGTTGCACTCTCAAGCCTATTCGCCTCATATCTGCAGATTCTTGCCATACCAGAGCATTCTTGAATATTCCAATCACACGAATGCTTTCTTAAAAAAATCGACCATCCACTGACAAATAGCTTACACTGAGTTCATTGAAGTACACTCATTGAAGTATTACTATTTGATTTGAAGTAAAATTAAGCAACTTTGTTGAATTTTACTACTTATGGTGTTAATTTTACTCAACAGTTGTGAAATTTTACTGTTATTAAAATAGTAATTTTTTGATATTACTACACTGTTGGAAGTGAAATTCTACAAGTTATGTTTAATTTCACTATAACATCAAGAGTAAAGTTTAAATAGTAAAGAGTAAATTTTTCTAAAAATAAAACTCATGTTGAATTCTATTTGATGTGTACATTTACTACAGTTATAGTACCAAACCTGTTGCCTACAAGTATTGTAGTAAATTTCAGCAAAAACTTTTTAGAGTGTAGGTAATTCACGACATCATTATATATGTGCTTTTGAATTCCTTATTATATGTTTGAAATCATATTGCTTAAAATCGGAAAATTATTGCATTTTTTTTGAACAGTTTTTACAATTGGGTGGCTTGATAGCCATTTATACAATTTTACATTTACAGACCTATTCTTGAAAATTTACAATTGTAAACTAGTATTTTTTCATATTTCTATGTGTTTGTACTGCTGTCATAAGGAAGAGTGCGGCATCTAGCATGAAAAACAAAATTAATTTAATTCTATTTTCTTTATTATTCATCCATTCTTTTTAAGATTGTAAAAGAAAATAGGTTAAATATTTTAACCTAAATTGTCGTATCTACATAAAATTTAGGCATCATTCCAGGATGAAACGCAGTATCTACATAAGCAGAGTAAAAAATGCCGATGCAGATGCCGCACTTTTTGTTTGTTTTTGTTTTTTATTTTATACACACTATTTTTTTCAGTCATAAAAAATAGAATTTGAGTCATATAAATTTTTTTTCATTACGTGTTGCATATATTTATTATATCTTCGCTTTAATCCTAATAATATAGATCATATATATCGCTAAGATGGTTTTGATGATATTTTAGAATAAAATAAGCAAATTATTTTCTTTCTAGATGCTAAAAATGATGCAGATACGACTTGTCGGCATGTTTTTAATTGAATAAAATTGGGGAACAAACAAGAAAAAAAGCGGCAAGTACAGTTTTTATGGCACAGTTTTTGAATAAGGTTTGAATTTAACCTAATAATTAATATTGGTCTGGGCTTGTCTTTTCTGAAGAATAAGATTTTTATAATTATTTCTTCCCTTTTTCATAATATATTGCCTTTTTATTGTGAGGTGATTTGCTTAGATTTTTGAAATTTGTTAGGTGCCGCACTCTTCCTTATGACAGTAGAAAGAAACTCGAGATGAACACCTGATTTTGACAGCTAGCCGGCATTTTCTTTGGTGTCTACTTCATTCTTTTATGAGTCGGGCCTACCTTATAATTCTGCCATGCACACGGGAGCCACTTGGCTTTCACATACAAGTCGTGTGTGCGAAGCTACCGAAGTTCTGCGCAGGATTGCCAGAAACTCTTCGCCTAAAATCGTCAAAAGGCTTTTCAAAAATCGTCATTTGGGTTTAAAAATCGTCATTTGCCCGCCCCAAAAATCACCCTTTAAGTCATAAAAAATTTATATTTTAAAATTATGAGAGGAGGAATATAGTTTATAATTTAATTAGGTACTTGTAGATTTCAAAATTTTTATCAGCCCGGCAGGGCTAACAACCTTTCTATCAGTAGACGTTCTTTTTTTCAGCTTCTTCGTAAAATAGTGCTGTTAGTCAAAAAAAATATTGAACAGTGTTAGTAGGCAAAATTTTTTTCAGTAGTAAATTGGAAAAGTATTGTAAACACAAAAAAAAAAAAAATAAACTTATATAAATAGTCATCTGTGCTCTTAAATCGTCATTTTTGATCTCAAATCGTCCAATCGTCATTTTGGTCTCAAATCGTCAAAATGGCGATGCCATCGTTCATCTGGTAATGTTGGTTCTGCGACGCTAACAGAGAATCAGTTCTTGTTTGTACTTATAGATATAGATATGCGATGTATAAAATATATGTAATATATGTATGTGTAAAATATGCAAAAATGTAGAGTGCAAATCAAATTATTTATTGGCTTGAATGACTTCTGTATAAAACGAAACCGTTTTTAATGCTCAGATAAAATATGCAATTACATAAAAATTAGGGATGTGACGTAGCTTCGCATCAGTATTTGCATCCGCGTAGCATCCGCAAATATCAACACCCGCATCCGCATCCTCAATTTTCACTTTTTGATATCCGCATTCACATCCCCATCCGCAACCAAAATCCGAATTCATAAAATTTTTTTATAATCGACACAAAAACGTTATTAAAAAGACATTTTCATTATGAGCTTCAAAATCGATTTAGAAGCAATGATGCATCAACATTAATGTTTATAAAATACAATTTACCGTTGATTGATTTGGACTATTAAAAAAGTCTTCAACATAATTTTTATCATTTTAGTCCTAATTATAGTTTGTTTAGTCAAGCTGATCTCTTTACAAATTAAACATTTATTTTGCCACGTTTTTATTTTGCTCGATATGTTTAACACAAATATAAAATGATTTGAAATCCGCATCCGCATCTGCGGATATTATTTTTATATATCCGTATCTACATCCGCTTCCGCATTTTAATTTTTTGGTATCCGCATCCGCATCCTCAAAATGACATCCGTCACATCCCTAATAAAAATCCGTTCTCTTTTGTTTTGTATTTTCTACGGTTAATTTTTCGATATGTGTGACTAAAGCGACTCAGTGGCTCGTCATCAGCGGCAATAAGAATATTAAGTGTTCGCAACTACATACCTTTTTTATGTTACTTAATTTGATTCTCACTTAAAAATGCAACTCTGAATTTTTAATTTAATTTTCTGTATTCAAGTTTTTGATATTGTTCGTTTTTCTGTCTATACACACACACATAAGTAAGAAGATTTGCGTATCGTTTTGCAATAAATAAATTACAGTCCATTTTATATTAAATAAAACAAGTTGTGTCGATTCATTCATCATAACATTTTTTGGTCCTTCATCGTCGGATGAGCGCAAATCTTTTAACTTAAGGAAAAGTTCAATCGGAATCAAATTCGCAAATTGATTGTCCACAGGAGCACCTCTTGCGACGCGGCAGTGGTGCGTGGATATCAAAAGGAAGTAGAGTCTGCTGCAAGTGGCAATGGACGTGACGACATCTTTCAACGGATCAACGAAATATTGACATCTTCAACGTGCAAACCATTGCAACAAGTTGTGTCGTCCAAAGGAGCACCCAAACATAACCTCAAAGGAACAAAGAGGTTTAAGCATAGCAACAAAAAATATCAGTACTTCAAATAAGTATAACATACAGTGCCCTCTAGCGGTTATTAGCATATGCAAAGCTAATTCAACAGGCGTATCAGACGTATTAGGGTGTTTGTCTAAACTATAATAATAAAACATAAATCAAAAGCGCCATCGTGCAGTGGTTTATTCCTGTGATCAATCCGAACTTTAAAATGAAATTGTAGCCAACTCTCCTTGATTGGGAAATGTCAAAATAATAATAAAAAAAAAGTAGATTTCATATAAGCAAACAAGACATTTCAAGTACATTTAACTCGAAAACCAGAAACAATGAATATATTTAGCTATATAAAACTCTAAGACTATTTAAACAGTTGAATTACTAAAATATATTGAACAATTTTACACAGTTTTTCTTAAATTATAACAAGGTTGATAAACATACAATAAATTACAACAAGGTTAATAAACGTACAATAAATTACAACATGGATAAACTTCAAAGCCGAAGAAAAGCAATCAAGGGTGCTTTAACTCGTGTATACAATTTTGTAACAACACCAGATGCAGATATCAACGAGGTGAAAGTTCGGGTGGAAAAAGCGAACGAACTTTTTACGCAATATGAAGACGTTCAAGCTGAAATAGATGCTGTAGCAAAAACCGCAGAGGATGCAGCTGCTGAAGAAGCACATCGCATAGAGATTGAAAACAAATATTTTACAATAAAAGCACTCTACGTAGGTCGATTAAGAGAAGATGACCCCAATAATACAGTTGTGGAACAGCGTTCCCCAAACAACGATATGTCAAATGCAGTTCAAGCACTGGTTGAACATCAAAGTACAATGAGTACACTGCTGGAGCAAATGTCAAACACAAGTCGACTTGGTGTCAATTCAACGCCAAACAGTCAGAACGCTGATGCCAATCAACCACGACAGGAACAATCACGTCATGAGATGAGGCTTCCGCAAATTACTGTACCAGAATTCGATGGATCAAGTACAGACTGGATACGGTTTCGCGATCTTTTCGAAGCGATGGTTCACAACAGGGTGAACATTTCAAATGTAGAAAAGCTTGAGTACCTTCAAACCAGGTTAACAAAAGACGCACTTTCGATCATCAAACATTTGAAACCTACGAATGACAACTATGAAATAGCATGGAATCTGTTGAAGAACAAATTCGACAAATCGGATAAGGTTAAGCGGTCCTATTTGGAGCTTTTATTTGACCAGCCTGCGATGAAATCGTCATCAATGGCAGAGATCAAACGGGTCTACAACAATTCGAATGAAAGTTTCAATGCACTTAAGGTTCTTAACGAGCCAGTAGACGAATGGAACACAGTTTTGAATTTTCATTTAGAAAAGAAGCTTGACAGTGAAACACTCGCCTTATGGTACAGAGGGAGAAAACCTGATGAAAATGCAACTTTTCAACAACTTCTAGATTTTCTTGAAAAGCGAATGTTTGAACTGGAACACACACAAGCAACACAAAAGGGGTCGGTTCAAGCTACCAATCATCAAATGCCATTTCAAAGACGAAATCAATCGCGAACGTTCGCAGCTGTTATGCAGTCGTGCCCAGTTTGCTCAAAGGAGCATTTTCTTTACCATTGCGAGCAATTTAAAGCGATGGATACTGACAGCAAATACAAAGCATTGAGAAAAAACAACATATGTTTCAATTGCCTTTTGCCAAATCATCAATCATCGGAATGCAAGCGATCATCATGCAAATTGTGCAACGCAAGGCACAATACTCTTCTTCACTCACCGTCAACAACACAAAATTCATTAAAGCAAAGTAATAGTACGCATACAGTTGAGCAACTGCGATCGGGTAATATTACGAGTTGCAGCAATGTAATGAATCAAACCAAACACATGTTTTCAATACTGCCGACAGCAGTAATCATGATTCGCGATGGATCCAACGTTC
This sequence comes from Coremacera marginata, assembly GCA_914767935.1. Classification (NCBI taxonomy): domain Eukaryota; kingdom Metazoa; phylum Arthropoda; class Insecta; order Diptera; family Sciomyzidae; genus Coremacera; species Coremacera marginata. The sequence continues at coordinate 60,673,314 of OU612046.1, forward strand.
TGCGACCCTGTCGAACTCTGTTAGATTCAGGATCACAAAGCACACTCATTACAGAGGCGTGCGTACAGCGGCTTAATCTTAAGCGCGCTCATGACAAAACAGTTCTTTATGGAGTCGGTTCAACTTCCGGAAGTAATACGAGAGGCAAAGTCAATATTCACATTGAGGCTTCGCAAGTTAGCAAGACTGTAACAACGGAAGCTTTTTGCTTATCGAATCTAACGCAAAATATTCCCGGACAGAACATTGAAAGCAATAAGTTAGAATTTTTCAAAAATTTGCCATTGGCTGATGCTGAATACAACAAGCCCGGTCGTATCGATTTAATACTAGGCGTCGACATATTTTCCGAATGCTTACTTGAGGGTAGCAAGGTGCATCCTAGTGGATTCCCTAGTGCACTACACACGATTTTTGGGTGGGTAATCATTGGCAGAATCGCAGCCATGCCACAACAACAAATTATCACAGCACACGTTTCTATGGACTTGGACAGGCAGATTCAGCGGTTCTGGGAAACTGAAGAACTTCAAGCTCCAGCGCGTTTTCTTACTTCTGAAGAAGAAGAAGCAGAACAACATTACCAGCAACATGTGCAACGAGACGACAACGGACGGTATGTTGTAAAACTACCTTTTAAAGCAAACAATGTGCAATTTGGCGAATCAAAGACGGCAGCGTTAAAGCGACTCCATGCGATGGAGCGGCGTTTTGATAATGATCAGCGGCTACACCAAGAATACAAAGGATTCATGCGCGAGTTCCTTGAACTCAACCATATGGAAATTGCGAAAGACTCTCCGCAAGATAGAATATACTTTATGCCACACCATGCAGTACTAAAACCGAGCAGCACCACAACAAAACTCAGAGTTGTGTTCGATGCATCTTGCAAGACAACAAACGGTCTATCACTGAATGATCAGATGTTAGTGGGCCCTACAATACAGAACGATCTTTTCCACATTTTGATAAAATTTCGAAAATACGAAATCGGTTTCACAGGCGACATTGAGAAAATGTACCGGCAAGTGATTGTTCACTCCGATGACCGATCGTTTCAGCGCATCTTGTGGAGAGACTCAAAACAGGAGCAACCACAAGAATACAATATGAGGACTGTCACTTATGGTATATCGTCAGCGCCATTTCTTGCTACAAGAACTCTCCAACAAATCGCAAACGACAATAAAGAAACACATCCATCAGCCACACTTGCAATCACACAACATTTTTACGTCGACGACTTTATGTCCTGCGCAGTTGATCTTCAAACTGCGATCAAATTGAGAGAAGAACTATGTGACGTACTTTCTGGTGCTGGATTCCATCTAAGAAAGTGGTCCTCGAATTCAACACAATTAATGCAAACAATACCTGCGAAAGATCAAGAAACATCGTCAGAAACAATCATCGATGACTCACAGACTGTAAAGACACTTGGTCTGCTTTGGGATACAGTGAGCGATGTTTTTAGATACAGCGTATCGATTGGGACAATGCCTGAATCGGTGACTAAGCGTGCTGTCCTTTCAGATATCTCAAGAATATTTGATCCTTTAGGATGGATGGCGCCAGTCGTGGTTTCAATGAAAATTTTCATGCAGAAGCTTTGGCTTAATGGTATCAGTTGGGATCAACAGTTACCAAACCATCTTTTCAAGCAATGGTCTGAATTTCGTGAGAACATCAATAGCATTAAAAACCTACAAGTTCCTAGATGGCTTCGGTATGCTAACGAGCAACAAGTTGAAATTCATGGGTTTGCTGATTCATCGGAATTAGCATATGCAGCGGCGATTTATTTACGAGTTCAGCATAAAAGTGGTAACATTTCTTCGCATTTAATAGCAGCTAAGACACGTGTGGCACCAGTCAAGCAAATTTCACTGCCCCGACTTGAGCTATGCGCGGCACATTTAATGACAAAATTAATCATAAAAGTCAAGGACGCATTAGACCTACCAGAAGCTACACTATATGGCTGGACTGATTCAACAGTGGTCCTAGCTTGGATTTCAGATCATCCTCGTCGGTGGAAATCATTCATCGCTAACAGAACCTCACAAATCATCAACATATTACCGTCGCAACAATGGCGGCACATCCGGTCGCAAAACAATCCAGCGGATTTAGCTACTCGAGGCATCTGGCCAATAGAGCTTATCGGCAATCACCTATGGTGGCACGGGCCAGACGTTCTACAACAGCAATTCTCAACCGAATTTCAACAACCACAGATACCAGATGAAGTAGACCTGGAAGAACGAAAAGAAGTCACTCTGCACGTAGCCGTAACTTCAAACTTTGAACACATCAATCGGTTTTCTAGCTACAACAAGTTAGTGAGAATCACAGCGTACTTGCTTAGATTTTCGTGTAACTGTAAAGCAAAAACATCTGGACAGTCAATATTAACAGGATTTTTAACAACTTTGGAACTTCGCAAATCTCACAACGCTCTAGTTCTGGCGTCACAGAAGGAGTCGTACAGACATGAGATTCTTATCATTTCGACAGATAAAGAATTATCAGCTAAACACAAATTGTCCTCCCTTTGTCCATTCGTCGACTCGAACGGTCTGCTCAGAGTTGGTGGCAGAATCACCAACGCAAACATAAATTATGACCAAAAACATCCTCTTATTTTGGACAAAGATCATCATCTAACGACACTTATTGTACGAGAATATCATATTAAAAATCTGCATGCTGGAAATCGTCAACTACTTTACTTAATTGGTTTGAAATATTGGATTCCAGGCGCCACTCATGTCATAAAGAGATGTGTATACAAATGCGTAGTTTGTATGAAACTTCGTGGCGTTCCGTATCAACAACAAATGGGAAATCTTCCACATCATCGTCTAGATCCTGGAACAGCGTTCCTCAACACTGGTGTGGACTTCGCCGGTCCAATTCAAGTTCGATCATGGAAAGGTCGCGGATCGAGACTGTACAAATGCTGGATTGCTCTATTCGTGTGTATGGTAACAAAGGCAATACATCTCGAGCTAGTAACTGAGCTTTCAACAGCAGCTTTTATCGCAGCATTTCGACGATTTATCGCCAGACGCGGTAATCCGATTCACATGTACTCAGACAATGGGACAAATTTTGTTGGTGCCAACCAAGAACTCAAGGAACTTTATGCACACTGGAGTACATCATCAGTACAAGAAAATATCACCAAGGAATTGTCTGAAAAGCAAATACAGTGGCACTTTTCCCCTCCTTCAGGCCCTCATTTCGGCGGAATATGGGAGGCCGGAGTCAAGTCAACAAAATACCATCTCAAACGTGTACTTAGCAATGCATCTGCTACATTTGAAGAACTATATACAACATTGTGCCAGATTGAAAGTTGCCTCAATTCACGTCCATTGTGTCTTAAATTTGAAGGTGACATCGATCCGTTGACACCAGCACACTTTCTTATCTTGCGACCAATGTCAGGCATACCTGACGAAAACTTACTCAACGTTCAAGAGCGACATTTAAATCGTTGGCAATATTTGCAGCGACTCGTGCAACAGTTTTGGCACAAATGGTCTATCGAATACTTAACACAACTGCAGCAGCGTCCAAAGTGGGTTAAACAACTGAAAAATCTTCAAATAGGCGACGTGGTTATTCTTAAGGATGACAATCTTCCTCCATCACAGTGGTCTCTGGGAAGGATCATCGCCACCCATCCAGGATCTGACGACCTTGTACGAGTTGTTTCCGTTTCCACAAGCAAAGGAGTCTACAAGCGCCCGATAACAAAGGTCTGCCCACTCTTTTTGGATATTTGAAAGCGGGTGCTTTCAAGGGAGGCCGAGATGTTCGCAACTACATACCTTTTTTATGTTACTTAATTTGATTCTCACTTAAAAATGCAACTCTGAATTTTTAATTTAATTTTCTGTATTCAAGTTTTTGATATTGTTCGTTTTTCTGTCTATACACACACACATAAGTAAGAAGATTTGCGTATCGTTTTGCAATAAATAAATTACAGTCCATTTTATATTAAATAAAACAAGTTGTGTCGATTCATTCATCATAACATTAAGCAATGCTGTAATTGCATGCTTAGCCAAATACCAAGTGTGTAGTAAAAAATAACTAATGTTAGATACTTTACAATACATGTCCTAATATATGAGGTGTAGGGCAAAGGGGAGGTTAATGCCTACGCAGTTGCTATTTCAGCAGTACGGAACTTAATTATGAACTCATCAGGATCTTCTTTGGTAAGATCGGACAACAACAACAACATAATGGTATTATCGTTGTACAAATGCAGCTGTCGTCAGGGCAACATTACCGCGAACAATCCTTCAGTTTACTTTAACAAAATAGCGCACGAATGGCTAGCAAATCAAACCGTGCATGAATACGTGACCTAATTTGCGTTTATGTGCTAGTATTGCGCTGCCTATGTGTATGTGTGTGTGTGTGTGTGTGTGTGTTATTTTTATAAATGCATGTATGTATAAGTGTGTCAGTTGTTTGGGCAACACACAAGATTTACGTCCATCACGTCGTCCGTGTCGTCAGTTGGCTGTTTCAAATCCTTAAAGTGCCTGTAGCACTTCAGTTCAATGCATCCCCTACCTGTTCTTCTCTCTTTATCTATCGTCCTTTCTATCCTTTGCGCTCTCTTTGTGACGCTCTAAGCTCACTTGCTATGGGCCATAAATTGTTTCGTTGGCAAAATTTTGGCTAGAAAATGAATTGCATGTGTGCGCTGTGTGTTTGTGTGTGAGACTTTTCGTCCTTTTGTGCAAATTTAACTTGTTAGATAAGCAGCATAATTTTCTATTTTCACATGTTGCCACAAGCGGTTTTTATTTCAATTTATTTGAATGTTATACAACAATGTAATGTTAATTAATGTTGTTTGCGTACAAATATTAATATTTGGGAAGTTAAGCAATTACATATTATGAGTAATTTATTATTATAGCTTCTGAACCTTCAATAAAAAAAAAACAAATTTTTTTGTATACCTGCATTGCTTCAACCTTATTATTATGTTTAGAAATATTTGTTGTGTAGAATTTAGTTATAGAGTACAGTAGCGTAGATATAATTTGGTGAAGGAAATGGGGAAAGGGGGAGTTTATTTCAAAGTATATTTTAACGTTGTGAGCTACTGCCAAACAATAAAAAGTTAGTGCACGTTGCACTATACATAAAAACTTACATTTATATAAAAAAATTTAAATTTATATAAAATAAAAGCAAAGCATCAAGCCATCTATGCTTTAAGTATAGCACATTAAGAACTTCTCCTTGCTTAGGTGGCCATAACAACCCGTGTTCGGGTTTCGGCTGACCTCATCAGCCAGGCGCCTGTGCTTTGCGAGCGCCTTCTTCAGTCAGATACACTAAGAGCCAGGCCCGTAGACAAGGGGGAGATTTTAGGGGTTCAAATCCCCTCTCCCCTCCCCCCTTAGGGTCCAGAAAGTAAAAAGAATTAACACAAATGAGACTAGTTAATTCAAAATGTAATTTTTTTTTTTAGATAAACTGTGTTAATTTTCTTGAAAACTTCACTCAATTATTGAAAAATTTTTTTGGCAAAGTGAAAGATTAATTTTGCTTATAAGAGTCATAATCATTATACTGGAATTCATCTCCAAGGAGTTGGTATATTAAAAATCAGATTCAATGCTCAAAAAGTCCCTGATATCCAGTAAAATATATATAAGAAAGTTATACCTAGAACGAATATAATTTTGTAAATTGAAGAATATTACCTTGACATTTTTTATGCCCTATCTACCCAGCAAACCATAGTTGACGACTATGTCGAAATTCCGACTAATTCGTCACAATTTTGAGCTGTCTTAAAGAAATCATTACAATTTCGTTACGCAAATATCGGAAAAGTATTACTTTTAATACGAATTTATATAAAATTTTGTTATGCGACAGCTGGTACGACATATAAAAATGCAAACAGAGTAAAATTTCCTTTCTTTCGAACTGTCTGAACGAAATCGTAACTTTTTCGTAACATTTTCGTTAGGACTCGTTACGAAGCCATTACGATACTTCGTTACGAAGTCGTGTCAAATACTTCATACGATTTTCCTTACGATTTCGCAACGAAATTGGATTTCGAAATCGGAAAGATTTCGAAATATTCTTAACGAAATCGTAACGAACATTTCACAATCTTTCCGATTTCGGAATCCGATTTTGTTTTGAAATCGTAAAGCATATCGTATGAAGCGGTTGACACGACTTGTTACGAAAAAGTAACGATTTTGTTACGAAAAGTTCGAAAGAGAGGAAAGTTTACTCTGTTTGCATTTCAATATATTTTACAAACAGTCGCATAACGAAACTTTTCATAAATTCGTAAACTTTTTATAAAAAGTGAAAATTGTAACGATTTCTTTAAGACAGCTCGAAATAGTTATGAATTCGTCGGAATTTCGACAAAGTCGTCAACTATGGTTTGCTGGGTAAGCTTATTAAACCCAAAACTTTTGAAAAAGCATTCATTTGAGTGGGTTTATTTTTTCATTTTTAAAAGTGTAAAAAATATATGAACCACGAAACACATTATGGGGTATTCCGCGTAAAGCGAATGACTAAAAATTTTGACATCTAAAATTTCCAACTTGGCACAAAAATTAAGCCCTATGCGAAGCCTTTTCCAAATAATATGTTTCGGAAAATCACCTTAAATCTAAATATGAAAAAAAAAAATTTTTGTAAAACATTTTATACAGTCCAATTTTATAGCGATTTGATGAGTTTTAATCATGTTACCAAATTTTCATAAGAAAATTAACAATTACAGTTTTTATAGCATCAGCATTTTAAAAATGTTTATTTTTATTATATTGAAAAATTAAAAAACAATTTAGAAGTTCAAAAAAAATTTTTTTTAGTGTTTTTAATATGCAAATAATTAAAATATAAGTCCACAACCGATTACATTCTTAAATATTCAAAAAAAGTTACTGTTTCTTTTTATAAAAATTTATCTAGCAGAGTAATTATTTTCATATTAACATGAACTTATTTTCATGTGATATCTTATATAATAAAGTGGGTATAAGATACTGGTACTGTGCAAAAACCAGTATTCGAATTACGGTTTTTGAAAAATAGTTTGAAATTTAAATGTGACTTTATTGGAGTCGATTCCTCTAGTCAAAAAATTTTAATAAAAAAAAATATATATAGTAATTGTTATTGGAATTGAATCATGAGAAAATGAATCTGTTAAATTTTTAAAGATCTTCAAATATTTTCTTTTGAATTTATTTAAATTGTCGAAATCATTTCCGAGAACAGTAATATTTTAGGCCTTAACGATAACTCGAACTAGGGTGTTCACACAGGTTGAAATAGTTGTACACAAGCTGGGGATCAACAAAAGCGTAAGATAGCCAAAAACAAACCAAATCTAAAGACAAACATTTTTTTTTCTCCCGTTTATATAGAATGTCCATAAAAGTTGTGAATGCAGCTTCGCCAGTTGAACTTATTAAAATATGTTTGCATTTTTCATAGCTGATTTTAATTTTGATTTTAATAAGCTGCAAGGAATCTAACTTATTTTTACCGTTTACATTAATATTGTTGAATTAGTAAAATTTTGTCACAGACATGTTTACTGTTAATAATACTTACGGAATAATACTTTTTAAAAGAAATTAAAAATTCTCAATTTGGACCATTTTTCAACAAACTATAGGCAAAAATCAAAACACTTAGTACTCAAATTGATTTGTAAAAAAAAATTAAATAAACTTTTCTCATCTATCTTATGGTCATTTAAAAACAGGCATATTCAAAAATAGACTTAAATAAAAGAAAACGGATTTGCTTAAAAATTTTCATATCTTTTCTTTCAGTTATTACTGGTATCTACTTATAGATTTTTTATCAAAACCCCCCCTAAGGTAAATCCTGGCTACGGGCCTGCTAAAAGCGGTAAGGGCTTCCTTGGCCTGGTGCATTCATCGAAGGCATGTTCTCCTTTTTCGTCGTCGACCCACGACCCACAGTGATGTAATTGGTACAAGTTAGACGGAAAATATTATTTTGTTATTTTTTTGGTAGTTTTCAATGTTTAAGTTATAGGAAAGTACAGAAAAAGTATTTTAGAAATTTTGTACAAGTGGGCGTGGCAGCTGTCATGCAACTTAAACACATTTTGCGCTATATTTTAAGAATGAAAAAAGTAACGATAACAAAATTCATCATAGACGTCTAGCATGTGATTTCCAAAAAGGTTAAAAAATTTTAGCGTGATTGGACAAGTGGGCGTGACAGCTGTCATACAACTGAAACACATTTTGCGCTATTTATTACATTAATTTTATCATTCCGTTTGTAATGACAAAAAGGAGGCGTGGCAGGTACAGAAAAGTATATATATTTTTGATCAGCATCACCACCTGAGTTGATTTTCGTTTGTCCGTCTGTGATCACGATTACAGCCGTAATTTTGAAGCTTTCACCATGGAATTCAATATATAGCTTTCTTCTAAAAATAAAGATCAAGTACTGAAATTAGCCAATCAGGATCAAAACCGGAAATCCGTTAAAAATCTCCAAAAATTAAATTGTAAAAAAAAATTAAAAAACTTTTATATATTCAAATTGAAATTTTGTACATAAGCTTTGACATTTAATATAAACATCTCTTTGAAATTTAACAAAATCGAATGAAAACCGCGCCCACTTCTCATACAGAGTGACTTTCTTTTAAACGTATAATCTGTAAAAAATCCTAAAAATTCAAGAGATTTTTTGAAGTTTTGTACATTAGCTTTGATGTATAATATGAACGATCTCTATGATATTTGGCAAAATCGGATGAAAATCATGCCTACATCCCATATATAAACTTTCGCAAATATATAAAACTGAATGTCATCGTATCTAGCATGGCTAAAGACTTCGAATATACTTTAATATATAAAATATATTTCATAAATGGTGGTTAAATTTTAAGGGCCGATGTCAGGTCCGAATATTTTGCGAATAACTTTTCTCTCGAACACCCCCAGAGCGCCATGTTTCAACGTCATAAAGAAGCACAGGTAGAACGAACGTCTTGTAGAGTGCTAATTTTGTCGGTCGAGAGCGTGCTCTGAAACTTAGTTGTTTACTGAGCTCGTAGTAGCACTACGTAGTAGAACTAATAGTTTTTTTTTCGCTTTATCTCCGGGCGATAAACTCCTTGACTACTTTAAAGTAATAGTTGCCAGATGAAACCTGGGAGTCAAGGCGCCGCGTTCTTCTGTTTGTATGTAACATATACTTTATCTTGTCCTCATTTATCGTCGAACCTACTTTGACTGATTCCTTTTCGATAGCGGTGAAAACAGCGATAACAATCTTTCTCTGCCGACAATATCAATATTATCAGCGAAGGAGAGAAGCTGGGCACCTTTGTAGAAAATGGTGCCGTCGAAATGCACATCGGCCTTTCGTACGATCTCTGTCATGATGATGTTCGCAAGATAGCGGATCGCATTGTCTGAAACCCTTTTTTGGTTATTGAAAGTTTTGGAGAGGTTATTTTCTACCTTGAAGGAGCTGCATTTGTTAGTCAACGTCATCTTGCAAAAGCCATTAGCAACTTTGCAAGAATAGCGAACTCAGGCATTTTTGCATATAGGCCAACCCTTCTCAGGCTTTCGAACGCAGCTTTCTAATCTAATCGACAAAGAGATGATTAGAGTCATTTTAGTTTCCGTGGGCTTTCCAGGTCAAACGCCACACTGATAAGGTTAAATTTTTGGTGGTGCTGTACTGCTTTCTCCATAAGCGGCGTTGGTGGAATCGTCGCCAGTAAGTAGATTGGAGAATTGATGTCTCCACAATCGTAGAACACACTGCGTATCTGTAACCAGATCTCCATTTTCATCTGTACAACTTCATCCGTATAAAAAGGAACAGTTTCTCATTGTTAGAACTCCCAGTTCGTTGAACCGATTCTTAAATAAAAAAAAGGAGATAAGAGATAAATAAAAAATTGCTCCCAAAACAAGAGATTAAGATATATTGACTAACCAAAATATATAAAGGTTGTTAGATACATATGTATATGCTTTTGAAGTTCTGCTGGTTCATTAATTCTAACTTAAAATATTTCTTTTGTTTTTTAAAGAAAATACCAAACAAAGCCTTAAAATTAAAAAAAGTTAAAAGACAACAAAAAAAAAAAAGCGCCTAGGGTCACGAACTACCACATGTGGCAGCTAAGGGATTAATCAAGTTTAATTTTTTGTTTTGATGAATGCAGTACAACTAATAGCTCACGTGGAGCTAATATGTTTTCATGGAAACTACACTCAGGCTCTTTCGGTCGCCAATAGAGACATTTTAACAAATAGTATTATTATAATAAAGCATTTTTATAAAATTTAATACAAATTTCACATTGCTATCGACATGGTTGGCTGAAACTTGTAATTTAATCGAATAAAACACAAGTAATTCTTTTTAACTAACAATAAGTAAATGTTTTCAAAAGTCCAAAAAGTTGTCCTATAAGAGAACTTAATAAAATTAATTTTATTCTTAGAAGTAGTGTGAGCTTGTTACAATGTGGCACAGTAGAAACGTAAAAGAAAGTTAACTTACGAACGGAAGTGCTAAATGTAAAAATGCACAACGTACGTGCGGGCTTAGCTAATGGAACTTCAGACAAATGAGTTCAACTAATAAGTGAATCATGACTAGTGGTGATGTGTTCCACCTTCAGGTGATGGGAAACTACTGCTTCTGTGTGCGCACACTGCATTTCAATGTGCAGCCCTTGGATATGCAATGCTCCTTTTTTTTTTTTGCATCTGCTGTTGTTAGTTTTATGCATGCTGCACATATACGTTGTAGATACTGAGTTCTTACTTTCAGCTAAAACGTAAAAAAGTCATTACGTTCATGTTTTACACTACGTTGCTGACATTCGTGTAAACGGAAATGTCGTTATGTTGCGGATGACATGTTTATGCTGCAGAAAATTAAAAGTTTCTTATGTTGAAAAACTTCAAAGTTTGCAAGAAATTTTAAGTTGAAAAAATAAAATTATATTAAAGGTTTTTTCTTTCAAAAAACTAAAAATTGACTACGTGAAAAGGGTTTTTGAAGTGCAAATTCTTATGACTCGAGCATACGTCCAGAAAATAAGATGGAAAAGAACTAAAACTGTTTATAAATATTTCCTAAATATATGTAAAATAAAATAATGCAAATTGGAATGTAGTCCTGTCGATATTTGACAGATGTTTTAAAGGGTGCCCTAAAATTCATGCAAGAAGTAATTTTGATAGAAAACAGAGGCTTATAATTAAAAATTTAAAATTCTTTATTGATTCATAAAGTACGCAATATGGTGTTACGTATGGAATATGCAATCTCGAAGGCCGAACTAAATGAGAACATAACTAAAAGCCTTTTGCTTTAAGTCAAATGACAAATCCTGATCATGGGCAAGTTTGACAATATTTTTTCTTTAAATACGGGGCTGTTCATAACTTACGTAACACGTTAAGGGAGAGGGAGAGGGGGTCGAGCATTTGTGACGAAGTGTGACATAGAGGGGGAGGGGGAAGTGAGGTCGTGCGTTACGTCACAACACAATTTTTTAGCACAGTTGTAAAAATTTTAAATTTTATGAAAATTTAATTTAATTGTAAATTTTGCTTTCATTTTTTATCAAGAAAAGAACGAACCTAATAAAACGAACGAACAGAAGCTGGAAAAAGACAGCTAAAACTATGTTTAACCGAAGCAAAATTTTTATAAAGCATTTGAAACAACTTCAAGCTTCAAAAAACAAAGATCAAGAGCAAGTAATAGCAGCAAACGGAGCTTAAGTAACTTTTTTTTTTGTTGAGCTGAAGTGAGAATTTCTACTCTAAAGCAATCATCGAAAACAGCTGTTATAACTTCACCTTCAAAGTGAATATCAAAAAGTTATAGAAATACTAAGACCAACATAACAATTTTCACAATTCTTGAACATCGAAGTTATAACGTGTTGCCACTGGTTCTGGTGTTCTTGTTAACGTCAGAAAACCTTTCATTTGCGCTTAGCTCTGTTCACATGGTCAAATTTTTCATCAAGTTGTTGATCAGCCACAAAAGAACAATGTGAAATTTCTATAATAATAAAACTTATGATAAATATAACGTGTTTTATGCATTTTTTCATAACAAACTGTAGAATTATAAAAAAAAAACTGAACAATTTTAAAAATAAAAACTCGACGTTACATTGAAGAGGGGGACGGAGGTGAGGGTGGAAGACTTTGTGACGAAGTGTGACATAGGGGGGCAAGGGGTCTAAAATTGGCCAAAAACATGTTACGTTATTTCTGAACAACCTCTACTAGTTTATAGGGTAGAAGGGGGATTATTCGCCATGGGGCACATACGCCGCGCCTACTTTTTTCCTATACTAGCAACACCATTAAACCGAAATAACCCAGTGAACCAAAACTACCGTTTTTGAATTAATTTATGAACCTTTTCGGGTAGAAACGTTCATTTTCGGCACTCATAAATGAACCCTTTTTGTATCATTCGTCGGACTAAAATGCCTCTCAAAAACGAATCTTATTTTGTTCGCAAATGATTTTAAAAAAGAACCATAAATTATCCTTTTTTTTTGTTCGGAAATGAGTTAAAAAAAAAACCATAAAAAGTTATTTTTCGGCACTCGAAAATGAGCCCTTTTTGTATCAATCTTTGGACTGAATTGCCTCTCAAAAACAAACCTTTTTTTGTTCAGTAATGAGTTGAAAGAAGAACCTTTTTAAATTATAAATTTTATTATTGCATAATACTATTTGTTATTAGATATCGATATTTTGTTAAAGAAGAAATGATTATTGCTAAAATTAGAGATCATATTAATCATGGGGTTAATAGAATTAATATACCTGGGCTGGAGTTCACGCATTGTGTTTTTCATGATATTGATGTTTCAAACGGGAAAGGCGTGATTGTTTTCCAATTTGACAAACTTCCAAATTATATATGAAATATCAAAATAGGTAAGCTATTAATTGGGGAATTTATTTGATTACTTTTTTGCATGGAATTTTTTCGTGGTTTTCATTCTATTTGGGCCTGATTTTAATTTTTGATAGAAATGTTGAAATGTTGAAAATTTTTATACGTGTAGCAGTACATCCATCTCGCACTGGTAAAAAAGTTCATATGACGTTTGTACGAAGGTTAACATTTTCATTTTAAGTTCCTTTATTTAACTGATTTTAGAATATAAAAAGTAACATTTATGATTCATTTGTGAACTCATTTATGAACAAAAATGGTTCGTTTATGAGAAATTGTTTTCTACTGATATGATAAAAAAATTATTCTTTTCTGAACTCATTTCAGAATGCAAAAAAGAAACATAAATGATTCATTTCCGAACTCATTTATGAACAAAAAATGGTTCATTTGCAAAGAAGTCTTACCTACTGAAATGATACAAAAATGATTCATTTTCGACTCAAAATAAGTTTTTAATGAATTTCGCAAAATATGTACAATTTTTCTTTATGGGAAAAGCTTTCACGAATTTAATCTTTTATAGCAAGCACTTTTAAGCGATAAAATAAAAAAGAAAAATTAAAAAAAAAATTCTAACCAAAAACGTTTGCAAAATCTCACCTTACTCAAAACCTTCGCTTATGGTTCAGTGGGAAGCATAATTTAATGCAAATATCGATAAAGTTCCATCCCTATAAAAATGGCATTTCAACACCGAGCGTGATTGCGACGAAGAATGTTTTTGTATTGTTTGGTGTGCTGCGAAAATATTTTTGTGTAAGTAAATTTATTTTTAAAAATTTTGATACTTATACTAGGAAGTTGAAAATTCATGAGCTTGCAACAGTGATATTAGTGCATACAATCATATATAGCTTCAATTAATACTATATGACAGATGAAAAAACAGATACATTTTTTTTTTGTATGAGTGCCTGCACATACGCCGAAGTGCTGGCAGTTTCGCCTACGTAACATTATACGTAACATCTCGGCAAGCGTCTTCATTTATTTTTGAAATAGATTTACAATGAAAAATAACTTAAACTAACATGAAACATAAATTTCAGTAAGTTGTTGTTTGTTTTTTTTTTTGTTTTTAACGTAAAAATTAATTGTAAATGAATAAAATTAATTTTCCTTTTATTTGTTTCTTTCCGAATATATTCTATTCACGACTTATTACCTAAAAATTCAAATTTTTCTTTTGCGGATTATATACCCCATGGGTGTGGCGTATGTACCCCATGGGTGGGGCGATTTCGCCACTTAGACTTTTTTTGAAAATTATAAAATAAAAGTAAAAAGAAAAAAAAAATAGTCGCCCCTAAATACTAAAATATTAAAGTTTATAAATATAAGTTTTAGACTGAAGAAGATTTTCTGATAAAATTGGTTCGGTAAATTTTTTACAGCAGTTTAAAAAAAAGGTGGCGAATGATCCCCCTTCTACCCTACCCAGCACGCTTCGTTGCGCTCGTCCACTGAAAAGTGGGCGTATAGTGAGTCCTCGCTCTTATCCAATTATTTCCAACTATTGTTGTGTGTCTGTTTGTTTGATGGTAATTTAATAAGTGCTTATATTTGAATATACAGTGCCTGTTTGTATATACAGTGACTGTCGCTTGGATCAATAGACCCTACATACCAAGCGTGGTATTTCACCATCAAAGCATGTACAATTTTAATGATTTCTAAAAAAGTGGGTGTAACTTTAGTGCAACTACTCCCATTTTTAGTGAACTTCTATTTAAACAAAATTACAAAATTTAAGTTTTATACAATCAAAATCATAAGTTATATACAATATAATATACATTGTATAAGGAGGTTTTTTATTTATTTTTATTAATTTACCCAGCTCGCGTTGCTACGCCTAAAACAAACAACTTTTATTCGACCCTTTGTTTCCCAGAAACAGGACAACACCAAATAGTGGGAAACTTCATTCTGAGTCTCAATATTCTGTGATTTTTACTTCCAAAGCTATTCGATATCAAAAATTTGGCTTATATGGGTGGAGCCACATAACCTTGTCCAATGCCCGTCCAAGAGAATGACTATTAGAAAGTCATCACCAATTGGTAACTCCATTCTGAGTTTCAATGTTCTGTGTCTTTTACTTCTAAAGCTATTCGATATAATAAAGTTGGCTTGTATGGGCAGAGTCATCACACCTCTTTGTCCAATGCCCGTCCAAGTTTTCCATTAAAAGGACATCACCAAGTGCTAATTCCATTCTGAATTTCAATGTTCTGTGGCTTGTACAGCCATAGCTATTCTGTATCGAATATGTAACTTGTATGGGCGAAGCCACTCCCGTTCTGCATAGGAGGGTGAAAAGTACTTTACAACCTATTTTTATACCTACCAAATATACAAAAAAAATTTCATTAAAATCAATCAAGCCGTTTCGAAGGAGTTCGGCCACAAACATGGTAAGAGCAAGACCTCTCAATTGCTATTCTATTCATGAAAATCGCGTCTACAGTATAGATTTGATAGTCATCACAAAAAATGCACTTGCGTAATAATAATATGGAAGATGAGCAACCAAAAAAAAAAAAAAAAAAAAAAAAATTAAGCATGGTTTGTAGTCTGTGCTGTGAGAATTGAACCTGGGACTAGTCAAATTATCAAATTAAAATAATAAAGCCTCTTAATAATCAACAGGGTTACGAAAGTAACAAAATACTGCGATAACTCTGTACATAAATATTGAACTATTTAGATAACTACGTTTCATGTAGACATAGATACTCACACTTGTTCCAAAAGTTAAACCCAGAAATAAGTATCCATTAAAATTTGGTGGAAAGTTTTCGTTTTTGTGGGTCTTCTGTCGAGCTTCTGTCCATGACAAATGTTTAACTTTTGCCATAAACGAAAAAAATTGTGTAACTTTACTTCAATACAATTGAACTCCAAGCAGCTGCTCTAGGTGAATATTAGCCGACTGAAAATTCAATTGACGGTGGTGCAACACGTTTAGCAGAGCGCGCAGAAAACCAAACATCAACGAGTTCGGGTTCGAATTCCAATGATTGAAGTAAGATAAATATCAATTATTGCAAATCATATTCGATTTATGTGTTAGAAAAAATGTTTATAATCAAAATTTGAATAATTAAATTCAATAAAAAAATGCTATTTTTTCGTTAGTTACAACTGAATATTCGCTTGCAGCTACTACAGCTCGCAAACTAGTAAGAAATGGCGCTTCGGCAGGATACAGAAGCTAAAATACCTCCCGTGGCCATATTGTAGTATATTGTAAGTCTTTAGCCACGATAGACACGATGACATTCAGTTTTGTATATTTATGAAAGTTTTTCTATTTTGATGACGTCACTTTGTTTGGTCCGATTTCGGCAAATATCATAGAGATGGTTCATATTATATATCAAAGCTAATGTACAAAATTTCAAGACATATTTTTTACTTTTGTGGATTTTTAAGAGATTTTACGTTTCAAAAAAAGCCACTTTGTATGGAAAGTGGGCATGGTTGTCTTCCGATTTTGAAATCGGAACCAAATATCATAGACATGGTTTATATTAAAAAACAAAGCTTATGTGCAAAATTTTAAGATATTTGTTTAATTTTGCAGATTTTTAACAGATTTTATGTTAAAAACAAAACCAATTTGTATGGGAGGTAGACTTGGTTTTCATCCGATTTTGACAAATATTATAGTCAGAATTTATATTAAAAATCAAAGCTTACGTGCCAAATTTCAAGGCAGTTCTTTAATTTTTGTGGATTTTAAAGACATTTCACGATTTAAATAAAGTCACTTTCTATGGGAGGTAGGCGTGGTTTTCATCGGATTTGAACTTGTCCCATATTCGAACTTGTTCTTCCTTTTTTAAAATAAAACTTACGGCTGTAATCGTGTCGACAGACGGACAGACACACGGAAATCGACTTAGGTTGTGATGCTGATCAAAAATATATATTTTTTCTCTACTTGCCACGCCCTCTTCTTGGCGTAACAAACGGAATGACAAAGTTAATATACCCATTGCGCAGTACGCGTTGGGGTATGAAAATACTAGCACTTTGATAAAAATTTATTTTTTTATTGTAAGAACTTCTATTGCATAATAGACATCTTTTAATGCAATCACAGATTTATTTAAGAGTTTTTCTTGCAACCAAATAAGATACTCAGAAAGCTAAGATATGTTTATAGAGAAGTTTGAAATAAAAAATAAATATAGCCTAATGTTAAAATATACAATCTATACAAATGTGTTTATATAAAACCTAATGATGCCAGCAGCACACAAATGCTGAAAGATTGTATATAACTGTATCAACAGTCAGTTGCTCTAACAGTTTATTCAATAAACAAATGTAAACAAACGAGTTACAATGGATGGCCGAGTTCAAAGTTTAAAATTTGCAACTTTGAAAATATTTTTGCTTTTATTTAAACGGAAATACAAAATGCAAATGTACTGCAGTGGCAAACTTAAACTTAACTTTTGGACTGTGAATGTATCTGTGAATCTGTGATTGTGTTTGTGTTAGTATTTGTGCTTGCATGTATTAGGTATGTGCAATATTCAGAGTGTCCGTGTTGGGCTTGAAGAAAAGCATCTTGCTGCGTTTGTATATATTTTCAGTTAAGTCCAGGCAACACAGAATGGAAACACATACACACAAACAGTCACATTCGTTCTTATCCTCACACACCCTGTCAACGCGTCATTTGCAAACTGTGCATCGAAAACTCTGCAATTTGTATGGAAATCAACTGCAGTCTCGAACCCAGACTCGAATTTATTTAAATTTAAATATTATTTATTGAGAGCGTGTACTTTTTTTATTCCAGAGTCATACATACCCATTCTTACAGCAGTTTGCTAAAAGCTACAAAATATTAATTTATGATTTGTATATTTTTTCACAGAGAACTCTGTACATTGCATACATTACATTAAAATTTAGGTGCTAAATTTGTTGGCATCATTGTTGGCTTGTATACAACCTGTGTCTATAATTTCGATACTGCTCCTTATGACACCAATGCAAAACTTGGAAAAATATTTGTTAACGCATGCTTACAATGCATGTGTGTCTGCAGCAGCCGGTCGATGCTTTTGTAGCTAGAACGTTAAAAATAGTTACACAAATTGACAAATCTTTTGCAATTTGTTCTCCCATCGTAAATAGCAGTTGTGCATATTTGCACATTTATTGAGATCGTTTGCAAAAAAATCATGTATTTACTGTTCTGCAACACATTGTTCGAGTGTAACAGCATTGACAATATTGCAAAGAATGCAGTGTCAGCATGTTTTCTTTCATTGTTGCAGCCATGATTTTCTTTTTAACTTTAGATCGTTAGTGTTTATTTGGACGCAATATTTATTGAGCATACTTATCATATGCAATATGTTTAACAGATCAGATCTCAGCAATGGGATGGCCGATTTCAAATTTTTTTTCACTGAATAGTTCTTAGCTTCTTATTTTTAGCTTCTGAATTTGGAAATTTTAATGTTTTTTAAATTTAAAAAATAATTATATTAAAAATTTTGAGTAGAAGAAGACGGAAAAAATCAGGTATCTAGGTAGATAGGTATAGGCGGCAATATGCTATAACTTCAATTGGCGGCAAACGTTAGCCTTGCTTTGATATTTGTGAAAAACGGACACAAAATACACATCGATAAGTCATAGCACGCCATACCGCTGAAGAATGCGGAATACTTGTGTTTATTTTTTTATAGGCATGATAATTCGTCAATGATTTTGACACAACATGAATTTCGGCGAAGATTTCCTGGCCATACTACGACAAATGGTCAAACACTAAGGCATTTAGCCACTCGCCTCGAGAGCTTTTTGGCGAAAGGCTTGAAGATCTTCCCTTACAAAGTCCAGACAGTCTAAAATTTACATTTCTGGGCACTGCGAATACATGTATTATCACGAAGAGCCATTGCATCAACTCAAAGTCACTGCATTGTGTGGCATTATTCCAGAGGTGACATTTGTCCTTATTTTTGCGAGAATGCCGTGGGTAACATGATTGAGTGAGATAGAACCGTGCTTAATGAATTTTGACTGCCACAAATTCTTGAATTAGGATTGAATGACAAACAGCTCGTGTGATAATCGACATTTTGCAATTTGCAATGTCCGGCATGATTACCCGATTTAACTGCTCCATACTTCTTTTTTTTTTGGGTTTTTTGAAGTCACGGGTTTATATAAACAAGCCTTAGACCCTGGAAGCTCTCAAAGAGAATATCCGATATTAGTGCGAAAATGCAATAAAAAGAGCTCAAATGTCAATTACAATCGCGGCACCCACTTGGCCTATATTATCTTCAAAAACTAATGGAAAAAACTAATGGAAAAAGAGGACCAAGTGGATATTAAAAAAAAACAATTTAATACTATGTCGTTTTATCTATTGTATATATATCTATATATATATAAAATTGTAAAAAAAAAATCTGTACATGAAATATTTTTTTGAAATTCCTTTTGCGGTGGACATTCTGAATGACGCTGAGTCCGAAAATTGCATTTATAAAATTTTAGTCTGTCTGTCTGTCTGTCTGTCTGATAAAGCATCACGTGAAAACCACTAGAAGGATTTAAATGAAAATTGACACCTAGGTTCCTTATATCCCCGGTCAACATATAAAAAAAAACATATAGGTCAACATATAGGCTACTTTTTATTCAGTAAAAAGGTTGGACCCGGTAGGGGGCGCTGCGATCGGGTTCCAGTCATTCTTATTTGTAGCTTATCTCCGAAACCGTTCAACCGATTTTCATGAAAATTTGTGTGTAGTGGTTCTCGGACACGCTGAGTTTTTTTGACTTATTTACTCTGTTCCATCTCGAACACCAGAGAGCGCTGTAGTACAAATATTTTGAAAAACCTCGAAAAACTCCTAAGCCGTGCATACGATTTACATGAAAACTGGTATATATAGGTTTTCGGATACGGTGAATTTTCATGACTTATCTACTCTGTTCTATCTTGAACATCAGAGGGCGCTGTGTACAAATATTTTAAAAAACTTCTAAGCTGTTTAACCGACTTTCATGAAAATTGGTATATAGGGGTTTTCTAACATGGTGAATATTTTGGACTTATCTTTTTTGTACTATATCAAACACCAGAGGGCGCTGTAGTGCAAATCTCTTAGAAACTCGTGAAAAAATAGAAAGCCGCTCATCCGATTTGGATGAACAATTTTATTAAAGGATTTCCGTGTACGGCAACTGTTTTGGCGTTATCTCTTTTGATCTGTCTCAAAAAGTAGAGGGCGCCATTTGTACTTCCGAGTTAAGCCGGGTATTCAGCTAGTTTTAAATATATCGCAAAAAAATATTATATCAATAAAAATATCGTGTATATAAGACCGACCAGAAAACAGTCAACCACACACTGAGGGAAAAATATTAAAATTATCCAAAAAAATTTTTAATTCATCAAAAAACCAGGTCGTTTTGCAGCCATTGACGCATTTGCATAAATCAAATATGTAAATGCTTAAGATTTTTAAGACAAAACAAAAAACGTAAACAATGCGCCAGCCGAGGTTTTGAACATGGGCATTTCGCTTACAAGGCAAGCACGTCAACTAGTGTGCCATGGCCCACAGTGCGTCGACCCTATACAAGCAAGGGACAAAAATAGAAGCAGTGGTCAGAATTGAATGAAATTTCGTTTCAAAATTAATATTGGCACTCTAAATTTAAAAAATAAAAAAATTTTTTTTAATTTTTCCAGCGGTTTTTGAGTTAATCGGCTTTTTTACATGAAAAACCCACAATTTTACATTTACACAAAATTTTTTAATCTCACTTTATTGCCATAACCTTAAAAACCTAATTCAAACAAATCGTTATCTTTCAAAAATAGTTAACATTTTCGTTTTTTCTTGAAAATTGTAGTGAAACCCCTCTGCAAGCATTTGAAAAAGATATTTCAAACAAACGGAATTAAGTTGCATCAAACTTTTTTATTTCACTTTATTGTTAAAATTTCAAAAACCTAATTACCAAATATTTTGAAAAAATTATTTATTGTCGTTAATTCCCGAATCTCCCGAAGAATTCTCTGTTGGATAGCTTTAAAATGATAAATGCGATCTCTCTAAAATCAGAATCAGAACTAAATCAGAACTAAATCAGAATAAGTTATTTTCAAAGCCATTTTTTTAATAAAAATATATTCACAACTAATTTCCCCTTCTTTACTAAAAATATTCTAACACACAGTTTTCTTACGTTTAGCAAAAAAGTAACGGTAAAGAGAACCATATGCAAAGTGAAAATTGCAATGCTTCAATTCAATTGAACACATCGCACCTTAACAGAAAAGTGTAACAATTTCAATTTTTAAATTTAATATAATTTAATGTTATTTTCTGGAAAAAATCTTTAAATGTTATTTTCAAAGTCATAACTATGTAAAATAATTTTTAAATCGATTACTGAAAATTTTTAAATTTTTGAGTTGTGGGACTTTTGATGTTATGGTGTGACTTGACATTTAAATCATTGCAATCATTGATATTAACGTTGCCACTGCTTATCGATGATAAGCCTTTTGCAACAAAAACAAGATTGTAAGCCAATTATTTATTATTAAGGGTTCTTTTCATTGAGCAACTTTTTTTTTCGACTTTTTTTTTTTGCATTTATTTATAGCTTGTGAATTGTGTTGTGTTGTGAATATGCCCCTAAAAGGATTTTTAGAAATTCGAAATACTTTAGAAGATACAGCCTTTTTTGTGAAGCAAGGTCTTCGTCAAAATGAGCTATTTTTTCGACTCATTTTCGAACGAAGCGGCATAAAGTAACCACCGAATTCCGTTGAAAATGTTTATTGTTAGGTAAAAACGTGTTTGCACACATATTCATACAAACATACGAATACACATTTCTGCTTATTTTAGGGGTTGAAGCATTTTTTGAGTCCAGGTGTTCAACTGAAAGCATCATTTAGTTCAGTTTGTATCGAGTTGAGCAACAGACGCGTGCGCTTCAGTGAACGGAAAAGTAAATTTTTCATAAATTTATTGTGATTTTTGTAAAATGGATCGGAAAAGTAATAAAAAAAAAAAACGCCCAAGTGAGCGTCAGAATCGTGCTAAAAAACGCGGGCTTAGTGGAAATCAGCATCTTAGACCAGAGGATTCTGAATATACCAGTACATCGGCCAAGAAATTCAAGAATAACGAAGACGACGAAGTATCAATCAAAAACAATTTGAAGTATTGCATTCTCGAGTTCTGTTATCCGAGTTGACCACATATTATGGCCTTGCGATCCGCCGTCATCCTGACTCCGTGGAGGATATGAAAAAGGAAATTTGGGCCACTTTTTACCATAAGTGCTCCACCGATGATAAACCGCAACACCAAAATTGCCCCACCGGTGCGTCAAGCTGGTGCGCATGGCAGAAAGCAGCTGCTGAAGGTACGTTAGATAGCTTTCACCACACGTATGCACCTCTCGACAAGAAGGTGATGGAGGTAATAAAACCAGCTTACGAAGCGCTGTCGGCAGATAATTTGCTTGAAAGATGCCTTGGATCTGAAACTCAGAGTTCCAATGAGTCCTACAATTCTGTTCTTTGGTCACTTTCGCCCAAACACATCAACTCAGGCGCACGCACCATCGAAGTGGCCAATTTCATTGCAACGTGCCTCTTCAACGACGGTTTTATACCCATACTTTAAATTATGGGTTTGATGGGTATTGCGATTGGCAAAAACGCATACGAATACGCACTATCTCGCAATGAAGACAGATTGAACCGATCAGAGACTCGAGCTGCGGCATCATCAAAAGCTGGCAGAAAGGCTCGCAGAGCAGAGAGGGCAGCAGAAAGCAGTTTCTACGAAAAAGAGGAAGGTGGCCTGTATGGAGCTGGCATCGCCGACTAATATTTGTAAGTAAAAATTGTCAGCTCTTTAAAACTGCATTTAAACATTTTTGATTTTTTTTTTTTTTTTCCCCAAAAAAATTACTTCAAACTTTAAACGCGTTTATCTCGAACCCACGTTTTTCGAACTGGCGGCCATGATATCTCCAGTTCAACTGAACCGATTTTCATGAAACAAAGTGGAATCGACGCAGAATTGTCCCCATTCTCGGGTGAACCTCGACCATAATTTTAAAAAATTTTTTACTATTTTTTTTTTTACACTAAGCTACAAAAAAAAACCCGAAATTGAAATTTTTTTTTTGAATGGCCGCCATTTTGTCAAAAAAAATCACAAAATTAAGCTTGAGGTTCACCCGAGAATTACATCTATACTGATTATAACCCCGTTTTTTTTTCATTTCAGACGCTCCGGAGACCCGGAATCGTGGCCGCCGTGACGACACCTTTTTTTTCACCACCAACTTTGAAGTCTCATTACTTTTTGAACAGCTCACGTATCGAGGCAAAAAAAATTTTTTTATTTACTTTGAACCTTTTGTAATACAATAAATAAAAAAAGTTTTCAATTATTCTTTGCGTTTTCAAATAAGAATTTTTTTAAAAAGGGTCCAAAAAACGGGTTTTGAATGAGAAGACCGCCTTAATTACAAGAAAAAATGTTTATTTGCCTTACACATATTCAAGCGGAGTTAGGAGAAATGTCGAAATAGACCATTGGAAAAAAGGCAATATTTTAAAAAAGCGATGTATGTTTTACATTTTTGAAAAAGTAAAATGTTGATAGTAAACGAAATTGTACTTACTTCTTGGAAAATTTTTGGAAATCGTTTTTAATTGACTATTAAAAATGGTCGTTTTTTATATATTTTGCAGAAAAAATATATTCTGTTTAATGTAAAATAACATTTTTGTTTTTGTATTTTTTTTTATGAATTAAAAACATAACTTTTTTCTTTTATTTTATATCTCCAAAAAAAGTTTTTTTTTATATTATACGACAAGAATTGTATTTTTGGCAATTTTTTTAGTAACTACTTACGGATACAAACTATGCAGATGATCATGATAGCTGAAAAAAGTTCAAGTTTGAAGAGACCCACACTAATGAGTTATGAATTGAAAATTTTCTTGTTTTCTCTTATTTGGACCATTTTCTTTTTAACGATACCGAAAATGTTGGGTTTCTTTTCCATGTTTTTTTTGATATATGTCCAAGGGCCGCTACAATTTAAGTGTAAGATTTGGTTTATAATGAGGAAATATCTAATAATACATGTTAACAGTGCTTTTGTGCGGCGGAAACAACATTACTAGTTCGATTCAGTATTGTTCCTAGATTATTAAAACCACTTTTAAATTTCAATGTTGGTTCGATTTTTATTTTTAGACTGATTTTTTGGTTTTTTTATCTTTCGAAAAATATTGCCCTAGTTATGTTCAAATAACTGCAAAACTATGTGATCATTAAAGAAATTCGATATATGGTCAAAAACTAGATACTTACGCCTTTTATTTAAGCAATCACTCGTAACGTTCCGACAAATTTTGGAAAAGTTTTCTAAATACTACATCTGTAAAAGAGTTAAAAAATAACGTTTTTTTTTTGAAAATCCAAAGTTCAAGAACTCCAAAGAATAATGTTAATGTTATCTTTTTCCAATCTGAGAAATATGCTTACAAATAATTTTAAGGCATATTGCATGCTTGTAGCAGTTCGAATTCATTACTTACATACATTTTAGTGAATTTACCCAAAATTGAGTGCACAAAAATCGACTTTGAGTTTTGATGATGTCTGCACTGCACATTTCCTAGCACATACAAAAATTTACTGCAGATATAGAAAATTTATTACAATAGTGTGATTATCAAATTTTTACTCTGAATGAGAGTTGCTACCCTATAAATTCCTACAATAAAAACTGGAGAATAACCTAATAAGCCATGAAATAAGAAAAATTACAGAAATTCTTGATATTAAAAATTTCGCTCGCGCTATTATAAAACGTTTAGATTTTGGAAAGAATTTTGTAAAAGTTGTTTTTCAAAATGACAGCAAGAATATTTTAGTGTAAAAATTCTCCGGACAATTTTTGTTACATTTGTGTTTTATTTACAACAGCCAAAAGTCGAAAAGCAAGTAATGATGCAACTCGCATGGCATATGAAGCTTATTTTAGTGAACGTATTCAGGAAAATAATACTTGGACTCCAAATTACGTTTGTAGCACGTGCTGTTCAAGTTTGCAGAGGTGGACCAAAGAAAAAGGAAAAATGACATTTAAAGCTCCGACAATTTGGCGAGAACCAATTATGACGAAAAAGAGTGCTGTTTCTGTTTAACGAAACTAAAAAGATGGAATACAAAAAGAAGACAGTCAATACCATATGCAGATATACATACAGTCACAAGAACTATACCACATTCCGATGCGGATGACAATGGTGGTCCTCAGCTTTTTCATCAATTTGATGTTTATGATTTAACTCGCGATTTAGGTTTGAAAAAGTAAGAAAAAGTCCGAATTGCTGTTATCAAGATTGAAAGATCGAAAAATGTTAGCCGCAGGTATGATTAAAGTAATAAATAAATGAAAACATTTAAAAGTGCTTTCAATTACAGATGTTAGGATTTGATCAACTCGAACACTGGGCGAATACTGGGCACAATGTTTTCACAAGAAAGACAGGATTTGCTATTGCAAGGACATCCCGTATTTATTCAAAAAATGAACCAAACATTTGAAGCAAACGAATGGAGGTTATTTATTGATGGAAATACAACCAGCATTAAAGCTGTTTTGTTGCATAATGGCAATGATAAGCCATCGATTCCTGTTTCTTATGCAGTTGGAGTTAAGGATTCCTATGATATAATGAAGGAAATTTTGGCCTTAATAGAATATTCAAAATTTAATTTCAAAATTATTGCTGACTACAAAGTTAAGGCATTTGTTATGGGTCTGCAAAGCGGATATACGATATTTAGTTGTTACTTGTGCCTATGAGACAGTAGAAATCGCGAGCAACATTATATTCGTGACAAGTGGCCTGAACGCAAAGAATACATACCTGGTAAAGATAATGCCAAAGGTAATCCATTAGCAATGACAGATCGAATAATTCCGCCTCCACTACATATAAAAAAATGGGCCTGTTCAAAAATTTTGTAAAGGCTTTGTCGCAGGATGGAACAGTTTTTAAATTTTGAACGGAAACTTTTCCAAATATATCAGCTGCAAAAATCAAAGAAGGCGTCTTCAATGGACTACAAATCCGAAGGATGTTAGCAAGAGAAGAGTTCGAGCAGCATTTGCCATTAAATGAGCTTAAAGCCTACAAATCTTTCATCGATGTGGTCAACGGTTTCTTGGGAAATAATCGTGCTCGAAATGCAAGATAGCTTATCAACAAATTGATGTTCAACAACCAAGAAGTTGGAGCTAAAATGTCCCTTAAAATGAATTTTTTAAAATGCCACTTTGAAACTTTTCCGAAAAGTTTAGGTAGTTTTAGCGACGAACATGGTGAACGTTTTCACCAAGATATTTAAAAAATTGAAGAACGATTTCATGAGCGTTTTGGAGTTGAGATGCCTGGGCAATACTGCTAGTCTCTTCTGCGTGACTCTACGTTCCAACATAGTAAAAAAGTATCTAGTAATAATTTTTGAAAATATTGTTTTTAATTGCATTACTTTTTAAAAAATAAAAGTCATCAATATTATAAAAATTCTAAAACGCAAAACTTGACTTTAAATTTCGGTGCACATAACGTTGCATAAGTGAACACATTCAAATTTGTGGATTAAAAATATGCTGGTTTATGTTGCGAAAACCTCGATTTTCGATCTTGGTTTTTAAAAAATTTTTGCAAAAAGTACAATAATACTATTTCTAAAGACTTCCATTATTCAAATTAATGAAACTTGCGATTTTTGATTTTTGAAAATTTTTGAGTAAGAAATCTCAAAGTCGACTTTTGTGCATTTAATTTTGGATAAGTTCACTAAAACGTCTGTAACTAATGAATCCGACCTGCTACAACCATGCAACATATCGGAAAATTTTTCTAACAATATTCGTCATAACATGTAGGGGGAAAAAAGCTGGAAAATTTTACATTTTTCTTATTCATTGGCGTTCTTGAATTTTGGATTTTTTTAAAAAAACGCTTGTTTTTAACTCTTTTACGTATGTAGTATTCAGAAAATTCCTCCAAAAATTGTCGGAACGATACGAGTGATAGCTTAAATAAAAGGTGTAAGTGTCTAGTTTTTGACCACATATCGAATTTGTTTAATGATCACATAGTTTTGAAGTTATTTGAACATAACTAGGGCAATATTTTTCGAAAGATAAAAAACCGAAAAATCGGGTTAAAAATAAAAACCGAACCAACATAAAAATTCAAAAGTGGTTTTTTTTAATCTAAAAACAATACTTAATCGAAATAGCTATATCATTTCCACCGCGCAAAATTTTTCTAAGATTATTTATATGTGTAATAGCACATTTATAAAACAAAACGAGCAGAAAAACTATGTGCCAGCCAGGTTTGAACCAGTGATGCCAACCCGAAGAGAGTAAAAATCCTCAAATGCGACGTAAATAATCCGTGTAAGTCCGTGTAAGTAAATTTATATAATTTGTTTTTTCAATTTAAAACTAACAGCTAATAAAATCACCCAATTAAAGTCGTAAATAGTTTTTTAAAAATTGTTTGTTTTTTTTTCAAAACTTGCACTTAACCACGTAAATAAAAGTAAAAAAAAAAATAAAACAAATAACTTAATGTAAAAATATTTAAAAACAACATAAAACATAACTGTTATTCAACATTCGATTTTTGAAATCGTTAAAAATACAATAACATTAAAATACATTTCAGAAACACTTTAAGTTTTTTCAGTTTTTATATTAAAAAATGGCACACAATATTATTCCAGTGTTTTGTTTTTTCCAACAAAAAAAAAAAAAAGAAGATGTAATTGATGATTTTTAAAAATCAAATCTAAATAAATTTTTCTATGAAATCACAAAGAGAATAAATTCTATAGAGTTGTCATCAGAATTCCCACTCAAAAAAAAAACTGGTTCCTCGTTTTTGGTTCAAAAACGGGTTCAGTTTATATTATATATCTCTTATATTATGAGATATTTTTAAAGGAAACTCTGCAGAATTTATTCCCTTTGAAAATCATAACAAAAATTAATGAATTTCTTTTAAGAAATACCTGTATAAAATAATGTTTTGATCATATATTTGAGTCGACAATTTGGATAATTGTGAGTCATTTATTTGCATTTCATAGCAATTACATTTCTTGAAATGTTTTTTTGTGTGTAATATTCCAAGTGCTGATAGGTGGCGGCCGTGGCGCAGTGGGTAAAGTGTGTGGCCCATACGCCAGAGAACCCTGGTTCGAATTCCACCTCGAAGCCGTTCGGAGTTGGAATAAAGCTGGTAGGTCCAGTTCTCGATCATTTGTGTTGAAACATTTCACAACACACACAACAAAATTATCATTAGAAGCTCTGTCAAAATCCTTTAATGGGCTGATATGACCATTGCGTTCTTTTTATTTTTTTTTATTCCAAGTGCTGATAAGCGCAAAGTTTTAACAAGTAATGTAAATATATTTTTGAGTGTTGAGTACATTTTTTAGGATTCAAACTAGTTTTGACATAAATTTAGTGAAAAACAGCAAAGTCTACGAAAATTCCGTGCGAAATTCTTAATAACCGTAGATAAACCTTATTTTGCCATTCTTATCCGTTTATCTGCGCAAGGCTTAAATATTCGTAGAAATCCGTAATATCCGTGTAGTTGGCACCACTGGTTTGAACCTGGGCATCTCGCCTACAAGGCAAGCACGTCAAGCATTGCGCTACAACTTAATTGAAAAATTTAACTTTAATAACTAATAAGAGTAAGTTTAGCTAAAAGTAAATCAAATTTTGCTTACGCAAATTTAAATACGCAAAACAAACATGATGAAAGGAAAATATTTCATTTATATATGTAAATGTATAAAATACAATTTTTCACGGGCGTAGATAATTTTGATATTCGTTTTCCCTAAGTGCAGGTGAAGAATTAAAAGTTAAAAAACTTATAATTTTATGATATAATCTTGGAGAACCATTTAAATTATATTAATGTAAAAATAAAAACAATTTATGCATAAATTTATTTACCATTATGATTAAATCGTCTGTACTGTTTCAAAAATGTAGATTTTCTTTTGAGTAAATATTTGGCAAATGTATTGGATGTATACAGGGTTGTCCATATTCGAAGCGCCCATTTTATTTTTAAATAAATCAAAGAAACCACAATTTTTTGTCTGTTCGTCATGAATATCATTTAATTGGGTTTAAGTAGATTTGCTTACATTATTTCTTGAATATGATATCTTGTAAATGGTCGCCATTGGCCTCTACGACATATTGTGCCCGTTTTGCAGCATTTTCCATGGTTTTCTTCAACATTTCGATAGGAATGTCGGTTATTTCTTGACGGATGTTGGTTTTCAGCTCTTCTAGGGTCTTTGGCTTGTTGACGTAAACCTTTGATTTCAAATAACCCCACAAAAAGAAGTCTGGAGGCGTTAAATCTGGTGATCTTGGCGGCCAATCGAAATCACCATTTTTTGACATCAAACGGCCAGGGAACAATTGCTTCAAAAAATCGATAGTGCGGCTTGTGTGTGGTGGCGCGACGTCTTGTTGAAACCAGTAGTGCCTGATACGCTTTCGACGAACGATTGGCATGAAAAAATTGTTTATCATATCGCGATAACGCTCCTGATTGACAGTAACTCTGTGGCCATTATCATCTTCGAAAAAGAACTGCCCAATGAGCATTTTAGCACAAACGCCGCACCAAACAGTGACTTTTGCATCGTGAAGAGGTACCTCTTGAATCTCTTGTGGATTTTCAGTTTCATACAAACGATAAATTGTTTTCTTGGAAGGCTCACTTTTCACTTTATTTATTTTTTTGAAAGCACGTTGAGTTTTCACTATTGACTTGTTTTGTTGAATGTAAATTTCAACAATTTTAGAGCGTTCGCGTGGCGTGTTCTGTTCCATTGTAAACATTTGCTTTGAATGACGCTTCAAACGCGGTATGTCATTAGTCGATTTGGCACACTGCGGAAAGTTACAGTATTGCCAGATGGGCGCTTCGAATATGGACAACCCTGTAAACAGAGGTTATGGCTAAAGACAATTGTGAAATGGTTAAGGCAATAAGCAAAATATTAAATTAAATTTAATAAATTTGTTTCTAAATTACTAAACTATTTAGTTACAAAGCCTACCAAAAAATGATGCAAGTGCATCATAGTGATCTTCAGATCTCTAAACCAATTACCGTTTCTTGTAACGTCCGAACGGCACTTTCAAATGAATATTTTTTTCCAAAAACCCTGGAAGTTTTAGGTCTGATGACCCGTGGACACCCTTGAAGAAAGGAATGCACAGGGTTGACAGACTGGAAGCCGAATTCGCTCATTTGCTCCGTAAAAAACATCAGGGATGGATGGTATATTTCCAGCTATGTTGCCTAGGCTATGGGGTATATTCGTTACATGCTTAGCGAACTACTTCTTGCATTTTGTCTCCTTCGGAGTAGTAAGATACGAGTACCTCGGTGATAAAACAAAGACAGAAATGCATGCATTAATGCAACATAGAGATGCTCAATACCACTAACTCTGTTTACATTTGTACTTACATTGACTCTCTGTTGGTGCTAAAATTACGCCAAGTTAATACAACAATGTCAGTCAGTCAGTTAGTAAATGTTTGAGTATTTGAGTCCTCACCGTCTGAGTTTACAACTCTAAACAAATATATGTTTGTATTTATCTATGTACTTTGTGTGGTTTGCACCGTTCAAAGTTTACTTTTTTAACTGAATTATTAGAAAATCTAATTTACTGCAAGAACAACAACAACAACACCAGCTTTTGGAAGGACGAAGTTTCCTGACTTAGGATAAGCTTGAGTAGTGCCAAAAATATGCTGCCAACGATACTATAACATACACACACACACTCACTCACACCAATTTACTAAAATGCATAAACTTAGACACACACACACACACACACACAAAGTGTTTCACTTAGATACAACTTGATATACAATACTTTGTGTTACGTCTTATTGAGTGTATCTCAGAAACCTTGAAGGTACATTCGGCGTATGCATTTTGCTATGAACACAGTGCTAAAGCTAATGTTTTCTTTCAGAAATTTAGTACAAATAGATACAATTTACTTAGAGAAATTTAAATTGGCAACTAATAATAATTCCAATCAATTGCATAGTTCGACGTACCGATTTGTCGACTATTTTTGGACACAGAAATAAAGGGTATCCTTAAGAATTTAAATAAGAAGTACTGTGTTTTCCAAATCTGATATTCATTTAGATTCATTCTGATCCATTTTCTTTAAGTGGTTAACAAATTTACTTGATTATAAAGTCTTCCCAAGTTATGCGTAAGCTCGTTTCAGAGAAAAATTGCCACAAAGTATGCTTAAGTAAAAAACTCGTCCACGTCTGTAGCTTGGATATGGGGTAAAAGAGCTGCGGGTCCGGACTCCCCCAGAGCCATGAAAACCATTACCAAATACCTCAAAGCACGAATCCACATGTATATGTATTGCAAAAAACGTTTTCTTTTTTTAAGAAAGTTCTTAAAATTTGATTTAGTTCAGTGCTTAATTCTTCCAAATTGGTCAACAACAACAGGATATATAGTGACATGTAAAGATAAGTAAAATTTTCTACTAAAATTCAAAAGTGTTTCTGAACCATGCACGCGATAGAAATTTGGAAAGGTGGGGGTAAGAGAATGAAGAACAACGGAATTTCAGTTTAATATCTCAAACACCAAGACAGCTCGAAGAAAAAACCGTAAATTAATGTTATTTTTCAGAATACCATGTTTAATTATACAGGGTGTCCCGCAATCGAGTGCAACTATTTGCGGAGGTGAAAGGTTATTTCGAGCTGAGCAAAAATCATATAAAAGGGGGGGAGGGGTCTATTTTCACATTCTTAGGAGCTACAAGGTTAATTTATATATCACGACATTAATTCACGTTATTGTTTCTAGCAGAAAAACTAACTTAGAAACTACTTATTTTGATAGCTTATTGCAATTACCTTTCTAACGGTATATCAACAAATTCCACCAACTTAACCGTTACTGAGCTGTGCTCGTGTGAAAATGAAATCAATCGGTTGAAACTACCAAATTTCGATTTTGAGTGCAAATTTCTCAGAATTTTACGTAATAAATCATAATTTTTATTGATCCATTTGGTAATTTATTTAATTATTTTTTTAATGACACCAAAAACATAAACATATCTTTAAAAATCAAAAAGTGGGAGGGGGGGTCTATTTTCACATTCTTAGGAGCTACAGGGTTAATTAATATTTCACGACTTTGATTCACGTTATTGTTTCTAGCAGATAAACTAACTTGCACAAAACTTATTTTGATAACTCATTTTAAAGGCAATGAAATCATCTTTCCAACAGTATATCAACAGACCCCACCAAACTTAACCGTTACCGAGCTGTGATCGTGTTCAAAAAAAATTCAAATATTAAATAGCCTTAGAAGTATTAAACACAGAACATTGAAACTCAGAGTTACTACTTCGTGATGTCCTACTTCTGGGAAACTGGGACGGGAATTGAACAATGAGCATGGTGCCAAAGAAAGAATCAAATAAAAATTTTGAATATATTCATTATTTTCCAATATAGTTGCCGGGTGTAGCAACGCACACCGGGTAAAAGCTAGTCTTCTAATATGTAAAAATCTCGTGAAGCAATGTTTGTGGCCGAACTCTTCCGAAACGGCACGACTGATTTTAGTGAAATTTTTTTTTGTATATTTGGTAGGTATGAGCTTAGGCTGTAAAGTACTTTTCACCTTCCTATGCAAAACGGGCGTGGCTCCGCACTTACAAGCCACATTTTTTATATTGAATAGCTCTGGAAATAAAAGTCACAGAACATTGAAACTTAAAATGGAGTTGCCAATTGGTGATGCCTTTCTTAAAGAAAACTTGCACGGGCATAGGATAAAAGAGTGTGGCTCCGCCTATACCAACCAAAATTTTTAAATTGAATAGCTTTGGAAGTAAAACTCACAGAATATTGAAACTAAAAATGGAGTTACCACTTGGTAATGATTTTCTAATAGATAACTTGAACAAGCATTGGACAAGGGGGTGTGGCTCCAGCCATATAAGCCAAAGTTTTCGTACTGTATAGCTTTGGAAGTAAAAGTTAGAAAACATTGTAACCTAGAATGAAAAGAGTTACCATTTGATGATGTCTTTCTTATAGAAAACTTGAACGAGCATTGGACAAGGGGGTGTGGTTCCGCCTATACAAGCCAAAGTTTTGATACTGATAGTTTTGTCAGTAAAAGTCAGAGAACATTGAAAATTACAATAGAGTTACCACTTAGTGATGACTTTCTAATCGAAAACTTGAACGGGCATTGGAAAAGAGAGTGTGGCTTTGCCCATGCCAGCCAAACTTTTGATATTGAATAGCTTTGGATGTGTAAGTCACAGAATATTGAAACTTAAAATGGATTGATAATGAATGGGGATGTCTTTCTAATAGAAAACTTCGACGAACACTGGACAAGGGGGTGTGGATCCGCCCATATAAGAACAATTTTGATCCAAGCGGCAGTCACTGTAACAGTCACTGTATATACAAATGTGGACACTTATTAAATTTCCATCAAGCAAACAGACACACAACAATAGTTGGAAATAATTGGATAAAGGCGTGGCCTCACTATACGCCCTCTTTTCAGGGGGTTAGCTCAGAGTGCAGTAAAGCGCGCTGGGTACAAGCTAGTATTTATTATATGTTTTATAATTGAAACCACAAACAAATTTTGAGTCGAAAGTTTTTCTGACGTTAACAAGAAAAGAAATCAGTGGCGATACGTTATAGCTTCGAGAACTGTGAAAATTGTTATGTTTGTTTTTAGTTTGTTTACAACACAGCTGTTTTCGATGACTGC
Organism: Coremacera marginata; assembly: GCA_914767935.1. Classification (NCBI taxonomy): domain Eukaryota; kingdom Metazoa; phylum Arthropoda; class Insecta; order Diptera; family Sciomyzidae; genus Coremacera; species Coremacera marginata. The sequence goes on from OU612046.1 coordinate 60,707,359, forward strand.
TTTAGAGTAAGAATTCCCCCATCATTTCAGCAAAAAACGTTACCTTAGCTTTGTTTGCTGCTCTTACTTGTTTTTTGCAGCTGCTACAATTGTTGAAATTGTTTCAAATGCCTTTTATAAATTTGATTGGCTTGAATATAGTTTTTTTTCGGTTTGTGATCCGTTCGTTGTATAAGATGCATTCTTTTATTGATAACAAATGAATGCTGTAAATATTGCTTTAAAATATAAAATTATATTTTAATAAAATTTATAATTTTTAAAACTGAATTAAAAAATGAATCCCTCCCCCCAAGTCACACTTCGTCACAAATGTTGAACATTTCCCTTAGCGTGTTACGTTATTAATGAACATGCCATTAGTAATATATTTACTTATTTACTTAGGTATGCGTTTTATGAAAATTAAAAAGTTACATGAAAAAAATCCTAACTTTTTTAACAAAAAGACCTTTAAAGTAATCAAAAACGCTCCGTGAATTCTGTTACGATAAAAAGAAAACTAATTGCGAAATTTATATGAAGAGCGAGAACTAAAAATTCGATCCGGTCTATTGTACTCGTACAGAACCAATATTAAATTGATTATTATATAAAATGCTAAGCTTTAGCTAAGGTAGGTGTGTTATGCTGATTTTTCAATTTTCATCATTTCAGTGTAGAAATATCTGATATTATACCGTTTCCAAGTTTCACTTCCGGTTAATTTTGTGCTCCAATATTTTAATTTTGATTTGTTTTTTTGATTTGATCAATATACCGATTGTAGCGGCCCTGGCGTAGTGGGCAGAGTGTGTGGCCCATACCCCAGAGAGCCCTGGTTCGAATCCCACCTGACTCAGGAAGTTTTTCAATTGAATAAATTTTTCTGTTCGGGCCTAACCTCTTTGCAGACAATGGCAAGCCTCAGAGAGTAAAACCTGCCATGAAAAGCTTCTTGAGAACATAAGCCGTTTGGTGTCGACATAAAGCATGCAGGTCCAGTTTTCACACAACAACAACACACACAACACAATTGATCATAAGAAACTCGGTCAAAGCCCTTTAAAGGGCTGATATGGCCATTTTGTTTTTGTTTTTTTTTAATATATTGATTTACATAAGTCTCACGGGAACATAAGATATATTGTCTCTCTTATATTTGAATACAATCTATGCCATATTTTTATTTGTATATATGTATACATTCCTGATATATAAAGCGTTATAAGTTCAATCTCATTTCATTTTAAGAACTTACACGCCGAGCCATAAGAAGTTTCACTTAAATAAAATGCAAATTATATATTCTCCGCTTCATACCAAAAACGGTAATGTGAAAATAAATAAATCATTAAATGTTTGCACAAAAAGACATCTCTTAAATGTTTTTGTTGAGACCATGCACCATCCATTTAAAAAAAAAAATTTTTGGAAAGGGTGTATTTTGTCTGAGCCATTCAAATCCTTAAACTCGATTTCCCAAAAAACATAAAAATGTACATTGGCGTTTTTGGCATGACGGAGGCGATATTTATCTTCGCTTTAGTTGAAAATACAATTTTCAATTGCTTTTGTCACTGAAATTCATTACCATTACCTTCAATTGAAACTGACTTCAAATTTGTGGCTTATCTCAGCGTGTGAACCCTGTATAAAAGTGGTGAAACTTTATAAGAGCTGAAAGCTTAACAAGCTCAAAAACAACGACTTCAACAATTTCAATAACAACAATGAAAACAACAGCGACAACGAGAACTTAACTCTTGTTGTGTTGATATAAAAAGTTGAAACATTTTGTATAAAAAAAACTTTGCACAAATTGCATTAGAGCCAAGTATTATTCTAAAATAATTGAAATACGATGTTTTTGGCATTGACTATGTCGAGTTGAGGGGCGGCTGGCTGCAGCCCCAGTTGCTATTTCTTTTTGCAGTATTCGATGTTTGGTGACACTTGTGTGCGTGCTGGGTTTTGATTGGCTTTCAAATTTCGTAATTCATTTAATATTTTGCTTTTTTGACAATGTCAACAAACAAAAAATTACACGAAGGTATAATACGCCAAAAAACGTGCACATTTTGTAAATGTCGGCATTTCGTGATTTGTGCAGATATAAATATTTGAACACAATGGCGTATAATACATATTTTAATTAAATGATATATAACGGCGTTTAACAATGCGTTTATTATAATCATTATTTAAAATTTTACTGCATCATGAAACAAGAACAGAAAAACGCACTTTTTGACAACTTAATTTATTGACAAACTTTAAAATACATTAATAAAATATTTCAATGCATGGCTTTCAATTAAATTAATTTCCGTTATCATTTCATTTGCAAAAAGTGATAAGTTATATTTTTTATCAGCCCTAATAATATTGTAAATTTTATAGTGAAATTAAGCTAGTCAAAGTAGGGCCCGATGTTGATGCAATTATAGAGGCAACTGAGTAGTAGCTGTTAATTATGGGCATATTTTTAAACCAAGCTAAAACATTAAAAATGCTAAATTTTTCCATTTCGTACCGATGGACACTATTTGCTCCACTAAACTGATTTGTTATCGATTGAATCATAAATTAAAAAAATTTAGCATGGCGAAATTGGAAAATTCATGAAAAAATAATGTCACATGTAATTAAATAATCATTCCTCCACCGTAAAATACTTACGAACTTGAAGCAAAACAAACAATATTACAGACCTGCTTGACTATCAACCTTAAAATATTTTACGTGTTTTTGACACATTTGTGCCCTAAGTTGTCGCAACCAGCTGGCTAAAGGTAAAACTTTGTAATTTTTCCAAACATTAAAACACCGAAACAACGAAAAGTTGCACCGCTGTCATCAACAAAAAAGTTCCTTTTTTTATACCGCTCAACGTAAAAACTCGGTAACAAAATGCCACAACTTGTTTGCATTTAATGAATGTTTAAAAAGTTTCAACAGTTTCAAATAATCATGCAAGAAGTTGTTGGCTAAATTAATTTGGGGTGTCATTTTTCGGTTGTAATGTCATCAAATTAAACGAATGTTTCTTTAAAAGACAACAGTTTTTTTTGTGTTGGCTTACACGATATTAAATTATCGATTATATATGATTTTATTAGAGCGAGCGAACGAAGCTCCCATGGGTTAACTTGTTGGAAAAGCGTTATCATGATCAGATCCAAGCGATGGTTCTGATGAACTTCGCTTCTGAAACTAAACAATGACATAGGCCAAATTTTTTTAACTCAAAATTTGACTAAAATCAAATTCATAAATTTAACTGTAAATGATATTTACAACAATCTTAAAAATCTTATATGTGTTGCAGCTTCGTAGCCAGGATCTACCTTAGGGGGGGGAGGGGGATAGTTTGATAAGCAAAATCTATAAGTTACTTACTTACTTTCTTACTTAGGTGGCTGTAACAACCCGCGTTCGGGTTTCGGCCGACCTCATCAGCTCTCGACAGGCGCCTCTGCTTTGCGTGCCTTCAGCAATCGGATACACCAAGTGCGGTTAGGGCTTCCTCGGTCCATCCATCAGAAACATGGCCTCCCTCGTCCTCGTTGACCAGCGACCCTCGCCTCCAGCACCTTTTTCGATGGAGCTTTGTCGTCCATACGATGGACATGACCCAGCCAGCGTAGTCGCTGCACACGCCAAACTACGTCAATGTCTTCGTAGAGCTCATACAGCTCGGGGTTCATTCGGATGCGATAGTCATTGCCGACTCGAACAGGACCGAAGATTTTGCGAAGAACTTTTCTCTCGAACACCCCCAGAGCGGCTGCGTCAGTTTGTGAAACTACCCATGCCTCAGCGCCATAAAGCAGCACAGGTAGAACGAGAGTCTTTTAGAGTGTTAGTTCTGTCGATCGGGAGAGGACTCTGGAACTTAGTTGCTTACTGAGCCCGTAGTAGCACCTATTAGCAATTATTGTTCTTCGCCTTATCTCCAGGCTGATTTTGTTGGTGGAATTAATGGCGGTGCCAAGGTATACAAACTCCTTGGCTACTTCAAAGTTATAGCTGCCGGATGAAACGTGGGAGTCTAAACGCTGCGCTCCCTTGTTTGTAGACAGCATATACTTTGTTTTACCCTCATTTATCGTCAAACCCACTTTGGCTGATTCCTTTCCGATAGCAGCGAAAGCAGCGGTAACATCTCTCTTGGTTCTGCCAACAATATCAATATCATCAGCGTACGCAAGGAGCTGGACACCTTTATAGAAAATAGTGCCTTTACGATGCACACCGGCTTTTCGTACGATCCCCTCCATGATGATGTTAAAGAGATCGCATGACAGTGGATCGCCTTGCCTGAAACCTCTTTCGGTATTGAAGGTTTCGGAGAGGTCATTTCCTACCTTGACGGAGCTGCGTGTGTTGCTCAACGTCATTCTGCAAAGTCTAATCAACTTTGCAGGTATACCGAACTCAGACATTGTTGCGTATAGGCAATCCCTTTTCGGGCTATCGAACGCAGCTTTAAAATCGACAAAGAGATGGTGTGTGTCAATTTGATTTTCGTGGGTTTTCTCCAGGACTTGTCGTAGCGTGAAAATCTGATCTACGATGGATTTCCCAAGTCGAAGGCCACACTGATAAGGTTCAATCAGTGTTTTTGTAATCGGCTTTAATCTTTCACACAGTACGCTTGAGAGAACCTTATATGCGATGGAAATAAGACTGATACCTGGATAGTTGGCGCAGATTGTTGGGTCTCCTTCTTATGTATAGGGCACAGAACGGTTATTCGATTTTATAAACACGAAATAAACTAGATAGTTCTGCACACACTATTTTACCCGAAACAATATTGTATGGAAACATTATCGAAAAAACCTTACGCCTGTCCTGAAGGGAAGTTAGCCCAAGAAATTTACGTCTAGCTATATATGAAGGGAGACCATCCGGCCAACACATTTTACTTAGGGCATATTTAGTCAAACGTTTTTGGACACTTTCAATTTTATTAGAATGAACATCAAAATATGGATTCCAAATCAGGCAGCAGTAATCCAAATGGCTTCGAACTAAAGCCACATGCCTTAACCGTCAAAGGATCTTTAAAGTCTTGCGTATTTCTTTTAATAAAACCAAGCATAGAGTATGTTTTAGCTACAATAAGGTCAATATGATTGGTAAATTTAAGCTTAGAGTCAAATATCACACCCAAGTCTTTGACTTCGTTTTTACGAGTAATATGACAATTATTGACTTAGTAATCGAACGTTATTCGGTCGGCACATTTAGTATATGACACAATACTGCACTTATTAATATTTAATAATAGTTTATTAGAAACACACCAATTATTTAAAACATCTAAAGCCGACTGCAGGTTGTGACAGTCTGAAAGCATAGAAATTTTTAGAAATAATTTAACATCATCCGCAAACATAAGACACTTTGAGTGTTGAAAGTGCTGCGGTAAATCTTCTATCTATATATATAAAAATGAATGTATGTATGTGGGTATGTGGGTATGTGGGTATGTGGGTATGTGGGTATGTGGGTATGTGGATATGTGTGTATATCACGTATAGACTCCAAAACCACCGAACCAAACTTTATGAAATTTTTAGGGATACTGAAGCAACATTCGGGAAGTGTTCCTGTGAAGTTTGGTGTTGATTGGACAAGGGGGCGTGGTACCTCCCGTACAACCCAAATTGGCTCTATCGCCCACAAACCAAAAAAAAATGCTATATATCAGACGGTTTTAATCATATAAAACTAAGATTTGGTAATTTTGTTCAGATAGTTACTTTCGGTGACTGTACAAAAAAAGGGCGTGGTCACACTATATCTACGCCCATTTTTCAGCAATCATTTTAATTCCTGAGATGTTCAAGTTTTGATATTGAATCTTGGTACGAAGGTGCTATGGATACAAGTGGCAGTCACTATGTAAATATAAACGTTGTCACGCCCACTTTTACCGCCCACAAATCAGTAAAAATGCTTTATATCAGACAGATTTTGCTGTAGAAGACTAAGATTTGATAATTTAGTTTATATGATTACTCTCGGCCAATGTAGAAAAAATGGGCATGGCCGCACTATATCTACGCCCACTTTATCGAATCATGCTTATTCCTGAGTTGTACACGTTTTCATAGTGAATCTTGGTATTCAGGTGCAATAGGCCCAAATTTCAGTCATATGTTAATATAAATATTGTCACGCCCACTTTTACCGCCCACAAATTTTTAAAAATGCTTTATATCAGACGGCTTTTGCCGTAGAAGACTAAGATTTGGTAATTTAGTTCGTATGGTGACTGTCGGCCAGTGTAGATAAAATGGGCATGGCCGCTCTATATCTACGCCCACTTTATCTAAATCTTGCTTATTCCTGAGTTGTACACGTTTTGATAGTCAATCTTGGTATGCAGGTGCTATGGGTCCAAGTGGCAGTCACTATGTAAATATAAATATTGTCACGCCCACTTTTACCGCCCACAAATCAGTAAAAATGCTTTATATCAGACGGCTTTTGCCCTAGAAGACTAAGATTTGGTAATTTAGTTTAAATGATTACTGTCAGCCAAGTGTACAAAAAATGGGCATGGCCGCACTATATATACGCCCACTTTATCGAAATCATGCTAATTTCTGAGCTGTACACGTTTTGACAGTGAATCTTAGTGTACAGGTACTATGGATCCAAGTGGCAGTCACTATGTATATATAAATATTGTCACGCCTACTTTAAACGCCCACAAATCAGTAAAAACGCTTTATATCAGATGGATTTTGCTGTAGAAGACTAGAATTTGTTAATTTAGTTTATTTGATTACTGTCTGCCAATGCACAAAAAATGGGCATGGCCGCACTATATCTACGCCTACTTTCTCGAAATCATGCTTATTCCTGAGTTGTACACGATTTTGTTAGGGAATCTTAGTATGCAGGTGCTATGGATCCAAGTGACAGTCACTATACATATATGTATATACAAATGTTGTCCCGTCCACTTTTAACGCCCACAAATCAGTAAAAATGCTTTATATTGGACGGCTTTTACCGTAGAAGACTAAGAATTGGTAATTTTGTACATAAGGTAACTGTATCTCTACGCCCACTTTTTCGAAATCATGCTTTTTCCTGCGTTGTACGCGTTTTGATAGTAACACTTCATATGCAGGTGCTCTAAGTGGCGGTCAGTATATATATATATATAAAATTTGCCACGCCAACTTGTACCACCCGTAAAAAAAAAAAACAACAACGCGAAATGGCCAATTTCAGCCCTTGAAAGGACTTTGACCGAGCTTCTTATGATGAATGTGTTGTGCGTGTGGTGGAATGTTTGAACACAAATGATCGAGAACTGGACCTACAAGTCTTATGCCGACTCCGAACGGCTTATGTTCTCAAGAAGCTTTTCATGGCAGTTTTTACTCTCTGAGGTTTGCCATTGTCAGCAGAGAGGTGACGGCCGAACTGAAAAATTAATTCAATTGAAAAAACTTTCTGTGTCAGGTGGAATTCGAACCAGGGTTCTCTCCCATATGGACCACACACTCTACCCACTACGCCACGGCCGCCACTTTTTTTACCCACAAATCAATAGAACTTCTATAAATCAGAGGATTCTCATCGTTAAATACTAAGATTTGGTAATTAAGTTCATACGCTTACTCTCGACAGCTTTGCAAAAAATGTGCATGTTAGCACTATATCTGTGCCCACTCTTCAGCAATAATTTTATTTAATTTATTTATTTATTTTGTATTATAGTTAGTTACAATTTAAAAACTATAACTAAGTAAGCACTAGCTGCCAGGGCTATCGGTTAGAAATAATTTTAATTCCTGAGATGTGAACGTAAAAGTGTCACACCCACAAATCCGTAAAAGTATATAAATCAAAATTTACAGTAAAAGAATAAAGTTTGGTAGATTAGTTCATATGGTTACTGTCAGAATCCTTAAAAAAATGGGCGTGTCGCACTTTATCTACGCCGACTTTTTAGAAATCATTGTAATTTCTGAGCTGTACATGTTTTGATAGTGAAACTTGATATGTAGGTGCAATGGGACCAAGTGGCGGTCATTATCTATATAAATGTTGCCATGCCTTCCTTTTCTGCTCATCTATCTATCAGTAAAATATGTATGTTTGTATACTAAGGCTCCTCACATAGTTTGATAGTTTGAAATAAAAAAAAAAAACAAAAACGAAATGGCCATTTCGGCCCTAGAAAGGACATTGACCGATCTTCTTATGTTCTTAATAACAAAAAGTCAGACTTAATAGTAATCTGCACCAATCAGTTTTTAATTTTTTCAGTCGGATCAGAGGTAATGCGGATTTTCATTAATTTTTTAACTTTTTTTTAATATTATTTTCACTGAAATTCAAATTAAAATTTTTTCTTGCTTGCCATGTTACTTTTGGTCAAATAAATTATCTATTGATGATAAAATATAGTGTAAAGTGAAGAATTAAAGTAAATGAAATTACGAAAAAATGTACACATTTTTTACATTTTACAATTTATTTGACTAAAAGTAGTATGGGAAAAAATAAAATTCAATTTTAGTGAAAATAATATGAAAAAAGTTAAAACAATCCATAAAAATCCGCACTCTCTTTGGCGCAACGGAACAAAATTAAGATTTTTTGATGCAAAAGAACTTTTTATTACTCTTATTTCTGACCGTTTGTTTTTTTTTTTTAACTACCATACCAGGCAATATTTTTAGTCGAAATTTTTTGGGGATCATCGTAACATAAGCCATGGATTATTTTGAAGAACCAGACTAAGCAACTTTTTTTTCTAAGGAACGTGAGGCGACTTAATGTATATACGTATGTGGGTATATGTGTAAATCACGTAAAGACTCCGACACCGCTAAGCCAATTTTTACACCAAAGCCTTGAGAGGGTTCCTATGAAGTCTGGTGCCGATCGTAAAAGGCACCTTAAATACACCTAAAATTTTCGATATCGAACAGTTTTAGTTTTTTTTTGTAGGTCGCACAGCCTCGGAATTCAGTATTCTACCTCAATTTACACATGCCGTTCCACTGGTAACATTTTATGGGCGTTGGACGAAGGGCGTGGCACTTTTTCAGCACCCCATATATTCGGTATAGTTTTCGAAATAAGTCACACATCAATAAAACTCGGTACGAACTTACAATAAAAGTATGGCTACACTAAAGCTACACCCTCTTTTAGGGGATAAGCGCTGAGCGCAGCGAAGCGCGCCGGGTATAAGCTAGTCATTAATAAAAATTAAAAAAAGAAGCGGTCCACAGTGGGTACCTTGGGGTATACCAGAAAAAGCATCCACGAAAATATCGGATTTTAAAGAACCAATTTTAACAAAAAGTTTTCTGTTCGTTAAGAAACTTTTAAAGAATTTAACAAGATGGTCAGAGACTCCAAACTGCTTCAACTTATTTAAAAGAATGAGGTGGTCTACTTTATCAAATGCCTTTGAAAAGTCAGTGTAAATAACATCCAACTGGCTATGCTGCTCAAAGCTGCTGATTATTTGATTTGTAATCAACGCTAAATATGTACATGTTGTAGTGATACAATGATAAAATCCAAATTGTAATAATACAATACAATAGCTTGACTTTGATGATATCATCGAATAGTTTAGCAAAAATATCCTGTTTGACAATAGCTCTATAATTAACTACATTGCATCGATCGCCGGATTAAAAAATCGGAGCTATCGAACAAGTTTTCCAACATTCTAGAAAGGTGCATTCATTTAAACATAACTGAAATAGCAATACAAGCGGTACTGTTATATTAGCCAAGCATAGTTTAAATAAATAAATAAAAGATTAGGAGCATTATGTAATAAATAACATACTGCCCGTAATAGCAGTACCAGTTTAGACTTCAGTAGTGACGTACTTACCATCCATCTACTGGTGGAGACGAGACCTACCCAATCTCTTGCATATTAAGACAGATATGCCAGCCCGGTCGTAGCATTGCGTGATCCCGCTGGTCAATCTAGACCTGTGTAGCATTCACACAACCACAACCAGTACGAGACTCCCCGAAGGGCCAGCCCACGAGAGTCATCTGGGCAACTCGATCCCATCAAATGAGGATCCACAACATCCTCGCAAGAACCAAGAACACACAAATGCAATTATGAAAAAGTGCATTCTTATTCATGACTGTGCTCAATGAGCACTAAAAGGGCTAGGCTAACAACTTTCAGCTGCCGACACAACTGGAAACTATTACGCATGACTGGTACCTACTCTGGAGGACCTTTGCAAATGCCACTCTTACTCTGGCCGTTCGGATTTCATTATCCAGACATAGAGTATTAGCCATTGTTCTCAGGGACTGCCGTGCTCAGTATGAGAACCCTTAGTTTTGACAACCATTTCAACACTTCTCTCAGTGACTGCCGTGCCAGTTTGAGGGTGCGGGTCAAACACTTGACAAGCAAACCACTTTGGAAAGCCGAAGTGTCGACACTATTATGCACGCATGCCAAACACTTCACATCTGTTTTAATATGCCCAATTAAGGTCTCAGTGCGGTCGAGGGTCTACCCCATTTGAAAGGTAAAGACTGTCCCCGTACTAACAAGTTTTAAGGTCACTTGCTATACCTTCGCAGGCTTGTTTCATATCGATATGCCGAATATGACCTGCTACCAAGATGGGCGCCACCCCAAGCTCTTGGTTGGCCCTATCAGTTTTTACGTTTGCAGGACGTATCCTACAAACAACCCTCCTCCTTAACCTGGCTTGGGACAGGCAGGCGCAACTGAGTTGCTAACCTGACGGAGTTGTATAGGGCACAGTACGCTGAGATTGCAATCGTTGGGCATGCTTTCCGCTGTCATATTTTGCTGATGAGCTGATGCATGCTCCTGTGTCCTTGACGGCTTTGCCTTTTCCTCCGTCGGGGCTTGCGCGGAAATGAGGCTGATGAAAAAAAGTTTGCCTTGATTCGGAGCGGATTTTGAGAAAACTCAAAGAAAATTTTAGGCAATAAAACATTTTTTTTTTTTGTGAAATACATATATCATTCTGCAATGCCAGCCCCATATAGAACTCCTTCCTCATCTTCAAAAAATGAGAACTCAGTGGCTCTTTTTTGTGCTCTTCCAATCGGGATGCCCATTATGTTCATTATTTGAAGTGTTGGCAAAAACCCTTCGTTAAATATGATAGTTGCAATATAATTGGCAATCTCAATAGTGCGTGTCCTCATCTCTTTCGTCTTGGTTACCACGACACTGCCGTTTCAAAGGACGAGTTTTTCGATTGCTATCAGTGTTTCTTTTATTTTTATTTCTATTACTTTTTCTATCCATTGTCTTTAGCACAAACAAAAATTTTTATCAAAACTGTACTTTTCAAAACTGTATGAGCGCGCGCGTCCGGTTTATAACTCAATTCAAAGTGAACAAAACGCTGCCAACATTCGAATACCTAAGCTGTAAAATGTGTTTTCATTTATTTTTAAAATGCGTATACAAACAATTTATTACCTACTAAAGAACGCGTTGAACGAAATTTGGTGGGTGCTTCAAATCGTTGCATTCAAAAAGTAGCCAAATTAAGCAATTCGCATTTTGGCGAAAACATTGCTGGACAAAAAATACCATATATCCTAAAGTATTAGGAATTTCAAAAAACCCTTTTAGGACGATATTCTCAAATATCCAATATGCAAAAAAAAAATAAATCGAACAAAATTGTTTGCCAACCAGGAATACTCATTTAAAACTTTCCCATAAATATACATTTCTTGCGAAATTTATGAAATACTTATTTTGAGTCGAAAAAGAATAATTTTTTTATCAATTTCTACGTAAAAATTCCTCGTAACTGAATCATTTTTTGCTCATAAATGAGTTCAAAAATGAAGCATAAATGTTTATTTTTTTAATACTAAAATGAGTTCAAAAAAGAATATTTTTTTGTCATATCAGCAGGAAACAATTTTTCATAAACGAACCATTTTTTGGTGAGCTTAATGAGTTAAGAAAAAAAAAATGAAAACCTTTGTTGATATTTTTAAAATAGTAAATTAAAATATTAACCTTCATACAAATGTCGTATGCACCTTATCACCAGCCCGAATTGATTCTCGTCATAAGAAGGGAAACGGATGTTCTGCTACACGTATGAAAAACTATTTTCCTTTTCATCTACCAACAAGTCTGTCATAACATTTCAACATTTCTATCAAAAATTAAGATCAATCCCATATAGAATGAAAACCATGACAACATTCCATGAGAAAAAGTAATCAAATAAATTTCCCAATTAATAGTTTTACTACGTTGATATTTCACACATAGTTTGAAAGTTTTTCAACTTGGATAACTATCATCATTTCCGAATAAAAAAAAAGGTTCGTTTTCGAGAGGCAATTCAGTCCAGCGGTTGATACAAAAAAATGTTCATTTCTGAGGGACGAAAAAGAACTTTTCTATGGTTCTTTTTTTAACTCATTTCAGAACAAAAAAGTACAATTTATGATTCTTTTTTAACGCGTTTGCGAACAAAATAAGGTTAATTTACAAAAAGGGTTCATTTATGAGTGCCGAAAATGAAAGTTTCTATTCAAAAAGTTTCATAAATGAATTAAGAAAAGGGTGTTTTGGGTTCACTGCGTCAATATCAAAATAGTTGATTTTTTAACTCATTTCTGAACAAAATAAGGTAAATTTTTGAGAGGCCATATGGATGATACAAAAAAGGTTCATTTATGAGTGCCGAATATGAACGTTTATACCCGAAAAAGTTCATAAATGAATTCGAAAACGGTAATTTGGTTCACTGGAAAGCGTAATACAAATTGTCATTATAAAGATAATGCGTCGACATATTTATAAGTATGAGCATCGATTTCATTATAGGCATCGTCATAAATGTATATCGTTAACTATAGCGCCCAGTATCGATTGAGCCATGACATCGATTTTTTATAGGCAGCTTTTCTCCAAACTTGAAAATCATGCACATTTTTCACTTAATTTAATCTTTTTTCCTTCTAATCTATGATCCAATTTTCGAATCAAGACAGTATATACTGTAAAGATGCAACACCTGAAACTCTTGGTTCAAAAGAAAAAAAAAAAAAATAGTCCTCAATATAAAACAAATCTATGACTATATACTTTTTCTTTTTATTTTGGTGCTTTTTTTTTTTGTTTTTGTTTTGAGATTTTTGAGAAATCTCCACATTTTGCTTCCTGTACAGTTTGATATCGTAGATTTTAAAATATCACTTAATTATTGATTGTGAGTCTGTAAATAGTTAACAGATATTTATTTTATTCACGCACTGAATGCACTTGCTTTAACCATTTTCAGAGTACCGTTATTTAATTAACACACAAAATGTAATTACAAAACCGAAAAAAAAAAATCCACTTTATTTTGAATGCAACTGCTGATTCATTTGCTTTATTTCGGCTGTCACTTCAAATGGTTGCCAAAATGTCGGCCGCACACACGTTATTCAATCAATAATATTCAAAATGTGAAATTTTCATTAAGTTAACATTTGAATGTTCACTCATTTGATGCACAATACAATCAAATTTTCAATCGATTTCATTAGCATGAAATTCATAAATTCTGAAATGCGTTTCTGAAGTATATCTGTAAATACACTATTTAGACAATTATGCATAATATGGCAAAACTGACTAGATGTCACGATGGGATCAGGCAATGTAATGTTTGAATTGCAATACACACAATCAATGATTTGTAAATATTTAGTTCTACGTATAGCTTTACAAATTTAAATTTTTGAAAATTAATAACAAAATTGAACATTAATTGTAAATTTTTATTGACTATTGCTACATTTGTCAGCATTTCTGATTTGGTTAAAAAACATAATTTATATAATATAAATTCTTTAATAATTGTAATACGGATGGCTTTGCGACATTAAAGATATTTTCTGCACCAAGCAAAAATAAGAAAAATTTATAAATTGATCTTTTGCCTTTAAAAATAAGCTGAGAACTTAAGTTCTTTTCATAAGAATTTTTTGTGACTCTTAGTTTTACGTTTTGTTAGTAAAGCTGTCTAAAATTAATTTTCTTTTTTTATATAATTTCCATACATTGCCGCGAGGTTTTTGGTGGTTTGAATGAATGCATTAAAATTTTCTTAAGAAATATAACAAAGTCTGCATTAAAGGCGACTCGAGGTCAAAAAAAAAAAAAAAAAAATGTGTAGAATAGAAATAAAACAGGGGCGAAGGCAACAATGTAGGTAGGCAATACATTTTCAAAACTGTTTCATTGGCTTTAAGAACGGTTTTAACTTACTTTTATAACAATCTATATATATACACTAAATTAATTTTGTTGAATTTTACGACGATAATCGTCGGCAAGACTTTATCGACTATAGATGCTTAGTTTTACACATGTTCTTAAATTCAAAATTTATTATTGAACTATTAACAAAAAAGTATGTAAAAGAGGACGTGTGTTAATTTATACACTTACAGTCGGCTATGTGTTGCCAACTATTATAACACCCTCCCCCAAGCAAAAGAAACTATCCAACCTTTACCGCAGCAGCATCGAATGCTTCATCGGACAGCTCATGCAATGACTCTGAATTTTCCTTCATATTAAGGACAGTTAGATGATTCACCACGTCCTTGTAAGGTTTGAGGTTCTTGCAGCACACTTTCATGCATATAGGGCAAAGCTCCAAGGCTAGTGATTGTTGATACGTTCTTTAGCTTCAACAAAGCGCAACCCGTTGGCTGAGCTGTTGTTTACGCACTGCTTCGAGGAAGAGAATTGTGCTTATTTTATAAAACTTATATGTATATATATATTATTAAAAGTATATTAAACTTCATATAAATGATTAATCAAACGTTTAAACTGAACTAAGCACGCACCGATACACGCACGATAAATATTAATATGAACGAAAACAAAAGTCAATGCACACACATTTTGTGCTCAAATTTCACATTATTGTGTTGGAATTTCAACACTTTTTGTTTATATTTTAATATGGCATAATTTTTTGTTTAAAATTTAACAGCCTCTGTAGTATTTGAAATTTGTACATGTCTTGTGTTCACTATTACACAAGTTTGTGGTGCAATTTTAACATTTTTTTGACGTATATTTTTTGACGTATAAGTTTTTGTTAAAAATTAAACAATTATTGTTTTTTTTTTTTTTATAAAATGTGGCTAAAAGGTATTTATATTAGACAACAACTGAAAATTCGACAAAAATTTACATCAATTTTTATAACAAATTTCAACAAATATTTTAGAGTGTAGCATAATATTAGAAGAAGAAATGTAAATCTTAAAGTTCCGGAAACTGAATTAAAGCAGGTAATCCGGAAATTAAACTGCTATAGCATTCATAATACAAGGGCTAAAATTTGATTTTGCAATCTTCTTCTATCTACCACAAAAGCTATTTTTATTAATATTCGTGTTAATGCTATTAATCCTATTTTCTGCATAAGAAGCTTTATATGTCTTTATAAGAATAACACAAACGTTTCTATAGCTTAAACAAACGTGTTTATTTAGGCGCGAAAATGTGATCATCCTTGAGGTGTTTGCCTTTCGCATTGTTTTTCCACCCTCTGGCACAATTTAAACTGCGATTAAAAAGAAAATGAAACTTTTAAACTTGTCTGCAGATTTGCGTACAAGTCTTCTTCTATCAATCTTTATCTTCGTCTTACCGTAGACATGACGTAAATCTGTCACGATTAATGTTGGCTAAAATGAGGCTAACGTCTACTTTTGCAACAATTCAACTATGAAAGTTTTCCAGCGCTACTTGACAGCACTGCAAAAACAATTTTTATGCCTCCCCCTCCCCCTCCTCCCCTTGTGTTCACTACTTTCAATCACAATGTTAATCGATTTTGCTCTTTCAAAATACTTTGTCGCAGTAGCGTTACTTTTTAATAGCTGCGATAAACAGCTAAATGTGCGTATTTAAAGAGATTTTGCAAAGCAGGCCAGCTACTACAGGTAAAAGATGTTATTGAAGTAGGCATTTCTGAATGACTGTTCACAGTTTTGCATGCAAATCACTTTTATAAGATTTAACAGTTAAGTAGCAAATACTTTTGACTGTTCCTTATGGCTGAGTTTTTAAGATTTGGCACATTATTTAAATTTATGATTATTCATTTGAATATATACCGATATTGCGAATAAAAAAGAAAACTATGAGTAAGAAGCGAACAAGGACTATATAGGAAAAAAAAAAGAATTAAGATCATACAAGTTGACTTTTGTGAAGAAAAATATGTACTGAGAATGTACTGTGAAGAACTTATGTTAATACAAAAAAGTTTTTGTGCCAGCTAAACATAATTTTAAAATGAACACACAAAAAATAAAAGAAAAACTAGTAAGGAATCGAGCTTTGGTACCCTGCCGAAAATACCCCCGCTGTCGAATTCAAGTAAATTCGATGTCTTTAGCCATGACAGACACAATGACATTCAGTTTTATATATTTACGAAAGTTTTCCTATTTTGATGGCGTCACTTTGTATTGAAGATAGGCGTGGTTTTCATCCGAATATCATAGATATGGTTCATATTATATACCAAAGCTCATAAGCAAAATTTCAGGACATTTCTTTAACTTTTGTGGATTTCTAAGAGATTTTAATTTAATATAAAGCCACTTTGTATAAGAAGTAGACGTGGGTTTCATCAGATTTTGGAAAATATTATAGAACTGGTTTATGTGCAAAATATCAAGACATTACCTTAATGTTTGTGGATTTTTAAGAGAATTTACGTTAATAAAAAGGCCATTTTGTATGGGAGGTAGTCGTGGTTTTCATCCGATTTTTTCGAATTTCATAGTCAAAGCTTATGTGCAAATTTGAATTTGATTTTAACTCTGTATGGGAGGTAGGCGTGGTTTTCATCCGATTTGGCTAATTCTGGAACTTGATCTTAATTTTTTTAAAAAAAGCTTATATTTTGAATTTCCTCGCGATTTCTTTAAAATTACGGCTGCAATCGTGTCGACAGACAGACGGACACACGGAAATTGACTCAGGAGGTGATGCTGATCAAAAATATATATATTTTTCTACACCTCTCACGCCTACTTCTTGGCGTTACAAACGGAATAACAAAGTTAATATATCCCTTACGCAGTACGTGTTGGGGTATAAAAATTAATATTGGAATTGTAAAAAGCAAACATTTAAAAAAATTATATTAAAGTTCATTAAAATTTTACTAAACTATATAAAGAAATGCAATTTATTATATATTATATATATTATAGTTTTTGCAAATTTTGAGTTAAGGCCAGCAATGCATGAAATCAAGGTTCAAAAATAAAAATTTCTCTAGAGTAAATTATTGAAGCGATTTATTTGAAAGTTTAAGGGTATAATGAAGTATGTTTTAAGAATAAAAAAACTATTTTTATTTTATATACTATTTTATGACTGAAAAGAGTGCATTAGTTATAGTGTAAAGTGTAAAGACAGATCTCAGAATTGGCGTGCATCTTAACGTCGACGTTATTCATATGAAACAAAGCAAAAATTTTTTTTTTATATTTACGTTACATTCTCTTGAATATGCCAGAACCAGATTTTTAGATATGCCGGAACCAGATCCAGATATCCCAGAAATAAAAGTTTTTTTCAAAAATGGTGTAAAAAAATAGAATCGAAGCATTTTGGAAGAGACAACTTAACATTTTTTAAATAATTTTTTTTTTTGTTTTCAAAAATCACGTTCTGGCATATTTGCGGCAATATTGTCAAGTATAACAGTAGAATTAAAAAAGTCCATAGGATGACACATACATTGATGGCGTTACATAATTTTCCCATATGGTTTTTATTTAGTACCAACCTACAAACGATACGTTTAAAAATTTGACAACAATCTGACAATTGATTCGTGAGTTATAGCATTTTGTGTGCAACTATTGTTATTAAAAAAGAAAAAATAGAAAAAAGTGAATTTCGAGATAAAGCATTGCATTTTGATGAAAAAAATTCAGTGGAAACCAAATAATGGCTTGATAAACATTATCCGGACTCTGCTCCATCGAGACAAATGGTAGAAAAGTGGATAGCTGAATTTAAACGTGGTCGCACCAGCACAAATGATGCAGAGCGCAGTGGGCGCCCAAATCAGACTGCTATTCCACAGAACATCAAAAAATCCACAAATTGGTTATGACCGATCGCAAATTGAAGGTACACGAGCTAGCTGACATTGTAAAGATATCAGATGGAAATGTTTTTACCATTTTACACGAACATTTGGGTATGCGAAAGCTATGTGCAAAGTGGGTGCCGCGTGAGCCCACAGTCGACCAAAAACAACAACGAATTGATGCTTCAGAGGAGTGTTTGGCGCTGTGAAACATCAATAAAATCGGATTCTATCGTCGATATGTGACATCGGACGAAGCATGGCTTCACTGTTACATACCAGAATCCAAAAGACAGTTAGCTGAGTGGACAGCAGTCGACAAATCGAATCCAAAGCGAGCAAAGACGCAACAGTCGGCTTGTAAGGTGATGGCGTCTATATTTTGGAATAATATTGATCGACTATCTCCAAAAAGGTACCACCATCAACAGCGACTATTACTGTGCCCATTTGGAACTGCGCTAGGTTAGCAACTTAGTTGCGCCTGCCTGTCCACAGCCAGGATAAAGGAGGATGGTTGTTTGTAGGATACGTCCTGCAAACGTAAAAACTGATAGGGCCAACCAAAAGCTCGGGGTGGCGCCCATCTTATAGCCCATCTTAGCCCATCTTATCGGCATATCGATATGAAACAAGCCTGCGAAGGTATAGCAATTGAAATTAAAACTTGACGTCTTAACCCCCTTAAGTAGGGTAGACCCTATCTATCCACCGCACTGAGACCTTAATTCGGCTGGTTTGCAACAGATGTGAAGTGTTTGGCATGCGTGCGTAATAGTGTCGACACTTCGGCTTTCCAAAGTGGTTTGCTTGTCAAGTGTTTGACTCGCACCCTCAAACTGGCACGGCAGTCACTGAGAGAAGTGTTGAAATGGTTGTCAAAACTAAAAGTTCTTATACTGAGCACGGCAGTCCCTGAGAACAGTGGCCAATAGTCTATGTCTGGATATTGAAATCCGAACGGCCAGAGTAAGAGTGGCATTTGCAAAGGTCCTCCAGAGTAGGTACCTGTCATGCGTAATAGTTTCCAGTTGTGTCGGCAGCTGGAAATTGTTAGCCAAGCCCTTTAAGTGCTCATTGAGCACGGTCATGAATAAGAATGCACTTTTTCATAATTGCATTTGTGTGTTCTTGGTCTTTTTGCGGGGATGTTGTGGATCCTCATTTGATGGGATCGAGTTGCCCAGATGACTGTCGTGAGCTGGCCCTTCGGGGAGTCTCGTACTGGTTGTGGTTTTGTGAATGCTACACAGGTCTAGATTGACCGGCGGGATCACGCAATGCTACGACAGGGCTGGTATATCTGTCCTAACACTGGACAGGACACTGTGTGATGCTTTGTGTTTGTGAAACAGCTTCTATGTTCGTGTTGCCACACCGGATGCCCCGTATGTTTTACTAGTTCAAACATAAACGGGTCCGTGTTGTGGTATAACACATAAGTTCTGGTTGTCTGTTTCATGAACTATTACCCTAGGTCTGGAAGACCCAAGTACTTAAGCCTTGCGGCAGGTGTACTTGTCAAACCAGAATCTAATTGTGCACTTTTGGATCGATAGAAGGCTGAAATCGCCAAGAAACGGCCACATTTGCAAAAGAAAAAGTGTTGTTTCACCAAGACAACGCACCGTGTCACAAATCGATGAAAACGATGGCAAAATTGAATGAATTGGGCTTCGAATTGCTTACCCACCCACCGAATTCTCCAGAATTAGCCCCAAGCGACTTTTTTCTATTTTCAGATCTCAAAAGAATGCTTGCTGTAAAGAAATTCAAGTCCAATGATGAAGTAATCCCTGAAACTGAGGCCTATTTTGATGAGAAAGAGAAATCGTTCTATTAAAGTGGTATCGAAAAGTTGGAAAATCGCTATACTCGCTGTATCGCTCTCGTAGTCAACTATGTTGAATACTAAAATCAAGTTTTATAAAAATTTTGTTTTTTTCTTACTTATCCTACGGACTGATTGAATGACCTGTTATGTGTGCAAAACTTCAAATTGATTGGATAAAATTCTGTGAGTTGTAACGCACGCCATTTATAAAAATGCAGTTTTGAGAAAAACAAGTTCAAAGAAAAATTTTAGATTTTTTTGTAACTTGTCAACTCCGTAACTTAATCTGCAATTCCAGCGCCATATATTTAGCTACATTATAATTCTGCCATGCGTCTGCCATTGCTGATCAGTAAACTTATAAACGCTTATGTTGGTGACTCAAAGGCCAAGCGATTTGTGAGTAGGGGCACTCATCAGGGTTCTATCTCTTTTGCTAAGGAACTTGGTGGCCAACGAATTACTGAGGAAGGTAGAAAAGATGGGATGCAAGGTGAATGCCTATGTGAACGATGTTGTTATTGTTGCACAGGAAAAGTATCGTTACATTTTCTCTAGGAACTGCTTGGGTTAGCGCTCTCCGATTGAGCCTAAAGCTGTGGACTTACAAAAATGTTAGCTAGTTCTTTTCACGAACAAATATTAGAATCCAGCTATTATTTTTTGGCATTTAGAACGCACTCAGCATATTCTAAACACTCTAAAATATATGTTGAAATTTGTTGTCAAAACTAATGTACATTTTTATCATTTTATAAGAAAGAAACAGTAATTGCATAATTTTAAACAAAAAGTTATGCGCAATTTAAATATACGTCAAAAAATATTTCAATTGCAACACAAAAGTGAATAATAGTGAACACAAAATACGTATCAATTTAAAATAATACTGAATCTGTAAACTTTTAAGCAAAAAATTATGTCAAATTAAAATATAAACCAAAAGTATTTATATTCCAAAATGAAAAATGTAAAGTGTGAGCACGAAATGTTTATGCATTGACATTTGTTTTCGTTCAAATTAATATCGTTCAATTCAATGATATCGTGCGAGTATCGTTGCGTGCTTAGTTAGCTTTCGTTCAAATTAATATATATCGTGCGAGTATCGTTGCGTACTAAGTTCAGTTTAAACGTTTAATTAGTTATTTATTGGAAATTTAGGGAGCTCTACAAGAAGTAGGCAACAGCTTATCCAACGGCTTGCGCTTCATTGAGGCTGTGGAAGCGTATCAACAATTACTAGCCCTGCTTTGTACGCGTGATTCATAATATCGGCGTGTGCTGCAAGAGCTTAAAAGGATGTGGTGGATCATCTAACTGTCCTTAATATCAAGGAAAATTCAGAGTCATTGCATGAGCTGTCCGATGAAGCATTCGATGCTGCTGCGGTAAAGGGTAGATAGCTACTTTTGCTTGGGAGAGGGTGTTATAATAGTCGGCAACATATAATCGACCGTAAGTGTATAAATTTACACTCGTCCTCTCTTACATACTTTTTCCTCATTATTCAATAATAAATGTTGATTTAAGAACATGTTTAAAACTAAGCACATGTAGTCGGACTTCTGTGAAGATAGCCCAAAATCTTCAGCTCATTTGTTGGTTCAATTCGCCGCGAAATATATATGCATTTTGAATTCGCCACAAAGGTATTTAATAAAACTGCAACATTTAAAATTTGATTTAGAAGTGAAATACTCGGTTCAGCAAAATTTTTTTTTAGTAAAATACAAAAAGAAAGGATGTAAGTTGAAAAGTTGTCATCCTCAATTTTTGCCTAAAAATCAACCTTCATGCGGAAACTCGCTTGGCGGTATGCTCAATCCTCGGTCTATCGTTCTTGGTACCGAAATTTCGGCAGAAGTCCGAAAAAAAGTGAATTTTTTATGAAAATCAGAATTTCACACCCGAAACTTACCCCAAAACAATAGTTTTCATCCTGTATTTTCTTGCATGTGATAGCTGATGCTAAAAGAATGATTTTGTATCATTATCCCCAAATTGCTTTCAATCATCCTTCATAGCGTAAAATAATCTAGAACTGAAATACTCTGTTCAGCAAAATTTGTTTTTTCTTTCACTAAAAAAAGAAAAAAAAAATGATAGAGAATGAAAGGTTCTCAGCCTGAATTTTTGCTTGATTCACATGAAAGTGAATTTTTAAACAAAAATCTAAGATGAAAATTTTAATTATGGGGTAAGTTTTGGAGTGTAGAATTCTGATTTTCATCCAAAAACCACTTTTTTTTTGCACTTCAGGGCAATTTTCTGTACCAAGGACGATAGAGATAGGCTTAAGCACACCACCAGCCGAGTTTCTTTATAAAAGTTGATTTTTGAGCGAAACTTCATGATGAAAACTACTGTTTGGGGTAAGTTTCGAGGTATGGAATTTTGACTTTCATATAAAAATCACTTTTTTTTTGCACTTCCACCTAAATTTCGGTACCAAGGACGATAGATCGTGGCTTGAGCATGCCTCCAATCGTTTTTCCGCATAAATGTAGATTTTCAGGCAAAAATTCAGATAAGAACTTTTCATCTTCCATGTCACGTTTCCACGTTTCCAGGTCATTCAATTTCACGTTATTTTCGAAGGACGAAGGCCGATCGATAGCAATTTGGGGAACAGGGAAGGAAATAATCCTTTTGCACAGGACAATTAATTCAATTGAAAAAACTTTATGTGTCAGGTGGGGGATTCGAACCTGGGTTCTATGGCGTATGAGCCACACACTCTGCCGACTACGACACGGCCGCCACCGTCCGTACAATCAGCTATTTTATAACAAAATTTAGGATGAAAACTTTTCATCTTCTATCCTCTGTGTCGATTTTATTGTAAAAATTTCCATAAATATTAAAACTTTTTGCCGATTTACCAGCAGGGTGAAGAACTCGGTGAAGAATAATAAAATTACCTGTTTACTTTTAGAAATATCCTCACAAAAATCAACAATGCACCTTGATAGCACAGTGAGCAGTTTTAGATACTGAGTGTTTTGGGCTAAGTAAAAAATTTGGGATAATGGTTTTGGGCTAACGTCGGATAATAAGCGTCGCAAAAATAATCAAGACTGCATCCTTTGTGGGCAGAGTAAAGTACTATGGAGTTCTATTGGACAGAGAGTTAAGTTGGAACTCAAATATTCTTGAACGTACTAGAAAAGCCAACGTCACTTCATGTGCCTCAAAAAAAGCAATTGGCAGAACCTTGGGTCTGACCCCAAATATTGCACCAAGAATATATGTATCTTTATTATCACTGTAAAGGCATTATCACCTTTTTTTTTAATATAAAAAGATAACATATTCGGTAGTTTTAGTTTACTTTAATTCTAGCAACTAGTTTGACACAATTGATCCTTTATAAGCTTAAAACTAACAAAGTTTAAGTGAGTATTTAAAGAAGTTCTTTGAGCACTGCGAAGGAGTAAATTTTAAAAATTAAAAGCAAGTTTTTAACAAAAAATAAAAACATATTTTAAATATTTCAAATAAAGTTCAAATAAAAAAGAAGATAAAACAAAAGGAACAGTTTTATAAACTGTTTTCTTTAAGACTGGCACCACAAAGGCGCTTTATTTACTGACTCTCCTCATCTTGTGTAGCAGAATCCTGTGTCTGGCCGGCGAAAATATAGTTATCACGTCCTGAAATACCGGTACCGCCAGCATCGCCTAACCATGGATAAACATTGGGACAGTCACGACATGTTTCCATATAACGTGTCTCTGTTATATTTTGTTCGGGTACTCTGAAGGATAACGCACAGGTGCTCCAGATATTGCAGGGTTTCGATGCAACTGCCACCGATTTATCACACTTCCAGGCATCAATGTTGTTGACGTCGCGTAGCTCCTTAGGATCGGTCATATATTGCAACATTTGAGTGACGGTAAGAATGTAAACGTCAGGACTGTAAAAAGAAAAAAAAGAAGAACATATTAAAATTGTTATTTAAGTTAATTTAATTAATTAAAACTGTTTGCACTACTCCCAAGCCAGCTAAGGGTTAACATAAAGTTTCATACATTCGACACATTGAACAAAGCCTTTCTCTGCTCTCACAAAAAAGTTCACAAACTTAAATGTCGGTCTAAAGCATCAGCATAGATGACACGAAATTGTAAGGATAACGCAAAAATAACAACAAACAACAGATTCCTTTCAACGCTTGCAGGTGAGCTTAGTTCAACTCTAAGTTAAGGAAATAAAAATCCATTTAAATTTCCTGCCTTCGAGAGTTCGAGTGAGTTACAGTTCATTGAAATCGAGTGCAAAAATAGTATTGAAAAAAAAAATAAAAAAAAACCATCGAGAAGAAAGAAAAACTGTGAGAAAAACTTTTTCGTCTAAAGTTATATGCACTAATTAAAAATTCCACAAGTTTTCCCAAGCACAAGTAAACAAAACAACTGGACAAAAATGATGAGGCAAAAGCAACAAAAAACAGACCGAAAAAAAATTTGAACAAAGTTTTTGCTGGCTGTTAAGGATAATTGCAGTAATGGCGATTTTATACTTGAGCTTGTCACAGAAGTCAAGCAGTCTTATTTAATTTGTTCCCGTCTCTCTCTCTTTCTCTGTTTTCTCTCTCTCTCTCTTTTGATGTGTGTTGATATTTGACTCTTGTATCAAATCTGAGCATTATTCATCAAGAATGAGTGTTCTTCATACAAGCAGGAACTGAACAGCGTCCGACAAAAGTAACTCTTTCGATGCATCATTGTATGCGAATATTGAATGTTTGTTATTCTTATGACTGTACCGAAGCTAAAATACCCCCGCGGCCGTACTGAAGTATATTCCGAGCCTTGAGCCACCTATAAAATATTTATGTATAATCTGCGGTTAATTTAATTTTACCCTTAGCTGCCACATAGAGTAATTTGTAGACTGTTCATTATGGTAAAGAATATATGAAAATTTAGTTGCCATGTGCAAATTTATACCAACGCACAGTGGGGCCAGAAGCCCTCTTTTCGAGGTTCAATTCAGGTAAGCGATATTTCTATAATTTTTAATAAATTCTCTATAATACAATCAAAGTTAATTAAAATAAGTAGGTTTAAAGCAAATTTGGATGCAGTTTTATTGAATTTTATTGAACTATTGAATTATTTTTATTGAGTTTTATTGAACATGTAAACAAAAAAAAAAACGTAAAAATACCATCCTTATATTTAATATTCATCATCAATATCATTGTCATCTTCATCGAAACCATCACTATCATCATCGTCATCATCATCATCATCATCATCATCATCATCATCATCATCATCATCATACCTATCATTATCACCAGAATCATCACGCATAATTAAATCAATTGCCTGCTCTGGCAAGCTATGAACCCCCATTTTTTGGCAACTTTCGCATGCTAGATATAATTGGATAACAATTGTTATCGTATTGTAATTGGAGCTTTGGAGCTTAACAAAGGAAAGTTTAGAATATCTTGATTAGATTTATCACGGCTGCATTTTCTTGAATGAAATTCCCTATAATTCTTAAAATCCTTATTTCGAGCCCCTTGTGCTCTTCCGATAGCTGACCAATACACTGTAAAAAGTAAATCTTACAATCAGCTGAAAAACTGTCTTAATGTAAGCTGCAACAGCATTAAGACAGCTATAGGTGAAATTACATATGCGTTTTTATCCTAAAAGTCAACATCTTAGTTGTCTTAATTTAAGGCAGCTAAATGATTAAAGCAGAGCTTCCATCACTGAATTTCAAGCACGTGGCAGTGTGATATAAATATATAACAATAATAAAAATAGCACTGCGCTACTATACTAAATTTTAACAGTGCAGAATAATTTATTCACTTTGGCGCGATGATAGCGCTCTGAACTACCAAACATGAGATGGTGGGTTCGAACCCTACAGGTTGGTATTATTTTTTGTTATTTTTATAATTACATTTTTATTTTATTTTTACATTCACTTTAAAGATATAAAATTAATTAGATTTGAAAAAAAATCTACACTTTATCAGTTCCTATCGTTGGGACTCGAACCCGGGCCGCTTAAGGCGGCTGGTTTACAGCGCTCTCTGCTTAACCAATTGCACCGCCGTCAGTTGACTTTACTGTCGGCTAATATTTGTGTAGTCCTGCTAGTGCTGCTGCGATGCATTTAATTGTGTACACCAAATTTTTGTGATGGCCGTGAGATACTGGTTAACGTGTTTGATTTGTGTGCGAAGCAGCTAAGGCGCGAGTTCCACTTTGTATAAAGTAAACAAGATCAACTGAAATTAAGATTGATGCTGCCTAAAATTTTAAAAGTTAGCTCTTCAATAAAAAATTAAGATTTCTTGCTGACTTCATTTAAGTCAGCAGAATATTGAAAACAAGCTGTGGCTTACATAAAGGTTAAAGTTGACTTTCACATAGGGTTTAATATAAGATTTACTTTTTAGAGTGTAGGCAAAAGAGCGTTATCAACAATTTCCGGTCCGTGTATAAAGTACTTATGCAAAGTTGGGGGCATATTGTACCATGGATATAATTCAACATAAGTGTGGCTGTTTTTTGTATAAACATTCTAAATTTATCATTGTTGATTTTATGCCCACTAGACACTACAATTAGCAGCACGTGCATTTGTTTTATTAAATTTAAATTCAATCCTGTTATTTCGGCAGATTTTTCTGCATTTTGGAAAAAACGTCTGGCTGTGTTACCATCGTTTGTGTTTCCAAAACCAGGCTTGGGTTGATCAACTATTAATCCCAATGTTTTTTAAATTGTGTTTAAGTTCTTTGCTTGGTTTCAGAAAGATTCTTTTTTCACACTCAGTTCTAGCCTGCCATTTACTTAGAGGTAGTTTGCATGCAATATGGAAGAGGCTTTCAAAAAACCTTGTCCACCCATGTAGAATGGATAAGCCGAATTTCAAGTTGTCTGTGTTTACAGGTCTTTCGATCATTTATTCTATATTATTGAAATTTTTACAAGTCGCGCCACATAAATAACACTTTTGTGTTGATGTAGTCGCAGTCAAGGCATTACACACTTTTCCATCAACCATTGTCAAAATTAATTTGGGATTCACGTACACAACTTTTGCACCTTGTGTTACAGTTGAACAAATTACATTTTTTATTTCTTCTTCTACCCTTTCTTTTTTGGCAATTGAAACAGCTGGGGTTTCCTTTACGAATTCAATTTTTAAGGGTCTGCAAAATCTAGTGGAAGACGGTCAAGCCAAATTACCTTTTCCTCGCTTGCATTACATCCATGAAAATATTGTTTGTAAGAGCTTTAGCCAGAGCATTCATCTATCAAAACACCATTTTGTGTATAATTGAAGTTCTCGGTTGACTAACGCGTCAATACAGTTTTCATGAAGTTCAATTAATAGCTCTGCGGTTTGGTTCAATAGCGCTTGCAAACTTACTTCAGCGGAAATTTCAGTTATTTTAAAGCTCTTTTCTTCTGGATAGCACTTTTTTTTCTCTTTTTGAATATTTTTGTATGATGAAAACTTATCAGGAGCAGATTGTCTAACAACATTGTATCGGTGCCGTGTTTACTTAGCTTCTACGAAAACAGCCAGTGCTTTAATGTTTTGGATTTTCTTACTGAGTAGTGGTTTCTCCAAACTTTGATTAAACCTTTTGGCTTTTCTACGCAACCGGTAGTTCTAAGCTTGATTTGTGCAGCGTGTAGTAAAACTGGTAACTCTGTAGTGCCCCTTAAAAACTTGGTTTTTTTTTAACTTACATGAATCGCTAGATTCACTAAATAAAATTTCTTTCCGACCATGTTTTGCCATCTGACCACGCGAAAAGCCAATTTATGATTCCAGTCAATTCTTATTATTTTCAGTGAGAAATCGGTATTCTCTTCTATGAGCCTTATTCCATTTAGTCTTAAACTCAGACACAAAATTGTTAAACTGATTATTAAAAGCTTAAGTGTTGTAAACGGAATAAACAGTGCATTTTTTCGTTTTGCTTTTAAGTATTCGACTTTTTCATCTATTGTCTCACAGCTGGAATTTTTCATTATAGCGTACAAACCTTGGCGTGTAAAAAAAAACAACGCTTGAGCTTGTTTCTACAAAATTAAAATAGAATGCATTGCTAATAAAAGAATATTAAAAAAACGACAACATGAAAACATAAAAACAGTGACAACAACAACAATAACAGAATGTCCAAGTTACCAAGTGCTTCTTCTTGGTAAATTGAACACCTGAGACTTTTGGTATGTATGCATAACTTTTGAGGCGCAACGATGCGCAGCTTAAATTGTTCCAAAATAACACTTTTTTGTTGCAGCTTTAAAATAAACTTTAAATCTCAGCTCAATTGAGATCAATTAGTAAC
Source organism: Coremacera marginata (assembly GCA_914767935.1). Lineage (NCBI taxonomy): Eukaryota > Metazoa > Arthropoda > Insecta > Diptera > Sciomyzidae > Coremacera > Coremacera marginata. The sequence continues at coordinate 60,735,704 of OU612046.1, forward strand.
TTTATGTCCACTTAAGCTTAGAAAACCAATTTATTTTTTTGCATTTCCAATATAAGCATTTAAAACAAAAACACTTCTACAAACAATTTATGTCACAAATATTACCAAAATATTTGTATAACTACCTGAACTTGATGATTGCATAGTTAGATTTATTAATTTTATAAAATTACTTTACACAAATACGATTTAAGTACGCAAGAGTTTTCGCTTTTTTCTGCCTATTTTTCAATGTTTCTTCTCATAATCTGTAACTTTAAAGTGTTACTACAAAAGCACCGTTACATATTTGACATTTATTTTTGTCGCCTACTGATTTAGAATTTTATGTACCTAAAGCGGTACTTTAATTTTTTTTTTTAATTAATTCGTGAAATCACCACCTTTGGCCCCACAGTGCAACGATGCAAAAGAATTTCATTTAAAATTAAAGTGCCGGGGGCATGGCTCAATTCCGTCACATTTTCTAGACTACTGACTGCTCATTATTCAAAAGAATATGTATGGAAAATTTGGAAGAAGTCGGACAAAGGCTATAGAAGGAGTTCGATTAAAATTAAAGTGGCACGCCCCTGTCTAATTCAGCCCATACTCACATTGCTATACAGCCGTCAACAAAATTGCAAGTTTATATCTCAGCTGGAAGTATTTTTGACCTGACTTCATACAAGTTCGACTACTGTGAGACGGACACACGGAAATCAACTCAGGTTGATCAAAGTGCTGATCAAAAATATATATATTTTTCTCTATTCAGGGGTCAGTTGGCCCCTTCCCCCTGAACATTAGAAAAATAAAAATTTTCGTATTAAATTAAGAAATAAAGAACATGTTTTCTTATGATTAAAAATTATAGAATTTATTTATATTTATTAAAGCTAAATCAGTTTTTTGTTACAAACTAACGAGATCCATATTTTTTGTTTATTTATTTATCAATCGCATGAAAAAAATAATTTTGTACTCCCCTTGGCAAAATCCTGGCTACGTTCATGCGCAGTACGCAATGGGGTATTAAAATTAAAAACTTAATCATCAAAATTAATTCGATAAAAAATTCAAAAAATCCAGATGATTTTTCTTTTGATTATTTAAAAAAAGGCATATTCAAGAATTATTCTAAAACAAAACGATTTTGCTAGGAAAAATTCCCAAATCCGTTTATATAATTTTTTATTCGTACCTTGAGGTTTATTTATCAAAGCCCCCTCTATGGAAAATTCTGGCTACGGTTCTGCTGTTAACCTCAAAGGTGAAGTCAAGCAAAACAAGTAATAAAACTTATTGTTTCACTGACATCGTGTGTCGTAAACAAATTAAATGCTTGTCAGCGCACTAACTGTCAACTTCAACTTTTGTGGAAGTTTTTATAAAGCTAAATATTTTTTTTTTTTATTCTACATTACTGCCTCTTCTTCTTCTTCAGTAGTAGTTTGCTTATTCTCTGTTGCTTTTTCATTTTTGCGGCTTCAGCTTTGTCAGTAAACTTTACACTAAGCGGCAAAAGGTGTTAAAGTCAAAAAGTTTTGCTCAGGTTTAGGTTAATTTTTACGGAGCTTAAGTTTCTGATGTGGGTGTGGCTGCATACTTAGTTTTTCTTCAAATTGCTTACTTTTTCGAAGCGTTTTCGATAACAAACTACGGCTATTTGTAGCCAACTTTTTGCTGCTACTGCAAAATAATTTGACTTTTCACCGCTATTCCGTAACGCCGCAGCTGTACTGTGCCTTCGTTTGTTTTCATTTAATTATTGATAAATCTTTAAAAGTAATGTAAAAACAACTTACTACAGTGAAGCTTCGAAAAAATTGTGCGAAAAATCAACATGACTGAAATTAACGCCGTGTACACGTAGTATTGTGTGCCCTCCCACCTTACACCCCTTTTGCCTTCCAAGCAGTAGCGTTCTATAAAACTACCTCATGTCGCCGTAAATCCTTGATAGCCGCCGACATGTTATCTTCAGTCCAACCTCTACCTACGTTGGCGTTGGCGATGCTATCAACATAACTTCATTACGGAAGTTCGCCTCGAATGCGCCATTTTAAAATGGCGGCCGAGTATGCTTGGCTCGTTTGTTTTTGTTAACTTATTTTTTTTCTTTTGTATTTTTTAATATAAATTGAAACTTTAACGAAATTAAACTTTTCTCATTAAAACGTGCGAAATGTTGTTGTTTTACACGATGACCAACGCGGCAAACACAAGTTGGCAGGAAGCATGGAAGCAATCAATGCTCTCAGTAGAACAACCACTGCGTGGGTACCGTGCGGACAACAAGGTTGAAACTCTTAAATTAGAGTGCAGAAAAGTTGTATGTAGCGTATGATGTAAAAAAGACAAACAAATAAAAAAAAAAAAAATAAAAAAAATGGCTTAAGAATAATGAGCTGGAGTGAACAATTTGGCTAGTGAGCCAGCATGTTTTGTTGGAGTTGCAGTAAAACAATTTTAACGGTTGCAGGTAATGGTAATGTTTCTCCAAATTTGCGAATTGTGAATTCTGAGATAAATATGTAAGGCAATACAAGTTTGAAAAAGTGACTCGAGTTTGCTTTTAGTCCCCGAAGAGCAGTCTCTCTTATTTTTGGATAGGTTAAGAAAGATGATCTCCGAAACAAATTTGCTTCAATTATAAAGAGAAGTTGGTTATTTGCGACAGGATTACGGCATAATTGAGTGCCTAGAACTTAAACAGGAAAGTTACAAAGATTTCTCTACACCACAGATCTGCAATGAGTGCAACACGCAAAGAAATTTTTCGTTTACCGCAACTGAAAAATGTACCAACTATACTTCGTTTGCGACCTGTAGTGACAGCAAACGAATATTAAGTTGTCTGTAACGAAAAAAATAAACGAATAATATCGAAAAAATAACGAAAAGGAAACAATTTTTTAACTCATAAATTTAATATGATTTAAAAAAAATATTCTTTCTTACTTCCATCGTTAGGAATCGAACCCCGACTCCGTCGTTGCAAAGTTTACTGTGCGCTCTGCTTAACCTGTTGTACCACAGTTTAGTGTATTTTCAGTCGGCTAATATTCGACTAGTGCTGCATTTTTTTGTGTCAAAAAATAAATTGTTTTTTTAATTTAAAATGTTCGATTACGAGAAAAGAAGTTCGTTTCACACAAACGAAGTTTTAAGTTACAAAAAGTAAATTCCTCATTTGTCGCAATTGAAAAATTGTACGCGCTTATGGCAAACAAAATTTATTTCTTCAACTAAATAACCCGTTTCCCGCAATTGTTTCCGTTTCTCGTAACTGTTGAGACTATTACAAAAAAGTTTTCAAGCACGATAAACGAAGTTCGTTTGCGGCAAACTGGCGATAAACGTTTTTTTTTTTCTTTGCGTGTGGTGATTATTAGTAGATATACTGAAGTCAAGAGCCATGACTATTTTTGCAAATTGTACTCATACCAATACAACAAAATATTTTGACTCCTTTCCACTTAAACCAAAAAATACTCATAGTGCTACTACACGCATGTGTGTCGGCAAATTATCACTCTATTGGTTGTGGGTTAATAATCTGACGTGACTCACTTGTTCATGTGAGACAAAAATGTGAGGAAAAAAGTATTCAAAATCACAATATTTTAGATTGTTACGACTTTAAACGCATTTCTGTTGGACTACCAAAGAACTTGTTATACTAAAGAAAAAAATTTTGATTTTTATATTATGCATTAGTGAACATAACAAAGAAATTTTTGTTTTAACAATGCGCTAGCTGTTCACAAGCTAGCCGCACAAGCAGTGAGTCGTAGATGGAGAGATACGACAACATGCAGAATCGCAAAAATCAAGTGTGATGCACGATGCAATAAACGGACTCTGTTCATCCTAGCACGACCGCGCAGAGAATGCAGGACACTGGTTGGTTTCCTCACGCGCCACTGCATGGCGGCAGCTCACGCGAAGAAGATGGGTATCACAACGGATGACAACTGTAGGAAGTGCAAGGAACCAGGCACGGCTGAAACCCTGGAACACCTACTATGCACATGCCCCGCTCTACTTAGATCGAGACTCAAATACTTAGGCTCATCGACGTTTCCGTCACTACAACATGTGGCCAAAATCTCTCTAGAAATTCTCCTTAGATTTGTGAATTCAGTACAAATCTTCACCGATTTTAACTAACTCCCTACAGGTTCCTTACACTCGGTACCACTAAGGATCAGAATTGGTCCATGTGAGCCTCCGCCAGGAGGCGGCCGGATTAACCTAACCTAACCTAGCTGTTCATTTCCATTTATTGAAAAATATAACAAGACGAGAACGACTAAATCGATTTGAACAAAAAAAGGTTTCAACTATTTTTGTATTTCTTACTGACTTACTTAGGTGGCCATAAAAACCCGTGTTCGGGTTTCGGCCGACTTCGTCAGCTCTCGCCAGGCGGCTCTGCTTTGCGCGCGCCTTTTCCAATCGGATACATCAAAAGCGGATAGGGCTTCCTCGACCTGGTCCATCCATCGGAGGCATGGTCTCCTCCCTCTTCGTCGTTGACCAACGACTCTCGCCTCAAGCACCTTTTTTGTATGGAGCTTCGTCGTCCATACGATGGACATGACCCAGTCAATGCAAAACTACGTCAATATAGTAGTTTTATAGTAGTTTAGCAAAAACTACGTCAATGTCTTCGTAGAGCTCATACAGCTCGTGGCGTATTCGGATGCGATAGTCATCGCCGACTCGAACAGGACCGAAGATTTTGCAATAAACTGTTCTGTTGAACACCCCCAGAGCAGCTGCGTCAGTTTTCGAAACTATCCATGCCTCAGCGCTATAAAGAAACACAGGTAGAACGAGCGTCTTGTAGAGTGTTAGTTTTGTCGATCGAGAGAGGGTTCTGGAACTTAGTTGCTTACTGAGCCCGTAGTAGCACCTATCAACAATTATTGTTCTTCGCTTTATCTACAGGCTGACTTTCTTGTTGTTATTAATGGCGGAACCAAGGTGTACAAACTCTTTGACTACTTCAAAGTTATAGCTGTCGGATGAAACGTGGGCGTCTAGACGCCGCGCTCCCTTGTTTGTATGTAGTCATCATATACTTTATTTTACCCTCATTTATCGTCAAACCCACTTTGGCGGATTCCTTTTTGATAGCGGTGAAAGCAGCGGTGACATTTCTCTTGGTTCGGCCGACAATATCAATATTATAAGCGTACGCAAGGAGCTGGATACCTTTGTAGAAAATGGTGCCATTACGATGCACATCGGCCTTTCGTACGATCCCCTCCATGATGATGTTGAAGAGATCGCAGGACAGTGGATCGCCTTGCCTGAAAGGTTTCTTTCAGTATTGAAGGCTTCGGAGAGGTCATTTCCTACCTTGACGGAGCTGCATGTCTTGCTCAACGTCATCCTGCAAAGTTGGTAAGACTTTGAACTCACCCGAACTCCGACATTGTTGCGTATAAGCAATCCCTTCTCGAGCTATCGAACGTAGCTTTATAATCGACAAGTAGATGATATGTGCCAATTTGGTTTTCATGGGTTTTTCCAGGATTTGTCGTAGCGTGAAAATTTGGTCTATGGTGGATTTTCTAGGTCGAAAGCCACACTGATAAGGTCCAATCAGTGTTTTTGTAATCGGCTTAAATCTTTCACACAGTACGCTTGAGAGAACCTTATATGCGATGGGAATAAGACTGATTGTTGGGTCTCCTTTCTGAAGTATAGGGCACAGTACGCTGAGGTTCCAATCGTCGGGCATGCTTTCTGCTAGTCATATTTTACTGATGAGCTGATGCATGCGCCTTATCAATTCATCGCCACCAGTTTTAAACAATTCAGCTGACAGGCCGTCAGCACCCGCTGCTTTATTGTTTTTGAGTCGTTGGATAACAACTTCATCGTTGATTGGTGGTGCTGAACTGCTTGCTTCATGGGCGGCATTGGTGGAATCGTCAGCAGTAAGTAGATTGGAGAAATGCTGTCTCCATAATCTCAGCGCACACTGCGTATCTGTAACCAGCTCTCCATTTTCATCTCTACTGTATTTAATTTGAATTAATAATAGCTACACACAGTTTGCCAGGTCTAGCAGCCCCGCTCACCTTATTTAGAAAAAAAAAAAAAACACAGTAAGACGAGAACAACTGAGTTGATTTCAGCAAAAACGAAATCAATTAAGTCTGTGTTTCATTGCGGTCAACATCACAGCAAAAAAAGTGCTTTCAACAGAAGGTTAAGTGGAATAGAAATTAGCGATTTTCACCCCTACCATTTTCATACCCAGAAGGCTTTCTTTTAATATATGCATGTCATTGGGTGGAATGCTTTCCTTGGACTTCTCCAGAAGAAGGCATTCAATGAAAGGAGTGATCGTTGCTATCAAAGGTCCGAAGACTTTTGTTGCGTATAATCTATCTATCTATATATATAAAAATGAATGTATGTATGTGGGTATGTGGGTATGTGGGTATGTGGGTATGTGGATATGTGTGTAAATCACGTATAGACTCCAAAACCACCGAACCAAACTTTATGCAATTTTTAGGGATACTGAAGCAACATTCGGGAAGTGTTCCTGTGAAGTTTGGTGTTGATTGGACAAGGGGGCGTGGTACCTCCCATACAACCCAAATTGGCTCTATCGCCCACAAACCAAAAAAAATGCTTTATATCAAACGGTTTTAATCATATAAAACTAAAATTTAGTAATTTCGTTCAGATGGTTACTTCCGGTGACTGTGCAAAAAATGGGCGTGGTCACACTATATCTACGCCCACTTTTAAGAAATCATTGTAATTCCTGAGATGTTCAAGTTTTGATAGTGAATCTTGGTATGCAGGTGCTATGGATCCAAATGGAAGTCAGTATGTAAATGTAAATGTTGTCACGCCCACTTTTACCGCCCACAAATCAGTAAAAATGCTTTATATCAGACGTCTTTTACCGTAGAAGACTAAGATTTGGTAATTTAGTTCGTATGGTCACTGTCCGCCAATGTACAAAAAATGGGCATGGCCGCACTATATCTACGCCCACTTAATCGAAATCTTGCTTATTCCTGAGCTGTACACGTTTTGATAGTCAATCTTGGAATGCAGGTGCTATGGGTCCAAGTGGCAGTCACTATGTAAATATAAACGTTGTCACGCCCACTTCTACCGCCCACAAATCAGTAAAAATGCTTTATATCAGACGGCTTTTGCCGTAGAAGACTAAGATTTGGTAATTCAGTTTGTATGGTTACTGTCGGCCAATCCACAAAAAATTGGCATGGCCGCACTATATCTACGCCCACTTGATCGAAATCATGCTTATTCCTGAGTAGTGCACGTTTTGATAGTGAATCTTGGAATGCAGGTGCTATGGGTCCAAGTGGCAGTTACTATGTATATATAAACGTTGTCACGCCCACTTTTACCGCCCACAAATCAGTAAAAATACTTTATATCAGACGGCCTTTGCGGTAGAAGACTAAGATTTGGTAATTTAGTTCGTATGGTTACTGTCGGCCAATGCACAAAAAGTGGGCATGGCCGCACTATATCAACGCCCACTTTATCGAAATCTTGCTTATTCCTGAGTTGTACACGTTTTGATAGTCAATCTTGGTATGCAGGTGCTATGGGGCCAAGTGGCAGTCACTATGTAAATATAAACGTTGTCACGCCCACTTTTACTGCCCACAAATCAGTAAAAATGCTTTATATCAGACGGCTTTTGCCGTAGAAGACTAAGATTTGGTAATTTAGTTTTAATCATTACTTGATAGTGAATCTAAGTGTGCAGGTACTATGGATCCCAGTGGCAGTCACTATTTATATATAAATGTTGTCACGTCCACTTTCAACGCCCACAAATCAGTAAAAAAGTAGAAGACTAGGATTTGGTAATTTAGTTTATTTGATTACTGTCGGCCAATGCACAAAAAATGGGCATGGCCGCACTATATCTACACCCACTTTCTCGAAATCATGCTTATTCCTGAGTTGTACACGGTTTGATTGGAAATCTTAGTACGCAGGTGCTATGGATCCAAGTGACAGTCACTATGTATATACAAATGTTGTTACGTCCACTTTAACCGCCCACAAATCAGTAAAAATGCTTTGTAGAAGACTAAGAATTGGTAATTTTGTACATAAGGTCACTATCGGCAACTGTTAAAAATGGGCGTGGTCGCACCATATCTACGCCCACTTTTTCGAAATCATGCTTATTCCTGCGTTGTACGCGTTTTGATAGTAACACTTCATACGCAGGTGCTCTAAGTGGCGGTCAATATATATATATAAAATTTGCCACGCCAACTTGTACCACCCGCAAATAAAAAAAAGTAACGCGAAATGGCCAATTTCAGCCCTTGAAAGGACTTTGGCCGAGCTTCTTATGATGAATTGAAATGATCGAGAACTGGACCTACAAGTTTTATGCCGATTCCGAACGGCTTATGTTCTCAAGAAGCTTTTCATGGCAGTTTTTACTCTCTGAGGTTTGCCATTGTCAGCAGAGAGGTGACGGCCGAACTGAAAAATTAATTCAATTGAAAAATCTTTCTGTGTCAGGTGGAATTCGAACCAGGGTTCTATCCCATATGGACCACACACTCTACCCACTACGCCACGGCCGCCACTTTTTTTACCCACAAATCAATAGAACTTCTATAAATCAGACAATTCTCATCGTTAAATACTAAAATTTGGTAATTAAGTTCATACGCTTACCAAAAATGTGCATGGTAGCACTATATCTGTGCCCACTCTTCAGCAATCATTTTATTTAATTTATTTATTTATGTATGTTTTATAGTTAATTACAATTTAACAATTATAACTAAGTAAGCACTAGCTGCCAGGGCTATCGGTTAGAAATAATTTACATTCCTGAGATGTGAACGTTTTGATAGTCAATGATTTGATAGGTATGCAGATGCTATAAGTCCAAGTGGCGGTCACTTTTTATATAAATTTTGTCACGCCCACAAATCCGTGAAAGTATATAAATCCAAATTTACAGTAAAAGTCGCACTTTATCTACGCCGACTTTTCAGAAATCATTGTAATTTCTGAGCTGTACATGTTTTGATAGTGAAACTTGATATGTAGGTGCAATAAGACCAAGTGGCGGTCATTATACATATAAATGTTGCCATGCCTAAATGTTTGTTTGTATACGTATACTAGAGCTCCTCACAAAAAAAAAGGTGTTTTTGGGTCGGTTGCTCAAAATAACGCTTTTTGTTATGATGATTCCCCAAATATTTCGACAGAAGCTGGAATAGTTTGAAAAAAAAAAAACAAAATCGAAATGGCCATTTCAAACCTTGAAAGGACATTGACCGGTCTTCTTATGTTCTTAATAACAAACGGTCAGACTTAATAGTTATTTTGTCTTGCCATGTTACTTTTGGTCAAATAAATTATCTATTCATGATAAAATATAGTGTAAAGTGAAGAATTAAATTGAATGAAATTACAAAAAAATGTACACATTTTTTAACATTTTACAATTTATTTGACTAAAAGTAGTATGGAAAAAAATTAATTTGAATTTTAGTGAAAATAATATGAAAAAAGTTAAACCAATCCATAAAAATCCGCATTATCTTTGGTCCAACGGAAAAAATTTAAGATTTTTGATGCAAAAGAACTTTTTCATTACTCTTATTTCTGACCGTTTGTTTTTTTTAACTACCATACCAGGCAATATTTTTAGTCGAAATTTTTTGGGGCTCATCGTAACATAAGCCATGGATTATTTTGAAGACCCGGACTAAGCAACTTTTTTTTCTAAGGAGCGTGAGGCGACTTAATGTATATACGTATGTGGGTATATGTGTATATCACTTAAGGACTCCGAAACCGCTAAGCCAATTTTTATACCAAAGCCTTGAGAGGGTTCCTATGAAGTCTGGTGCCGACCGCAAAAGGCTCCTTAAATACACCAAAAATTTTCGATATCGAACAGTTTTGGTTTTTTTTTGTAGGTCGCACAGTCTCGGAATTCAGTATTCGACCTCAATTTACACATGCCGTTCCACTGGTAACATTTTATGGGCGTTGGTCGAGGGGCGTGGTACTTTTCGGCACCCCAAATAGTCGGTATAGTTTTCGAAATAAGTCACACATCAATAAAACTCGGTACGAACTTACTATAAAAGTATGGCTTCACTAAAGCTACACCCTCTTTTAGGGGATAAGCGCTGAGCGCAGCGAAGCGCGCCGGGTATAAGCTAGTATATATATAAAACTCATGTATGTGGGTGCGTATGTCAGGTAGAGAAGCCAAAACCGCGAAACGAATTCTTATGAATTGTCCAGGAAAGTGTAGCAAAGTATTGAGAGTATTCCTGTTTTGTAAGTTTGATGCAGATTGAACCAATGGGATGTTTATTGGACAAGCGTGAGTGCCACCTCCCATATAAGGAAATTTTGCGATAGGGGCGTAGCATTTTTTCAGCAGCCCAACTTTTTCCTATAACTTAAGCCAAATATAATGAAATTCGGTACGAACTTACAATTTTGTCGTGTCTTTCGACTTTAAAAATTGGGTGGGCATTAAACAAGGGAGCGGTGTACCATCCATATAATTTCATTTTGATATCGAGTAGCTTTGGAACTTATAGCTTCATTTAGTATCCCTAACGAACCATTCAACGAACGATGAATACACGAACGAAGTTGTAAACTAATCGAAATCTGTATCTCGAACGAGTCTGATCCGCAACCCTTACGTTAATCTTACGTTTGCTACGTCATTCAAACTGTTATACACAAGCAGTTGTCGAATTAAAAAATGCCAGATAAAAAATTCTAGCAAATCACAGAATTTCGGCATTTTCCTGCAAAGATTTTATAAACTTTTAGCCTCGTTTTTTGGTTGTTGGCAATGCCTATTTTCAATCTGTTAATATGAATCAGCTGTTTTTGTTTACATTGAAGAAAAATATTTTGAGCAAGTCGGTCAATTTCTTTAATGTTCATTGTTTTTTACGATTGTTGATTTATGGTGTTTAGTGTTTTTAATCAAAATAGTGATTTGACTAAAATGTATGCAGCTATTGCCGTGTTTGATTTCGAGGAAAGCGATAGGAACGATTTGAGGGTGCACAGAATAAGGTTGCGAGATTGCATGAATGTTTTGGAGTTACCAGAAACTGAGTAAGTTATGAATTTATTTATACATAATAATAGTTAAGAGTTTATGAGCTGAGCAAACAAATGCTTCAACATAGATTCATCGCAGATTTTCGAGTCAACAAAGAGGTGTTCCAGCACATATTTTCTGATGTGAGCCCACACATGAAAGTGACCTACAGGAATACCCACATACCACCACAGCTGAAATTGGCAACTTTCCTTAGATTTCTGGCTACTGGAAGCTACCAAAAATCTGTTGGAAATGAAGCCATTTCAAGCATGTCACAACCGACAGTCAATAGAGGCAGAAAAGAGTGTCTGACTATATTTGAGGACAAGTTTTGCCCTAAATGGTTCAGTTTCCAAAGGAATGAGAGGAGGAAAGTGTTGTGAAAGAAATTTTCTGCCACAACTCATCGACGGATACTCTATCAGCGCCATATGTAGGGGCGCCTCTGGCCAGATCTGGATGAGCCTCTAACTGCTTGACTAGCACTTCGAACTGAGTGCTTGTTGTTTTTTTTATCACTGTAAACTTAAAACATTGCACTTTTTTCTTAATATATATATATTTGAGTTAATAGTTACCTTTTCTAATAGAATTATCCATTTTCAAAAAAATTTTCTTCGGCAAATAAAACAACGATAACTTAAAAGTGTTCGTTTGATTTTGACGTCTCGCTTCGTTGTTTTATTCATCGTTAGGGATACAGATTGCAAAAAGTTACTGTGTTACGGCATCGTTCGCCAGCTGATCAGCTGTTATCGTTGTTTGATTCTGTCCGAATTACAAATTTCAAAAACACGAACGAACATTGTTTTGCACGAAACGATTGATCGGATAGGCATACAAAATGCAGCCATTAATGTCGCTTAACAAAGAAACTCAGTTTGGAGTTACTAATTTACCAGACTTTTCTACTGGAAAACTGGCATGGGTATTGGAAAACGCAAAACGGGAAGTAAAAGTCACAGAACAATAAAACTCAGATGCAGTTACCATTTGGTCAAGTCTTTCTACTGGAAAACTGAGACAGTCATTGGACAAGGAGATGTGGTTCTGTGCATACAAGCCAATTTTTGATATCTAATAGCTTTGGATATTAAAGTTACAGAAAATTGAAATTCTGTTAGTATTTGGTGATGTTCTGCTACTGGGAAACTGGAGCGGGCATTAGGCAATGAGATGTGTGTTAAGCAAAGGGTGTAATAAAAGTTTTCAATACATTTATTATTTCTCAATATACTTGCCAGGTGTAGCAAAGCACACCAGGTATCGTTTGCTGTAAATAATAAATATAAATAGACGAAGTGTTTTTTTCTTTTTAAATTTACATACTTTAAATTTAAAAATCGTGTATTTTTTCGAAAATATTCTGGTTTGACCGCCAAAAATTTTTGTTTGTAACACAATTTTTGATTGAACGATGGCCCTTCTAAAACGCCTTTGCAGACAGTTCCACATTCAAATGTTTGCAAGAGCGTGTTAAGTGAAACAACCTTCGGAAATTACAAACTAGCCTATAGCTCTCCAGGGAGTCAAAATAGACCCCTACTTGCCGTAATATCGATTTTATTTACATCTCTTATCATATAAAATCATAAAATAATTATTGCCGCCTTCCATGGGATGATTCATTGTTCGTCGCTTTGTATTGAATTCTGTCTATGCCTTATCTTCTACCTTATCTTCTATTTTCTACCATCCTGTACTCTATTGTAATATTCCAATTATTGAGTTTTTACTCAAAAAAACCTTGCAAAGACACCGATAGTAACCTTAATAATAAATTGTTTCTTTATACAGTAAGTCGACCTAAAACGTAAAAAAGAAGCAGACGATGTCAAAACAAATCAGAAAAGTTTTCTGTACACAGTTGCCAACTGAAGCAAAAAATTCATATGCTGCAAAAACGTATAAATTGCTTTGACATTTCATAATATTGCACAGAAATTTTATAAAGGAATAGCGAAAACAATTGAAATACAACAAAAATATATGAGAAAAATAATAACAAGTTCTATATAAAAATTATCACTATTTCTAGAAATATACGACCAAGTATTTTAGAATCAAAAGCTGTTCATTTTTTTGCATTTTATTTTAAACTCTTAACTTAATTCGAGTTATTGGTAGAACAAAAATGAACAACAGCTCTTAAAATAAATTTAAGCAATTTTATGCAGTTGAAAGTTCAAATTAAAATTACTAATACACAGTCAATAATCTTGGACTAAATTCTAGTAAATACTGTCTTGTATTTATTACAACAAATTTAAAAATAAGTTTTATTCCTTCACAGCATAAAATTGAAATTAACGCTTGTATTAAAATATTTTTAACAAAAATAAAAAATAACAAACAACAATAACAAATACCGAAACCACAGGTATTCGAACCCACCAAGTTCGTGTTATATGTTTAATCCAGATAGTGAACAATTCATGTCACAATTTCATGTCTTCTTAACTTCAAATGGAAAAACGACATTTTCAAATAAAAAACAAAAACTATATACAGCGTTGGACAAAACGTATTAGACTGAAGAGCTTTTTATTGCTTTTGCTTATTTTTTGAAAATTATGTGTTGTATTCATCCAAAAACTTACGCAACCAAGGTTGATTAATATAGCTTAAGTCACTTGAGAGAAGCTCGGTCGAACTTTCAGAATGGATGAAAAGAAATCAAGAAAAAAAACCTGACTCTGTACAATTATTAGCTAACAGTTATTTTGACAGTTCGAGCAAAGGCGAAAAAGGCTTTTCTCTCAAGTGACTTATGGCCGTATTTTGTATTTAAAACGCAAGCGATCACGTCACTTGGGGTTTTTTTGTTTGGCAGTTTCGTTTTCATATGAAGTAAAACAAACTCTCTTTCTCTCACTGAAATTTTCTACTGAAATTTAGTGCCAATAAAAAAAACAACCCTGAGTGACGTGATCACTTGAGTTTTGCAAAATACGGCCATTAACCTATATTTATCAACCTTGTACGTGACAAAACATATGGGGCTCATCTCCTTGCTGTTGAATAAGTACTCAAAAATATTTTGAGTACCACCGTTATATGATTTAATGAATTTGGATTCCATACTGCGCTGGGTTTTTAGTTTATTAGTTAATTAGTTTTATTAGTTAATTAGTTGTTTAGTGTTTCCGTCAAATACAGCTCTACAAAAGCAATAGATACGTTTCTGTTACCGAAACGTACGAAAATTTAAATACCAAGTCTTCAGTGATTTGCGTGGACCATTTTAAGGCAGATGATTTTGTAAATAAGTTGTAAAAAATAGATGCAGCATAAACATAAGTAAACGAATAAAACGAAATCGCCATTTCACTGGTTTGCTGAGGAAGGCATCGATCTCATGAAGTGGCCAGCACAATAATTAGATCTCAACCCGATTGAGAACTTGTGGGACATTGTCAACAAGAAAATTAATAGAGAGGGTGTCATGGAGACAAAAATAAATTATTTGAATCCCTAAATGAAGCTTGGTCGAGAGTGCCACAGAATACAATAGACAACCTCATTTTGTCAATGCCCAAAAGATGTGGAGCTGTACAAAATATAAATCAAGGGATATGCATCAAAATATTAATAACCAATATCAGTCAATACATTTCGTCGCGTGTATTTTAGACACAATTTGATAGTTATTTATATATTTATTAGTAAAAATTATGGAAAAATAAAATAATTTTTTGTTATTTTTATTAATTGTAAGCTTAATTGTTTTGTTTATAATTAATGGAAGAGGATTTCGATTTTTTTTTTGTGTTCCGGTGTTCCGTCCAATAAGTTTTGTCCAACACTGTTATGATATTAGCAACATATGCAACGATTCTGAACATATAATTTTTTGGTCTGAAATATAACGGAACATTTAGTGTTAACTCCAACATCGCATTTCGAACAACTAGTGGTAGATTTTTGTTGCAAAACCACAACGGGTTTGATTCCGTTGAGGTACTGCAAGATGGTCCAGACCAAGGTATATTATTTACCCGAGTCATCTCGGAGCGGTGGGTACTGCTGCTGTCAAACACATACAATATTATAATATGAAAATATTGTTCTTTGTCTTGCTTTTATTGGTAAAAACCTGGTTTTGACAGGTGTGTTATACACCAGAGAATCCTGGTTCGAATCCCACCTGACACAGAAAGTTTTTTCAATAGAATTAATTTTTTTCTGTTGGGCCGTCACCTCTCTGTAGGTAATGGCAAGATTCAGAGAGTAAAAACTGCCATGAAAAGCTTCTTGAGAACATAAGCCGTTCGGAGTCGGCATAAAACATGTAGGTCCAGTTCACGATCATTTGTGTTCAAACATTTCACAACACACACAACACAATTGATCATAAGAAGTTCGGTCAAAGCCCTTTCAAGGGCTGAAATGGCCATTTCGTTTGTTTTTTTTTTGTTCAATTATATCTTTTACTTTTTGAGTGCTTCATTTATATTGTGAAGGTATGTAAAGTTTTTTGTTTAGTTTTAGTTTTTACTGTATGGCATTTAATATTTATATATTAATACGCAAACAAAAAAGATTGTTCCCTTTTTAGCTGTGTTAACTTCAACATATTTACATAAAACTTATATCGATGGAAAGGTCTTTGCGAGTAGATATGCACACTATAGTTTTTATTCTAATATATTGTCATTAAGATAAAATTAAGCAAATGTAAAAACCCATTTTTCGTAATGAGACAATGAGAAAACAACAAAATACATAGCGACACAGCTTTATTACACATCGTTGCTGTAGCATACACGAGCTAGAGTAGAATGTGAGAGAGTCGCAGACACTTCAATAGAGCTGTGTATCAGGGATGATATTGGCTTTACTGTAAAAGGGCCAAAATTCATATAAAAATAGGGCCAATTTGACATTATTAGGGCTTTAAGATTTAAAAATTGTAACTCAATATCAGAGGCCGTACCAATTATGCATTTTATAATAAAAAGCAAAAAATAATAATTATATTTTGACTTTAAAAAATTTTGAGCAAAAAGTAATAATTATTTCTAGTTTTTATTTGTTAGGGCAAAAATAAAAAGCAAAATCTAACCGATAATTTTTTGAGCACTAAATAACTGGTAAGTTTAGATTTTTATTTTTTAAGACAAAAATAAAACGCAAAATCTGACCGATATTTTGTTGAGCACTAAATAACTGGTGAGTTTTGATTTTTATTTTTTAAGGCAAAAATAAAAAGCAAAATGTGTATCTAAGGTTACGGTTAAACCAAAGTTTTACTAATTTTAAGGCAGGAAATGCACGCTCCTCGCATAATGACGATGATGATCATGACTCATTAAGAAATGTAATTTAAATGATTAAATGAAATCACTTCCATCTTAAATCAAAAATTTTGGGTGAAAGTGATATAACTAGTTTCAGGTTATTCTTTCAAAATATTTTATTACACGCGTTGTTTGTAGAAGTTAAAAAGACGCCAAAATTAATCTATAGAAAAAGTGTTTCTAAAAGAAAATTTTTAACAAGAACACTTTTCCGATTAGTTAATCCTAAATTTGATAAATAAAAATAAAAATTGTAAAGCTTTTCCACACAAACCACACACCAGATATTTCCATCTTGAAATAGTCGTAGAATGTCAGAAATGAATAAGCAATTTAATGAAGACTCTCCGTCAAGTCTTGCAAGTAGTCTAATTAATGAAGCGGGACTAGGGTTCACTCTTTTCATCTAAACTCAACTTGGGAAATAAACTAAGCTTGTTGAAATTACTAAAAAGTTTGCTCTTAATGGGACAATGACTGTATTTAACAAAACTTGTTTTACTGAGAACAATTTTAAAGGCGTAGGAAATCTCGCCTTTACATAAAATACAAACAATAAAAAATAACATACGAAATGAAATGAAAAATCACCCAACATATTTCATACGAAATTGGGGTGAATGAAATAAAAAACGAATGGGAAATTCAAAAGAAAAATCACCGAAAAAATTAGACAATTTTGCACGTTTTTTAACGAAATTTCGCTGTTTGCTAAGGGTTTTTTTATACAAAAATCACCTACTTTTTTGGATGCAGTTTCGCTTTCTGTTTTTAACTGATAGTTCACATTGACTACTAGTGAAATGGTAATTATAACTCTTTTTTATTTTTATCACTTGATCCTTATGTTTTTTAATAATTTTAAATAATTAACTTAAATCGGTCGAGGGCTATCCGTAACCTCTCTCCCCCCCCCCCCGCGCTTGTCTTACCTTTACATGATCACAAAAAGATAACTTTTTTTCTTTCTCCAGATATTTCTATTTACGAAATAAATCAAAGATAGCTTACAATTGGCTTCCAGAAATTACGAACGAAAAACATTACAAAAAACCCGAAATTTTCCATACAAAATCGGGCTTAATTCGTCGAAAAACAATTACCGAAATTTCTACCGATTATGTCATTTCTTCGGGTGTTTGTACCAATAAAATTAAGATCTTTTTTGCAAATACATACTTGAAAAGGAAGAAAGGCCCGAAAAATAAGCTTGTAATTTAGGGCCGAAAAAAAATCAGGCATTTTCGCCAAATTAAAAATAAAAAAACGCCCGAATTTTTGTTTACTGAAAAGATAAGAAATTTCAAATTCATTACGATAAAATGGTTCGCCCTTTTACGGAAGGTAAAAGAATATTGTTCCGTAAAAGAGCAAATCATTTTGTAATAAAAAAAACACCATCTGAACCTTATCCGTACATAATGTCCATGGACCCCTTGTTAATGAATTACATCAAAAAACAAATAAAATTAATGAAATCCTTGCAGATATTTTACAGGGGAATATTAATTTACTACTCAAATCTGTTCTTTTATACTTTGATAATCTTATTTGGAAATAAAGACCGAAAAACTGCTGAAAACTTCGGTCGTAATTTCCATTTTCTTTCGAGTCTTATTTCCAAACCATTCGAGCATTATTTCTTTCTTTCGGGCTCAATTGCAATTTCAAATTCGGGCGTTTTTTCCGAAATTTAATGCTTCCAAAATTTCGTAAAGTTCTAAAAGCCTTATAATCACTTATTCGTGGTCGTCTCTACAAGCAACAATATTTTCAATTTAGAATCAAAACCCTTTGTGACGGCGGATATTGGTTGTGTCATTTTATTTTTGTCAAGCACTACAACGCCGCTGAATTGCATTTTGGAACATTCTTCCAAAAAAATTTTGAACATTTTTTCGTTTTTATTGTGTAAAAATTTTTTATTCTTTTCGTTTGGGGGATTTTTCATTTTATTTTTTCGGCGATTTTTCTTTGGCATATTGAAATCATATACATCAACCAGTAAACTTTTCTTTTAAAAAATTCCGATTTTTTTCGGTAGAATTTTCCAAAAGGGCCTAAAATGAATAAAAAGGGCCTCGGGGCTTTTGAAATGAAAAAGGGCCCAAAAAAGCCCTAAAAGCCCCCAAATATCATCCCTGCTGTGTATCATTATTGTTGTTGGTGCTTTCTCTTAATTTCTCTCTCAACAAAATAAATTTGCCATCGCGTCAGCGTCAAAAAAACTGTTAACTGCTGCTTGCTTCATGCAAAGGCATTGATAATTGTTTATTTTGTTCAATACTTCTGTTCAGGCTATGGGTTGGTGTGTTCAGCAAAAAAAAACAAAAGAAAACCCGATTTTGATATGGCCGATTTCGGCCACAGGCATACAAGTTTTTGTAATTTTCTAAAAACGATCCAATTTTAACTAAAGGCCCAATACGGATATCGAAGATAAAAATGCTCATAAAAAATACTGAACAGTCGTAATGAAAAATAACGTCGATTGCTTCTGTTTCACGAGCATCAGTGGAACGAATAAAAATAACTTGACAATAAAAAGCATTTATCACCGAATCGTTTGAAAAAATGTGGACGAAAAAAACTGCGGCCTCTTGTGATGAAAGAAAAATTAGAGATATTTGATTGGAAAACAGGAGTGCATCTCTAAAGGCCCACATGAGAGTGACGCAGGATGTTGGGATTGAAATATCTCCCATGAAAGCCCCTCATTGTATTAAGGACTTGGGCTCGCATGACACCGACCTGCAAAAAAGCTATTAATTACACCGGAAATGAAGCTAATACGTCTAAGTTGGGCCAGAAAATATGAAAAATGTACAATAGAAGATTGGAAAAATGTAAATAGCCAATTCTTCAGCTAAATTTTTTTATTTGCTATAATAATTGATTTACTTTGACAATAAACTAATTTTGAAGAATTTTGCCAAGGTTTGTTTGATATAATCCCTTTGATTATATCTGATTAATCTGATGAATTTATTACAAAAAGACACGGTGAGAAATTTAAAGATGACTGCATTGTGAAGCAAGTAAAATAATATCTAAGTATCATGGTTTGGTGAGTAATTAGCAGCCCAGGCACAGACTGTTCAATCGAAAATGTTTGAAATTCAAGTTTTTTATGAATTTCAAAGAGTGACTGAAAAGGAGCTATTTTCAGGGGGCATTGCGATGGCCACATTTTTGGACAGGGTGCTTATGGACAGAGCGCAATGTTAGCCCATTGATAGCAAATTTGGTAGACAATATGCTCAAGCACAGAGCTGTCAACAAGCAGAATGGTAGGGTCAATACTAGAGGTAGAGTAAGTAGAGGATGTCCCCAGGACGTGGTGTTATCGCCAACCCCGATAATAACTGTGGACTCACTACTGGTTAGACTGGATGAATCAGACATACACACTATAGGGTATGCAGATGACATTGTGTTGGTGGTCTGTGGTAACTAAATACACAATGTTGAAAAAATTGATGTTCTTGCAAACTCAAAGCAAAAATCCTCTTCGTTGCCAAAAAACTTCGGGTATCTCAAAAAATGCTTTATTAACCCAGTGTTACATTTGTGTTGAATATGTGCTGTCGCCTTTGAGGTGAGTTTATACTGCAACATCTGAAACACAGGCGTTGAAGGAACAATGAGACAGAATTAATATATCAAGGCTCTGGAGAGAAAAATGCTTTCCCAACGCCAGGTTCGCAAACAACAAATTTATATTTAAGCATATCTCTGCTAATTGTTGTAAGGTTAAGAGGCATGGTATAATAAGACAAGGAAGTGTTAGTAGTTAAAATTCTCTCTTGTGGTCTGCACCGCACCTGTCAAAATCAGATTTTTACGAATAAAAGCAAAACAAATATCAAAATTTGCAAATTATAATATTGTATGTGTTTGACAGCTCCGGTACTCATCGCTCCGAGACGACACTACCTTGTTTAATATACCTTGGCTAAGAGAGTCGCAAAAATCCTTAACGAAAAAAAGTGAGTTTTCTTGACTGACCTGAAAATTCACCGGTTCTCAACCCTATAGAGAAGCTTCGGTAGCTCATGAGGCGTTCATTTTTGAAGGGATTTGTGACCAACAAACGACAATTAGTAGTGTCTGATTGAAGTGTGGCACCGAAATTAATTAATAAAATAAAACTGCACCAAATGCATATTTTTATTTTTTTATTCTATTATATTCAATATTTTTTAAATACATTCTTCTTTAATATATATCTTCTTTTATATATAAGCTTACTGTACATTATTGCAATGCTTTATTACTAGGTTTTTACTAATAAAACCCATTTGATTCAAAAACATTGAATATAAAGCTTTTACGTATATTTTACCCGAAATTGAGAAAATATTTACTATTTATAGTCATTGCTTTGTGGAAAACTTAAATATTTTGAAAAGATTAAATTCTAATAAAAAAAGTATTATAAATAGCATGGTTCCAAATGCATTTGATTAAAAAGAAGTTCAAGATTTTTGCCGTTTCCGTTACATGAATAATTTTGTGAGACACTCTCCGAACCCCAACTGTTTATTTTTAAATTTGTACTTATAAATAAATATTTACTCACAGTTCTAACGCCCAATCGAGGAATTTATGCAAGCCATTCTCCAACGGTTTCGTCTGGAACCAATTTGTATGGAATGGCATCATGTAGGGCGCCTTGTTCTGTTCATAGTAGCGTGAGAAATCCTCCTGCAGCCATTCGAGTATCTCGTTTTCATCCAAGTTGTGCAGCACACACTGATCCATATAGGGACAGTGACCACCCTCAAAGCCCTCAACATAATGGGTGTTCAATGGCACCTCCCAAACACCGGGGAACGTTCTCGATGGACATGTGCCACTCTTGCATTCATGTGATATCTTAAAGTCGAGTGTGTAGGGCCAGACGGGAACAGCAACTGGTGGCACTGTTATTGAACTGTCATAAATGTAGCCAAAGTCTTCGAGTACCTGCAAAGTGGAGAAATATGTTGATGAGTAAAAGCAAAAAAAAAAAAAAAAATAAAAAAAAAATACTGTAACAACACGAACAAAAAAAAAAATGATTATTAATAATGTTAGCTAGTTTTAAAGCGTAGTTAAATTGTTGAACATACTATGTTGGTTAGTTAAGGGTTAATAAACTCTCGGTTCGAGGTTGTAAATAAAGTTATTGCTGTTTTTTTTAGCTGTTGTTGTTTTGAGTTTATCTATACGTTATTTATAGAGTTTATCAACACATAATTAATAGAGTTCATAGCGTTAAAGAGGTGTGCAAAAAAGGTCTAAAGGTGTAAAAGATGTGAAAGGACAAAATAAATTAATTACACGTTAAACAAGTGATTTTATTACACGAAAGAATGATGTGATTATTTATTAATGACAAGCTGATTACATATATCTTATGAGGGCAATTTAAGTATGTCAGCTATAAGAGATTTGAAATAGCATTTTGGTGGTTATAGTGATGGTTTTTTGCCAATATATGAAAGCAAATTAAAGTTTGCGAGGTTACTTAATTACTAAAGATAAAGAAAATAACTTTGAGAATTCTTAATTTAAAACTTAAATACATTTTTCCAGATAAAAACCTGGTTTAGATTGTAACAGGAATTATCTTTTGAAACACAAAAGTATCCCGTATACCAAAACTTGAAGCCAATTAAGAAAATAGAGAGGAAACTGTATAAATTTTCAGTACTTCATTTTTTGGGAAATCCGCATCTGACAAAAAATTTTGTATTTTTATTTTAAATTTCTACGAGTATGCATGATTTGTACAACAGAAAAAACTGAGACACAAAAAAATGTATTGTATTGTATGTATACAATAAAAAAATGTAACTTCCTAAATGCAGTAGCTTACAAAAACGCAAAAATATTAATTTTAAATGAAAAGTAAAAAAGGTAATTTTATTACTGCCGGCTTTATATAAATTAGGACTTAACATCAGTTTTTGTGTACGCAAGTGCAATTGGCTTTTTTGCAGCAACTGCAAAAAAACCTACCGTGTATAATATTAAAAATATCCAAATATTAATATATAACCCAGTTTTTACCACTGTTTCTATAAAGAAACACTAACTTTAAAAAATTATTTAAAAAAACAATATTTGAAAACTAATAAGTATTCTATTAAATCATACATTTATAGGCTTCAAAATCGTCTTTTAATGCTTCACAATTTGATTAACTTTACTAGAACGGGGGCCTGGACAGTAGGTACACTTTTTTAGACATTTTTTAAAAAACTCAAAAAAAAAACAAAAAATAATTTTATTACATTTAAGCTATTAGTCAAGAAATCATAAGTTAGAGTAAAATTTATATACAGTGGATCAAAAAAGTCTGCGTACAAACATAAATGGTTTATAAATACCAATAACAAAGCTAAAGTAATAATAAAAATAAATTGTTAATATTTCTTTTATATAACATAAAGTGTGTTTTCTTAAAACCATAAACATTTACACAAACATATTTACTTCATTTAAATTGACAACAAAATCAATATAAAAACTTTGAATTAGCCTCAAAAAAGTGTGCAACAATGATTAATTTATTTGAAACATATTTAATAACGCGTTTGAAAGCCTTTTGCACTTATAACTGCATTCAGTCACCTTTCTATGTGGTTTACATATTTCCTTGTATCATCAGGTGTTATTTTATTCCATTCCTCTCTTAAAGCGGCACGTAGAGAAGGTAGAGATGTGATGTTGTGAGTCCGAATACGTCTGTCTAGCAATTCCCATAGATTCTCTATGGGGTTGAGATCAGGTGATTGCGGAGGGGGATGTAGCTGGTGGGGGACGTTGAATAGCAACCATTCTTGAACCGGATATGACTTATGTTTTGGATCGTTGTCTTGAGCAAAAACATAGTTACTGGGAAGTCCGATTTTTTGGGCACTCTCTTGTAAATTTGTTTTTCAGAATTTCCAAGTATTTATATTTATTCATAGTAGTCTCCATAAATTTCCTATTTCCAACGCCCCTGCCCCCATACAGTCCCATAACATTACACTTACCACCATGTTTTACTGTAGGGCTTATGTTTTGTTTTGCAAATTCCTGGTAAGGTTTTCTCCATACTATAGTGCGACCATCTGACTTGTAAATGTTGAATTTAATTTCATCGCAGAATAGAACTGTATTTCAGAATACACGGGGTTTCTTTATATACACCTTAGCAAACATGAGGCGTTTATTCTGATTTGCTTTCAAGATATGTGGCTTTCGCCTGGCAACATTTCCATCAAAATTATTTCTCCGTAACACAATTCGTACTGACTCAGGACTTACATAGATATTGTGGTAACGTGATATTCCCGCAGCAATCTTGGGGGCACTTATTTTTGGATCTGCTTTTACCTGACGTAGTATATGGCGTTCTAATGAAGCATTAATCTTTTTTGGGCGTCCTGATCTTTGTTTTGGTTCAATAGTTCCAAAAGATTCATCATTTTTTAAAACTTTTTGAACTGATAAATGACTCCTTCCAACTAATTCACCAATTTTTTTAACTATTAATAATCGCGTTTCTGACGGTATTTCACAATTTTTACGAATTATTTCCATTTTGTTCTAATTAAAAAAAAAAACAGCAATTGTTGTGCATAGCTGAGTAGTTGGTTTGTAACTGAACTTGAACATGATTCATTGTAAACAAGTTTTCACGAATAGCAGTACGTTATTTCAGCGCAGTTCAAAAACATATTCAAATGTACGCAGACTTTTTTGAGGCTAATTTTGAAGTTGTTATAATGATTTTGTTATAAATATTGATGAAGTTAATATTTTTGAGTAAATATATATGTTTTTAATAGGACACGCCTGATGTTATATAAAATAAATCTAAACATTTAATTTTGATTTTTTCTTTAGGTTTGTTTGTAGTGTTTATAAACCATTTGTGTTTGTACGCAGACTTTTTTGACCCATTGTATGTCAGTGCATGACAATAAAATAAGTCGAAACGCATAAATCAGACAATTTGGCTGCTTTCGTTCAACTAAACACAACTTTTCTATTTATTAATAGATTTTCTTCAGCAATAGCTTATTTTTTTTTTTTTTGAAAAAATGCAGGCTTTTAGCAAAAAATTTCAAATTTATCAAAATATTTTGGGTTCTTAACAAAATTTTTATATATATATATTTTTTTTTTTTTCTGAAAAACAAGAAATGTCCTCGAATATTGAATTTACTTCGCCAAAACTAAGAGTTCAATAAAAAAATAACGTTTGCATTACTTGCAGGGAATTTTATAAGCTTTAATTTAAGGCCTAAAATGTAGTACAATTCATACATTTGGGCAGGAGCTTCAAAATCTTATTTGGAGTTTCTGGACTGATTTCAAAGACGTGCGATATCTATGATAGGATATGAGAACATTTTATCTCCTCTCAGTTCTCTTGGACATCGGCGCAATGTTGGTTGCCTAAGCCTTTTGTACATTGCCTAATTGGTGTTTTTTTTTTTCTTGCGTCCATCACAAAAAGATAAAATTTAATATCAAAATATTAAAAAATTACTTCTTCACACGGCGTGGGGATTGAAATCGTACCCCCCGATTTAAGAGTTCAAACCCAACCTTTTACCATTGCATCGTTGCTCAATAGAACCGCGCATTACCGAGATAATTCGTTATTTAGTCGCACAGTAATATTGTGGAATACTCCCCTGTGAGCATGTGCCCCGGCAGTTTTGAGTTATGAGAAATGTCTAAAAGTTTAAAGCAACTCTTCACCGTCACTACTGGCGGCCGTGGCGTAGTTGGTAGAGTGTGTGGCTCATACGCCAGAGAACCCAGATATGAATCCCCATCGGGCACAGAATGTTATTTCAATTGAATTAATTTTTCTGTTCGGCCGTCACCTCTCTGCAGACAATGGAAACCTCAGAGAGTAACAACTGCCATGAAAAGCTTCTTGAGAACATAAGCCGTTCGGAGTCGGCAAAAAGCTTGTAGGTTCAGTTCTCGATCATTTGGGTTTAAACATTTCACAACACACACAACGCAATTGATCATAAGAAGCTCGGTCAAAGTCCTTTCAAGGGATGAAATGGCCATTTCGTTTTTTTTTTCTTATAATTAATAACGACAATTGTTGCTGTCGCAGATTTGTATCCATTTCTAATTTGACAGATGACAAAAGCAGGATCAAGAAGTATAAATATAAATGCGCATGCCAAAACTGACTTTGAGGTTCTTATAAATTAAGCAAGGATAACCCTGTTTTCCTATATATATCTTCGCAGACCTGGAATTCCCTGGAATTTTCCGAAAGAAAATCGAATATAAAGGGTGGTTAAATTTTAAGTGCCGATGTTGAATGTGAACCACACCTAAACGTCAAGTGTTTTCCTGCATTTGATTTGACATTTCTCAATTTCAGACTAACTCAATTTAAACCATGGAAAGATACACAATCGAGCAACGCGTTAAAGTTATTCAGGCTTATTATGAAAATGAGCCTTCAAATCAAAATGCATATCGTACACTTCGTGATTTTTTCTGTCAATTTAATCGTCCAAATGTGCGTACAATCGGAAAAATCGTGCAAACATTTGAGCAAACCGGGTCTGTAGGAGATGTGAAAACACCAGTGCATGCTCTTATAGCTCGTACTGCAGAAAATATTGCTGCTATTCGTGATAGTGTGGCTGAAGAGCCGTCCACCTCAACTCGTCATCGTGCCCAACAATTGCACCTCTCACGCTCGTCGTTGATGACCATTATGCATAAAGACTTGCATTTACACACTTACAAGGTGCAATTGACTCAAGAACTAAAGCCTCTTGACCATTTCAAGCGTCGTCAATGGTCAGAATGGTGGCAAGAAATGGCAAGAATGGATGACCAATTTTTGAAGAAAATCTTCTTTCATTTTCACCTCAGTGGATTCGTCAATAAGCAGAATTGCCGCATTTGGGGGAATGATAATCCAAGAGTAATTATCCAAACCAATGCACCCACAAAGAGTGACTGTTTGGTGCGGTTTATGGGCTGGCGGCATCATCGGGCCGTATTTTTTCCAGAATGAGGCCGGTCAGGCAGTTACTGTGAATGGTGTTCGCTATTGTGAGATGATAGCGATCTTTTTATGGTGGTTTCAACTGGACGGTGCCACTTTCCACACAGCTGATGAAACAATTGTGTTATCTCACTTATGCCTCAGCGTCATCGAAAATTTGTACCATCGGATGGAGGTGTGCCGCCTAGGTCGCGGCAGCCATTTGGCCGATATTTTGTTCCATACGTAATTGAACCATACCAATATTACCATAATAAAAAGAAATGACAATAATTTCCGAAATAATTTGTGTTTTATTCAAAATCAACATCGGCCACCCTGTATTTAAAAGTGTTATTAAAGCCATTTCAAATGAGAAATCTATGTTTTTTAATTTTTATGACTTTTTCTGTGTTCGATATGCCAGAAAAGGCACTATAAGAATTTTTGAAAAAAAGTCAAGTTTCAGTCCCTATAACTTTTTTATCCGATTTATTTGTTTTGTAAATTTTTTTGCACAAAAGAGCTCAAAAACTATTCTTTGTTCATTTCTTATTGGCTTTTTTCAAAATTTGTATTTTGTGGAAATTGTTTTTCGTAAAAATACTCAGACTCGAAATTTCTAAAAGGACATAGTTTTAGTAAAAAATTTCAGAAAATATCGAATTATTAAACGTAATTTTACAATTTTTTTTGTATCTGTATTTGCATAGTTTTAGAATTTTATATAATACTAGCTTAAACCCGCCGCTTCGCCGGGTTTTCAAAAAGTTTTCATTCAAAAATTGATAGTGGGTAGGCTTGATTTTTCGCTACCAAAACGATTTTTTATTGTTTAAGTAATACTACAAATTATTAACCTTAAGATTGTTATATCATCTGATAGGAAATCGAAAACCTAAATTTTGGATTTAATTTTTTTTACAACAAAAACAACTTTTATCCAATTTTTTGGCTTAAACTAAAAATTTTTGAACATTTTTTAAAAAAATTTTTTAAAATATTAATACTTTGGTTTAGTAAAAATTTCAACTTATGTTTGAAGGATATTTTAACAAACAACATTTTTCAAAAAAAATTATTGAAATCCATTGCAAACTGACTGAAATATTTGCCTTCAAAGCTAAAAGTGTGAATTTCAAGTCGTTTTTCTCTCATTCACAGCTTATAATTAATACTAAAAAGATCTGGTACTAAAATTTTTCACAGTTTTCAAACTACATACATGATTTTGGTATCAAATTGAAGGAAATTTAAAAGCGTTTATTGATTTTGTTCTCGTTTAACCGTTGTGTCAACAGCTGTTGGGTTTTATCCACATCGACAGTAGATGTACCCGGGTACTTCATACGTTTTGTATGGCAGATAGTTGCTTTTGATATACAAATATTAACTACTACCTGGATTCTTGTAATTTTCTGGTTTTTTTTTTTTTTATTTATTGGAAATATTGTCTAGTTAACAAAACTTTTATCATAATTTGGGAAAAAAAAAATTTGGTACCTAAATAATCCATTTTTACCAAAAATGGGAATTGCCAAAATCCATAAAAATTTAACAATTTCCAAATTCTTTTTTAATCCTTGTAATTTGATCCCTTTTTACCAAGAAAAATAATTAACATTGAATTTTCATTCGCAAAATTCCGTTATATTTGAACTGAAAATCAACCCCTCTTGCTCATAGTGCTATTTTTAGTACCTGCGCAGAATAATTATAACTCATAAAATATTTGTTCAATGTAAACATTTTTTTTTTGGAATGTGTAGGAAAACACGTCTACTAACAGGAACAAAAGGGTATTTGGGAATATCTTGCCTACCTACCCTTGCACAACCAGTTTTGCAGGCAGAAACATGATTTTTTGCGCAGGTTTCGTTTTGAGTAGTTTTGTATGCATAAGTCAGTTTATGTGCGATTTTTGAAGTGTAAAGACCTAAAAATTTATTTTGTGCGGCAAATATATAAAAAGTGAAAATAAAATGGCAGATGGTGAGTGGCTAGCTCCGCGTCGATTGAATGCACTACCGTATGAGGAGCAGCGTGACTATATACGCACATTTGTTGAGGCTTCTGACTCTGAAGAGAGTGACCACGAACAAGCGGTAGATCAAGAAGACTTAGAAGGAAATATTGATGACATTGGTGGTGAATCATCTGACGCTGAACAAGTCCAGGAAATTGTGTATCACCTAGAGGACGAGAGGGATTCAGACGAGGAGTATGAAGAACCGCCACTTGAAACTGGTGATTATTATACGGCAAGAGATGGCAATGTATGGTCGTCAATACCACCAATACCTGGACGAATACGTGCGCACAACGTTCTAAGAAGTCGCAATCCTGGACCAGGGCCATCGACAAATGGCTTGACAATGGCAGAAACCTTCAATCTTATGATGTCAAATGAAATATGTGATGTAATTATTCGAGAATCAAATAGAAAGGCAAGGCAAACTTTTGATGCGTACAATGAGCAGCATCCAGATGCGGAACCACGAATATGGGTGCCTATAACTGAAGTAGAATTTCGTGCATATT
Organism: Coremacera marginata; assembly: GCA_914767935.1. NCBI lineage: Eukaryota > Metazoa > Arthropoda > Insecta > Diptera > Sciomyzidae > Coremacera > Coremacera marginata. The sequence continues at coordinate 60,764,685 of OU612046.1, forward strand.
TGGGTGTGCTTTTGATGGCTGGCGTATGTCATTCCGGTTATGTTCATACCACTGACCTGTGGAAAACAACTTCACATCCATTATTTCGTGCATCAATGAGCTTACGCAGATTTTGGGCAATCAGCCGCTTCATACGCTTTGATAATGGAAACACTCGGAATGCACGCAAACAAAATGATAAGGCAGCTGCAATTACAGACGTATTCCTGATGCTAAATGCCACTCTGCGCAAGTATTATATATGTGGCACAAACGTTACCGTAGATGAGCAATTATACCCATATCGTGGTGGAACTGGCTTCACACAGTACATTCCATCCAAACCATCCAAATATGGAATAAAAGTGTGGTGGGTCTGCGACGCCATTTCATCATATCCCGTGCAGGTAAATCAGTGTTCATACATTCATTTTATTATATCAACTTGTTGCAAATAAACTAAATGACTAATTCAAATTTCATTTTTCAATTTTTATTTTTTCAATACAGGGTCAAATTTATACTGGAATGGCAGCGTCCGGCGAACGTGAAAGAAACGTTGGTGAGCGTGTTGTGAAGGACTTAGTTGTCAACAATTTTGGTGGAAGTGGGCGAACAGTGGTATGCGACAATTTCTTTACAACATATAACTTAGCAAAAACTTTGATGGTGGACAACAGTTTGGCTTTGTTGGGCACTTGCAACAAAAGGCGTATGTTCGTGCCAGCATCATTTGCCAATCCTAAAGGACGTGAAGCAGAGTCTACGCTATTTGCATTCTGTAACAACATGACGATGTGCTCATACGTCCCAAAAAAAAATAAGGCTGTTGTGATGCTGTCTACTTGCCACGACACTACAGAAACTGCAGGTCCAAAACGGAAACCATTGCTCATACTTGATTATAACAAACATAAAGGCGGCGTGGATAATATGGATAAGTGCTTGACTGAATATTCAACCAAACGGCGCACAAATAGATGGCCTTTAGCATTTTTTTATAATATGCTTGACGTAGCTGCGTATGCTGCGTATGTTATATATATGGAAAACAACCCCCATCTAAAACCATCTACCAACCGCCGTAGGATATTTCTGCAGCAGCTCAGCGATCAGTTATGCAGACCACAAATCGATATAAGAGCGGACAATAGCCATATTACGCGCATATTTTCTACTAGACACGCTATGGAAGCCATATATGGTATGCCCTTGAAGATGAATGTTGGTGCACAAGAGGAAGAGGAACGTGACAGTTCTGGCCGCATAAAAAGAAAAGGAAACTGCTATATTTGCATTGCAAAACGCCAAACGAGAAAAGTATGTGCAATTTGTAATAAGCCTGTGTGCGCAGAGCACTCGAAGGATCATCCACAATGCCTCAGATGCTGCTAAAATTCATAAAATATATTTTTTACTTTCATTATAATGATTTTCTATAAATAAATAAACAAATTTCCATAAAATAAACTAAATATTTCCATTTATTTCTATATATTTGTATGAATTTTCATAGAAGTACCTGGGTACATCAGCTGTTGACGCTAGGTCATTTTCTAGTAACTGGGTTATATTTTCCAAACGGTTTTTCCAATTGACCTGAAATTTCACACCAATATCAATTACATATTTCCAAGCTATGATACGAAGTTTCATCAAGATTGGACCAGCCGCTTAGCAAGATATAGCAATATAAAGTGAACTTTGCCATTTATTTCTATATATTTGTATGAATTTTCATACAAGTACCCGGGTACATCAGCAGTCGACGCCATTCCACTAACTTGAATTTGGGCTGTATCGACTGAACTGCTGCTCCAATCTTGATGAAACTTTTCCACATGATGCAAAAGTGTATGGTTGAGGATATCATGAAATTTCAGGTCAATCGGACTAACCGTTTGGAAGATACAGGAAAATTAAAGTTGCAAATGTAACCGTGGGCTCTACGATCGACACAACGGTTAACCGAAGTGCAATTTAATCCATTAGGACCGAAAGAAAACATAAAAAACAGACATTTTTAGACTTGAAGCAACATTTTGGTGAAAACTATGTATGCCATTGAGCAGAAATAAGTTATTATTGCATGCTAATTTTACTTTTTTTAAAAAACTGGCACTAAAACTTTTGAAATATTATGCAGTATTTAATGAAAATTCGAGACGCATATGTTTCCATATAGTAACATTGGTTGTTAATGGGTTAAAATAAAGTATCCTATTGCACTCTCTGCTGACCTATAAATATGTGTACAAAATTTTATAAAAATCTGAGTTGTCGTTTAAACGTTACAGATTTATTAATAGTAATAGATTTTAATGACATTTCAATGAATTTTTTTGAAATTTGGATTTTTGCGATTTTTTAATACACAATTACGTTTTTTCCAAAAGTAAAAAATTCATAACTGTAGTAATTTAAGTCCGATTTTCATTTTGGACTCATTTTGATGAAGTATTAAATAAAAAACGAAGTGCGAACAAGTTTTATAAGATTTGAGCTTAAAAAATGTGATTGGGATTTTTTTTGGAATAACAAAACTTTTCTCCAATATAAATCAAATTTTCAATATAGAGGTCGCTAGAGGCACGTTTAATTATCAATATTGTTTTTTAAAATTTTTAGAACTTACTTTTACATCATAAAGAAACAATCCAGAGCTATACACATGCCAAATATAAAATGAAAAAATATAAGGGCCACTCTAACATTCATAACTAATAATAATAACTTTGATAGACATGAAAAAAAATCCAAAACATGTCAACCTAAAATAGTCTTTGCTGAATTCTGTAAGTCTTCTCATATATGCTCGCTTACCTTGTATTGAGTATTACGGCCAGGTTTGAGGAATGGCGCACGCATACCGACAACATCATTAACAGTAACATTGGCAAAGTGATGCAAAATTTCACGCATACCAATCATTTCTCCAACCCATTCCTCGTAGCCCTTATCCTGCAGACCTTGTTGCTGTGAAATACTTTGGGTGGCAATTTCATGTCCTTCGTAGGCCAAATGCTGGATTTGCTGATAATTACTGTAAGTTAAAATAAAAAAAATAAATATCAATTATTACGTAATAGACCATGTGTGAGACAAAGATAATAAAGATAAAAGCAACAAACAATTTTCCAGCTTAACATTGAGCTTAATACGTGTGTGAATGAAGCCATACAATTTTATAACAGTTTTTATTGTTTCTTTGGCATACATTAAATAGTTTGTGAAAGCTTTGCCTGAAGCTTTAAAAGTTTTTGCTTAAATCCATAATTAACTTTTTGATCCTTCCGGGATTAAAAGTAATATTAACACTGATAAATAATTCAAAAAGTCATCTAAACGCACATAGTTACCCTGTAGGAAAATCAACTAATTTAAAAGTAGTTGATAAAGTAGTTTTTGTCAACCACAACTAGTTGAAATTCTGACTTTTTTCCATAGAACGAACTAACTTATTTTGTATGGTGATGTCCGCTAAATAAGTCAATTGACTGTCGTCTGCATATATTTTCAACTACTTACTTGTTAAATTAGTTACATTTAAATTATTTTCTTAATTGCTTTAAAATAACCAATTGAAAACATTACTGATGGCCAAAAGTTAATAATATTTGATGAAATAACATGGTTAAATCGCTATCGAAAAGGAATCAGCCAAAGTGGGTTTGACGATAAATGAGGGCAAAACAAAATATATGCTGTCTACAAACAAGGGAGCTCGGCGTTTAGACTCCCACGTTTCATCCGGCAGCTATAACTTTGAAGTAGTCAAGGAGTTCGTTTACCTTGGCACCGCCATTAATACCAAAAACGAAATCAGCCTGGAGATAAAGCGAAGAACAATAATTGCTAATAGGTGCTACTACGGGCTCAGTAAGCAACTAAGTTCCAGAGCCCTCTCTCGATCGACAAAACTAACACTCTACAAGACGCTCGTTCTACCTGTGCTGCTTTATGGCGCTGAGGCATGGGTAGTTTCGCAAACTGACGCAGCCGCTCTGGGGGTGTTCGAGAGAAAAGTTCTTCGCAAAATCTTAGGTCCTGTTCGAGTAGGCGATGACTATCGCATCCGAATGAACCACGAGCTGTATGAGCTCTACGATGACATTGACGTAGTTCGGCGTATAACTGTGCAGCAACTACGCTGGCTGGGTCATGTCCATCGTATGAACGACGAAGCTCCAGCGAAAAGGTGCTCGAGGCGAGGGTCGCTGGTCAACGACGACGAGGGAGACCATGCCTCCGATGGATGGTAAGTAACATGGTTAAATATATATAAGCTTGTAATCTAATAAAAATTTTCAACTAAAACATGCCAACATCAGAGTAGTTGCCGCCTTAATATAATTCAAAGAAGTTTATCAATCACTGGTTTTTAAGTAGTATTTCAATTACTTCATATATTGAAGTGGATGCCGCCTTAATATAATTCAAATTAGTTCATATACTGGTTTATTTTAAACTAGTTGTTTAATTAGTTGTTTTTAAAAACAAGTTAGTTTGTTCCTATAGGGTAGTTTGAGTTTATATACAACGAACATACACTCACACAGAGAAACAGATAGATATGTGTAGTACGTGAATATGTTAAACATAGCTGGCAGAAATTACTGAATGAATTAGAAAACAAAGAAATTCTTTAATTAAAAATAATTTAAATTTTTACATTCTTTATTTATGTTGGGCGATATTAAATTATTGTATTTTGGCTTTTAATATTTGAGAACTTTTTTTAGTAGCAGATTTTTCAACTGTGTCTTGCCTCACAATCATTTTTAATTTCATGGTGTTAATTTTTTTTTTCAAGCAAGTTAGTCAAAATATTTTCCAAAACTTATTGAAACATGTTATACAGACATTTTTCGACTAACTTTTTTAATTTAATTAATTTATATAATATATTTGTTGTTTGTTATAAACAACCGAATGCTTCAAACAAGAACAACAATAAAAACGAATCTCAACAGACCAACTGAAGTTTTGTCCATGTGTGTGTTGTGGCAACTAGTGTTGCGAAATAAAAAATAATCTACACAAAAATATGTGGAACAAAAAAAAAAAAAGATAAGCTTTGCTCCCGTGTGGCTAACAGAACTTGCTTAGAAACAAACATATGACATATGTATGTAGTTATTTTGTTCTCGTATGTATGTTTGTTGTAAGTTGAGTTCATGTTTTAATGTGTTGCATTCAAACACAAAACCACTCAAAATTAATATTATTTTAAAGTTTTTGTGACAATAAGCAGAGCACGTATGGAGTTGTTTTGACAACTTATATAAACCCATAAACTAAGGGGGCAGTCGCTTTCAGAATTGAAAAAACACACTTGTTTAGAATTTTTTTTAAAAATCTATTATACTCTTACTTATTGAAAAATTAGTTTTGTGCATTATTGTGCAAATGCAGAATAAATACACAAAATAAGGTTGTAGTCACTTATGGTTCGTCCTGGCGGCGCACAGTGGTTGAAAAGTGGAAATGAAAGTCAAATTTCATGAGCTCTTTTGATGAATATTTTTCCTTTACGCTGTTTAAAAATCGTCTCATAAGCATAATTTCAGAATATTTTGCAGAAAAATTCACAAGTTCTTTGTGCAGACGCCTTCAAAGTCGATTAATGTAAAAACGCTGGAGTAATGTTGTAAAAAAATGGCTATTTACAAGAGTCATTACAGAGAAACGAGGAAAAAATATTGCATTCTGCTTTTTTCTATCTACTAAAAGCTAATCTACTTTTTCTATCTACTAATTTGAATTTTTAAAAATATTTCTTTATGAAGGTCGATGTAAAGAAGAAGAGAAAAATTTAATTCTTAGCAAAATATAACTATATCAGCACAGCGCAGCACTTCTATTTCATATATGGAATAGTTTTTATTGGCCTTTATCTTAAATGTTACAACATGTGGCAAAAACTAAATACGATTAGAGTATTTCTTTAGACTTAAGACTAACCCCTTCATTCTGTCTCACGAATAAGCGCATTAAAGATAAGCAAGACATGGGAAGCAATAAATTTTTGTATTTAATACATTTTTGTATTTCTCGTGTCTTGCTGATGGTTGATGAAGGGGTTGGTACGTTAATACTTTAATTTAGTATACTTTTAGGCATTGCTTAATAAACCGATCACTTTGCACGAAAGTGTTACTTGAGCTCGTCTTATCACATTTATCACGCTGCCTAAAAGTATGCAACAAGCAGTTATTTTCTGCAAAATCAGAAAACGATCAGAAAACGACCAACGGCCAGCAAGACAAAAGAAGTAGACAGGGGTAGCGCAGCTAAAATCGCCGCGTTGATACACCAACTCAAACGCAGTTTACTGTATCAGCGGAATGCGTTAACGCAATTGCGCCATAACGTAGTTGGAAATGCTATGATTCCTGTATCATCACGAATTTAATACACGCAATGAAGACCAACGAGTTGCGTTATGTGGTTAATTTTTCAAATGCGGTGAATTTTGTGGTGAAACTACTAAGCGCAAATTGGCTTCACTTAGAAAAAATAAATGAAATCAAATAAAATTCTTTAAACAATATATCTGATCTAAATAAGTCTTTCTGCTTATACATTCATTAAAGATTATTAAATCCATAAATTAATATGAAATATAACTAACCGAAGCGCAGGTTAAAGCATCTACTACAACTGCAGATGTATTAAACTTCAAGCATGCAGATAAACTGTATATCGTTTAAGATTTGATGCGAGCTATGAAACAGATTCATACGCGTTCCTAGTATGCAAAACAAGTTTGAAGTTGGATCCAAATTTACTTCGAACACGAACACGCCTAACAATAATTAAATTGACAAAACCATCATGTGAATGGCAAAACACTAATAGCAGGTAAAATCATCTTCCCCGCAACCTCCTGTCCTTATTTATACAGGGAAATAATGTTTGCTTTCAACTTTCTGTTTCTATCCACGTAACGCTGTACAACATGTGCAATTTTTGCTAGCTGTATAAATACTTTTTACTTTTGCTTTGAGCATGTCATTTGCTACTGCTACTACGTTAGTTTTATTAAAACAAGTGTATCAACGCAGTAACGCATTGAAGTGCTTTAACTCAATAACGCAACGTAGCGCTGCGTTACCCATGTCTAAAAAGAAGCACTACTTTATTCCATATAAAAATCTATTGGTTTGCTTATTCGTGATACAAAATGAAGCGGTAAGTTTTTTTTTTTTTAAACAACGAAATGGTCAGCTCGTTCTGTGGTTTGCTTGAGTGAAATCTCCAAATCTTTTACGACAGATTGTTTCTTAGAAATTTTTAGTTTCTTTCTTTCTCGCTTGTGTTTATTACAACAAGAAAATTTAATACTTCATCATCAATTATTAAAAATACGTTTTGGTCCGCCGTACAGATGTTTAAAAGCCTTATCTGATCAAAAGTGAAAAAATTCGTTGCTCCAAAAACAAAAAATTTTCACATCATTTTATTGCACATTAATTGAAGTTAATTTTACCAAGTTTTTTTTTCAATCCAAATGAAACCAATGGATATATCGACCACGGAAGTGGCGGTTATGAGTGGATGTAAGTTGAAAACTGCGTAAGCGAAATTACCGTGTTATTGTAAAATATAATTTTTTAAAAGATTGATGTGAAACCTTTTAAAATAAAACGATGATTCTCTTGCAAAATATTTCTACACACAAAATATAGAGTTTCAAGAAATTTGAAGTATACTGAGATTTTTCAAAATAATCTAAAAACGGGAACATTTTTTTTTTATGTAAACATTAAATTTATACAGTAGAATCCGGATATAACGACCTCCAAGGGACCGGCAATACTCCGTCTTACGAACCGGACGACGCCTAAGATGGACGAATAAATTAAGCTTGTTTTTTAATATGCACATATGTATATATTCAAATATACACTTAGATAAGTTTCAATGTTTCCAAATAAAACATTAATTATTAATTACATAAAACTTTAATGTTACTTAAACATAACATGCACAAAGAGTTACAATGTATGAACCTACATTGAATGTAAATAAATTTGTAGTTACTAACGTAGAAAGTCTGTAATTCGAGTTTGTTTTTGATTAATTTTTGTTTGATAGTAAGAACTTCGTACATCTTGTGAATACTTGACATCCTAGTTTTCATAACATCATCATCAAAGTTAGTTTGAATAAACACATCGAGCTTTTTCGCAGCCTTCAGAGCTTCAGACACACTGCGAGTCGGTCTAACCTGACGAATTATATACAAAATAGGTCGCTATAAGCAGATGGTCGCTTAAACCGGAGTCGTACTAAACAGATATGTTTTCCTAGTACTGAGCTGTGAAACCAAACTTGAGCTTACATCGTGGTCGCTAAAAACGGTTAGTTGTTATAAGCGAAGTCGTTATATCCAGATTCTACTGTAGTTTGATTAAGCTTCAAAGTCGGGTAACACCCGCGAACATGATAAGACCTTAAATTTCATTGATATTGACTTACTAACTAAAGATCCCATAAGTTTCGTCTGCCTTTTTTTGTCCTTTTGGAAGACATAAACCTTCTTTCAGGGCACGTCTTTGCGACATAAAGCCGCGTTCATAGTGAACGCCAAGGCCGTAGATAGCGAAATATTGCTCGCAGAACTAACAAATTTTCAAAATTTAGAAAACAGCAAAATTAAAATAAAAACGAAAAATTTATAGGGGGGAAGGGCTTAGAATTAAAATTATGTTAAGAGGTGATATTGGGTAATTTTAAAAATATCAAAAAAAATTTTCTTTAAATAATTTTGACGATACGTCTTGCTTTAAGTAGACAAACTATTGATAAATAGGCTTTCCCGAACATCGAAAAATTTTATTAATGATTTTATGATCAGTTAATAATATCATTTCTGTTGAATGATCGCAAATATGATTTTAGAAAGAAATTTAGTTCAAAACCCCCCTTAAAATTTTCATTTTTATTTTAATTTTAATGTTTCTTAATTTGGAAAAAATTTGTTAATTCTACGAGCAATATTTCGCTATCTACGGCTTTATGTCTCAAAAAAGTTCACTGAAAGAAAGCTCATATCTTAATATTACAAGAAATTTTTGTAAATCTAAATAATTTTGTTCAGCTAATTTCCTTTAGATTAAGAGTTCTTTACACTACCCGCCGACTTACACATCTTTGTTATGCAGAAGCATTGATTCAATATAACTATAAATGAAGCAATATTCTATTAATAGATTTTTGTTGTTGGGAAAGCTGTTAAACTACTAGCTACAAGAGACATTATCAGTGTTGTCACTTAACAACAATTGTGGTAAGTTTACCACTTTTTTACTTTTTTTTGGTTTCTACTAGAGATGGGCGCGTATCAGGACAAATCACGTCGTGATCGTGAGTGAACCCATTAAAAAAATCACGACATATTCGTGAGTGTGCGTGATTAAATTTTCCTCGTGAGTGACTTAAATTTCTTCGTGTTAAGACTTGTTTGTCTTTATTTTTTAAATCTGTGCAAGATTTAGTAATGATTTTTTCACGTTTTTTCTACCAATTGCATACAAAATGCAACACTGACCACTTCTAATAAAGCGACAAGGAATTTTTTTACGAATTTTCGTGATTATGCGTCTAAAAGCTAAACACTTTTATTCTTGAGCACTCCTGAGTCAAAAAACTCCACCCTGATCATGCGTGATCGTGAATCAAAAAAATAATTTTAATCGTGAGCGCGCGTGATTAGAAAAAAAAACACATCGTGAGAGTGCGTGGTCGTGAGTCAAAACCACTCACGCTCCCTTCTCTAGTTTCTATCACTTTTACCACCCACCATTTGCATTATTCCAAAATCTACTACTTTTTTATTTTAGACTTACAGCCCTATTCTACCAGCTTAACAAAGATCACCACATTAACAAAATAGTTAATATTAACAAGTTGTTAATGTTCCGTATTCTAGTGAAATACAGCTCTTTTCCTTACAATTTTGTTAATTGCACAAAGTGTCTACAACATAATCTTCAAATTTATGTGTTTAGCTAGAGAGTTGTTGTGCAAATAATAAAATAATATAAATTATAGTATAATATTAATTTAAAATAAAAAAGACTGTGAAAAATGAAAGAATTTTTACGTGTTTTAAGTTTTGATAATGAAGAATATCAAAGAATGGAAAAAAATTTAAAATTTAAAACGTCTTCAAAATGAAAATAGTTCATTTAATCGATCTCTATATCAATAATTTTATTTCTATCCAACTCTAAATACAATTAAATACCGAAATGAAAAATATAATAAAATTCAAATATAATAAAATACATATGCAAGCCAAAAGTTAAGGGTGCTGCCGGCAAAAATTGTATATAAAATAAGTGCTGCTCCTGCGTGGTTAACCCAAACTTTGTTTGGCTATTAAAAATATGTAAATTTATGTTTTAAATAAAAAAAAAAATTTTGAGATGACTTAATTCTTTGCATTTTCCATTTTGCTTGATGATATAATAAACAATAAAACTTTATCAAAAAAAAAAAAAAAAACAGTTGGCGTTTGAATGCTGTGAGTTTCACATTCTCACCACACATGGTAAACTTTTAAGCTTTTTAGAGCTTTCAAATTGTATGAAATTGTATGAATTGTATGAAATAGAAAATGAAAATTTACATTACATAACAATAATATTAACAAGAGCTCCTTATAATTCCTTGTTAAGTTAACAAGCAGAATAGGGCTGTTAATGTAAATTTTTTTATATAAAAATTATGGCATAATAATTGCAATATTAGACATTTTATTTTAATTACTATTTTTTTCCTTATATATACAGAGTGGATGCAGTACTGTTTTAAGAGCATTATGTAGGAATTATTTGCAATAAAAATAATTAAGCGTGAAAATATGAATTAATGGTATATTTCTTATGATTTTTTTTCATCTGTAGGTCTTGAGTCGAATTTTTTCGTATGAAAAAAAAATATTCCAACTTTTTTTAAAATCTACCATTCATTTTAAACTCAAATTACCACTATCTAAAATTTTCAATTGACAATACTGGTCATCATCCTCTATCTGTTAACATAACATCTGCTAACATCTATTAACATAGCTGCAGTCATATTTAACATTGAATCAATGACTTTACGTAATAGAGGTCTTTGGATCGGTAAAAAGAGTGTAGGACCATGAGTCGATGGATTACATGATCGATCCCCACGGCAGGCAAAGTCATATTTTTTTGTTTTTTTTTTGTTTTTTTTTTGTTTTTGATGTGAATGCGTTTGTGTTTTTGTTGGTATATGTTTTTGTTTTGTTTTAAGGAAGTGCGAAGGAATATAACATGCAATAAAAAAAAAAATAAAATAATGAGATATACTAAAATTTACTCGGGTGAATATTAACATGTGTTTTTTAATTTACCTTATATTATTTTGGTTATGATATTATTTAACAGTACGTTCAAAAAGTCAATAGGATGACACATAGATGGCGTTATTAGATTTTTTCCATATGATTTTTACTTAGTACCAACCTTCAAACGATACGTATAAAAATTTGACAACAATCAAACAATTGATTCGTGAGTTATAGCATTTTGTGTGCAACTATTGTTATTGAAAAAAATGAAAAAAAGTGAATTTCGAGTTTTGAAAAAGCATTGCTTTTTGATGAAAAAAAGTACAGTGAAACCAAACAATGGCTTGATAAACATTATCCGGACTCTGCTCCATCGAGAAAAATGGCAGAAAAGTGGATTGCTGAATTTAAACGTCGTCGTACCAGCACAAATGATGCAGAGCGCAGGGGACTCCCAAATCAGACTGTTATTCCACAAAACATCAAAAAAAATCCACAAATTGGTTATGAACAATCGCAAATTGAAGGTGTACGAGCTAGCTAACATTGTAAAGATATCAGATGGTAGTGTTTTTACAATTTAACACGAACATTTGGGTATGCGAAAGCTCTGTGCAAAGTGGGTGCCGCGTGAGCTCACAGTCGACCAAAAACAACAACGAATTGATGCTTCAGAGGAGTGCTTGGGCGCAATAAAATCGAATTCTATCGTCGATATGTGACAATAGATGAAACATAGTTGCACTATTTCACACCAGAATCTAAAAGACAGTTAGCTGAGTGGACAGCAGTCAACGAACCGAATCCAAAGCGAGCAAAGACCCAACAGTCGGCTTGTAAGTTGATGGCGTCTGTATTTTGGGATGCAAAGAATTAATATTCATCGACTATCTCTAAAAAGGAACCACAACAACAGCTACTATTACATGCATTTTGTAATAGTAATGCACTATTACGTGCATTTTTGGATCGATTGAAGGCTGAAATCGCCAAGAAACGGCCACATTTGCAAAAGAAAAAGTGTTGTTTCACCAAGACAATGCACCGTGTCACAAATCGATGAAAACGATGGCAAAATTGAATGAATTGGGCTTCGAATTGCTTACCCACTCACCATATTCTCCAGATTTAGCCCCCAGCGACTTTTTTCTGTTTTCAGATCTCAAGAGAATGCTGCTGGAAAGAAACTCAAGTCCAATGATGAAGTAATCTCTGAAACTGAGGCCTATTTTGATGAGAAAGAGAAATCGTACTATTAAAGTGGTATCGAAAAGTTGGAAAATCACTATACTTGTTGTATCGCTCTCGAAGGCAACTATGTTGAATAACATAATCGAATTTTATTAAAATTTGGTTTTTTTCTTACTTATGCTACAGACTTATTGAATGACCTGTTATACTATTTGTAGTGGCGGCCTTGGCATACTGGTTTAGGTGCGTGGTGCTTGCTATAGAATCCAGGTTCGAATCCCATCTGACATATTATGCTTTTACAATTGAACTAATATTTCTCTTCTGCCGTCAGCTCTCTACAGACAATGGCAAACCTCAGAGAGTAAAAGCTGCCATGAAAAGCTTTTTCAGAACATAAGCCGTTCGGAGTCGGCAAAAAGCTTGTAGGTCCAGTTCTCGATTATTTGTGTTCAAACGTTTTACAACACGCACAACACAATTGATCATAAGAAGCTCGATCAAAGTCCTTTCAAGGGCTAAATTGCCATTTCGTTTTTATTTTTTTTTATCTACGAGTATTACCAAATAATTATTTTCTATTAAAATAAGGATCCGTTAATTTAATATTATACTGTAAGAAAATATTAAGAGTGAGAAAAAGTTTTCAGGAAGGGCGGGAGTTCCGAAAACTTCTGACTTATTTTTATACTAAACCTACTTTAGAGTCTAGGTTTAGTTGTAAGTTAAACTAGAAACATACATAGACCTAAAGCTCCAAAGCTAGAATCTTTAATAATTGAAAAATTATTGCAGTTATTAAACACATAACATAAAAGTTATGAAAAGTTTGGAATTAATTTACAAAAATAAATTTTTTTGGTTTTTTGTAAATGGAAAAAATTTATTTATGGTTTATATTAAAAAGCCTTACGAATATCTTTTTCTTTGCTTGTTTTTGTAAATGAATATATTGCTGTTGACCAAAAATTTGAAATGTGTGACAGGGAAATATGTTTTTGGTATTTTCACATTTTTACATAAATTTATGGTGAGTTATTTAAAAAATTCCATTGTACAGCTAAAACAAAAAAAAAAATACAATCAAGCTTTAGCTTCGATTTACTCAAAATGTGTTTTTTGCACGTAGAACACATTAATCCCCTGACAACGATATATTTAGAATATGTGGGCGGACTACTCCATTCTTCTAAGAAACACGGATTTTTATTTTCTTCCCAAATAACTTTATTTTTAAGTACTTGCTGGTTCGAGATCAAGATGAGAAAGATTGGAACTTACTAATGTTCTCTATTGTCCATTTCTCTTTGTATTTTTGTTTTTGAGGTAAACCTTTAAAAGTCTGTTTTATCAACTGTCAAAACTTTTTATGAGTAAGTTCAGAAATATCCGTAGGGATACCCTAGACTAATAGCCTTATTCTGTTGATTGACAATTGTAAATTTATTGGCAACTGTACAAATTTCTTATTCTAAAATTTAATCAAAAGCTCATATCATGACAAAAGTGTCAACATCATAAAAAAAAAAATATGCAAAACATAAAAATTTGCGAAGCATTTTGAAAGTGTTTAACTCCTTTAACAAACAAATAGCACATCAAAGTCTAGCTTGTCAATGAATTTACAGTTGTCAATCAACAGAATATGGCTACTTATTAGTAAGCAATAAATCAAACGGTTATCTTTTTGCCACACAAATCTATTGAGAAACACTAAAAAACTTGGTACATTTGTATGAATCAACCATTCGGACATTTTAGCATATACAATAAAAATTAGTATTATCTGCATTGAGGCCTCTGTCTCATTCGGAAAATGGACTAACTACCATTGGTGCCACTTTCTTTCTTGACGTACTGGAAAAAAATAACAATGTTTCATGTACAGCGTATCCGAATTATTAAGGAGACTTTTTTTTCCAGTTTTTTTCTTCTCGGAAACTTGTTGTTCCGTGTTATTTATAAGTAATTTTTGAAAGTATATCTTCAAGTATATATTCAACAAGTATATATTCAAACTGCGGTTTCGAGGGTTCACTTCGACACTGCATGAAGAAATAAAAAATAAACAATATCTCACAGGAACATTCAGGACAAAGAAATTACTTTGGACTTAAAGGAATGACAAAGAAAGAATAAAAAAAAAAAAATGAGAATTATAATACAGTCAGTAACAATCTAAGCTTGTTTTTAACAACTATTTCCGCAAGCACCCTGCAGGAAAATCAACTAATTTAAAAGTAGTTGAAAAAGTAGTTTTTTGCCAACCACAACTAGTTGAAATTCTGACTTTTTTCCATAGAACGAACTAACATAATTTGTATAATTTGTATGCAGACATTCGTCTGCATCGAAGTCGAAAGTATTTTCAACTACTTGTTAAATTAGTTTAATTTAAATTATTTTTTAATTACTTTAAAATAATCTATTGAAAACTATTTAATATTCCAGTTACTGAAGATGAATTTAAAAGCATAAAAATTTAAAATTTCTCTGGTCGACACAAATAAATTCAGAAATATAAAATCTGAAAGCGAAATGTAAACAAAGTTTAAAGTGATCAGAGTTTTTTAATGGAAAATTGTGAAATGTCGTTCTTTGTGGTGTTTTAATTGATTTTAAAATAATTCAAAAGTGATTCATGCCAAACTTCATTGCCAGTTAATTCAAAAAAGGACTAGTAATTACATTCAAGGAGCGTAAGAGAAGTACGCTGCGATGGTAGATACAATTTCATTATTCCTTTCTTCATTGGACTATTTCTACTTCCAACAGGTGATAGTTCCAGAAGCTGGAGGAACTCTGCGCTGATATGTGAGCGTGCGTCTTTACTACTGAAGTGATGAGGTGTTTGCTGAATGGTTAAGCAATGCATCAATTTCCGTACAGAGTCCAAATTGTGCAATGTTTGCTAAACACTACCAGTTTGTAATTTGAATATCTTAAATAATAAAGAATTTTGTATCGTTTCACAGGGTTTTGAGGCAGATTATCAGTTTTGAAGTGTGTTTACCACGTTTGTCTTGTAGCTCAATGTCGTAAATAAAAAAATATGTCTTTTTAAAACAAAATTTTAGTGAAGCCTAAAGTTAATAATATTTTATGAAATAACATGGTTAAATATATATAAACCTGTAATCTAATAAAAATTTGCAATTAAAATATGTCAAAATCAGAGTAGTTGCCGCCTTAATATAATTCAAAGTACTTCATATACTAGTTTATTTTAAACTAGTTTCTTAATTAGTTGTTTTTAAAAACAAGTTTGTTTGTTCCTATAGGGCATATATACATTATACTTCCTATTCCTATAATAGGAATATATAATTCCTATAGGGCATAACACTTTGTAATTTTGTTAGTTTTCAGCAAGAAATGTTTCATAGAAATGTGCATATCCTGACTTTATCTATAGTTTTAGAATACTCTTAAAAAATACCTGTAGCTGCTTGCCAGCAGGAATAAGGGAGTGTAAAGATATGTTTGTGTGTGTTATAAACTATTGTATTCTCATGCCTTTGTGCGCTTGTTGCTTTGCTCACATAACTTTTGGGTCAATTTTTGAGTACTGGATTTGGCAACCATTGACACACACACACTCACATAAAATTGAAAATTTTAAGAACACACTGCATACAATCACACAGTCTGACAGTCGAGGCACACACACACACATTTAAGCTTTAATTTACTATAACTCGTTCTTGTCGTCATTGTTGTCGTTGTCGTCGTCGTCGTCATCATTGTCGCTCTGTTTGTTTTGCACTCGTATTTATCTATTGTTTGCCGCACATTTGGTTTATAGCGCAGAGCGCTGACATGTGAGTGTACGTAAGGATGTACAAATTTGTGTTAGTATGAGTGTCTGTAGTTGAGATAAGAATGTGTGTTTTTATTTTTTCCTCTATATCAGTCATATTGTTTCAAACAAAACTACGCAGTTTTGGATTTTTGTTTTTTTATTTAATTCTGTTTCTTATTGCTTATTTTTTTATTTTTTTATTTTAGTTTTGAAAATTAAAAAACAAAAACTGGAACATGCAGGCCGTTCGTACTGCAGTACTTAAAGAATATTGTCTACCTCTGATTTATTTCACCAGTAGTTTCAGGTCTCAGCAAACTAGCAAATATCCACTGGTTAAAATTGAGCCTTAGCTAATAACAAAATACCGCATTTCGTATACGAAATAAGTTTAAAATTGTATTTTTAAAAAATCAAATATGTAATTTTGCTCAAACATTGAAATTCGTCCTTAAGTTCCCACATGATGATGAGTTGAGTCTGATGTTAGCTCCACGATGACATGTTCACTGACAATGACAACTGAATTTCCTAAAGATAAACATGGGAATGGAACACTAACAGTGCGACTGATGCTGCGATCATCATCATCATGAACATTATCAACATTAACATCAGCAGCAGCAACAGCAGCAAATGGTATAAGGATGTTGTGCAACAACAAGAACAACAATTATAACAGCAACAACAGTAGTTATGAAAAAGAAAACTAAGAAGTGGAATATGAAGCACATTCAACAACTACAACAAAACCAAAAAGAAAGAGTTGACAAACAAACATGTCGGTCGTTGCAACCAAACGAATTTCGGTTGAATGTAGGTTGAACTTTTGGTCATATGAGGCCAAAAGTATTAAAATGCAAGAATGTAAAACATCATTTTAAGAATTTGGCAAGATTTTGTCGAGCCATAAACAAGCAGACAGACGAAGTGATGAGCTAACGAACAGACATACAGGCGTACAGATAGGTATGCATACATACATTTTATGTCGTAAGAGAAACATTGTTGTATCGAAAAAAGGTAGGATAGCTCTGTGTGTTGATTGTATAAGTTGTTGTAATCGTTGCTTAGTAGCTTCTTCTTCTTGTTCTTCTTATTCTTCTAGAGCTACACACAATCATGCATAGATAATGAAGACAAAGTTTAAATAATTTTTGCAGTTCACTGAATTCAGTTTGGAATAAAGATGTTTACAGAGGGCGGAGTTGTTTAGAGTAAGAAACAGGTGGACTAGATAAATATCATTTCAAATATGCCTGCAAAATCGACTCTTTAACAATTGCGTAAATATTATTTTAAATTTGTACATTTATTAAAAGAAAAAATGCTTAAAATTGTATAAAAAGAGACAAAGGATGTTGATGAAATTCTTAAATTACCAAAAATTTCAACTCAAACTCTAAATGAAACCATTCAAAATTTGCACAAATATTTGAATTTGATAAAAAGAACATATTCAAAATATGTACACAAAATTAAAGTTACGTAATATAAGGGGAAAAAGAATAAAAAAGAAAAACAAATATATATTTCGTTAAGAAATCGGAATAGTAAAATATGTTAGGTAATATTTAAATTTTTTAAAGACATTTAAGCAATAGAAGCAAAAACAGAAATTTTGCTTTATTCTCTAAGATATGGAAGTAAGCAATCGCCCCTCTTAATCCGATTATATTTTGATTTGAAAGAGTTTGAATATGAAGCCGAACATAATTCAATATTTGGAAATAAGGACAATACAAAATATTTTTTAAGAACTGACTGAAAGTAATGTAATTGCACCTTGATCGTCAAGCAAAAAATGTTTGCAAATTTTTGCCCATTACTTATATACTAGTAGATAATATAATTTTGATTTTCCAAAAAAACTCACTGTGTCACTATTCCCCAAGTCTTTAATATTGTTAAAAAAATTACTATAGATAAGTTTGGGGTGGAGAAGCAATATTTGTTAGAGAAAAAAAAAAGCAAAAAAAAACCTTGTTATGGAGTTTTGCATTTAATTTTAATTTAATTTTATTTAATATAAACATTAATAACAGGTAACAATCAGGGGATCAGGGGCGAACCTTCGCATGGCAACGTGCCTGACTGCCTCAACCTGGCGAGGCCAGCATTATCCATGTTTAGATCGTCCCAAGTCGAGTCAAACCTCTTCATGGTACTTCCTGGGCAACGGCAAGCTGGCATCCGTTAGTTTGACGGCTAATTTCAGCGGCGTGTCGCTCCGTGGACCTTAAACATGGCATGTGCGCAGGGTTTGGGTCCCGCCATATTACTACTGCCCAATGAAAACTAAAACAGTCTTGGATAAGAACCCCAATTACGTTGACGATCACCGCAAACAAAAAACGGATAATGATTTACGGATATGCACCTGGAATGTCCGGACCCTTTATAGGGAAGGTGCCATTATTCAACTGGCGGAAGCCCTCAAACAATAAAAACAGACATCACCGCCATCCAGGAAATGCGATTGAAAGGGCAAGGCTGCTCTAAAAAAGCACACTGCGATATCTACTACAGCTGCCATGCGAAGAGGCGTGAATTTGGATGTGGATTCGTTGTTAGCCGGAAACCACGCCACCTTGTTTCCCCGTTCACACCTGTGAACGAAAGATTGGCCACGATCCGCATCAAGGTAAAATTTTTCTTCATCAGCCTTATTTGCGTGCACGCTACGACAGAGGAAAAGGACAAAGCCGTTATGGACGCTTTCTATGGTAGTCTTGAGGACGTATACAACCACCTTCAGGTCCATGACGTGAAAATATTCCTCGGCGATTTAAATGCGAAAGTCGGAAGGGAAAGCATCTTTGGCCCCACTGTCGGTCAGTTCAGTCTTCATGAAACCTCCACAAACAACGGTCTAAGACTGATCGATTTCGCCGCGGTGCACAATATGGTAATTAGTAGCACCAAATTTAAGCACCTCAACATCCAAAAGTCCATTTGGTTGTCTCTGGATCAAAAAAGGCGGAACTAAATTGATCATCTTGTAATCGACGGAAGGAGTCGACGGACGGAAGTTTTCTACATTTCGGGGGGTCAACATTGACTCCGACCAATATCTTGTTGCAGCCAAGATCCGAATGCGATTATGTAATGCGAAAAACATACGCACAAGAATGCAACGAAAGCTAGATGTCGCTAAGCTGCATTTACGACGGACTGCCGAGGCCTACTCCGAGAAAACTACCGCGAAAAGAGGAAGAGAGCCACCTCTTCAGACGCCAGAAAATAGAGCAGGAAAAGCGTGAGCGTGAGGAACTAGAAGTATACCAGGGCAAGAAGGATGCATGAAAATTCTATCAACAGGTTAAGTGTCTAACCTAAGGTTTCATGCCCGGAGCATCCACTTGTAGAGATAAAAATGGAGATCTGGTTACAGATACGCAGTGCACGCTGAGATTGTGGAGATAGCACTTCTCTAATTTACTAACCGGCTACGATTCCACCAATGCCGCCCATGGAGAGAGCAGTTCAGCACCACCAATCAACGATGACGGAGTGGAAGTACCACCACCTACCCATGAAGAGTTTCGAGTTGCTATGCAACGACTCAAAAATAATAAAGCAGCGGGAGCTGACATCAGCAAAATATGACTGGTGGAAAGCATGCACGACGAGTGGAATCTCAGTGTACTTTGCCCTATACTTAAGAAAGGTGACCCACCAATCTACACCAACTATCGACGTATCAGTCTTAGTTCCATCGCATATAATCTTCTCTCAAGCGTACTATGTGATAGAATAAAGCCGATTACAAAAACACCGATTGGACCTTATCAGTGTGGCCTTTGACCTGGAAAGTCCACCATAGACCAGATTTTCACACTACGACAAGTTCTGGAGAAAACCCACGATAATCAAATTGACACACATCATCTCTTTGTCGATTACAAAGCAGCGTTCGATAGCCCGAGAAGGGATTGCCTATACGCAACAATGTCTGAGTTCGGTATACCTGCAAAGTTGATTAGACTTTGCAGGATGACGTTGAGCAACACATGCAGCTCCGTCAAGGTAGGAAATGACCTCTCCGAAACCTTCAACACCGAAAGAGGTTTCAGGCAAGGCGATCCACTGTCTTGCGATCTCTTCAACATCATCATGGAGGGGATCGTACGAAAGGCCAGTGTGCATCGTTATGGCAGCATTTTCTATAAAGGTGTCCAGCTCCTTGCGTACGCTGATGGTATTGATATTGTCGGCAGAACCAAGAGAGATGTTACCGTTGCTGTCGCCGCTATCGGAAAGGAATCAGCCAAAGTGGGTTTGACGATAAATGAGGGTAAAACAAAGTATATGCTGTCCACAAACAAGGGAGTGCGGCGTTTAGACTCCCAAGTTTCATCCGGCAGCTACAACTTTGAAGTAGTCAAGGAGTGCGTTTACCTTGGCACCGCCATTAATAACAACAACGAAATCAGCCTGAAGATAAAGCGAAGAACAATAATCGCTAATAGGTGCTACTACGGGCTCAGTAATCAACTAAGTTCCAGAACCCTCTCTCGATCGACAAAGCTAACACTCTACAAGACGCTCGTTTTACCTGTGCTGCTTTATGGCGCTGAGGCATGGGTAGTTTTGCAAACTGACGCAGCCGCTCTGGGGGTGTTCGAGAGAAAAGTTCTTCGGAAAATCTTCGGTTCTGTTCGAGTCGGCGATGACTCTCGCATCCGAATGAACCACGAGCTGTATGAGCTCTACGAAGACATTGACGTAGTTTGGCGTATAACTGTGTAGCGACTACGCTGGCTGGGTCATGTCCATCGTATAGACGAAGAAGCTCCAGCGAAAAAGGTGCTCGAGGCGAGGGTAACTGGTCAACGGCGAAGAGGGAGACCAGGCTGAGGAAGCCCTAACCGCACTTGGTGTATCCGCTTGGAGAAGGCGCGCGCAAAGCAGAGGCACCTGGCGAGAGGAGATGAGGTTGGCTGAAACCCGGACACGGGTTGTTACGGCCACATAAGTAAGTAAGTAAGTGTAACTTATTTCATAAAAATCGGCCCACTACTTTTTTAGTTTTACAAAAATTTGCAATTCAAGTTTATACAATAGCAGATTGCTGTTGTGTACTTTGTTGGTATTTCTTCGTTTTTGGTATTTTGTTGTGCAACGCTGACTACGTAACGCTTGATTTTTTAGATAACGCTTGATTTCACTCACTATAAATTTTCATACCTCGGGCAATATATGAAATCGATTCTAAAGGAGTAAACTACGAAAAGTAATAGTATTTTGTGAACTCTTAAATGTATAGTATATATTAAAAATTATCAGTGGTCACCTTATGTGACATTAATTTTGGCACAGTAATAAATTGCAAAATTGTCTACAATAGAATAAATTTTATTGTTCTGCCCTTCAAACTATATATCAAGCTGCGCTTGAGGCGCACGTGCCGAGTAAATCAGTCATTCTGAATTTTGCAACCGTTTTGCGTAGCCTATTCTATACAAGCACACGCACACATATACGCACACATACATGCACGATGCCTTACAATACTTGGCCAAAAATGAGCAGCTAAAAAATTCATTCATTCATATACATAGTTTATAACAAAAACCTTTAAGACATGTTTCCAAAGCCAAGGCACAGATTTTGAGCATAACGTTGACAGCTGTACGACGAACTGCGAGTCATTAAAAAGTTTGAAATTTAAGCTTTTGCGTTTTTTTCCTCTTCTTCTTTTGACCAAGCCACATGCATTTGCCCGTTCATCTTAACTTGCGACTTCCGTTTTTTTAACGTTGGCTTCCGGCAATGTTTGTGCGTTCGTGCACCGGAAGTGCCCCTCTGTTCAAGTGATTTTGCGGTTTTGCTACATTTTATGCATAGTAGCGATGGCAGGCGGCGCAGCTCTGGCAAATGTGGATAGCAACCAAAAGAAGTAGCTTCCTACAAAGCATATAATCATGCTTATCACGCTCATCAGCAGGCAACAGCCGCTAAACTTCTTCATGCAACTTTATCTCGGTACAGGTATATAATTTGTTGCGGCACTAGGCAAAAAAAAAAAAGTTTATATTTTGCTACTTAATGCGGTTTATTTTAATTTTTTAATTTTTTTTTTTCGCTCACAACTAACTCAGTTTAAGGTTGCCAGATAGGCGGTTAGCTGGTTGGCTTAAGCTGTCAACAAGGTTAACGCATAATCACAAGTATGAAGTTTTAATATGCTTTACGCATTGCTAGGCGACCTAAAACTTTGACTGTCTAGATATAATAATGTTGATAATTTGATTTTTAACGTGGCTTTAGGAGAGAACTCAAGAGTAATATTGCTAGTATTTAGTATAATGTGACAAAAGGTTTAGCCAGACGAAAATAGAAGTGGCCGGAAGTGATGAAGCTGGCTATAATACCATGGTGGATGGTAGACATAAAAAAGTTGAGTGGGTCTAGATAAATTAATTTCTTTATGATACACATAAGACTCCTGGATGTTTTTTTTGTACACCCAGGGGAAAAAATCGTACAACCAAAGAAAATTCACTCTAATTGGTTAGATTGTGCCAAAAGACAAAACATTGTTATGGCAAAGACACAAAGATTGTTAGATTCCCAAGAACTGGATTTTGTGGCAAAGACGTAGGTATTTAAAAAAGCATGGAAAAAAGTCGTAAATGTAAGAAAAATGCACTTTAACACAAAGACTTTTATTCGTCTTTGATTCGCAAAAAAAAAGCTTTAAACATGCAATTTGTTATTTGTAACATTCAATGTGTTATTTAAATTACTTAGGTACTGAAAAAAACTGCCCTGCAAATTTTAAATGAAACCAAAACATATTTGAGCGAACTTTCTTTGTTTACGTTTTTTTGACGTAGAAGTACGTCTTACAGCGCCGTTTGTATGGGGTATTTTCACAAATTTTTTCAAGGTCATGCTAACGTTGTTGGGGAACACTTTAGGATATACATACAGCCTTTGATATTCATCGCACAGAGATACAATTTATGCCGAAACATCTGTTATGTTGTCAATAAAAGTAATTTCTAATTTTGGATTTTATCACTTCTTTAATAAAGCCACAAGATAGCAAAAGAAAAGCAGGTAAATGCACATTTTTTTATGAGAAAATAATTGATGCTTAATTTGCTGCTGACGAAATCACACTTATATGCAGTCTACCATTATATTGCATATTTCTTTAATTCTTTTAAAAACAATCAAAAAAATAACATCAGAAAACGTTATTTCACTAAAACTTTTGAAATGATTTGCTCTGCAATATGTTGTATACTTTGAGTGAATTTAATTGCTTTGTCAACTTTTTGAGGACAACACAACTTTGCTTTGCATCTAAAAATGTGTGAACTACCTTTTGACATGCACACTTATCGAACTGTAAAAGAACAAATTTAATAAGGTTTCTGCTAAGCCAAGTGGCAGCAAAAGAAAAAAAAATACATCTTTACAGCATAAAACTTTAACTGACATATGCGGCAACGAATACAAACAATCAAACAAACAAACTACAACCAGACTTAGAACTCAAAGAGCTGCAAACACAACAATAACAAAACTGCCCAAAAGCCACCACAAAAAGTTAGCGTCTTTAAAACTTGCTCGGAGACAAGGAGCAAAATCTTTTATATGCTGCGCCAAAAGTAATTTTCGCAACGAAATGATCAACAAAAATAACAAAATAAAAAAAAAAAACAAAAAATAGAATAGTTTGCATAGAAGTTGTTGGCAACACTATAAACACAATAGTAGAAAACTCAAAACAACATGAACAGGAATAAAAACAACAAAATTGTTGAAAATGTGCCATTTTAATTGCGTGAAAAGTTGCCGCTTTCCACAGAACATGCTTCAGCTACCACACTGCTGTCCTAGACAAGTAGGTAGAGGTTGGGCTATAGGGAACCACAAGGTAAGCTGGGTAAAATTAAGCACAAAGTAAAATGGCTGCTTTGATATCTTTTCACTTGTTAACAACAGCTTTGCTGCAAAAAACAACCAGAGAAACTGCAGATTGGCAAGCATATTTTTTAGAAGTTCTGTTTTTTTTGGTGTTCTTTTTTTAAAAATTTTGCTGGCCAAAATGTGCTTGTTGCAGCAGCAACAGCAACTACTACAACAGAATTGTATATAAAACAAGACAAACTTGCCGCTCAAAATGACAGCGTATTGTTTGCTGTTGTCAGCCATTGCTAGATGGCGCTTTTGTTTAATTACATGGGCGCGCGCGCGCGCGATTTTCACAAATTTTAACTCGACGACATGGACATTGCAGCAGTAACAGTGTTTAATGTTGCAAAAAAAAAAAAAAAAAAAAGTTGAAATTATAAAAAGATTTTTTTCACTTATTTTACACAATATCAACTCAACTTATGCTTAACTGTTGGCATTTTTTAAGGTGTAGGTAGTTGGTGAAAAAGATTCATTCTATTGTATAAAATTTAATTCATTCATTCATTAAAATGGAAATGCAAAGAGTTGGTATCTGCAGAAGACTGAACATTTTTTGGTGTGTGGCTTTGTTTTCTACACTTTGTTTATGTTTATTAAGCTTTTTGTTAATGTTAATGGGGAAAAAATTATGTTTCGTTTGTTTGTTTTTGGGCAATTTAGACTTTGAAGTAATTCTAAGGCCAGCAGCATTAAGGTCAAGATTATATATGAAGCTATTTTATTTTTAATACATATACACATATATAAGGAATTGCATAAAATAACGTTTTTATTCAACCTTTGCTAAAAAAAAATGAACACCAAATAAAATCTATACTTAAGCAAAGTCAAAAAGTGTACACCACTGCGTATGAGTGACATTAATTATGTAAGACTCTCACTTATAGCTTGATATCTCCGGAACGCAGCAACTCTCTTTCACAACTAAGCACTCAAATTAAGCCCAGTTTAAAAAGCTTTCAGCACACGTTCAACTTGTAGCTGTTGAATCCTTCTGTCACGACCTGCTCAAGTCTTAATACACACAAATAATACTTGGCTCAACTTGGATAAAACTTTTATACGTTTACTTTATTTAATTACAGTTCTTGTTGTTGTTGCGTTTTTGATTTAGCCCTTCTTTTTGCAAAACACAAACATGTACACACACACACACACTAGTAAATAAGCACTTTTCTTGTATATGCGTTTTTTTTTCATGCAAAATCATAACAAAACAATCAACCATGCAAGAATTTCAGCAAAAGCTTAAAATATTTATATGTAAATTTCATGCATATTCAGCCAAGCGCATCTAATCTGAAATCTTTGTTATTTTAATTTAAATTTTTTTCATCACAATAAATGTAGTAGATAGCATCATATAACAGGCAGCAAGCATCATGTATTGCCAAAAACAACAATAGACACTCATTTCTTCAGGGTGAAGTTGCGGTTTTATTTTTCTTTTGTTTGATTTTGCAAGAAAAGTTTTAAAAATATTTTTTGTTTTAATTTTTATTTTTTTTTTCAATTGTTGAGTTTTTGTTTTTGTGCAAAATCTAAACTTTTATTGTTTTTGCTTAAGCAGTGAAGCAGTATGTACGCATACATGAAACGTTGTTAAAACTCAATTATAAGAATTGCATTTGATTGAGTTTGTTGCGTGTGTGTGTGACTAAGTTTTGCACAGGCTCAAAAGCTCTCTTTGGTTCTTGTTTGGTCTGTGAAGCGATATTTTTAAAGATGTCTGCTGTTGTTAAAGATAATACATTCAAGTGAGTTGATTTTTTTTTTTTTGTTCTTGCAACCTATTCAGAAGTGCTGAATGTTTTAAATATTATTTAAATATTTTAAAGTTGAGCTGTTTTAAGTGGGTGCTTTTTATGGAATGTTTTACTTTTTCTGTTGATTTTCGCAATGATATTTTTTAAAAGTCAATTTAAATTTCAAATACAAAATATGAGATTTTAGAGTTTTGGTTTCAACCATATTGTGGCCAAACCGCTTCAGAGAGGTGCACGGACAAAATTCACTGTTTCGAATTTCTAATGATGCAGTTTACGTTTGCACATATAGCAAAGCACACTTTCATTAAGAAACATGCAAATTTTCTGGTTCATAGGTCAACGGCAACGTATTGAACGGTGTAAAAACAAAAAGGTCTATTCTCATTTTTTTATGAATTTGAATTTTTTACATATTTTGTTGAAGTTTGAAGACGTGTAACTTTTTAACGGTGCAATATTTTTGAACAGTTTTTTTTTTTTATTAAGATCATTAAAATGCCTTATAAAAAATCCTTGGCAGAGCTTGGTTATATTGTTTAGAAAGCTTAAAGTATTTCAAAACTTTTCCCGAATATACTATGACCACCATTTGCCACCGGAGAGCGCTTTTTTATAAAATAAGGAAGACCACTTATATGAAATGAACTATTTTTATACGACACAGGCATAACCTGTACATGTCGTTTGCTGAAATGTTCACATTTGCACGAAAACGTGTTAATCATGCGTTTTTATTGCCATTATTAAGCATAATCATACAGTTAATGAATACAACCGCAGGTAACGCCACACACCGAGAAAAAACTTATGTTAAATTGAAAAAAAGCCTAGTGTAATTTCTAAGATGGCTTTGGCAGTTTTCAGCCTCCCAAGTACTTCATCAAAACGCCTAAGTTTTACATGTTGACTTGCCAATTTTTATATGAGTGATAAATTAACCAAGTATTTGGCAATTTTTTATACACTACTTTAAAAAAAAAAATTGAATTTCAAGAATAAAACATTTTTTTGGGTTTTGGTTTTTTTACTTTCCTTTTTTTTTGAAGTTGCCGCATCTCGTTCTGTGATTTGCTTGACTGAAATCGGCAACAACACAAATTTTGCTTTTATCAACACCGTTATTTTCTTAGAAATTAATGACTTCTCGGCTTTTCTTGCTGCTTGACGTCTATTATAACAAGAACATTAATTTAAATTAAGTTAAATATCAAATACAAAAACCTTGGCATCGCATGCCGTTGAGATTCGAACCCAAAACCAACCGATACCACTGAGTATGAAGTCACTACACTACGCTTTGAGGCAAACTCCTTCGTTACGCGGAGTGATTTATTCAATATTACTCGTAATTACAACTGTAGCATTGCTGCAGCTTATACTGCAACATACTGCATCTGTTAATACAACATCTGTCAACATCTGTAAATCAAATATTTTTTTTTGTCAGGGTATCGAAGTATGTGCTTTCAAAGCAATGTATTAAACAATTAATTGCTTAAGTGAATTAACGTAGCTGCAGTTATGTCAGCAAACTACAGCCAGGCTGCTTGGATCAGTGCGTAGAGCGATGGACTGGCACCAAAAGTTCTAGGTTCTACTCCGCACGGTGGGCAAGGAAATTTTGTTTCTTTTTTTTTTTCTTTTTGTTAATGAAATGTAATAAAATCTACTGGTGTGAATATTAACGTGTGCTTTTTAATTTAGTGGTTTTATTACAAAAAAAAAAAAACCATTCAGTTATCAAATCTATCCTTTTATCTTGTGTCTAATGACGCAGCAGTGTGTTTTTTTTTTTTGGCAAGGTATCGAAGTATGTGTTTTCAAAGCAATGTATTGAACAATAAATTGCTTAGATGAATTAGCATAAGTTTATAATTCCCATACAATTTTCTTTACCCAAGGCGACTTAGATGATTTACCTATTGCTTTTTTTCTCGGTGTAGGTAGAAATCTTAATCGGTTAACAGGTGGAATCTTTTTGCGCACATTTTTTATATATAAAGCCGCGCATTTGCATATCAAATATATTTCCCTCAAAAACCCTTACGCGTAACCATAACAGCTATGGTAAGTGTAACTTACGATTTTGTTGCTAATTTGTATTTGGTAAGCAAATTTAAAAATGACGTTATCGTCGCGGCTATCATTGGCGAAAATATTTTCAGTCACAATACTATGGAAGCTGTATCAATAAAGGTTACAAATATTGTAGACAGCGTAAAAAAGCGCTTTAAACACTGCTTGAAATCGATGCTGAAATTTGAGCTGGCAATCGAAACTTGGCTAAAAAAAAAACTATTGAATATGATTGTCAGTTAGACGAGGAAAGTGATCACTTCAATGATTAATCACTGGAAGTGATGAGGTCTTCATATCAAGGTTGCGAACTATTTTACATGTTATTTATTAGCTGCAATGAGCATATACGAGCAGAGCGTCGACAGTATGCAAAGGAAACTGCAGAATTATACAGTAAATTATATCCTTGGCATGCCATGTCTCCAACAATGCATAAGGTTTTAATGCATGGCGAACAAATCATAAATTATCATGCCCTACCTATTGGAGAGCTATCTGAAGAAGCGAAAGAGAAAATAAATAAGGATTTTGGGTTCTATAGGGAACATAACACCCGAAAGTTTTCAAAGCAAAAAACAAATGAGGACCTATTTCGAATGCTTATGATATCATCTGATCCATTTATATCTAGTTTCAGAAATTCAAAGAACATTGCACATAGCCCCTTAAGTAAAGAAGCAAGTGTATTGAAAATTGTTGAACTAACTGATGAATTTTTTGAAGAAAATTGATATCAAAAATCAGTTTATAAATACTTATAAACTATAAATTATACATTTTATTAATACACATACAATGTTAAAACAATTCAATAAAACATTCTATACAAAAATTATAAATTAATGTGTACAAATGTTTTACTCTAGAAAATTTAAAAAAACCAATACAAAAAAAAAAAAATAGAGAACAGAAAATCGCAGAAGTTATATCAAGATCTCATACAAAAGGCAAATACATATTTTATCGTTAAGTTGCAAGAAAAAAAATTACTATTTATTTACCAGTCTACCTCCAAAGTGTCGTCATCTATATGGTAAAAGCTTCATAAATGCTATAGTTTTTGAGATATTGCCTTAAAACTTGGCACAAACCTTCTCCTCTACAAAATAAATTTTAAAAAAATATTTTAATTGGATATGAACCACGCCTACATGGCATAACATGCATAAACATTTTCAAAAAACCAACTTCCCACCCAAAAAAAAATATAGCAAACGAACTTTCAGGCACTATTTTGATACTTCAAATTAAAGGGCTAAGTTTTTTTTTTATGTGCCGAAAACTGCTTAAAAAATTTTTCATTCGCTTAGAGGTTATAGAATTCTGACCGCCAAATGCCAAAAAATTCACTTTTTGCACCTCTGTGCGCAGCAGCTGACGGATATATCCGAAACTAGCCAAAACTGAAACCGAATATTCGATCGGACACTGCTAGTCATATCGTAAATATGAAATTAATAATAAATTCATAAAAGAATGGTTAAAAAGAAATAAGTTAAAAATTTCGACTGCAGTTCCAATTGGAATAACTTTGAAATTCATAAAATCCTAGCAAAAAGAAACATCTCAGCTAACAATAACAATAATAACCACATAGTTAGAAAATTGCAGTATTTTTTTTTTAGACTTTAAGAGCTCGAAATAACGCTACAGTATTAATTAAACAAGCTAAGATTAATTTTTTCAAATCTAAGCTCAACCCGAACCTTGATTCAAAACAGTTATGGCAGAATATCAAAAAATACAGAGTGTACAGTAAGAAATCTAATCACTGCAGTTTAGATCCTAATGATCTCAATAATTTCTTTTTGGCAAGTGGAAACCCGATCTCTGCAAACAGTGCTGGCAGTGCTGAACTACCTCTGATGACTAGGAACACATTGTTTCCCTCTTTTGAATTCAAAACTGTTAATGAAGATTATGTTGATATTATTGGAATTGATGGCATGCCTATTAAGTTTATTAAACTAGTTATGCCTTTTGTCTTATCGCCATTAACCCATATATTAAACCACTGCTTAACTTGTTCCCGATTCCCTGATTTATGGAAGGCAGCCACGGTCTTGCCTGTGGCTAAATCTGCAACTGATTCTGTACCTAATGATTACAGGCCTATAAGTATATTGCCAGCACTGGGCAAGGTTTTTGAGCGTATCTTGGCCAATCAAATGCACGATGTATACGTTACTGTCTCCTTTGCAGTCTGGGTTTAGAACTGGACACGGTTTTGTAGCTGGAGCTACAGCTGCAATTACAATTTTTGATGATATCAGAATTGCTTATGATCAGAACTTTCTGACGTTACTTTGCTGTGTCGACTTTTCGAAGGCATTTGATTCCGTTAATCATACCCTTCTCTGCTACAAGCTAAAAAACTTTTTTAAATTCAGCTCTAGTGCTGTGAATTTGATATCCAACTACCTTGAGGGTAGGATGCAACGGGCAAATGTTAGTAATAATTATTCATCACTAAAAGCAATTGTAACTGGAGTTCCTGAAGTGTCTATCCTGGGTCCACTCCTATTCTCTGTGTTTATTAATGATGTCTTTTCTGTTTGTAAATACACTACTGTTCATGCCTATGCCGACAACATACAACTCTATCTCTCGCGACCTACTGGACTCTTAGAGGACTTGATTTATAGACTGACCTCTGACTTGACATCGTTAAATAATTGGGCTGCTGCAAACTTCCTCCTTATAAATCCTATAAAAATTAAAGTACTGCCTATAGCGACATGTAGCTCCTGCTTTATAGATATTCCACCTCTTTTCCTTGGGCCTGATAAACTTGAAGTAGTATATAAAGCGAAAAATCTAGGATTTATAATGAACTCAAAACTGACTTGTACTGACCACATTAACAAAACGATAGGATAAATATACGGGACGTTACGATATCTACGTACTTCTTCGGATTTTTTGTCAACTGAAACTCGGCGCAGGCTTGTTATGCAATTGGTTATGCCACACATTACGTTCTCTGATGTTTTTTATAGTCAACTGGACTCCCAATCTCAGCATAAACTTTTGGTAGCATTCAATAGCGCGGCTAGATATGTATACGGGATCAGCCGCTATGATCATATTTCGTTAAGGAGTAAGGGTATTCTGGGTTGTGGCTTGTTTGAATATTTGAACATCCGCAACATTCTATTTCTACACAAGATTATGCACACTCAAAGTCCTCATTATCTTTTTGTCAAACTACAATTTTTTCAGTCGCAAAGGTCAACTAACCTTGTTGTGTTGTGTTACCTAGAAGTAACTATCTAAACAGTGGAAGGTTCTTTTTTATCAGCACCATTAGACTTTGGAATGAATTACCTAATTTTTTTAAACAAATAACTGCACGAACAAGCTTTAAAAAAGCCATCTTTATATATTTCAATTCTTTAAATCTATAAATATATGCTTCTCTTTCTTTTCACAACTGCTCTAATACCTTGGCTTACCAAATTTTTACTTCACCTTTCCGTTTTCTTTACTTCATGTTTATGTCGACTTTTTATTATATTATAATTCATCTATAAAAAAAAAAAAAAAAAATAGTCTTAAGCAAATACTACCCTATAAGCGTATAATTTTAACCTTTTGCCATTTCTATTTTGCACTTTAAGCTTACTTGTTGCTAAATTCAGTAGTTTTAAGTTAATGTAACCTTGCAGAATTAGAATTATTTTAATTTTAAGTTTAATTGTTAAACCGATGTTATACCCATTGTGTACTATAAAAGGCTAAGTCTTATTGTACCCCAAAACCAATAATAAATAATAAAATAATAAATAATAAATAACCAGCACTCAGGGGATTCCCCCTATAAATGCGAAAGCATTGTGTTGATTCGGAAGACGGGTGATAGTTAGTTGGAGGGTGGAAAGATGGAATAGTGCCGGTGAAGATTTGATTTAAATTTACACAGATTGAAGCTGCCAGGAAACGCGCTCGTAGGGAGATTGTTCCACAATTTTACTGAGCGACCGAAGAACGAATTATGTCGGTAATGCGATGTTCTATTGGACAAAGTTGCAATGGAAAAGGGATGGGCTTGGAGAGCTGCCCGAGTGGAAACACTAGGAAACACACGAGCTAGTGGCGTCAGGCCATGTATCTCCCTTGAACACTTCCCATGGTAGTACCTGTACAGAAGGCTTAGGCAACCAACATTGCGACGATGCCCAAGAGAGTTGAGAGAAAATAAAATATTTCCATCACCTATCATATACATCGCACGTCTTTGAATCCGGTCCAGAAGCTCTAAATATAATCTTGAAGCCCCTGCCCAAATGTGCGATTAGTATTAGTATTGGAATATTTAGGTAAAAATCTCAACTTGTAGGAATTTTTGTTGTAAAAACTAGGCATAGGGGAAAAAGGGGCATATTTTTTTTAAATTCTCTGAAAGTAGGAAGCTGTCAGCAAAGAAAAAAAAAAAAATTAAAACTGCTTCTGTTGTGGTTTTAACTACTTAAAGCTTCTCTCCTTTGCAATAAAATTTATTTCGTAATCTTTTTTTTTTGTGGCAGTATTGCTGCATTAATGTTTTATGATGTTAGTGAAAAGTATGCATATTATATCCGAAGCACAAATTTTTTAGTTTTTCAAACAAATTTTAACAAATTTTAACTATGACTATATTTATCACTCAAGTGCAAGGATTAAGTTGACAATCGGATCGCAATCGCAATCTTATCGCAATCGGATTAACGGCATTGCAGCGCATAAAATACGAACAAACAAGCAAAAGAAACAAACAAAACTTAATTTTTATACTTATGATTGTAATATAAAAATTCACACTCTATTTAACCTACAAGAAAATTAAACAAGAAATAATTTGAATATGGATTCAAGCATTTTTGCAGCAGCTCTTCAGTGAACTAAATTTAATATTTATCTTAAAGTGTTTATATTTAGTTAAGTTACATTTTAATGTCACGATAAAATTATTTAGATTCTTTGTTTAAGTGAAAATATAACACAAAAAAAAGGAGTAGTAGGGAATTTCGTTGAGAAATATTTTTTGTGCGTATAAAAAAGTAGTTTTTTTTTTTGGCTGCGTTGGGACTTTTTAAGAAAGTTTCTTTTCTTGTTGCCAAATCTCCTGCAAGGAAGAGGGTAAAAACGATTTGCATGTTTTCGTGTTGCTTGGGCTCACATCACGTACGACGATATCGTTTTGACGATACTTTATCATCACGTAACCTAACCTTGCTATCTTCAAAATGATATCGTTTTACTTGCTTCCTGTATGTCTAACAACTGTTAAATGCTATCGTTTTGACGATTGAATTGCACGATAGATAATTTGGTATCGTTTGTGCTTTTTATTTGATATTAATTCATTTAATTTATAGAACTTAAATGTTTCAGAGCTAAAATTTAACTATGGAAAATTTTCAGATGTTGAGGAAAAAGAAAAAAGAGTTGTTGGGTCAACGCAAGCTTCTTAGAGATAAATCGAATTCTTGATGTCTTCCATTAAAAAAGTATGTGTTGTGCTTACAATATTTCAGTGTAAGTAGTGCTAATGATTTGTTTTCAAATAAATTTGCAAATAAATGAACACATTATTATGGAAATATTTGATTAAATATCCAACAATACTTACATTTTTGCTACAAATATCACGTCCACGCACAAAAAAACAATAAAAAATTTAAGCAAATGTCATTTATGGTACTGAACATATGTTTTCTAATGACTTTCAAACTTTAGCAAACTGAACAATAGACGAGACGACAGTGATGCATTTTTATGAAGCAAATACTTGATATCGTCGCATAGTATCGTTTGTACGATGATCGTTTTGAAAGTTACGTGATGAGAGCGCTGGTTGCACGATCTGAAAAACAAGCTTGAGGAAGAGATTTCCACTAGAACCAATCTAGAACTATAAGCCAAAGCAAATTTATTTCTTATATTTCAGCTAGCCAATAAACAAATTAACAAACTTCATCAATGCATTTGCATTATCTTAAAAATTATTTTATGTTTTACTACTGCCTCATGACTCCGAACGGCTTATGTTCTCAAGAAGCTTTTCATAGCAGTTTTTGCTCTCTGAACAGAAAAATTAATTCATTTAAAAAAAAATTTTGTGTCAGATGGGATTTGAACCTGGGTTCTATTGCATAAAAGCCACGCACCTCAACCAGTTTGCCATTATAAATGTTATAATAAATAGTTATTATTTTAATAATACATATTTTGTTATATTTGATGCTTTAAAATTAAATTATCCGTAAAAATATTGTCTTTTAAAATAATTTATACTTTTAGTTCTTAGAAGTATCTTATATATATTTATTTTATATGTTTTCACCACTTTTAACTACTATTACAGCATAATTTGCATTCAAGTAGCATTTCTTTAATCATATACAATTAGTTTGTCTTCAAAAAAAAAAAAAAAAAAAAAAACATTAGAACGCAAGATAAGCACAGCCCGACATAAACAATTTTAACTGCTTAAGTAAGATAAATGAGCGAGTTAGCGAGAAAAGTAGGCAGCATAACTGCCAAAGGCAGAAGCACCAAATTAAAAAAAAAAAGAAAAAAAAGACAACAACGATATAGACAAGGATCGTCAATTACAATGCTGACAGTGTGAATGAATTAATGGCGGGAAAGTGATGCCAAACTTCAAAACTGAATTTTAATAAATTTCACTGAGTGCCATTCAAGGAGTGAGCAAAAGAAGGGGGGAAAATACTACCAAAAATGCAATTCTTAATACTTTGGCTGCTTTTATTCAAATTTGAACAAAATACAACCCGCGAGTTTGTTTGGCATGAGCCGCTCTCAACTTGACTGATGTGCAATCGGATTGAAGTTGAAAAGATATAAAAAAGAATATTTCAGCAACTTAAGTGCATGCTTTTTGTTCTTTTTTTATTTATTTTGACTTTTTATAGCTGCTCCTCTCTTACTGCCCTTTTATAATTTCATTTAATAAATGCGATTTTGAACTGGCATGTCATTAGTGCGCCAGTGTCATGACTCCTAAAATACAACCCTATCAGTCAACCCATGTAGAGCGAAATCGCTGACTTAGTTATGTGCTACAGTGTGTTGCAGCTTCTTGCCTCATACTCAAGTGCGGAAATGATTTAATGCGCTTCAACTTGAGCTTATTTTGTTAAGCATTTTTTATCAACTATATGTTGGGCGTTTTTTTTTTTTGCTTTTGTTGCTTTTGTTGCTCACTGGCTCTTTTAGAAAAGAGGATTTTAATTTTGTTCAACTGTTTTGTGCATCATTCTTGTAGCTTTTTGCATAAGTCGGCATTTTTTGAATTTCAATATGAAACAGCAGCTCTATGACGTTTAAGAAAGCCTTTGGCTGTATATAAGTTTGGTGGATTTCTAGAGTTATTAAACAGAATATCACAGTATGAAGTGAGCGCCTGTTGCTGTGATAGTATTGCTCATGATACTTATGCATATAAGTCTTATATAACATGCGGGTTATGCAGGTACCAAACATACAGGTCACACTTAGCAAATATGGAGCCAAATATGATGGTTTCTGTGAAATTGTGGTTGCTTCTAATGAGCAATTTGGGTATTGCCAAGGGACACATTAGTTAAAGGTACCTGAAGCAATTCGGTAGCTTGTATTAATAATTTTTCTCATGCAGTTACCATTTTAAAATTATTTGCTGTTGTTTACACTTTATTAAAAAAATGATGTGTTAAATATAAAATTTTGAATTTTTAATCAAGTTTTTGTCAACATTGATACACGATTTGATGATATTCTGGAATAACTTTTAATAAAAGCGAAGAATAGCGGAGATATTTAATTAAATTTTGATTGAATGGATTCTTCTGAAATGTTAAAAAAATTTTAAATAGATTTTGTATTACTTTTTATTACAGCTCAAATATTACAACGGTATTTTTTTACACTTGGAATCAATCTGATACTATAGTGAATATTATGTTTAATTTTTATGCCATTTATATTATATTTCAATACTTTCAAGAACAAGACTTACAATACTTTATTTAAACAAATTTTTATATAAAATTTTCGTGAAATATTTTATAAACAAATTTACGGCCTGAAATGACGAAAATTTAATCGCTGAGTTAAAAATTTCTAAGTTGAATCTATCTTAAACTCAACTTTTAGCCTATCATTGATTGAAAGCTAAAGTCGAGTTTGAGAAAATTCGACTTAGAATTTCTTTATTACTAACGGCCATTGATTTTAACGTTGAAATTAATTTTAAATTGTATTTAACAATGGCTGATGGTGCAGCTACAAACGTTTTGGCACATAATCGGGCATCAATGAATTGTTATCTATGTGGAGCTACTACATCTGTAATGAATTCTTTTCATTGCAAGCAAATTACTTAGACGAAAGACATCTACAATATGGATTATCTACATTGCATGCATGGATTAAAACTTTTGAAGGCCTAATTCATATTGCATACAGGATGCCGCTCAAATGCTGTCAGGTACGCCGGAAATAAACGAATTTTTTTAAATATAAATAAAACTAAATAATAAACACTACAAGATTCAGTACACTTTAAAAGGATACTTTTAAAATATATGTCGATAATTATCACTGGCATTATATGCCAATAACTCCACAAAATATTGATTCATGAATGTGAAATAAATAAAAATTTTAATTTACCAATTGGACTTTTATCTGAAGACGCATTAGAATGTAGTAATAAGGAATCTAGAAAATATCTATTAGGTCACACAAGGAAAAATTCAAGAGAAGATTGCAATCAAGATCTTATAGCTGCATTTCTGATAAATTAGGATTCTCTCATTTCTTCGAACTCATTCATTCATTTTATCAGATATATTGCCAAAACAAAAGGAAATGATTATAGAGATTTATTGCAATAGCTTCATTTCTGATATATATTTTGGAGATTTTGTTTCAAGTGACACTTTGGATGAAACAGATTAACTGAAGTAATTCTTATACACAATTTTTTTTTTTATTTGTAATTTAATTTTAGTTTTTATTTTCTTTTTTATATATAAAATATATGAACATATATTTTTTTTTAAAAATAAAGAAAAATAAAGAATTTATTTTTATAGATACGAGATATTTAAAATTTGGGTTATATGGAGCGTACCCCGAATAATAGTCTGAGTAAAATCATTTTTGGTACGAATGTTTTTTGAAGTGATTTTAGACCAAATATGAAATATGAAAGCCCAAAGATACATCGATTTTTAAATTTGTCTTATATGGGAGGTAGGCGCGGTCATTGTTCGATTTGGCCAATATTTGAAAAATTTCTTAAACTATACAGGGTATCCCGCAATTGAGTGCAACTATTTACGGAGGTGAAAGGTTATGTCGAGCTGAGAAAAAAATCGTATGGGAGGAGGAGGGGTCTATTTTCACATTCTTAGGAGCTACACGTTTAATTAATATTTCACGACCTTGATTCACGTTATTGTTTCTAGAACAAAAACTAAGTTACGGAAAACTTTTTTTGATAACTCATTGCAAAGGCAATAAAATCATATTTTCAACGGTATATCAACAAACAGTGCCGACATAACCGTTACCAAGCTGGGCTTGTTCAAAGATGAAATCAATCGGTGTAAACAACCAAATTTCAACTTTGAGTGCAAATTTCTCAGAATTTCGCGTAATAAAGTGAATTTTTTCTTATGATCACTTTTGTAATTTCTTTAATTTTGTTCTCAATGACACCAAAAACATTTATTTATCTTAAAAAAAAACAAAGTTTGCTGTATACTAAAAAAATTATACCTATTGAAAAATAACGGTAAATAATGACATTACAATTACTTATGCAGTAGATAATATCGTTATTCTCTAATAAGTATAAAAAAATTTCATTTATTAAGCGAAATTCTGAGAAATTTGCATTCAAAGTTAAAATTTGGTAATTTCAACCGATTGATTTCATATTTGAACGAGCACAGCTTGGTAACGGTTATGTCGGTGCTGTTTATTGACATACCGTTGAAAAGGTGAAAAAGCTTATTGCCTTTGCAATAAGCTATCAGATAAATTTTTTTGTAACTTAATTTTTGTGCTAGGAACAATAACGTGAACCAAAGTCGTGAAATATTAATTAGCCCTGTAGATCCTAAGAATAGGAAAATAGACCCCCCCCCTCCCATACGATTTTTTTCTCAGCTCAATATAACCTTTCACCTCCGTAAATAGTTGCACTTAATTGCGGAACACCCTGTATAAAAAAGTCGTCCACACCAAATTTCGTTGCTCTGTGGAAACTGCAAATAGTTTTGGCCACAGCTTCTATGAAAGGGTTACACTGTGCGGCGGCTAAAGTAAGTAATCAGAGCATTGTACGAACATAATATTTTCTTTTGTTCGTTCAATGAAAAAAATGCTGTTAACGAACGAACAAAATTTTAATTACAATTCTCTAAAAACGATCGAAAGAACATTTATTTTCTACGAACAAATATCTATTTTCTACAAACGAACAAAATATTTATTTTGTTTCCCTTCTAAAAAGAAGAAAAGTTAGCTAACAAACATTCCGACGTAATGCACAAATTAACTTTTATAAATTGCACGGACTTAGAAGCTATTTGTGATTCTACCTCTGGAACATCTATTTTCTACGAACAAACGAACAAACAAATGCCTATTTTCTACGAACGAGCAAATGAACATCTATATTCTACGAACGAACATATATTTTGTACGAACGAACAAACGCACAAAATAGTTTTTTTGATTTGCTACGAACGAACGAACGAAATATTAAAATTTTTGAAGCGAAGCTTTGTACGCCTAGTTCTGTGATTTGATTGAGTGAAATCTCAAAAACGACACAAAAATTGATGTTTCTTTGTTCCTTGCGTCTATTATAACAAGAAAATGTAATTTCAGTATCTATCTATCTGCATATCTATGTTGCAGAAGATTACAATAATTTCTTACAGATCGATTCTGCGCGTTACTGGTAATAGTAATCTTGTTACCAAAATTCGTTACCGGTCTTAGTAATCGGTATTCTGTACACTCGGTAACGCTGTCAAACTTCGTAAGCTTGTTTAAAAAGACATAAAGCTCTTTTCTTGTATCTGGCTGTTTTTTTTTCTTACCACCTAAGGAGATGGAAACAATATTCACTGTTAACGCTTATTTGCAGAATACCAAAAGGATGTAAATGTTACCAAAAGGTGAATTTCTTTGGCAACAAAATTAACGTTACCGCGACAGAATCGATCTGTTAATAAATAGAGAATTTTGTATTGGCTATTCTAACAGTACGTTCAAAAAGTCCATAGGATGACACGCACAAACGATACGTTTAAAAATTTGACAACAATCTGAGAATTGATTCGTGAGTTAAAGCATTTTGTGTGCAACTATTGTTTTTGAAAAAAAAATGCAAAAAAGTGAATTTCGAGTTTTGATAAAGCATTGCTTTTTGATGAAAAAAATACAGGGGAATCCAAACAATGGCTTGATAAACAATTTCCGGACTCTGCTTCATCGAGACAAATGGTAGAAAATTGGATTGCTGAATTTAAACGTGGTCGTACCAGCACAAATGGTGCAGAGCGCAGTGGACGCCCAAATCAGACTGTTATTCCACAAAACATCAAAAAAATCCACAAATTGGTTATGAACGATCGCAAATTGAAGGTGCACGAGCTAGCTGACATTGTAAAGATATCAGACGGTAGTAATTTTACCATTTTACACGAACATTTGGGTATGCGAAAGCTCTGTGCAAAGTGGGTGCCACGTGAGCTCACAGTCGACCAAAAACTACAACGAATTGATGCTTCAGAGGAGTGTTTGGCGCTGTTAAACCACAATAAAATCGAATTCTATCATCGATTTGTGACAATGGACAAATCGAAAAAAGCTGAGTGGACAGCAGTCGACGAACCAAATCCAAAGCAAGCAAAGACCCAACAGTCGGCTTGTAAGGTGATGGCGTCTGTATTTTTGGATGCGAAAGGACTAATATTCATCGACTATCTCCAGAAAGTAACCACCATCAACAGCGACTATTACTGTGCACTTTTGGATCGATTGAAGGCTGAAATCGCCAAGAAACGGCCACATTTGCAGAAGAAAAAAATGTTGCTTCACCAAGACAATGCACCGTGCCACAAATCAATGAAAACGATGGCAAAATTGAATGAATTGGGCTTCGAATTGCTTACCCACCCACCGTACTTTCCAGATTTAGCCTCCAGCGAGTTTTTCCCGTTTTCAGATCTCAAGAGAATGTTTGCTGGATTGAAATTCAAGTCCAATGATGAATTAATCGCTGAAACTGAGGCCTATTTTGACGAGAAACAGAAATCGTACTATAAAAGTGGTATCGAAAAGTTGGAAAATCGGTAAACTCGTTGTATCGCTCTTGGAGGCAACTATGTTGAATAATATAATCGAGTTTTATAAAAATTTTGTTTTTTCTTACTTATCCTACGGACTTATTGAATGACCTGTTACATATAAATACTTTCCACATAAAATATGCTTCTAGTTGCTACAAGATGTCATCAGCATGGGTGTTTTAATAAAGTACAACTGAAACTATGTTGCATTACATCGAAAAATCTATATATTAAGGGGATTGCGTATTGGATTTTCTACATATCCAACATATTTAGCAGCATCCAAATATAACACAAATGTTGCTTCTACTTGCTACATTCAAGAAGTCATCAGCATCGGAAAAAATTAACAATTGCCTAGAAGTGCGTTAAAATACCAATGAATGCAGAATGAAATAAAATAAATAAAATAATGAAATGTAGTCGAATTTACTGGTGTGAATATAAGCGTGTGTTTTTTAATTTACTTAATGTAATTTTAAATTTTTTAATTCAAAAGCTATTTTAATAAAAAAAAACCATTATTTTATCAAATCTATGAAATGGCAAAAAAAACTTCGCTTCTGTATTTTTTCTACGAACAATCGTTTGTACAAGGCTCTGCGTATAATATTCAAAAAATTAAGTTTTGTCGTTCCACGCGACCATTACCTAAGTGTAAGCATTTCGTTTTTTTCAGAAAACCAACCCTTAATACCAAATTTGGTGGGAATCGGTTGAATTGCGAAAATTTCGTCCACCGTATTGGATCCACCATCTTGGACATTATAAATCAGATTCGTGGTAAGCGACTTTCAAAATCAACCGATTTGGGACAAATTAGTGGATTTTTTTACCTGGCCATATTAAATTTCATCTGAATATTGGTCCTATCTTTAGGAGAACTCAATATACCACCAGATAAAGAGATTCAGCACCAAAGGACTACATCATTGGCTTGTTGAAATTCATGATTATTAAAAAAAGAGAAGGTTCTATTTTCAAGTTTTTTTGCATTTAAACTGCCTTATTTATAAAATTGTGCCAGATAGCTTTAATCTGAGGTTAGATTCGTAAAAAGCTTGAAAAATTACTATTGAATATGAGGTTTGGGCCAAACTGAAAATTTTTTCTACTGAACACAGCGATTGAAAGATACATGAAATTTATTGCATTTTAGGCCGTGAACGGTTCATTACTGCAGAAGCTACCCTTGCAACTATCACTACATGAGCTCGAAAACTATGACGGGTGAAAAAATGTATAAATTAAAGTATAATAGCGAACGATTAGAAATTTTGGAATGAACTTTAAAAAAGGGTGTCCCAAAAGTCACTGATATTTTTTTTTTTTCGTTAAAGTGCATTGTTTTATTGAAATATCAATTGAATTATAAAGCAGAGACACGGAAAGTATTGATAAAATATAATATCGCTCAAATGGCCGCCTCAACCTTGCTTTCACACGCGAGCCCTTTTCATGAAATTTTCCATGACAATTTTTCTGGATCAGTTGCTGCAATGGCCAGTTGGATTTTCTGTTTAAGCTCAAGAATCGTTCGGACCAACGGAAGGAACAGGAACGACCCCACAACAGAGTCATTGGACCCAAATTTATTGATTTAATTGACCACAGTGTTGCGAGAATTTTCACTTTTTTTGTAGTTAATTCCACCTTGAATTTCTTCATAAATAAGCCATAATAATCTCCATAATAATGCTTATTTATTTTATTTTTTTTTATTTTTGTTTTTTATTTATTTAAGTTTTCATTACAGGGATTAAATCCTTATGCTAAAGACTACTAGAATCTTATATGAAGAGCATGAGTCACTAAAAGTACATAAATATTTAAAAATTAACTCAAATTAGATTTAAAACTTATATTTAAATTTAGGCAAAAATGGAATTGAAATTTAATTGAAAATTTAATTGCAAATGAAAATAATAGCAAGAAAATGTGAAAGTGAAATGTGAAAAGATTTTTAGAAGAGTTTATACAAATATGCGCACTTTACTCATACAAATATTGAAACAAACATATACTAACAGGTTTATTGCAACAGATACACTTACATATATACTGACTATGCGATAATTAACAAACAAGAATTCTGAAAATTTTTAAAAAGCCTATTTTTTAAAACGCGCAGCGTTGCAGATGCTTCGAAGTTGATGTGGAAGAGAATTCCAAAGACGTGCTCCGTAAAGAAAAAATTGTCGCTCCGATATTAAAAGATTGTGTCGCGTGTGTATGAGCTGCTTTGAACGTTGAGAGTGTGCGAATCTAAGTTTCCGAAAAAGATACGATGGCTCTTTTGTGAATATTATTCTATGTAAGATTAGTAAGGTACGAAAGTCCAGAAGTTTATCAAAAGTGATCGAGCATATTTGTTTCGCGCGATGGGATATGTGATCGTATTTTTTTAAACAGAATATATATCGTGCGATACTATTGTAAAGCACATTTAATTTGCGTTTAGCAAATACGTTTTGGCCAAAAGCATTCTCATGTTTTGCGGTGTAAAGTGCTGAGTTGACCAAAGTGAACGCAGCCTTCCGTACACCTTGCCAATAGTAAGGTCAATATGATTGTTCCAAGTGAGTGTATTATTAAATGTGATCCCTAAATTCCTTGCGGTGCCAATATAAAATATTTCAGAATTGTTTATTGTTACCTTTGGCA
Organism: Coremacera marginata; assembly: GCA_914767935.1. Lineage (NCBI taxonomy): Eukaryota > Metazoa > Arthropoda > Insecta > Diptera > Sciomyzidae > Coremacera > Coremacera marginata. The sequence goes on from OU612046.1 coordinate 60,807,792, forward strand.
ATTCGGAGAGATCTAGTGGCTTTTTGTATATTACCAAACATTTGGACTTAGACGCATTCACAAACCATTTTTCAGTGCCCAATTAGAAATATTTTCTAAATCAATATTTGTTTTTTGTATATACTGCGCAATTTCGATTAACGGAGCACTAGCATAAAGCTGAACGTCATCTGCATACAAGTGAATTGCAGAGTATTTTAGAACTGTATGGAGGTCATTAATGTAAATTGAAAATAGAAGTGGCCCAAGAACAGATCCTTGTGGGACGCCGCGTGTGAGTGGAAGGTGTCTGGACTGTGAGTTTTTGGAGCTAACTGCCTGTGTTCTTCCATTTAAATAAGTAAAAATTAGCTTTGTGGAAGTAACCGCGCAGTTCGCGCAGTCGAACGCCTTTGAGTGGTCCAGGAGAGTTAATAATGTAACTTCATTATTATCTAACTTAGAGCGGATTTCTTCTGATACATTCAATAAAGCGGTGACACAACTTCTATTTGGCCTGTATCCAGACTTAAATTCTGTTAATACGTTTTCATTTCTTAGAAATACATTAATTTGCTTTTTCAGAATTCTCTGAAACACTTTCGATAAGTATGGAAGTATCGCTCTTGGTCTAAACTCATTACTAGCTTTTGGAGTAGGTATTATTTTTGCGGACTTCCAACTGGTCGGGAAAGTCGAAGTGGTCAGGACCATGTTGAAGATATGTGTAACATACGGTACAACTTTTGGTAGTATTATTCTGAAAAATTTAGGTTGAATGCCATCAAAGCCTGTCGCGTTAGACTTTACCTCATAAAAACTTTTTAAAACATCAGACAGATTAACGCAGGCAAATTCGAAGTGTCTTCCTGAACAAAGAACAGAGGAAAAATTGTTGTAGTGATTTGACGTCACTGCCGGAATTGATAAATCACAGAATTTTTCATTTAATGAATCAACATCTATTTCATCTTCAATGACTGAGTTGCGCTTACCTATGCCTATATCACGTATGCGCTGCCATTTTTCTTTGCTTCTTACGGCTGTATCGAATGCTTCGGTATAAAATTCCAATTTTGCTGTCTTAATATTTTTTGCTACGATACTTTTCAGTTCATGATATATTTTGTACAGATCCGGTGTTTTATATCTTTTCCAACGCTGCATTCCTGTCTAAAATTTTGCTATGTATGCCTTCGTTAAACCACGGTCGTTCTTTGCGCTTAACTGTTTTAGTTCGTAGAGGAACAAATTCTTGAAAAAGATTATAAACGTTTGTTTGAAAATAAGTAACCATATCATCAACTGCAGCAATTTGGAAGATAGCATTCCAATCCACATTCGACATTTGATCATCTAATAGACTGTAATCAATGTTTTTAAAGGCGCGATAAGAAAACGTTTGTGGCCTATCATTAAGATCAAAATCGTAAGAAAGAAAAATTAGATCATGTTTGGAAAAAACCGGAATATAAATTTGATCATAAAATTGTACTTTTGTAGATTCGTTTACAAAAAAAACATCTAAAAGTGTATTCGACGTGTTAGAAAAATGGGTAGGCATGATACAGTTAACACACGCTAAACCTAAAGTTAGCATACCATCAATCAAGGTGTTTTCTCTCAAAACGTTAAAATTAAAATCACCGCAGATAATAATATTAGTGTACGATAAGCTTGTACTTTGCAAAATATCAAAAAAAGGCTGAAGATCTATGTTGCGGTTTGGTCTATATACACAGCCCATCAACACTTTCTCATTGCCTGAAATTATTTCAATGAAAAGAAACTCTATTAAACTATGACCAGTAGATTTAGAATTAAGTTTACACACAATGCTATCTCTTACAAAAATTGCCACTCCCCCCGCATGCCCATCTCTATCCATTTGGAATAAACGAAAACCATCGACTTTAAGCAAGCTGTCTTGTAGAAATGGTAAAAAACATGTTTCAGATACACATATTACATCCATTTTTGACTCTTCAAATAAATATCGGAATTCATCAATTTTCGTCTTTAAGCTTTGTGCGTTAATATGGCAGATATTTAATCCCTTACGTTGCTTGAAGAGAATGCATATTAGGCTGTGAGCATTGTCTTTGGAACTTCGATATGTGTTATGCTGACTGTTTATCATAGTTGAAAGCTAAAAAACAAAACTGCAACGCGCGTTTATCAGACAATATAAAAGTTAAAAAGAGGTATCTGTTGCTAATCAATCCACATTTCAATGCAAATAGAAATTTAAATAAACATAAACAAAAACGTGCGATAGCTACAAATTACTGAAAAAAGAATTTATATCGTCAGCATTTTCTGTTGCAAAATAATAGAAAGTCAATCTTCCCAAGAACAATTTTCAGGGGAAGATTGCCAGGTGGTTTGTTTTCTTATCGCTTTCTGTTACTCAGTGGTAAAGAAATAATAAAGATGTAGAGATAGAAAATCACTTTCTTCTAGCGCAAAAAGTAACTCATCTAAATAACTTCCAGATGTATCGCTTTCGCTTCGGTCAGGCGAAAACAAACAATTTATCGACCAAATATTAGAAGGGTTAAAAAATATTTTATATTCATATATATTTTTTTTTGTTTTCATTAGAATTTTATTATGAGTAGATTTTGTGTAACGAACCAGGTGTATCTTAATTATACGTGGTATAATTTTTAATTTTTTGCTGTTATATCTTTACGTTAGAAATTTTTTAAGTAAAATTGAGTCTTAAATTGACTTAACATTTTATGTTGTTAAGAGTGAGCTTTTACTTGCCAAGCATTTGCTATGAAGACCATAAACGTGCTCTTTTTCTTTGTTTTTTATTGAAACTGAAGTTTATCTGCTTCAATGTTTATCCAAACATAAGTATATAGGTAGTATGTTTGTCTTCACTTGAGCTACAAGTTTTCTAACAATATTTACAGGGCTGCCACCCTATTGTCTATTTCAAACATTTACTTTAACTCTGAGTGACACAATGTTTTTTACCTGGCTGAGTTTTGCGTCTTGTTTAAGTCATTGTTGTTGTTGTTGTTATCAAGTTGTTCATAGAGGTTACCAAAGTGTATAAGTCGCTTGAGTAACGCTGGTTTATCGAAGTTTTTGCAACTTGTGCAGTTTATTTTGGTTTCTTAATTGCATTAGAAGATTTTAAACTACTAAATAACTAACAAAAACTAAAAAAAAAATCTTTTCGGTTTTCTTTCTACGTGTGCACGTAAGTTAAAGTCGGTTTATTTATTTTTGTCAACTGTGTGGTTAAACTTTAAATTACTTATTTCTGGCTGGGTAAACTGAGTGGCGCTGAGCACTTAGAAAGTAGCACTCAATTTAAGTGATCGAGAGGGGGGCGGGGGAGGGAGGAGAGGGTGTCATAATTTTGCTAATGGACAAGGGTCAGCAAGTTTATGTTATTACATAATTGGTTTAAGTTTTTATATTAAAGTAAAGCTTATATTAAAGTAAACCTTTACCCAATCTTATAATAAATCCATTGCGTACGATTACCTCAACGCCGATTACGAAAGCATAAAATGTTATCTTAATGCTCTAAACTGGAATTATATTCTTTCCAACTTAGACGTAGATAGCGCTGTCTCTAAATTTTATCAGCACATTTTTACAGCTATCGAAACTTATGTGCCAAAAATAATGAAAAAGAATAAGCTTTCAGAGCCATGGCTAGATAGAAATCTCAGATTTTTGAGGAATCAAAGAAATGAAATCCATAAACTTCTCAAAAACACTGATAATGTAAGCGATGAACTCAAGCTAAGGTTTGACGAGCTATCAAAAGAGTTCTCTATCAAGTCAGAAGAAACGTACAAGTTGTACACTAACCTTGTCGGTGAGAAAATCATCCAAGAACCGAAAAAATTCTTTGACTTTGTTAACTTGAAGCGTAAATCTAGCGGCTATCCATCGACTATGTTTAAAGGTATTGTCAATTCGCCCAACCCTCATGAAATCAGCAACTTATATGCGGATCATTTTAAGGAGGTCTTTTGTCAATCTACTACCCAATTTGAAGCCTCTTCTCCCACCTCAAATATTGTGGTGGATAGTATAAATTTAACGCAGGAAGAAATTTCTAATGCCATAAAAGAACTGGATTTATTTAAGAGACCTGGACCGGACCTTATTCCTACAAGCTTCCTGGTGCGATGTTTAGACCAACTACTTCTGCCGTTTTACATAATTTTTAAGGAATCACTGTCTTGTGGGACATTTCCTTCAGACTGGAAATCATCCCATCTAACACCAATTTACAAGAGTGTAGATAAAAGATCTGTTGAAAATAATAGAGGCTTAACAATTTTATCAGCCATTCCAAAACTTTTTGAAAAAATTATTTTTGATAAGCTAACAAATATAATCAACCCACGTCTAAATGAGCAGCAACACGGCTTCCGTAAGAGACGATCTACAACATCCAATCTCATGATCATGGTATCGGATGTTTTGATAAATATGGAAAAAGGGCACCAAATAGATGCTGTTTATACAGATTTCAGTAAAGCCTTCGATAGAGTTGATCACAGCATGCTAACATGTAAATTAAAAAAATTCGGTATTACGGGACCCATACTAAGTTGGCTAAAATCATATCTCGACGGCAGATCCCAGTATGTTAAATTCCAAGGAATTTTGCCAAAAAAATTGCAGTCTCCTCAGGAGTTCCGCAAGGCAGCCACCTTGGTCCTTTTCTTTTTAACATATTTATATCAGACTTGTCAGAAGTCCTGAACGATATCCCACACCTTATGTATGCAGATGATTTAAAAATGTACTATGCAATCAAATCAGAGATAGATGTAAATTTTTTACAGTCAAAACTGTTGTGTCTGGAGCAATGGTGTATCCAAAATAAACTGCATCTTAATGCCAATAAATGCAATGTTATAAGTTTTTCTCGTAAGAACAACATGGCACTACATTCCTACCACCTCAATAGTACCGAGCTTAAAAGAGTCAATCATGTAGTGGATCTTGAAGTAGTCTTGGATTGCAAGATGCTCTTTAATTTGCACTATGACAAAATTTTGTCCAGAGCCAGCAAACAGCTTGGTTTTATAAAAAGGCGAGCAAATGAATTCAAGAATATTTGGGTCACTACATCCTTATACTGTGCGTTAGTGCGGCCAATACTTGAATATGCCTGCATAATTTGGAGTCCGTCTTTCGATTCCCATAGCGAAATAATCGAGTCTATGTATATGTACAACCCCCGTGATTATAATAGCCTTCATTCATATGAATACAGACTCAGCCTTTTAAACTTGATGCCATTATCATCAAGAAGATCATTATTGGGCTCATGTTTCACATTCGATGTTATTAATGGTGCTATTGACAGTGAATATATTCCTAGTATGATATGCCTCAACGAACCAATAAGACGTACTAGGCATACTCGGCTGTTAACTGAATATCAGCACCAAGCTACATATGCAAACAATGAACCCATCAATCGATGCTGTAGAGAACTCAATAACGTTTCCGTATACTTCTCACCTTCCATGTCCAAATCTTCTTTCAAACAAGCCCTGTCTAAGTTCCTCGTTAACCAAAATTAGCTCAGGCTTAAGTTAAATTACCTGTATATAGTTACCCGTATGTATACCTTATTTAAGCATGCCCTCTCTATCCAAGTCTCTCTCTCTTCCTAGTTAATCCAGCCTTTTATCTTCTCTCTTTTCTTCTCCTCTTTCTAGTATGTAAGTACGTTTTACTCTTATTTTTCATTTTCTTTCTGCCCCTCCTTTTTGACGTGTTCGTGAAATCATGTAATTTAGGTGGGCGGACTACGCCCACTTCAATTCGTACATTTTTGAACACCAAAACAAGGAAAGGGGAGAAGAAATAAAATAAAAAAAATAAATTTAAATTAAGTTAGAATAAGTAAATTGCCTTGTTTGGCCAATAAATAAATAAATAAATAAATAAATAAATAAATAAATAAATAAATAAATAAATAAATAAATAAATATACTAGATTATTTTATTTGCAGAACTATGCAAACTTGGAATTTGTATTCACTTACCTATATTCATGCGACATGAAGAATGTTCCCCGAATGATACAGCCATTTGGATTTGTACGCTTGCCATTGAAAATCTTACGATAATGATCATAATTATTCAGGTTAACAGCACCGTCAAAAGTCAGCATTATTATTTGTGGTATCTTAAAGGAGAAAAGTGTATTATTTTTAAAAATATTCTGTTGACCAATTCTTTTAATATAATGACAGTTGGCTTTAATTTTGATGTTTTGTTCAATTTATCTTAACTTATCTCAATTTATCAGCTTAGAGAGGTCTTGAATTTGATTTTTGCTTTACATGATTCAGTTTTGTTTACATTTTGCTGCCAGTTGTTGAATGGTATTTTCAAATACAGATTTTTAGTATTTTTGGTACTTCGTCTAATGGACAACGTTCTCTTAGACATTCTCATATAACTTTCTAATGTTTACTCAAATCAATCTCTGTAAGCAATGCTAGTTAATGTCAACAACTTGCAGTGAATGGACGATCATTGCGTAAATAGTAATCATATTCGTCAAATATATGTTTATTTTGTAAAGGGTCCGCCAAATAACTTTTTTTTTTTTTTTTTGAAAATGTAAAAAAAAACTACTGAATATTTTCTCAAATTTCTTTTTTTATTTCCGGTTAATAATGGAAAATAATTTCATTCAAATGGCTGCCTCGGCTGGCCATGCAGTAGCCTACACGATCGGTCCAATTTTTAAGCACATTATCGATTGTGTGCAGCTGTATTTCACCAATGGCTTCACGAATATTGTCCTTTAAAGCGTCAATTGTCTCTGGCTTGTCGGCGAAGCACTTACCTTTGAGGGCACCCCACAAATAATAGTCCAACGGTGTCAAATCGCAGCTCCGAGGTGGCCAAACGACATCAGCTCTGAGGCTGATAATGCGATCTTCAAAAACTGTTGAAACCAAATGTTGCCAATATCCTCCTCTTCAATTTTTGTGAACAAAAATTCGTTCAACATGGCCCGATAACGATGGCCATTGACTGTAACGGCCACTCCTTGCTCATTTTCGAAGAAAAATGGCCCAGTTATGCCTCTGGACCAAAATCCGCACCAAACAGTGACTCAGTTTTGAATGCATCGGCTTTTCAATGTATGCGTGCGGGTTTTCTGTGCCCCAAATGCGACAATTTTGCTTGTTTACATACCCGCTAAGATCAAAATGAGCTTCACCTGAAAAGATGATTTTTTTGGCAAAATCGGCATCTTCTGTAAGTCGATCGCAGGCAATATTTCCCAGCGTTGTTCAAGCGTATACACAACCATATTTGTTCAGCGGAAGGATAAAACTAATTATCTGTCAAATCAGACATGTGCTAAGTGTTACCATTCACGAAATAAGCACTAGTTGAAAAAAAAACGTTAGATGGCGGACCCTGTATTTATTTATTGTAGAAATTATATAAGCATACAAGATAAGTTCTTTTAAATGCAACGATTAAAGTTACAATTGTGATTGCAATATTTTAAAAATTATGATTAAGGCAATATTATTTAAAAATTTTAATTCCTGAAATGTTCACGGTTTGATAGTGAATCTTGGTATGCAGGCACTTTGGGTTCAATTGGCAGTCACTAATATACATAAATGTTGCCACGTCTACTTCTACTGCTTTTTACAGTTTCTACAGTAGAAGACTAACATTTGGTAGACTAGTTCATATGATTACTGTCAGGAACTTTTAAAAAATGGGTGTGTTGCGCTTTATCTACGCCCACTTTTGAGTAATCATTATAATTTCTAAGCTGTACACGTTTTGATAGTGAAACTTGGTATGTAGGTGCAATGGGACGAAGTGGCGGTGACTATATATATATTTTTAAAAATTGTCACGCCTACTTTTCCACCCATCTATCTTTCTTGCTGACGTATGCACTGGAACACAAACATATAATATGCAAGGTTAGGTTAGGTAGAGGCGGCAGCCGGTGTACATACCATACACCAGCTCACTAAGACCAGATAGGTCCATTGTGATACCGCTGCACACAGGTATAATATGCGAAGCACGCAAAATAAATAATAATGCACATAACAAACATACCAACAAGAAGCTAACAAACAATATGCAGAGCCGACAACGCAATTAGTCAACAGAGACGCAACATATAAACACACGACTATAACATATAGTATACGAACATAAGGAAGGCATCACTAAGCAGCAACAAATTTGTTGAGTACTGATTTGATGATTTAATTCACAACAGGTTCTTTTACGCAAATAAATAAAGTGATATAAACAAGCCAATCAAGTCATCTTTCCTTCTATTTGGATGTTGCTCAACGACGTTTTGTGCATTGCACTGGCCTTGGTGTGAAATTGCTACTGGTTCTTCCATCAAAGTCTCATCATAGACCTATTAGAGCATTACTGCTTTTGCTGAAACTTAGGTGCGAATAACGTACTAGTTCATTCACCGGGTTCTCTGCGCAGGTCTTCTGCCACTGCTGTTTTCTGCATTGCACTGACTTGGGTGCGAATCAGCTGCTGATTCTTCCATCAAGGTCTCTGTTTTGGGTGCGAATCAGTAACGATACTTCCATAAAAGTCTCTGCGCAGGTCTTCTGCTTCTACTGTTTTACTTCAGTTACTGGTTCTTCCAACCAAGTCTCTGTGCCCACTGACTATCTGTCTATCGTTTTACTAATAGTTCATTCTTCTAGCATTCTTTTCAGAGTTTTGTACCAGCACCTCCAGCGATTTATTAAACTTCGACTACCTGACATCACCGATACCGATTACCCGAATTATTACACCGACTATCTGAGTCTTCATACCGACTAACCGTATTACCAGCGTCAGACCACCACACAGATTCACGCATAAAAGATTGCTTTACGACTTTGCTCTGCGGAAATAGTAGGTATAAATAATTATACTAACAACCAAGAAGATGTCAATAAAACTTAAGACTTGAATTGAAAACTAACTAAGTTTAGTGGATACTTCGTTTGATTCTGGGCAAACATTCCGCAGGCAAATGTTCAAAACTTAGACAAACTGGCAAAAAAAAAAAGCAAAATATGTTACATCTGTTCATAGAATAAACGCAGGATGACGAAATCTTAATGCAAGAAATGCGGAAAAGCGTCTGCGAATAGCACAAGTTCTTTCTTCAAGGAAAAATGAGTCATTAAATTAAAAGTCTTTATACCCCAGCGCGTACTGCGTAAGGGGTATATGAACTTTGTCATTCCGCTTGTAACGCCAATAAGGAGGCGTGACAGGTATAGAAAAGTATATATATTTTTGATCAACATCACCTCCTGGGTCGATTTCCGAGTATTCGTCTGTCTGTCCGTCTGTAATCACGATTACAGCAGTAATTTTAAAGTTAACGCAATGAAATTCAAAACATGGGCTTTTTTTTATCAAATAGAAAATAGAGATCAACTTCGAGAATGAGCCAAATCGGATGAAAACCACGCCTACCTTCCATACAAAGTGACTTTATTTTAACAGTAAAATCTCTTAAAAATCCACAAAATCTAATAAAATGCCTTAAAATTTTGCACAAATTTTGTACATAGGCTTTGATATATTATAGAAACTATCTCTGTGCTATTTGGCAAAATCGGATGAAAACCACGCCTACTTCCCATACAAAGTGGCTTTATTCTAAACGTAAACTCTCTTTAAAAGTACACAAAAATGAAAGAAATATCTTGAAATTTTACATATCAGCGTTGATATATAACATGAAATATCTCTTATATGATATTTTAAGACTTATATGATATTTACACAAATGATCGAGAACTGGACCTACATGTTTTACGCCGACTCCGAACGGCTTATGTTCTCAAGAAGCTTTTCATAGCAGTTTTTGCTCTCTGAGGTTTGCCTTTGTCTGAAGAGAGGTGACGACGGAACAGAAAAATTAATTCAATTGAAAAAATTTTCTTTGTCAGATGGAGGATTCGAACCTGGGTTCTCTGGCGTAAGAGTCACACACTCTACCCACTACGCCACGGCCGCCACCGGTCTATCCACTTATTTTAAAAATTATTAATATTAATTTGAAATATTGAAAATTTAATTAATAAATTTTTATTAAAAAAAAAATACTAATAAAACTTAATAAAAAAAAGAAAATCAAATTGTTAACAAAGTTGCATTTAATTTTAATGCTAAATAACCTTTTTTATTTCTAGCTCTTGCCTTTTTCTTGCACTTTATATGCAAATTTCAGTAAAAACGATTTTTTTGCATATTTTAGTTGAAAAGTATTCGTTTAAATTTTTTATTAAATTTTAATTTATTTTTAATAGACAAAGTAAATTAAAATATTTTTATCATTTCTGAATTTACTACTGGTTTTTAAAATTTTGTTTTTATTTGTTTTATAGTTTCAATAAATGATATCCCCTGATGATGGTACAAAGTCGCCTACGAAACGTTGCGAAAAATAATGTAAATTTTAATGATTTTATACAAAATAAACAAAACAGCGCAAACAAAAAACAAACAGTCATTATATATTAATGAAAAATTTCTATCAGTTTTAAAAAATATCCAAACTAATTTAAGCGTTGAACTCTATACTTTTAAAATACCACTATAAAAATACAATTTCCCTTTTATATCGCAATAATATTTTCCTATCTTCATAATAATAATTTATCTCCCAATGCGATTTTTATTTGAACTCTTCTGAATTGCATTCAATTCACTGGGCATTCATTCAAAATTGAAGTAAGGATGACGAACGACAATAAAAAAAAATCGTACGCCTCAACGCTCTTTTTTTTTTTTTTGTGGCCGCAGATTTATGCTATTCATCATCGTAATAAACGCGGTTGGTTGCATGCGCGGTCAGAGCGCGTTTATTTTGTGCAAAAGTGCAAGCTTTTAGGAACCATCACTATTTCCAACACCACTATCACAACCTGCTATAATCCATTGAACTTGGAGTGCTTTCAATAAATATTCTTTTTTTTTTTTTTTGTTCTATTTTTAACGATTATTCCTATCGAAGTTTGTCGTAGGATTTTAGAAGTAAATTTATTGGTTGCTGTTTGTGTTGCCATTTAGTGGTACCCAACTAGGACGTAAGATCATCATCATAGAATGAATGCAAGGATATTTTTATCTGTTTCTTTTACTTTTGTTTTATTTTTATTTTGTGTGATTTTAATATCGTTGTTGTTTTCATCATTGTTGTTGTTGTTGTTGTTATTGTTGCTGCTGCAACTTAAATTGCTTTTACTGGAATTGCATTAATCGATGATACTTTTCTTGTTTCATTTTATTTTATTATTATGAAATCGATTCGGTAAATATTGCTCTTAAGTATTATTGAAAATGGAAGTGCTCGATTTTTTAATGGAATTGATTTAAAATAAGAGCAAAATAGAGAAACACACAACTTCAAATACCAAGCGACACACAGCAACCAGTTGGAGATAGAGTAAAAAAGTGCGATAAAATTTCTGGCGGAAATAAAATAAGAATTTAATTTTATTATAAATACTTTGAAATTTAAAGTTCATACTCTGCAATGAGAACTGTTACCCAAAGTATTAAAAAATGTTTTCTTTATACACAAAAAAAAAAAAAGAGAAAAATATAAATCTCTTCTTTGTGATGGCCGTGGCTGAACGGTTAAGTGGGCTAAGGAGAATGAAGGTTCAAATACCTTGTGACACAGAATGTTTTTAATACTGAACCGAATTTTGATTGACTGATTGAATTGACCCCTCTGCAGACAGTTGCAAGCTTTAGAAAGTACAAAAAACAGCTTCTTCAGAACTTGAACCATTCGGAGTCGGCATGAAACTTGAGCTTATAGATCCAGATCATTTGTGCTGAAAATTCCATTAATTTAAGAAAAATTTTAAAATTGGGGAAGAAGACAAATAGTTTTGTTTTTTTATTTCCAAAATATCTTTTCTCATATCTTAATGGTCCAGCTCTTTAATTTTTATAATTGTGGTGTTAAAACTAATAATAGCCCATAATGGTCAGCATGATGTCCTCTTTAAGAAATGTGCCATCGTTACTCTGATAACTTTTTATTCTGTCTGGTTAAGCTGTGCGTTGCATTCAACTGCTCTAAATCCATTTTATAATTACCGGAATTTCTTTAGAGGATGTTGATATGGCATCAAACTTTAGAAGAAATATAAAATAATGGCTTTAGAATTCCTCTTCATCATCATGTTATTGCAATAATTCCTTCAGTTATATTTCAAATGTTTTTTTTTTTTCAATTTATACTATGGTTCGCTTTGTTCACATACAAGTCATTAACATACACAACAGTTTTGCCTTTAACTTGTTAATTTCACCTGCCGATTTGGCAGTAGCAGTCTGTCCAAACCACAAATCCTTTCAAGTGACGCAGTTTTGTGTTCACTTCATTTCAAATGCGATTTCCATCAAAATTTACCACATATTTGCGGAATATTAGGATGCAATTAATTTAGGTTATGAATTTTCGCCTTAGTTGAATACGTTGCAAAATCCGTTGCAATTTCAATTAGTTGCATTAAACAGATGAGGCCACAACTTCCAATTTGCTTAAAATTCGCTTTTGTGCCCCTGGTAATGACATCATTCAACGTAAGTTGCAATTATTTTAATTAGCCTGCTTATTTTATGTGAGGGTGTGGATGTGTTTGCGCTAATATTGTATAAACTTGTTCCTACGAATATGAATTTTCTATGTAATAAGAATACAAGACCTGAAATAAAATAAACAAAAAAATACATAAAAAAAAAATATTTATATTGTTTCGAAACGAACAGAAATTTCGTTGATTGGTAATATGAGCGCACTTTATTAGATTTTATATGATTACATTGCTTGTACCTGCGTAATAATATTTTTTTGACTATTTTTTCTTTTGTTCGTTACCAAGGAAGATCTAATTATAAATATTAAATCGTACACACAAAAGAACGCACGCGTAAGCATAACAGAAGTTGTTATGAAATTTCTAATAAAAATATAATTTTTCAATTCCTTGAAAATAAATAATACAGTTAGATATGTAAGCAAGTAATGCAGCTTAAAAGTTGATTAATAAACAAAATATATGTACACATTTTGAATTATTTAAGTCACTGTGACATTATAACTGAACTGTTTAAGGTATCGGATCTTCAACAGCAGTATGGCCAGCTATTGCAACACAACTTCAAAGTGAGTATTATATCCATACTAAATACTATTTACTAGTTATAGTGCAACAAAATAACACTTTCTAAACTCACTAAAGTCTCCAGTGATAGTGAAGAGATGTTTCATTAAGCTGGTAAAAAAATAGAAAAAAGTATAATTTTTTCAATATATTTAGTGCTAGTGAAATGCTAAGTGCACTCAGCATTTAGTGCACTACCTCCAACTCTGCTTGAAATGCATTTTTTTATTCATCATATGCCAATGGTCCTCTAATTTATGGATCCCATTTAATTCAGTATTATGGTAGTAGAACCAAGTCCAGTGGCGTAACGATCAAAACTGGCGTCCGGGGAAAATACATTTTTGAAGCCCCCACCCAGCGAAAACCCAAAAAAAAAAGACCCGATAACAAACTAGTAATATAATAGAGTTAGTTCAAAAGATATTATTTACTTAACATATCAATATAATGTTTCAAAAAACATAGTTTTGAAACAATAAAGAAAATTTGATATATAATATATATACATGTATATATATTTACAGGGTGTCCCGCAATTGAGTGCAACTATTTATGGTGCTGAAAGGTTATGTCAAGCTGAGCAAAAAATCGTATGGGAGGGAGGGAGTCTTTTTTCACATTCTTAGGAGCTACAAGGTTAATTAATATTTCATGACTTTGATTCACGTTATTGTTTCTAGCAGAAAAACTAACTTTCATAAAACTTATTTTAATAGCTCATTTGGCAATGAAATCACCTTACCAATGGTATATCAACAAACCCCACCAACTTGACCATTACCGAGCTGTGATCGTGTGAAGAAGAAATCAATTGGTTGAAATTACCAAATTTCAAATTTGAGTGCAAATTTCTCAGAATTTCGCGTAATAAATGAAATTTTTTTTTTAGATCAATTTTGTAAATTATTCAATTTTCTTTTCAATGACACCAAAAACGTAAGCATATCTTAAAAAATAAAAAAGTTGGCTGTACTAAAAAATTATACTTATTAGAAAATAATGATATATAATGATATTACAATTAGTTATGCAGTAGATAATAGCATTGTATAGGCAGGCCATACGCCAGAGTATCCAGGTTCGAATCCCCATCTGACACAGAAAGCTTTTGCAATTGAATTCATTTTTCTATTCGGCCGTCACCTCTCTGCAGACAATGTCATACCTCAGAGAGTAAAAACTGCCATGAGAACATACGCCGTTCGGAGTCGGCATAAAGCCAGTAAAGGTAGGTCCAGTTCTCGATCATTTGTGTTCAAACATTTCACAACACAATTGATCATAAGAAGCTCGGTCAAAGTCCTTTCAAGGGCTGAAATGGCAATTCCGTTTTTTTTTTTTTTTTTTGTTTTGTATAGGTATATTCTTAAATGAATGGCACAAAAATATGTTGTAAAAATAATAAAAATTTAAATTTTCACTTTGTTGCCGTACATATATATCGCTCGTTTTCGTTTGAGTTAATAACGCAGAACTTGTGTATTACCATGGGTAATATTGTGTCTATTTGTGGTGACGATATCTTCTTTACTTTTCGCGTGACGACAGAATATGTAATTACTTAACCTCAATATATTTTTAATTTACACACATAAGAAATGGAAAAACGTAATTTTTTTTGTCTGTGTCAGTGTATATGGATCAAAATATTTGATATATAGAAGTATATTTGGTATAATGGTTATATCTTGGAAAGGTGGATCCATTTCCTAAATCCGATTTAAACCTTAAATGTTTCTCCTGAAAAATCTGATTTTTTGAGTTGTGACGTTATTGAAGAAAACGTGGCGTCCAGGGTATGTTTGCCCCCTTTGCATCCCCGTCGCTTCGCCACTGAACAATTCCCATTAATAGTGATCAATCGACGTATTAAATCCTTTTTATCCTTCTTAAAACGCTCCAAGTGTTACTCAAAAAGTCTCATTCGAATGTGTTTTTATTTCATTTTTAGTGAATGCGGCACCTAATGTGCACACACCTTTTTGAAACCAAAAACTTGACTGAAAATATGGCTCAATGTTGCCTGTTCAACCCTGCCTAATGTTTAAGCCGTCGACTAAACTCTCTCAGTCAATCGACGATCTTCCAAAACCATATCCTGTATTTTTGTTATAATGTTTGGTGTTGCTGCACTTTTTGGACGAATTTCATGAATTTCTCTTGGTTGTACACCTTTTAAAAGTAAAAATTCAATCACTGCACGGTACTAGATTTTTTTTCATATTGAAAATAAAACACTGTGCCGCATCTACGAGTACTTTAAACAGCTGTAAATATAAGACTGAGTTGTCAGATCAACATGCCACTTTACGCGTGTTCATAAGAAAGTATAACCATTTTTAGAAAAATAAAATGACGGACGTACTATTATCATATATGTTCTAAGAACTTATTGAAGAAACTAGTATCGATGTGGGAAGACAAAACAAAAAAAAAGCATTTCAAGCCAAAAAAATATTTTTTTTTGATTTCTACGAGTATTCTAGAAAGTTCTTGGAAAATCTGTAAGTATTAATGTGATGTAAGTATTAATTAATAACTTTGAAAGTAATAAGCAGGATATATTGAAATAAAAACAAATTATGTTGATCGTTTTTAAAAATGTGGTAATATATCAGAGTTTGTGTGGTTTTGATAAAAAAAAAAAAAATAAAAACTACACTATAAACTAGAAAACATTTCTTTTTGACGGATGGCTTACACATCTGTAACTAATACCTGGTACGTTTTTGTAATTAGTTTTGAAATACATTTAAGAAACAGGCCCGTTGAAATGGGAGATTTTAGGGGTTAAACTCCTCTTTAGGGTTTAGAAAGTATACAAAAATAAAATATTAGCATTAATGAATGTATAAATAATGTATAAATAAATAAATTTCATCTCTACCATAGTTTTTAGGTTGCGCCATATTTTCATTATTTCTCAGGATTCAAGTTTGCTCATATTGTTCACATCTTTTAATATTCAAGTTTTGAGCAAATTTTCCTGGTTAATCTCTATCACTTTAAAAACCTTTTATTTGTTTTATTTTTATATTGATGCATTGCAAAAGAGCCAATTTTTGTGAATTTTGGTTGCATCCTCTAGCACTAAGGGTGTGATATGTTTCAAAATATTTTTTTTGGGCTGTTTTTAGAGAATGTCAAAAAATTAATTTAATTGAGGACCGATTGTCTTGTTTTTGCAGACTAAGAGCGTTTTTTTTTGCTCTTTGGTTTTTAGTGCTATTCACGCGTATTTCGTTACTTGTATTAAAGTCGAACATGGTCTTTGTTTATACGAACACCGCACTCAGAGTTTCTTTGGAACCATTGTCCTTCATTTCAGAGCATATTTTAAAGTATATTGGATCAATCGATGAGTATTTTGGCGCTGGACCCAATGGAGTTCCTTAACAGAATGTGGCTCTGTTTTAAGTCAATCACTTTTCTTATTATTACCAAAGTTATTTTCCACTTTTTTGGAAGAAATCATTGATAAGTCCTATTTATAAAAAAGGTTACATGAATGATGTCATTAACTATAGGCCTGTCGTTAAGCTCTTACGTATTCCAAAACTTTTTTGCAGATCGTGTATGATCGGGTAAAAATTCACTGTATTGAAGTCATTTCAATGGGTTTTTATTTACAGATCCACTGTGTGTAATCTTTTCAATTTTGGAACATTCTGCTTTAATTCAATTGTTTCTGGTAATCAAGTTGACTCTGCTTACATTGGCTTTGGTAAATCATTTGCTTAAGTACTATAAAATTTAATTTTACTGTAACTGAAATTAATTAGATTTTTGCAATATTTTGTGAACTGGACTTAATCGCATTTGATGGATCGATCTTTTCAAATACGTTTCCGAGACATATTTTATTCTGAATTTATTGCTGAATCAGGTGTTCCTCAGGTGAGCCACCTTGATCCATTTCTGTTTATTTTAGCAATTACATTATATGAAAGTATATGAATGATCATTAATGGCAATGATATGAAAATATTCAGAACGGTTAATTCTAAAGGCGATTCAGATATACTCCAGATTTATAAAATTTGCCAGATTTATAAAACGCTGGGCCAAAGTGTGACAACTTGAATAGCATGATAATTACACAACATTGCATTATGCAATTGTGCATCCTCACTAAGAGTGTGGAAGTCAACCTTGGTCCCCAAGTTCCAATATGCATGTTGATCGAATGGGAAGAATCTAAATACGTGTTGTTCGATTTACTCATAAGGGGCTTAAGTGGAACTGGTATTATGGAGCTTCTTCCTTATGAGGATTGTTTGAAATTATGTAAAATACAGTCTTTATGTAAACGAAATTAATAAAAAAAAAACACAGGTGCGTCGTTGGACACACGAGAGAAGCGAAGCTTTTTCGCAGTTACATAGATTTGATTTGAAAATTATAAAATTTTTTTCTTTTTAATAAATTAAATTTTAAATTCAAAAATTTAAAATAACATAAAATTTATTACATATATTCAGAAAACATATTTACTGCTTATTTTTTATTGTTGAATGCCAAATTTAAGTGTAAATTATTATCTAGAGATTGCATCAACTTTTCTAAATCTCTGGCATGTGTTAACAGAGTTATTTCACTTAAAAACATGAAGAAAAAAAACTCTGTTAACCTCTGTTAACACAGAGTTAATGCAATCTCTAGATAATAATTTATACTCTATGCATATACAGGCATATAGTGCCAGCGACTCTCCATTTTAACTCTCCACACATGGTTGTGAACTTGGCTGCACTGAACAAATTTTTTCCTTCAACAGCTTACTGCGTAGCGAAAAATCTGTCGAAAATTTTTCAGATTCCACTCCAAGCAAATCACAGAGGATTAAAAAACTTCGCTTCAAAAATATATATTAAAGAACGCACACGAAACAAAATTTAACAAACATTTTAGATACCTTGCCGATTTCATGCATGCGTTTGTTAATTCCATATTTATTGATATCATCTATTTTTTTGACGCGTAAAACATAGAGTGTAATTTATTATCTAGAGATTGCATCAACTCTGCTAACAGTGTTAACAGAGTTATTTCACTTAAAAACATGAAGAAAAAACACTCTGTTAACCTCTGTTAACACATGCCAGAGATTTAGCAGAGTTGATGCAATCTCTACATAATAATTTATACTCTATGCCAACAACACCACAAACGCATTCACAATACAAACACACCGATGCTGGAGACACCTTGTGGCAAATAAAAGCAAATTTTTGTAGCATAGCAAATACACAATCCTCTATCTATTGATAGATGGTGACGATCTACTGCAGCATAGCTTCTGTTATAACTAACATTAAATTAATAACCTTTTTTCACAGGTCTTTGTGGCCTAGTGGGTAGTGTGTTGGGTTACCGTTAAAAACGGCACGGGTTCGATCCCCACGGGAACCAAAACATATTTTTAGTATTTAATATTAAAGTATTAAATTTTTTTGTTGTAATAAGCGCTAGCAACAAAGAAACCATCAAAATTCCAAGAAAAAATCTGTCGAAAATTTTTCAGATTTCACTCTAAGCAAATCACAGAACGAGGAGTAAAAAGCTTCGCTTCAAAAATTTAAACACTTTTTCGATTGCTCTTACTCACAAAACTTTATTATAGGAAAATTTAACAACTTTTACTTTCTTATTAAATGCTGTTAATCATTAGAAAGAAAAATATTTAAGTATCCATAAAATTGTATCTGCTTAGAATTTTTCCATAAGCTAGTAAAAAATCTTTACTAAAATTCACCGTCCAATTTTCTCTTCACTTCTTAGACATCAAAGCTGTTGTTTTGGTTTTTCTTGGCATTTCTATTTGTATGTAATGAACAAACCCAGCCCATGGTATAATGATTTGCATGATAGGAGTGACAGTTCTGTTTGCGATTTGGAGTTGTCAAAAACACATTGAAAAGAGAAAACGAAGAAGCAGCAAAACAGATGAAAAGTTAAACTTTGTATTGATTTGACAACTGCCGATCGCCGCTCGTGAGAAAAAAGGTGGTTGTCAAGGCTACCTTGTAAATTATTGTATCATGACCCAGCCAGCATTTTGTATCGCGGAAGAGCTGAAAGCGAATATTCTTCAAGAAAGATTTTTCGCCGGCGAGCTCGCTATTTTATCGCTTTCTGCTCTCTCGGGGGAGAAAAAAGTACATCGTGGCGAAATCTTCTAGAAGAGCAGAAAATGATTCTTACTGAGGAGCAGAAAAAGAGTCTTCTTATTGAGTAGAAATTTTTGAAATGCTTCAATGATCAAAAATGTTTCACCCAGAAGTAACGATAGCGAATCGCTTACTTTTCGTGCAAAGAGAATCTCGCCTAAATATCTTCCAAAAATATTCGCAAAAGTATCGCGAACAATTTATTTTTCAAATGTTGGTTGGGAATAGATATATAAACAAATCTCCATACTTTCCATATATTTCTGTTTGCATGAGAAGTATAAATATTTGTGTGTATATTTTTAGCAATGACACCTTTAACGGTTACTTGAGACTGCGATAATTTCCGTTGCAGCTGGCTAGCTACAACGTAACCAGCGTTACTAGGAGAATAAATCTTTTTTAAATGAAAGTCAAGCACAAAATGCCAACAATATTTTATTTATAGCTTTCAAAAATTTCCACACTAAAACCAGCAAGGAAACGAACTCAACTCACCTTCTCAGCTTCTAAGCCACCAGGTATCTGGGTGCCATCCTTTGAGCAGAAACAGTAGGGCAGTTGACACTGTTCAGTATCGCATCGTTGTGCTTGATCCGCTGGAGCGTCTGTTACTGGGGTAGGAGCTGTTTAAAGGAAAAAAAAAGGAAATTAAAAGTTTTGAAGCGATAGATATTCATTGAATTGTTGGAATGGGGTACAAAATTTAGTTATACCAAGAAAATCAAAGTCATTGTTCAGATTTTAAAATTTAAAAGGAATAGGAATTATTACACACAATAAATTATTCATATTGACACATGTATTACTTTCCTTGCTTAATAATTTACTTAAATCAACAAGTTGCATCAGGCTAAACAAATTGAATTCAACTCAATTCAATCCAATCCAATCCAGTATGAAGTTTCAAATCAAAATGACAAAATATTAGAATTGATTGATTTCGATCAACAGAAAATAAAACAAAGAAGAAGAAAAAAAAAAAATTGTTTTTTTGTGATAAAAGTTTTCCGTTTTGTTTTGTTTTGTTTTGTTTTCAGACAAACATCGAAATGTGCTTTTCGTGCTTTAGTAATTTTCAATCAATTGCTGAGTGAACAAAGCAATATCTTGAATAATGCATGAGCAGCAGGCAGCAAGCAATGGCGGCAGTTCAGGAGCTAAAGGAACACCGCAGTCAAAGCAGCAAGAAAGCGTACGATACATGTATGTATATCAACCTGTTTTCTGATAAGGTTTCATTACTGAATCTCAAGTGAAATCCTTGTGATTAAATGATGTGCTGATGATGGGTGAGACGATTCCTAGTGAGTGGCATCTTTAAAAAGTGCATATTAAGAGCTTTGATAAAATACTCTTACAAAGGTCATGTAATTAAAACTTAGTAGCAATTATATAATCCATACCAAAATTTTTTATTTTATTTAGGTAAGTTTAAAAAAAGCAGTATAATATTTAAGAACTAAAACGAATAATTAAGGCCTAACTATAATAGACACATGGTGACATACTCTAATGCCAAAAACTAAATGGAAAGTTAGTCGGCTGTTGTCAAAATAAAAATAATATAAAAAAAATAAACAATCGCAGCCTGTGCTGTTTGGGTTCAATAATTTCTTCAATAAAGGTAGAACCAAGTTATTCGTAAGTAAACAAAAGCAAGAGCAAAAGTACCTACATGCTCGGCATTGTATGGAGCCGTCCAAGTTTTGCGTAAGCATTTGTTTCGTTCAGTTTCTCAATTTTCATTTACTTTTGAAAACTTGAGTGAGAGCGCTCGACTCCGTAGTTTGCTAAGCAGAATAGGGTTACAAGCTGTATTATAATTTATTTGAATTTTGATTACACCAAATTATAAATATCAGTCATTGGAATATTTTGAAAATTTATATTTTAGGCAATCTTAGCACAACTGCGTACATTTCGCTGTGAAATTCAGCCTTTTTTTAAACTTAATAAATGTATATACTCTCCCAACATAATTTTTATAAAAAGAGTAGGCAACCCTTTTCGAAAAAAACCAAATAATTTTAACTTGTCAATTTATTTCAATTGATTTATGTTGAAATTTTTTTCTAGTGCTTACTTTGCTTTTTGTTGAATAGATGACAGTGTTTTTTCGAGTTTTGTTCGTGCTTAATCATACTTATCGTTAACTACGATGGCGCAAACAAGTTATGCGTAAGCAAACAAAAGTATAAGAGAGAAGTTAATGATAAGTATGATTAAGCACGAACAAAACTCGAAAAAATACTGTCATATATTCAACAAGAAGCAAAGTAAGCACTAGAAAAAACTTCAACATGAATCAATTCAAATATATTGACAAGCAAAAATTTTTAAGTTTTTTTTTCGAAAGGGTTGCCAACACTTTTTATTAAAATAATGTTGAGAGTGTACATAAATTTATAAAGCTTTAAAAAGGTTGAATTCCACAGCTAAAAGTACACAGTTTTGCTAAGATTGCTTAAAATATAAATTTTCAAAAAATTCCTATGACTTAAATTAGTTATTTGTTGTAAGAAATAGCCAATAAAAATTAAAATTATTTGTAATACAGCCTGCAACCCTATTCTGCTTAGCAAACTACGAAGTCGAGCGCTCCCACTCAAGTTTTCAAAAGTAAACGAAAATTGAGAAACTTAACGAATCAAATGCTTACGCAAAACTTGGACGGCTCCATACAATGCCGTACAAGTATGTAATTTTGCTCTATGGCTTTTGTTTGCTTACGCACAACTTGGTTCTGACTTATATTAGAACAAAAAATTTGTTATAGTCAGTTACTTAACAGGGTACATATGACAAATTAACTTCTTGAGAGAATGGATTAAATATATATTCCATAACTTAATTGTAACCAGAGAATATGGAGGAGGTGGTAGTGGTGTTGAAGTGAAAATGGACATATCGGCGTTCGGGTCTGTTATCATATAATTAGTTAAGCGAATTATCCTAGATATAGGCTCATCGCATCCATATCCGGTGAGGTAAAGTTGTGCGGTGAGTTGTAATAGAGTTACAGAGTTCCGGTTGTGTGGATTGGTATTAAGGGGGAGTCAACATGTCTCTCAAAATCCATTTTTTTACCATTATCTTGATTACTTTGGTCGACAGTTTGCTAAGAAGTCGGACAAGCATGTAGAATGCTACCACCAAGTTGCCGCCCCATTAGAAATAAGGTAATATGATTTATTCTTGCCAAATTGTTGCCAAAATTTGCAATTGTTGCAAAAACCAATTCCAAGCAAACTGTAACTCGCAGATATGAAAAATAATGCATGTCAATTTGTTGGTGAAGCAAGAATATGCATATGTAAGATGAAGAAAATCGTGGGAATATTTACAACTGGAAGTGAATTCAGACACAGATTTATATCGCGACTACAACTCACAGTGGCTCAGCGGCTATAGAGGTGCAGTCAAAAATCTATAACTTGGAAAGTACAATTCCACCCCTCCACCCCTCCACCATCAATCCCTCGAAACTTTCAAGTGCTCAACATGCGTACAGCAAGGGTAAATCCACAGACACTGCCCTCTACTCCCTAGTCTCGACTATCGAAAGGTCACTCTCAATTAAGGAATATACGCTAGTAGCATTCCTGGACATTGAGGGTGCATTCAATAACGTCCTTCCGAGCGCCATCACCCTGGCATTGACGGATCTGGGAGTCAGGGCATCCCTAGTTTCGATCATCGGTCAATTGCTTACCAGCAGGGCAGTTAGCTCGGAACTAGGAGGCTCCTCGGTTCGCAGGTACGTCAACAGAGGTAACCCTCAGGGAGGGGTCCTCTCTCCACTCTTATGGGTCGTAACGATCAACCAGATGCTACGACGCATGGAAGAGGATGGCCACCAGGTAACAGCGTACGCAGACGACGTCTCTATCGTCATACGTGGTAAATTCCCGCAAACACTCTGCAACATCATGGAGTCAGTGCTTTGGTCGCTATCCAGATGGGCTGGAATCTGCGGACTCAGATTAAGCCCGGCAAAGACGGAACTGGTTCTATTTACCAGGAGATACAAAACCCCTATAGTAACATACCCGAAACTGAACAAAGTCAGGCTTAACTTCAGCAACAGCGCAAAGTTTCTGGGAGTGATCCTAGACAGGAAGCTTCTATGGAATGAGAATACTGAGGAACGCATTAAGAAGGCAAACATAGCCGTCTTCACTTGCAAGAAACCAATAGGCAAGAAATGGGGATTTTCTTCCATCATAGTCCGCTGGATTTACACTGCTATCGTCCGACCAATTATACTCCATGGAGTGATTGTCTGGTGGCAGGCCACTCGTAAGTCTTCCGTACTAAATAAGCTTCTCAAAGTACAGAGATGTGCAGAACTATGTATAACAAGAGCCTTGCGGTCTACTCCTACGGATGCGTTAAATTAAATTGCCATCGAAGGTGCTAGTATCACAGCTCGGAGGCTAAAAGAGCCTGGATCCTGTTTCGGAGATGGTAACGGACACTCAGAGATACTGGCCTCGGCCACTATTCCTTCCAACATAGACTACCGCACACCACAGGTAATGTTTGATAAAAATATAATGTCCGCATTCCTACACGACAAGAATGGGAAAGTAGGCCTCACTATATGGAGGGGGCCATAAACATATTTACTGACGGCTCTAAGCTCGAAGGGTGAGTGGGTGAGGGAGTCTTTTCCCCGGTCCTGGGGATTGAGACCTCATTCCGGCTACCCGATCACTGCAGCGTCTACCAAGCGGAGGCCTTAGCCATCAAGGAAGCAGCACAGCACCTCAACCAGCTGAGCACCTCAGGGAAGGCTATATATACATTTTCTCGGACAGTCAAGCGACGCTAAAAGCATTATGCTCCTATACCCAAAACTCTAAATCTCTTGCTGCATGCCGCAAATCTCTCATCGAGATGGCTGAGCAATTCAGGATCCACCTTGTATGGGTGCCTGGGCACCGAGACATAGAAGGCAATTGTAAAGCTGACGAACTGGCTAGAAGGGGTACGACCGCCGCTAGCCTTCCAGAAAAGGATGGGGTAGGTATACCCTTGGCCACCTTTAAGCTCCAGTCCAGGCGAAACACGTTGCGCCAGTCCAATGAGCGGTGGTGTAACCTTTTCACCTGTGCCGCAGCCAGATTTACCTTACCTTCCTACGACAGCAATGGCACCTCCTCCCTACTGGGACTCGGAAGACCGAATCTCTCTGTTCTGGTAGGGGTACTCACCGGACACTGCTTGATAGGAACTCACGTTCTTCGTCTAGGCTGTGAAGCCAATGACTTCTGCAGAAGCTGCAGATATGATGAGGAGGAGGAAACCGTACAACACTTTCTCTGCCACTGCTCCGCTCTAAGTAGAAGGAGACTAAATACCCTCAGTCTACCCCTCTTTCACAATCTTGCTTCAATCTCAAAGATAGATCCAAAGAAAATCGACAGATTCATTAAGTCCACGGGATGGTTCAACGGAGACAGGACTCTTATAACACCAAGTAAAAGGAGATTATATGGTATCACAAGGGGACTATATTGGCCTAAGTACACGAGACGGGCAGCCGTCTCAACCATACTAACCTAACCTAACCCAAAGTACAATTGATACGGCTTTGAAATTTAGTGGACATTTTTTAGTGAAATTTTTTATTTACATCTGTAAATCTGTAAATTATTGTAACTTCTATAAGGCTTAGAAATTACACAAAAACAGCCACATTTTCAATCTTCGGCTAGGCAATTGCAGTTCGTTTATTTTTACCATAATAGTTTATGAATGCTAGATAACCCATATTATTGAGAATTCAAAAAGTTTAGTTTTTAGAAAATGTAAACAATAAGGTACAATATTTATCAACAAATACACCCATATATGACTTAAATTGAATTTATTCCAAGCCAAGTAAACCTGCAGTTGATTTTAATAGTAAACTCTTTTTTTTGTAAGGCGATTTTCTCTTGTTAGATATCAGAGGGTCTGAACTTCAAAGGAAATGATTGAAGAGGTCTATATTTGACAAAATACGTAATGATTTCGAGTATGCTTAAGCCGTAACAGTTTGACGTCTTTGTTTTTTGATTCAGCTGCTTCTTCAGAAAGTTTCCCAATTGACAGCAATGCATTTTAATAAAAACTGCTTTGATCTTCTTCGTTTCTTATTATTCTTTGCTTCCCTATCATTGAGCCAGTTGCAGACTACCAATGTTCAAAAACAAAGTTTCCAGAAAAACTGCACTTTAAAGAAGAGCATGCAATTTTAATAAGCTCAATATTTCAATACGCAGTTACAAAAATTTTAATGTGCTGTTATTATAGTTACCTACCAAAATTACCACAGAAATTTTGTTTTTCTCATATTTGAATTTTAAAACTATCACAAAAATTCCCATTGTAATTTTTTAATTGATAGTTACTACAACATTTAAAAGACACCATAAAAATACCATAGAAATTAAAAAAAACCTCAAAAATACCACAGGTAATAAAAATAATTTTTCATATTAACGTAAAAGTCGCAAGAGTACACTCAGGGAATTAATAAATTTCGTATATAGATGCCATGGAAAAGTTGAGGCTTTAATAGCATTTTAGAGTTATTATATAAAAAAAGAAGTTGTCTTGACCGAAAGGTTATTGCAAGGACCTTGTAAGAGCTCTCACAACCGTAGTTAAATCTGTAATGAACACCAAAAAAAAAAAACCGAATAATTTTTCTAAGTCTTTCGAAAATAAGAGCTGTGCTTACAGTTGTGATTCATTCAGTATTGTGGCTACTACAACTTCTTTTCAATTCTTGCGTCTTATGTAACTTTAATTCGGCTATTGTAAGCTCAATACTGTTTTGACGCCTTCGATTCGGTTACTCAAACCACATAGAGAAAAATAACTCCATTTAAGTTTTGACACGCTGCGATGTGCTTGTTGAAAAAAGTGAAAAACAATCTGAAAGTATTATTATTTTTAATTTTATAAAACAAAGTGCAATTGAAACAAACGCTGTAAGTACAAATTAGATTTGGTAAGTTATAAATTAATCGGGTAAAATTAATAAAAGTTGTGCTTTGTACAGTTTTTGAACTTCTTTCATAGTCTGCACAATTCGACAATCAAAGCCAAATTCCTCTCACAAATGAAGGTTTTAACAACTTCTTGTGAGGTTGTCAAGCCTCCACAATTCGGCTATCAACACCGAATTACTCTCACCATTGAATGTTGCAACAACTTTGTGTGAGGTTGTCATAACCATATATAATGAACCTTTTGAGGGAATATTACGGCTAGCAGAAGCGTTGTTTTGATAGCATCGCCAGTTCCGTGAGTGTTGGAAGCCAAAATAACTCTTGTTATTCAAGGAATATCGGCCGATATGCTCAAAAGAGTTGTCGAAAATTGGACCCACAGATTGGACCATTTTAGAGTTAGTCGTAGGCAACATTTGAAGGAAATAATTTTTGAACATTGAGTTGTAGGAACCGAACTATCATTCCAAATAAGGATTTGCATCAATACATTGATTTTTATGTATTTTATTTAGAAAACAAAGTAGGAAGCTCTTATTGGATCAACCTTTACTTGTACCAGATATGGAGGGTTGCGTAGATCTTTTGCGAAATTTGTCTATTTTATATTTACTCAAATCCAAAAGCAAAATAAACACTTGCGTACTTGGTAATGTCGTTCTGCGTGCGATATGCGTGCATCTTGAGTGCCGGACGACACATGCCATAGTCTTCACAAAGTGCCAGATGAATGTCCCCCCTAATCAATCCAAAATTTTCTCAAAAATTAGCAATTTACAAAACTTATGTAAAATGTGTTTACACATTTTCAGGAGAAAAAATACAAAAGTGAGTGTAATATTTTGAAGAAGTAACCTTAAATATTTAGTCACGCGCAATGGTTCGATTATTTAATACTTAGCTAAGTAGGTACTGACTTAATTTTAAAATCTGCGTCGCACTGTGGCTCAAGAATTAAATACATTGGCCAAAATATCTAGTTTTTGTAGTAACCGATTTAAAAACTGTTTGCGCCATTTTGTAGTAAATATATCCAAAGTTAGGTTGCCAATAATTTAGGTCAAAAAATCTAAAATTGTGGGCGTGATATGCGGTTAAACACAACTGTTTTTGCTAATTTAAGACAAAGGTGGTTTTTTTTATTTTTTCATTGAAAATAAATGGCCATTTCTCACAAACTATAATCAATAGAGGGTTGGACTATTGTCGTTAAATTATTGTATGAGCTTGTAGCTGTACTATTTATATATTGGGTCTTACGAAATGTTTTCAAAACGACTGTTTTTTGTATAAATTTTAACTTTAGTGGAATAGAACTTCTAAGGATCAAAACGAATCAAAAAATTTAAGCATCCAGTTAAAGGTGATAGTCTCCTCTTTCACCCCATATGCACTTTTATATCCCCCACGATCCCCCCGTATAAACTTTTTTCCTTTACTAAAACTACTCACACTAATATTCGAATGACGAAATATTCGAATTTAAACGCATCCCTATAAGTATGTTATGATGTATTCTATTTGAATTGTAGGTATTTGATTGCATGCAGCAATTGAAAGGATCTTTCAGTTTTATTTACCCTTTTTATTCCAACTCTATAAGACTTAGATAAAGAAGCGAAAGAGCTACTACAGGACGAAAATAATTCAGAACTGAGTATCGAATATTTGCAAGCAATATTCCACCCAAATAAATAAAAAAATATGATTTTTCTTGTTTTAGAAAGATGTACAGGGTGTCCAGCAATTGAGTGCAACTATTTACGGAGCTGAAAGGTTATGTTGAGCTGAGCAAAAAATCGTATGGGAGTGGGGGTCTATTTTCACATTCTTAGGAGCTACAGGGTTAATTAATATTTCACTACTTTGATTCACGTTATTGTTTCTAGCAGAGAAACTAGCTCACATAAAACTTATTTTGATTGCTCAAACTAAAAAAAGCTTAAAGGCAATAAAATTATCTTTCTAACGGTATATCAACAAGCCCCACTAACTTAACCGTTCCCGATCTGTGATCGTGTGAAGATGAAATCAATCGGTTGAAACTACCAAATATCAACTTTGAGTGCAAATTTCTCAGAATTTTGTGTAATAAAGGAAATTTTTTTTTGGGGTCAATTTTGCAATTTTTTTCAATTTTCTTTGCAATGACACCAACAACATAAACATATCTTTAAAAATAAAAAAGTTGGCTGCACTAAAAAAATTATACTTATTCGAAAATAATTATAAATAATGACATTACAATTAGTTATGCAGTAGATAATAGCACTGTTTTCTAAGAAGTATAGTAATAAGTATAATTTTATTACATTTATCAACATATGACTTTTTTAATAAATAGAGAAGATTAAATAAATAAGAAAATCATAATTTCATACTAAATTACTCAAATATCTCAATAGGTTCAAAGGTAATAGAATTTTGGCCAATGACAACCTATTCTGAGCCATTGTACGTCGTAATTTTAAACAGTAAACAGACGCTAATTGAGATGATTATATAGCACCTTAGGGTTCTAACAAGCCTTGGCACTGATTGCGATGCTGAAATATTCTGAAAAACTTTTATTAAGTCAATTTATATTCTTAATAATAATTTTATTCTTCTCTCAATATAGATATTTCCGATATCGATATAATATTAAATTTGTTAATTTGTCAAATTCTATGTAGTTACGGTATCGAAGTTTCATTCAATATCAATATCGTTATAGATATACCGTTTTGTATTGAAAGCTATTAATTCGATATCGTTTCATCTTAACGTTTTCGTTTCTAATTGATCATTTAGTTCACTGGTATATTATTAGCCAAACATGCCCATGAAGTTGCTCGATTGGCCCGCGTGACTTATCATAAAAAGTTTTTTCCTATCCCAACTAATCAGTAGCCTTTTTTCGTGATTCTTGCTGTGATCCACTAAGCTCTTAATTTTCTACTTGTTTCACGAATGCAATTAGTAAATTACCCTGAATTGCGGTACGAGAATACAAATGATATTAAAGCAGCTTAAAGTTCTCCTAATTTGTGAAGCATACTTTCAGGGAAAGTATGTTCTATTATTCGAAGATAGATCAAAGCTTTTTCTAAATACTCAAAGATTTTGTTGTGCTACTTGTTGGTGCTCTTCTATTTCACAGTCGGTCTTAGCTTCAGCAGTTAGCTGATATTAAACTATGACGACATGAAGATTTGTTTCTTTTTTTGAAAACTTAGATTTTTAATTTATTGTGTGTAAGCACACACAAATAATCATATTTTCAACGGCCGGGCTCTGCCATAGAATTTATTTGTAAACTAATTACGACCTTCTTTCATAAGTTTTAAGTTATGTGTTTATATAACTCCAACCTTGAGCTCGATAAAATATAACCTTAAATAATTGAAAAATTATTGGAGTTATATAAACACATAACTTAAAACTTATGAAAGAAGGTCGTAATTAATTTACAAATAAAGTTTTTTCCTAACTTAATTTTGTATTTTTAGATTTAGATTTTAGATTTAGATTTATTTCAGATTTATGTTGACAAATAAGATTATGACAACATATAACAACATAAGAAGAATAAAAACAATGACTTAATTCATTACATTAAATTAAATTATATTTAATTAAATTTATGCTAAAATTATTACAAAATATTAAAATATAAAAATTACGAAAAGAGCAAGTAAAAAAAAGCAGAGCAAAGAGAATAGGTAGATTATGAATTTAAGGAATTAAGAGAAGTATTCTAAAATTGAATGCTTAAATTTATTTTTGTTATACACGATTTTAATATGGTTGGGTAAAGAATTCCATGATATTATGGCGCAAGCGAAAAATAATCTACTGGAATTGACGAAATTGTATCTAGGGATCAAGAGGTTCATATTCCTACTAGATCGACAAAAACTAATTTTTTCATACATGTATTGTGGATTTTGTGTATAGACTATCTTGTGCAGGAACATGCAATGTCTTGCTTCGAGGTAACTAAGTAAGTCACATCCAAGTAACTGTTTTCTATAGAAAGAGATATTATCGAACATCCTTAGACCATAAACGTAACGGGCTGCAATGTTAAAAGCGACCAGAAGCTTGTGGGAGGACCTCGAGTCAAGCTTACAAACAACTTCTGAATTAGTTATAATAGGCAGCAGTAACTGCAAAGCCAATTTTCTCCTCGTTTCGACTGGCACAAAGCTGGAAGTAATTCGAAAATTGCGCAGGACATAGTAAATTTTGCTGATAAAAGAATTAATATGATCCTAACAGGATAGAGAGGAGTTAATTTGAAAACCGAGATTAGTAACTTTTTTTACAATATTTAGCTTTACATTATTAAGCAGAATAGGAGGCAAGTCATCAATTAAAAAAGGTATTTTCGAAATCGGCAGGACAAATGATTTAACAGGGCTCAAAACAAGCAAGTTTAGTTTTGCCCATTCAACTACCAAAGCTAAGTCCTCATTTACTCTCACACATAGATCTTTAACTAAGCCAATGGGTCTAGGCAGGTACAACTGTAAATCATCAGCATATGCATGCATGACAACATGGTTGCATTTACTAAAAATATCATTAAGGAACATAGTGAATAGCAACGGGCCAAGAATGGAGCCTTGAGGTACTCCGCTTGAGGTTCCTTTGAAAGAAGATGCATTATTTCCCACCCTAACCCTTTGAGACCTTGAGTATTGAGTATTTGCTCTAAGCCATAAGCAAAGAACACCTCCACAAATCAACTACACAGACCGCACTCATTCACTATTCGGCATATTTTTTAACTCGCCTTACAAAAACAATTGCATAAAAAGACAATACAAAAAAACACACACACTCGACTATGTCGATGCATAAGCTGCTCGTCCCGTTACTTGTGTGTCGAATGATTTTTGCATGCAAGATTTGCTATTTTAATAGAAACAGTGTACTTCATGGCTTGTGATCTTATTGCATTGCTTATTAATTTTAGTTTTGTTTAATTTTTTGACAAACGCAACTAACATTTTGTTTGTTATTAAAGGCATTGTCCCGTGCTTAAAATTTTTTGGGCTGCCAATGCTGTAAATAATGTTTTTATTCTAATTCGTTTCGCATAAAATTTTATAAAATACCATAAATTTACGTACGGCCTTTATGTGAAAGCTCATAAATGATCAATTTATCTGAAAATTTAGAATATTTCTAGTAAGTTGCACATCCACAATAGGATTAAACACAACAAGTTTATAAACCTATTTTACAAACAAAGAACAAGAAGCCAATCAATTTTCGGTGTGTTTTTGCCGTATTTTAAAATTTTACCTTCATCTCAGTTTAGATATTGAATCAATTTCTGATTACAAGTTTTGACAGGCATACTAACAAATCCTTTCAAAATGTGACTTAGGCAACTGAAGTGGAAAAACAATTATCTTGCTTAAATGACAAGGATAAACTTGCAATTAATTGCCTGTACAAAAAGTTAAACTAGGATCAACGAAATGGTAGCTCGATACAAATATTTTTCCATACTTTTTTTTTATTTAATACTGACATAGTACTCGTAGCTCCTCGATGTAAGTGGATAAAAGGAAAAGGTTTATGGTGTATAATTCTCAGAAGTTCAACAACATACTTCCACTTAATATCCACTTAATTAAAGCTAAATTTTTATCTTAATAATAAAATGAGCAAAGTAATATATATATATATATACTCTTCAATAATAAGTCAATAATTAGATGCTTCCAAAATTATATTCGGAACACTTAAATTTAAAATGAAGTGTTTCACTGCAAAGCAAATTATTTAAGCTCCATGTTGCAGCTCTACTCGCAAGATATTCTTCACGGAACACTTCACACAGACGTTTATTTTTTTTATATTTTTTTTTTATTTTGTAGCATCCTTAAAACTATCTACACCCATATAACTACAAACAGTACAGTGCATTTCACTTACATACTACATACAAATGTCGAAATAACTTAACATTTCGACTCAAATTCAAGATGCGTTCAAGCTTAGCTGCCAATAGCAACTTCCGTATGATTGTTACCAGAGCATAGCCGTTAGTGTGTGGGTGCGTATCTATGTATTGCTTCACTCAAGTATTTATGTAAAGTTCACTTTTGTGTTAGTTAAAACCACAAAAAGTTTTTTTTTTATTTGGTTATTTCGATTATATAGCAAAAATTCCATCATTGAACATATTCACTGAATTATGAAATTGAATATTGGAAATTTTGTAGCGTTTTTGTTATATCAGGAGTGTTGTTGTAGTTGATGTAGTTGTTGTTAATGTTGCTGTTGTTGTTTTTGATGTTGCCATCGCATAGACATCGCATAGACATCTTAAGTGTTCGAATGTGTATTCAAGAGTTTCTTTCATTCGATGACAGACAGGCGGCAGCAAGGCCAAAACACTGGCTGGAGTTAGCAGAAAGAGCAACTCGGCTTGCAAGTTTCGGTTACCGATTTTCGCTTTATTGGAATTTTCTAATTAAGTTTGTTTTTTTTTTTCTTATATACGTGGTATTGGGAGTGGGCTCGTAAGCATTTCGGGATTGATTGGCAATGGTTCTTGATTGAGGTTAGAAATTTAATCTCAGCGTAAAGTTTAACGAAACCGTTGCGTTAATGTTTAATTTTATGTTTAAGTGGATTTATCGAAGGTGATGGAGAGAGGTGATAAAGAATTTTTTGAATATGCTTTTGAAACCTAAAATACTAGGCTGGATGTGAAAATCTGCTGTTGAAAAATTATGAAAAAGTTTAACTTTTTAACTATAAATGAATTCTACGTTACTTTTTACACACGCAGTTATTTTTGGGACTTTACACAAGCAAGTCTTAGAGAAAAAAAAAAATTTTTTTTCATCCTTTGGTAGACTTTTGACAGTTAATGAAATATTGGGGGAAACTGTGTTAAATTTTAAAGATACGATTTTGATGGGTAAACAAATTCCAGGACGAAGCCAATTAAGGCTGGCATACGTCCCAGTTTACGATGACATGCCCCGGTTTAAGCTCGGTATTCCGGTGCACAGTAAAAATGTCCCGGTTAAAAATGCTTATATATGGAAGCAGGACAACTCTAGTTGGTGTTATGCTGATTTTTTAATAGAAAATCATTCGGATTTCTTTTCTTCTCTAGCATAAGCTGATTTTATTTAAGTAATCTTTGCATTTTGCAGTAGTTGGAGTGATTATTTCTGTACAGGAAATCATTCGATTGGTGAATAATTTATTGTTTTCGTTTAGAATTTTTGTTTAAACTATATTTTTTCATCACTTTTTACGGAAAAATGCCTAAATGAAAGTGTACATCTTCAGACAATCACACAACAGAATGGTCATTAGAGTAGAACGAAATGTATGAAAGCAAAAAATCTTCATATATTTTTGAAAACAACGAAATGTTTGAATAGCGCAAAGTAGAAATTTGATATAAGTTTTGAGCAGATTCTTTTCTTTTAAAAGAAAAAAAAGGGCACAGGCGAAATATAAAACCTAGCAGAAATGTTAAATGAGTAAGAAGAAAGGTCGATATATTTATAAGTTTTCATACACTTTTCTTAATAATTTTTCATGATGCAATAAAGTTTAGATCCATTTCTTTATATACTAGCCAGTAAGCCAAAAACTACAGTTTTTGAATTAATTTATGAACCTTTTCGGGTAGAAACGTTCATTTCCGGCACTCATAAATGAACCCTTTTTGTCTCATTCGTCAGACTCAAATGATTTTGAAATATTAATCAAATTTTGTTCCGAATTGATTTAAAAGAGAACCATAACTAGTAAATTTTTTGTTCGGAAATGAGCTAAAAAAAGAACCAAAGGGAAGTTATTTTTTGACACTCGGAAATGAATGCTTTTTATTTCAATCATCGTATGAAAATTCCTCTCAGAAACAAACCGTTTTTCTTCGGAAATGAGTTAAAAAATTAACCATACAAAAGTTATTTTTCGGCACTCGGAAATGAACCTTTTTTGTATCCATCTCTAGACTGAATTGCCTCTCGGAAACGAACTTTTTTCGTTCGGACATGAGTTCCCAAAATGAACCATTATTTAATTTTATTGCACAATATTAATTATTATTACATATCGATAATATGTCCATCAGTGAAGTGAAAAAGTTCATATGTCATTTGTATGAAGATTAACATTTTAAATTACTATTATAAAAATATCTACACAGGTTGAAATTTTTCCTTTTGTAACTCCTTTTTTAATTCATTTCTGAACTCATTTAGGAACAAAAAATGTTTGTTTATGAAAAATTGATTCCTACTGGTATGATAAAAAAATTATTCTTTTTTGAACTCATTTAAGAAAGCAAAAAAGAAACATTTTTAACTCATTTCTGAAGTCATTTAAGAAAAAAATTATTCATTTTCGAAGAAGTTTTACCAACTAAATTTTATAAAAAAATTAATTTTCTTCGATTCGAAATAAGTTTTATATGAATTTCACAAAAGAAGTACAATTTTTATATACGGAAATAGTTTTAGCGAATTTAGTTTTTTAAAGCAAGCATTTTTAAGCAACAAACCAAAAAACTAAAAATTAAAAAAATAGATTTCTATCCAAAAACTTTCGCAAAACTCTCACCTTCGTAAAACCTACTCTTAGGGTCCAATGAATATAAAGGGTGTTTTTTTTTAGAGGTATACAATTTTTTTCAAATTAAACACAGGAAAATGAATGAAATGGCAAATATTGTTGCTTTGTTAGCTCGCAAATTTAATGGAATTTAGTGTTTAAATAAAATTATCGGATAAAATTCGGACAAAATTCCGAGGAAATGGGCACTGCAACTGTGTTTTATGAAGACCATCCTGTCGGCCCAATATTGCATCACTTTTTCCAGTATAGCCGGCTTGATCACGTTTATAACGCGCCGAATGTTGGTTTTTAACTGGTTAGCCGTCCCTGGCTTATCAACATAGACCAGTGTCCTGAAATACCCGCACAGAAAGTAGTCTAACGGAGTTATGCCACATGACCTAGGTGGCCAATTGGTAGGCCCATTTCTTGATAGTATTCGATTACCCAAAATTCGTCTCAATAAAGTATGGTTTCACGCGCTGTATGACTTGTTGCATCGTTTTGCTGAAACCAATAAGCACTTAGACGATTGATATTGGCGTGGGGAACCAAAAATTCGTGAATTATTTGCCTGTAGTGCTCGCCATTGACAGTAACGTTGTCTCCATCATTAATTTTGAAAAAGTATGGACCAATGATGCCTTGGGCATGCAAACCACACCAGATAGTAACCTTTTTTGAATGTATGGTAGCCTGAAGAGTCTTTTTAGTATTTTATCACTTCGAATACGGTTATTTATGTACCCGTTTAGCCAGAAATGTGCTTCATTGCTGACGATGATTTCACTGTAAAAATGCTCTGTAAGATTCCCGCATAGAACGCGAATTTTTGAAATAAATTTTCACAATTTCTAAACGTTGTTCCGATGTAAGTCTTTGCATGGTAAATTGCCAAAGTATACTGCACATAAATGTCAAACACATGTGTTTACTTTGATAACTGGTTTGACTGCTATCTCCTTAGGAAATTCTATACCTCAAAAAAAAAAACACCCTTTATATAATAAATTTCATTACCTGTTTTTTTCCCACGGTAACCATTAAAATGTTTAATTTTTATGGCAGTACTAATTAGTAGAATAATGAATAAAAACTTATCGGTAAAAGCTCAATTTTTTCAGAAACCATTAAAATGTTTTTACATTTTCCAATTCAGTATACCTTTATTTAGTCGGAAACAAAACTTCATTCAGTTCTTACCACTCCTTCTATTTTTGTCCATTGTTTTTATGTAGTTGAACCACTGTGCATTGTACAATAATGCTTTGACGTTCAGTTAATTTTTAAAAATTTTCACTCGAAAAAAATTTCTAGAGTAAAAAATCTTAACTTTTGTAGTGGAGGCTCTCTAATTATCGCTCTTTTTCACTATTTTTTTAGAGTAGGGGAACGCGTTTGAGTAAAAAATAGTAAAAACATTCAAAAACTTGAAAAATTTTGCCTACGGTACGATAATGGACGCCTTCAACTCCTAACGCGAAGAAAGTTACAAACCTATCAAAAATGCGAGAACACACACTTGAAGCATAGAAAATTTGCTTAGAAGCTCACGAGATATGGTCAATATATTGAGAGCAGGTGATCACAGGCCCTATACTCCGCCTAGGAGCTCGAGGAAACGATGATGATGAGGTTATCACTACATTTGTGATGGGCACAAAACACTTTTGAGGCGAGTTTGAGTGATTCACTCATTCATCGAAATGAGGTGGTACAATGTCCTACTTCAAATTAGGTGTGTGTGGTATAAAAAGAGGTTATGTGATGTAAAATAGGTGATGAGGTGTTTAAACCGGCTATGAGGTATATGGGAAATATGAAAAATGACCACAAGTACTACGCAATTGATTTTAGTGAGTAATAAAAAAACTAATTGTGGAATACCAGATCTTAAATTTTTAATAAGTAATTCATATGCTTTATTTTGTATTAGGTAATCTCATAAAAAAATCGCGAGTTTTAGTATTCCAAGATATATAAAAGCATAATTATAATTATAAATAAAATATACATAAAAATATATGGTTCAATAAAATATCAAAGAAAAAAATCAATAAAAAAGAAAAAAATATTTAAATGAAAAAAATTGTAAACCACATATTATAGTTTAAAAACAAAAGTTTTGAAACTTAATTTCCTGTAAGTCCTATTCCTTCTTTCTACAATCACTTGTCCAGACTTCGAAAATAGACGTTCTGAAGTTACAGATGTAGCGACTTTACATAATCTGTTTTTTACTTGCTCATTTAGTAGTGGGTAGACATTTTTTGCTTATGCCACCACATAAGAGGATCGTGGTTTCGGCGCAAAAAGGGTTCCTGTAAATATTTGTCTACTTCTATGATGCCTACGGCTGTCGGGTTTGCATTCTTTATATGAAAATCTACTTCTTTATCAAAATCATTCCAAATACTGCTTCTCTCTTTCCAGGCAAGCTGTGCATCCACCACTACAGGGTCTTCTTCAACAGTTTGTGTCTGTGATCTTACGTGAACATTGGTAATTAAGCGTCTGAGGTTAGAACATGCTCGATCATAGGCAAATTTATTAGTAAAACCTTGTCTTTTATATCGGGGGTCCAATATGCTACTTTCTGTAAATATATAATTATCTTATTGTCAATCCATCTAAACGAATTTTTGCCATTTTTCTGACCGATTCGGGAAGTGCAACTCTGTTCAAAAACTTTTCGCATACATTTTTAAGAACATATGAAATTGTATCTTTTTTTCGGAGCTTAGGTCTTCTGTAACGTCTTTAAAATAAATTAATATTTTAGATGCACTTTTTATAATTTCAATATCTTCAATATTTAGATTATCTTTTTCTGGATAATCAATTGCTATCGTTGTCATCAAACTTTTTTTAACGGTCAAAATTTTTTCAAACATGTCATGAGTCGAATTCCAGCGTGTTACTACATCTTGCTTAAGCTGAAGTTGCTTCTCTCCTAGCTGTTTTTGCGTAGATTTCAGTGTATCTGAAGCAAAAGGACTTCTTTTGAAATGCTCGACTATGCTTTTTATTTTAGTTTGTGTTATTTCCTTTAAGGCCGATTGAACGATAAGGTTCAAAGTGTGAGCAAAATATGGAATTTGTTTCCACTGCATTCATTTTATTGCTGCTTTTATGTTATTAGCATTATCAGTGGTTACCGTCACAATTTTATTTGATATATGCCAATTATCAAACATTTTCTTCAGTTCTTAGCTTAAGTTTTCGGCGGTGTGTCGCTCTGAATATTGATAGCATTCTAACATACATGACTTTAAAATTGTATTATTATTTGAAAAATGGGCAGTAAGGGCTATATAATTGCCATTGGGCTTGGACGTCCAACTATCTGTTGTGATCGAAAAAAAACTAGCATCTTCTAAGAAATTTTTAACTTTTTCTTTGGTAACATTATAATAGTTTGTCAAGAGTGCATTTGACAAAGTTTTTCGACATGGTAGTTTATAATTTGAGTTCAACTCTTTGACAGAATTTTTAAAAGATGCACTCTCCACAATACTGAATGGTAAATAATTTAGCACCTCATAACCTACCTCAACTAAAAACTTATTTAAATTTTCACTTCTTCTTGCTGACAGAGGTCTTTGCAAGTACTGCGTTATTCGCGAAGTCTTTGTTTTATTGTTATGGCGCCCTTGTATTGGGTCAAATGGGGTATTTCGAGTTTCTTGTGTTGGGCCGGAAGGGTAACTTTGATTTTCCTGTGCTGCATCGGATGGAGTGCTTTGGATTGCTATTAAATTTTCTGTATTGTTGTTATTGTTGTCAGAAGACGAGACAACGATGTCTCCAACTTCTCTTCCATTCTCATGAGACATGCTTTCCATAAATCCGATATGCTGTGATTTTGTATGGCGAGTCAAATTATATGGACCGCCACCTTTATATGACATAACTTTTAGTCAAACATTGCATTTTGCCTTATTGTTCCCCAAGTCAGTGAAAAATTGCCAAGCTTTCGATGTTCTTTTGTCACTTGTTGCTTCAGCCATGTTAGAAAAAATTCACACAAAATGCATTTGCCTTTTCTTTTCTGTGTTATAAATATATTTTCAGATAAGCCATACCTCAATTCTTAAAAACATTCAATAAGAGAAGATTGCGTTCATGAAAATAAGTTAACCTTTGAAAAACATCTAAAAACAAGTGCGGCTTTGTTAGCAAAAACTTCAGTTGTGTTGAGGCAAAAGTAACAGTTGAGGTAAAAATACATTCTGCCGGAGTTATTGTTTCACATTCCATCCTGCTCACATTTGATTTTCGAGTCTCGAAAATAAGAAAAGTACACCAAAGTAACAGTGTTGCATAATTGTAAAAATACATGCGGCCGACCAGCTGAAAAATTCGAGTTGTTGTGAAAAATTAAGCTTTACAAACATTTTTTTTTAGGTGATGGTACACTCAAAATTCGTGTATGGGACAATTGAGGTGCCTCTTGTATGAGTTACCCAACACTGCACTACATGTTTTCCCATAACACGCGGGCGCCGTGTATTTTTGTGCTTTTGTGCACGAGGTAGCAAATCGAATCGCTTTGTTCGTACACTGCGTAAAAGTTTGTTTTTTATCCCCTGCAATAATAGTTGAAACATCAAAAATAACGACAACCATAGTGGGCGTGTTACTTCGAATTTTGAGAAGTTTGTCCTTGTTTCTTATAATTAAAAAATTACCTCTTTAAAGGCGATGCTTAAGATTCTTAAAGCCGTTATTGAAACAGTGTTCAAAATAATTTTATTTGCTAGTTATTAAAAGCACTTATAACTCCTTATATCTGCTTTCTTTCAAAAGATGCTGGCGTCAACTTTGACCTAATTCACATCTAGTCGTACGTATTTCAGTTCCGTTTTTATTTTGAACTAATTCCTTTATATTGCTTTCTTACATCCTCTTATGACTGTTGTATCGATACATCTTTGCAGCATCAGGCATGACCGCATTTATCTGATACTCATCTACAAATTTAAATTTAAAATAGATGTGCTTTTGCGAAATCTTTTTGTCTAGCTATTTTTCATTTGTTTCTTGGCTGATTTCTTAATTTTATTTTGCTTGGTTTGCATTTCTTCTTTTTTTTTTGGCTAAATCCTTGCTGCAACGAGTTGAGTGCTAAGATGGCGCACTACACTATGAAACGCTGGACTAAATAATATTTTCTTCCAAATCCATCTCAGGCTGCTAATGCTGAACAAGCTTTGAGCACAATATATCTTGGCATTAAATGGATTGTATGTATATGACTGTCCTTGTATGGATGTGAGTTTGTGTGGGTATTAGTCTATTCTAAGCTAAGCTGAAAGTTTCACTACAAAGCTTGGCTGCATTTAAATGAATTATGCGACATTTACTCAAAATTGCAATCGGTGATGTTGAGACCATGTGTGTTTGTGTGTGCGATGATTCACTTGTGTGTGTCGCCTATATACTTTCCATACACATATATATGAGCGCTTCTTCTCATCTAATCGAATTTCTAACTCTGTCGACTGCACACTTGAAGCCCAATTCAAAATTGAGCGCTATAATAAATTACATTTTGGCCAACAGATGCCGCTTCACATCCTTCACACGAGCTAGCTGTTCCATTAAGATATTGGGCATATCTAGCTGGAGCCGTTTGGATTATGATTTATGGGGTTTTATTAAGTTTTAGTCTAGTTAAGGTCGAGGTTTGCATCTTGCACTTAATGCAACGTATTGCATTACATTAGCTGCTACCAAAGACTGTGTCTCACTTACTTGTTGGCAGTGGTCCACATTTGGCCTCATCCTTGAAATTGCAATATTTATTTACATCATCGAAGTAGAGTCCAGAGGGACAGCGATTCATATAGGGGAAACCGTCAACGCACTAAGAAAATAGATAATTTTTAAGCAAAATAGTTTTGGAAAAATAATAGTATTGGAAGTGTACCTGGTAAAAACGCCGACATGTCGCTGGATCCGCATAGTTTCCATTTGCAATGTGTGACGGACATTGAAATTGTTCCCTTTCAGCTAAAAATAGAAAAACAAGCGAGTTAAGTGAGTGAATTAAAATCAAAACACTTAAATGATTAAATATTTAAGTCTAACATAAATAAAAATATTAAGCTTCAGTAAAGTCCTTAGTTCATGGAAATTTATTTTAAAAGTTTTCAAAAATAAATCTAAGCCATATATAAACATTTGTTATAAGAGCAAATAACAAGCAATTGACCCACCCTTCACTAAATAGCTGAAATGAAATTTGAAATATTCAATTACTTATTCCTTTATGTTATGTCCAACAACACTGGGTGTTGCCATCATTTCTGCAACTGTTGACTTTAGCCTACGCTACTGCACAAATAGCTTTAAGCTCTAAAGTTTGCAGTAAAATCGCTTTTATAGCATAGAAAATCAATTTTCGCTACTTTTTAACCTGCTACCTTTTGAATGTATTGTTGTATGTTTTATTATTCTTTTTATATTTTTTTTTTTGCTCTGCTGAAGCTGAAGTTCTGAATATGCGCGCTGGAATTTAATTTCAGTTCGAAAAGTTGTTATTTTCATTTGAAATATTAAAAAAACTAGTGCATTAATAGCAAAAACACAAAAAGAACTCTAAAAGCATAGAAGCGGAAAATAAACACAAATTTATATGGGAACCATATTGAATTTTTTTTTGTGCTCTCCGGGCTATATGTCTTTGTGGGAAACTAAACTATGCGCACTCGTCGTTCTATGCAAAATTGGCCCAAATAGGTAGAAGAATGATATTGTTGTTGTTGAAAATTCTAGGCCATTCTTCTTAAATGCAGCTTATGAAGAAAGTGGTTGCGGATGTTGTTAAAATATTAACAATATCTCAAATCAGAAGAATTGAAGCAAAGAGTGAAGGACGCATACAATTCTGAATTTTAAAGTTATCATTTTACTTGCGAGTATAACAAATATTGATGTTCCATAAGCTTTAAGTTACAATTTTTAATGAAGTTCCTTATAATGGGTAAAAAGCAATCAAATATTGTAGTCATTTCCGTTACCTGTCAAGAGAATTAATATCTGCACATGTGATTATCGTACAAGTACCGAAAAAATTACTATTCTTGGTGGAACTACTACGCGTTAATACAGTGCGCGTCATCAGGTTAGCACACATCCTAACGTAAATTAATTTGGGTCAATTACAACAAAAATAAAGCACTAGATTCAACATTTTTTTTGCTTATACCCTATTCAATTCTCAGTGAAATAAAACAAAAAGTGTTGATTTATTATTGCAAAATATTTTCTCATGTTTTTTTTCGAAAAATAACAAAAATATTACCAATTCAATTTTGAACACCAGGTTAGCACACGAGTGTTGTTTTTTTTACCTTTC
The DNA here is from genome assembly GCA_914767935.1 of Coremacera marginata. Taxonomy (NCBI): domain Eukaryota; kingdom Metazoa; phylum Arthropoda; class Insecta; order Diptera; family Sciomyzidae; genus Coremacera; species Coremacera marginata. Next base: position 60,850,114 of record OU612046.1, read on the forward strand.
AAGGCGTGAACATATTTCTAAACTTATGTTCTAAGCTTATACATAAAATTTTTTTTTATTTTCAATAACGGGTTGATCTTCTCTTGTTGAGAATGACCTCATACATACAATTTGGAAGGGACTCATATAATTGTTCTATAAAATTGAAAGAAAGAAGAAAGGGGTACAGGGGGCGAACCTTCACATGGCAATGTGTCTGACTGCCTCAACCTGGCGAGGCCAGCATTATCCATGTCGAAATCGTTCCAAGTCAACTCAAACCTCCTTGTGGTGTTCTCTGGGTAGCGGCAAACAGGCATGCGTCAGTTTGACGGCTAATTTGAGCGATGGATCGCTCCGTGGACCTTAAACATGGAATGTGCGCAGGGCTTGGGTCCCGCCACATTACTACTGCCAAATGAAAACTAAACCAGCCTCGGATTAGAACTCCAATTACGTTGATGACCACCGCAAACGAAAAACAGACGATGATTTACGGATATGCACCTGAAATATCCAGAGGCTTTATAGGCAAGGTGGCATTATTCAACTGGCGGAAGCCCTCAACACAATAAAGGCAGACATCACCGCCATCCAGGAAATGCGATTGAAAGGGCAAGACTGCTCTAAAAAAGTACACGCGATATCTACTACAGCTGCCATGAGGAGAAGCGCAGATTTGGATGTGGATTCGTCGTGACGTGAAAATAGTCCTCGGCGATTTTAATGCGAAAGTCGGAAGTGAAGGCATCTTTGGCCCCACTGTCGGTCAGTTCAGTCTTCATGAGACCTCCACGAACAACGGTCTAAGACTGATCGACTTCACCGCGGCGCGAAACATGGTAGTCAGTTTTAAGCCAGATTTAAGCACCTACACATCCATAAGGCCACCTGGCTGTCCCCGGATCAAAAAGCGTGAAACCAAATTGATCATGTTGTAATCGACGGAAGGCATGCCTCTAGTGCTCTAGATGTGCGCACATTTCGGGGGATCAACATTGACTCCTACCATTTTCTTGTTGCAGCCAAGATCCGCATGCGGTTATGCAATGCGAAGGATATACGCACAGGAATGCAACGAAAGCTAGATGTCGCTAAGCTGCATTTACAACAGACTGCCGAGGCCTACTCCGCTCAACTCTCGGTTAAGATCAACCAACCAAGCTCTGGACCCGACGATACCGGCGGACTTTGGGTGCATTTATCCCACTCCATGGGCGCAGCCGCTGAAGAAGTAATTGGTTTCCGGCACCCGAAACCTCACAACCAATGGTATGATCCGGAGTGCCATATCGCGACAGCAGTAAAAAACGCCACCTATAGAAAAACGCTGCAGTCAGCTGCAACACGAGCCGTGCGAGAAAACTACCGCAAAAAGAGGAAGGAAGAGAGGCACCCTTTTCAGACGCAAGAAAAGAGAGCAGGAAAAGCGTGAGCGTGAGGGACTAGAGGTATACCAGAGCAAGAAGGATGCACGAAAATTCTATCAACAGGTTAAGCGTCTAACCCAAGGTTTCAAGCCCGGAGCATCCACTTGTAGAGATAAAAATGGAGATCTGGTTACAGATACGCAGTGTGCGCTGAGATTGTGGAGACAACACTTCTCTAATTTACTACCTGGCGACGATTCCAACAATGCCGTCCATGGAGGGAGCAGTTCAGCGCCACCAATCTACGATGACGGAGTGGCCACCTAGCCTGAAGAGGTTCGAGTTGCTATGCAACGACTCAAAAACAATAAAGCAGAGGGAGGATATGATTAGCGGAAAGCATGCCCGATGGTTGGAATCTCAGCGTACTTTGCTCTATACTTAAGAAAGTGGACCCAACAATCTGCGCCAACTCTCGAGGTATCAGTCTTATTTCCATCGCATATGAGGTTCTCTCAAGCGAACTGTGTGAAAGATTAAAGCCGATTACAAAAACACTGATTGGAACTTATCAGTGTGCCTTTCTAACTGGAAAATCCACCATAGACCAGATTTTAACGCTACGACAAGTCCTGGATAAAACCCACGAAAATCAAATTGACACACACCATCTCTTTGTCGATTTTAAAGCAACGTTCGATAGCCCGAGAAGGGATTGCCTATATGCAACAATGTCTGAGTTCGGTATACCTGCAAAGTTGATTAGACTATGCAGAATGACGTTGAACAACACATGCAGCTCCTTCAAGGTAAGAATTGACCTCTCTGAAACCTTTAATACCGAAAGAGGTTTCAGACAAGGCGATCCACTCTCTTGCGATCTCTTCAACATCATCATGGAGGGGATCGTACGAAAGGCCGGTGTGCATCGTAATGGCAGCATTTTCTACAAAGGTGTCTAACTACTTGCGTACGCTGATGATATTGCTATTGTCGGATATTGTAACCAAGAGAGATGTTGGTGGGTTTGTCGATAAATGAGGTAGGTACACACTTTACGAGTGAGCCATCCCCATGCATAATCGATTATAACATATTTATGTCGGGTGAGTAAGGCGGCCTCTGCATAAAGCTTATATTTTTGCCATCATTTCATGACTTTACCACCCGGGCAGTGTGGATAGGTGCATTGCCATGTTGAAAATGCCATATTAAATTACCAAATAAATTTTGAAAATGAGGAAAAGCAGATTGGAGTACGTTTTTGTAAGTGTGGCATTCATGTTTGCTGTCAAAAACTGTAACTCGCACGTACCAAAGGAAGAGATGGCTCCCCACACTATTATACCCCCCACCCGGACTATGAAGGCGATACAACTGGTGTTCCTCCTTGAAAAGATAACGTAGTGCCGATTTGAAGTCCATGTCATGTGCTCACGTGCGAAATTCAGGCGAGCTTCCTTGCGAGCCACATTGAGTGGTGGTTTTTTCTTCAACTCTGGTCTTGTGATGTGAAGCATGTGAAATGTGAAGCATTCTCTATCACTCCCTGATAACATCTGCCCTGATCTTTGCGGCTGAGTCATGAGAGTTTGATGCTTCTCTCAAAGTTGCTCTCTTATAAGCGTTCGAAATCACTTTATTATTAACTCCTTGATAATTTTTACCATATCCCGCACGGAAATACTGCTATGACTTTACGACTTCTACTATTCTTTTCGAAATTTCACTTGTAAACAACTTTTACCTTTCAGAAGCTTCAATTCTCGATTTTTCTTTTACAGAAAGGGATTTTTCTTTACCTACATTGATATTTATAGACCACTTTAGCAGAAAAAAATTTTTTGGTCATACGCTTTCAAATATTGAAGAAGAACTAAAAATAGTTTACATGTGCTAATCTGATGACGCAAAAAAAAAAGCGTTTCTTCCATTGAAAATAAAAGAAAATAGCATAAGCCGTGGCATAATTATAATTTAGGGCCGATTTGCTTAGTGTCCTCCCGCGTCAAGGAATAGTGAATAATGAAAATGCCGGCTAGTTGTCAAAACGACGAATTTCGTAGAAATTGCAATAAGAGTAATATATAATGTTTCCAAGTCATAAACTGTGCTGTCGCGTATGTTAAATTTGAGATAATTTGAGTGAAAATATTATAAAAACAATGTAAAAAATTATAAAATCTGAAAAAAGTCTTAAATTTGCAAGAAAACTTGTAGCAATTTTAACCTTAAATTAACTGCGAAACGTGAACATAAAGAAATTCGAGATGAACAGCTGATTTAGACAACAAACCCGCATTTTCTCTGCTTTTTCTTCATTCTTCTCCAAGTTGGTCCTACCTGATAATTCTGCCATGGCAAAACCAAATAACTGGATATTTTTTTCGCATGTTTTCTTTACCGACAAGAGTGTTTACGATGACCGGAAGAATAGAATAACGGAATAACGGAAGATAAGTATTTTATGTTAACAACAACAAAAACAAGAGCAATCGTATTAAGCTGCTGGCAGGTGTGCTAACCTGATGGCGCGCAGTGTATAATCGCATGGCCGAGTATACATTGAAGAATATTTCTCTGCATGGTAGTATATATTTATGTATATGGTTTGTGTGGGATTTTATCCAATTTTGACACTGTCGCTTTTAAAGTGACTAATTAGTTATATCTATTGTGACACTGTTTGGTTAATAACACTAGTCTGCAGCAATTTTACTCCAAGCATCTTACTATTATGCGATGTTTCAACAGGAATGAATACCAACATGCTTTGTAGTCAGAAGTTCTAACCTGTGCTAATGCTAGTGCGCTTTGTTAAAGTTATTTTGTCGTTTCAAAAGGTAAAAAGGAAAAAATATAAAGTATTTTTTGGTCAGCCACGATAGATGCTGGCAATATATTAACTCATCGTCCTACATTGCGGCCATAACAAAGATAGCATACTGGATAGCGTGCAGGACTATAGAGAGTTGGGATATAGAATCGAATCCCACGTAGTTTCTGTTCAAAATTGGATCGGACAGTTCGAATAAAACGACAATAGTTGTCATATTTTGATTATTTTTTGAGGGCTGGTACACTGTTATAGGCTTGGGCGTTAATTTTTAGCGCGATCTGTCACGTAGTTTCTTTCTTATTGCTTTGTAAACAACTTCACCAAGACTCTGACCCGCAAATTTCGTGATGAAAAACAAGTTTGAGCAAAGAGTGTGTTTGAAATTGTGTTTTACAAACGGAATTTCTTGTCCAGATGCAATAAAAATGTTACAGAAAACCTATGGGAGTCTACTTTCTGACCTACGCAGGCGTTTGAGTGGTAAAAATTGTTTAAAGATGACAATTTGCCTCACCCTTCTCGTTCAGCAACATCAATAAACGATAAGAATGTCAAAAAAGTATAAAAAATTGTGCTCGGAAATCTTCGAGAGATATAGCTGACGAGCTTAAAATATCGACTGAATCGGTGCACACCATTTAACATGATTGATTTAACATGATGATGGCGACTTGTGCCAAAATTGCTTAATTCCTTCAAAAAGAGTTTCGCAAAACTTTCAAGATACTTTTAATGGATGATGCCGACATTCAGCGCATCATTACTGATGACGACATTTGGGTGTACGAGTATGACGTTGAAACAGCTCACTAATCTGCAGAGTGGCGCTATCCAGATGAGTCGAAACCCAAGAAACTACGACAAAGTCGTTCAAAAAGTAAGGTAATGTTGACTGTTTTCTTCGATTCTCAAGGTGCCGTGCACTTGGAATTCCTTCCTCAAGGTCAATCGGTAAACGCTCAATATTATTTGAGTGTTTTAAAGCGTTTACGCAAAAATATTTGGCGAAAGAGACCAAAGTTGTGGAAGGAAAATTCATGTTTTTTGCACCACGATAATGCACCAGCTGCCACATCACGCATTGTCCGCGATTATTTAACCAAAAACACTGTTTCAATCTTTCAATCATTCATCATATTCGCCAGATATGGCCCCTTGTCGCTTTTTTCTATTCCCCAAACTCAAATTGTAACTTCGTGGAAAACATTTTGAGACGATTGAAGTCATCAAAGAGAATTCTCAGTGGTAGCTTAAGGCCATTCCGAAATTGGTCTTAAATTTGGTTTTGAAATCAAAAACTTACAACAAACACATAGAAATATGAAAAATACTAGTTTACTATTATTATTATAAATTTTAACTTAAACTATTAAAAATTGTATTTTTTTATACTATTATAAAGAAAAGATCTGTTATTTTTTTTTTTGTAATAAGAATCTCAAAATTATAAAAAGAATAGCTTAAAACATAATTCGGCGAAGATTCAATCAAAATTTCAAACAAAAACAGAATAAATTTAATTCTTTGGAACATAACCGAATTATTCACTTTCAAAGTCACCGAAAGCGGTAGACTGAAAGTGGGGTCGCCATATGGGATGTACCATTTCGAAATTTAAAATTTTGACATTTTATTTAAATTCAGAAACCTCAAAAACCAACATACACAAAATTCAACCACCATAAAATTTGATATGCACTATTTTACGCTTTCATATGTTTTCACAGAAAAATAATTTTATTGAACACCACCACCAAAATCTTTGAAACGCACTTTTTGTTAAGTTTCAAAAAGTACCAAAAATTTATTTTGTAAAAGTCTAATTTGACGTTTTTTTTACAACTACGCAAGATTTGCTTCGGAACAGAACGGCAAACAGAAATAAGCTATTGTTCGGACTGACGTCATTCGTGTGTGATTATATAAAAATACAGCCGACGCCTAGTAATACGAATGATATAGTATCAGGCCCTTTCGTAAAATCGATTGTATTACTGGATCGTATTACTGAACTGTTCTATGCATTCTACAGCACGTAGCATATATCTAATAACAATGATAATAATAAAATATGTTATACTAGTACAATGTTATTGTATAACAAAAGAAACCAAAAAAAATTGTTTATTACAAAGCCTTGCAATAGTCAATTGCAATAATCGAATAACCAATTGTCATCAAAAATATTATACCATTTCTTGAAATTTAATAAAACCAACAACATTTTTTGCATTTTATAGCAATAAATTAAAAAAAAAGGCCTGGTATGTGTTTTTGTGGAATTTTTGATAGGTGTTGTTTTACTAATGTAACTACGAGACTAAATCTTTTTTCAGTACTAATGAACTGAAACTAAGAAATATTAAAATATTTGTTCTCATCGAGTTAAGAAAAGATAATATTATGAAGTTTTCAAAATCTAATATATAACATTCTCGTGTCACAATGTTCGTTCCCATACTCCTCCGAAACGGCTTGACCGATTCTTATGAAATTTTTACGCATATTCAGTAAGTCTGAGAATCGGCTACTCTATTTTTTAAACCTCTATGTGATAAGGGGTGTCTACCCCAAAAAATTGTTTTTTTCATTTTTTTTACAATTTTTTTTTTTAATTTTTTTATTATGTGGCATTAAAAAATACATACAACCCTAAATTTTTACTTTTCTATCACCAACCCCTGCTTTTTAATAGTAATTTTCATAATTTTATCATTTTTTATCCCGCTCGATAACATCAATTATTATCACTTGGTAAGTTATCCCCTCCATGTGTCTATCGGCGTCACTTCTCACCCAGTAAACAGCACGGAGTAGGGATGACAACGAAGATGGTCTCCTATTTCTCTCGAACAAGAAGCCTTCTCCCACTCCCTCTACAATTTTCTGCTATTATTAGTGTTTATGCGTCAAGCGTAGTAGTTAAACATTTTTACTATCTCAGTGTAACTCTCAAATCAAATATATTCTCAAGTAGCTTTATTATTTATTTATTAATAACTAATATTATTGAATATTAATCTAACATATAAAAATATTGTGTCACAATGTTTGTACGGCTTGACCGACTTTAAGGAATTTTTTTTTGTATGTTTGGTAGTTATGAGAATAGGTTGTAAAGTACTTTTCATCCTTCTATCCAAGTCACATTTTCGATACAGATTAATTGTGGCAGTAAAAGTCACAGAACATTGAAATTCAGAATGGAGGTACCATTTGGTGATGGCCTTTTAATGGATAACTTGGACGGGCATTGGACAAGGGGGTGTGGCTACGCCCATACAAGCCAAATTTTTATATCGAATAACTTTAAAAGTAAAAGTTACAGAACATTGAAACTCAGAATGGAGCTACGACTTGGTGATATCTTTCTAACTAGAAACTTGCACGGGGGTTGGACAATTAGGAGTGGCTCCACCCTTACCAGCCATATTTTTGATATCGAATAGCTACCGAAGTAAAAATCCTAGAACATTGAAACTTAGAATGAAGCTACCACTTGGTGATATCTTTCTAATAAAAGACTTTGACGGGCATTAGACAAGGGGGTAAGGCTCCGCTCATACCAGCCAATTTTTTTCATATTGAATAGCTATGGAAGTAAAAGTCACAGAACATAAAAACTCGGAATGGAGTCACCACTTGGTGATGTCTTTCTAATATAAGACCTGGAAAGGCATTGGACAGGGGGGATGTGACTCCACCCATATAAGTCAAATTTTTGATATCGAATAGCTATGGAAGTAAAAATTACACAACATTGAAACTCAGAATGGAGTTACCACTTGGTGATGTCTTTCTAATAGAAGACTTGAACGGGCATTGGGCAAGGGGGTGCAGCTCTACCCATACCAGCCAAATTTTTGATATTGAATAGCTATGGAAGTAAAAGTCACAGAACATTGAAACTCAGAATTGAATTACCACTTGGTAATATCTTTGCAATGGAAACCTGGGGCGGGCATTGGACAAGGGGGTATGGTTGATTTGAATTTTTGATATCGAATAGCTTTGGAAGCAAAAGTCACAGAAGAGTGAAACTCAAAATGGAGTTACCACTTAGTAATGTCTTTCTTATAGATAACTTGGACAGACATTGAACAAGGGAGTGTGGTTCTGTCATTATAAGCCAAATTTTTGATATCGAATAGCTTTGGAAGTAAAAATCACAGATCATTGAAACTCAGAATTTAGTTTCTCACTCAACTCAAATTTTCTCAAAATTTTGTTGAAATGGAAAGTTCATAAAAAATGCGAATGGTCGGACTATAGTCGCACAAACTTTTTAAAAAATCATTAAAACTGTACATGCTTTGATAGTACAACACCACGCTTGGTATGTAGGGTCTATTCATCCAAGCGGCAGTCACTGTAAGTACAAATATGGACATTTAATAAATTACCATAAAACACAACAATAGTTGAACATATTTGGATAAGGGCGTGGCCTCAATATACGCTCACTTTTAAGGGGACTAGCGCGGAGTGCAGCGAAGCGCGCCGGGTAAAAGCTAGTAATGATTTAAAAATTTAACCATTGGTTTTCATAAATTTAATTATTTGGTTTGTACGATTTGTATTCACATATTAATGACATTGATTTTAATTGCTTAAAGTTTCTTCGTTGCTATAAGTCTAAATGGAAATTGGACTTAAATATAGTTTAATGAAATTGCTTGAATTTTAAAAAGTCGTTTGACTAGTACATTCGGAGAAAGCGGCCATTTTTCAATACCATTATATTCTATGTAAAAAAATGCTACCTAGTATTCAACAACTTCTTAAAATTCAACCAATTTCATTAAACTATATATGTTATGAATTTTAAAATATTTTATAGAATGTTTCATTTAAATCATTTCATTTAAATCGCCAAAACTTTAGAGCCTATTTCTAAATTCAAACAATTACTTCACCGACCATTTTTTTTTTTATTTTAAGCCGCAAATTAAATCTATTGAATACTGCTTTATTGGAATGTATGTACTTAATAAGGGAACATTTTTTTGTGCTTTCATGTTATTTTTTCAGGCTTAATTGCGGTCTGTTCTTTTTTTGTATTTTAAACGTAAATACATTTAAATGAGCATGGCGAGGGAAAAAGAGGCAGTTCCCACCAAGACATCGGAAAAATGAAACCAAAAAAATTTTGTAATAATAATAAAATAATAAAAGAAAAATATACATTAAGATCTAAAACAGTGCATATTATTAACTTGAAGATCTATTTTGATTTATAAATCTTGATTATGATTTTTAGCTTTTATTACAAATTTGTAATACAATAAGTAACTTTAAAGCAAATTCTGATTGAATAAAATTAAATAACATTAAAACTTCAAACCCTAGTCTACAACAAAAATAACCATTGATGCATCCTTTCTTATAGTTTGGTGTGTACTCATTTCTTTCCACAGTGGTTTGACTGTTGAACCTATGCATCGAGTAAAATAAAACGAATATAGATAAATGTTAAATACATCCAACTAACTGAAAAAATATGCTTTGGAATAAAGAAACAAAGCAATGGAAATAATACAAAAGTGACAATATATATTATTTTTTAAAGGCCCTTAGTTCACTAAAAATCCTTTTATTTTTCTTTAGAATCAAATGGAAAAAGATAAATTTATGTATTTCTACTCGGTGCAAAATCTTGGACACAATTTTAGCAGGTCCTGTATTTTAAATATGACAACACCTATGCTGCATTATAATTTAATCGACGTCAAATATTAAAAAGAAGTTTTGCTGCCTCACGGAACTCTTAAACGAGAGGCATTTAAGAGCTACAAGCGGTGGCATCTAATTTGTAGGGGAAGATTTTATTATTATTTTGTTTTGATTTTTAACACAAATTGCTCAATATCATAAGAAGCAGGTACCTGCAATTGCTTCATTTCCGCTTATTTCTGACTTAACCAATTTTCTACCGCTGGTCGTTTATCCGACCAGTGAAATGACTCATTATAACATACTTACTTTCATATTTCAGTTTCTTAACATGGAATTTGATTACTTTTTTTTTTTTAATAAAGTTTAAATGTACTACTTTCAAAATATTTTATTAAAAAATTGTTCAAAATTTTTCAACTAAGTCGTTAGGGGCTAGAAAAAAAAAAACATGATTTTTAGACTTTTTTTGGATGTATGAAAAAATTTTTTAGAAAAACATATAATGCAAATGTAATGACTACAAAATACTAAAAAAACTCTAAATTTTTTGACATTACATAGCCATGCAATGAAAAATAAATACGTAGGGTGCCTTTTATATTTCGGGACTTGGCAACCCTGGTGTTGCAATCTGTCAACTGAAAGCTCTATCGCAAAGTTTGACATTTGTTGGCTTATACGTACTCAGAACGTTTTGACATACGAGCGCTATTTGTGTTGTTTATAGTAACTTAAAAGATTCATCTCGGTCTAAAAATGGAATTAAATCGTGAACATTTTCGTGCGATTATTTTTTACAGCTTTTGACGTGAATTAACACAGCAACAGTGCATGGATGAACTTAATTCAATTTTTGGCGATGAAGCTCCATCAAGGACCAGTGTTTATCGATGGTATGGTGAATTCAATCGTGGTCGTAGTTCACTCCAAGACGAATTTCGTGAAGGTCGTCCGAAATCAGCTGTTGTTCTGAAAACCATTGATGCTGTGCGCGAACTGATATTGCAAGATCGTCATGTTACCTATCGTGAGATTGAGGCAACCTTAGGCATAAGTGGGACCAGCATACATTCAATATTGCATAAACATTTGACTGTCAAAAAAAATTTGTTCGCGTTGGATCCCACACAATTTGTCAATCGCTCAAGAAAGGCTCGTGTCGATTGGTCGAAGGAAATGCTCAAAAAATACGATCGCGGTGCTTCGAAACACGTCTATGACATCGTGACAGGCGATGAATCGTGGACTTACGCGTATGAGCCCGAAAGTAAACAGCAGTCGACTGTATGGGTGTTTCAAGATGAGCCAAATCCAACAAAAGTTGTTGGCGCACGAAGCACTTCCAAGCAAATGGTCGCCTGTTTTTTCGGAAAATATGGACATGTCGCAACCGTACCACTAGAACAACGCAGAACAGTCAACTCTGAGTGGTACACAACCATTTGTTTGCCAGTTGTCTTCCAAGAAATCAGGAAAACCAACCGCCGAAGACGGATCACTCTTCACCACGACAATGCGAGCTCTCACACATCGGCTCAAACAACTGCATTTTTGAGCACCCAAAACATCGATTTGATGGGTCATCCGCCGTATAGTCCTGACTGGGCACCGAATGACTTCTTTTTATTCCCAACCGTGAAGAATAAACTGCGTGGACAACAATTTTCGACGCCCGAAGAAGCGGTTGTGGCATTCAGAATGCATGTTTTGGAGATACCTCAATCAGAGTGGCAAAAGTGCTTCGACAATTGGTTCAAACGCATGCAAAAGTGTATAGATCTTAATGGAGAATATTTTGAAAAACAATAAAGTGATTTTCGATGATTAATATTTGTTTTTGTTCTCTAATCCCGAAATATAAAAGGCACCCCTCGTATAAGGTGTGATTTAAGAAACCAAATGCAATTTATGATTAATGATGATATTAATCATCCTTAATAAAAAAATTAATTAAAAAACATACTAAATATACTAGTAATTTCATCGTTGGCTGGTGTGACCAACGTATTAAAAAATTAAATATATGTGGACTTCCGTGGTGATTTTATCTATTTTTGCAATAACATATTTCTCTATTTCAAACGGAACCTCTATCTCAGTCTCTTGAGAATACAAAATATTGACCGGTGTGCGCCATTTCGGCATCCAAAATTTACTCAGTGGTTTGTGGATCTTGGCAATTGAACTGTTCCCAGTGCTCGTTCTTGGATCATATTTCTTCTTTTTCTCTGTCGCAGGTCAGCGTACACACCAGAAATATGTTCAACTTCAAAACTGCCTAACATTTCGACGGATAAAAGATCGATTTGCCGATCAGTTGGTATTTCGTCGCCATCAAGTATTTCTTCTTCACTCATATCATCCACAATCAAACAACATCTGTGGAATGTGCATCGCTCTCGTCATCCATCCAGCCATTGATGATAGCCTGCAACTCAAACATTTCCAGGCACACACGTGCCATTTCGCGATCGATTATTGCAATTGTTCAACTTACAAATTAATTACTTTTCTGCACCCACTAAATTGCATATGTCACCACTGACTAGCCGAGAATTTTGATTACAAAGGCATATTTTTGTGTAAACTTACAAGCAGCCGTTCTTAGTTTCAGTTTTTGGTTCTTCATCGAAAATAAATTCTGCCGTTTATGCATTTTTTCTTAATATCGGCGGTAACCGATAAAACTTTTTCAAGATAGCCTTCGTGCTTTCACGGCTGGGCTTGAGTATTAGGTCGTTTTTTACTTTTAACACCTTTTCACTTCAAGTTTTTCACTTTGTATGAATATCTTTTTACTTTTCTTCAGATTTATCGGCATTTTTTGACTTATTTCAAGGTTTTCAGCATTTGTTCCTGGTTTTTAATTTTTTGGCTTAGTTTTATAACATTTTTATTATGTTTTTTTTTTTTTTGACTTATTTTTTAATTCAACTCAAGATATACGAACCCGAGAAAAACAATGGAGCGAAAAGGTTTCATATTTGTTTTGCAAAAATTTTGAATCCGTCTAAAAGGGTTTGTACGATTAAAGAACCACGATTAAAATCACTTGTCTCTACCACCGGACTGAACAGAGTAGCTGATAAAACAAATCCCGACTTCAGTGTCCCTAAAAAATTAAAGTTTTCCACGTTGCAAAACCACATCATCATCAAAATGATATTTTCGATTAAATTTAAATTTATTTTAGTGATAGCTAAACTTATTGAAGGAAATTTTTTATCACATTTGATCACCTTTTACGCTGCTGGTCGGAAAAAACGACCACCACATTTTTTCTCGTAACGTTAAATGTTTCAGCTTAGAAAGCAATCGGAGCATTTGTAACGCATTTTTAGATCTCGATTGATGAATTTTTAATATTTTTTTTTTTTAGGTTCTTATGTTAAAATTTTTCTATTAAAAAATTCACTTATTTTCTTAAAAATAAAATTCAAATCTTTAGTTTTGTCGACGTTTCCATATGCGCAGATAAGAAAGGTTTATTTTTTATAGAGCTTCCATACAAAATGTGTGCTTTTAACTTGTTTAAAATTGTTTATATTTAAATTGAAATATTTTTAAATTTAAGTTTATTTGAAAAAATTTCAAAGGTTTATCTTTCGATGCAAATATCTCAGCTGTTTTTAAAAATATTTCACGCAATTCTTTTTTGTGCAATAGTTTAATACAACTTCTCTATAAAAATAGAATTAAATAAAGTATTTTTACTCTAAACCCCTTTTTTAAAAAGTTAAAAATTATTTATTATTAATTATTTAAAAGGTTAAAAGGTTATTTTTAAATAACGAATATTTTCTCAAAAATCCACCCTCCAACTAACTTTCACCTGTGTTCCGAATCTACTCAATGCTTTTGTATTTTTAAGGGCATGCCCTGAATTGTGGTTAAATCTAAACAAAAAAGAAAAACAAAAACAAAAAAAAAAATTTCAGTTAAACACAAAAACCGTCACCTAAACCAAACACAAAAACCATCGATTGAGCAAGTATAAAAAAATTCGTCAACCTTAGATTTTTGTCCTCTATCACATATCTGAAAATCATTCAAATCGGTGAGTTTCACCTGGGGACCTTTTTCTTGTTAGTGAAAGTTCATAACTTGGACCTTCCTTGTGTCTACTTCAATTTTTGAATATAGATTTACTTTATAAAGGGTGGTTAAATTTTAAAGGCCGATGTTGAATGTGAACCACACCTAAACGTCAAGTGTTTTCCTGCATTTCATTTGACATTTCTTAATTTCAGACTAATTCAATTTAAACCATGGAAAGACACACAATCGAGCAAAGCGTTAAAGTTTTTCAGGCTTATTATGCAAATGGGCGTTCAAATCAAAATGCATATCGTGCACTTCGTGATTTTTTCGGTCAATTTAATCGTCCAAATGTGCGTACAATCGGAAAAATAATGCAAAAATTTGAGCAAACCGGGTCTGTAGGAGATGTGAAAACACCAGTGCATGCTCGTACAGCTCGTACTGCAGAAAATATTGCTGCTGTTCGCGATAGTGTGGCTGAAGAGCCGTCCACCTCAACTCGTCGTCGTGCCCAACAATTGCACCTCTCACGCTCGTCGTTGATGAACATTATGCATAAAGACTTGCATTTACACGCATACAAGGTGCAATTGACTCAAGAACTAAAGCCTCTTGACCATTTCATGCGTCGTCAATGATCAGAATGGTGGCAAGAAAATTATCTCACGTGGTGGCGATGTCAATTGGCAGCCAAGATCATGTGATTTGACACCGTTGGACTTCTTTCTTTGGGGTTATTTGAAAGAAAAGGTGTACGTCGATAAGTCATCAACAATTCAAGAGCTAAAGGCTGAGATAATTCGGCACATTAAAGGCATAGAACCTCACTTATGCCTCAGCGTCATCGAAAATTTGGACCATCGGATGGAGGTGTGCCGCCGAGGTCGCGGCGGCCATTTGGCCGATGTTTTGTTCCATCAATAATTGAAATATACCAATATTATCATAATAAAAAGAAATGACAATAATTTCCTAAATAATTTGTGTTTTATTCAAAATCAACATCGGCCCTTAAAATTTAACCACTATGAAAACAATACCGATTCGTTTATCGATTAATACTTATCGGGGTTTTTCAATTCAATTTTAAATGATCACTTTAATCCAAAAAATGCTATAAATTTTTAAGATTTTGGTTCATTGGACAAAATTCATTGCCGGTTTAAGCCGGTTTTATTTTATTCGAATATGGTTCAATAATTTAAGCTATGAGTTTAAATTATAACTCGAAAACCGAATGTAATAAGGGGCTAGTTTTAATATTTTGGAACTTGCAAGGAGGACACACATCACACCATCAAATATGAAATATTTTATGATTACATATGGAAAAAAATAATAAGAAACAAAAGTAGAGCTTTTCTTGCTAAGGATAAATTTGATATTTAAAAAGTAGAATTTAATTTGTAAAAAGTTTTTTCTGAACTAGAAAAAGTTTATTTGAAATGTCAAAAATTTAATATGAAGCGGAATAAGTGGAATTTTATTTGAAAAGAAATATATTTTTAATGTTAAAGGTTGAATTTGAAGTAACCCCCTGTATTATCTTGTCGCATTGATAAATGTATTTCCATCGAAGGAGTAGTCGAATAACAAGCAACACAGATTGCTACTCTAATAAAAAAAAAATCAGCTGTTCAAGTGAAAGTTATTTTTTAAAACTTAAGTGTTTTTTTATATGTGCACATATTTGTTCTTAAAGCTTAGTATACTGTAGGAATAAAAATTTTTGAGCATATAATTCTACATGCGAAATTTTGGTGTAGAGTCAAAATTTTTGTTTGGAGAAAAAGCACTAGCTGTTCTGGTAGACAGATTCATATTTTTAGCAATAAAAATTGCTGTTATTTTATATCCTATAAAAGGCAAGAATACATATATTATTAACTAAATAAATTTGTTTAATAACAACTTCAACACCATCACATACTTCATGCTTATTTTTTTATTGTTGAATGTCAAATTTCAGTGGCTTTTTAATGTACGTGCATATAATTGGCAGCGAAATTTTGACATTTTAACTCTCCACACATGGTTCTGAACTTGGGTACACTGAACAAATTTTTTCCTTCAACCTAGTAGTAGTAGTAACCTAGCGAAAAAAATTCCGCTGCCTTTTCGCTGTCAAAAAACTCAATGTACTTCTTTTGGAAATTATGTTTTCGTTTTTACAGCATGCTGAGCTTAAGTAAATAAAAAATGGGTACATAAAAATTTTATGGTGGAAAAGCAAATAATGATGTAATAAATTCTTTATGTCCCGATTTTATAGTCAATAGGAAAAGAAAGTTGAGTCAGAATTATTGCAGTCTACACTCTTAAAACTGATTGAAAAAGCTTTATAGTAAATATTGTGACATTTAACGAAGATATTGGCGATTTTGAAATAATAAAATGCAACGCAGTCGGTTTTCAATTTGGTCAAAATAAAAGCGTTTTTTCTCTCCGACTAGTTCTGCGTTTGACTCTTAGATTGCGAACATAGAGAACGCCGGTTCAGACAGGCTGGCAGTTCAAATCAGAAAACACATTAGAGCAAAAGAGATGGATGACTTCTTTATTGCTCCCATATAAAAATCTGATCTGATCTGCTTGCGTGTCTGAACCGTTTGATATGTTCGCAATCTAAGAGAGTCAATTTAATGCTTCTGTAGCGATATTTAACACTATTAACGCTTGTTTTTTTGAGATAGTTTTCACAGTGATGCTATTGAGCTTATTTTTTTAGCAGATCGATAACAGGTCATTCAATAAGTCCATAGGATAAGTAAGAAAAAAAAATTTTTTGATAAAACTCGATTATATTATTCAACATAGTTGCCTTCCAGAGCGATACAACGAGTATAGCGATTTTCCAACTTTTCGATACCACTTTTATAGTACGACTTCTTTTTCTCGTCAAAATAGGCCTCAGTTCCAGCGATTACTTCATCATTGGACTTGAATTTCTTTCCAGCAAGCATTCTCTTGAAAGATCTGAAAAGAGGAAAAAGTCGCTGGGGGCTAAATCTGGAGAAAATGGTGGGATCTGGAGCAATTCGAAGCCGGATTCATTCAATTTTGCCATCGTTTTTATCGATTTGTGACACATTTGGCATTTGTTTGCATATGTGGCCGTTTCTTGGCGATTTCAGCCTTCAATCGATTCAAAAGTGCACAGTAAGAGTCGCTGTTGATGCTGGATCTTTTTTGGAGATAGTCGATGAATATTATTCCTTTCGTATCCCAAAATACAGACGCCTTCACCTTACAAGCCGACTGTTGGGTCTTTGCTCGCTTTGGATTCGGTTCGTCGACTGCTTTCCACTCAGCTGACTGTCTTTTGGTGAGTCTTTTGGTGTGTAATAGTGCAGTCATATTTCATCCATTGTCACATATCGACAATAGAATTCGATTTTATTGTGGTTTAACAGCGCCAAACACTCCTCTGAATCATCAATTCGTTGTAGTTTTTGGTCATCAATTTGGTTGTAGTTTAGTTTTTTATGCTTTCGCATACCCAAATGTTCGTGTAAAATTGTAAAAACACTACCATCTGATATCTTTACAATATCAGCTATCTCGTGCACCTTCAATTTGCGATTGTTCATAACCAATTTGTGGATTTTTTTTGATGTTTTGTGGAACAACAGTCTGATTTGGCCATCCACTGCGCTCTGCATCATTTGTGCTGGTACGACCACTTTAAATTCAGCAATCCACTTTTCTATCATTTGTCTTGATGGAACAGAGTCCGGATAATGTTTATCAAGCCATTGTTTGGTTTCCACTGTATTTTTTTTCATCAAAAAGCTATGATTTATCAAAACTCGAAATTCACTTTCTTCCATTTTTTTTTCAGTAACAATAGTTGCACACAAAATGCTATAACTCACGAATCAATTGTCAGATTGATGTCAAATTGTTATACGTATCGTGTGAAGGTTGGTAATAAATAAAAAGCATTTGGAAAAAAATCTAGTAACGCCATCTATGTGTCATCCTGTGGACTTTTTTAACGTACGTTACATAACATTTATCAGTTTCAATGGTTTTGTGATTCTATTTCATGTGCTGCTTGTAAAACAATTAAGCGAACATTAATTAATTTGTTAAACGAAATAAAAATATTTGACGTTAAGAGCATTTTCTTCAACAATTATTTTTTTGTGTTCTTTTTAGGTGAGTGCATTAAAAAAAGTGAAATAGAAATGCTAAATAAAAGCGGTTGTTTTGTTTTTTTTAAGCATTCAACTCAAAAGAGCGAGAGAGAAAAAAAAAATGGTAAGAGAGAAAGTTTTATTTTTGTGGTGTGAGATTTTACTACAATAATTGTAGGGGATATGTTGCTACCAATTATTATATTTAATTTCCGCCAGTTTTTGTTAGAGCGTAGAAGAGAATATACTGTCTCCACACGCTTCCGATCTTTCTACTGCAGTTTCCTATGAAGTGGAGTCTGTGCTCACTCATCTTTTACTCCTGAAACTCAACACTTAATCAAAATAAGTTTAAATATATACCAACCTATATAAAAAATATTTTATAGGGGGGGCTTGGCTGATATCCTGACTGCGTCCATGTAGATAAGCATACAATTTTTTTTTAAGTCTACTGTTTTGTATCATTTATGTATTTAATTGCTCACAAATGTTGGTATTTTCGGTCAATGGAATTTATTTAATTGCCAAACACCAAATAATATGCTTCGACATTATTTTAATGTTTACTCATCTGCAAACTTTATTAAAATAAAACACTTATTTAGAAAAAATAACTACGCATAATTGTGTGTACATTTCAATTATTGTTCAAAACAGGGGCGGACTGTAACGTAAATAAAATTAAATCAAAAATATATGAAAACTTAGTGGGAAGAAAAGTTGTTTTTTAACAAATAAAAGCCAGCAAATGAAACAACAAAGAAAGTAAAAAAAAGCAATGTAAAGTTTCTTAAGAACAGTAACCGTTCGGAGTCAGCATAATACTTGTAGGTCAAACAAATTTTTAATAATATGCATTGATTGTAAGAAGCGCAATTTAAGTCCTTTTAAGAGCGAAGTAAATAAGCTTAAACTTATTTTTTACTCATAAAATTAAAAAGAAGGTCGAAGTTTTACTACTTATAGCATTATTTGGGGCCGACCGATTATTAGTGACATTTAACCGCTGCTGCTGAACATCTATTCGTGCATAAATAATTTCATTATTAATTAATAAACATTTATCATGCACTGCTTTCTATGCCATGTTTATTTATTCTACACTGTATTTAATTATTAAATAATTTGATTAGTTTAAACTTCATTATGTAAATACCATTTAAATATTTAATTGTGGTTTTCCATAATTGTTTCAATATAACGAACGGTTTTCTTTTACAAATGACCTAAAGCAAAGTGTAATCGAGCACTCTGTAAATTCATGGATTACTTAAACACTGCAATGTAAACAAAAATTAAGATTGAAGTCAATATATTAATGACGAAATTTTTTTATCAACTTAGACGTTAAATCAAATTGTTATTTATTTCTTAAATTTTAAACTCTATGATGGCTTGTAAATTTTAATAAATTATCGACCTATTAAGGAATTCTTAAATGCTCTTTGAGGCATTGACTTAACTATATAAAAATTTGTTCGACCAATTAAGTAGTTAGAATCTAAAAAAGTAGTTTTCTGCAGTTTAACTCTAAAAGAATAGGTCTTAAACAAAATTTAATTTAGCATAAATTTAATTAAGCGATCAGAATCCATTTGGAGTTGCCTTAATTTGTGAAGGACCAGTTCTTGTTTATTTGTTTA
Organism: Coremacera marginata; assembly: GCA_914767935.1. NCBI lineage: Eukaryota > Metazoa > Arthropoda > Insecta > Diptera > Sciomyzidae > Coremacera > Coremacera marginata. Next base: position 60,869,804 of record OU612046.1, read on the forward strand.
AAAATAATACACAAGAACATAAAAGTAGTCAGACTTTCAGTCAGGGAGGAACGTTTTTGACGCAGAATTACGTTTACAGAGGGGTTTGTACGGGGGTCTTCGCAAATTTGCTAAAAATCTTTTAGCATCAAAAATCTTTTAGCATCAAAGATTATATGAATAATGATGTAATGTAGAGAATGAATCTTGTTTTCAATAATGTTTCTTACTCTATTCACAATTATTAGAAAATCAATTAGCTTTGAAATTTTTGAGGCGCTTTTTCACCCCAAAAACGAGATAATACCCTAAATATTAATAGCTATTATTTCATAAATACATTTTTTGGGCCTTACTCAATTTAACTCAATTTCTTTTTTGAGAAATGCAATAAAGCTCCAAATTAGGAAATAATACCCCAATTATTCTTGTAGTTGTTTTATATACAATTGCTTGGGGCCTTATTTCATTTGTAGCTTGGGGCCCTCTATCCTGGGGCCTTATTTCATAGAGCCATAGATATAGCTATTTTTAATCAACTTCTCAATGTACATCGATAACTCCAAAAGTCCTTGCCGGATTGTCGTTATTTTTTGTGAACACCGACTTTGGATATGGAGGTACCCATGTAAGAAAGTGGGCGGTTTTTGACAAAGTGTCACTATTCGAAAAAACCTTTATGTCGGCTTATGTTGACTCTAAGGTATTGAAATTTAGCGCAGGGGTAGGAATTGCAGTCAAGAGTATGAGAAAAATTTGACAAAGGAATGTGGCAATAATAAAAAAAATACTGTATATCGAATAAAATTGACACTAGGGTGCTGAAATTTCATACGGGGGTACGCACAATTATTACAAATAACGGTCAATACACTAGGCGTTAGTAGAGAAAGGTACGTGGCAAAATTATAATACAGTGGTATCACAATCATTGTATTATATTGACAAAAGGGTAATACAATGCTTTACATGAAAGGGTAGAATTATTACAAAACACGATGAAGAAAGTGGGCATGATGAAGTTAACACTAGAGCCAGTGTTGGTAAATGTAGGCAAAAATTCCTACTTGTAGGGATTTTTGATTCAAAAAATAGGCACAGGGCAAAAAAGTACAGATTTTTTTTAAATTCTTTGAGAGTAGGAAATTTTCAGCAGAGAAATTTATGCTGATGCTTATATTACATTTTATTACAAACATTTTATGTAATTTTTGATTTTTAAGTATTTGTTTGTAAATAAAGAAAATAAGTAGTCTTATATTTTTGTTGTATTTTTATACTAGCTTTTGAACTGTTTTTATTATGGTTAAAATGTTGAATACGCACGTTACGAACTATTTTTTATTTATATTGAATTATAAAAAAAAATATTTATTTACAACTCGAGAATTATAATAATTTATGAAAGGTGAGCGTAAATATAGAGTCACGCCCATTTTGAGTACAGCTGCCGACGGTAAGGATACGAACTTAAATACCGAATTTTAGTCTTAGATGAAATATAGCATTTTTATTGATTCATGGGCGGTGAAACTGGGTGGAAGTGCAAGCAATTACTTGACTTGAATACTTGAGCAATTACTAAGTTTTATCAAAATCAGATGAACGATATTACAGTGCATAAAAAACGAAAAAAATAAGCAAGAAAACTAACAAATATTAATTTTTATACATTAGATTAAAACGTAAAAATTCATATCTTTTATAACACTGTAGAACAAATTCAGGTTAGCAAAAAGGTCGATTCTGAGAGTGAGGGGTGAAAAAAGAGGCTACATTAGAATACCCGTATCGCGGCGTTTGTTTATGTTAGTTCGAATTTTTTTTTTAATCGATCTTCGAACTTTGCAGTCAAATGCCGATTTTCAGCATATTGCTTATATGGTTTTTTTGACTATAACTCGTCGACTAATTGATATTTTTCAATCTGTAAAAACCAAATTATTGCTAGAGACCTGTGCAACAATTAAAATTTTTTTAAAAATTGATTTCGAAAATTTTTGTGGTGCTTATGAAGCAAAATGTTTGAAAAATTATTTTTTTTCATGCTTTTTGAAAATATTTTCCACAAAATTAAGTCTTTTTTGCTTTCTGTTTGATCTATAATATGCTTCTCAGTTTCTTCAATAAATTTCATTTGAAAAGAAAATAATCATAATACAAAACTTGCGTTTTCCAGCTTAATATTAATTTACTTCTCATTTTTTATGTACCAATTTTGTTCAGTGTTGGTTTTGAAGAAACATTGAGAAAGAAATTATAAAAATATGGAAAAAATATAATTTTGAAATGTTAGTTATGAAAAGTTTTAAGTTAAAAAAATTAAATAAATTAAATTAATGATTTGGCCAGTTGCCGTATGGAATTTTGTGAGGAAAATTTTTTTAAATGCAGTGAAAAATAGGTATTTTTTTGACTACTTATAGAGACTTTTTAACCCTTTATTGCATTGTGATGGGAGTTTCCATCAAACAATTCAATACAAAAATACTCAAAAGACCAATTAGAGGTGATGACTGTTGCAAAAAAAAAAAAAAAAAAAAATAAAAATCATGCAATCAAGGATTAAGAAAGTATGTACCAACATTGACTAGGGTGCTGAAATTCGGTACAAGAGTAGGTAGAATTATAACAAATGCGATCAAAAAAGTAGGCGGAATTGTGGTTAAGCAGTTTATACACTTTTCCCGAGAATTTATCATATTCTCTATATATAATCTCTATACTCGTATAATAAAAAGGAATAAAAACTTTGATACAAAAAAAAGCCCCCATAAATTACTACCAAGTAAAAATAATTTTAAATTATTTTGCCTATTCTGACAAAGAAATCAATATATTTATGATAATAAAACCAATTAGAAAACTTAAAAAAATAAGTTCTCCAATGTAATAACATACACTCGTATAAATAAGTTATCAGACATCCCCAAGATATTAATAGGAAAAACAATTTAAAATTATTTTTTTCTTTCTTCATTCATTCAAGGTTCAATTCTCAATCAATTGTGTTCAATTATTTCATAACACGCACAACACAATTGATTATAAGAAGCTCGGTCAAAGCCCTTTCAAGGTGAAATGGCCATTTCGTTTTCGTTTTTTAATTCAAAAAAGTCGGTGTTCCGTATAAAAGCTTTGTTTAAACAAAAAATGAAAAAAAACAAAAATTTGGATCCGTCCAAATCATTGAAATATTTATATTCAATGATTCAATATTCAATATTCAATGATTCAATATTCTACATTGCGAATCACTTTTCGTCGAGAGGTCAATTGTGTGCGTTTTCCACACACATAGCAAAAGTTATTAAAATTTACATGGGTATAAATTTTTATAAGAAAAAAAAAAAAAAAATTAGTTTGTCAAAAGTTCGTTGTATAGAAAATTTGTATTTATTTGTAAATAAGTAATTAAATTCGAGGTTTCATTGCGATATTTTCGATTTGATCACAGGCAACATTGTCAAAAAGCTTGACTAGAGCAGGTAAAAAATTAGACGCTCTGTTAGGACGCGTTTGTGGAAGCGTTTGAAACACGAAGATACTTGATTTTAGTACTTTTGGGGCCATTTTGGGGACCCCTAGTTGGTTAGTTAGTTAAGTGAGGAGGGAGCAAGTCACCTAGTTACTGCGGCCTTAAAAACTTTTGGAACAAACCTCTATAAGTTATAGTTCATCCTTAATCGTTAAGTGTGTTAGGAATGTCCTTGGGTGAACTATCCGCTATTAGATGCGGTTCTAGGTACAATGCACCTAAGTGACGAAGACGGGTCCTGATTAGACCGTTACAGTGACACAAGATGTGCTCTGCTGTTTTTTCATCTCATTACATAATCTACACAGATCTTCCTGGACTATACCCATGGTTGATAAGTGTTTATTTACCTTACAATGCCCAGTTAGGAAACCTGTGACAAGTCTGATAGATCTTCCACTTAGAGTCAGGAATTGTTTCGTTCTTTGTTTTAGCCTGTCTGTTACCTTCAGTTTTCCTCCAGTAATGAAGTGCCTCTCTGTTTAGCCACATTTTAATGTTATGGCGCATAGTGCCCCGTGGTAACCCGCAGAATGGTTCTGGGCCTATGAAGGACCTTGCAGCCCCTTTCCTGGCTAGTTCGTCCGCGATCTCGTTACCTAAATAGCCGCTATGACCTGGTACCCAAATGAGATGGACTCTGTTATGGGTAGATACCTTGATAAGTAGCTGTAGACAATCCCATACGAGTTTGGACGTGATATTATATGCGCTAAGTGCAAGTAGAGCTGCTTTACTATCAGAGTGAATGTAAATTTTTTTGTTCCTAGTGGAACTGTTTACATACTCTCTTAGGCAGATCTCAATGGCGTGGACTTCAGCTTGGAAGACTGAATTACCTGTGCCTATGCTGGCATATATAGATTTTCCCTGCCTTAAGCCAAAAACTCCAGCTCTCACCTCTTCATCTGTCTTTGAGCCATCAGAATACTAGGCTTGAAAGTCACCAGTGAACCGTGGCCTCTTTTTTTCCCATGTGGTTCTGTTTGGGAAGGAGACTCGGAAGTTTTTGTAGAAGTTGAATTTTGGAAGGCAGAGATCCCAGGGTAATAACCTTAGACTCTCGTCCTTGGTTATTTCGTCTAACAGCGCTGAGTGAGTATTACTTGGTGTAATCAAGTTGTTGTCAATGATGAGCCTGACAGATGAGATGAGAGCAGAGCTTCTTTCTTAACAAGAAGATGTAGCAGTTGGAGCAGAACGCTCGTGTGATACATACACAAGCTAGTCGTTGCAATTTGCTGAGCTTGGCTTGAGCTGTTTTTTGGATCGTTTTACTCCACCATACTGGTGCGTCATATAAGACGATAGGTCTCGTGATGGAAGTATACATCCACATGGCTAGTTTGGGACTTAGGCCCCAGGTTTTACCTACAAAGCTTCTGCTGACCCATAATGAGGCTCTTGCTTTGGTTTCGGTGTTGTTCAGGTGTGGGTTCCATGTGAGTTTATCATCAAGCGTCACACCTAAGTATTTGACTTCTTTTGAGATGTTTATAGTTTCACCGAGAAGAGTAGGTTCAGTTAGATTTTCACCGACTCTTTTCTTGGTGAAGACGATGATGTTGGTTTTCTTAGGGTTGACGTTGAGCCCTGTTTCCTTGCACTATTAAGCTACTATGTTGAGTGCTCTCTGGAGGAGATACGATAAGGTATCCTCGTATTTTCCTCTGATATGGATCACGATGTCATGAGCGTAACCCTGCACATCGAAGCCATTTGAGCTAAGAAGCTCTAAGAGTTCATCAACCACAATGGACCACAGTATTAGAGAGAACTCCTCCTTGTGGACAACATTTTGCGGCGAGTACTCTCAGTTCTACCGTGCCCAAAGTTGATTTCATATTCCTGACTTTCAGCACGTTATGCACCCTAGCACTTGTTGTTCCATCAACATCTTTGCGCTGAGTGCATTCGCTTATATGAGCGTATTCGGTGTTGTCAAAAGCACCTTCAATATCTGGGAAGCAGCCGATTGCATATTCTTTGTTCCCCAGTGATTTTACAATCTTGTTTGTAAGGATCTGAAGAGCATGCGTCGTTGATTTCCCTGGTTGATATGCATATTGTTGCGAATGCAGTGGATGGTCTCTAAGACAACTCTCTCTGATATGACGATCAACAATTTTCTCCATAGTTTTTAGGAGAAAGGAGGTGAGGCTTAAAATTAAAATAGGGGCACCCCTAAAATTAGTTACTTTGGTTTGAACTTTTATTTACCGCTATTATTTTAGGGGTTATTATTACTTAAGATAGTATTTAGAAATGAATCTAATTACACAAATTAAATGCATTTATATCAAAACAACAAGCTTTCCAGTTTTAAGACATTTAATAAACATTTTCCTAAAAAAAAAAGAAAAAATATAATAGAAGATCAGATAGTTGCTGTATTAAGTTTTGGTTGGAATTTGTTGTTAAGAAATTGTATCGATTGGGTTGCAGCTGTAGTAATTAAAAAATTTCAATTTATTAATATAGGTCTTATAGAAGTTTGTACTACTGATTATCCAATCTAAGCCAAACAAACTTTGGTTGTTGTTGTATTTAATTAAAGGCCAAATACTCATTTTCGTGGTATTATTCACACTATTTAATGAAATATGTCAATATATTAAAATCATTTGCAAATAGTCTGCCATGTCCCTTTGTGATAAATTAATTTGAACACATAAACAATGTTCAGAAGGTTCAATAATATCAGGCTAACAAAATTTGTGATGATTTATTAACAATTGGAATTTTGGCCAACCCCCAAATACTACCGATCCCAATATGCACCGGACAGATTGGATATTAAACTAAATTAATAAATCTGGATAAGTCATAGACGCAAACAAATTTTAATTTAATATGTTGAAAACAAAAAAATTGCAATATCTCAGTTACAAAATATGAATTCAGCATAGAAAAAAATTTTAAATTGGAAAAAATCCGCTAGCAGCACTGCACGTTCTATGTACCTGTATTAAAAACGTGTTGTTTAAATTTCACATGGAAGTCATTTTATGTCAATATAAAGAGAGAAAAAAATTATTTATTGAATTATACTCTATATGAGTAAAAATTCGCATGTATTTCAATAATAAACAACGCTATGAACTCGGTGAAAATGTAGCAAAAAGTTATTTAATACGTTTCCAATGCCACACTTGAAACAAAACAACAACAACAAAAAAAAAACAAAAAGTTGCTTTAAACCTCACACCATGTTTAAGCAATAATGTAAAGTCATAAAATAATGCGCTGGAAAATATTATTTGTAACAATTTTATTGACCGTCATTGTAGTAGCAGTGTATGTGTATTTTTTTAAAAGAGTAAATTTTAAATTTTATATTAACAAAGTATATTAAAAAAATGTCTCAAAGCCACAACATGGAAAAATGCACCAGCACCAGAAACAGCAGCGGTAAACTGCAAAGTAGCGGCACAAAAATAACAAAAATATCTTTGAAAAAAAATTACTGCTGCCAATGTTCAGATTTAAGAGCGTTGAAAATGTAGTAAATATCAATTAGCTGAATGCAGCAGTAGCGCAATTTTTTTTTTTTGAGATACAATTTTAAAAATAACACCAACAGCAGCAGCAACAATAACAACAACCTAAAAGTAAGAAAAAAAAATGTTGCCATAATTATTCTTGTTAATTAAAGAAATATTAAGCGGCGAGAAATGGCCGAAAATATAATGTGAAAAAATATATATAAAAAAAACAAACCGTTATATTTCATGAGAACTACGCCAGAAACATGAGGCCAGTTGGCAAAAAAGAAATTATTTTTCATGCAGCAACAACAATCAAGTTATTGCTTTGTTGTTGTTTATGTTGCGAACACCAGTTTATTGTTAATGAAAAATTAAAGGCTGCAATTAAGGCGCTTCACATAAAGCCGTTCCCTTAGAACCAAAAGCATGGCCACATTATGTCAACCCTCTACTTTAATTTGCTACCTAGAGTTGCCAGTTGTTCCGTATTTAACAGGACTTCCCGCAGCTTACACTTTAAAGCAAATTTTAATCGTATCGTCAAGCGTATTTTAATATTTATCTATGCAAGCGCCGGTAGTTTCTGAAATACATCGGAAACATTTGTGTGGTTTAAGAATACCTTAAGAAATCCCGTGAACTTGGACAGTTGTTAAGGAAAAAAAAAAAAATTTATGCATACAATTCAAACTTGGAAAAGTCAAACTTATTTAATAATTCACTGGATTTTTTAATAAAAATATATTCACCAGTATATAAAGGTAAACTCTATAAACCCTATAAAAGCCGCGAACATTAGGGAAATCATAGACAAAACTCTTGCTTTGGAAGTTAATAAAAAGCTGTGAGAATCAACTTTTTTCTTTATTTGGACACATCCAAGTATATAGAAAATCAGCTTTACAAGTCATTTGACCAAAGGACCAAATTCCTCATTTTTTAGGACAACATTTGCTTTTGTCTCGTTTTGCTGAAATTAAAATCTGGCAGGACTATTGGCTATACAATTGAAGCAATGGTCGCCTGTTTTTTCAAAACAAAACATGTACGCTTTCGGCTTAATAAAGTTAATTCTTTTCGGGCATGTTTTAAGCTTAGAAGTTGACAAAGTTTTTCCCATATAGCTGAAGGGTCGGAAATGATGTTTTTGAAGCTTCATATTTAAATATTGGATAGAACATTCATTTCTTGAGATATATTGTATATACGAGTGTGGCGTCTAGTTGTTAAAAATTTAGAAACAAAATTGAGCTTAATGGTAACTTATATAATATAACACCGCTGTTTTGTTTTAATTGTACTGAGAGAAATAGTTAAAATTCGGTATAAAATCGATATTGCGGGGCATGTTTACTTCCAGAAACAGAAGCTAATTTTTTTTCCAGAACTAGAGGATTCTGTATAAGATTGTTGTGTCATGTGGACTCTAACTGGGTGGTAGAGCTCACCAGCAGCTTTGAATATGATAATTGAATGTTATATTCTTGTAAATTGAATATGATAAAATTTACAAGGACAAACACGATTTGAAGTTACCGTGGAAAATACAAAAACTTTAACCCTCATAGCCGCCAAGATTTTCGCCTGTGGCAATTTGTTCCTTTATTCTATCTTTAGTAAAACAAAAACGTATTTACAAGAAAATATCGGCGCTAGTTAATTCAGTTTATATTTGGCCAAAAACTTGTGTATCATATATATCATGATCATATATATATATATATATATCATGATATATGATGATGATATATCATCATGATATCATCATATCATGATATCATATGTGTTACAACGTGCGAATGGTTTTAACTGATTTTCCTAAAAATAATTTTTTCCATAAATGTCTTTTACAATTCCTAAAAGTCAATTCAAGACACCACTTGAAATGTATAAAGGTTTTATCATACCTAATATTAATAGAGAAGATATTCTTTAAAATATGGGTCAGACACATGTTACAAAAATGATACTGTAAAAATTTAATTTTTAATTTTTCATATAATTACAAGAGACTCTTCTAAATTATATTGGTAGTGGTGGCATATGAAAAATATCAATTATAAAGTGATTCTTATAATGGTATTCCGGGCAACGCACATCCCTATAGGAAGAAACTAACTTATTTTTACAACCAACTAATTAAAAATATAATTAAAAATAAACCAGTATATCAACTACTTTGAATTATATTAAGGCGGCATTCACTTCAATTCTAAATAGTTTTTATTGCATTATATATAAAGTAATTGAAATACTACTTAAAAACAAGTGATTAATAAACTACTTTGAACTATATTAAGGCGGCAAATACTCTGATTTTGACATGTTTTAATTGCAAATTTTTATAAGATTACAAGTTTATATATATTTAACCATGTTATTTCATCAAAGATTATTAACTTTAGGTCATCAGTAATAGTTTTCAACTGGTTATTTTAAAGTAATCAAAAAATAATATAAGTATCACTTATTTAACAAATAGTTGAAAATATATGTCAATTGACTTATTTAGCGGACATCACCATACAAAATATGTTAGTTCGTTCTATGGAAAAAAGTCAGAATTTCAACTAGTTGTGGTTGACAAAAAAGTACTTTATCAACTACTTTTAAATTAGCTGATTTTCCTACAGGCATGTTACTCGGGCAACGCACAATTACAGCGTACATTCACATTACTGTATACTTAAGCGATAAAAAACAAAATTAAATGACTTTTTTTTCTGTTTTACTTACTTTTATATGGGTTTCTTTATTTTACAAAAAAATATAACTGGTTTCACTTTTATAAAAAAAAAAACTTCTAAAAAAATATTCATTGCAACAGACAGAAAAAAATTAATATTGAATTCTCTTAATTGTTACTGGTATAATTAATGTACTTTGTTATTGCATATTGAGCTGAGTAGTAAGTGTAATGAGATAGAAGATGATTTTGATACACTTCCACAACGTGTTGCGATTGCAGATTTGGAATTCCGTGTAGACGAGAATGCTCCCACGTTAAATTTAGGTGATTTCTAGTATCGATTATAGATTCTTTATTTTTGTACAATATTTTTACATTTTTCAATTTATCTGCTGCACAATTTGCGAAGTCTTCTGCATTTCTAATCGTTTTTTTCCGAGCTTTAATTTGAGTCCAAACAGTTCTTTTTACGGTGGCTCCTATGCCAACAACAGCACCCTTTCCGTGTGCTGTAGCAAGGAATGACCAGGCCATTTTTTTGTCATAAACTGATTCCATCATAATAAGACTTGGGAGGATGAACTTATTTTTAAATTGAGAAGCACATCCATCAGAAAAAATGTGACACTTTTTAAATTCATCGGTTTCTATAGTGAGATAATCTGAAATTGTTTTTAAAAAGGCCCACACACAATACTTATCATGACTTAAGTCATTACTAATAATGGCCATCGACTGAGTTTGATTTTTCGTCCAAATACAAACAGTGAACACCGTAACTTGTTCGTAAGAAAAATGAGCAGCCTGCACTTCGTCTTGCAAAACTATTGCAAACTTCTCTGCGAAGTCAATTTGAATTACAACTTCATTCTCTTGCATTGTCTCCTTCATAGTTTTGAAGTCAATTTGAATTACAACTTCATTCTCTTTCATTGTCTCCTTCATAGTTTTTAAGTGTTTTGTTTGAACGCTAATTATGTATGAATGCTTTTTAAACTTTGGCAATTGCGCTTGTAGTTCTTCGACTACTATGGCAACAGATGATTTGAATTCAGTGTCTTGAACCCTGCAATTTTAGTTAATTTTTCCCCATTTTTTCCAAATTATGTTTGCATTATAGTCGAATAGTAGCGGTAATACATCTGTGACATCATTGTGTGGTGTATCACCAACTACCATTATATTTTGGGGGTGTAATTCAAAGAATTTAGATTTTCCCACTTTTTCGCCGCTTTTAGTTTCATTACAGTAAATTTCGTGAGCTTCTCTCAGTGACATTACCATATACTGTTTTTGCATTACAACTTTTTTGTTATTCATTTTTATCGAAATCACATCGGTTTTGCCAGGAGTCTGATAAGAAATGTCGTATTGCTGGTAAAAATTAATAACTTCAGCGTGTAATTTGTTATCAGTTCGAAGCTTTTTCTTCATTTGATTTTCTATTTTACTCATCCCGAACGCCATTTCCTGATAAAATTCTTCACACAGCTGCCTCAAAACCATTCGCTTTCTATCAACACGTTCCAGTAAGCTTTTTCGAACTCGACTCACACCTTTAAAAAAGGATTGTTTCGTTTTAAAAGGTAACCCATTTCCTTCTGAATGTTCAGCTTTATATGTTTTGTTAGCTCGATATTGACGCATTTTCTCAGCTTTTTCTTCTTTTGCTCCTTATTTGGCGCTGTTTTTATTTGCATTTCTGGTTAATTTTTCGATTTTGCTCGGTAATTCTCCATTCTCCGGCTATGCTTTTCTTTATACTCCATCCACTTTGCTTAATTTTGCTTCAATTTCTCACGGTAACGTTTCATTGCTTCTCTTCTACCTGCCATGTTCAAAGTGTAAAATGTGCGAAATTCGAAAATTTTTTTAAAATGAAATTTCAACTGAGAACTTATATGTTGCTTTTGTTAACTCAAAATCTATAAATAAAGGAATTTTGAAGAAAACTTTTGTTGAAAATAATAGCTAAAAGGCAAAGCACATGTTACATGCAATTGGACGGAAACAATTTGAAGTGTTTCTACTTTACTTAAATTTATTTACCTGGAAATGTAGCTGAAAACTATTAACAACGAATTAATAAATCTACAGCAATTATTGTATTTTTTACAGCTTCCACGAAAACATGTATACATACCGTCACTATCAAGATAAAACTGATATTTTGCATTTAATATGCTTACCAAACAAAAACAAGAGAAAAATGCACAAAACAACCGTTACTTTGAAAAAATAATGTCAAATCCTCTTCATTGAGATTAACTTAACATGGTCAATATCTTTTTTTCTCTCTCATATCAATTTAATTTTTTATCTATGCAGATGACTTTTTCGTGGAATTCATGATATGTAAATTAATTTTATAAAATCAATAACTTAGTAAAATTGTATACCAAAAATTTTTATTAAAAATCACTGCGATATTTTTGTCATATCAATATCATATACGTTAAACCAATAACATATTAAATATGTATATAAAAAATTTTCATTAAAAACTGCAACTATTTCTTTTTATAAATTTTTTGCCTGCGGCGCCAATTTTCATCATTACAAACAGCATTTTGTTAAAACGCATCTTGTTTTTTTTTTAACATCACCAAATACCTAGTTTTTTATTACATAACTTACATACATAACTACATTACATTACTACAGAAATAAGAGCAGAAAAATTTTCAGAACACTTTGTATGATCTTTGTAATTCTTCACTTTATCCTTCGTATTTCTTCAAGGGATTTTCATTATTGATATCATATTTAAAATATCATGTTGTGAGCTTATATTGAGTGAACATTATTCTTAAACAATTTCCACATAGAATAAATTGGAATGTTTTCATATACTTGAAATTGTAATTTTTTCAAAATTTTACGAATTTTATCACCCAAACCATTTGAGAGTTACCTTTTTCTTGCAGCTTTGGATTTTGGGGCAGAAATACACCTTAAAAAAAAACAAAGAAAGGGCTCCGACCCCTAAAGTAAAATATTCCCAAATTTATATAAAAGAAGACTATAAATCATTTTGTTTTAATAACTTTGGCTCTCCCTCTTCTTCATGTTTATCCCTCCTCTTAGTGCAGCAAAGCGGAAGACTTGAACATCTTTATTATTTCATATAAAAAAGAAAGGGCGAACGGGCCAGAAATTCATATAAAGCGCTTTGAACCGCTGCCATTTTCGACTGGTATAACATAGTTAATTAGGTCAATGTATGAGTTAGAGTCTGCGTGGTTTTATACTCCTGTTACCATTCGAGGATCAGCTCCTTTTAGTGCATTTTGCATACCGAAGGCTTGTTTGTTGCTCAACATTTTTTTTACTTTTATTTGTGTCTGTCTTTTAATTTACTCTATTAAAAACAAAACGGCTTTACTTGATTACTTATATACATTCATGCAACTCACAGTTCTTATATTCTGTTTATTTTTGAAAGTGTTTGTTGCACAGTTTTTATGTTCGCATGTTTACAGAAAAAAATCTTTTTTATTTATTTGCCACATTTTAAAATTCACATTACTGCCATAAAAAGCAGAAATGCAGCGCGTACTTTGCAGTAAATCTTGCACTTATTTATGCGGGCACTGCAAGATTTCTGACTGTGCTTGCATTTGTGTGAGTGTCTTTTTGTGTGCGTGCAATTGTTATGAAAAGTTGTGATAAAGCATATCATTAACTCTTTTGTTCCCCAGTGGCCGTTAAATGTGGCATCAGAGACAAAAAAAAAAAAAAAATATCGTGTTGGTTGCATGTTGTTTAAAAAGCTTAAAAACTTTCCGCCATAAGAGGACTTTATGACTTTAATTTTAGAGGAAAATGAAGGTGATAAAATATAAACTTTTAATACTGTATGTCCAGCTTTTGAGTAGCCGTTGAAAGAGCCGGCTTTAGGGAAAGTTGCATATGCTCATTTGTTAAATAGGATCAGTGGTAGGGCTTGCATTCTTTATATGTATGTCTAAGTCAGTGACATAGATATCTTTTCGTTTAGGGGAGAGGAGAGGGGGTAGAACTGTAAAAAAATAATAACCATAAAAATTTTTCTTTTGAATATCTAATTATTTGAGTGTTTTGTCACGCTGGATGGCATATTTCACAGCTTCACTTAAGGGTGGTTAAATTTTAAGGGCCGATGTTAAATGTGAACCACACCTTAACGTCAAGTTTGTTTTTGCATTTCATTTGACATTTATCAATTTCAGACTAATTCAATTTGAACCATGGAAAGACACACAATCGAGAAAAGCGTTAAAGTTATTCAGGCTTATTATGAAAATGGGCGTTCAAATCAAAATGCATATCGTGCACTTCGTGATTTTTTCGGTCAATTTAATCGTCCAAATGTGCGTACAATCGGAAAAATCGTGCAAAAATTTGAGCAAACTAGGTCTGTAGGAGATGTGAAAACACCAGTGCATGCTCGTACAGCTCGTACTGCAGAAAATATTGCTGCTGTTCGCGATAGTGTGGCTGAAGAGCCGTCCACCTCAACTCGTCGTCGTGCCCAACAATTGCACCTCTCACGCTCGTCGTTGATGAACATTATGCATAAAGACTTGCATTTACACGCTTACAAGGTGCGATTGACTCAAGAACTAAAGCCTCTTGACGATTTCAAGCGTCGTCAATGATCAGAATGGTGGCAAGAAATGGCAACAGTGGATGATCAATTTTCGAAGAAAATCATCTTCAGTGATGAGGCACATTTGACACCGTTGGACTTCTTTCTTTGATGTTATTTGAAAGAAAATTTGTACGTCAATAAGCTAGCAACAATTCAAAAGCTAAAGGATAAGATAATTCGGCACATTAAAGGCATAGAATCTCACTTATGCCTCAGCGTCATCGAAAATTTGGACCATCGGATGGAGGTGTGCGGCCGAGGTCGCGGCGGCCATTTGGCCTATATTTTGTTCCATCAATAAGTGAACCATACCAAAATTTTCATAGTAAAAAGAAATGACAAAAATTTGTTTTTAGTTTGTGTTTTATGCAAAATCAACATCGGCCCTTAAAATTTAACCACCCGATATTTATATTTAAAAATATATATATTTATTTCGGGTGTAGATGGAAAAAAGCGATAATTTGCTTCAGTGTGTGATATGCTAAGTTAAGGTATAATATGCGTAACAACCAAAAAAAAAAAAAACAGCTTTTTTCAAAAAATTTTTTTAGATACAAGAAGCTATACTTTTTTTTTTTAATTTATACTGCTCACTAGCTGGATAACCCGGTGCCGTCCGGGGGTGTGTAGCATTCAGGGAGAGTAAAATGTGTGGAACGTGATACTGATTTGAATTTTTATTAATTTACAAACGATGTTTAAAATATTTACAGCATAGTCGAATTATGAACCTTAACCCTGATATAATTTGGGCCCGCACCCACTTTTTGCAGGATGCTTGGAAAATAACCTAATCACTCTACGACAAATTTATTTACTAAAATAAAGTATTAAAACTAAAGTGAATCGCCCCGGTTTTTTCAGTGCTCTCTGGCTTACGGCATAATTCAAAAGAGAAAACAGCGCTCTCTGGCTTTCGACATAGTGCTAAAGAGATAGCACCAAAACAATTGCCGTTCTCGATTGCCGTAGTCGAAAATTAGTTTTCGAAGTGTTTTTAAAATAATTGTACTACAGCGCTCTCTGGTCTTAAAAATACAACAGAATAGGTAAGTCATCAACACTTACCGTACCCGAAAGCCCCTGCATATAAATTTTCTTGCAAATCGGATGATCAATTTCAAAAATATTTCCTGTAACTCGATAGCAGCGCCACCTTCTGGTTCCACTAAAATGGACAGATTTCACACTTGAATTTGAAATATCGACTATTTTCACCTGTCACTATTTATATACGCTATAGGCTTTTAGTATACGCTTTATAGCTTTAAGTATAGGCTTTCAATCGGCCCAGCAGTCAATTTAATGATTTCTGAAAATCATTTTATATTTCAGAATCATAAATCAGAATATTATTTCATATTTTATTTTCATTCCTTAGTGCAGATACCGAAAATGACAAGCTAAATAACAAAATAAAATTCTAATACGACAAAAATCGTTTGAACTATAGCATTTTTATTGATTTGTGGGGTGTAAAAGGGGGTGTGGCAAAATTTATCACACTTACGTAGAACGAGATAGCCAAGAAGAACACAATAAAAAAATCTCCAAGCAAATCAGACGCTTCGTTTTTGAGTTATGGAATTAGTAACACATTTCACGACATTGTTTTATATACATATATGTAATCATACTGATAAAATCAGATTGTTCATAAAAAGCACTTTATAAGAATTGATTTCTGACAGGCTTTTTTCCATTGTTTTCCTTTTAAATATTTGTAAATAATGAATATAAATCGTAAAAAAATAAAACAGCTAACAACTAACTGACCACGAAAATACAAAAAATGTCTCGGTCTAGTTCTGTATCGGTGTGTTAAAGACGCCAGGTGGCTATGTAAAAAAAAAAACAGACCACACCCAGAGAAAACATATCGTAAGACCAAAGAAATTGCACTTGCCACGAAGACTTTTATTGGTTAGATTGTGCCCAGAGACAAAACATCGTTACATTGTACATCCCAAGAACAATATACTTTAACTCTAAAACTTAAATTCTTGTGGCAAAGACGTACGTCTTTAAAAGAATAGAAAAAAATTGTAAAAGTAAAGAGAATGCACTTTGGCACAAAGACTTTTATTCGTTACGGCATAGACGCAGACTGCTAGATTCCCAAAAAAATATACTTTAATCCAAAGCCTTAGGTCCTTGATTTTAAGTATATGTATATATTAATTGTAACATTCAAATTGCTATTTAAATTGTTTACTGAAAAAACTACGCTGCAAATTTTAAATGAAACCAAAATAAATTTGAGCAAACTTTCGTTATTAACTGTTTTTTACATCCTTTTTCGTTTGAGGTTGTGTTTGCTAGCATTTTTCAAAGATCACTGCACACCCTGCAGTCCTTGGAAATACTTCTTTATAGCAAAAAGAAAGCACTTCACTTGATACAACTGACACTTGATTGTACTTAATATAAAACTTTTTCACTTATACACACATAAGTTCACTTTTTTACAACAAAAAATAAAAACTTATACGTTGCTGCTGCTGCGGTGGACTATTCAATGTTGGCATTCGCACACAATTTTCTTATTCTTCGTATTCCAATATGATTTTGAAGAAAACATTCTTCAAAATAACAGTCTTCGTCTTTAAAAGAATAAAGCTTACTCTCAAAAAAACAAAGAAAAGTTGTTGATTTTCCATAACTTTTTTAATTACTTGTTAACAAAGGATAAAATCGCTATAGTAAAAATTTTATGTTCGTGGCAAAGATTGTTTCATTGAATTAACTTCAAAAAACTTCAGTGTTTTGTTTCGACGATGCAGCACTTGCATAGTTAAAGGATAAATCATTATTGCAATGATCTTTTCCTTGTGGCTAAGAAATTTTGGTTACAATTTTACAAGAACTACGTATATTACTCTTTGATTTTAAAACAATCACTTTTCTCGGTGTATTATTTCGAAATATTTATTTCAATTTAGTAAATAAAAGATTAAATAATATTTATTTTGTACCAACATAAAAATTAACAAGAACAACATTTTCATCAAGAAATATATCAAACAAAAAATTGTTTTTACAATTTCCCGAGCGATAGATAGTTTCCGAGAAAGTTTGTAATGGCCAGTTTTTTCCAAGCAGTCAGATAATATTAATTGAAAATTGCATCAAAAGTTCAGGTTTTAATAAGTTTGAGTATATCAGGTCGATACCAATAACGAAAATTGAATGCTTCATAGTACTGTTTACTTGAATTCTTTTAATTTGGCCTCACTGAGTTTTCGATTTTTTCTTAAGCAATCGAAAACTGTGAATTTTTTATTTAAACTTTTATTAAATTTGTAACAATTTCTAGTTTTATATATAGGGGAGGCATCAAAATTGTATCCATTTCTACGAGAGGCGAACGAGAAGCGTTGAAGTTTGCCTTGGAATAGCTTTTTCTTGGTAGCCAATCATGCGTACCATATTCATTACATTTGAACCGAGGCAAAGACAGCTCATTTTAATGTACTCTATACTTTTATTATTTTATTTCATTTCATACTTCTTATCAATTTTAAAATTAAACTTATGTTGAAGTTTTGTCCAATGAAATTTAGTAAAATGATTACCTCCCTTATTGTTTCTTCTATTGAAGTATATCTAATAAGCAACTACAAAATAAATTAAGTATATCAAATCAAACTACTGACTCCTTGGGTGACAATTGTTTGTTGTTATGACAATTTTTGATAGAAGGGCAGGTTTTTCTGTATTATGATGTTCTGAGAAGTTTAAGCAAGAAAATAAAAATTTTATTTGTAGAAGTTATAAAAATTATATCGCCCCCATATAAAACCCAAAGGGGGGTTTTTGATCCCCTGTGCAAATATTAAGGAGGAATAATGTTATTTGATTTAAAATAATACTAAATTTGCAACATTTACACTGAAGGTTTTATATCAAAACTTTACTTAGCTTAGGATTTAAAGGAAACTAACTACGGCCCCATAGTATAAAATGTGACTTTGAAAAGTAATTAAAAAAGTAAGTAAGAGTTATTGCGGATTTCACTCATAGATGGCTCTAGTTGAATTTTTAAGTTTGCTGACGTAATCGAAATGTCAAACATATTTTGTTATTTGATAGTTGGTACTTCAACTGTCAATCAGTAAGATATATTTTTGATCGGTTGTGTAGTTTTTGTTTGGCGTCTGTTGAAAAATGGAAAATCAAAACGAACATTTTCGTCATATTTTCCTTTTTATTTCCGGAAAGGAAAAAACTCATCGCAAGCTCACAAAAAGATATGTGCTCTGTATGGTGACGAAACTTTAAAAGAACGGCAGTGTCAAAATTGTTTTGCCAAATTTCGTTCCGGTGATTTTTCACTCAAAGATGAAAACCGCTCTGGTCGTCCAGTTGAAGTTGATGACGATCAAATCAAAGCAATTATCGATTTGGATCGTCACAGTACAACACGTGAGATTGCAGGGAAGCTTCATGTATCACATACATGCATTGAAAATCGCTTAAAACAACTTTGCTTTGTACGAAAACTCGATATATGGTTTCATCATGAACTGAAAGAAAATCATTTAACACAACGCATTAACATCTGCGATTTGCTAAAGAAACGTAATGAAAAGACTCCATTTTTAAAACGATTGATAACAGGTAATGAAAAATTAGTTGTTTACTACAATGCCAATCGGAAAATATCGTGGAGCAAGCCAGGTGAACCAGCTCTGCCAGCTATGTTATCAGTTTGGTGGGAACCCAAAGGAGTTGTCTACTTTGAACTTTTACCACCCAACCGAACGATCAATTCAGATGTCTACATTGAACAACTAACAAAATTGAACAATGTAGTTTAAGAAAAGCGGCCCGAATTGAAAAATCAAAAGGCCACACACATCTTTGGTCACTCGGCAAAAACTATTGGACCGTGGTTGGGATGTTTTGCCACATCCACCATATAGTCCTGACCTTGCACCATCTGATTACTTTTTATTTCGATCTTTGCAAAACTCCTTGAATGGCAAAAATTTCAATAATAATCATGATGTCAAATCGTACCTGATTCAGTTTTTTGCTGATAAAAACCAGAAGTTTTATGAACGTGAAATAATGATGCTACCTGAAAGATGGCAAAAGGTCATTGCTCAAAATGGGCAATACCTTACAGAATAAAATTATTTCGTTCCATGAAAAAATTGTCTTTTATTTTGTAAAAAAAAACCGAAATTACTTAGTTGTCAACCTGATACGTTATTTTTAGGTGTCGCACAAAGATATTAAAATAACTTTTAACCAATTCAAATGTGAAAGTTACCGCATTTCATCGGTATATAGCCATTTCTGCATTTCAACATCCTATTATATTATCATTAGAATTTGTGAAAACTTAAATCTTCATAGCGCTATGCAAAATCACAACTTTTTTGTTTTGTTTCGCATCCAACAAACTAGTTGGAGATGATATAGTAAAACGATAATAGATTAGGGTTTTTTAAGTTTTATGTAGATTACTAAATTATTGGTACAAATTCATAACCTTTTTTATTATATTATTTATTAACTATTAGTGTTGTTTTTCTGTGTTGTTGGATGGTAGGGGATGATTTATTTTTGCAAGGAAATGGTTGAACAAGTTGATTTTAAACCAATTTGAATATTTTTGGTTTTAATCAAACGTGAGAATATGAAAGATCACTCAAAATAACGGTTTTTGCTTTCAACTGTCTCAGTTTTTGAGATATTAAACTGAAATTTCGTGATTCTTCATTTTCTTACCACCACCTTTCATAATTACTACCGTGTGTATAGATTAGAAACACTTTTGGATTTTAGTACAAAATTTTAATTATCTAATATACATGTCACTATATGTCTAGTTATTGTTTACCAATTTTTACCAATTTTTGCAATACATTTGGCAAAAACTTGAGATATTTGATAATGCTTTCATTCCGTGGATCCGTGGACCGTGGATCACAGCTGTGGTCACAAGGAATACCAACTTAACTCGAAATATCGTAAACACGAAATGTTTAATTTTTGTACCACGACTTGTTTGTGCTTATAAGTTATTGAAAGTATCTAATATGAAATTTCAAATATATATAAGTATATTTCAAATATTTCTAATAAAATTTCTACTACTTGCAACAAAAATTCCAGGTCGGTTTTCTGCTATATGAATATTAGTATAATTGTTATTCCTTTTAACCACGGATTTGTAAGAGCTGTAAATGATTACAATCAAATCCAACGTAATCTTTTAATTAATCTCAACTCTGTTCAAAGTTTCAATGTATTATTTTTTTCTCGAATGAACATGTATTATCGTAATAGAGCGAGTCGAATAAAGTCTTATAATAAATAATGAAGGTGGGCAAATGAAAAATTAAAGTTTCAGCAATTTTTCCAATTACAATCACAATTTCAACCCTCCAATTACAATTCCTGTCATGAAATTGACAATTTTTTCAATTCCATTCCTAAGGAATCCTAAGGTAGATGTTCAATTACCAATTCCATCACAGAAATTCACAATTTTTTTCCAATTCTATTTCTGAGGAGTTGACGTGTTCAATTAATAATTACTTTTCCTGTAATGGAAATGACGATTTTTCCAATTCCATTTATGAGGAATTGATGCATCTAATTACCAATTACAATTCCTGTAATGTAATTGACGAATTTTTCCAATAACATTCCTGAGGAATTGAGATGAATTGGGAAGTTGACAACCAAACCATTTGCTTTTCGGCTCAAAAAACTTTTTGCGTTCTTTCACACCTGAAGCATTCTTTTGTAAGCTCTATGCATTCCAATGCAATTTTTGTGGAAGTGGAAATTGGTATAAAATTATATTTTTACAGTAAGCTGCATATGGTCAGAGTAGAGATCTGTTATCACTTATAAGAAGTTAAAAGAGCTTATCCAATAATCAATAACAGAGTTATAAACACCACCATAAGTTAACTCACCAAACCGATCAGGAATAATCTACCTGCCGTTCATTCAAAATCACACAGCAACACATTCTTAAAGATGAAGTAAATGAATCTATTAAAAAAAAACTTTGAAAGGAAATAGAAAAATAACAATGTCTTCAATTTTCATTAATTTTTCTTTTCTGTTTATATTATGAGTTTATATTTCATGTTTTATTTTCTGCTCCTTTTGACAAAAACAAAAGTTATGCCCAGGGCTCGGATTTTGTTGACATATCATCTTTTTTCT
This sequence comes from Coremacera marginata, assembly GCA_914767935.1. Classification (NCBI taxonomy): domain Eukaryota; kingdom Metazoa; phylum Arthropoda; class Insecta; order Diptera; family Sciomyzidae; genus Coremacera; species Coremacera marginata. The sequence continues at coordinate 60,891,328 of OU612046.1, forward strand.
GTTTTAACATAGACATTTTCTGATGATGCAAAAACACCGTTCATAATCTTCAGGTACCGAAACCAAAAGTTTTTTATAGGACAGTTTTTCGTCAGTTGTTGCCATTTCTAGTTTTAAGGTAATTTTCCATTGTTTAAAGTAACTTTCTTCGAATCATTGTTATGACTTTTACATATTAAAGCATTTTTTAATCATGTTTAGAGACTTAAGGTATTTTAAGATACAGTGAAAAATGGAGTTTATTTTGAAAGCCTTGAATAGAAACTCACTTCTAAAATCAAAGGTTAGTTAGGTGATTCTAAGCTACTTTTAAGATTTCGTAGTAATAAAACAAATCTGACAAAATTCGACTTCAGTGCTTCTACTGTGAACTGATCTTAAATTTTATGTCTGAACGTACCCTTTGTTCGGTTTGCTTAACAGCTGATTGTATTATTTCCTTATTTTTTAAACACAAAGCAAAATAAATGGAAACCGCTATAAAAGTAAGGTTCTTCTTTTGTCTGCTTATGCTACTGTTTGTTTACTTTATTGCTTATTTATTTAATTGCTTATTTATATAATATAGTATATCTACCTGTAGATTTTTTTTTAATTCTACATCATTGTAGAATAAAGCGTTTAAACGGTTTTTGTAGTTTTTCCTTGCACTTGTGCTTCGGGCATCATTTATTATTTCTAGATCCCGAAATATTTCATCGTCCATATTCACTACAATTGTTTCAAATGTCAATTTAAAATTGACTTTGAATCAGGCGAGCCACAACTAGATGTTTTCTAACTTAGAAGTGACTTTTTTGTTATTATTACTACCGATTGAAAGCTAAAGTCGAGTTTAAGAAAGATTCGACTTAGAATTTCTGTATTACTAAGGACCATTGACTTTGGAAAATGGATTTGATTTGAATAAAAGTATAAAAGAAAAGAGTAGCGTTGTGCGCAGCTTGGAGTAATTGAAAGTATTGAGTAAAAATTGCTGTTATGAAGGTAAATTCTTTTCGTCGGTTCGATGACTCAAAATATACCTAAGAAGTAAAACTGGCAGGTTAGATGCTCAACAGTCAAACTCTCCTAAATACTCACAGGGATGTGAGTTACATTTAACATTTAATAATAGACAATATTAAACATTATCCTACAAAGTTTACTTAATGTATAAAAAATTTAAATGAGTCTATAAATAAAAATTCACCTCCAGAATTTTTTCTGGGTGTGTCCCTGCTGTAAGTAAAAAATGAATGAAAATGAAAAATGAATAATAAAGAGGAATAAGTTTTAAGTTTTGCTGAATTTATATAAGCGCATTCATAAATAATTTAATATATTCAAAGTTCACAGCAGCATGTTGCTTACAAGTTTTATTGCAAACAAAGAATAGCTCCAAGCCAAATCTCGCAGATAAGCTCATGAAATGAGTGCATAAATATATAAACAACTTTTTTTTTTTACATAATAAAATTATATAATAATTTACAAAAAGATGTCAAGCAAGTATTACAAAAAGCAAAATTCCGAAAAAATTACCAAAAAGTTGTTTATTGACTTAAGTGCGCATCTACAAGATAATAGCTACGCGAAGGTAACTTAAATAAAGAAAGTGGTTTTATTTTAAGCTATCAATGAAACGTAGTCGCATCCATCGTAGTGAGGGCGAGGGGGAGCTGTGGTGTCTTGCTTTAGCTTATGCTTGATCTTGGCTTGTCTTGCAAAGCCGGCTAAGCTTGATGCCATCAAAGAAATGATTTTTTATTTTGGCCAAAAAAAAAAAAAATACAAACAACAGTAGAGAACAAAACAGATAATCTTGACATAGCACAATTTATTTAACATAAATCTATTCAGATACTTTGTTTGTGATGGTTGTTTTTGTTATTGTACATTGTCATTGACCATGAGCCGTTAAAGTTCACTGTGAGTTGTTGCAGGCTAAAGACAGCTACCAAGTTAAAAAAAAAAAAATATTTCTGTGTAATTTTTCTTGCAACTGTTTTTTCAATTTTTCATTTAGCTAACATGTGGCGCCTCTATATTTTTCATCTATTCATGCGCATTGGAGGTCAACTTGTTGCCAATATTTCCTGTGAAACGTGAACGAGTATTGGTTGTATTTATTTTTTCTCTTTCAATTCATAACCAACCGGTTGGTATCATAGTCGGATGAATGTAATTTTGTCTCGCTGTCTTTGTCCGTCTGTTGACATCTTATGATATCAGTGAAATAATCAGGTACATACGTTAATATATTTGAGCGCTCTTAATTGTTGTTGTGTTTATTTTAAGAGCATCCGCATCGCGAAGTCGATGGTGTGTGTTTGGTAAGAAAACGATTTGGATTATATTGTATAATCTCTGTAGCTGGAATTGCTTCGATAATATAGAACACTTGGGACACGTTTTATATGAGGCAGCAGAAAATCTTGGCAGTTATTTTAACTTACAAGGAGGGGAGCCCCTGGCGACATTCACCTATTTGACTGATTTTCAGATGTGTGGATAGAGGACAAAATTCTAAGGTTAACGTATTTTCAATACATGCTCAATCGTTGGTCAGATTTTCAATGGCAACATACAAAACTGGTATCAAACTAAAGGTATTCAAGCGTCATATAAATACCAAACGCCCTCAGGTTGCCCATTGCTTGGTTATTCAGTGTGAGTTATGGTTGTCCTTTTTCGCAGCTGCGTCAGGCTAGTAAGAAGAAGATGTTGCTTGCCTGTCCAAGACCAGGAAAAAAGGAAGATGGGTGCAGTATAAGAAGATTTGAGATGAATCATGGTTGTTAACATGAACTACTTTTGGCTTATCTGTGCAAAGGAGAGCCTACCTTGGAGTCCAGCGTTGGAGGCCATCCCTTGAGGCAGGTATGGAAAGTTACTATATCATTTTGAAACGCGCCTGAGAATGGAGTAGCAATTGTCCAGTTGAACTTACTACGGAACTAAATACAACGCACAATGCACAACGATGAATGGTTAAAATCTCAACAATATAGTTTTTTAATTGTTTCTGATTATAATATTTCCAAATTCAGGACTAAGACTTCCGTCCTTATAATAAAGTGGCTCTTAATCCTGTTCAAATAAAACTGCTTTGCTACTTGTCACTTTAATATTAATTCCACAAAATTCCCGGCGCAAATTGTCTATTTTAACGATGTTTGAAATATTTAAATTTGAATACGAAAATTTTTTAATAGCTTTTTCCTTTTTGTTGCCGAAAAAGTTTACAAAAAACTATTTTGTCACCTTAAGCTTTTAAGCTCTACGGTTATATTCGAATTATGAATTTTAAAACTAATATATAGTTTTCTAAAAAATTACCACACCCCTTTTCTAGTGCCACCCACTTTTTTCATGGTGCTTGGTACATACCCTATCAATCAGTATCGCGACCAATTTTTTAGACTACGGACTATTCATCATCGAGAAAAATAAATGTGTAAAATTTAGATGAAGTCTGTCAAACGGTTCAGAATAAGTTCAGTTAAAATTCAAGTACCCGGCCCCATTGGATAGTTCCGATTAATTTTCTAGGCTTAAATTAGGAAAAACGATGTAGATGTTCGAGTAAAATTAAAGTGCAATTTTCCTTGCATAATCCCGCCCACTTTTCTAAACTGCGGGCAGCTCATTATACCGAAGAATATGTTAGCAAAACTTGGTTGAAGTTGGACAAATGGTGTAGAAGGAGTGGTTCGACTAGAATTAAATTGATACGCCCTTTTATCTCATCCTGCCCATTTTCAGAAGGCTTAACTCTTTTTTTTAATATATTACAGAATATGTGTTAAAAAATTGGTTTAAATCGGAGAAACGGTAGAAGTAGTTGATGCCCGATGACACTCTGCTTTATATATAAGATGGTTAGTAAAAGTAGGCGTGGCAAAATTTGCATATATGGTGACCGCCACTTGGTCTCAAATCACTTGCACACCAAGTGTCACTATCAAACATGCAAAAGAAATCAGGGACTATAATGATTTCTGAAAAATGGGCGTATTTGTATTGTGACCAGAGCTGGGTTGTAATGAATCCATTTGGAATTAATTCCATCTCAATTCCAATCCCTTGGAATTAGGAATTGGTAATTGGTCATCTTATTTCCTCAGGAATAGAATTGGAAAAAATTCGTCAATTCCATTCCAGGAATTGTAATTGGTAATTGAACATCTTAATTCCTCAGGAATAAAATTGGAAAACAATCGTCAATTCCATTCCAGGAGTTGCAATTGCTAATTGAAATTCAAATTCCTCAGGAATGGTATTGGGAAAAATCGTCAATTCCATTCCAGGAATTGTACTTGGTAATTGAACATCTCAATCCCTCAGGAATTGGTAATGGAAATTTTCAATTCCATTACAGGAATTGCAATTGTAATTGATATTACTGTAACCCAATTACAATTGTAATTGCGGTTACTGAAATCCAACTTAAGTTGTAATTGAGGTTACTTCAATCCAATTACAATTGTAATTGAAATCACTGTAATTTAATTACATTTACAGTAACCTTCAATCACAATTCCTGTAAGTACGAATGTTCAATGTAATGAGATGTTCAATTACCAATTACAGTTCCGTAATGGAATTGACCATTTTTTCCAATTCTATTTCTGATGAATTGAAAAATTCAATTACCAATTACTATTCCGTAGTGTAATTAACCATTTCTTTCCAATTACATTCCTGAGGAAATGAAAAATTCAATTACCAATTTCAATTCCTGAAATGGAATTGACGACTTTTTCCAATTCCATTCCTGACGAATTGGGATTTCCTTGAATGGCATTGATGATTTTTCCAACTCCATTCCTGAGGAATTGAGACGTTCAATTACCAGTTACAATTCCTGGAATGGAATTGACGAATTTTTCTTATAAATTATACGAGTTTTTTTTTAATTTAACCAAAGCTTTTTTGTCGGTGCAGCTCTGATTGTGACTACACCCATTTTTTGCGCCTTTGTCGTAACCATTTGAATTAAGTATTCAAATTCCATACAAACAAAACCGTCTGAAAAATAGTACTTTTATATATTCGTCTGCGGTAAAAGGGGCTGTGGCAACTTTTTTATATAACCGAGATATTAACCGTAATAACAGATGCACCGTAAAATTGGTGCCCTTAGGTGTTACCGTTCCTGAGATCTTAAGACACAATTTTTTTATATAGTGACGGCTGCTTGATTTCATAGCACCTACACATCAAGTGTCATTATCAAAACATGCACAACTCAGGAATTATAATGATTTCTGAAAAGTGGTCATAATTACAGATTGACCAAGCCCATTTTTAGTGCAGTTACCGAGAGTAATCAACCGAATTAAATTAAAAAATTGAAGTCTAATACAACTGAATTTGTCTGAAATATAGCGTTTTTATAGATTTGCATGCGGTAATACGGAACTTTTATTTTATTATTTGAGATTTAGCCTTGACAGCAAATGTTGGAAATCTGGTGCTCTTAGGTGTAACCATTCTTGAAATCTTAACGGACATCAACCCCCACGAACGATTGAATATGTAGAAGAATAATACATAGAAAATGATAAAGAGACCTGATTTATCTCCGATATAAAGACCTTAAAAAAACATTCGTTGCATGAGCATATGAGTATTTTATGGGTGCACCAGGATTGTGTTGTAAAGTACTGTCTGCTGCTTTATGAACCGGATGCTCCTTAAAAGCTGTTCATTAATTGTGTAACATAGTTTTGGTAACATCACACTCTTATTTTTTTTAAATTCCAAAGGTTTTTTTATAATTTAACAGTTTGCTATGAAAAGAGCATAGAACACGTAATATTTATTATAAGTTTTATTATTATGAAAATTGCATTGAAATTTCACATTGTTCTATTGTGTTTGACCAACAATTTCATGAAAAATTTTATCATGTGAACAGAGCTAAACACAACTGAAAGCTTTTCTGACGTTAACAAGAACACTAACCAGTGGCGATAATTGAAAAGTTGTTGTTTGCTTTAGTTTTTTTATAACACTTTGATGTTCGCTTTCAACGTGAAGTTATAAAAGCTGTTTTCGATGACTTAATTGTAGTAAGAATTCCCACTTCAGTTCAGCAAAAAAAAAAAACTTTTTTTTTTAACCTACTTTACTTGCTTAATGTGTTTCCTTTTATACCTTTGCTTGGCTTAATATAATTTAATTTAATCTCGGTTTAATGATAGTTTTAGCTGCCTTTTTTCGGTTTGTTATTCGTTCCTTTTATTAGGTGCATTTTTTATTGATAAAAAATTAAAGCAATATTAACGATAAAATTAGATTTTAATAAAATTTTAAATTTTTAAAACTGAGTTCAAAAATTTTGCTTTGACGTAACGCACGACCGACCTCCCACCTCCCCCATGTCACACTTTGTCAGAAATGTTTAAAGAAACAAAGAATATTGACTTCTTATAAAAGTTCTTTATCTTCGGTCAAAGCTATTCTAATTGTTATTATTTTGATAATTTTTTTTTTTTAAATTATTTTCCACATTGAAATTGACAGAATCGAGCATAACCGTGACAAAAAAATTAGGTACAAATAGTTGTAAGGTAACTGACATTTTTCTCTCAGAATCTTATTGAAGGCACATATTTTTTATTCTTCTGAAAAATTTTTCGCTCTTCGAACATTTTTTGTGATACCTATTTTAAGAAAAGGAAGAATTTGTCATGAAATTATTAAGCTTCCACCAAACAGTTCACATAATAAAAATATGGTTCTTTTTTAACCAGCCAAAAAAATGTTAATTAATATTGGACACTTAAAATCTTATTAATTGCCTTTTCTTTATTTTGGTCACTTACATGGAATAATTTATTTGTAAAAAAATACACAAAATCACTTTTAGGCCTTTTTCACACGGAGCAATTGAAAAACAACGCAATATCAACAAATGTTGCCAGCCCGTGTAAGTATACCGCAACCTTCAGATGAAGCAACTTTATCACAACTAGTTGGCAGCAGGTTTGCGATAAGTTTTATGCAACACAGCTTGCTGCAATTTTTATCAGCGACTTGTGTTTTCCTTGATAATTTCAAACAATTGTGTGGTACTTCAAGGAAAGAAAATTGTTGATTTAATTCAGAAAAATTGTGCTTTATGTTTTTTATTTTGTGTACAGAAAGCAGCAAGGACCAAGCAGTTAAAAAATAAAAAGCTTGTACAAGCAGTGGAGGAATATCCCTGCTTATTTAAATATAAGCTGTAATCAGTGATAAGTGTGGCGTTGTGCGGGACTTGCTCATCTGAAAGCATAAATTGCAATAATGTTTGGAATTGCAGTAGCTTGCAACTTTCTAAGGAGTTGTGTTGCAGTTGGATTACTTTTCAGTTTCTCCATGTGGAAAAGGCCTTAATTGCCTGTAAAAAATTCACTTCCGAATAAAAGGTAAAACTACATTCAAATTCAAAGGTCAAAACTACATTGAAGAAAGCATCATCTGCAGTTTTATTCTAATTAGAGGATTAATATAATTAACATATATGAGGACAATTTAAGAAGCTAGTGAAGTCGACAAAAAATCTTTTTGTTTCTCAATATAGTCTCCTTTTACATCAATGCATTAAGTCCAGCCTTTTACAAATTTTTTTATTGCTTTCAAATAATATGTTTTATCAAAGATCTCGAAAAAGGCGTTTGTTCCAGTGATGACCTCTACCTTCGACCCAAATCTTTTATCGCTGAGCCATTTCTTCAGGTTTCAAAATAAGTATTGTTATAATCTAATATGTTACAATCTATATATGTTACAATTTCGCAGGGGGAAAATTGTGGAGAATATTGTGGATGAGGTAACGGTTCGTAGCCCAATTTATGAATTTTTGTAGTGGCGATTATGCACTTGTACGTTGTTTTGGTGAAAGAGCACTTATTTTTCTAAAAATGTGGTCGTCAATCAACGTCATTTTACCCTATTCAAGGTAATTAATGTGAATGACACCGCAGTCATAAAAAAAACTGTTGCTACTGCTTTGACTTTTCCTTGGGTTCTGATGTGTTGTGATATGATATCCATGTTTCATCCAAGAATACGAATCGGCACAAAAACTCCTTCGGAATTGGGTTGAGCATCGTCAAACACGCCTTTGAAGTGGTCACTGGCGCGTTTATAGTCGAGTGAGAGCAATTGCGGTACCCATCTATCGGAAAGCCTCTTTCATGTTCAAATATATATAAAATGTAATCTACCCGCTCAGTTGAGATGACTAAAGCCCCAGTCACTTCACTCACTTTCATTCTTCGATCGCCCCATAGCATTCCATTGATTTTATGCACGATATTTTGGATGAACTCAATGGAGTTCAGAAATATCTTCATAACCATTGAAATTGATGTTGTAGATCGCATATAGTATTTATAATGCCTTTCCTTGGTTGCGGTGATGGCTTTTTTACGCAAAAAATTATGTTTGATGATGACACAAAATTGACTACTTCCCCTTTTCTTCGAAATTCACGACGCAGCTTGCACAAAATTTGACAGTAGTCCATTAGCATATGGTATCTGACAGGACCAGCATTTAAAGTTACTATGCGGGAAATTCAAAAAGTCACTGACTTCTCAAAAAGCCCACGTAAAAAGCTTTTACATCAGTGTTTCCCACAAAACTAATAAAACACTAAAATATGTTTATAACAATAATAGACCACAAAATCTTGCACATTTAGCTAATGATAAGTGAGAAATGCGATACTAAAAAAAATTCATGCCATGTTATTGGGCTACCAACTTCATCATTGCTTGTGTTTTGCTTTGTACACATGTCTGTTTTTGTTTGTGACCAACAAAGTTTTTTATTTTGTATTAGGCAATTTGAGCCAATAAAGCCAACTGAGCCAATATCTGGACACTATTGCTTGAGAGCTTTTGAGAACTTAATACATATCTGAAGCTCTTATATTTTTTATAGGTTGAAATAATTATTTTTTATATTTGAATAAATATTATTTCCTCTAAGACTTAATATTTGTGCGCATGACAGGCAAGGTCTGGCAGATCAGGTTTTCAGAACATGGCCAACAACAACTTTTGCTTAACTTGACTGGATAACCTATAAAACTAAAGAAGACATGCTTTATTTTTGAAAAAAACTATTAATTGCAAAATAATTAAATTGTTAGTTCAATACTGCAAAAACTGGTTTAGTGTCAGCGTGATAAGAGTAAAAGTCAATAATAACTCTAATACAGCGCATGTGCAGCCGCAGCACCAGACTTATGAAGCAACTTATTACCTCATTCAATGCAGACGCAGAGGCACGTCTGAGATGTACAAGGAAAAAAAGCAAAAAAAGAAAAACAGCAACAAAGAAATAAAAACAAGAAATTCAACTAACATTATCAGCTGCATGTTAGATGCACGTTGGAGCAGTCGGTGGTGATTGAGGTGGTGGTGGTGTTTGCAACAACACCAGTAGACACTCAGTAAATATATCATGAGTATCAAAATAACGAAAAAAATAAAACTGCAACGTAGTCAATTTATTTCACTTTTCACTTTTCTTTTTTAATTTCTAAGGTAACCCAAATATTTTGGTGAACACTTAATATATTTATTTATAAAAAAGTATCTTTTTGTTTTTCCCGTTTTAGGTTTCTTTACAAATGAGTTGAATTTCAGTTAAAAACGAAAACTTACCACCACTAACTGCGCTGATAAAAATTAGCAATAATCCCAAAATGTAGATGTTATAGTTAGTTAGCTGCATATTGCTGCAATTGATTAAAATTCAGACCCAATAGTATGCCCAGTAATAACAGTAAAAAAATAGAAACTATTTAGGACACGCTCCGTGCTCAATTGTGCCTAATCGAAACTTTAAACGGCACAATGCTATCGCGACGATACACAACCGACAACTGAACGAAAACGTTGCCAAAGAAAGGCCAAGAAGTTGCACCAAATTGTTAAAAATTATATACATGTACACAAACACACACATATATTAATTCACAATATAACTTATGCGAGAGCGTTGGAATTATTGCTCTGTTCACTTTTAAGTTTAAATTCAATGCGGTAATCTGCGCGCTGAGCCGGTCACGCATGCGCAGCATTTTTTTTTTCCATCTCTCTTGTATATTCTCCATTAAACTGGTAGAGTTTTGTCACCTTAGTAATGGAACCGGGAGCGTCTGGTATGTTAATCACGCTGTTGTTAGTACAAACTTATTTAGGCTTATTGAGTTGGCTTAAATATGTCGATTGTTGGTGCATAACTTAGCCACATTGTGCATAACTTTTAGTTGTTATGTTTGCCCTTTAACAGAACTGTAATAAGCTTATCTGGTGTCCGAAGCAAATTTAGCTACATTCGTCGGTTGGATTTCTACCCCAATCAAAGTTGTCACATATATTGCAAGGTTTTGCATATTAAAAAAGTTTTTATATGAAATAAAATCTTTACTCTATCTTTATAAACTTTTAATAAAAACTTTACTTTAAATTCCAAATGTATTTTGCTTAAATGCCAGTCACAGTTCTAAAAAATTTAGCCTTTTATGTTGTTCGGAAAAAATCCTTAAACTAATAATATCAAAGTTTTGAATACCATTTCAAATTAAAAGGGCATTCATATTAAAAAAAAAAAAAATAGGCTTTCATACGATGTTTTCAGTAGAAAAAAAGTAAACAGTCAGGGGAGTGTAGATGCAAAATATTTCATGATATATATAAAATAATTTAGTGTTCTCGAAGTATCAAAAAGGAATCAGCCAAAGTGGGTTTGACGATAAATGAGGGCAAAACAAAATATATGCTGTCTACAAACAAGGGAGCTCGGCGTTTAGACTCCCACGTTTCATCCGGCAGCTGTAACTTTGAAGTAGTCAAGGAGTTCGTTTACCTTGGCACCGCCATTAATACCAAAAACGAAATCAGCCTGGAGATAAAGCGAAGAACAATAATTGCTAATAGGTGCTACTACGGGCTCAGTAAGCAACTAATTTCCAGAGCCCTCTCTCGATCGACAAAACTAACAGTCTACAAGACGCTCGTTCTACCTGTGCTGCTTTAAGCCGCTAAGGCATGGATAGTTTCGCAAAGTGACGCAGCCGCTCTGGGGGTGTTCGAGAGAAAAGTTCTTCGCAAAATCTTCGGTCCTGTTCGAGTCGGCGATGACTATCGCATCCGAATGAACCACGAGCTGTATGAGCTCTACGATGACATTGACGTAGTTCGGCGTATAACTGTGCAGCGACTATGCTGGCTGGGTCATGTCCATCGTATGAACGACGAAGCTCCAGCGAAAAAGGTGCTCGAGGCGAGGGTCGCTGGTCAACGACGACGAGGGAGACCATGCCTCCGATGGATGGACCAGGCTGAGGAAGCCCTAACCGCACTTGGTGTATCCGATTGGAGAAGGCGCGCGCAAAGCAGAGGCGCCTGGCGAGAGCTGATGAGGTCGGTCGAAACCCGGACACGGGTTGTTACGACCAACTAAGTAAATAAGTAAGTTCTCGAAGTATTAAGACATTTTAAACAAACAAGAAATACTTAAAATTTATAGATTTTTATCGACAATTGGCGCAGACAGAATTTTAGATTAATTTTTTAAATTTTTCCAATAAATTATTCTTGAAACTTGACCATTCTGTAAAAAATATAAAAACAAACTTGTGAAAAAATGAATTTCTTCAAAAAACTCACAAGTAGCCCGATTTTTTTTTATGTCAGAAACTGTTAAAAAATTGCTCGTTAAACTGAAACAACTTTGGTTAATATATGCTATGCCATATAAAAGGTAGTTTAAAAAGAATATTAAATTTTTATTACTTTTAAAACAAAAAGAGCATTTGTGTAATTAATATTACACTGAGTTCACATTTTTAGGTTGTCCCTATTAATTTGGCCACCCACTGTAGACAAAGTGCGGAGACAAAGAACAACCCATAGAAAATTTATATTTTTGTTACGTTTTGTTTGATCGTTTTTCAGATCAGTTGCATCACATGTAAACTTTAAAAATTATTTAAAGACTGTATCAAAAATAACAACAAAATCAAACACCAACAAATTGTTAGAAAAGTTAGAAATATACATGAAAGCAAAAACACCTGTGTTGACCGTTTCCATGATAGCGCACAAGTTCTTATATGTTTGTATGTATTACACACGAAAAAGCACAAACACGCATGTTAGCAACAGAAATGTATAAGCAATGCTGTACAGTGCAACAGAAATTAACAGCTAACAGCGTGATGATGACGCTAATAGCGGGATGATTTCGTTAGCAGTGTGATGATGACGCTAATTGTTTGGCTCTCTACCAAAAAGTGCTTAAGGCATCTATGAAGTTTTTCATTGATCGCAGTGTGTACAAACTATTTTATCCTTAGAGTGAGTCTAACAAATGAAATTACACTGGCTTACAGTCAAAATGTCCATTTCTAATGTAAAATCGGTCACAAATTCCGAAAGTCTCATTCGAGATATTGTCCACTTTAGTTTTTTTTTTTAAAAAAAAGTTGGTTCAACTCAATTGCTTATATTTCTTGAACCAACAACAATAATTAAACAAAAACTAAATCAAATCAAAGCTAAAATTTCCTACAAGCGATGCTTACATAATTTTTTGATTGAGCTGCTAATTTCAGTTAAATCAGTTAAAATTTCGGGGATTTTTTAGGTAAATTAAAATAGCTAATAGCAAAAGCAGTTAATATTTATTTATTTTAATATTTTTTGCTAAAAGAAAAAAAAAATGAGCTGTTGTTGGCGAAAATCTGTTGAGAAATGGAAAAGTTGTGTTAAATTGAATGAAAGCAGTCAAATTTGTCTACTTATGCATTTCAATTGATTTGATCTATATCTATATCTATATCTATATCTATATCTATATCTATATCTATATCTATATCTATATCTATATCTATATCTATATCTATATCTATATCTATATCTATATCTATATCTATATCTATATCTATATCTATATCTATATCTATATCTATATCTATATCTATATCTATATCTATATCTATATCTATATCTATATCTATATCTATATCTATATCTATATCTATATCTATATCTATATCTATATCTATATCTATATCTATATCTATATCTATATCTATATCTATATCTATATCTATATCTATATCTATATCTATATCTATATCTATATCTATATCTATATCTATATCTATATCTATATCTATATCTATATCTATATCTATATCTATATCTATATCTATATCTATATCTATATCTATATCTATATCTATATCTATATCTATATCTATATCTATATCTATATCTATATCTATATCTATATCTATATCTATATCTATATCTATATCTATATCTATATCTATATCTATATCTATATCTATATCTATATCTATATCTATATCTATATCTATATCTATATCTATATCTATATCTATATCTATATCTATATCTATATCTATATCTATATCTATATCTATATCTATATCTATATCTATATCTATATCTATATCTATATCTATATCTATATCTATATCTATATCTATATCTATATCTATATCTATATCTATATCTATATCTATATCTATATCTATATCTATATCTATATCTATATCTATATCTATATCTATATCTATATCTATATCTATATCTATATCTATATCTATATCTATATCTAGATCTAGATCTATATCTATATCTATATCTATATCTATATCTATATCTATATCTATATCTATATCTATATCTATATCTATATCTATATCTATATCTATATCTATATCTATATCTATATCTATATCTATATCTAGATCTAGATCTATATCTATATCTATATCTATATCTATATCTATATCTATATCTATATCTATATCTATATCTATATCTATATCTATATCTATATCTATATCTATATCTATATCTATATCTATATCTATATCTATATCTATATCTATATCTATATCTATATCTATATCTATATCTATATCTATATCTATATCTATATCTATATCTATATCTATATCTATATCTATATCTATATCTATATCTATATCTATATCTATATCTATATCTATATCTATATCTATATCTATATCTATATCTATATCTATATCTATATCTATATCTATATCTATATCTATATCTATATCTATATCTATATCTATATCTATATCTATATCTATATCTATATCTATATCTATATCTATATCTATATCTATATCTATATCTATATCTATATCTATATCTATATCTATATCTATATCTATATCTATATCTATATCTATATCTATATCTATATCTATATCTATATCTATATCTATATCTATATCTATATCTATATCTATATCTATATCTATATCTATATCTATATCTATATCTATATCTATATCTATATCTATATCTATATCTATATCTATATCTATATCTATATCTATATCTACATCTATATCTATATCTATATATAGGGAGTACAAATCTACCCTACGAGTATAGTTGAGGGTTAACCATTTTAGCGCCCCCAACATCCCCTTCAAAATATCAATAAATTACTAAATCAAAAACTTTAGGAGGCATTTACTAAACAATAACTTAAAAGAATAGTAAATTAATTTATATTCAAATTGCTTAAATCAATAAAATTTAAATTTTTCTCTAAGACAATATAATTAAATCATAAGTTTTAAATAATTTTTAGTTTTCGGGTCACGGTTGATTTGCTTTTATTACCACTATTCTGTTATCGAATTTTTATGCCACATCACACTTAAAACAATGTTCCATACATATCTAATAAAATATTCGTTATAGTATAACTCCATTCGGGCATTGACTAAAAAATACTTTACCAAGTTCAACAAATATACGTACAACTTTTTGTTTTCATTTAACTAAATATTGTTTTAATTTAATTTTATTAAAATTTTTAACAAGAAAACGCGTCTTTTTAGTAAAAAGTATAATAAACTCTATAGAATATTTCAAAAATTGTAAATATTCATAAGATGTGGTTCTTATTATAATGGGTTAAATTTCAGGGTCAAAGTCAAAACTTGCGATTTGAAATGATAAGCATTCAAGTAACTGGAATAAAAAAAATATATGCAAGTAAGTATCAAAAAGCGTAAGACACTTAATATTCATTATAGAAGCAAGACCAATGAAACTTTTTAATTCTATGAACATTAAGATAGTAATTTATTTAGTGAAATAAGATAATCATCTTGAAAATATATTAAATTATTTTAAAATAAATTATTAATATGCAAATGAGACTCTTGGAAGAGGTGCTAAGACAGGTTTAACTTTTTAAATTATTATTCTTGATAAGAGATTAATAAAAACAAAAAGTTTGTAAAATCTGTCTAGAAAAAGCCAGTCTAAATTAATCAGATGTTAATTTAAAGTAAGTAAGTCAACTCTTAAAAGTCTAGCATCAAGTATACCAAATACCATACCTAACCAAATTTTTTTATATAATAGGATACAATTATACAGGGTGTCCCGGAATTGAGTGCAACTATTTATGGAGGTTAAAGATTATGTCGAGTTGAGCAAAAAATCGTATGAGGGGGGGGGGGGTCAATTTTCACGTTCTTAGGAGCTACAGGGTTAATTAATATTTGACAACTTTGATCCACGTTATTATTTCTAGCAGAAAAACTAACCTAGGTAAGACTTATTTTGATACCTCATTGCAAAGGCAATAAAATCAGCTTTCTAACGGTATGTCAACAAACCCCAACAACTTAACCGTTACCGAGCTGTGGTCGTGTGAAGATGAAATAAGCCGATTGAAACTACCAAATTTCAAGTTTGAGTGCAAATTTCTTAGAAATTCGCGTTATAAATGAAATTTTTTCCAATGAACAATTTTGTAATTTATTTAATTTTCTTTGAAATGACAGTTTCAATATTATCAAGCAAAAGAAGGTGGAAAGAAATTAATTGAAGCAGTATAGAAAAGAAAGGGGAATAAATTTAAAGACTAAAGAAATTGTCTATAATTGATAGCTTAAAGTTATTTGTTGATAGCTGAACAGTGGCGTAGATATGGGGCAGTGAGTCCGCAATTGGTTCTAATGTATATGCATTGCTTTACTTGCAAAAAAAATTTTCTTTTTCCCAAGAAGTTCTCAAAATTTGATTTAATTCAGTGTCTAATTTTTTTTAACAATATGTCAACAATTACTAGAGATATAACATAGTGACATATAAAGTAAATAAGCTAAATTTTGTATTGTAATCCAAAAGGGTTTCTAATCCATGCACGCGGTAGAAATTATGAAAGGTGGTGGGAAGAGAATGAAGAATCTCAAAATTCCAGTTTAATATCTCAAAACCTGACACAGCTCGAAGCAAAACGCTCTACTTTGTGTGATTTTTTTAGAGCTTTACGTTTGATTATTTAAAGAAGTGGTGTCCAACCGAATTTGTACTGAGGGCTGAGGGCATCGCGGTCACCAATCCTCATAAAAATATTTTTTTTTATTTAACACACCCAAATCTGAAAAAGTTTCTAAATTTGACATTACTAAAGTCAGAAAAGCTTTTTTGTTTGCTTGTTGAATCTAAAGAAAGCTTTAAAATTTGACACTTTTAACGCAAATAAATGCATTTTTTTCGAATATTTAGAATTTGAAGCAAAGTAAAAAGTCATAAACAATGGAAAATAGAAAAGTAAGAGAACAAAATCTTCCATATCAGTACATAATTGTGCAAATATCTGAAAAATTTATTGACGGCATGAGTGGCAAAGAATAAAATTAAAGCATTTGCAAAAACATAGCTCTGCAAAACTGCTATCGCTGTAACTTGAAACTAGTTCAGGCAGTGAGAACGACCGCATTAAATGAAAAGCTCTTCTTGCTTAACAACTTAAACAAAGTCGATTTGAACATGTACAAGCACACTTGTACAAATCACTGATTCTAACTATTATTCTGTGCATCAGTTGGCTTGCGGGCGCCTAAAAATACGGTCGCGAGCCACCAGGCGCCAGCGAACTACCGGTAGGACAGCACTGATTTATAGGATATTACAATTGGTTTTAAATCAACTTGGTCAACCATGTAATTGCAACCAAAAATTTTCCCTAAATAAATAATACAATAATACAATGAAAAATGTTTATGAATTATTTCATATAATTAAAACTTTTTACTGATTCAAATTAGGTTTTTCACCCAAATCTCATTCGATTGTAAACTGTGTTTTAAATTATCGTCACAAAACTTACTTAAATCCTAATCTATTTCCGTTTTCATATCATCTGCGTCTAGTATTGCAAAAAAAAAAAAGAAAACAATTTGTGACTTTGCATAGCGTTGGAAACAAAAGAGTTATGTTTTCGCAAATTCGTATGATATCATCTGATTCAGCTGTAAATTTTACATATGAAATTGTAGTCGACGTTGATTTAGAACTAATTATAATATCCTTCAAATAATCAAACATGAGGCTCTAAAAAAAGTCCAACAAAGTAACGATTTTTACTTTGAGCTGTCTCAGTTTTTGAGATATTAAACTGAAATTTCGTGATTCTTCATTTTCTTACCCCCTTTCATAATTTTTACCGCGTGAATGGATCGGAAACACTTTTGGAATGTAACCCATTTAATGAAAGGCACCAGGAAAAAAAAAAAAAAATAAAAAAATTGGACTCAATTTTTAAAAACCTATGCATAACCAACATTTTGTATTGCAATTATTGACATAATTTTATGATTACAAAAAAAAAATGGCATACTAATAACGAAAGTCATTTACTGACACTACTCCATCTTTCCACCCTCTAACTTACTGTAACTTGTCCTCCGAATCAATGCAATACTTCGCATTTATAGTTATAGCATTCATAGGAACCATGAGCTGTATGAGCTCTATGCCGATATCGACATAGTCAAGCGCATACAAATCGGGCGGCTTATATATTGAGCGGATGGAAAACGACGCACCTGCGAAGAAAATATTCAATTCGATACCCAGCCACGGTCAACGCAGAAGAGGACAACCGCATATCCGTTGGAATCGTCAACAAGCGCAAAACAGAAATGGCTAGCGCAAGTTCTTGAACCAGTCCAAAAACGACTTACTGTAAATGTCTTCTTCATAGTTCTTCAACGAACATTTTTTTAAGGATATTATTTTTTTAATGGACCCCCCCAGAACCAAAAGCTCTCATTGCCACTGGTGCTGACAATACTTTTAATGTTTAAAGGAAGCAAGTTCTAGAACTTGATAGCGTTGCTGAAAAAGAGCCTTTCAGACTGTAAACAACTAAATCTGTGTAATATACAGTTGATGGTCTGTTCGATGCACTGAAACGAAGTTTTTCAAAAAGGTATGATGGAGTCCTGTTGACTAATTACTTGTGCAGAAATACGCAGTTTTCTGCATTTTAATATCCTATTATATATATATAGTCAAGACATTAAATGCAACAAGAATTTTGTGCTTAGAATGAGAACCCAATTTACTGTAAGCTAGCTCAGAGTAAGTAATTATAAGCAAAATTAGATGAATAGCAAGTCTTTTTTTTTTGGTTAATCGCAGGTATCTAAGCGTATAATATATTCCTTTAATTATGTTATTAACATGGTCAGTACAAGTTAGTTTAGAATTGATATTGCCATTTAGACTAATTGTCGGAATTTGGTTGAAGTCAAGTTTTTCCCTGGATAGCACCTAGAAATAGCACTCAGGTCGTCATTCAGCCTATAACATGGATCCTCAAGTAGTCCAATCCGTTTTGAAGAATATAATTGAATGTTGTCGACATATGCATTCATCGTCATATCATAGCATGTGGTAAAAATTTCATTAATAAATAAACTAAATCTTTTCAAATCTTTTTCGGATTTTTGTAGAGTCCGTTAAAATCTTTCTTTCGTCATATTTTACACAAAAAAAAAAAAAAAAATGATATGCAAAATTATGTATACATAAATATTATCTCATTGATTTCAAGCCCAAAACTCTGTAAAATTTTATGAAAGCATTAGTTTTAAGTAAAACTTGACTTCGGATTTATTTTTTCAGAAATCGTTACACATTGATGAAATTTGGCAAAATGTCGAATCATCGCATTTTAGTCTGAAAATCGTTACAAAACCTTTATTTCGGACCGTTTGGCTGAGCTGTAGACGGGTTTTATTGCTAACTTGTTTTTTCACCTGACTTCGTTGAGATAAGTTTAAAGTGTAGAGATTTTCTCGAATAAGCTGAACAGCTCTATTTAAGAATTAGTTTCAATTGAAACTGTTGACACTTTTGTAATTGTTCAAGACATAAACTAAATATAAACGAATTAGTTGTTAAGTTGGTTGAAAATTGTTGTTTGCTATTCCAAATCAAACATTATCATTGCGTTGTTTTCATGCTCCAAAAATTTTTGACCGTAATTAATTCTTTAAAATATAAAACAAATTTATCCCTGCACTCATGCTCAATGCTCGGAGTAAATAATTTTTCTACTAATGAATGCTTTTAAGTTTTGAATTTGTTATTTTCTCCGATTCTGTGTGGAATTCTAAAAAGTCGTTGTGATATTCAATTAAAAGTTTTCAAGACTTTGGCATGCATGACATCGGACTATAGAGCATCTTTAGCGTGTGGTGGCAATTTTCAAATAAAACTTGCTCAGTTCAAATAAAATCTTAAACTTTATCCAGTGCTTCCGAAAGAGTTAAGCTCTCGTATAACTAAGCTATCTAGAATAGTTAATTCTGCTAGTTATACACTTTGCCACATAAAACTTGGTATAACTAGCGACCATTGTTATTTTGGTATATTGCAAATAAGTAAAAACAAACTGTAAATTGTGTACTTTTTTTGTTTGCGGTGTTTTTGAGTTTGAGATTTCTTTGTGTGAGGCAAGGCATTTACATTTGCTGACTGGTTGTCTCATAAAAATAAAGGAATATTTATTTTAACGCGACAGAAACAAAGTCCAATTAATATCATTTACATTTTAATTGGTTTGTGGTGGATGGTGTTAAAGGTGTACCCGGTCGATTTGCTATTGTGATGATAATGCTTTGTCCCAGTTCGTTTTTCCTTCCACAATTTAATCTGCATTAATTGAAAACAGTGAACTGATATGTAGATTAAGTGTATCTGTTTGAGAGCAGTTAAATTCACAGTTTAATTACACTGCAAGACATTTTCAACTTTTCACAAAATTGCTGAAGTCGACCATCGAATTTTGGTAAAGGATACAAGATTACACGTTTAATTTTAAAGATGGGTTTTAAATTTACACAAAATTTAGCAATTAACTAAGAAAAACAGTAAAAAATTTCTCTCTATATGACTTTAATGTAGTTATTGCGTCCACAGACTTATATAACATAATTAATTAAATATAATTATCTATACATACAATAAAACTGTAACTGGAAAAAAATTTGAACATCAAATATGTTTTTGAAATTCTAATGGTGCTAAACACTTGGAATGATGAAATGGTGCTTAGCATTTGTCCAGTAAAAAAATAACTCTATTCAAAAAAAAAAAAAAATGAAGCCTATTCGCTGAAGATACACATTTAAGACTGAGTTTAAGATTGGAGATATATATGAAAGCCTTTTATGTATGAAAGAACTCCTACTTATTAAAAGAAGGTCTACAAATATGAACCATATTGTTTTTGTCTATATCTAACGAAGACCCTAAAATTTTCTCTCCAATATATGTTAAAATATATTAATTTTTAAGAATTTTTTAAGGTTAATTAGCTTAAAAAATTACATTTTAGGTTGACATCAGTAACATTTACATATTATTAAAATCATAGAAGTTATTTTTTGACATAACATCCTTTCCTATAAATAAACTACTGGTTAAGCTAGAATATGAAGGGTGCCGGGTGATAGCCTATGTAGATGACGTTGCTTTTGTAACCTCCGGTATATATATCAACTCTTCCTGATACCATGCAAAACGGGCTAAATACTCTCGTCAACTGGGTTAATAGCCGTGGATTAAGCATCAACCCTAAAAAAACTGAGCTTGTGATTTTTAGAAGGAAACATAACTTACCAATAATCAGTTCTCTAAATTGGGAAACGTAAGAATAAGCTTCTCAGATCAAGCTAAATACCTGTGTCTCATCCTGGATAGGAAACTAAACTGAAAGTCCAACCTGTTCGAGAGAGAAAAAAAAGCCAATATAGCCCTCTGAGGCTTGTCATTGTCTGCAGAGAGATGACGGTCGAACAGAAAAATTAATTCAATTGAAAAACATTCTGTGTGAGGTGAGATTCGAACCTGGGTTCTTTTACATACCAGCCACGCACCTTATCCGGTATGTCACGGCCGCCACTGGCAATATAACCCTCTACTTATGCAAACCGGCAGTGGGCAGCAAGTTTTACTCACTGACTTTACACGGCAGTGGTAAGGCCAATATTGCTATCCGATGTCATTGTTTGATGGAAGCAATAGACAAAAGACACACCTCAACATTCTTCACAAGGTTCAGAGGTCAGCATAGCCATGCGTTAGTAGAATACTAAGAACCACTTTTATAGACGCACTAGACACTATGCTCTACCGTTTACCGCTCGACATCCTAGGAAAACAAAATTTCGCAAATATTTCTTCAAATTCTAACATATAAAAATCTCGTGTAACAATGTTTGTGGCCTAACTCCTCCGAAATGGCTCCACCAATTTCAATAAAATTTTTTTTGTATGTTTGATAAGTATGAGAATAGGTTGTAAAGTACTTTTCACCCTCCATGCAAAACGGGCGTGGCTTCGCCCATACAAGTCACATTTTCGATACACAGAATAGCTATGGCAGTAAAAGTCACAGAGCATTGAAGCTCAGAAAGAAGTTACCATTTGGTGATCTCGTTCTAATATAAGACTTGGTCGGGCATTGTAGGAGATGTAGCTATGCCCATATAAGCGAAGATTTTGATATCGAATAGATTTGAAAATAAAAATCACAGACCATTGAAACTATGAATGGAGTAACCACTTGGTTATGTCTTTCTTATATAGAACTCCGACGGGCATTGGACAATGGGGTGTGGCTATGGAAGTAAAAGCCAAATATCGAATTTTGATATCGAATAGCTATGGAAGTAAAAGTCAAGGTGATGTCTTTGTACTAAAACACTTGGACGGCTTCGCCCATATAAGCGAAGTTTTTGATATCAAAAGCGATGTGACTAGCCTATATAAGCCAACTTTTTGATATTGAATAGCTTTGAAAGTAAAAATTACAGAACATTGAAGCTCATATAGAGTTTCTCACTATTTGATGATGTCCTGCTACCGGGAAACTGGGGCGGGCATTGGACAATGAGAGTGATGTCAAACAAAGGGTCAAATAAAAGTTGTTTATTTTAGGCATAGGCGTAGCAACGCGCGCTGGATAAATTTATTAAAATAAATAAAAAAAACTTCTATATACATATTTGAAGATTTTAATCGTATACTACTAATATTTGGTAATTTTGATTAAATGGAAAGTTCACAAAAATGGGAGTTAAGTACACCCACTTTTTTTCAAATCATTAAAATTGTACATGCTTTGATAGTGATATGCCACGCTTGGTATGTAGGGTCTATTGATCCAAGCGGCAGTCAATGTATAATCTACGGCAGTCAATGTCAAGCAGCCACTGTATATACAAATGTGGACACTTATTAAATTACCATCAAACAAATTGGCAAACAACAATAGTTGGAAATAATTGCACGAGACCGTGAGGTCACTATACGCCTACTTTTCAGGGGATTAGCGCGGAGCGCAGTGAAACGCACCGTATATAAGCTAGTTTTTTTATATTATTCGACTCTATGTGGGAAGGGTGTTTGAACCCTGAAGACTCCGCTTGGCTACGGAGCTGGCTGTTGTATATATCTTTATAAACATCGGCTGTCGCCAAAACCCAAGGAACTCTTTAAAGTGGACTTAATTTTCAGATTTTATTGAAGTCTTGGGAAAATATCTGAGCTCTTAAGATACTCATATCATCGGAAATCAACAAAATCTCACACTCGAGTCAACCACAAACGTTTGAAATTATTAAAAAAAAAAAGTAAAAAGGAATCGAGGTGGCAGAGCTATGATTTTCATTCTCATGGATTGGATCGTTGTTGCTTGCGTTGGCGTTTGGTGCCCGTCGCCGTTGCGTATGCAAGTCAAAATTTTTGATATATCCGAATTGCAGCTGCGGAAAAAATGCTTCAGCGAGCAGTGGTTGTAAATAAATCCGGAAAGAATGCAAAGGAAAGAAGAAACTGAGATTTCAACAACACCAACAACAACAATAACCTAAAAGGTATTCATATAAAATCAACAAAATTGCACCTGCAGCCATGTTTTGCACTGACAGCAATAGCGAGAGCAGCAGCAACAGCAGCGAACAAGTGAGATAAATGTAGCAACAGAAACAACGGCGCCAACTCTACATACTCGTATATGAATGCATTTACATACAGCCGTGTATGTATGTGTACAGCCGTGTGTGTTAAATCGAATTTATTGGTATTTGTATGTGTGAGCAGTTTTTTTCGATTATTTGCTGCTTGAATATTTGTTTTAAAATACATTCAGGATTTTGTTTTTTTTTTTTTTCTCACGGACTGCTTCGAGCGAAACTTAACGCTTCAAAAGTCGCATTATCCCAATTTTCAGGATAATCATATCATTATCAATAAACTGTCGGCAACACAGTAATATACTTTCACACACACACACACACAAATTCACATTTCTCACACACATTTCAAACACACATTTCTCACGGCAAAGTTTTCATACATCACTTGTATTTATATTTTACTTATGCTGTTGTTGTTATTTTTCTGATTTATTTTTATCTTATATTGAAAAAAAAATATATTGTAACTTGTATGCAACAAAATAAAAAAAAAAAATAGTTATATCCTGCATCAATTACAGTTTCGTAGTAAGATTGCAAATAAACAAACAAACAGATAAGCAAATAAAATACAAACAAATACTTAAGCGCTCACATACGCGCACTCATCAATACACCAGGATATTAATAAATCCTTCTCCTTTTCACAATTTCTGCTGCAACATAAATGTTTGTTCAGTATTTATGCCGGTTTTATATGTGTACATGTAATTATTTAAAGGTGAATTATAATGTTGCAGCCATGGGCGTAGCCAGGATTTTGTTCGGGGCTGGGAAAAATTTTTTGTTTTTTTATGTAAATAAATAATAAAATAATGTGTCAGCTCGTAAGTTTGTAATACAAAATAAATTATGCTTTAATAAATATTAATAAATTCTATGGTTTTTAGTTATACGAAAAAAATGTTTTGAATTTCCTTATTTAATATTTCAATTCTTGAAGCAAAGCTTTTTACGCCTCGTTCTGTGATTTGCTTGAGCGAAATCTCAAAAACGACACTTTTTAATTTCGACATAATTTTTCTTAGAAATTGATGCTTCTTTGTTCTTTACGATTATTATAACAAGAAATTGTAATTTCAATATATTAAAAATATTTCTTCGATTTTCCGCGTGGAATTGAACACACAACGTAGTGATTAGAAGTTCTTCAAAAGCCTATGTTAAGTAAATTCGTTGATTCAATAATAAGTCTGTTTTACTACAACTGTGTTGCAGTAGATAACAATAACCTCTTAATTGATAGAGGATTGTGTATTGGCTATTCTTCATATAAAAATATTCCACATAAAATGTTGTACCTGCTACTACTTGCTACAAGATGTCCCCAGCATCGGTGTTTTAATAAAGTACAACTTAATTTATGTTGCAGCAGATTGAAAATTCTATACATTAAAAGGATTGCTTACTGGCTTTCCTACATACCAAAAAAATACGAAAATGGCCATTTCAGCCCTTGAAAGGACTTTGATTGAGCTTCTTATGATCAATTGTTTTGTGTGTGTTGTGTAACGATTCATCACAAATGATCGAAAACTGGACCTACATGTTTTATGCCGACTCCGAACGTCTCATGTTCTAAAGAAGCTTTTCATGGAAGTTTTTACTCTCTGAGGTTTGCCATTGCCTGCAGAGAGGTGACGACCGAATGGAAAAATTGATTCAATTGAAAAAACTTTCTGTGTCAGGTGGGATTCGAACCAGGGTTCTATGGCGTATGGGCCCCACACTCTACCCACTGCGCTTCGGTCGCAACAGCTTTTCTACATATCCAGCATATTTAGCAGCTAGCATATATTAAGCATATATAACAAAATTGTTGCTTCTACTTGTTATATCCAAGATGTCATCAGCATCGGCAAAAATTAACAAATTCCCACAAGTGAGTTAAAATACGCCCATGGTTACAGCTACACACCTTCACATCTCTCTCCTATTGCATACTTACATGAATTCGTCGTATGAGTACATATAAAATTCATTTGCAAAATGATTCAATAAATTTTCAAAACAAACAAACAAACACACATGCATTTTAGACACGAGCAGCGTTTCAAGTATGAAGTAAGAAATTAAAGCTTAATACGCCGTATTCGTTAAGAGTGTCATTTAGCCTAGGGAAGATACGTTCCGCCCTTGGCTGCACTACTTTGAGGGCGGCACTTAAGCAACAGCTACGTAACAAAAATTTTAGCTATCAAAAGATTTGTTTATGATAGCTCAATAATAATCGGGGCGTCCCGAGATATTTCATAAGAACAGGTAAACTATGATTTCGATGCTTCTCTGCTTTTGTACAATCTAATATATTTATAAAGCTGAATTTCGTCGTGTCTGTATGCAGCCTAACTCGTCCTACACCGTTTGCCTGACTTCAAGCGAATTTTACACATCTACTTTTAAGCATAATGAGCAGACTATAGTGTAACAAAGTGTATGAGAAAAGGGCGTGATACTTTAATTTTAGTCGATCTCCTTTTGCACCGGTTTCAACCAAATTTTGCAAATATGCTCTTTGGTATTATGAGAAGTGCGTAGTGTGTGGGGCGTAGCACTTCTGTTAAAATCTATCTTCTTTTACAACGTTTGACTGATTTCAACTGAACTTTCCACATACATTATTTAGTATGAGTTGTCTTTTGAAGAGTGGAAGGCATAAGAGAAAGAGAGTGTCACTTAATTTAATTCGCACTATTTCCACACCATTTGTCTGGCTTATATATTCATATATTTTTTGGTGTAATGAGCAGTCCAAAGTCCAAAAAAGTGGGCGTGAATTTTAATACATTATCTAACAAGGAAAGGCCTCCTTGTTGTCAAAAGGTGTCACTCGCCGATTTGAATGATTTTCAGATATGTAAAAGAAGACAAAAATATCAGGTTCATGTTTTCGAAGCCTCGTTCTTTGATTTGCTTGAGTGAAATCACAAAAACGATACTTTTTTCGACATCATGACATAATTTTTTTCTTAGAAATCGATGGTTTCTTTGTTGCTTTCTTTTATTATAATAAAAAAATTTAATATTTAATATCAAATATTAAAAACATTTTTTCGTCCGCCGTGGGGATCGAACTCGTTACCAACCGAGTAAGAGTTCTATAAACTAACCATCGATTCAAACACCTTCCATACGCAAAGTCATTGCTTCAATATTAACTAAAACTGAAGCTATGATATGTTGCAGCACATCACAATAATCTATTAATAGATTTTCGTTGTTTTAATAGCTACCAAGCTACTTGCTTCAAGATATCATCATTAGTGTTGTCACTTTACCACAATTGTGGTAAACTACCACTTTTTATTTTTTTTGGTTTCGATCACTTTTATTTTTTGATTTCAAAACAAAATTTGAAGCTCAAAAATAATAAATTTCGATAAAAGTTGTCATTTGTTTTTTATATATTGACAATTTTATTGGCAAATTTTGTTAGAGCTTCAAATCTTGTTCTTAAATCAAAATATTACAACAAACACATAGATATATAAAAAAAATACTTGTTTTCTATTGTTTATTTGACAGAATAGGTTGGTTATTTTAACAATTTTACGATTTTTCAAACCATATTTACTTTCTTACTTAGGTGGTGCTTGCAACCGTAAGTCGGTTTTGGCCTGTTGTAAGAATTTTCGCCAGCCATTTCTCTTTTGCGTTTGCTGGCGTCAGGTGGAAGCTCCAAGTTTCGTCAGGTTGTCCTCTACTTGATCCTTCCAACAAAGATGCGGCCTCTCTGCGTTGACTGCCGCTGGGTACCGAATCGAATATTTTCTGCGCTGGAACGTCGTCTCCCATCCGCTCAACATGACCTAAATAGGTTACAAACATAGTAAACGCTGGTTCAGACAGGCAGTCAGATTAGATCAGAAAACACATTAGAGCAAAAGTGATGGATGGCTTGGTTTCTTTATTACTCCAAAGTGAAAATCTGATTTGATCTGCCTGACAGTCTGAACCGGCGTTTACTATGTTCGCAACCCTAGCCAGCGCATAAAAGTCGAGCGGCTTGATTTTTATGCGCTTTATTATGTCGATGTCGGCGTATAGCTCATACAGCTTATCGTTCTATCGTATTCGGTACTCGTTATTGACGCAAATTGGTCGAAAGATCTCTCGAAAGCTGCCAAAGTCTTTTTATCAGAGCTGTTCAACGTCCAGGTTTGTGCTGTATATAACAGGATGGGCATGATTAGTGACTTATAGATCGTGACTTTTGTCCGTCAAGAGAGGGCTCTGCTTCTCAATTGCCTACTGAGCCCAAAGTAACACCTGTCGGCAAGAGTTATCCTTCCTTTTATCTCTCTACTGATATCGATGGTGGAGTAAATGCTGGAACCGAGGTAGATACTGAGGTTCCAGTCGTTTGGAATGCATTCTTCCAACCATATTCTGCATAGAAGCTCGTGAATGCATTGAAATAGAGCTTCGCCTTCGTTCTTAGACCGTCGTTGGGTAGACCATCGGCTCCCGCGGCTTTATTGTTCTTAAACCGTGTTATGTCTGTCAAGACTTTATTATAGTCGGTCAGCGGAACTTCAACGCTGCCCTCTATAATTGGGATTTTCGGGATATTATCTCTATTGGCGGGATTGTTGCCATCATCGCTATTCAGAAGAGAATATTCAGAACACTAGAGAAGTGTTCCCTCCATAACGTCAGTGTACTCTGTATATCTGTCACTAGATTTCCGTTTTCATCCTTGCAGGAAGAGGCCCTGGTTTTAAACAATCGGCCAGGCGTCTTATATTTTCGAAAAAATTTTCAAGCTTCGTTCCTGTCACCTTGCATCTCAATCTTCCCGCACTCGCGTTTTTCTGCCTCTCTTTTTTTCTGGCTGAAAAGACGTCTCTCGTCCCTCATCTTCTCTCTGTATCATCTTTGTTCTTGTACTTTTTATTGAAATAGTTTTTTTAAGTGGTGGGCTTCAAACCCAACTCACAACCTACTTAAGACCATGTGGCCCGCCGCTCAAATTAGCCTTCAAACTAACGGATGCCAGTTTGCCGTTGCCCCAGAAACACTACGAGGAGGTTTGATTTTTCTTGGGATGATTTCGACATGGATAATGCTGGCCTCGCCAGGTTGAGGTAGTCAGACACGTTGCCATGTGAGGGTTCGTCCCCTGTTCATATCATGAAACTGCGAAAACGCTTTGTTTTTCTCGTGTGTTCAACTCAAATAACTTTTTCGAAAAGTTGAAGCATGTTTTGTTATAATTCCAAGTTCCAAAGAACTGTATTGAATCGAAACTTGTTACAATTTACTTTGAGCATGAATAAATAATCGATTAAGAAATAAAGACGAAGGAGAAAAAAATGCGTTGATTAAAATATTTTTGGTATAAAATAAAAATTGAACACGTATGTTAGCAAAAATTTTTAATCAATATTTTACTTAAAAATCCTAGTAGCCATCATATAATTACATATATAAATCAAATAACCACAGACTTACTCACCTCTACCAGCCCATTTTTCAAGTTAACCCCGATTAAATTTGGTTTTATTTGCAATTCTAATTTCACACAAATCATCCTTGCAATGAAAATCAAATACCAATTGACCTCAAACACACACCCACACACAAACGAACACATTAACAATATCAAAGTGACAAGCAGACAGTAGTCGAACAAACAAACAAACAAACAAACACACACACACAGACACAAACAGACAGTCAGGCAAACAAAAACATCCACAACTCAATGCAATCCAATGAATGCCAAACGCATTCATAAATAAAGTTTTCACGTGAAATTTTCGCAAATATGAAATTACGATCCATTCGTACGCTAGTACGCTGCACTTGTTGGCCAAATGCTCGTAACAGCAAAATCCTAGCGTATTAGCCGTAGTGAAGCACGCCAGGATGCGCTGCAATGAGAACGAACACAAAGACGAGCACTATTATTTGCAGCTGAACTTACATACATTTGAAGAATGGCGCATATGCACACTCAAGTACACACATATACACACTGATGTTCGGTTAGGTGGCAGCAACTTGGATAGAACTATGCCAGAGGTCTTACGGACATTAATACACGCGCGATTTCCAATTCATTTGCCGTACTTTACTGCTGCTGTTGCTGCTGGATGCCCGGATGCAAACTTGAAATTGAATGCGAATAAATTTTCGGAAAATTCTATTAACGTCAGCTGCGTTGCATCTCAGGCATTGACAACAATTCATCATAATCAACAGAGCGAAGCACGCATCAGCGGTCATGCCAGATACTTTTGGGTGAACTTTAGGTGGTGCTCGCGGATGCGTCATTATATATATTGCAGCGTATAGAAAGAAATTGGATAAGTTCTGAGAAAACGAGTGAGTGGTAAAGTTTCAAGATGCTAGCTTAATAAAGAGAGTAGAATATTGAAACGATTGGTATGATTAACAAGACTGATAAATTTAAAGTTTGACAAATTTGCAAAGGTCAACTGTAAATTAAATGAAACGAAAAAGAAAATAAATTGTTTGTTCATTATTACTTTGATCCCAGCATAAGGCCTTGGTGGCCTTTTGTTTTCATTATTAAAAAAAAGCTTTAGTTTTCAATTGTACACGGTTTAAAATCTTGAACTAAATTTTAGTAAATCCTGTACTGTATATATGACGACACCAAAATTGTATTAAATTATAATAACTGCCGAATATTACATTGAA
Source organism: Coremacera marginata (assembly GCA_914767935.1). Lineage (NCBI taxonomy): Eukaryota > Metazoa > Arthropoda > Insecta > Diptera > Sciomyzidae > Coremacera > Coremacera marginata. The sequence goes on from OU612046.1 coordinate 60,921,359, forward strand.
TTTCTAATAAATATTTGTATTAGAAATTAATACTCAGTTCGGATAAAATTTGAATACTGTTTTGGTTTAAATTTTAGTAATAAAATGTTTAAAGCATTCAATTTTATTGCACATTGAAGTAACAATTTATTTCTTTTTTCTTTTATACTATAGTTTTTAAACTTACTGCTATTGTTGGTTCCGAGCTCACGTCATCACTGAAATGAAAGTAGTAAACATTGCTTGTGCGCTATAATGAAATAAAAAAATATTTCGTAAAAATTGTATTACAAACTAGGGATATTTTTAACTCCAGATGTAGCAGTACAAGCAATAATAATATCTTAAAACAAGGTGAAATACATATTCATATCAAAAAATAATATTTTGTAAAATTATCTGGTCATTTGTCATTAGAGTTATAAAAAAGTTTTTTAAACAGCAAAATGTATATAAGAAAAGAAAACAATTTTTGAAAACAACAATTTTTTTGGTATTGCTTGAAGTAATAAAATATTTTTATCAGAAAAATAAAGCAGAAAAGCATCTCGCTATCCAACAAACCACTTTTTTCATATTGAAATATTCTTTACTTATAATATTTTTATAATAATTATTTATAATATTTTACAATGCAAACGTGAAATTCTTGATAAAAGCTTCTCTCAAATGGAAAATAAAATAAAATTATATTGTTCAATATGACTTCAACATTTCAGCTTAAATCAAATTGATGAAAACTTTTGTTAACTCTATATTAACAAAAAATTTATCAACTCAAACTATTAATTAGTTAATATGAACAAATATTTCTTTGAGTGAAAACATGCTCAGATACAGTTCTTAAGGCCATGAATGAATGCTCTGCATCAATTTGGTGGGGTTTTTTAAATATTTTCTTGCTCACTTTTTTTTTGAGAAAAAAAAACAAACTAAAGAATTCAAATATCCGCCCCCCCCCCCCCCTCCCCCCAATTAATTTAGTGTATTCATGGTATTAAACACTATATCTGTATATGATTGCAGAACTTTTTAACATGCTTTCTATGGTGGATAAGAACCCAAATGTAAGCATTTTCTAAAAATGTCTCTAACATTTTTTAAAAAAATTAATATTTCCAAAATAAATAAAAGCCACACTTTTCAAATTCATACATTCTTTAAACAAAAGTTAGATCTGAATGAATAAAGGTTAGAAAACTAAACTTATAAAAATCTCCTAGACCTTTATTTCAAGGCGAACAAAAGTTTTTACCGTATTTATTATGTGAAACAACAAAAACATTTACTTATTCAATTACAGCAAAAGTTATATTTATCCCTTTAAGTTGCTATCATCCTCTTTGGGCACTATTTTTAAAAACTTGCTTTAGCTTAAAGTCGCATAAATAACGTTTTTGGGCAAAATTTTCAGCCAACTATCGCATTATATGCGACAAATTCAATCTCGCTATGGCGTTGGTTGCATTAGTTGTCACAGAGCTTTGGCAGCCATTGTTATCTGATGTGAATGCGTTGTGCTTCCTGTAGTGGGCTCTCCTGGCTTGACATTGCATGGCTCAGTTTCCGTTGAGCTGTGTTTATGTATGTAAGCGTGTGTGTAAGTCTTTCACCGTGGAGCACAAAACTTTTCTACAAATTTCCAATTAACTTGTGTCCATAAAACAATTACAAACCTGAATCCAGGAATGTTTTATGCATTTCAGCTCCCACAAGTGGTAGATGTGTGCTCGTGTGTGCGTGTGTTTGTTGTGTTGGGTAAACGTGCTGTATGTGCATAAAATGTTTGTTTGTCTCTCCACACTCATTCGTTTATTTTCATTGCATAATTCTAGGTGTTTTGCAAATGCTTTGAAAATCATGTTTAAAATTTTATTCCACCAGCGTCAGGTGACTTAGTTAGACTGCATCCTGGACAAGTGATGTTCTCTTTTTATATTGCCAGTGTTTTAGTTTAGAGCTGAGGGAAATTTATTTGAAAGTTTGCGTTGAGTATTTAATATTAGGGAATTTAATATTGTTGATATATGAAATGTTGGACGGTTGAAGGTTGTTTGAAGGTTGTTTGCATTTTTGTGCTTATTAAAAACTTGCTACTAGAAATTAAGAGAATTGATCGCTTAGGCTGAACAAATATATCTAGAATCCGTTAATGTAAGCGTGTTGAAATTTAGCCAGTGCAGTTTCATAGACGTATGAATTAAATGTTGAGTTTAAAAGTTGCTTTTTTGGGACAAATAATTAAGACAAATAAAATTATGAATCTTAAAATTGGTAGTGGTAGAAGAGAAAAAAATGTGTATATTACAATAGTAGGGGCGTTTTAAAAGTAAACGTCTGAGTAATATTTAATATGGGTTTTAACTTAACACTTAATTTATTAATTTACTAACATAGAGTAAGATTGTCTCTAAATATAAATTTTGACACAGTTTTTGCGCTCACAGATTTATGGTAAAATTTTATGACAAATATTTTTATAAAATATTATAGCCCACTTTTTTATGGATCTTTTTTTTTTTGATGCTTTTCAAAATACTTAATACTTAAAAGTAGTCGTAATGTGTAAAAAGCCGTAGCTATAACTTTGAAGTAGTCAATGAGTTTGTATATCTTGGCACCGCCATTAATAGACATGGGTAGTTTCGCAAGCTGACGCAGCTGCTCAGGGGGTGTTCGAGAAAAAAGTTGTTAGCGAAATCTTCGGTCCTGTTCGAGTCAGCGATGACTATCGCATCCGAATGAGCCACGAGCTGTATGAGCTCTACGAAGATATTGATGTAGTTTGGCGTATAAGTGTGCAGCGACTATGCTGACTGGGTCATGTCCATCTTATGAACGACGAAGCTCCAGCGAAAAAGGTGCTCGAGGCCAGGGTCGTTGGTCAACGACAGAGATGGAGACCATGCCTCCGATGTATGGATCAGGCCGAGGAAGCCCTAACCGCACTTGGATTATCCGTTTGGAGAAGGCGCGCGCATAGCAGAGGCGCCTGACGAGAGCTGATGAGGTCGGCCGAAAGTTAATTTCAGTGCTGAGCCCCCTTTAAAGAATTTTGAACTTCAAAGAATGACAAATTTCCTAGTTTTTGTGTGTTTTGTTGTTAAAAGGAATGTTTATTTTATTAGCTTTGAATGTCAATTAGATCAGTATCTTAAAAGGAATGGTTTATTCAAAAATAACGAATTTTAATTTTGAGCTTTTTTTTAGCCACATTTTTTCTACTTATAAACTTTTTCTCTTAATTATCTTATGTTTATAATAAAACTTCAGTTTATTTTAGTTTCGATAAAAAAAAATATTACTAAAAAATTAAAATGAATCAAAAGTTAATTTGTTGTTGTATTTACCGATTATTTTTTTGATGAAATAAGTAATTCTTGTTAAGGGCATGGTACTGTTTTAAAGCCGAAAAAATGCATGTTTTCATAAGTTTTTTTTTGAGACATGAATAATGTTGGTGTATTTATTTTATATACATATTAAAGTTTGACTTCTTAGGTATATTTGGAAAAGAACAAATTAAAAATTATTATAAATAAATCCGTGGCAGCGATTCTTCGGAGGCGCCTCGAAAAAAAGTTGTTTTGCGGTGAACACGATTAGAGGTTAGCGGGTGATCTGAGAAAAAAAAAAATTATAAAACTTAAAAAAATTATTTAAAAGGTGATATATTTCCTAAGGTAATACTGAAACGTTTTTTTTTTAATTTTTGTTCTTACATGAAAAATTAATTGTGGCATTTTTTTTTTTTTTTAATTTCTATTTAGTTTTTGGCAATTCTTAAAAAAACTAATTTTTAAGAATTACATTTGTGAGCCTTATGCCAAGTAATTCATGAAGCAACAGGTTGCCACAACAACAATGTTCTTTTACAGAAAGAAATAAAAAAAGAGCGCAACAAGTCTTTGCAGAATTAATGTAGTCAATTTTTTGAACCTTTGCTTTGTGCTAAGAAGAAGAAAAACATTGCTTTTTAAATTGGAAAGCACACAACTGCAATTCCGCTTTGGTTTTAGCAGAAGGTGTGCTTATAAGATTTTCAAAGTTAATAGACTGCATGAGCCACAGAAGATTACTGATGAGTTGGTGTAGCGACCAACGAAACAGCTGTCTAATCTGCTGGTGGTTGTTCTGTCAAAGAACATTGTTGTTGTGGCAACCTGTTGCCTCATGTTTTTTTTTTGTAGCGTTTTGAAGTCAAAAACACGTTTTTCGCTGAAAAATTGATGTTATTTTATTATATTAAAATAGGGAAATGTTGTTTTCCAGAAAATCAATTTAGAGTCTCGATTTTAAGTGAGGTCCGCTCACTTGAAACCCTGTATCTTCAATTTAGTATACAAATGGTATACATATTTTTACAAAATACTCTTGAAATGTATATTCAGAAAAGAAATATAAAAAAATGTCCCAAAACAGTACCATCCCGTTAAAATAAAATCGTTTGTTTGGGAACGATAATAAACAAATTTAGTTTGATATATTTTTCCCTTGCGTCGTCGTTCAATTTCTTGTCATCAAATACTCTCAGCGTGAGTATACGTACTTGTTAAAAATAATATTACCTGATCATAAAACTTCAGCATTTGCTGTTAATTTTCTGAAAGTATTAAATAGCAATGCTTTCTTTATTAGCTGTTTTGTTAATTTTCTTCATTAGATTATTCTTGACTTTTGCTGCAAATTAACGTTGACTTTAGCTAATGACGAGTCAATGCGAGTGGAGGAAAATACGCGATGAAACAAATATGCTGGACATTCCTAATGATGATTTTCTGTTGATCTGAAGCTTGGTGTTCCTCAAGGTTCGGTCCTTGGGCCAATTTTTTTTTTCTGATTTATGTCAACTCTATTTTTGTCGAAAATCTGAAAGGCAGAGTTACTTCCTTTGCGGATGATGTCGGCATTTCATACAAATCTTCAACTTCTTTCAATTTAGTTTGCGACATTAATCATGATGTAGACATCATAAGGAAATGGTTTTCGATACACAAGCTCATAATAAGTAAAAAAACTAAACTTATATTTTACAACCTGACTTCGCCAAGCCCCCTGAATGTGGATGTAACTTATCTCGATCCTTTTTGTAATAAATTTAAAATTGCAAACAATGAACATAGCTTTGTTGATAATCTTTCCTGCAGCTCCAACTGTTTCACAATCGAATCAGTGCAACAGTATAAATACTTAGGAATAATAAACACATCTTATTTCTAAAAGCATATCTCCGGTCTGTGGTTAGGAAATTCTATCTTCTTAGTAAGGTATGTTCTGCTAAGGTACTGAAAATGTTCTATTATGGACTTTTCCATTCAAAGTTAGCTTATGGCTTAACTTGTTGGGGCGCAGCTTATAGCAATAAATTGAGTCCTCTGTTAACTTTACAAAAATGTGTCATCAGGAAAATGGCGTATGTAAATCGGTTAACGTCTTCCTCTACTTCATTTAAGTCTTTCAATATTTTGCCCATACGACGTTTATTTTATTTCAAAACCTTAAAAGTTATTTCCTATAATTCCTATAATTAACTATAGTTAAAGACGATTCTATAACCTTAACGTTCCGTATTACCGCACAACTAGCTATCGCAACAGCTTTCCTAATGTTTCATGTCGATTGTATAACAAGCTGCCCAATCATCTTAAATGCTTGAAATATAAACATACATTCTTGAGAAAGTTAATACTTTATTATTAAATATTAAAAATATATTTTTTGGCCCGCCGTGGGGGATTGAACCCGTATCCACTGATTAAGAGTTCAATACACTATCCACCAGGTCACAAAGACTAGTTGAAAAGAGTTGTTTATTCAATGTTAAGTATAACATAGTTAATTAATAGTATAACATATATGTAAAATTTTGGCTTTTTTATTATGATTTGTCTGAAATTAAATGTCTACTTAATGCACTTATATAAAAGCTACTGAAAATTAATTCTCTTCTTGTCTATTGTCTTTTGTTTTCTTATTTATAGTTGCTATCACTCTTATCCCTCTCTTCCTTTCTATTAACTTTTATATTCCTTTCCTTCCTTTTTTTTTATCTTTGCAACTGTTCGACCCACCCTTCTTCTAAAACTTAGTTATAATAGTGGCCATTTATCACAGTAATTAATTTTGCTTCCAAATGCCACTACCTTTTCTCCATTCTTGTAATTGTAATAATTGTTGAACATCATTTAGTTTTATATTTTTATCTTAAGTGTTTTAAAAAATGTTTTTTGTTAAAATTTGGATTGTTCATTGAAATTATTGTAAATCATAATCATAATCGTTTAGAAGATAATTTTGTACTTCTGAAGAATTGTGAATAAAATACATACATGCATTCTTTAATATGCTTCCGAAATACTAGGATATTAATTAATTAGTTACTAAGATATTAATTAATTTAAAGCTCTTCAACTAGTTAACTGGTCTCTTGTTAACTAAGCTTATTGCTTACTTATTTACCTAAAGCTTTTTGCGTTACTCTAACTTGTGACAAATCTTATATCCGATAAAGCTACACGTATAAAAAATTAATCGCATGTCATGTTTAACAAAATAAACTACCAGACGTATTACCCACTTCAGATTCTTAAAAAAAAAAAAAAAAAAAAAACAAAAAAAAGGATTCTTCATTCACATGGAACGATTGCCATTCTTCAAAAATTCTTCTTGGAAACCTAGCCAATGGCTTCATCGGTGTCGATTATGGCTGCCATACAAATAGTCAAACTGTCGAGCTCTTGGCTGCCAGTCATTATCAAACCAGCATCCGTTGAATGCTCACGATTGACAGTTAAACAAAAGCTGTCCTCAAGATGTTGCTTCACCTCGAAGTCATCGTCATCGTCGTCGACACCATTGTCGTTGTCGTCTGTACGTGGAAACTCATTGTTTGGCTAACTGAGTTTGCTGGACTTGATTGATGAACGTTGATTAGGAGACAAAATCGCAGTTGATTTATTGTAGTAACAACATCAAGGCAATCGATGGATGATGCCAATGGCTGCCGATGCCTGCTTTTATTATAAATTTTTTTTTTGTCACTACTGCTGTTATAATAATGTTAGATATAAAAACAGAAACAATGTACTGGGCTCATGTACTGGGCTCATTTTTTGGTGAAACGCAAGACCTTGAAAAAGCTTAAAAAACTTAAATTTAATTCTATTTTAAATCATCAAAAACATAAGCTTTGATCTCGAATGAGTTTGAAATTTGTCAAAATTGATTGATAACCGCACCTACATACCATATAAAGTGACTATGAAAACGGTTTAATCTCTTTAAGGAACACAAAGATAAATTAAATTAATTTACACATATGTTAAATTTGCTTACACATAAGTTTTGGTTTTTTTTTAAAATGCATTTTGAGTATGAAGTTTGGCAAAATCAATAGAAAACTCCGCCTACCTGCCATACAAACTGACGTCATTATAATACAAATTTCCAATACAAATTTCACAAGAATTAATGTATTGACTGGATATTTTATACATAGTAGCAATTACATATTGAATGAAAAAAAAAAATATTTTCAAAATAATGAGTTGACCATCTCAGATTTTGCTTAAACTTTCAGAATGAAATTTTTTACGAAAGACAAACTGATTTGATAAAAAAAAAAGTTCAAGATTTTGTTATATTTTTGACAAAGCATTCAAATTTGATAAAACTGGTGCAATTCTCTAACGGTTTGATAGATAACTCGACATCTATGTGTTCAATTTCAATGAATCTTAGTGCAGTTTTCTTGTAATCTTGTCCTTAGCATTCCCCCTAAATGCAATTAACAATTTTTTTTTTAGAAAAAGGCGCGTGGAAATTGATCCTTTTTTTTTAAGTTTTTACTCCAACTTTTGACACAGTTTAAAAAACCTCCCGGTGGTAACCTCCCTTTAAAGTGACATTAGATTTTTTGTTTCAGATACATGAGAGAGGCCATGTTCATCGAACCGTTTTGGATTTTTTTTTTTTCAATGTCATTTTCAGCGCACTCTATATAAAAGCCAAAAAATTTTTAAAAAAACTGATTATTAAAAGTTATTTTTTATGTTCAATAACCAGTATAGATTAAAAAAAAAAATAATAAATTTTGGTATCCAAAAAATATTTTGATAAAAGCTGCTTTATTATACGTATACCTTAAAGGCAGTAAACTGCATATTTTTGCACAAGTTGACAAATTATAGAATGCCATAATACCTTTGTACAAGCCTACACTTCAGTGTTTTTGATAGAACGTATAATGTAATCTGCTTTCTTTTGTATGTATTACTTCTTTAATTAATACGACTTCATTAAGTAAAGTTAAATTGTAAATTTATTTTTTAAATTATTTCCTTTGAATTGCTTTACAATTATTAGCTTTAAGTTTTTAAATGTTTGTTGGGAACAATTTCCTTATGGCTTTTGTACGTTAAGAGTTAATAAAGTATCTCACTGTACTAACTGTTTAATTAAAATAAATGCAAACTACAAATTCTTTTGGTTTTTAAAGTACATTGTATCAGTTATAAATTTAAAAATTCAATTAAAATATTTGTTTAGCTAATTTTTCTTAAATAAAGTTCTTTTTTACCATAAGGTTTATTTTAATTTTTATATGCAAACATTTGTTATTCTAAAGCAAAGCTATTTTTGATAAGTAAACCCTCAAACTACTGGCTGAGTTGCGTAATCAGTACAAAAATACCTTTTGTACACCAAGAAAAAAGCTTATGTCAAATTGAAAAAAATCTAGTATAATTTATAAGATGACTTTGGCAGTTTTCAGCCACCCAAGTGCTCAAAACGCCTAAGGTTTACATGTTGACTTGCCAATTTTTATTTGGGTGATAAATTAACCAATTATTTGGTAATTTTTTATACACATCTTTTTAAAAATAAATTGAATTTCAGAAATATAACTTTTTTGTTTTGGTTTTTTTATATTCTTTTTTTTTTTAAGCTGCCGCCGCCTCTTGTCTTGTGATTTGCTTGACTGAAATCGGCAACAACAGAAATTTTTCTTTTATCAACACCGTTTTTTTCTTAGAACTATTAATGACTTTTCGGCTTTTCTTGCTGCTTGACGTCTATTATAACAAGAACATTAAATTAAATAAAATTAAATTAAATATCAAATATCAAATACAAAAATCTTACCTTCGCATGCCGTTGAGATTCAAACCCATAACCAACCGATACCGCTGTGTATGAAGTCACTACATTATGCATTGAGCCAAACTCCTTCGTTACGCGAAGTGATTTATTCAATATTAATTAAAACAACTGAAGCTATGCTGCAGCATACACAATAATCTATTAAAAGATTTTTTATGGCTATCAACAGAATACTGCGACATACTGCATCTGCTAATACAGCATCTGTTAACAGAGCTGCAGTTATGTTAGCCAGTAGTAGCAAGGCTGCTTGAATCAGTGGGTAGAGCGATGGACTGGCAAAGTTCCAGGTTCGATGCCGCACGGCGGGCAACGGAATTTTTTTGTTTTTTGTTTTCTTTTTGTTGATGAAATGTAATTAAATTTACTGGTGTGAATATTAATGTATGTTTTTTAATTTACTTTTTGTTATTTTGGAATTTAAAAGTGGTTTTATTACAAAAAAAAAAATTATCAAATCTATCCTTGTCTCGTGTGTCTAATGAAGCAGCTGTGTTTTTTTTTGCAGAAAATAGCTCAAAACTATGCTTAAGCCATACATACTAGTTTTTTAATTTTGTATTTTTGGATTTTGGGCTTAGGTGAATCAAATATTTTTTTTTTTTGCAAAGTATCGAAGTATGTGCTTTCAAAGCAATGTATTAAACAATAAATTGCTTAGTTGAATAAGCATAAGTTTATAATTCCCATACAATTTGTATCGTATGTAACCTTTTAATACTTACGTGGACAATAAATACCAAAAGATAATGAAAACACACAATAGTTTTTTTTATGGGAAAAGCACTCGGCATAAAACCCAATATTTATTAACTTATTCACTTGACCGACACACACTTCGTGCCGTTCATACAGAGACTAACTGATACGAAAAATTACATATCATAGCTTCGTATTATTTGATATGACATGCTCGTATCGATAGAAAACTTATCGATACGATAAACAATTCTCTTTACCCAATCTGACTTAGGCGATTTACCTATTGCTTTTTTTCTTGGTATAGACTTAAAAAGGGTGATAATAGGGTTTTTAAAAGAAATTTTCTATTTTACATATTTTAAAAAAAAATTGGTAAATTTATACCGAAATTTTCGTTCACTGATTCCGGTATTTTCGGGACTTAAAAAACAATCCCAGGATTGCCGTCCCTTGTCTACATTCAGGGCATTGTGCAAAACTTTTAAACAAAACTCGTCCGAAAGAATCGATAAATCTTAATTTGTGTTGCTTCTCATTACATTACAGATTATTATGTACTCTCAGTATGTTGTGTTTTGGGTTTTAATTGGTAGTGCTCACATAATTGGACCCCAAAACAAAAGTTCAACTTTCATGCAAAAATGTAACAATTTCATAAAGAATCCTTAAATTGCGATATGGCAATGCACGTTGTTTGAATGAACGTACTTAGAAGAAACTATGCCGAAGTGATTCACTAGTGTTGAATCATTGGTTCCCAGATTTTGAAGCACTTTCGATCGTTATGGTTCGATCGTAATGAATCTTGAGGCAATTTAATTTTTTTATAATCATTTATTATAATTTGAAATTTTGTTAAAGGATTCTTTAAAAATTTTTTAAATTTTCGCATGATAGTTACCCTTGTTTCGGGGTTCAATTATGTGAGTTCTGCCGATTAAAACACAACTTAATGAGTATATCCGTATTCTAATGAGAAGCAAAACAAATTTAAGTGATTTGTTTCATATTCCGAGTTTGATTTAAAAAGTTTTGCACAATGCCGTGCATGTAAACATTTGTCGCGTTAAACTTTTTAGTATTGTAAGTTCTGTTCTTTTTACCTAAAAGTCATCTCTAATTAAACTGCATACTTATTATTTTATTAAGATTCATAAGTTTTGCGGAAGTTTTGCAGAAATGTTGTTTTCTGGAGCTACATTATTGCAAGTGGCATCAAAATTTACGATATTTTATACATATCACGAAAATGGTAAAAATAATAGAATTGCTTGTTATCTTGAGGGCTCTACCGACATTGTAGTTTTGTAAGTTTCTCGTTTTTGCAGACTCAAAACCTAAAATAATAAAAAACTAAAGTTCAAAAGATATATAATTATTGAAATTAATGTAAAAAAGCACAAATAAGCAAAATAGAGCTTATAATCAATGGCAAAAACTTAGAATTTAAACTTATGTTTATGTCTTAAATTTGGCATTCTGCCTGAGTCTAATAAAGCCCTTTCTAGAAGACGCGTTAGCTACACTTTGTGGGCCCCTGTTACCAGTTTAACACATCTTTACACAGATTGTGTGTGACAAGGAAAGTCAACAATTTCCAACCTCTTATCTTTTACCATGATTTGAAGGTCTTGATTAGAAATATTTCCAAGAATTTGCGGAATATAACCTGTAACCTGACATACATTTCACACAATAATTTTGGTGTAATCTTTAGCAAAGAAGTACATTTTTGGAGGTATAAATATCCTGTGCTTAGTGCTACTTTCAGCTTCTCTAGCTTTTATATTTCTTTACAATGCCAGCTCCCCAATGTAATCTCTATCAGGAAACAACATACTAATAAGTAGGTTTCTGGGTGCGAAAAAAAAACATTTCTTTTGATAATAGAATTAAGAGTATATAATTGAATATATAGTTGAAAAACAGGTTTGGCTCCGTCTTCAAAATACGTATTTTGCTTGATTAGGAACCAAATAAGATCGTATACTTTAACCACGAAGTTGACAAACAATTGCTAATTTCTGATAGATTAAGAGATACGGTATCTATCGCAGACTTCAGCCACTGTTGGCAATGGTAATGTATTCCGATTCGCAGTTGTTTTTTTATTGACGTCATTGGCTCTTCAATTTTTCTCTGCTGCCGTTTCATTATTCTAGCCGTTTCTTTCCTAACCCTGCTTTGATAACCTACGCCTGCAAGCCGTATGCTTTGCGTATGTTTTGTTCTTTCTCTTCGAATAAGGTTATCAAAGCAGGGTTAACAACACCGATTATAACAATTTTTCGGTCATTTCTTTGATCTGTTTTATTTTACTTCTATGGTTCCTGTACTTTCCGTATAGAGAAGTGGAGCCAAGAAGGGGTGTTGGCACCTTTTTTGGTGTTATTAATATTTCTTTACTTATTACCTTCCAACTTTACAAGGAAGTTGACACCGCTTTAAAGTAAAAGATCAGAACTACCTCTTGGGCTCACTGTTAACTCTGCCTTGAGTCTTCGCACTGACCGCCACTTATTACCTCCGCTCAAACTCAGATACATAACATTTACCATCGCCATGTACCAACCTTACCTCCGCTCACACACACATACATTACATTTACCATCGCCATGTATCAACATGTGCATGTACATAGTAGAACGCTGTCGTTGCCTGCGACGCTGCTGACGGCTTGAGAGTACGCCGCAGAAACTGTTTGTTCAGCATTTAGGGTAGGTAAATGCACTGTCGTTCTTGAAGGTCTCGCAGTTCAAGTCATTGCGCTAGGCGACATATGATATGATATGAAATGCACCATTTGAAGGTCTCGCAATTGAAAACATATCAAAGTCATTGCCTATGGATGGTGTGTGTGTGGTCGGGATTTGAAGTGGTTGCGACATCAGGTCACAACATATCCAACAAAAATTGTCTCTAATTGATGGGAACTTTCTTAGGTTTTAAGCGCGAACAAGGTTCAAATGAAGTGCATGCTTTTGGTGTATATTTTCAAATTGAGGTACTCTTTGAAATAAAATTACAGTAATTGAATAACACGTTCCTTGGCTACGATCGGAATTGGAGCTTTGGTCTAAATATTGTTGATCTCTTCAGATCTTGACCATTAAACTTAAATTTCAGGTCTTTCTTGACAAAAAAAACTAAATTTAAGGACGTACCTTATAGTTGGTAGCTGTCGATTGTCCAATATTATGTTTGGTCTCAATATAGCAGAAGTAGTCTCATTACGCCTAGAACTCATTCAGGTCTATCATGATTCATTTATTCAACTGGAATCAGAAAAGGGAATATCCGTTTTTAAGATAGCTTTGACACACTTTGACACTCATGAATAGGGACAGTTGATGAACAAATTTGCATTAAAAATCTCCAAAAGTTCTTGAACTTCATTTGAAAAAACGGAAGTTTCATTTTCCGATTCCGGGCGAAAAAAATTACTCATGGTACTCAATTACTAAATAGAATCGAAAGTGTTTAATTAAAAAAATATTTAAGAGCAAATCGCAGATTAATTTTTATTCTAGTGTTTTTGTCGGACGGTCAATCGATGAATGGCACATCAGGTTGGCAACTGTGAGAAATTATAAAGAAACCATACTTTTGTCAAAAGTGAGAGCTGCCATATTCACATGCATGGATTCATGGGCATGTGGGATTCACTCAAATGTATAAATTTACGCATATTTTTATGTATATTTAGTCCAGGAACCGAAATTAATTATAGCGAATTATTACTATACAAATTAAAATAATCCAAAAATTATAAGATCGGTTGAACCTTCAGGGTTTAGTTTTATTTTATTTTTAAATTTTTTTTTGTAATCTACAATCAATTTCGTAAATTTCAAAAGGTCTTGCGTTAAGGAAGAAAAAAAAAATGTATCGTAACACTCTAACGTACATAGTGTGCCCAAAATTAGATATTTTTTGCTTTCAATTTCATTGATAAACTTAAAAGAAATACATTTATAAACTGCTTGTGTGCTTGTTTCTTCCTTTAATTAATACTATTTTAAATTTTGCATCTAATGCTAAGAAGATTCCGTCGGCAGTCCATATTACTGCACCATGATTTTTTCTCTAAATAAAGGACAATACAAATTTTTCGTTTATCCAGAAGTTTAGCTATGTATTTTTATTAAAAAAAGAAAATACAAATGCGGCTATTTTCCACATAAGTAGATATTCTTTAAATAATAAAGATAAGATAATTAATAATAATAATAATTAATAATAGATAATTAATAAGTGTAACAACGTGATACTTATACGACACATATAACGCACGCTATATCATGCTATAAGACACATAAACATACATGTGTGTATATAAACATACAAACAACTACCAGTGTGGGAAAAATAATGCAATCGCAATCGGTTAAGGTCATCAGCGTGGCTAACAAACAGACTGTTAAGTACAATCGTTGATGTTAAGCGTATTAAAGCCAACTCTAGTAGGTATGTTTTGAGTGCGTGAAACGTGGCCGAAAGAAAATTCACTACTACGAAAGAGCTGGGAAATTTACTCTTAGCTGAGCTGAATCTGTACAAAAATAAAAACATTTATTGTGCAGTTTTATGAGAGTAACGCATATGAAGAGCGTAAATTTAACATGAACAGAGATGCTGTGGTTCAAATTTAAGTTTTCCATTCTTATGAGTTGTTGAGCTGCTATCTGCAGCTGTAAATTTGTTTGTTTTTGTAAAATTAATAAATAAGATTTACCATTAAAAATCTTGTGTTTCTTAAAGTTTTTTTTTGTGTTGCTGTTAACGCTTTAAGCTGCCTGCTGTGAATTTTAAAAATTTATTCTCTACTCGTTTCTAAAGATTGCTTGATTGATACATTGCGGCAGTAAATTTGGCTACATTGTTTTGAGGTCTTTCTTTATATATATTTTTGGTTTTTATTCTTTCTATTGTCGCTGACATTGTTCTGTGTTCTTGCCGAAAAATGCATTTGAGCAGCGCTCCTTTTTTTTTTTTTTTTTGTTTTGTGACGACTTTTTTTGGCGCAAAGCAAGAAAGTTTTAGCGCAACATGATGAATGGCAGAGGTTTTTTTTTTTGAGAATTTTCACAATTTAAAGGAAGTTATAAATGAATAGTTATCCATATGACCCAGTTAATGTTAAACAAAAAGATGATAAAATTTAAAAAGTAGCCAATTTTCGTAAGGTTTTTATTATATCGTGGGGATTTATTCATAGGAGAATCGTGCACGACAAGGATGCATTAGTTTTTTCTATATTATTCTTATTGTTAAATTTATGATTAGCTTTTTTGTTAAGTTTCGCTTACGTACAATGAATTGGAAACGAAAAAAAAAAAAAAAAATAATAACATCTATTGAACAGTTTGTGGCCTTGCTGTATATTGGTTAACAGCTGGTTGCTTTTGATATCTCATAAAAATCATAAAACTGTAGTTATGCTATACACAGGAAATCTAAAAAAGAATAGTGAGCATCTATATTCAAGCTACTGTCAGCGTCAAAAGAAATTGTACACGTTAATATGTTATGTTTTTGTCTTTATTTTACTAGTTTGCTTTATCATTTTATTCAACATATTATGTTTTTTGAAAAATATATTGCATATTCTTTCATTTTATAAAAAAAAAAATAACAAAAATTTAACAATAAAAAAAATTATAGAACAACAACTTAAAATACTTCAAATTCACAGCGTCAAAAGAAATTGTACAGTAAGTATAAAAAAATTATTTCAAAGAATTTTAAAGAGGTTAGTATTTTGTTTGCTTTCCATTTGCGTTGATTACAGCTTGCAATCTTCTGGGCATCGATTCCACTAGGTTTCGGGTTACATCGGAAGAGATTTTTTGCCATTCCTCCATTATCACTGATTTTAGAGAGTCTTTGCTGGTAATCGTTCTTTTTCTAATTTGACGGTCCAGATGCTCCCACAAATGCTCGATAGGGTTAAGGTCGGGTGACTGGGCGGGATGATCCAGCTGTTTTGGGGTATGATACAGCAGCCATTCCTTTACTATTTTACCAGTGTGCTTAGGATCATTGTCTTGTTGAAAGACCCAAGTTTGATCAAAGCCCAATTTGTCGACACTAGGTTGCAAATTATCTTTCAAAATGGTGAGGTAATCTGTTTTATTCATAGTGCTCTCTATGAAAACCAAGTTACCTACACCACTGGCTGCCATACACCCCCATACCATGACCGAACCACCACCATGCTTGACGGTAGATATTACATTTTGTTGGGCAAATGCTGAATTTTTGCATCTCCAAATTTTAGTTGGTGTTTTCTTACCAAAAATTTCAAATTTGCTCTCGTCAGTAAAGACCACATTATTCCAGAATGAATTTGGTTCATTTTGATACTTTTTAGCAAAATTCAGACGTCGCTGTTGATTGATTTTTGATATGAAAGGTTTGCTTCTTGGAACTCGTCCACGTAGTCCATTTGCATGTAGTGCTCTACGTATAGTACTGGAGCTAACGTTAACACCTGAGCGTTCTGAAATGTTCTCGGATATTTTAACAGCACTTTCAGTTGGATTTTGCTTCACTCGTCGCACAATGGATCGTATTTGAGTCGCATTTAGTTTACGGGGTCTTCCAGATTTGGGACGATTTTGTAAATTTCCGAACTTTTTGTAATTATCAATTACATGTTTTACAGTATTATGGCTTCTATCAATCATCAAACCAATTTCACGCAATGTTTTTCCTTTTTTATAATATTTTAGCACAAGTTCGCGAACATCCGGGGAGGTTTGTTTACCCATTTTGAAAATAAATTTCGTTACTCAAAAATCTTCAGATTTGAACTGATCCTCACGACATCAAGTCAATTAATAATTATTATAATTAGTTAATATTGCCTACAACATAATCAAAAGTCAAATCACTAAACATAACGGTAATTTTTTACCGTTAAAATTCTTTAAAATATTTAGTGCACGTGTTGTACAATTTCTTTTGACGCTATTAATATAAAGATGTTTTTGTTTTTGTTCTATGAATTTTTGTAATTGTAATATTGTTGCTGTTTTTATTATGTACATTAAGAGAGGAGAAACTATATTATTAAAAAAACAAAAAATGTAAAACAAAAGGGAATTGCAAAAGAGTATAATTTAACTGCAAACATAGAGGAACAACGTGTACAACTCTTTTGACGCTGACAGTATATAGTTTTCTTTGATTCTTGAAAATTTGTCTTAAGGTGTTATAAGTAATTATTTTAAATTACAATTTATGCAATGATTATTCTAACTTACAGCAGGTCTATCCATTTTGTGTTAAAAGTAAGTTATGTAAAACACACTTGTGTCAATATCTTGCTTGAACTTTGTCATGTTGTATCCAAAACAAATATAATTTGCAATTACTGTTCGTCACATTTTGACTACTTTTAAGACCATGACTAATTTGATGTATCCATTCCCTACCGCGAAGAGTGGGAGATTGGAAACCTTCCACCGAACAATGTCATCAGAATCTACACTAACGTATCAAAACTAGATGGCAAGCTTGGAGGAGGAGCCTACTCTGCCACACTGAACATTAATCTTCTAGCCTTCTATTCTAGGTTCCCTGACCATTGCAGTGTCTTCCTAGCGGAAGTAGTCGCAATACATGAAGTAACTTGGCTTCAGATGAATGCAGTACTCTCAACAACATCCAAAACAGTACTTCGCTGCCGCAGATCCCTAAATGAGATGGCAGAGCAGCTCAAAATACTCCTTTGATGGATATCCGGACTTAGAGACTTTCTAGGAAGCTGCAAAGCAGATGAACTTGCTCGCACCGGAACAACCAAACAACTCTAGATGGAGAAGTATTGTATTGGCATATCCTTCACCACATGTAAACTACTAACAAATGAGCTATCCCTAAAAAAAGTCAACAATAGGTGGTCAACTCACCTATGCCATACAGTGTGTCAGGTTTGGTCAAAAATCACCCTAAAACGTTTGAAACAACTAATCTCCCTGAGAAGGGATCAAAACAGTACTATGATACAGTGAGCGTCAAAACAAAGTGTACACCATATTTTCGAATACTTTTCACTTTATTTAATATTTTAAAAAGTGACTTTATTAAAAATGTCAGTATTTTTTAAAATTAACATTTTATGCTCTTATTACAAACCAACTAAAATTATTAATTATCTTACAACAAAAATTCACAAAATTCAAAAATGAAAATACTCCATTTCTTCGAGTCAAAACAAAGTGTATACTTAAAGTTGAAAATAAGAAAAAATTATTTCAGTCCAATTATTAATATTTTGTTTGTCTTCCTCGTGCTGAAATGACAACTTTCAACCGCTTTCAACCGCTGGAATGCATTGATTCCAGCAATTTCGTTGTTATGTCTGATGAAAATTTGTACCATTCTTCAAGTAAAACGACTTTTAGCGAGTCCTTGCCGGATATCGTCCTCCTTCTTATTTGCCTATCCAGATGTTTCTACAAATGTTTTATCGGGTTGAGGTCCGATGATTGTGGAGGGTGATCCAGCTGTTTTAGAGTATTATACAGCAACCATTCCTTCACTATCTTGCCTGTATGTTTCTAATCGTTGTCCTGCTGAAACATGCACAAGAGATCTACTCCTAATTTGGTAACACTGGCGGGCAAATGTTCTGTTGAAATATTAAGGTAATCGAATTTATTCATTGTACTGCTAAAAAACGTTAAGTTTCCTACTCCGTTTGCTGCCATACATCCCCACACCATCACCGAACTCTCACCATGCTCTATTGTAGAAATATTATTTTGCTCCAGGATCTCCTGATTTTTACTTCTCCATATATTGGTATATTTTTTCTTTCCAAAAATTTCGAATTTGCTTTCGTCACTAAAACTATGTTTTTTCCAAAATGAATTTTCATGTTTTTCATACTTTTTAGCAAAATCCATGCGTAGCCTCCGATTTTTCCTTAATATAAACTGCTTTTTTTGAAAGACTCTTCCAAATAGACCATATGCATTTAATGCACGTCTTATTGTACTTGCACAAACGTTGGTTCCTGATGATTTGGACAGATCATCCGCTATTTTCACTGCGCATGTAGTGGGAATTTTCGCACTCTTCTGACTACTGATCGCATTGCGGTCTTACAGAGTTTTTTTGGTCTGCCAGCACATGGTCGATTTTCTAGTGCTCCAAATTTTTTGTATTTGTCAATGATGTTTTTGATGGTAATATGACTTCTATCAATAATTGAAGCGATTTCGCGAAGTGATTTTCCCTCCTTATGGAATTTTATGACTTATTCCCGTGTTGCAATTGAAGTTTGACTACGCATTTTAAAAAAGTTTTCTTACAACTTACTTCTTCACTTTATCAAACATAAATGACGCAGAAACATAAACTAACAACATAATTAACCAAATTGAGGGAGATACCGTTACATTTGTTTTAAATATTTGAAATAGTTAAGCTTACTATGCAGGTGTACACTTTGTTTTGATGCAATATATATAGACTATTTATGTTTTTATTAAATATTTTTCTTTGTTGTGCTTAATTATTTGCAAGACTTATATTAAGTGAGACTTTAACAAGAATTCAAAACATAATAAGTATTGAGACTAATTACAGTATTGAAGGCTTATATGTGGTATAACTCGTGTCTAAAAAAAGTGTACACTTTGTTTTGACGCTCACTGTAGGTGTCTTAATAGGACACTACGTAATAGGTAATCATGTAGGAAGATTCAACATCATCAACAACGACGTCTGCAGAAGCTGCAGAGATGAAGAGGGGGAGGAATCTACAACACATCTTCTCTTCACTTGCCCAGCGCTAGCTAAAAATCGCCACCTTCACTTAGGTAAATGGTTTTATAAACATATTGATGGTCTCTCAGAATCTTCGGTCTACCAAATCCTTAGCTTTGTCAACCCATGGTATCACAAAGTTCTTCAACCTGACCCAACATAAGACCATGATTTCGCGAATGTTGTTATTTAAATGTTAAAGAATGTAACAATTATGAACCTGACCATGATCTTTCGAGTAGCTTCACAAAAAAGTCCAATGATTAAATCGGATGATCTTAGAGTTGAGCTGACATCGTCAAATATTGAAATAAAACGTTCCAAAAACTACTCTCGCAACAATTCTTTCGTGTTTATAGTAGACCCCTGCCTTTATGACTAAATTCTACTTAGTTCCTTGGTTAAGCAGCCTCCGGTTCATGAAGCAGCTGACAGTATTTTACTAACATACTCCTGGTGAGTAAATAGAACACTTATATTCTCATGCATTCTCCAGTATTAATTTTTATTTATTTATTGAACTTATTGAGCTTAATTATATAGTATAGATTAAATCTATACATAAAAGCAATGGTAGCAAAGACTTTCAACTAATACAATGTGTGTTGGGATAGATAACTGCGTTATTAAATATTCAACATTGTTTTATTTGATTGTACTTCATTCAAATTAGATAGGATAATTAAAACGAATAAAGTGTTTCTGACACCCAGAAAAGCAAGCGTACTGGGTGCCAACTACATGAAGTCTGACGTTGCCAGCGCCATATTAAAAAAAAAAAACAATATAAATCCACACCAATTTCATTGGATAAAATATAAATTCGCACTTGTGACAAATACAAGATCCACAAACTATATGAACGCATCAATAGTATCAGTTAGCATCCAGTACTCTATCAATCAGCAATCAGCAATCTCAAAAAAGAAAGCTGTTCATTAAAAAAAAAAAAAAAAAAAATACGAAATGATCTTGAGAAAAAAAAGGGAAGAACAGTGCTCTTTTAAAGAGATTTCATGGTAACGCTACTCTTGCACTTCTATGTAGAACTCTTATTCTAAGGTATTTATGTCGGCGATAATTCAGATTTCCCAATCATTTAAGTGGAAAAGACTTTCCCCTTGCTTATAAGTTCTTGCTTTTACACAGATAACAAAACACAAGTTCACATTGCCTTGATTCGCCTCAAAGCATCTTATACATATATTTCCTTGATACTAATCTAGTGAAGTTACTTCTCTCTCGCAATAGAGATTTAATGGATCGTGTTGTGTGGATTGTGGATACAAAGTGGTTTTTTTATACATCACTTTGTATGGGAGGAAGGCGTACTTCCGGTTCCATCACGCCCATTTTATGCACATCATATAATCACTATAAAAATAAAGCCAAAATTTCAACAACATCTCCCTACTAATATTGGAGAACATCAGAAAACGTTCTTCTTACAACATAGAACCTTAAATCATCTTGTGAGTTGCCTAAATATTTCCAAATTAATTGGCTGTCAGTTAGCCATGTCAATTAGCCATAACGCAAAGAAATAGAAGTCGCACTTCCTTCTCAAAACAAATACGGGATTTCATGCTAGCAGTGCCAGACTTTTTTGGAACAATGAAAGAATATTAAAAGAATTTATCGTTCGAAATCATTTAATAAAAAATAAAAAAGCCATTTTTATCGCCAAACAATTTTATATTGTTACTTTAAGTTAAACTTTTATCTATGTTAAAAATTTTAGTATTATTTAATATTTATTATTAGCCAAAAACTAATGAGTAATCTTGCAGTAAGTAAAAAATCGTTTTTTTTTCAATTAAATACTACTTGAAAAATATACAAACAATTTTTGAATTAATATCTTTAAGCGTTAGTTCTTAATCCTCGCATAATATATTCTTACATTTTTCTCAAAGAACGGTTGATTTCATCTTCATGCGAGCACAGCTCGGTAACGGTTAAGTTGGTGGGGTTTGTTGATATACCGTTGGAAAGGTGATTTCATTATCTTTAAAATGAGCTATCATAATAAGTTTTATGTAAGTTAGTTTTTCTGCTAGAAACAATAAAGTAAACCAAAGTCGTAAAATATTAATTAACCCTGTAGCTTCTAAGAATGTGAAAATAGACCCCCTCCCCCCTCCCATACGATTTTTTGCTTAGTTCGACATAATCTTTCAGCTCCGTAAATATTTGCACTCAATTGCGGGACACCCTGTATATGCACTTTAAAATAATGGTTTTTATAAAAAACGATATTACCAATTTCTTCCATCTTCTATTGATGATGATAACGAATGGCTCATATTCTCAAGAAGCTTTACTTCGCATTCTTTACAGTCTGAGCTTAAAATATGTATAAGCTTTTTTCTAAAAAATAAAAATCAAGTTCGACAATGAACTGTCTTCTACACAAAGTGACTTTATTTTAAAGTAAAATCTTTTAAAAATTCAAAAAATTAATGAAATGTCTTGAAATTCTGCACATAAGCTTTGCAATTTTACAGAAAACCGCACCATTAAAGGTGGAAAAATCTCATGAAACTCTCCCTAACCTTCCATTCGAAGTGACGTCATCAAAATAGAAAAACCTTCGTTAATAAATACAACTGAATGTCATCGTGTCTGTGTGCACCCAAATTACACCCACGTCGTTTGTCCAACCTATACCGACCTAGACTATACCGACCTAAATGTAAAGTCTTTTGATTAGAAAAGTGGGCGTGGAATTTTAATTTTAATCGATCTTTTGTTACACCGTGTGTCTGACTTCAACTAAATTCTGCACATATAATTCTTGGTAATTTCACCATTCTAAAGTTTATAAAAATGGGCGGTGCTAAACAGGGGCGTGGCAGTTTCTATTTAATCTAACGTCATCTACACCGTTTGTCCGATTTGTCCAAATTTCGTACATTTATTCTATATTATAATTAGCAGTTTTTAGACTACAAAAGTAGGTGAGATTAAAGTAGTGGACGTGTATATTTAATTCTAATCAATCTCCTTGTACACCGTTTGTCCGTTTCCGTGTAAAAGAAACTCTTTTACAACTTTGTTATGAATTCAACAAAATTTTGCCCTTATTTTCTTTACTATTATGAGCAGTCATGAGTTTAGAAAGTTTTGAAGATTGAATGGAGGGAGGGGAGGGGAGGGGGACGTGACAGTGTAATGCTAATTGGACACCTGCACTAATTTTACGACTTCAACTATATATTCCAAAAAATTAACTTCTTTAGGGTTCGTCCGACTTCAACCAAATTTTCCACATGTATTTTTTGGAATAACGTGTAGTCCGTAGACCAGAAAAGTTGGCTGTATTTGACATAGGGTATGACACTTTAATTTTCATCGAACTCCTTCTACAACATTTTCCTGACTTCTGCCAAATTTATACAGTTTTTCCAACTTCCACAAAATTTTTTAAGTCTAAAAAAGTGAGCGAGATTACCTCAGTAAATATGTGCACCATGATATTAATACTTGACATAGGAGTTGGTAAGATCTGTTCCAAGCAACATGCAAAACGTAGGAGTGACAAAGAAGGGGGAGTAGAAATGTTCGTCAAAACTATATCTCAGTTATAAAATTCAAAATTCCAGCATGTCCTTACAGCTGAAAAGTTTCAGCCGGAAAATTGGTTTTGCAAACTTTTCTGGTCATAGATAAAACCAAACGTGGAGATGTAAGCAAAAGCAGATGTAAGCAATTACAAACAGTAACATTTATGCCACGTGCCACGGCAACGTGTTACCCCAACGACAAAACATCGCTCTCAAAATTTAAGATTGAATTTTCTGACTTATGATACTAATATCATCAAAGTTCTGATGGTCCATTACTCCAAACGTAAAATTTTTATTAAATAAAACGAAGCATAAAAAATTAAAAAAGTTAAACTGACAAAAAACATGATAAAGCGAACTACTCCATATTGCACAAAATGTTATATTTAATTAAATATTTGACATAAATATTTTTACAGATTATATTAAAACATTTTAAAGACGGGTAAAGACTTCAATATACTTCCTTACTAGTTTTATTTAAGAATCTTTTTTAAAAACAATCATATACTGATACAATATTTTAGAAATTTTTCAGCGATATCACATTTCCCGGAATCCGCACCTGGTATATATATATATATATATATTGTAATCGAATTAAAAAAAAAAACAAATGCCAATGACATGCATATAATTTCAAGAGCAAGTAGCATCACTCCAGCCTATTTTTCACTCTCTCTTTTTCTACAGAAAGAGCTTATTTTAAGACTTAAATTAACGTAAAACTCAACGTCATCACGTAACGTAACAATATCGCTGCCGAAACCGAATGGCACGTCACTGACCTTACCTACGTAAGAAAAAGTATGCAATATCTGCAAAACATTGGACGAAAAAGAAAAACAAAGCAGAAATGCTGAGCAAACATAACACAACGTAACACAGGCTGCAAAGCACCGTAAGTAACGTAACAGCACAGACAACCCCCACTGCCCAATGGGTCGTGCTCCCAATATTTGCAGAAGAGGAAAATGAGCGGTGCACTAGTACTCTGTGAACCCGACCGAGATTTTGAATGTGGTCGCTCCGAATCTTTGGGATGCTGTGCTTATAATTTTTTGGGGTTTTATTACTTTTTATTTCTGTACTTCTGCGCGAGACTGCCGCTGCTGAGTTATTATTTTATGTTGTATTGCAACGTATGAGATTTGCTACGAATCAGTCTTCGCGTGATTTCTACGTTGTGCGGTACGTTAGCACGGAAGCTGCGTACGGTAGCAATTTTTTTCGATAACTAAAATATCTAGCTAAAGGATAGATATTAAGGAAAGTGTTGTAATTTTGAAAGAATTCAGAAAATCCAACGGTTGAAATTTAAAAAAAAAAAAAAAAAAAAATAGTATGTTAAATAATTTGTGAGTGTGCTCAAGAATTTGAAAAAAATTCACTTAAAAAAAAGAGTTTAGGAAATAATATAAAAATATTTTAGAGAAAGTTGAAGAAAATTAAGAGGCTTTCCTTAACCTCTGCATCAAAACGTTATTCATTTTACGGCAACAGCTCTACGTTTCCCTAACATAGTTTTAAAAAAAAAAAAAAAACCATCATTGTTGTGCATCTTTGTGACACGTGACACTTTATATACAACAAACCGAAACAAAAGCTCCTCAAAGCCATCAACAGTGCTTAATCCGTCAATGATTTTTTTTTGTAATATTGAATACAGTCGGTGAATTTGCTTTAAAATAAGTGAGTCCTTCCTAAATCTGTAGTATTAACGCAATTCTTTCAACTTGTCGGAAACGTGCTGCTATATTTTTGTTGTAGTGTGTGTTTAAGTTTCCATGGTATAAATTAAAACAATTTTAACTTTATTCAAAGCTGCTTTTTCAACGGTAAGCTCTTCAGCTGTTTTTTTTAAGCTTGCTTAAATTGTATTCAAAATTTAGAATTCCGTCTTGGGCGCCAAAAATAATCCGTGTTTGTTTTGAAAACTCAAACGAAACAAAACAGAACAAAATTTGTTTGTTTCATAAATTGTGTATTTTCTCATGATTCTAAAGAAAACAAGGCAACCAAACGTGACAGAAAATACACAAATATAAAATATGCAAAATGCTTGCGCTTTCTTTCTTAACCCTTGGCTGCTACATTGCGATAATTTGCTACCCACAGTACGAAAAATCGCTCTCAAAACTAGAGATTACGATATTTTGTTTTTTCAAAATGGTTTATAAACATTTGTTTATGCTTTTTAAATTCTAATGGTCCTTTTATCTTAAACCCAAAAATTTATTCCACAAAAAAACAAAAAAAAAAAACAAGCACAGCCGAAAAATTGAGGAAAGGTTTATTCAGAGAAATATATGTGGTTATGAACTGTCTCATGTGGCAGCTAAGGGTTAATTTACTGAAATATCTTTATATTTTTATCTCAACTATTTTATCCAAAAAAAGTGGAGTATCTTTATTTTGGTGAAACATTTTAGGATATTATAACTTGAAAAACGCGCGTAAAAGTTATATTGGCTTCATATTTTTTTTTCTATTCGTTAAAAGCACTATGTGCCTTCACGTGAAATTTGAGCGCCATTTGTCACTCCAGTGTTTTTTCATATTGACTTCGGCACTTTTTTTTTCCTTATCATATTCCCAGATTTTTATCGATCAAGCAAATCATATCGTCCTAGATAAACAATTGCATCTACATTTTTGAAGTTATTCCAGATGAACTTGAAAAGGCCTTGTATAAAAAAAATTATTCCTGCTTTTGATGCCTTGAAGTTCAAGCCTTGAAAATGAAATTTTCTTGTATAATTTCTTATATATATTTTAATATGTATTCATGAAGAATCTAACTCAAGTATAATTCCTTATATTAAGCTTTATTCAAGGAGACATTTTAAGTATTCAAGAAGTTTCAAAAAAATTTTATCTCGAGTGTAGATTTTTGTTTTAGATGAACAAAGTATCAATTTGTGATAACAATAATATTCAAAATTTCTGAATTGAATAATGAAAACACTCTCTATTATAAAAAAATATTTGTCATCACATGTTTGTTATTTCAGTAATAGCAAAACATAAAAAAAAACTTGTTTGAGACCGTACGACGATCTAGTACGACCGCAACTCAAATCTTTAAACGCGTTTTTCTCGAAACTACTTTTCCCAACCCATTCTCAAGTTCTAATGGACTAATTATCTTTAAATTTGGTGTCAGTCTATTTATACATTCCTCTTTGAATCGAGAATTATGTAAAATTTTTGTTTCTTAATATATTTTAAAAATTTAAAACTGAAAAAAAGCCAACAAATGACTTCTTTTTTTCAAACTATTACCTTTCCTAAAAAAAAAATTGAGTTTATTTCAATCTTACTAATCAAAAACTTTTGTAGCGAAGCTTTTTACGCCTCATTTTGTGATTTGCTTAAGAAAAATCTCAAAAACAACATTTTTTCTATACCGTTTTCTTACATGATGTTTCTATGTTATTTACGTCTCTTACAACAAGAATATATAATTTAAATATTTTAAAAATATTTCTTCGGTCCGCCATGGGAATCGAACTTGTACCCATCGATTGATAGTTCTATACACTACCCTCTAATCGAACAGCCTTTGTTACGCAGAGTTGTTGATTCAATATTAAGTATAACTGAAGCTATGTTGCAGCAGATCACAAAAATCTATGAATAGATAGAGGAATTGTGTATTGGCTATTCACATATTCAACATATTTAACAGCTATCGAAAGATAACAAAATTGTTTCTTCTACTTGCTACAAGATGTCATCAGCATCCGTGTTTTAATTAAGTATAACTGTAGTTATGTTAAAGCAAACCACAAAAATCTATCTATTAAAAGGATTGTGTAGTGGCTATTCTACATATTCAACATTTTTATTATCTATCCAAAAATAACAAAACTGTTGCTTATACTTGCTACAAGATGTCATCACCATTGGCTTTTTTGTTGATTGGAATGCATTTGTGTTGTTGTAGGTTCAAGATTTTTTTTTTTTTTTGCAATTGCCTACAAGTGCGTCAAAATAACAACGAATGTAACATGTTAAAAAAAATAATATAAAAATGATATGTAATAAAATCTACTGGTGCGAATATTTATGTGTTTTTGAACTTGGTTTATGTTGTTTTAAATTTGCTTAATTTAGAAATTTTTTTATTAAAACAAAAACCATTATATTTTTAAATCTATGAAATCAAAAAGCTTCGCTACTTTTGTGCATTCAACGACGCACCTGTGCTTTTTTTTACATGACTGGAATTGTTGAAATTGTTTGTTGAAATTTTAAAAGCCTTAAATGCTATATGAGGTTGAGGTTTGGTAAATATACAATCATTTTTTAAATGTACACTATTTCTGTTCTTAAATGAAATCAAATGCACTTGCAGATGTATACGTAACTATTAATCCCGTGTGGCGTTAATGAAATGTGCTTGAGTAATTATAATATAGATAGATAGATAAAATAGATAGATAGACAACAATAACAGTTTAATTAAAATCCAATCTTTCCATTGTTTTCGAGTTCCTAAATAAACCTTGAATAAAACCTTATATATATATTTTTACATAAGTTCTTGAATAAATAAAATGATTTCATACGTCTTTTTCGTAGCATAGAACTTGTATAAAACTTGTTTCAAGGAAGTTTACATTTTCCTCCCTATATCAATTCCTAATAAAAAGCTTTACTAAAGGCTAATTTACGTGGAATTGTTACCTGGGATGATATGGCCCAGGTTGGCGTCTTTCTATGATGATTCACAAAAAATTGCCATGGATGTAGCAAGGATAGGGCAGGGAGGGGCAGTTGGCCCCTGAACATTAGAAAAATAAAAATTTAGTTTAAATTAAGAAATTCAAAAAATGTTTTCTTATAATTATAGAGCATTAAAATTATTTATATTTTTAAAGCTTAATTAATTTTTATTACAAACTTACGACTGACACATATTTTATTTTGTGCCCTCCCTGAACAAAATCCTGGCTACGCCCATGTCTTTAGCAATAGTAGTTCGTTATCTGGATAGTTTAAAAAAAGTTTTTCAAATAGGAAATTATTTGGTTATATTTTTTTTGCGGTACCTTGTCGTGAAGTTTTAAAAAAAAGTTTTTCTTTTTAAGTTATAAATATTACATTTTTGTCATAACTTGCTCGTATTGTTTAAATTTTTCAGAACCTTATGTTAAATTGAATACTTATTTAAAACGAAGTTAAAGAAGGATTTTTGAATAATTTCTGTTCAAGCCTTAATTTATTTTGTTGTTGTGGTTGAGTGCTTACGTGTGTTGGCACTAATGTCACGTGCAACAAATTATGAGTCCCAAAAGAATGCAAAAAAAAAAAATATTCATGCTGCGACCTTCCTTTTTTGTTTTTTTTTTTGCTGTTGAAGTTCAATAAAAGAAAGATTAAAAGCTTAAATATTGATTGAAACATTGGTTCGAACTGTTCAAATACAGCTCCTCGCGACACTTGTTGGGAGGAGCTAGAAAATTAAAAAAAAATTTAAACAAATTGAAACAAAATGTTGCCCAACAGGGGATATTTTCACAAGAGCAGGTTGGGGGTAGACTAGCACAAATAGGGACAAAACTTTTTATCAAACTGTTAATGCTTATTCCAATAATAAATTTGCACAAAAAATCGAAATAAGTATTTTTTTGTTTTGGAGAAATAGAACTATACATGTAACAAGTAGATTAACGATGCAATTTTTCTTAAAAAGGACTTTGTGAATAATAGTTTTTGCTATACAAAGTAATGTTCCAGCACGTCTGTTTTTTTTTTTTTTTATTTTGCACTGAAAAGTTTTTTGGGTATTGTGGTCTTAAAACGATATTTAAAATTATCAAAATATGCTTCATTCCTATAACCACTAGCTAATGAGATGAAGAGAGCTGTGCCTAATATTTATAAAAAAACTATATGTTAAGTAAATGGTGTGTTTAACGTAGAATTACGTCATTCTCGGAGGTTAGTAGGGTGGTTGATTGCGATCAGAAATTGTTTTTATGTCACACTTTAAGCTTTTTAAAATGTAATAATAAAGTCGAATTATTTATTGAAATAATTTTATATATATACTCGTATCACATTAAAAATATATTTTGTTTGCAAAAAATTTAAATTTTAAATTTAATTTAGAATATATTTAAGTTCTTTACTGCAGGAAATATCATAATTTAATTTTTTTTCCAAATATTTATTAAACATAAGATTGATTAGCATTTATTTTTAAGCAACATAAAAATGAACAAGAACAACAAACCCATCACGAAATATATCAAACAAAAAATTCTACGTCCACACTTACGATATTTTCAAAACACTGCCTTTTTTTAGAGGCATAGAATTTTATTCAAATAATATACGGAAATATTGCAAATTTTATGGTAGTTAGTGTTTGGATACAATTTTGGGCATATGGCCACCGCGACTGCGTCTTATGAAGAACATCCTGTAGATCCAATTTTGCACCAATTTTTTCGGCATATCCGGTCTTATCTTGCCAATAACGCCCCGAATGTTAATTTCCAACTAGTAAGCCGTAGCTGCTTTATCAGCATAGACCAGTGATTTCACGTGCCCCCACAAAAAGTAGTGTAACTGAGTTAAATCACATGACTTAGGTGGACAATTGACAGGCCCATTTCTTGATATAATTTGATTGGCAAAACTTCGTCTAAATAAAGAGACGATTTCACGCGCTGCATGACTTGTTGCACCATGCTGCTGCAACTATTTAGTTTTTAGACGATTGATATTGATGTGGGAAACATCAGCCTGTAGCGCTCACCATTGTAGTGCTTGTAGTGCTAAGGTAACGTTGACTCCATCAAAACCGAAAAATTATGGTTCAATGATGCCTTCGGTATTCACACCACACCAGGCAGTAACTTTTTCTGGATTTAAGGAGAGTCTCTTCAGGACTGCTCTTATTTTGAACATGGAAATTTTGCTTAAATATGTACCCGTTAAGCCAGAAATGTGCCTCATCACTGAAGTTGACTTCACGGTAAAATTGGAGTTCATCTTCTAATTGATTTTAAGCCCATTTGCCGAAAATACAATGCAAACTATGGCTTCAATTCTTATACTAGTTGAATTTTAAACATGTATAGGCCAACTTTCCTCAAAATCATTCCCTGAGTGGAGCGGCAAAGGTTAAAGTAACATTTGTGATTCATTTTCAACTCATTTATGAACAAGAAATGGTTTTCAGAAATTTTCACCTACTAAAATGATAAAAAAATGATTATTTTTCGACTCAAAATAAGTTTTTATAAATTTCGCAAAAGATGTACAATTTTTATTTAAGGGAAAAATTTTCACGAATTTAATCTTCTATAGAAAGCACTTTTAAACGACAAAATATAAAACCAAAAACGTTCGCAAAACTATCACCTTCCACAAAACCGTCGTGTATGGTTAAGTGGGGACAATACAATTAAAAGTAAACTTAAACATAAATCAATTCATAATTTTGTGGTCAGATGGACGATTATGAGCTACGTTAAATGTGCGAAGTGCTTTGTAAGTTTAGAAAATAAAATCCGGTGTAAATCTTTGAATGGTTAATTGCCAATGTATTTTAAGCATAAATTTAAAAAACGATTGCTTACTTTGACAACTGGTTTGACAGCTATTACTCTAGAAAACTCTACCTCTAAAAAACACCTTCTATAAACAACACATCGAATTAGATGGGGCATGAAACCAATGTATCAAAAGTTTTCAATAACAACAAATGTATTCTACTTCAAGCTATTGAAGCATATTCAAAAAACTTTTCGTGACAAGGAGAAATAAATATTTTTCAATGCATTTTTATATATTACCTAGTTTATCGTTTGAAATGCAAGCAAAATAAAGTTATTAAATTACCAATTTCACAATAGAGCTATTTTGAAAATAAATACTTGTAAGCAGTCGTTTAGAAAATTGAATTAAATTATTGAATAAATAATGTTTATCCTTGAATATATAAGCGGGAGATTGAATGTATGGGAGGCTTAACATATGAATATGCATTAGCACATATGCATTTATCCCGATTCATGGCTACCACTTTTACCACTATTTACTATTCAATATTAGAAATTTTATTTCAACTAATATTTTATTCTTTTTGGTATATAAAGAGTTTATGCAGTACTCTCTTAAGAACATTATACGAGAATTATTTGCAATAAAACTATTAAACGAGAAAAAAATTACTTTATGGTATACTTTTTGGTAAAATTTTTCAAAATGCTGAAATTTCAGCAAGAATTACAAATATTGACATTGCCTACATTAAAAAGATTCATACATAGATGTTTGCGGTTTTAAGCGGCCATGAAATCGGAGTTGAAAAGATTCGTGAGTTTGCTTTAAGCACTACTAGATTGTTTGTAAAACTATATTCCTGGTATTGCATGCCTCAAACAGTGCATAAATATTTTGCACATGGACCCGAGATAATATATTTTGCGTTATTGCCTATAGGTCAATTATCTGAAGAAGCTCAAGAATGTTGCATCAAAGATTTTAAAAACTTTAGGGATCGTTTTTCTCGTAAATGTAGTCGCCAAAATGACAACTAAAACTTTTTTACAGGTTCCTGATCACTTCTGATGCCTCGATATCTGACAAAATAAAGCTGCAAGAAAAACCGACAGGTGATTTGCCCATAAGAGCTTTAAATCTCCTGAAAGGTGCAATGTGTGATCACGATGTTATTAATGATGATGATGATGATGATGATGATGCTGATGTTTTTGATAATTATCTGAATCAATCAGATGATTACTTATATAAGTACAATAAGGTTTTTATTGAAAATTTGTATTGAATAATCTTCCATTTTATTATATTGAAAAAAAAAAATTTCACAGAAGTATACCTTTTTTAAACCTTATTCTACGTTTTTATTGTTAATCCAAAAAAAAAACATCAAATTGGCTTGTTAGAAGGCTTGGCTGATTTAATCGTAGTTTTGAGTATCGAATACCACACTGTGCTACGGTTTAAAATTTACTACCAAATAACTAAAAAGTAATAAAATCGGTTTAAAAAACTAGTACAATTGGAATAGATTTTCAATTAAGATAGCCATGATATTAGATTTAATACAACTAGGAAATTCACAAGGTGTTGCAAAGTTGTATGTTGTATTGTCGTAAGTGAAAGGTTTTCTCATTTTCTCCTTTATTAGTAAAGAGATTTTTTTGAAATTTTTTTTGCATGTTTTGTTTATAGTGATTGTGTTAGTGTTTATAGTGTACGATGCGTATGAAACTGGCGTGATCGGACCGGAAGTACGCCTACCTCCCTTACAAAGTTATTTCTTGTGCCTCATTTTGTATGGGAGGTAGGCGTACTTTCGGTCCGATCTCGCCAATTTTATACACACCATACAACTACTATAAACAAAACATACAACCAAAATTTCAAGAAAAACGCTTCACTAACAAGAGAGAAATTGGGAAAACCTGTCACTTACAACAATACAACATACAACTTTACAACACCTTGTGAATTGCCTAAATGTGTATTACATTTTAAGCCATGCTGTATTATATTCCAGTACTTTCCGTCTTAATTCTCAGATTGTTAAGATTCAAGTCTTATGATTCAGGGTTACCTTTTCGGTTAGCAAAGCTTTATAATGCAATTTGTGTGAACATTTTTTTATATGATTATGGCACACATCAACGTTTACTACATTTTTTTCAATGATGACGTGAGTTCCAAACCTACAATAGGAGTTAGTTTAAAACTTATAGTATAAAAGAAAAAATAAAAAATAAATTGTGTAAACAAAACCAGTTTTGTTTTTAGTACGCTATGTTTATTGCAAGCCATCGGGTATTGCAATTTAAGCCCATGCGGGAATAAAACTTTGTTTTAGTATTTGGCGTGGTTTAAATTTTAATACAATTTTGGCGTCGTCATATATACAATACAGGATTTACTAAAACTAAGTCCAAGATTAATAACCGTGTAGAGTTATAAACATAACATAAAATGAAAAGAGGAAAAAGATGAAATTAAAAAAAAAGATGATTATGAAAAAGAGGTCGAAATTAATTTACAAATCCGAAAAATTTTAGACCAATTGGTTAAGTAATTTTGAAATGAGATTGTACGCGCTTTTTGAAAAAATAGGTTTGAGATAAAAGCGTTTAAATTTTCAAGGGACGAAAAACATGAAATTTTTTCTACCTTACTAGTTAGTTAAATTAAAAAAAAAAGCCGCGGATAACTGTGGCCCGCTAGTAAAACAAATTCTGATTGTATCCCTATTCAAAAAAAAAAAAACATTTTGAGATGCTGAAATAATAATATAAAAGTAAAGAAAGAACGAGATATATAATCCAAAAATAATGCTTAATCGATACACGTGGTTTCTCAACTAAAAGGGGCTATAACTATCTTATTATTTAAGATATCTTTATTAATTTTTTTTCTACTTTCTGAAAATGTTATATAAACTTTTAAAATAAGTTTTAAAAAATTTTTTTTTCATGAACAGACTTAGGAAGCTTATAGATTATTGTGATCTGCTGCATATGTTAACATCTGTTAACATCTGTTAACAGAGCTGCGCAACAAGAGCTGCGTTTGGATCGGTGGAAAGAATGTAGGACTATGAATCGCAGGATCAATCTTCAGGGTGGGAAAAGATTTTTTTTTTTTTTTTTTTTTTTTTTTTTTTTTTTTGATGATGTGAATGCGTTTGTGTAGTTGTTGGTACATTCTTTTGTTTTGTTTTGGCATAGTGCCAGGGAAACATTAACAATTTCCCACAAGTGCGTTGAAATAACAATGAATGCAACATGTAATAAAACAAATAAAGTAATAATGAAATGTAATAAAATTAACTGGTGTGAATATTAGCGTGTGTTTTTAATTTACTTTATTTTATTTTAAATTTATTGAATTTAAAAGTTATTTTATTACAAAAAACCTTTTAATTATCAAATCTATAAAACTGCGAAAAAGCTTCGCTTCTCTCGTGTGTCCAACAATGCACCTGTGTTTTTTTTTTAAATAATACTGTACAGTTAATATTTAAGAGGGTATACTTTTTAATTTTAGAAGTATGAAAAAATAAATAGAGTGACTTTTCCAAAAGGTGTATTTCATAACACATATTGAAATATTGAAACAATTTTTTATTATTGTTTTGATGTTAAATGGCAGCGACTAGCCAATCTTTGAAAGTTTAAAAGCTGAAACAAAAAAGCAATTCTGAAATCTATTTTATTTACTAATGCTTATATATAGATACGTAGATTGGGATTACATAAGGGACTAATTTTTAAATCAAATTTTATAGAACTGGTGCACTTTTATAGAAATTAATAAATTTAAAAAAGTTTTCATTAAATAAAAAAGTTATATGTTTTATTATATTGTTAACTATAATAAAAATTTTAATTTTGAAGTTTTAAAATATATGAAATAGCTGTGGTTTCACTACACTTCGATTCTTTGCTAGAAAATCAAGCTCTTGCTTGACTTAAAGTAAGCAATCCAATTGTTTTGTTTAAATCCAACAGCTTAGCGCCATTGAAATGGACACAAAACCATCAGTTCGTATATAAACAAAGTGTTA
Organism: Coremacera marginata; assembly: GCA_914767935.1. NCBI lineage: Eukaryota > Metazoa > Arthropoda > Insecta > Diptera > Sciomyzidae > Coremacera > Coremacera marginata. The sequence goes on from OU612046.1 coordinate 60,956,129, forward strand.
ATAACTCTAATATCCTTTGAAGTTAATCCCCACAACCAACACTATCTATCAGTTTGTGTTAGTTATAAATTGTTTGTTTGTGCCTTTGTGAACATTTTCTCCCCTCTTATTTTTCTTTCATCATGCATAACATACGACTATTTTGTCATAAATTAGCTAACATGGGACGAACAGACCGACGTGCATATAACTGAAACACTGTCAGTTATATGCACTGATAGCAGCAAAATCGATATCCTTTTTTCTATTTTGTCAAAAACACTCATATATAAAAGTTTCTCTTCACTTTCTGTCTCTTTCACTTGAAGGCTTAAGCTGACAGCTTGAATATGTTTTTTTTAGATCTCTATTTTGTAATAATTTGTTTCGAATTTTATGCTAGTTATAAATGTTAGCGTTGGAATGTTTGTTTGTTTATATTTGATGAATGAAGAGTTAGTTTCAGAAACAGTCCATACCTATATTTTGTTTACATTTTCCTATTTATTTTTGTTGTTGTCTTTGTTGTAATCATGCTTGCTTTTAGCTGCACAAGTTTTGTTGCCTCTTTTGGAAAATGCATGATTGTTGCTGCTGTTGTTTTTGCAGTTGTTGTTGTTGCTTTACATACCCTCCAGGACGTTCATTGTTTTTTCTCACAGACATGTATGTATATCTTCAACATCAATTCAATTTGATTCAATAATTTTACTACGCTCAAGGATATTTTCTTGCAATGAAAATTAATTAAAAATTTTCTTACAATTAGTTTTCAAGATTTATAACTCTTTATGCAAAAAATAGAGCCAAAGAGGCTTTAATTTAAATGTTTAGTCTAATAAAACTATACTCTGAGTTCTGTTTATACGAGTATTTAAGAATTCATAATTTTATGCCTGTTTATGTGTTTTTGCTTTTATGTACTAGTTATTGGTATTTGTGTTTCTACACATGTCTATCTTAACTGATTACTTTTAATTTACATTTAACGATTAAGTTAGATTAGGAACTCCGTATAAGTGCTCAATTATTTAATGGTTTAACAATTTGGTTCTTAGTTTCAAGGAACAAAGCAATGATACTGATCAGGGTCAAACACGGTGAGGAATTTTGGGGCTTAAACATCCTTTCACCCCACAAGATTAAACATCATATATGAAGATATATTATAAAATTTTTAATATTTCTTTCGCGTATTCAATATTTTATTGTTTTACAGGCTTTATCTCTCAGAAGTTGCGTGAGAACTACAAACAACAACTCATACGATCAAACAATGCAAGATCTCATAAGCTTGTTAGTCAGAAGGGCGAAGAGTGAAGTTGACTAAGAAGCTTGAAGAGTGTTGGTTGAACAATTTTAATCGTCAACACTCTTGCCAGATCAGCGGATTTCCCGCTAAAAATGCGGATTTTGATGTCATTTAGCGGGATAAATTTTTAAAAATTCGCTCGCGGAATTTTTGGCGAATTTTTTTAATTGTTTGTTGGCGGATTTATCAAATTTAGCTTAGTTTAATTTTTTTTTTTAAACTTTAATTTTAATTAATTTTTTTTTGTAATGTAATATTTTTTTTAGTAAGTGTTAAAAATTTTTAATTTTAAAAATGTCATCTTGTGCATGGTGGAAAATAATAATCTCAAAAATCTAACCTTGTGGCTTAATTGTCATATTTATGTTCAAATTCGAGGACTGGTTGTATTTTATAATTATTTGTCATTAGCTAAAATACCAAAAATCTAAACAAGTGTGAAATCTAAAATAAACAAGTGTCCATTTGTCGAAAAGTGAAGAGAAGTTGGGAGAGCTCATCCAAAATTAAAAGAATGGATATTAGGGCGGGTCGATTTAAAAATCGCTCAATGCTCTGTGAAAATCGTATTCTAGGGATCAAAATAAGAAACTTTGCGAAGGAACCATACCTCTAAAACGAATTCTGATGTCCCCCAATTTGGGTCGAACTTTTGGGTAGGGACAAGTTATGAAAAATCCCACTTTGACCCATTTAGAGTGCTCTAATCGAGTCCAAATGTATGACCGACCCCCACTAACTTTGGAGGCTTGACCCACCCATGACAGTTTCACACCCCCTGGAACCCCCCGTTTTAGCACTTTACATGAAAAAATCAGCGAAATGGCTATGTTTTTTCTTTAATTTTATTTATTTAGTTATAATAATATTTATTATTTATTTATAATAATATCTATTTTTTCTCTTTTGAAATTTATTTAGTCAGAACATATGTAAATTAAAAAATTAATTTAAGTTAGTTATAGAAAAGAAACTATAAAAATTATTGTTTGAAGTCTTTTTTACTTTCAAGTCTGGGCAATTTCGCACGGCTCTCTAATGTCGTCGCCATAACAGCCTCTACATTTTCCGGTATAACCCGTTTGGAAACGCTAGCTAGCAATTGAACATGTCGTTCCGTTCCTTGTATGTGTGATGCAATTTTTGGATCATTAAACGGTGGATCAACTTGATTTAAATATTCTTTCAATGTATCGTACGGAATGCTTCGCGTGAATGGTGGTTCAAATACGTTATTTATGTCATTCATATTGATCATTTCCGTGTAACTTGTGCAATTAAACTTTATATCTGGTTTTTTATAAGCTCTAAGTTGCGTTGGGTCGTCAACATCTGTTCGATAGCGTAGAATTATGTTGATAGCACAGTCGCGCTTTTCTTTGCTATCATCAAAAAACATTGATAACAAGATATTTTCCGAATGCGCATAATATGAATTATCTATAATTACTTGATTGACAATTTTGCGTAAACGAGGTTCTAGAAATCGTGACCAACTAATGAAGTTGAAAAATAATGCACTGCCGTACACGACAGAGCTGTAATACTTGATATTGAAGTACATTGGCACATAACATTTAATTATAAATTCAACCAGAATTCTTAAATTTGCATCTGGATTTTCCGTTGTCACATATAATCGTAATAATCTAGCGGCCTTGGTGAGCCACCGAGAATGTACAATTTTCCCTGGTTTGATATTAGCCAGATCTACCGAAACCACGCCGCTAGAAATTGCATGGGCCATGTCGTATAAGTACTTCGAATCGGTGGAAAGTTCAATTTTTTTCTGGAGCGGGGGCATATTTTGCAACTCAATTTTCTGGAAGCCGTCAACCACCTGAAAATATATAATAATAAAATAATTAAAAATGGTTGACAATTATAATAAATGAGTGATAGCAATAACTTACCGGAAGAGTTTCACAAGTTTCGATTTGACGGCTCAGTTTTCCGGTTGCCGATCTTGGTCCAGTGCTGGTTGATTTATCCAAAGCATCAAACAAATGCCGAAACGGAAGTTCGTTGAAGTGTAGAAGGCAAACGAACCAATGCAATGGTCTTTTTAACAGCAATTCGAATCGTCGTATAATTCCACCGTGTGGGCCAGTGTTTGTTGGCTCACCGTCAGTGCATATTCCATATTAATAATAAATAATTCCAATTAAGTGCCAAAACTGGCAATTTTTTGAAATGTTTGTATGGGGAACCCCCAGGGGGGTTCCAGGGGGTGTGCCACTGGCATGGGTGGGTCGGGCCTCCAAAGTTAGTGTGGGTCGGTCATACATTTGGACTCGATTGGAGCACCCTAAATGGGTCAAAGTGGGATTTTTCAAAATTTGCCCCTACCCAAAAGTTCGACCCAAATTGGGGGACATCAGAATTCGCTTTAGAGGTATGGTTCCATCGGCAAAGTTTCTTATTTTGATCCCTAGAATACGATTTTCACAGAGCAATGGGCGATTTTTTTGCCTCCCCACAAATCGACCCGGCCTAATGGATATATATCAGAAATGAAGATTCAAAATTTTTTGAAAATATTACAAACAATAAAAATATTGCATTTAATATTAAAGCATTAGCATTAAGTTGTTTCAGCTTATTTTTTTTTTTTGCATTGAAGACAACTTGAATTTTTTTTATGTGCCTAGATACTTTTGACGCTGACAGTATGTTATGTTATGTGCTTAAAATATAATTGTTAATACTCACTTAAATTTTCAAGATATGGTTTAAGAAGGCACGGAAGTGCTGCCAATACTACAATATACTCCGATCATATCCAATGTTAATTGCGTCAAATGCTATGCACGCTAACAAAAACATTGCAAAAACAAGACGATTGCAAAATTTACAACTTTGTTAAATAATCTTATTTTTTTTGCCTTTTTTATTTCAGCAATCATTATATTCTGATTATAATTACACAGTGTGACCGCAAAAAAATTACAAGAATCATTTGTAGAAATTCTCAAAGAGGAACGTTTTGCGAGTGCAACGCACCTAGTGTGACCTCTTAATGTCATCGCGATTTTTTTTAATTGATTTTTAAATAATTTTTTTTTCTTCGAATTTTATTGCGCCGACATTCATTGACTGCTTGCAGTCATTTGCCTTATCGGAAACGGAAAACAAAATCCAGTTATATTTAGTAGAATTTATAGTAAAACAAGACTGTGGAAAAAGAAATCCAGAAAAAGTAACAATCGGAGCGTGGAGCGAAGCCAGTTCTTGGAATTTTTGTAAATTTCTCCAAAAAATACATGTTTCTTTTAATTTTATTTAAATAATCTGCCATGGAGGATATTTGTTTTTGCACGGAAATAACCTAATATTGGAATGCATTTCACATTAGAGAAAGTTGTAAGAATATGTTTACAATGGAGGGGGAAAATAACGAATAGTAAATACAATAAAAGCAATAAAATGTCAGCCTAGTAACACAAAAATGCTCTCAAGATTTTCCTGTACGACCAAGCTCGTAATTGTATTTTTATGCAAGACCTACGCCTATGTTTCATTGGTGCCAAAAATCAACAAAGATCCGCAATAAATGATTGTAAGTTTTTGTTTTTATAGCAATCTTCCATCGCTCGGCACATTTGGTGAAAGCGTTCACCTTGTTCGTCGGACTCTGACGGCAAATGGCACGCGAAAAAGTCCAAATGGAAATGCATAAAATGCAATTTCATAGACATTCGGACTCCCAGTATGTTGAATGCGTTCATTAAATCATGGACGATAAAATGATCCTCAGAGAGCGACTCACTGAATTCGTTACTCTTCATAAGTTTCTATATCGTAGCCACAATCTTCCTCTAATGTTAAATGCATTCCAATATTGTTTATTTGAAATAGTCATACCGTTTCACTGGGCACTGTGCACAAAAATATAAAAAAAAAATCGTACCAAAGTAACTTTTATATTTTTCAAAATTCTATTCTGGTACATATTGTCTTCCCAACGACATTAAGATGACCAAAATCGGTCAATGTTCGACTAAATGGAACCACTTTGTTTGGTAGCAGAAATATACAATATATGGAAATCAGTTTTATGATGAAAAAAAAAAAACGTTAAAATTGCTCCCATTTAGCGAATTCTCAACCGATGCCTATGTTATTGGATGCAATGGAGGAGAGGTCTTTTATAGTGCAGGTTAGTTCCGTGAAAAAACAAATGTCCTCGATGGCACATTATTTAAATAAAATTACAAGAATCATATATTTTTTGGAGAAATTTCTAAAAACTACAAGAACTAGCTTCGCTCCACGCTCCGTTTGGCACTTTTTCAGATTTCTTTTTGCGCAGTCACATTTTACCATAAATTCTAATAAATATAAGTGAATTTTGTTTGCCATTTCCGATAAGGCAAATGAGTGCAAAATGTCACAGAATATCGGCGCAACAAAATTCGAAGACATGATTTTTAAAAATCAATTAAAAACAATTTTGATGACATTGAGGGGTCACACTAGCTGCGTTGAACTCGCAAAAAATTGATCTTTGAGAATTTTTACAAATGTTTCTTGTAATCAAATTTTTTTTGTTTTTCGTCACACTGTGTTATAAAATCTTATACAATTTCAATCATAATTTCTTTAAATTTTCATGGTTTGTTGTTGGACTACAAAAAAAAAATAGTTACGTTTTTTATATAAAAAACCTGATCAATTAAAAAAAAGACTCATTTAAAATTTTTAAGGGAGGCTCTGGAAAGCAAAATTAAAAAAATTAAAATGCTCATAAATAAGTTTTATAACCATTTTACATATTGTTTTCTTATTTTTTGTTTTTTTTTTCCGTAAGCTGAGAAAATTCTAAACAGATTGCGTAAATATTCGATATGGGTTATCTGTCTAAGCCGGAAGATGTCCGCCAGACTAAAGACTAAATAAAAGAATAAGCTTAACACTGTAAATTTCACGCTTTTTCTTGTGTAGAAGCGACATTTAAACGAACAGAAAAATCGAAATATTTTGTGACTTTTTTTTGTGCATTATATTATAACATCAATATTTTGTTATATATTACATAAACAAAATTAAGATAAAATTATATAATTTTTTACGGATTTTGCGGATTTGTCAAATTGTGCGGATTTTGATCAGTCTCACCAACATATTCATTTGGTGATTTCTTGAAGAAATTTGCTGCATAAGCCAGACTTGCAGAATATTCTTTTACACTTATGTTCTGTATTCGTCAAATACAGACTTTCAGAATATTCTTTAACTCGTCTACATTGGGTTCGTCAACAGAAAAAAAAAAAAAAACAAAAAGAATAAAGCAACAATAAAAACCGTAGAACACGTGATAACTCTTCTCTCTTGTATTTCTTGTCAAAATTTCTTTAACGAATCGGTCTTGTTGTCTTCACAACGAATTCTTCAACGTTTTGTCTTGTGTTCATTCATGGTTTCCCTATAAAGCTTAGTTTGGCTTATATTTCGGAGTAATTTTTTCGTTAAAAGTTTAAATACGAGTAAATATCCTTTTGTAAACGTGGCATAATAATAACCTGGATAACTGTTGAATCAAAGATTGCCGATAAAGAGATCCAAGGAAAACATGTACAATAAATTAAAATCAAGGAATTAATAAAAAAAAAGAAGAGAGAAATAAATATTTTTTGTTTATATTTCTGTCTTTTGTTTGTTAACGAAACTTATCCAACGATTCAGTGTTGTATTTGTACACAAAAAATCTCAATGTTTCTGTATTACGTTCTTGCACGAATTTGGAACATTTATATGAGATTTTTGTCAAAGAAATGTATGGCCGAATCAGCATGTTTCGCCCATGAATGGGAAAAATCAAAATAGAATATTTGCACCACGCATAGCTTTTCTTATTTTATCAAAAGCAAAAGGCTGTTGACAGTAACCGTTTGCTGGCAGATACATATGGACAGCACGGTGCATCAATTAGAACATGTGAGACATGGTTTCGAACACGATACAATAACAAGGTAGGGTAAGGAGATTCACCACACCGACCTCTAATGTTAAAATTATAAAATATAGTGCTGCCGTATCTTAAAAAATATCCACAAAAAATCCATGATTGTTCTTTGTGCGCCATGTTATAACTTCGTAAGCTTCGTTGTTCAGCAATTGTCGTAAATTGGTATGTATTGGTAACACATTCGACGGGCGATATTAATTTAAAAAAATCAATTCAATTTCTTAAATCAATTCTAACGTCAATTCTTAATGTACTACATACTTTAATATTGATACTTCGCTTCGACATTCGCTTCGACATTCGCTTCGAAAGTGAAGTTGCCACAGTGAAGTGCCACAAGTGAAGAGAGCCTCTGGAAAACGCGGATATTATTATAAGAAAAGTTTTGAAGTTTTTTGGGGTTTTTCCATTCGCCATTAGGTCAAAGGCCATTCGCTAAAAATTCGTTCTCTTATACATCAGTGCACTTTAGTTCTTGTGATTTGTGAATGTATTAAGTTAAGATATATTTACAGTTAATTTAAAGTTTTTAATAATGCCAAAAAGAGTTCTGCCGTGAACAGTTAATTTAAAAATTTTCAATAATATCAAAAAGATGTTCTGCCATCTGTCATATAACGCGAAACAAAGAAAACTTGATAGTTAAAATTCCAACCGATTAAATAAAAATACAAGAAAAGTGAAAGAAAAGCCATGTGCCAATTTTCAAAAACAAATTTTTGATTTAGCTAACCAAAAACTAATGGGCAATAATAATTTACTAAAAACAAAGCTTTAAAATCACAAAACAGCGATTTATTTCATTTTAAAAATATTTGTCCAAATTTTTCCTATTTATCCAACAAATAGCCTACTCCTAACAACAACATTGTCTTCTCTGATTCTCCACAGTAAGTGTAAATGATGTGAGAAAGTCAATAGTAAAAATTATGTGTAATGCAATTGGTGAGGATCATATTTCAATAAAATTCATAAAGCTTATTCTTTCGCACGTTCTTAGCCCTATTGCGCATATCATAAGCCACTGTATCACTACGTCCATGTTTCCTTCTTCTTAGAAAGTGGCCCTTGTTATGCCGGTGGCAAAAAAACCAACTGCAAATGAACCTAACGACTATAGGCCTATCAGCATCCTATCTTGCCTGGCCAAAGTGTGTGAGACTTTAGGGTCTGCAAACACTCAACAATGCACGCCTACGCAGATGACGTACAACTATATCTTTCCAATCGTGTTGGTCTTTTAGATGACTTAGCTTACAGACTTAATGAGGATCTTGACTCTATAAATAAATGGGCTATCTTGAATTGTCTCAAGCTTAATGCTCTAAAATCCGTTGTGTTACCTATAGCGAAAGATAAAATTTTTCATGAGGATATTCCAGATTTATATATAGGCTCTGAGAGTTAAAGCTAACAAGCTGTGCAAAAAGCCTCGGCTTTTATATAAATTCTACACTTACATGCACTGATCACATTAATAACGTAGTACACAAGGTGCATTATACTTTACGCAATCTGAGAGTGACCGCTGAATTCACACCCTCCAGCACCAGAAGCAAACTTGTTGTTCAATTGATTATTCCTATAATAACTTATTCGGAGCTAGTCTACAGTAAGCTGGACTCCAGTTCTCAACAAAAGCTTCAGCTGGCATTCAACCATGCCATACGATATGAATATGGCCTTCGCAAGTTTGACCATATATCTTAGTACAATAAAAGCATCCTTGGTTGTGACTTAATAAACTACCTAAGTTTCAGAAACTGCATTTTCTTACACAAGCTATATGAGAAATTACAATTTAGTCAACTACAAAGAAGTCGTATGATTACAATACCTAAATTTAACTTTCTGAATTCCTCGAGATTATTTTTCGTTAACGCAGTTAGATTGTGGAATAGTCTGCCAATTCATTTTAAATCTATTGATGGAACCAGAATGTTTAGACAGGCAATTTTTTCCTACTTTTCAAATTAATAAACACTGTAATCAATTTTTCCATCTATCTCAAATTTTCACTCAATATATTTTGTGCTATATTTGTATTCTATCCTATTTCTTATTGCTCATTAAAAGCATATTTTACTTTTACTACTTTTTATTTTTCCCTTGTTCTCTCCACAAATCTTCACTATAACTTAGTATTAAGTCGCTTTGAGTTAATAGGAATTTACCTGATTAATTTGATTTATAATTGTCTTCATAACTATTTAAGTTTTTAGATTAAGTAAATACGCTTATACATGTAACCTTGCCAATTTTGATGTATTATAAAAGAACTTGTTTCTTATTATACAAATAATGTTTTAAATGAATAAAATTGAAATTGAAATTGAAATTGAAATAATTTCCTTTCTTATTATTTGTCCCACATTTATCAAAAATACAGAAAAGTGGCAATGCTAAAATATATTTTGACATTCGAGGTCGGTGTGGTGAATCTCCTTACCCTACCTTATAATTCTATCATGGTTTCGACGATTTAAAGGTGGTGATTTCAATGTGAAATACCGCAAAAATACCGAGTTAGTAACTGGATGATGATCTTACTCAATTTCAGCAGCTTTTGGCAGAAGCATTGCATTTGTCACAAGAAACAATCAGCAGACATTTGCTGGCAATGGGGAAGATCAATAAGCTAAACGAACGAATAATATGAACGTCAAATGGAAAATCGCAAAGTCACTTGTAAAATGCTGTTCCAACGCAACAAAAGTAAATAATTTTTGCATCGAATTGTATCGGGTGACGAAAAATGGATTTATTTTGAAAACTCGAAGCGGAAAAAATCGCGACTTTCACAACACCAAGGCGAAATTGCATCTGCAAGAAGACCAAGCTCTGTTTCTGGTGCGTCCAGAGGGGTATTTTGATTTCTTGAAACCCTGGAAAACCTTTAATTTACAACGCTATCGCCAACAAATGATTAATTTAAACCACGAATCAATCGTCAGGCGACCAGAATGGGCTGTCATTTTTGTCAAAAATTACACATTGAAATCGCTTGGATGCGACGTTCTTCTGCACCCGCCGTACTCCCCAGACTTGGCGCCATTTGACTATCACCTCTTCACATCAATAGGGCACGCGCTCGCAGAGCAGCACTTAAGCGTTTTCGAGGTAGTTGGAAAATGGCTCCACGAATGTTTTGTCGCAAAAGAGAAGCAGTTTTTCTGGTATGCCATTCAAAAATTACCTGAAAGGGCAAAATGTATAGAAGCCGATGACCTATATTTTGAATAAAAAAAAGACACAGTTTCGATAGAATCGGAAGTGTGGACGTAGAATTTTTTGTTTGATATATTTGGTGATGGATTTGTTGTTCTTGTTAATTTTCAAGTTGGTTAAAAAAAAAGTTTAGGTCAATCTTATGCTTAAATAATGGAAATAAATATTTCGGAAAAATATTAAATTATTATTTTTCCTGCAGTAAAGAACTTAAATATATTCTAAATTAAATTTCAACAAGCAATATATATTTTTAATATGAAATATATATAAAATTAATAAAATAAATAATAAGAATTTAATATGATATTTTAACAATAAATTTAGTTTTCATAGCATAACAACCATGCAAAGTCTCCGTATATGCAAACCTACATAATAGTAATACCATTTTTTGTATTATTTATTTTATTTATTTTGCTGAAGATTAACAACAACAATAAAAGACGACAAAAATATTTAGCAAGAATGATTAATGAAAGAATGACAAAGCTTTTCAAAATAGAAACAATAACATACCGTTTCAATTACTTCGTAAGCTTTCAAACTTTGTGCTCATTAACTTGTCGAATGCCCTCTTGCAACAGCAAACAGAAACATCAAATGTTGGCCTTGCATTTCATGTAAATGTGTTAAATTTATATAAGTAAGAGAGTTCAAACATGATTTTCTGCCCGTGAGGATCAACCAGAACAAGAAATGCTTACATGAATATTGTACGATCAGTACTTTAAGCACACCAAAGCCGTTGCAAAGGCTCAAAGCGTGACATAAAAACGATTTCTGATCGCAATCAACCACCCTACTGACCTTCGAGAATAACGTAATTCTATGTCAAAAAGAAATTAAATTCTCTAGAAAATTACATCTTTATTCTACAAAAATAACCGCAAAACAGTTATGCATAAGCCTGGTAGAAGTTTTGGAATGATGTTGAGAAGTGTTAAGCCTACTTTTATCTTTTTACAGTCTTTTTAATTTTATGAATAATATACATATAAAGCTATTATGAATTTTTAAAAAATTACCATAACAAAATTCATGGCTTAAGTAAAATTTCCTTTGTTTTATTTAAAAATTATGCCAAATTATTTAATATTTTAATTTATAATTTTTTCATATGCAGTTGCACTTCATATGCTTGCAATTATTTTTTATTTATATAACATATAAGCATGCACAAATATGTGTGTTTTTTTTTTATTTAATTGCATTTTGTATTTTTTATTTTTCAACTTAGCGAAGCTTAAATTAATAAATAAAATTAAGTGAAGTACGCCAGCTGCACGGAAGTGTTTCATCATATATTTGAAATTTTTGTCATATTTATTTTTTCCAATTGCCATTTAAAGAGGAAATTGATTTTTAAGTATTTCGTATGTATTTTTAATGCATGATATTAATATGAAAAAAAAGTATTCAAAAAATTAAATTTTAATATGATTCAGACAAATATGCACAAAATACCTACATAAATAAAAGAAATTCATGCACAAATATTGATCTGATTTGCAATTCAATTTAATGCATTAATGCTTTGGCTGCGTATAAATTAAGAACACATAATGGGAAGGTTCACAGAAAATAACGGAATGCTTCGTGTACATATACATATCTATGATACAACTGAAGGTTTGAATGCAATAACATCATAAGCCACATGATTTTAAAAATAGTTTTTGAAGCGTAGCTTTTTACTCCTCGTTCTGTGGTTTGCTTGGAGTGAAATCTCAAAAATTTTCGACAGATTTTTTCTTGGAAATTTGATGGTTTCTTTGTTGCTAGCGCTTATTACAACAAGAAAATTTAATACTTTAATATTAAATAATAAAAATATTTTTTGGCCCGTCCATGGGGCGAACTCGCATTTTCTTAAATGAGAGTCCAACACACTATCCATCAGGCCACAAAGTCTTGATAGAAACAGTTGTTAATTCAATATTAATTAATTCAATAACAGAAGCTATGGAAATAACAAACGCATGCATGACATCGGCAAGGTATCTAAAATGTTTGTTAAATTTTGTTTCGTGTGCGTTCTTTAATATATATTTAATATATCTGTGGCGACAAAGAATAACGACTAAACTCAAATATCGTAAAAAAATATATTTTAATTGCACTAACTGCGACCTTTTTTCTGAAATATATGAACCGTTAAACCAATGAAAAATGTGCACACATAAGTGGTTATCTATTCTGTGCAAAAAATAGATTTTTTCATTGGATTGGAGATTGGATATCAAGAAAATGCCATATCGCTTTTTTACGATATTTTGAGTTTAGTCGTTATTCCTTGTGGCCACAGATATATTTTTATCCTCGTTCTGCGACTTGCTTGGAGTGAAATCTGAAAAATTTTCGACAGATTTTTTCGCTAGGTAGTACGCTGTTGAAGTCGTTTAAAAAAAAAAAATGCTTTAAGCTTGGCAGTATTTTAAGATTAGAAATAGAGCCAGGAAAAGAGCTGATTTTAATTTTTGTTTGTATATTTTGAATAAAATAGAGCCACGCTTTAGATCAACGACCACGGAAATGCAGCTAATGAGTCGTACATTGGACAATTATTTGATTTTTTTCTTTCAGTGAAGTGACGATTTACCATGATAACTCTTCGTACATCTTTGTGTTTAATATGTATTATTTTGCTAACCTCAACAATAAATAATTTCTCACAAGAAACTCATGTTTTTCACCTGTTTTTTGGTTACATTTGGTAAATTTCTCCTGCTTCTTAGAAAAAATGAGATGGGACCATGAAGCCAATAAAATAAAAATTGATTTGAGATTCAGAGCGGCTAGTAATACAACTAACGATAGAGAACAGACAGTGTTTGAAGCCCTAGAACTGTGCAATAAAAAAAAATATTCTCTAATATATTTAATTTACGAATAATCCTCGCAACTCTTCTAAACACTTCGTGTGAAAATGAACGAACATTTTCAGTACTTCGCCGACTCAAAACTTATTTAAGAAGAACGATGTTACAAGACAGATGAAACGGTCTCACATTGCTTAATCTGCTTAGAGATATGACGCCATTACTTACCTACTTACTTAGGTGGCCGTAACAACCCGTGTCCGGGCTTCGACCGACCTCATCAGCTCTCGCCAGGCGCATCTGCTTTGCGCGCGCCTTCTCCAATCTGGTCCTCAGTCTGGTCCATCCATCGGAGGCATGGTCTCCCTCGTCGTCGTTGACCAGCAACCCTCGCCTCGAGCACCTTTTTCGCTGGAACTTTGTCGTCCATACGATGGACATGACCCAGCCAGCGTAGTCGCAGCACAGTTATACGCCGAACTACGTCAGTGTCTTCGTAGAGCTCATACAGCTCGTGGTTCATTCGGATGCGATAGTCATCGCCGACTCGAACAGGACCGAATATTTTGCGAAGAACTTTTCTCTCGAACACCCCCAGAGCGGCTGCGTCAGTTTGCGAAACTACCCATGCCTCAGCGCCATAAAGCAGCACAGGTAGAACGAGCGTCTTGTAGAGTGTTAGTTTTGTCGATCGGGAGAGGGCTCTGGAACTTAGTTGCTTACTGAGCCCGTAGTAGCACCTATTAGCAATTATTGTTCTTCGCTTTATCTCCAGGCTGATTTCGTTATTGGTATTAATGGCGGTGCCAAGGTAAACAAACTCTTTGACTACTTCAAATTTATAGCTGCCGGATGAAACGTGGGAGTCTTAACGCCGCGATCCCTTGTTTGTAGACAGCTACCCACTTTGGCTGATTTTATTTTATTTTTGATAAACTCGCTGAAAAGCAAACAATTGATTGGAATTTTTTAAATTTTCAATTTTTTTTTAATACAATTAAAACACTTTTTATAAAAACTTTTTTTAGTTATCATTATGTATGTTATCATAATGGTGGAGTTCTTTGTATCTTTGTTAATTTTACCAAAATTTCATATGCAAATATTACCCCAAAAGTTGAAATTTACTACTGTGAGGTGAAGTAGTTGAATTGGAAAGGTGTTGCTTGCCCTGGCTGAGGTTTTTACCAGGAACTATTAGTGCAAAAATCGGACTCAATAACCACTACACAATAGCCGCAATAGTTAGGTTTTTTTCTATATGTAAGTCCGACATATTATAAAATCCCCCAAAAAAGTTCTGGTTGCGCGCCTGGCCGCATTGACCTAAAAAAATTTTTTTCGGCTTCGTGATAATTCTAGGGCGTTTGGTCGTTGATTTTTGAAACATATTAATTTTTGACAAAATTGCGGGCGTAGAAAGAAAATTTTCATTTCTTGTGCACAAAATTGAGGACGTTTTAGGTTATAAGTATGTATCAAAAAAAAAAAAAAAAAAAAATCGAACGATTAAACGCCCAAGAACTCCTTACTAAACCGAAAATTTTTTCATCAGATATCTTGCTCACCGCAAAATTTAAGGTCTTTCGCTGCATTGCTCTTTTCTACCTTATTGACGAATATTTTTGGACCAAATTTTGAATAGTTATACTTTAATAATGTATGATAGAACAAATTTTGGTCTAAAATAAAATACAGCTTAACAAAAAACGTGTCTTTTTTTTCTTCGAAAAACTACCGGAGACCCTTAATAAGTAAGAATGTGGCTATATCCTGGACTAGTGGAAAAAACAATTTTTTTTTTCGCGAAGTGGCTACTAGTCAGAGTCTTAGATGGATATATAGAAAAGGACCACACCAAATTTTAAGTTAATCGCTCCATTAGAACTAGAGATATCATGTCAAACATGTTGGAAAAAGTAGTTTCGAGAAAAACGCGTTTAAGTATGTGAGGAAATTTACAGGCGCTCAAAGTCATATAAACGGGCGCTGTACTTACATTTCGTTAATCGGCGATTCCTGCTTCATACATAGGGTCTTCATCTTCTTCAAAATAATTCTTTTTCGCAGAGTATTTCTGCTTAGCAATCAGTTCTAGCTTCCTTAGAAGCTGCAGAAACTTGTGCTTCTGAGTAATGTATCCGAGTTTCACCCCATCTGACCGCGAATACGTAGGCTTTTGATCCAATTGTGATTCCCATGATATTCGTAATTTTTAAAACTGGTAGAAAGACTTAATTAAAAATGCAAACAACTAAAAAGTTTGCAATTTCAATTGGCTCTCGATAGAATGAATATATTTTGGTGCAAAAGTCCAGATTAATGATCTCGCGATTCATCATTATTTTAGGATTCTGAGCCCAAACAACAGTGTAACAAGTTTTTTTCACACAAACTTTCTAAGTTGTCTGAGGGAGTTGAGCGAGGGTTTCATGAACAAAGTCATCTAATGTACCCTCAGACGCTGCTTTTTGCCATTTACACTAGTTTGATGAACCAGGTGGACAAAACATGTGTTGTGGTTTTTAATCAGTTAAACTTTTACGGTAATACCTTGCCCATATTTCTTTCTTCATGTTCGCGACTAATATGGATGCCGACGAATAGTCAAACCATAGAATAAAAATAGTTTACTAACAACTTTATTTGTTAATTTGCCACTGCCACCAAGCCACCCAAGCCTTATTATATTATTTAAGTATACGTAGCCTACACACTTTTTTTTAATCTTTTCATAGGGATTTATGTCGAGAATGTCTTTAAATGTCTTTGAATCACGTTCTGCGATATATTTTGCATATTTGACTCCATGAATTTCTACCGATCTCCCAAACATTTCAACCACAGCGTCAACCTCCATTTTTCCGTCACTTCACGGGTGTTTTATTGTGCAAGTATCTTCGTGTTCTTCATTCCAAGATTCGTGTGGCTTGATATCGTCATTTTGTTTTTGCTTCTCCATAAATTACAAGCTTGGCAAAAACTAAATTTCACCACTGTTTCAACAACTTTCTTGCAATTTTTAGCCACGAGCGTAGTAAATCCAAAAAGTGAATTGTGTCCTCTTTTTTTCCAAGTACCATTTCCAGAAAATGTCATATGTGTGGGATAAGCGTCGGGATCAGCAGCAGATATTATTTCTTTTACTTCTTCAACAGTGGCACAGTGGGCAGAGTGTGTGGCCCATACGCCAGAGAACTCTGGTTCGAATCCTACCTGACACACAAAGTGTTTTCAATTGAATTAATTTTTTTGTTCGGCCGTCACCTCTCTGCAGACAATGGCAAACCTCAGAGAGTAAAAACTGCCATGAAAAGCTTCTTGAGAACATAAACCGTTCGGAGTCGGCATACAACATGTAGGTCCAGTTCTCGATCATTTGTGTTCAAACATTTCACAACACACACAACACAATTGATAATAAGAAGCTCGGTCAAAGTCCTTTCAAGGGCTGAAATGACCATTTCGTTTTTTTATATATAGCTTTAGTTGTAGTTAATATTGTTGTGATATTGTAGTAATATTGTGCAGAACTCTTAGTCGGTGGGTAACGGGTTCAATCCCTGCGGGCAAAGAAATGTTTTTATATATGATATTAAATATTTAATTTTCTTGTTGTAATAAACGCAAGCAACAAAGAAACCATAAATTTCTAGAAAAAAATATGTCGAAATTTTTCGAGATTACACTCAAGCAAATCACAGAAGGAGACGTAGAAAGCTTCGCTTCAAAAATCAGGTTTTCTAAGTCTCATTTTAAATTAAGCTGCCGTTTTTAACGTAGTACTGCATTTGGATTGTTCGATATAATGCTCACCATGAAATAGTTTGTATGATTTAAGATATCAAATTAAAAATATCAAGTTAAAAATACTCATCTTTCAAACGCTGCAGCAAACATATCATATAAATTCGCCACTTAAAAAAGAAAAACATAAGGTCGAAATTGTCACAGTTTTCAGTTTCGAAAGATATAAATTCGAAATTGCGAAAGAACCTACGCAATACTAAACGACCGATTTCAAAAATTAAGTTCTCTTTAACAGGTTAATTTTCATGAAATTATCAGAAATCTAACAACTAATGATACTTTAATGATTATTTTAGCTACCTACATTAATTTTATATCAAAAACTGTTTGTGTTTCTTGCAATATTAATGACAAGGCAACCACAACCACACCCACAAAAATACACCCATTTACACTGATATAGATAAAGCGATAGAGAAAGGAAAAGATACAGAGAGAGAGAGAGAGAGAGAGTTTAAGCACAAGAGATAAGCACATCAAGTTGTTAATTAATGAAACTTTATATTTACTCACGTACAATTTTAATGAATTGCCACAGAGCAAAACTTAATAAACAGAATTTTGCGGAAGTAAATCTAGCAGTATAAGCCAAAAAAGAACTCTTATAAACAACAAGCAATAACAATAACAACAATAACAACAGTAAAAGCAATTTGCCAAGCAAAAGCAATAAGCACTGGATTGTAATCCTAGTCAAATTTCAGTCGAGCAACATGTAGCTCTTCAACTACTCTTCTTGTGGATTTAGTTCAAAACATTAACTTGATTGAATTAGCTTGTTGAAAATTATTCAAAATAAGCCTACACCAAAGCAAACCTCAAGTCAACCTCCTACTGCACAACACTGTTCAAATATATTTTTAATAATATTCTCAAGATTTAATTGCTTTAAATTATTTCCAATTCAAAACTTCTGCACATAATTTTATAATTCTCTAATATTGCCTTTGAGTTAAGTGTTGTGCTAATAAATAAATGCACAAAAGTGTTGGCACAGTGATGAAAGAAGCTAGTCTTTTCCTTCTTAGCTTTGTCTTTATCATCTTCTCGGTTGCTTTGTTTATTGCTAGCTAGCTGCTTGGATTAAATCACACTTGAGGAAACAAACACTTGAGTACAAATTGCAGTCGAAATTATTTATTATCAACAGCAGTAAAGAACTTAAATTACGTGTATAACTTAATAATCATCATCATTACTATAGCCATCATCGTGATGTTCATCATGATGATCAGCTGTTGTTTGAGTGAATGAATGATGAATGGACTTCAACTCAATTTAGAACAATAAACATTCGCAAGCGAAGCATGCAAGCGGACAAATAGCTGGACATACATACACAGATGAACTTATAAATGGACAGACATACATACAAACGTTTGTATGATGATGTGTATGTTTATTTAGCTGTGTGCCGAACAATTAGTGAATGGTTATCAACAAATAAATAATATTTATGCGCTGCAGAGCATTGCACAGTGGATAGTTGAAACATTATTCTTAATATATCATACATCGTAAATTTATTTATTTTTGGCATTGGTACAATCTTATACTACAATAAATACTTCAAAGAATTATTCAAAGAATTATTCATTTCCTGATCATAATTCATGAACATATTCATATTCATATTCATACTCATATTCATATTCATATTCATATTCATATTCATATTCATATTCATATTCATATTCATATTCATATTCATATTCATATTCATATTCATATTCATATTCATATTCATATTCATATTCATATTCATATTCATATTCATATTCATATTCATATTCATATTCATATTCATATTCATATTTATATTCATATTCATATTCATATTCATATTCATATTCATATTCATATTCATATTCATATTCATATTCATATTCATATTCATATTCATATTCATATTCATATTCATATTCATATTCATATTCATATTCATATTCATATTCATATTCATATTCATATTCATATTCATATTCATATTCATATTCATATTCATATTCATATTCATATTCATATTCATATTCATATTCATATTCATATTCATATTCATATTCATATTCATATTCATATTCATATTCATATTCATATTCATATTCATATTCATATTCATATTCATATTCATATTCATATTCATATTCATATTCATATTCATATTCATATTCATATTCATATTCATATTCATATTCATATTCATATTCATATTCATATTCATATTCATATTCATATTCATATTCATATTCATATTCATATTCATATTCATATTCATATTCATATTCATATTCATATTCATATTCATATTCATATTCATATTCATATTCATATTCATATTCATATTCATATTCATATTCATATTCATATTCATATTCATATTCATATTCATATTCATATTCATATTCATATTCATATTCATATTCATATTCATATTCATATTCATATTCATATTCATATTCATATTCATATTCATATTCATATTCATATTCATATTCATATTCATATTCATATTCATATTCATATTCATATTCATATTCATATTCATATTCATATTCATATTCATATTCATATTCATATTCATATTCATATTCATATTCATATTCATATTCATATTCATATTCATATTCATATTCATATTCATATTCATATTCATATTCATATTCATATTCATATTCATATTCATATTCATATTCATATTCATATTCATATTCATATTCATATTCATATTCATATTCATATTCATATTCATATTCATATTCATATTCATATTCATATTCATATTCATATTCATATTCATATTCATATTCATATTCATATTCATGTTCATATTCATATTCATATTCATATTCATATTCATATTCATATTCATATTCATGTTCATATTCATATTCATATTCATATTCATATTCATATTCATATTCATATTCATATTCATATTCATATTCATTCACTGTACGTTCCATAATATTAATGTTGGTGTAGACATGCAGCTTCATTAATTTGTTTAACAAAAGCATGTTAATTACGTATAAACATACAACGATGTGCGGCGATGGTACTTGTGTGCATGCATGTCTGTTTGTATATATCTTCTGTGACAATAGAGCGGAAGTTGTTACAAATTTAATCTTGACATTATTTCAAGATCAGTTAAATCAAAATTCAAGTAATAATTGAATAATCAAGTTGAAGGACCTCTTCGGGGCAGGTTTGTTGGTCAAGCAATTACAGTCAAATACAATTTTGACCTTTGTGTTGAAAGATATGTGCTTTATTAAAACCGATTCGGCTATTCAATCCTTTTTGTTTATCATGGTTTTCACTCTGATATTAGAGTAGTATTAATTGCAAATTGTTGAATTTCTTCTCAAATAAAAAATATAATTTCTTCCATTTAAATTTTTATTTTAGCACAACAGTCCAGGAGTCATTCAACCTTCCTCTGTAACTGTTCATATTAGCGTATTTAAAGTGTACAAAATAATTCTACCCAAAAGCTATATTAATAAATGTCTAAATGAAAGTTTCTATCCATTATGTTGTATGAAGATCTAAATTTAATTGATGGTCTGCACATTACAACAACATCTTTTTCTGCCTCAAACCAATGCATATTCTAGTGGCAACAGCCATCACCATCCCCAGTACCGATGCCATAACCGGAAACGAAGTTGACATTATCTAATTAGGTAAGAATTACGTTGAAATGATTTATCTACGAATAGAGACAGTCAGCCAGTCTGCAAGCAAGCAGGATGGTGAGACGGAAGACCATGATTGTGCCACGAGCCGCGTCCATCAAAATGACAAATTCTACCCGGATGGAGCAAGCAATGTTAGCAAATATTTTGTCTGATGTGCGAGACATTTGCATAGCGATGAAAACCCGACCAAGACTAGGACCGACGAAGAGCATTGAGACTGCGTCTGAAACCGACAGTGAAAACCAAAAGGAATTTGAGTTAAGTTTTAGCTTTGCGTGCGGTTAACATGCGTTCGTTGTGTAGAAAGAAGCAAAGGAATTTCTATGACATGCTTTGTCAGCTAGTATGTGGCTGTCTAGGGGAAGGGTAAGGGAAAGGAAGGGAGGACGATTGAGTTGGGATGAAGATGTTGTTCGTGTTGTCTGTCACAATCATTTTTCATCAACTTATCCGAGAAAATATTAAATTCGTTCATTTTGCTGATAAATTGATGGATTTAATTTTGAAGCTGTTTTTCATTTAGACTCAATTGGTAGTAACTGTTGTTTTTTTTTTTGTTTTTTGTGGTTAATTCATCAAAATGGAAGTGGATTTAGTTAAGCATATATACATTTTAAATAACAATGGCATGAAGCAAATAAAATTAAGCAAGTATCTTTAAATAATCAACAGATTTTCGTTTCAGTCTTCTTTCTTTATTTTGGAATTTTTAGAGTAAGCATAGAGAAAAGCAAACTATTTTGGTTGATTTCAATGTCTTTGACATTACTCTTTAATAAGAATAAAGTGTTGTCATAGTTTTCGGTACAAAGAGTTTCTCATTAGTTTTATGTACTCATCTATATATTGCACACTATCTACAAAAGAGACATAATACAAAATTTTAAAATTTTCAGGAGAAGCAAAAAACAATATTTTTTTTCAACGGACTCCTTACAAAACAAAGAGACTGAATAATTTTTTTTTTTAAATAAATAGTAAGAAGAGGTGTGAACAATTTTGATAGTTGTTGGAGGTAATCACTACAATTAGTTAAACATATAACAGTAAAAATTTATAAATTTTGAGTTGTGCCTATTTTGTAGATGGAGTGCGATATACAGCCGTGGACACATAAATAGCACAAAAATACATGTAGGATGTTTCACATAAATTTAAATAAAATTCATAGAGGAAAACAAGAATTTATTTCATTGTATTTGAGTTAAAACATTAAAAACTTAAAATCAGTAGTAACTTTGTTATTACGAATTAAAAATTAGAGAATTAATGAAAAATCTGAAATTGCACCTTAGCTGAGGTGGACGTATAAATAGCACAATTTGGATTCTGAAAAATAGACATAGTGATTTATTTTTATTTTACAATGAGCTTACGAATATACTTACTAGTACTTGGCACTGTATCCGAATTGTCCAAACCAGCCCGACATCTTCGTCCCATACTCTCCACAAGCTTCCTGACCCTATCATCCGGAATAGAGTACCAATCCTTCTTAATTCCACTCCATAACTCATATTAATTTCGAAAATTTTGGTTGCTTATGCTGACCTTCACATCATCCCATTCATTTTGTATCAGATTGTCGTCTGGGATTTGAGACAATCTGATTCTGGGATTTGATCTGACAAACCACTTCAAAATATTTATTTTGTCCTTTTTTAGCCAATCAATCACAACCTTTGCTGTGTGTTTTGGGTCATTATCGTGCATAAAAGTCCACCTAATAGGCATGTTCTCAAATGCAAATCGTTCCATCTGTTTATTAAGAATATCTAAATACATATTTTTGTCCATTGTTCCTTGTATACGAAAAATTGGCTCAACGCTGTGCCAGGAAAAAGCTCACCAAGCCATTAAATTCCTTCCTCCATGCTTTAATAATTTTTTTTTTTTGTATACTTCGAATTCAACTCTTGGCGTTTGGGGCACCGAACAAAAGTTTTTCCATTTGGTCCAACCCTATTAAATTTAGTTTCATCAGTCCAGAGCACGTTCTTCCAAAATTGGTCTTCTTTATTCACATGGGCCCTTGTAAACGCTAAGCCATCCTTTAAATTTTTTGTTTTGTTAAGATTTCTTCGGCAAATGCGTCCATAAAGATTAGCTTCATGTAGTCTCCTAGATACTGGTTTCTTGAAACATTAATGTCGTTTTCTTTATTTATTTCCCTCATAATTTGCTTTGATGACTTGAAGGGATCAGCCTTACTTTTATCTTTTTTAACTCTATTAAGTCTATTAGCGAAATTACAATGCGGCAGTGGCAGTGTTAGTGGCAGTGATAGTGGTCAGCTGTTTCGTATTTTACTGCTTACTACTTACAATGTAGCAGTGGCAGTGTCAGCGGCAGCGATCAGCTCTTTGACAAATATAAATTCGTTATTTTATAAATATTTTTGAACAAATAAAACTTCGGAACTTTACGAGTTTTACTTGAAATACTTAAAATTAAAACCTACAAGAATATGGACTAGAGAAATTTATACTGAAGAGGAAAGGCAAGCTCATGGTTTTTTTGAAAAAGCCTATCAAATAATAAAGGAGAAAGACCCGCAAGACTTTAGGAAAATCACTAGGATAAATGTGCAAATATTCCACTTCCATTCAAAATAAAAACTTCCATTCGACGGCCAATTCAACCCGAATGCAGACTAGTTTTGACTTTGATGTAATGATTTCTTCTTTCATGTAGTGATTTTGTAAGTGACACATGTTTTTAACAGGTTTTTAGCGCAAGGTGATAAATGACAGTCTCTTGCCTGGATGTTTAAGATGGGGGTATCGACAGTCCGATCTATTGCGTTAGAAACTTGTAGTATCATATGGGAATATGGGTCATATGGTATACCTTGCTCAGCCTAATGAATCGGAATGGAGGAGAATATCTACGGACTTTTATAATATGACTGGGCTTCCAAACTGCGTAGGAGCTGTAGACGGAAAGCACATAAAAATAAGGTGTCCTGCTCATTCAGGATCTTTATATTATAACTACAAGTCGTTCTATAGCATCGTTCTCTTAGCTGCTTGCGACAGTAACTATTGTTTTACTGTTGTGGACATTGGGGCATATGGAAGCCAAAGCGACGGAGGGGTTTTACAAATGAGCGCGTTTGGAAGCAAGCTTTTTAGAAACGAAATAAGCTTGCCGCCCAAATCCAATGTCAGAAATACGCCCCATATGCCCCATGTTGTGGACATTGGGGCATATGGAAGCCAAAGCGACGGAGGGGTTTTACAAATGAGCGCGTTTGGAAGCAAGCTTTTTAGAAACGAAATAAGCTTGCCGCCCAAATCCAATGTCAGAAATACAAATATCGAACTTCCATATTTCTTTGTAGCGGATGCAGCTTTCCCCTTGTTAATGAATATAATGCGGCCGTATCAGGGACGTTTACTTCCAGAGGACAAGGCAGAATTTAATAAAACGCTTTCCAGGGCGAGGTCAAAAATCGAAAATACTTTCGGTATTTTGACCATGCGTTGGCGTATACTGCAGGATGGTCTGCAATGTTTCGGTCGGAGAACGCTGTTAAAATTGTGCAAGCTGTGGTTCTTCTACATAATTTTGTTAAAATGCATGACGGAGAATATTGCCCTGTAAATACTGTAGATCAATGTGATAGTAACAACGAAATTCCTGGACTTTGGAGAAAATACACAAAACCTCTACCGCAAACTAAACTTTTCTCTCGCTTTAATGCACCAAAAGAGCCTTTGCTGTACGCTACACTTTAAAGAACTATTTAGCAGGAATGAATTCAACTAAATTTTCCATACCATTGTAATTATTTCAATTTTTAATAAAAGTTACATACATAAAATTTAAACATGTTCAACCAGATATCACAAAAATCCTATGTACTTCCAAAGAACAATTTCAATTTTGAAACGCTACTATATCGTTGGTTTACAAGCAGATAGTACTAAGAGCCAGTTTTCCAGTGCGAGTTCAAACTCAAATTAAATTCAAAGGAGTTTAATTTATTAAAATTGAACGTTAAAACTCGGTTTAACAAGATATAAGAGCATTTTTAGTGTTATATCGTCTTAAATTATCATATTGCGTATCCTTTTGAAACTCGGTTTTGTTAAACTCGGTTTATTTTGACTTGAGTTTAAACTCGCACTGAAAAACTGGTTCCAAGTGTGTCGCACATTTGCAAACAGAAAACACTAAGTCAGTTATGAATTAATTAAGTCAGTTATACTTAAGCGGCTGCTTAATTTTCAAAGTGGAATTTTAATAGTTAAGGATGCAGCTACTACACGCCTTATGGAACTTCGGATTCAAAGTTGGAGTCAGATACTGCATCCCGAACTACGTTTAAAATCCTACTTTGTAAATAAAGCAGTCTCTCGGAGCTTAAATTCGCAGCTTCAACTTGCAAGCCAACGCTCTGCATAAAGAGCATAATTGGACTGGGCTTGTCATCCCTTTCTTTGAAGGTCCTTATCGCGTCAAGCATTTCTTTATGCACCTCCGTTTCAGCTCTCTTTATATTCGATCGGTGTGTGGGAGACGAACACGTTTTTTCGAGGTTAGAATATTCGCAAATTTGAGAGTTTTCCTCCTCGAATTCTATAATGTCACTATTACCAAAATATTCAGCAGTATTATCAAAATTCCCAACAGTGCTGAAAAAAAATAAATACAAATAAATATACTCAAACTAAATTCCCTACGCACACACCTCATATTGAATTGTTCGCATTCTCTTAAAAAAGACAGTTGCTCATAGTATTTATACTTTTCGTCTGCCGGAACTTTTTGGCCACTTCCTGACGTTGAGCTACACTTTTCTTCTTTTAAAATTCTGTAGTATATGTCGCCAATCGTCTTCCACCTCTTCTTCACCTTTTCCACTGAAAAAATGCAAAATTTAATGACCGTGCTTCTTTTAATTATATTATGATTTGGTATTTACCTGGCTGATTCAACTCAATTCCTATTTCTTCCCATTTATTTTCCTTTGATATTATGTTTTTATAGCAACCGTGGCTTTTATTATACAATATTTTATTATTCCTTACGAATTCTATAAGTTTCTCCTCCATCGTTTTCAAATTTATTTTGTTCTTTAATTTTTTCAAACAGCTGTTAGTTTGAATTTTTTTCGACGTTTAATTGTTTCAATGTTGCCTCCCTGTATTTCTCGTTTTTTTGTTTGGTAGCACTGTGGCAGTGGCAGTGTATTTAGAAATAGTGCTAATTGTGGCAGTATTGTTTACTGCCACTGCTCTTATGTAAGTGCCACTATTGAAACACACTGCTTCTAAAAACACAGCTGATCACTGACACTGCCACTGCCGCATTGTAATTCCGCTATATCAGTAGCATTGGTGGTCTTATGCGATCTAGGATTGCGAGGCTTATTCTCGAAATTATTTGAACCATTTGATGTAACCAGCTTGAGTGCATAATAAACCATTTTTCACGAAATTTTGAGAATATCCACGATTTCAGATGGTTTTTTGCCTTTCGACTAAGTTCGTGAATTATAGACCCTTTTTCCGGAGTGCAATGATTGCCATGACCTATTTTATTTAGAATTGGCGAAATTAATTGAATAAAACTCTAAAATTTTTACAAGCATCCGATCTTGTTAACTTTTATTCACCAACTAACATGTGTGCTATTTATATGACTCCCTCATATTTCTCATTATGGCTCATTATTCAATAGCGTGATTCATTCCAAATTTTTGATTGGAATCACTGAGCAGTGAACGAATAGTACTCGAGTACTACTTATTTTTAAGTATTCATTGCAGTTCTCTGATGCATATACAGAAAGAGATGACCTGAGCGAATAAAAGTAAGTAACGGTACATCTCTCTCGGAGTTTTAAACAACGTCACACTGGAGTCTCAAAAAATTATAACTACAGTTAATGAATGCATTATTAGGTTTAAATGAAACGATTAAAAATAAGTTGACATTTGTGCTATTTATGTGTCCATGGCTGTATAAAACAAAGTCGTGAGATGTGTTACTAACTCCATAACTCAATAACGCAGCGTCTGATTTGCTTGGGGATTTTTTTGTTGTATTCTTCTTGGCTATCCCATTCAACATACGCTTGATAAATTTTGCCACACCCCCTTTCACCGCCCACAAATCAATAAAATTTATATATTTCAGACAGTTTTGGTCGTATAAGAATGAAATTAGGTAATTTAGTTTGTCTGATATCTGCCGGCAACTGTACTAAAAATGGGTTTCCACGCCCGCATTTAAAGCCCACAAATATCAAAGAAAATGCTATATTTCAAACGATCGTTGTCATATTACACTTTGATTTTGTATGGTTATTGTCGTAAACTGTTTTAAAAATTGGAGTGGTCAAATTATAGATACACCCACTTTTGCAAAATCGCTAAATTGACTACTGGACCGATTGTCCTAAAATTTTGGCCGATAATTTTATTCGAGTACGGTATAGTTTAGAAAAAAATTACCATACGCCTTTTTCTAAAAAAGTGGACGTAGCTATAGTTTGACCACTCCCATTTGTGGAACAGTTGCGGATAGTAACTATACGAACTCAATCATCAAGTAAGGTATAAAACGACCGAAACCATCTGAAATATATAATTTTTATTAATTTGTAGGCGGTGGCAATGGTTGTGGGATTTAATTGATTTGTGGGCAATTATCAAAAAATTCTCATTTTTGATATCACACAAAGCTTACGTCAACAATATTAACACATGAACTCCTGTGCACAAGTTTAGTATCGTGAACACATTTGACGTTACAGCAGCATTATGACACGTGGTCAAATGAGTGCATTAATGTATGAGAAAATTAACACAAATACTTGCCAAAAATTTGTTGGTTTTTGGTCTGATTTTTACGAAATTTTTTGGAAAATGTCCAATCCATCGAATAAAATATTATCTTTGCAAATATTCTTAGTTTTTCATTAGTCACGACTTTTTTAGCTTTTTCTCATAATCCTCAAATGATAAAGCTAAAATTTTGCTTATTCTACTGAGGTTACCGGTTTGAAAAATGTTTTATTCCTTCTAAAGTTTGTGAAAAGTTTTTCAAATCGACGAATGAGTTCGAAAATAATTATACCAACTCCCGAATAATGCCGGGTATACAGCTAGTTTCTTATAAAATAATTTAAAAAAAATACGCTTATCATATGCAGATAGAACTGTAAAAAATTTGCGGAATACCTCGGAGAATGGTTTGCTTTAAGCACATTTTGTGTTACTTTAACTATTTTTTTTTTTTTTTTAAATAATGACTTCTGTCATGTCATCTGTCAAGTCCTTAGGAAAAAAAAAAACCAAGAAAAAGTGGTAGCAGCATAATATGGAAATATTTATGAGAATGGACATTTTTTGCCCTTATAAAAAGTCTATTAAACTAAAGGTTTAAGTCTTTTAATGAGCTGGAGCACTATTTCAACCGCAAATGCTCCATATTTATTTTTCAAGCTTTTGTTAACCATTGTTGATTTACGAAGCGAAAATCTTTTATTTTCAAACCAACTTAACAAAGACTTTGTGAAGCAAATAAAATAAATAATTTTTGAGCGCTCAAACCCAAAAACGAACCCAAAAAGAAAAAAAAAAAATAATTTTATGTAATGACAAACATTGAATAACAGAAACAACAATGTAATATTAAGATAGTAGAACAGAAGATTGTTTTGAAAGATTTTCTATTTAATCTAGCATTTAACAAAGACACAAAGTAGCTGATCCTGAAACTAAGCAAACACAAACAAAATACAAGCAAACAGTAGAAGAAAAATACAAAAGAAAACAAAGAAAACACACATTAGTTCTATTGCTACAACTGCTGCTCACTGTGTTCTATCACTCCTTTTTTGACCTCAGCTACATAAATAGGGCTAAATTCAATGCCATTTAGTGTGTGCTGACATAAGTTACATTTTATTCAACGCCTTAAACTATGCTACAAATTTGTGCTAATCCCTAACCACAACAAAGCAAGAAGTAACTGTTACAGCAAAACAGCAGCCATAAAAACAATAACAACAACAAAAACAACAACAAAAACAACAGTAATTTGCTAGCGTCAGTACTTTGCTTTCGCTTTATTGACCGAAATACAGACGCATCTTTAAACAATAATAATTCTACAGATTTTCTTACAATTTTGCCCTTTTTTTTTAAAGCATTTAGCTGGGCCAAAAGCAATAATATAAAATACATGTTTGCCAGCATCTGGGTATGTATGTGTCTGCATTGGCCGACAGTGCTCCCTGGCTTGCCGGCTGCCTGGAATCATAACTTTTTGGCGTGCAAACGTATGCTGAAAATTTTTGATGTTTAAATTATGTTGACATCCTTTTGTTCCTGAGCTATGTGAGTGGCAGCAGTGGCTAGAGAGGAGCTAAATTTTATATCAATGTGTGCATGTTTGCATGTTTGCAGATGTGTAGGTGTTTTTAGTGTCCTTTTTGCACTTTACAAACTTGTTGTTGCTTTTGTGTTTTGGCTAAATTATAACCGAAACCCTTTTTGCTGCCAAACTTAGAGTGTTTGAGTATGCATAAGTGTGTGTATGTGTTTGTATGTATTTTTTGTTCCATGTCGCTCTTGTTGCTCGGTTGTTGCTTCATAAATTATTAAATACGGTTTTGCTTGCTTAGCATACTTTTAGGCGCACCGTAATAAAGTTTATATATTATATATGCGCTTAAATATAAATGTGTGCCAGTGTGTGTGTGTGTTTGTTTGTGTTGAAGTGTTTTTTGTTCAGGGCTAACTATTTAATATGCATGCGGTTGCCCACAAAATTATGCCACAAAAATAATTTAAAAGTAATCAAGCAAGCAAAAAAGGATGCGTTTACGTTTATTTTTTCGTGGGTATGGCAGCATATGCCATGTACCTTGTGTGTGTGTGTGTGTTGGTGTTGTTGTTGGCCGAGTACAAAAAGTCGTATCATTTGCTGTGACCGCAAAATTTAAAATAAGGCTGCGGCTGTTTGGCTGCATCCTACAATGCAAGGACGCAGTTTGTTGACGTTGTCAATATGTTGGTTTAATGGCCGCAGAGGCGGCGGCAATGTTACTATACTTCAGTGTGCCCAACTTTTATGGGTTGACTGTACAAATATATGCAGTTTAAATAAATATATATGTATATACAATGCAAAAAATAAATTTGTTGGTGTGCAAATGTTTAAACATGCACTTGTTTTCGATTTATTTGCGCAATATTTGCGTCGCAATGAAAAATCCGCTCCCTCCCCCGTACTGTTGCTGTTCTCTTGTTCCATGAACTTTCTATGTTGTTGCATATTAATTGCACTGTCATTATATTTTTAGCCACAATGTGACATAATTCTATGTATTATGGTAGAATTTGTAAAAGCTTTTGCTATAATATCTATAATATTGCCTACTTAAAGGCTGAAAGCCAGCCTATATAACTTCATTATCATTATGCAATAAATACTGTGTTGTTTATTAATAGTGTTGCCAGCCTAATTTAATTAAAATTACCCAATCACGCTTGTAGTCACGCGTATCGTTATCAACATTGTTACACGTGACTGCTCTTTATTTGCCTTCAAATAAACGTGCTGTGCTACTCGGCTCAGCACTAAAGCATTCATACTACAACAAAAATTATTCGTATACGTATAACTTTTTTTATATCTCTCTTCCTTGTTTTCTCTCCCTTGTGCCAAAATGTTGTCTGTTGGACATGCTTATCGCCATTAACAAATCTGAAATAGTTACGATGATTATTAATTAAACAGTTTTATCTTTAAACATATTTCCTGTTATTATTAATATTACAGGACATATTAGGGGTATTTTTAATATTTAATGAAGTTCATTTGATTTTTTACAATTTACTGTTGTGGTTGAAATCTTCGAAATAATAAATATTTTTTTCTTTAATTTCGTTCAATAGTTTTTAAAAATGTGTTTATATACGGTTTAAAATCTTAGAGCAATTTTTAAGCCAATGGTTGGAATAATGTATTTTTTAAATAACTTTTTATTAGAAATTATACTTTTCGAAATACTAGAAATTTTTTTGTCATAGCTGTACTTAAATATAATAAAGTTGGAATAAAATTTGAACTTTAGTAACTACGGCCGTAGCGTAGTGGGTAGTGTGTGTGACTCTTACGCCAGAGAACCCAGGTTCGAATCCTCCATCCGACACAGAAATTTTTTTTCAATTGAATTAATTTTTCTGTTTGGCCATCACCTCTCTGCAGACAATGGCAAACCTCAGAGAGTAAAAACTGCCATGAAAAGCTTCTTGAGAACATAAGCCGTTCGGAGTCAGCGTAAAACATGTAGGCCCAGTTCTCGATCATTTGTGTGCAAACATTTCACATCACACACAACACAATGATCATAAGAAGCTAGGTCAAAGTCCTTTCAAGGTCTGAAATTGCCATTTCGTTTTTTTTTTTTTTTTTTAGTAACTACGGTTTAAAATTTAATACAAAATAACTAAAAAGTAATAAAATCGGTTTCAAAAACTATAACAATTGGAGTTATAGTTTAGTTTAGTATAGCTTAGTTTTCAGATTTTTATGATTCAAAAGTCTTATGATTCGGTTAACAAAGCTTTATAATACAATTTTGTGAAATATTTATACCCCAACGCGTACTGCGTAAGGGGTATATTAACTTTGTCATTCCTTTTGTAACGCCAATAAGGAGGCTTGGTAGGTATAGAAAAGTATATATATTTTTGATCAGCATCACCTCCTGAGTCGATTTCCGTGTGTCCGTCTGTCTGTCCGTCTGTCCGTCTGTCGACACGATTGCAGCCGTAATTTAAAGGAAGATCAAGTTAGAGAATGATCCAAGTCAGATGAAAACCACGCCTACCTCCCATACTTTATTTCAACAGTAAAATCTCTTCAAAATCCACAAATATTAAAAAAATGCCTTGAAATTTGACACGTATGCTTTGATATCAAATATAAATCCTCACTATGAAATATGAAAAATTCAGATGCAAACCACGCCTACCTCTCATACAAAGTGACTTTATTTTAACAGTAAAATCTCTTCAAAATTCACTAACATTAAAGAAATGCCTTGAGGTTAAGGTTAAAGTTTGCATATGAGGTTTGGTCTGCAACATAAATCCTGACAATGAAATTTGGAAAAATCGGATAAAAACCACGCCTACCTCCTATACAAAGAAGCTTTACATTAACCGTAAAATCCCTTAAAAATCTGCTCAAATTGCAAAATGTCTTGGAATTTTGCACATAGGCTTTTATATATAATATAGACTATCGCTATGATATTTGGCAAAATCGGATGAAAACCACGCCTACTTTCAATACAAAGTGACGTCATCAAAATTGAAAAACTTTCGCAAATACATAAAACTGAATGACTTCGCGTCTTTATGTACCCAAGATTCGCCCACGTCGTTTATCCAACCCATGCATATATTCTTCGGTAAAATGTGGAGTCTTTATACTAGAAAAGTGGGTGTGGCATTTTACTTTGTTTAGAAATTACTCTATGTGGCAGCTAAGGGTAAAATTAAATTAAGCGTATGACACAAATATTTTTTCAGATTATACATACCAATTTTATAGACGTCGAAAGACTTCGGATAAACTTCAGTACGGCCGCGGGGGGTATTTTAGCTTCGGTACCCTGCCGAAGCTCCATTCCTTACTAGTTTTTATTTGATTATGGTGCACAAGCAACGTTTACTACTTTCATTTCAATAAAGACATGAGTTCGAAACCTACAATAGTAGTTAGTTTAAAAATTATAGCATAAAGAAAAAAAAAAAAGAAATAAATTGTGTAAACAAAACCAGTTTTGTTTTTTGTACGCTATGGCTTAAAATCGAATACAACTTGTAATAAGGTTTTTAGTCCACATCGGGTATTGCTATTTAAGCCCATGCGGGAATAAAACTTAGTTTTAGTATTTGGCGTGGTTTAAATTTTAATACAATTTCGCTGTCGTCATATATACAGTACATGATTTACTAAAATTTAGTCTAATATTTTGATCCGTGTATCTAGCTAAACTACGTGGTGATACTCGAGAGTTTATATTAATAACTTTTAATCTCATCTCAATCGTCGACTTAGAAAAAAAGTTTCAATAACTTTAGAAGGAATGTGTTTTCATCTTTTTAATTCATTTATTAATTTAGTTTCTTCAGTCTATGAGCAACAATTCTTACAGACTAGGCAATAGTTTTAACCAAAAATATATATTACAAATTGCTATATAACATAGATCGCATTTAATTTTTAGATCTAGAAAAATCAAAATTGTGATTTGAATTAATAATATTGAACATAAAGTGCTTTAAAGATAGGAGCCTTAGCAGCGTAGTTAGTGCAACACATTTCTATATAAAAATTATCCAGATTTCTGAGAATCCTCTTAGGAGCATTAAAATGAATCATCACTAAAAGTGTAGGGCTGTCAGCCAGGCCAGAAATAATATCATGTATGAAAAGGAGAGACAAAATGTTTCTTCTACTCTCCAGAGTTTTAAGACCAATAAGCAAACAACGAGCACTATATGGGGGAAAAGAATCTTCGAAATTAAGCGAGCGTAAGGCAAATATAGCAAAAGATTTCTGGACTCGTTCTAGCCTCGTCTTATGCGACACATAAAACGGGTCCCATATGACGGAAGTATATTCAAGTTTTGAATGTATCAGGCTTGTAAATAACTCTTTGAAAATGTAGGGATCAGAAAAGTAAGTGCTATTATTGCGTATAAAAGCAAGCATAGCATACGCCTTTGGAATAATGTTATCTAAATAGGAACCAAATAAAAATTTTAGATCAAAAACAACTCTAAGATCTTTAACCTCATTAACAGATAGCAAAGGTGTATTAGCAATATGGTATGCTGACAAATGGAGATTATCTGACTTAGAAAAAGACATGGAAACACATTTCTTTAGATTTAAAAAATATGGTTATTAGAGCACCATTTATGAAGTTTATCAATTCCACTTTGAATAATAAACAGCAACAGCCCCAAAATACTCCCTTGAGGAACTCCAGAGGTATCCACAAATGGAAAGGATTTTACATTGTCAAAGGCTACAACACACTGTCTATTTGATAAATAGGCCCTCAGCCAGCTAAAAAAAACTGGAATGAAATCCCATCTTTTTTAATGGGAATGGGAAAACCAGGTTGGAAATAGTTGAGCGGCCACGCATAAAGCCATGCTGAGGAAGAGAAATACAATTCTTTACCGTAAAGAAAAGGTTTTCATTTACAATTGATTTAAACAATTTAGAAACCGTTGTAAGCTTTGAAATAGGTGTGTAGTTAGAAATATTGTTCTTATATCCAGATTTATTTATATGAGTGTCAAAGGAAACTTTTTAACTATCAATAAAAATCCCACACCTTAATGAGTTTCTAAAAATTAACATTAAAGCTTACGCAACACTAGAAGCACAGTTTTCTAAAAAAAAAGGAGGAAATTCCATCTAACTTATATGAAGGGCTCTTGAATCCCATTAATTACATCGCATTCAGCCAAAAAGTGACAAGCAAACCCAATATCTGGTACATAGTCGTTAGCGAAATCGATGTCAACATTATTAGTAGGTTCATAGTTTGAAAGAAAAAAATTCGCAAAAAGATCAGCAGTGACTGAGCATTATCAGATACAGTATTGTTTAAAAACATTAACAAAGCAATATTTGAAGAACATCTTTTAGACTAGCAAGGCGCCAAAAAGCGCTGTTCAAATTTTAAAATATATTGCCTTTACAAATACTTATCGAGAAAATTATATTCCCGTATATATAAGTAGTGCCTATATAAAAAAAAAATAACAAAATTGGTTAGTAGCTAAGCATTTTCCATAAAATTTAGAGCGAAGGTTTTTACATTTTTTTAATCCTTGGGTGTACCATTACACTTTATAAATATCAGGTTTAAATTTTGGAATGTGATTATGACACACTTCAGAAATTATAGTCTTTAATTTATGAAAACATGAAGCCGTGTCCAACAAGTTAAACTCACAGTCCCAGTTTATAGTGGAAATAGCAGATTTAATATCTTCAAAATTACACGCCTTAAAGTTAAAATTGGTATCTTCACCATTATTACTTAATGGAAGATATTTATAAAATGAAATTCGGATATCTAATGGATCGTGGGGGGCTCTAGCAACTGAAATAGGAAATCTGATTCAAATAATATATTATTAGTATTACTATTACGAGAAACTTAATTTAATTCATAATAACTCTTGCTTTAATAAGTTAAAGCCAGAGTTAATTTAAAATAATCCAAGCCCTAAAAAGTTATCAATAAGATACACTTCAACATTACTTGAGACATTATATGGTGAGAGATATGAGTCAGCGTCCCAATAGGCAATGAAGCTAGGTCTCTTTTAACGAAGACGTGCATTTACTGCTACTTTTGGCGGTAAGACACATGACTTCCTCGCTGCTTCTGTGAGCGCATGTATGAGGCCTAATTTTTTGCTACCCATGGCAGTACAACAATTATATTTTTCCTACAAGAATTGGTTCTGCTTATATTTCAGAGTTACTTTTTCGTTAAAGGTTAAATTATATATTAGTTCAAAAATACTGAATAAAATATTCTTTTTTGACAAAAATATGTAAAATAAAATTAAATCACAGAATAAATAGCTAGGTATACATAAAAAGACATAAAAAAAAATATTTTTTTAATTGCTTTGGTTAACCTCTTCTTTAAGCCATTCTAAAGGAGTGCTTATAGCAGGCCTCTTTAAAGCAGGAAAATTTGACCATTCCATATAAAAAAGTATATGGGCATGGATATGAGTAGGGTAGGCCTCCGGCATCCATTTTAAGGCCTGCTGGTAGCCCTTCGAAGGCCTGCCAATGCCTACTGGGTTGTTGCTTTAACCAAGGCACTTAATTACATAGATTAAAATCACCAAGTACAATTAGGTAATTGTTCATTACGACGAAAGTCAGCAACAAGAGTTGAAACATTATCGGAGTTTGCTTTAAAATGAAGGTACAAACTATATGGAGGGATGTAAGAAGTGCATATGACGAGGGCATCAGGCATTCCTTTAATTAACATACAAAGCTGATCCAGAATGTTTGTGCATCTTTCTTTTATACACACCATTGAAATTAAACTGGTTACTTCGGCTGAAAAAGAAAAATTGTAGCTTCAATATCTAAAGTTTATGAGGAATGTTAGGAAAATCTTGTTTTATATGTGCGTGCTTCTGATAGCTTTCAAAAGTGTATTTTCAAGTCTTTTATTTTATTTCGATAAATTGGACATTTTAACTTATTTTGGAAAAAAAAACTTTTCTAAATTCAGAACAAAAATTTATTTTTGGCAAGCATTTATGTAAATTTGCTCAAATCAAAATGCTCTCTTTTCAAACATTCAAAGTATTTCTTAGGAATAAATCAAAACTTGCCAAAGAAGGTACAATAACAGGGGAATATACAAAATTTCTAGTATTCATTTTTTGTTTATACTCGGGCGCTGTTGTTATCGATACCTATGCCGATACAGTGAAACCGATTTCGATAAATGCCAATGCGCCTGTTATTGAGAATTTGTATTAAATATATACGATATTAACCGAGAATAAGTAAGGTTTTCATATTTGCGAGGTTGTTCAATAAGTTTCTAGAATAGAAATAAAAAACATAATTTTTTTGGCTTGAAATGCTTTTTATAACTCAATTTGTTCTCCCAGAAGCTCAATAAGCTTGTTCCAACGGTCCTCTAATTTATAGATTCCATTGCTGTAGTGGCTTTTTGGAAGGTCCCCAAGCCCTTTGTCGATCCTATCAACCCTTCGTTTGATGAAAATTGTTTTAATCGCATGCATTTTTTGAGATGTGAGAACAGCCAGAAATCAAAGTGAGCTAGATCTGGCGAATAGGGTGGATGTTCCAACAATTCGTACTTTAATTCACTGATTTTAGCAATGGTTTCTTGATTTTTGTGAGCAGGTGCGTTGTCCTGATGAAAGATGGTTTCTGTCTTCTGCAAACCGGGTATTTTTTAACGAATTTTTGCGTTGAGCGGATTCAAAAGGTTGCAATAATATAAAGAATTAATTATTTTCCCGTTTGTAGATAGTCCACCAACAAAATTCTTTTTGCATCCCAAAAAACTGGTGCCACAACCTTCTTTGCAGATTTTTGAACACGAACCCGCTTAGAAGCCGATGTATCAGGTTCACACCACTCTTTAGTTTCTTGTTTTGATTCAGAATCATGGTGGTAGACCCAAATCTCATTCAAAGTGATAAATCTATGCATAAATTTCTTTTTATCATTTTTAAAACACTTCAAATATTGTTGAGAAAGTCTCATTCGAATGTGTTTCTTTTTTGGAATCATTAAGGAATGTGGCACCCATTGTGCACACATCTTTTTGAAATCCAAAACTTCAATTAAAATATGGCTCACACTGCCTAATGAGATATCTACGACTTCTTAAAGTCTTTCTCAGTCAATCGACGATCTTCCAAAATCATATCCTGTTTTCTACAGGATCAAAATGCCTTACATGCAAGACGCTTACAAAAAAAAAAAAAAAAAAAAAAGGCAAAACGCTTACAATTTAAAAAAAAAAATGGGATTTTTAGTATTTTTTGTACTTTTTATTGCATATTTTATTGTGAATTTAGTAATATCTCTCCGGCAGCTTTTCGTTATGCTTAAATTTTAAGTGACTCTAATTTTTTAAATTACTTAAATTTTTTAAGTAAAAATTTCT
Source organism: Coremacera marginata (assembly GCA_914767935.1). NCBI lineage: Eukaryota > Metazoa > Arthropoda > Insecta > Diptera > Sciomyzidae > Coremacera > Coremacera marginata. The sequence goes on from OU612046.1 coordinate 60,993,695, forward strand.
TTAGCCACGTTGAGCACTTTTTAGTAGAGAGCCAAACTAAAGATTCGCGATATCATCACCCTGTTAGCGATATCATCACGCTGTTAGCGTAATAGAAATTATTGCTGTACAGCATTCCTTTTTAGGAACTTCTTAGCATAGACCAAGCCGAAGATCGAAGCGATTACCGAACCGATTAGCAGGTAGATTACTTAAGCGATTACTAATTGATTACCGAACCAGTGCCGATTACTGAGGCTATTACCAATCGATTACCGAGCCAATCACCGATTACCCAAGTGATTACCAACTAATTACCGATTACTGAAGCGATAACCAACCGATTACCAAACTAATTACCGATTAAATAACAAATTACCGATTACCGAAGCGATTCTCCACCGATTACCGAACCAGTTACCAAAGCGATTACTATTTACCGTAGCGATTACGAACCGATTACCAATTACCGAAGCGATTAACAACCGATTATCGAGCCAATTACCGGTTACCCAACCAAAGTAATATATAAAAACATTAAAAAATAGCAGTTTACACATTTAATAACACATAAATTGTTAAATAGAGTTAAAAAAGTTGAACGCGCCTGATTTGCCGACTGCAGCTACTTTGGATATTCATAACAGCTATGTTAGTTCAAAGCTTTAAGTATTCACTTCGGTCAGCAGTCCCCCCACTGCCTACTTTTTTTTTTGTTATTTTTTTTTTATTCTTTATTTTATTTTTTTTTATTGCTTGATAAAGGAGTTCCCATTCCCATTTTTTATTAAATATTAAAGTGTTTTGCATGCAAAAATTGTGTATGCAGTTTTCGAAAAATGCGTCTAAAATAATAAACATTATGTCTCCAATGTAAAGTGTTGAGAATTCATTAAGAATTAATGCTTCGATATTTTCAAATGTTTTCAAAACGCCAAAAAAAAAAAAAAAATAGTACTGCTGACCTTGAAAAATATTAATGAAATTTGTAGTGGCCAAAAATATTGAAATTTTACATTAACCCTTTCGTTAACCTTGTCCAGTGTAATGAGTGTAGCGCAAATCAAACAATTATTTTTGATAAAGATTGCATTGTAAACAGTGCACTGATCTATGCTTTCTTCTATTTTTGCCTTTCATTACGAGATTTATGTTCATAACAATAGCACGTGCTGATTCTATGAGAGCATGTTGAGCCGAAAAGAAAACAAAGTTAGTGAAAGTTTGTTTTTCTTATACAGGGTGTCCCGCAATTGAGTGCAACTAACTACAGAGCTGATAGTTTATGGTGAGCTGAGCAGAAAATCGTATGGGGCGGGGGGTTGGTCTATTTTCACATTCTTAGGAGTTCCAGGGTTAATTAATATTTCACGACTTTGATTCACGTTATTGTTTCAAGCAGAAGAACTAACTGGCATAAAACTTATTTTGGTAGCTTATTTTAAAGGGTTAATAAAATAAGCTTTCCAACGGTGGTTAAGAAAAATGTAAGGTATAGATTTTATAAGATATTACTTAACTTTGAACGAAAATTATTGCAACGGAGAAAGATGATAAGTCAACGTTTTTTTGAATTGCACGGCATTTTGAATGGATCTAAAAACGGGAGGTAACGAGTTCCAAAGACGAATTGCAAATATGTAGAATTGCCTTTCGGAAGTTAAACAAAAATTACGTAATTGTATTAGTGCATTTGCCCGATTGGAACGTGAAACAGTAATACGGTTGTGCAAGTAAGATGGTTCTCCAGTGTAGAGCACTTTATGTAGCAGAAATAAAGTTCGAAATTGAAGTATGTTTTCAAAAGTCATGTTGCAGATTTTTATTGTATATTGCGAAACATGGAAATCTTATTTTAAGTGGAGTAAAAGTCTGTGAAACCTTCAGTACCCTTCCTTCCAATGTGAGTGTTCCAAGTCAAAGTCCTGTTGAAGATTACTCCAAGGTTTTTAGCTTAGTCAACAAAATCAATTGCAGAGTTGTTCAAGATCACCTTTGGATGCTCTAAAACGTTTATTATATTTTTTGAGATTACTTTACATTTTGACTTTTTCGGATTTAGAAATAAGCCATTTACGCTTGCCCATGTTGCTATGAACGCTAGGTTGTTGTTGATGGCGGATACACAGTAAGAAATATTCTCACGCTTACAGCTAACGTACAACTGAACATCGTCAGCGTACATATGAATATTACCGTGTTGAAGAACATTTGGTAAATCATTCACATAAATTGAAAATAGAAGAGGCCCAAGGACTGAGCCCTGGGGAACTCCCCCGTTAACCATCAGAAACTCCGACGTCATGTTATTGACAAATACGGCTTGATATTTATCTTTGAACAAGATACGACCGCAATAGGTTAGCTGCTGTAGGAGAAAAATTAAACATACGTATTAACCAATTTGGCGAGAAGAATATCATGATGGACTGTATCGAACGCCTTTGAATGATCAAGCAAAATTAGAAAGCTCACTTTGTAAACGTCCAAGCCTGATCTTATCTCTTCGACTACATCTATTAGTGCAGTAACGCAACTTCTCTTTGCCCTAAACACTGAATGTCTGTCGGATAACAAATTATTGTCGCATATAAATTTATTAGATTGCCAATGTAGAATTACTTCAAACGCCTTAGCCAAGTACGAAAAAATGGCTACAGGTCGGTATTCACTGCATGTTTTAGGTACTGGAATAATTTTAGATTTTTCCAGCTTTTTAGAAAAATAGATGTAGTTAGAATAGTATTGAAAATGTGAGTTATGTATGGCAATACAACAGGTAATACAATTTTTAGAAAAATCGTTTGTGCCATACAAATATATTTTGTACATAGTAATTGTTGTTATATTTACTATTTCTTTTTAACCGACTTCAAAAAGGAGGAGGTTCTCAAGTTCGTCGGTTTCTCTGTTTTTTTCTTTTTTTTTTTTTCAATGTATGTACATCGATAACTCCTAAGCCATATGCCTGATTGCCATCATTTTTGGGGATCAGATATATAGCATAAGCATGAAGGCAATACTAGATCTCGCAATACTAGATACTACTGTATCTCGAATAATATTGACACTAGGGTAGTGCAATTTAGTGCAAGGGTAGGCACAATTATTACAAATTACCGGCAAGAAAATGGGAGTTATGTGACTAATGGGCGTGGCAATATTAGAATAACAGTGTATCTTGAATAATCTTGAGACTAGAGTATTGCAAATTAGTATAGGGGTAGGCATTGTTATTAAAAATTATGGAAAAGAAAGTGGGCGTTATTTGACAAATGGGCGTGGCAATATTATAAAACATTGTATCTCGAATAATATTGAAACTAGTGTACTGCAATTTAGTGTAAGAGTGGGCAGAGTTAATTCAAATTACAATCAAGAAAATGGGCGTGGCATTATTACAAAAAGAGTATTTCTCGAATAATATTGATACCATAATACTGCAATTTGGTATAGAGGTAGGCAGAATTATTAAAAATTATGGTAAATAAAGTAGGTGTTATTCGATAAATGGGCGTGGCAATACAAGATAAACACTATCATAGTTAATATTGATGCTGGGGTACTGAAATGAAGTACAGGGGTAGGCACAATCATTGGAAATAACGCCCAAGAAAGTGGGCGCTTATTTAACAAAGGGGCGTGGCAATATATGAAAAATACTATATCTCGAATAATATCGACACTAGGGTAATAAAACTCGTTACAAGAATGGGTAAAATAATTTCAAAACACGTGACATCTAATTTAAATTTAAGAGACAGACATTTGAAATAACCAACAAACTTTCAGAATTTAATAGAACAACTTTTTTCAGAACAATTCTATTTATGTTGTTTATACACTTTTTTCGAAAATTCATCATATTCTCTAAAAAGGAAGAAATAAAAAATTATTTAAAAAAAAAAACAACCGACTACAAAATCACTACAAATTAAAAAATAATTTTATATACACTTTTCCTTTTAATTTTTTGGTAATATTTGATAATTTATTTAATCATATTATTATATATGAAATCTTCTTATATAAATTTTTTTCTTATTTGTTTTATTATCATATATATATATTAATTTCTTGATGAATACAAATGCTTTGAAGTTGGCGCTTCTGATTAAAAGTCTGATTATGTTAGCGCCGACCTTAAAAGCTTTTGTATTCATAAAGAAGTTAATATATTTATGATAATAAAACAAATTAGAAAAAAAATTCAAATAATAAGATTTCGTATATAACAATATGTTTAAATAAATTATCAAATATGACCAAGAATTTAAAAGGAAAAGTATTTTTAAAATTATTTCTTTTTCTGTAGTGATTTTGTAGTCGGTTGTTTTTTTTTTTTAAAGTTTTTTAAATTAGAAGTAGAATATGAAGCGGATTATGTAGCCCTTTCGTACCATGCCTCTGTTCGATTCACCGTTACTTTCGGATAAAACAATATTAAAGTAAATAAAATGTAGAAAAAACGCTCTCCTGTAAAATTTGGTTTTTGGCACATACGATAATTTCGCGCAAAGGGGTTCGATATGTCTCCGGACACGAACGTAAGAAAAATTTCTTTAAAGACAACATTGGCTTCATACTTACTTACTTACTTTGGTGGCATTACAACCGTACGTCGGTTTTGGTTACATATATCTTTAGTAAATTAATACTCAAGCCTTCATAATTTTAAATTTGTTTAGTTTTTGCATTTTATGTTTGAAGTTTGCGTTAAATGTCTATAAGAAACGTGTTTATTTATTTTTTAATATTATCACTAAATATAGACAGCAGCTTAAAAACATGAGATGCACATATAAAATTAGTAGATTATTATATATTTATTTTTGCAATTTTCTAAACATAACGTTTAATCACAAATTCTTTGCATAACTATTCGCAATGTGAGCTACTCTGCATTAAATTTGTGTGTCTGTCAGCCAAAGTCAAAAGCGTGCTAATGCAATATGTAGATAAACACACACACATACCCACACATAGACGAACATAAAATGCCTGACTGTCTAGTGAGCATTTAATGTACGCCTCGAAGTATGCAAAAGAATTTCTGCATGTGCTCGTTTCCGGGCACTTTTATTTTTATCGCTTTCTACTTAAAGTGAAACGCGTGCATTGAACTGAGTTTTTTTAGGTGAACTTTTTCAGTTTCTTCAACACAACCGAAACTCAACACACATGGAGACTGAGATCGCACTTGATAAAATTTCTTTCAAGGCTTTTATTGCATTTGCATTTATTAACATCTTGCATATATTTTCGACTTTTACCACTTTTTCTTCGTCTGCTCTAGCATACAGCGGAAGTTAAAGTTTCTACTTTGCGCAAGCAATATGTTAGCGCCTGTTATATGTTGGTTGTATGCTGCATTATTTTATGCAAAATAGTTTTAGTCTATTTTTCAGCGCCTGTTTAAGCAATAACAAATACAAATATATACAAATGTCGTAAATTTTCTTTTAATCGCTTGCTGGCAAAATATTTTGTTTTTCCACAATTTCTTAACTAGTTTCGTGTTCTACTTTTTCTTCTTCTTATTCTTCCATCTTAATTTTTCTTCGCCTAAAGTTCTGCTTTCAGCAGACTGCTTTTGCTTGTATTTTAATTTCTAAGCAGCATGGCGCAAAGTTTTAGCGGTTAGTGGTGTAGAAAAGTACCCGGGCGTTCACACTATTAAAGTTTCGACGAACATATGAGTTAGTGCGTGTGTGTGTGTGTGAGCCTTTATGTGGCTGTGATGTGGCATTGCTGTTTATTGAGCAGGAAGTTTATTTGAGTTCAAAGAACATTTTATTCTTAATACGGAATTTCATTTAAATGGAAGAAGTAAGTGTGTAGAAAAAAATCACTACGAAATCAATAATTAGTAATGCTTCTTCCATGAAATGGTTTCAATTATAATTAGAAGGTACTAAAATAAAGCGTGACAATGAGCACGCGTTCGTCCATGGAGTAAGTGAATTAGACAGCGTGTTGATAATAGTCAAAAACTTACACACAAATGTAGCAGAACTTGAACACTGCGTTTCTTCATATCTTTGAATAAATTGTGTAAAGATTCCTCAAAACAGTTTTGGCTGACATCAATATTATGAGATTTTATCCTACGCTCTTGATTTTGGAAACATAAAATATATTTTTTTTTTAAATGTACTTTACCGCCTAAGTTAAAGTTTCACCCTTCAACATTTTACAGGCTGTTTGAATTTATTAAAAGAGCGCAGATTTTAATTAATTAAAATCGTTCCAGTTGAAATAATGTGGAACAAAGTATGCATCTCACCATCATTGATATGTTGGTATATCATCATGTCTGCAATCTTTCGAACAATCATGTTCGAAATTAAACGAACAACTGTATCGTACAGCATCGAGAAGTCATATCCAATCATCCTTCAAATCCACACATTCACACAATCCACTTATCCGCCGGCAACATTTCCACAAAAGTATTTTTCACTATTTTTTTTTTTTCTCTTGGCATAACGCATCATTTTAACTTGACTTGATATTACATTTAGCATAAATGAACTATGAAGAAGGGGTGAAAGTGGGAGATGCTTTCTGGAAAATATTTTATGCTACATTAATTAAATGTATTTCCGCAGGAGATGCAATGAAGCAGCAGCAAATGAAACACAAATAATTAAATGAAATTTGCATCGATCGAAACTGATATGAAAACCCATGAAAAGGAGAAACAATAACCAGAAAAAGACTAACAAGACTTGAGCGTTTTATCGTCCATCTTTCGGCATAAACCAGTTCAACCAGATGATCGAAAAGGAAACAACAATTTTAAATATAATTATCATAATAGAAGACATATTGCAAAACATAATAAGCCATAGCCATCTTTGGGAGAGGGGGCGGGCGGGGCTTATCAAAAATCCAAGATGTCAAAATTATATAAAATATATAAAGCATGTACACGAAAAAAATTAATCACACATTTCTTGTTATAACTCAATAAGTTTTAATTCGTTTTTAATAGTTGAGCACTGAAAATAACGCTATTTTATTGTTTTTTAAAGTACTAAAACCAAATTGGAATATTTAACTTACGTAGGCAAGCTTACGGAGCTTAAAGCTAACTCTCTTCATCAAAGTTTGCACAACACATCTATTAATTCCACCGGAAGCTTTTGCCCAGTGACACCTAAATCTACTCACGTCTTTTGCTTGCATCTTACACCTAAAGAGTTTTTACTTCATTTGAGCACAATATTTTGCAATTGCTCGAAGTTTCGGGAAGTTCGGTGGGTTCATATCCTTCGGGACCACAGAAACCTTGTTTCCCTGATGCCACTACATCGCCAATTTACCATAATAGAATAAAGCCAAATCAGGCCAGAAGAGTGGTTTTTTTGGAAAATTTGTCAAGTTTCTGACACTTAAATTTTTCTGCAACGTTTCCTCTTTTATTTGCGAAATTCAACTGTTGGCTTCTTATTTGTCTCTGATCCGCTTTAACATATGTTTCGTCGTCCATCACAACACATGAACATTTTTTAATGCACTTGTCGTAAAGCTTTCGTGTCCGGGATTTGTTCAATTAATTTTGCTTCTCGGTGCGATTACGTGCTACGATTACCTTAAATGACCTTAGTCTTTTAATTTCACGGACTTTTTGGTTATATATTGCTGACATTCCTAGGCTTTTGGCCACTTCTCGAACAGAGAGGTTAGGATTTTTTGGAAAGCGAGTTCCACAGCTCTAGCCTTTTCTTCGCATGCCAATCCTCTTTTTCGCCCACTTCCAGTTCGCCGTTGTAACGATCCTGTTTCGTTGAATTTTATGGAAACACAAGTATGTGTGGCCATAGACTTTGGGATTTTTAATAATTTTGCCAAGATCTTGGGCGACAAACTTAGATTTTGCAACTTTTTGTGCACAATGAATTTTTTAATGTCTCCTTTTTTAGAACTCATTTTTACAATGGAAGGACAACAAACAAAAATGCGCATACTGTAAGAAAGAGTAAACAATTAACTACATTTCAGCTCTTATAGAACCTGTTGATTGCAAGTTTTGTAGTCTTGCGGCGCGTTTGAGTGCGATTAATTTTGTTCGTGTACATGCTTTATTGGTATTGATATAACATATGAGACATCTATAAAAGACATTTCTACGTCATTTCTAGTACTTTCAAACTCTCCACTTTACTCTCTTTACTAAACCTATTTTTGTTTTTTTTGGAGAACCAGTCTCCAGATATTTTTCTCAACGCAAAATTTAAAGTTTTCGGGGCATTACACTGTTCTACCTTATGTACAAATATTTTTAGATCAGAATATCAGGAATAGATCTTGAATAGTTATACTTTAATAATGTAAAAAAATTTTGTTCTGAAATAAAATACAGCAAAAAAAAATTTTTTTTAAAAAGTATCTTTTTTTTTTTAAACTGCCGGATACCCTTAAAGTTACACCGAGATAAGCCCGAATTTTTTTGTGAAGTGAAACTACTAAGGCCGCGAACATAGTGAAGTATATGAGCGTTGCATTGCGCGAAGCGTTTGCAAAAGTCGTGTAAAGAAACAAGATGCAATCAATGTTCGCTCTATTGCATTCATGCAAAAATCAAAACGCTTAGTGCACATCAACTCAACGATCATATGCTTCACTATGCACGCGGCTTTAGTCTGCGATGCGACGATTCGATATTGAAAGTGATATTTAAAAAACGAGTCACCCGTCACACTCATACGAAAGAGTATGCAATGGCTTTTAGGTTGATCAATTACAACAGTGATGGCCTTAAAAATATTTATATTAAGAGAGGGAGAAAACAGCAACAACAACAATAACCAAGCACAAGTCAGTGAAAATGTAAATAATATTGAATATACAGAATATTTTTTATGCAATTTTATATTGAATTTCTTTGAGATGCTCTCTCCCTCTCTTGTGTAATAGACAGTGAGAAAGTCAATAATACAAAAATCTCTCTTATTCTAGAAGAGAAATACTGTGTACCGAAAAAAAGTTTCACTTCTTTACATCGCTTTTTTCAAGTTTAGCCCCAAAAATGGGTTTAATATGTACGGAGAAGTTGCCCATTCGTTCATATTTATGAATACCGTATTTATACCCAAACGCGTACTGCGTCATAGGTATATTAACTTTGTCATTCCACTTGTAACGCATATAAGGAGGCGTGGCAGATATAGAAAAGTATATATTTTTGATCAGCATCACCACCTCAGTAGATTTCCGCGTGTCCGTCAGTTCGTCTGTCCGTCTGTGGACATGATTACAGCCGTTATTTTAGAGCTATCGCGATGAAATTCAAAATATAAGTTTTATAAATATAAAATGAAGATCAAGTTCGAAAATGAGCCAAATCGGCTGAAAACCACGCCTACCTCCCATACAGAGTGACTTTATTTTTACAGTGAAATCTCTTAGAAATCGATAAAAATTAAAAGAAATGCCTTCAAATTTTGCATACCAGCTTTGATCTTCAATATAAATCCTGACTATGATATTTTGAAAAATCGGATGAAAATCACGCCTACCTCCATTACAAAGTTGCTTTATATAAACCGCAAAATCTTTAAAAATCTGTTTAGATCAAAGAAAGAACTTGCAAAAATATTCCACAAAGGGTTTGATACTAAATGTAGGTCGTCACTATGATATTTGTTAAAATCGGATGAAAACCACGCCTACCCACCACACTAATTGACTTTTTTTTTCCACGTAAAATCTTTTTAAAATCCACAAAAATTAATGAAATGTCTTAAAATGTTGCACATTACCTGTGATATATAATACGAACAATATCTATGATATTTAGCAAAATCGGATGAAAACCACACCTACCTTCCATACAAAGTGACGTCATCAAAATTGGAAAACTTTCGTAAATATATAAAACTGAATGTCAGCGTATCTGTCGTGGCTAAAGACTTTGATTATACCTCGAAACGGACTTGGAGGAGGGAGGGGGGAAGGGGGAAGGGGGGAGGGGGAGGGGTTAGTTTAGCTTCGGTATCCTATCGAAGTTCCATTCCTTTCTAGTTGTAAATGTTTTTATACCAAAGTGTTTTTATGCCAAGTTCACAAAATAGTTTTTCTCGACTAAATTGTACTAAATAAACCACTGTTCCACGCATGATATTATTTTATAAATATTTTTATTCTTTGCTGCCGGTCTTGTGCACTTTGCGTTGTCATATAAAATACATAAAATCGCCTATAAATAGATTTTTGAAATTCAGTCTTATGACAAAATGTAGCTGCGGCAGTGAGCAAAGTGAGCAGCATCAAAAATACTCTCAGTAGAGTGGAGTGAAGTTAAGTTCACTTAACTTCTGTCACTGCTACATTTCCTTGGTTTCCAACTTTTATTTCTTTTATGAAACTATTCTTATTCTTTTTCGATGATGCCAATGGTTGTAATTCCGTGCAGCAGTGCAACATGTTCGCATACATATGTTGTGCAGGAAATCTGAAAACTGATCACAAAAATAGCTGTTGGTGTTGACGACATCGATGGCATCAATGATGATGACACAGAGTGTTGAATGGTAAGCATTTGTTTGTGTTTCAGTGTGTAGTGTGTGCAAAAATTTAGTTTCTACATAACATAGGCGAAAAATAAGGAAGACTGTTTTTCCATTGCTGCAAACGGAATGTGTTGCCACCGGAAGAACCATTTGAATGTTTGCAATAACTTAGAAAACATGTGTTGCACGTTTTATAATTTAAGTTAAAAATATTTGGCGAAAATTGTTACCATACAGAACTACTTCAAAGTTTATGAGTTGGAGCAGATAATTTATTTTGTTGAAGAAAGTTTCACTTAAAAAAAAATGTACGAACTAAGATTAAAGCTATTTGTTTTATGCATGCAGAACGATTATACCAGGAATATTTCAAACAATTCTATGCTAAACTTCGAACTCTCATATTGTCCGCTATTGACACCATTCTCTGATTATAAATACATCGTTAATTCTTAATGGAATCTATTAAAACTTTAAGTGTCAGCAATGAATACGAATCAGCAATGTTGTCAACATTATTTATTGATGCTCATAAATAAATAATATCCATCAGATACACGTAGAGGAAAAAAAGCACAAACACAAATAAAAAAAAAAAAATATAATAAAAACACTCACCACACAAACACAGTGATACTGACTAAAAACATTTCATGTAGTTGTGCAAAAGTTGCGAATGTAGAAATAACAAAGGTGCGAAAACATACAGTTGACAGACGTTTTCTGTAAAAGAACAAAAAAAAAAAAAAAAAAAAAAATTAAACAAAACAATAGAGAAAGTTATTTTTTATTCATTGGCTAAGGGAGGACAAGGACGCTGCTGCGTTCGGCTTACTAAACGAGCCCTGCGTGCAAAGGATCATAATTAAGAAAATATTAAATTATAAAAAAGAAGGAAATTCTTTTGCTTATCCCTTAGGGGAGCACAGCCACTTGCAAACAGTTGGCTATAGTGAAGCATGGCCTGGTAATGAAGCTGCAGGATGTTGTCTCATGTCGGCTCCTGTCATTATTTACTCTACTAGTGGTTGTGGAAAGAGCAGAAAATAGAGTTGCCATTCTTGAACAGAGGCTGTCTTAAAAATGTATGGTCAATTTGGAGACAGTAAGCATAAGAATCAGTTTAAAAAAGAAGAACGGTAAATTTAACACAGTTATTCTTGAAATTTATACACATAAATATTTAATAAGGAGCAAATTGAGCTTTTTGTTAACTTTAATTAAGGCTTTTCTTGTTTTTTACAAGAATTTTAAATATTATTTCTCCATTGGCGATTAACACTATTACCGTTATGTCTTTTTTCAACGTTAGGAAGGACATTGTTGATGAATAAATTATGAATTGTTCGCGTGAGCAAATTAGAGCGTCACAATACTTGAATATTTCTACGAGTAAAAAATGGAAAATTATTCAAAAATTGCAGCCAAGGAGATATTCTAAGGAATTAATAGAACTTGAAATAGTTAATTAATTGCTTGGAGTTTATTGAGCTAATCATAAATTGTACTTCCACTCGGCTTTCGTGATATTATTCTTCTGTAGTTGTATTTATTCTAAAACGATATTAGGTTCGTATTTTTGAAAAAGTTGGAAGAAAGCGTCACAAAAACTATGCAAAAACAAATTTTCTTTGACTATGACCAATTTGGACAAATTTACTTTAAAAAAAAATTATAGTTGTATTTTCTTTTTTTTTTTTTTAATATAATTTACTGTTCTCGCAGCGAGCCACAGCACTTTTTTCATGGACGGCACGTTATAAAAATTAAGTTAATTACATTTAGATGCATATTCATGCAGAGTACATTCTACACTGGCCAGTTATTACCATCTTCCAAGATAGGGGGCATGTATGCAAAAGTTGAGGGCAGCATCCCAAGAACTGTATATATTTTAAACACAAATTTCCATAGATGCTCTTTACTAATATGGACAAATTAGGTCTTGTTAGAAGGTCATCTCCACACTAATTTTATAAAATATAATATGCCACTTCTCCCAGCTTCTTGGGAAAATGAGCAGTTCGGAGTTGGCATAAAACTTGTAGGTTCAGTTCTCGATCATTTGTGTTCAAACATTTCACAACACACACAAATGCTCAGTCAAATTCCTTTCAAGTGCTGAAATGGCCAAAATAAAAATGACCAATGAAACAATAAAATTTTTTGATCAGTTCACTCATTCAACTTATGAATTAAGAATTTATATTTATGTGGCATTTTACATGTTGTTTGTAGCTGTTGGTTGTAGTGGGCCCATGTACACCGCGACTCATAGGATGTATTGTGCATGCTCTTGAATAACTTTCCAGACTTAGGCTTTTTATGAATTTGAATGAAACACTGTTTCTGGCTAGGTTTTCCACATTTTTGAAGGAGGCACTGATGCCACCACTCCCCGAAGTGTAGAAGTCTTAATGGTCAACCATAATAGGCTTGAGCTGTATGCATTAAATGTCAAAATTTATACGATTACACAGGTATGATGCGTGCAAACCATAATAACTCGAGTTTGCTTTTTTGTCAAGTTTTGTTAGCTTGAGGTGACTGCAGTCAAAGCTATTCGAATCGAAAGCTCCGTACGTATCTGTCAAACAAATACGTATTGTTTTATACGTATCTGTCAAACAATATTCGAGAATAAATTTCTTTTGTGAATTGTTGAGGGCTTTTTAAATAATGAAATTATTTTATGTTGACAAAAAAAAAATCTTAATAATATATGAAAATATGATTACTAACAGTTGATATACAGCGAGCCAACTAAACTCAATTATGGGCAAATTAAGTATTTGAAAATATATAAATATGTGCCCCATAGATTTTCTACGGAGACATTCCCGGACACATAACTCAATGGCGTGAATCTCCGATCGGTATATGGTTGGAGTATAGCCCATTGGAAGAGCTTTTTGGAATTAGGGCCCGTGAACCCGTGCTCCTGTTTCTCCGTTTTCAAATTAAATCCCGTCAGTAAACCATAATTGTGAGTTTGGAACCATAATTTTGAGTTAAGCCAGCACTCCTCCATAATTGCCTGTTCGGTATAACAACCCTATAGCGCTTCGAGAAATTTAATTTTGGCAGAATCTTGTCTGAGATTTTTATGAAAGGGTCATCTTCGAAGCCTTCAAGTGTCTTTATGTGACCCTTAAAGTTCCCTAATTTGTGTTCACCTATTCCATCCATTCTAAGTGCACTTAGATGTGCCTGTTTTGTGATAGCAATTGCTAACGTAGGCAGTTTAATAAGTAAACCAAGAGCTTTAGTTGCAATCGTTCTTATTGCCCCTGTGGTTCCAATGCATGCTATCCTTTGCAGCTTTTTTAACCATGTTAGCCGCTGTACGTTGTTGGACCTTGGGCCACCATGCAAAAGACGCATACGTGCCCGTTGGTCTAACAATGGTAGTAAATGTGCAATAAAACATTTTTAGTTTACGGCCGCACACTTTTTCCTATAGGCAATGACAGGCATATAGAGCGCGAGTTTCCCTGCCTATAATTACATTTAAGTGAGTGTTTCAAAGAAGCTGCTTGTCAAAAGTCACCCCTAAGTACTTGACCTCGTTTGCAAAGTCCTTACCATCTAGGAAAGTCCTTTTTAGATTTAAATACCTTTTCTAGAAACCATGTACCAGAATTGCCTTGTCAGGATTTGTGCTAAGCCCTTTTCTCTGACACCACATCGAAGTTATATGTAGGGCACTCTGAATTTTATCCGATATTGTCGGTTCATTAGAACCCTGACTTAAAATAACTCAATCTTCCGTATAACCTCTGGTTATGGTTACAGGTTCACAGAAGACGTGAAAGTATCCCTCTTGATGGCATCCTCTGGTGGTAGTGATGTCGTTGCAAGCTCCACCAAGTTGAAATAATATGATTCTGCTTTTGAGCATGATTGGAATCGATTGTATGATTAAAGGAGGAATATTTTTAATCCACACCGTCTCTTTTATCGCGTTGTATGACGTGTTATCAAATGCGCCTTGAATATCAAAAGAACAAAAATATTGAATCCTAAAGATTTTGTTTCTTTTTGGCTATCTTACAATTTCCTAGCTTGTGCACAAGGTTTTGGTTCAGTGCAAATTCTAATTTAGATCTTATCAAAGCGTTAATAGTCAAAATTTTATTTGCTTTCAAAACGGTGACGTCACTCAAAGTAAATTCAAAATAACTTTTTAATTTTTAATATATATACCGCATCGTTTACTGCGTAAGGGGTATATTTACTTAGTCGTTCCGTTTGTAACGCGGTTATAGAAAAGTAAATATATTTTTGGTCAGCAACACTAAATGAGTCGGTTTCCGTATAATCGTCTGTCTATTTGTCCGTCTGTCCATCTGTGATCATGATTACAGCCGTAATTTTGCATCTACTGCGATGATATTCAAAATATAAGCTTCTTTCTACAAAATAAAGATTGAGTTCGAAAATGAGCCAAATCGGAATAAAGCCACGCCTACCTTCCATATAAAGTGGCTTTATATTATCCGTAAAATCTCTTGAAAATCTGCTGAAATTAAAGACATATCTTGGAATTTTGCACATAGGCTTTGCTATATAATATAGTCCATCACTATGATTTTGGCAAAATCGAATGAAAACCACGCCCATACAAATAAACTTTATTAAAAAAGTAAAATCTCTCAAAAATCTGCAAAAACTAAAGATATGTCTTAAAATTTTGCACATAAGCTTTGATATTTAACATAAACCATCTCTATGATATTTGGCAAATCCGATGAAAACAACGCCTACTTTCCATACAAAGTGGCTTTGTTTTAAACGTAAAATCTTTTAAAAATCCACAAAATTTAAAAAAGATCTTTAAATTTTGCGCATAAGCTTAGCTATATAATATGAACCATCTCTATCCTACCTCCCATACAAAGTCACGTCAATCAAATATAAAAACTTTCGTAAATATATAAAACTGAATGACTCGTGGAGTCTTTAAATTAGAAAAGTGGTTTTGGCATTTTACTTTTAGTCGAACTTCTATCACTCCGTGTGACTGACTTCAACCAAATTTTTGCACACATAATCCTTGGCAATTTGAGCAATCCTATGTTTATTTAAATTGACACACATCATCTCTTTGTCGATTATAAAGCTGCGTTCGATAGCCCGATAAGGGATTGCCTGAGGCCTGGTCCATCCATCGGATGCATGGTCTCCATCGTCGTCGTTGACCAGCGATCATCGCCTAGAGCACTTTTTTCGCTGGAGCTTCGTCGTCCATACGATGGACGACCCAGCGTAGTCGCTGCACAGTTATACGCCGAACTACGTCAATGTCTTCGTAGAGCTCATACAGCTCGTGGTTCATTCGGATGTGATAGTCATCGCCGACTCGAACAGGACCGAAGATTTTGCGAAGAACTTTTCTCTCGAACATCCCCAGAGCGGCTGCGTCAGCTTGCGAAACTACCCACGCCTCAGCGTCATAAAGCAGTACAACGAGCGTCTTGTAGAGGGTTAGTTTTGCCTATTGCGAGAGGGCTCTGGCATTTAGTTGCTTACTGAGCCCGTAGTAGCACCTATTAGCAATTATTGATCTTCGCTTTATCTCCAGGCTGATTTCGTTGTTGGTATTAACGGCGGTGCCAAGGTATACGAACACCTTGACTACTTCAAAATTATAGCTGCTGGATGAAACGTGGGAGTCTAAACGCCGCGCTCCCTTGTTTATAGACAGCATATACTTTTTTTTACCCTCATATATCGTCAAACCCACTTTGGCTGATTTATTTTTGATAGTGGCGAAAGCAGCGGTAACATCTCTCTAGGTTCTGGAGCTGGAGCTGGACACCTTTATAGAAAATGGTGCCATTACGATGCACACCGGCCTTTTGTAAAATCTCTTCCATCCTCTGATGCACAGTGTATCGCCTTGCCTGAAATCTCTTTCGGTATTGAAGGTTTCGGAGATGTCATTTCCTATCTTGACGGAGCTGCAGGTGTTGCTCAACGTCATCCTGTAACGTATACCGAACTGAGACATTGTAACGTATATGCAGTCCCTTCTCGGGCTATCGAACTCAGCTTTAAAGTCGACAAAGAGATGATGTGTGTCAATTTGATTTTCGTGGGTTTTTCCAGGACTTGTCGTAACGTGAAAATCTGGTCTATGGTGGACTTTCCAGGCCAAAAGCCACACTGATAAGGTCCAATCAGTGTATCTACAGTAATACAGTAAAAACAAAAGTTTGATTGGAATTTCTGTAAGTATAGCGAAAAACCGCATCGATATTAGTTTTTTATTTAGTAGTACTGAGTTTCGATTATTGGACATAGTCACACCTAATGCTTCATTGAAAAATTCTGTTAGTTGCAGATTTTTATAATTTGCAAATTTAATATTGAAGCCTACACTTAGTATCACAAGAACATTGTCAAATTTTTCAGAAGATCTTTTTTTCGTTTATTTTAGAACATTCTATTGAATAAGTCATCAAATTTTCAAATAAAGCACATATCTCTACATATTATTTGGTCCTATTTTTTTTTTTATATTCAACATTTGTTCTGAACACACCTACCCCTTATCAACCTTCCTTCTGAGGGTCCCCATACAAAAAACACGAAAACTGTCGGTTGTAATTCATATCTCTCCCAAACTGATTCCTATGGGAGTCAAGTTTATAAGCTGGTCCTATTATTTTTTACCCCGTCAACAAACCCTTAACCTTTTTTGGCACCCTTCTGAAGGCACACATAGAAAACACAAAACCTGTCGATTAGATTTCATTTATCTTCCTACATATATTCTACATATATATATGAGCTGTTGCTATTAATTTTTACCCCTTAATATTTCCTCTGAGCGCACCTACCCCATATCTACCACGTTTCTGGTGATCTCTATAACAAAAAAAAAAAAAAAAAACGTTGCAATATTTTCTGAACCAGATATGCACGTATTTACATTATAAACCTTAACTATACATAAACCTTAACAACTAACTTTTAAAATTTCTCAGTTTCGGAAATAAATTCAATTGATTTGATTTGATTTCAGTTGATTTTTTTTTTATAAAAAATTTGGTGTCATGATTAAAAAATTTAAAACAAAATTTTTAGATATCCACTTCAAGTGAAATACTCCAAATTGTTTTTAATTTCGTGGAATATGTAATTTTTGGATAATGCTTTCTAATTTTTTTTTTTTTAAAAATGCTTTCAAACATATTTTCTCAAAAAATTGTGGTCTTATAAGATAGGAAATTCCATAAAAAATGTATCTTGATTTTCTACGATTTGTAAAATTTGATTATAGTAGCCGAAAGTAAACGGAAATGAGTCACAAAACGCTATAATAATATGGAAAGAACTATATTATTGGCACAAGAATGGAGTAAGTCAGTTTCTACAATCTTGCATGCAGAGATTGCAACCGAAAATAATCGAAAGTACCAGAAAATGAAGCGCAAAACGCTCTTATAATATTAAAATAACTATATATTTGGTGCAATGTAAACGGAAATCAAACTTAAAAATGCTATAATAATATGCAAAGAACTATACGGTTGGCACAATAATAGATTAGATGCAACAAGAAGAAACCAAAAGTAATCGAAAATCAACATTAAAAACGCCATTATAATGCGTAAAGAGACTATATTTGTCACAATAATAGATTATTTAGTTACATTTCTATCATCTTGATACGGTGGCCGCATTCAGAAGTCACCAAACGTAATTGGATATAAAACTTAAGGCGGGCGAGAGGAGAGTAAAAAAAAGTGATATTGAGGTGACGGTATTTATTAGACGAAGTTTGTTTAGAATTTTAAAAGTTTGAAATTTGGTAAAATATACACTTATGAATATTTTACCGGCGATACATTTAGAAGAGAGTACAAAAGAGTGATATTAATGTGATGGTTTTTATTAGAAGAAATTTGCATAGAGTTTTAAAAGTGTCAAATTTGGTAAAATATACATTTATGTTAAAAAAAAAAAAAAAATCTTTTTTAAAAAACAAAGATGGCGCTGGCTACAACGATTGCTGACTCCTACGTGACTCCTACGTTGACCCGAAACAAAACTTAAAAATCACATTTCACTTTGGACTAATCTCAATTTTATTTATACAAATTATTTTCAATCTCTAACATAATTTATTATAACCACAAATAATGGCTGAGCATCGATCATGTTGCAGATAAAATATCACTGATTGTATGAACACATTTATTGCAATTCATTACAATTATTTTCATGCTGAGAAATGGTTATAAGTATATATTGTATACTCATCTCATAAAAACTGCCACCCTAGAGTCAACCTTTGCCTATTTCATTAAATATTTGCAACATTAAAGTATTCAAACCTCTGTAACACCCACAAATAAAGCCCCCGGCTGACTTGTATCAAGTTGCTACTTTAACATAATATAGATCAAGGCGTAATATTTTACACCTCAAACTAAGACGACGAAAATTACTTAATATCTGAGGTTCAGCACAGCAGCTGCTGGTATTAATGCTGTTGTTTTTTTTTTTTGGTACTATTTTTGGTGCATTTTATTGCTATTGTTATGGTTGTTGTCAACAACAATGATTTACACCACTGACGACACCAGCGACGAAAACGACTCGGCGTGTTAGCATATTTTGTCCTTCAGTCTACAAATATTTCTACACCCATTTTCTACTTCATTTTTGTACTTCGCTTTAAGTACATAATTTTTATTTTATACCATTTATTTGCAGCTCTTTAGCGACGTTTAGCACAAGGCAAAAAAAAAGAAAAAAAAAGACCAGAATAAAAATTAAACGATTTTTTGTTTCTTTGTATATACATTGGCACAAGCGTTTTCCTATTTTTGTTGCGTAGTCGTTTGAACAGCCAAACAGATTGAAATTTATTACGCATAAATCTAGACGCGCTCACACCTGGCTTACGAGAAAATATGTGCTAAGGAAGAGAATAACAAAAATGAACCAAAAAACAAAAAAGTAGAGTGAAAACAACGGCATAAGGAGTGCTTGTATAAGCAGGTCCTTGTTTATTCGAATGACGACTGGGTTGGCGGGCGTACTAGCTGACTTGACTTAAAATGGCGCTGTTGGTGTGTTGTTTGGTGACAGTGATGCCAACAGATGGTGACGTCGTTGTTGAAAGTACGCGTTGGAATGCACGATTTTAGCAAGTATTGTATAGCCACAGGGGCAAATAGCTTAAAACAGATTTTATGAATCGAATATTATAAGAGAGTCATAAAGTTAAATTTACATTGAAGCACATATAAGAATGTGGGTTTTTTTCTTATGTTTATATAAGACTATTTTTTATAGCAAAGAAAATGTTGCCAAAAGTATGCTTTAAAAATGAACAACTTAAAGCAAAACGATGATTTTATATGTAGGCTGAAATTGGGTGATGTGTAACACGTTTTTATTTGCTTCAACAAAAGTGTTAGAAAATTGAATTTTTGATTGGTTTATAGGGCTGTTCCTTGCAAAGGAACCAATTCGAAGTGAGTGTTTTCATGGCTATTGAAAACTCAAATATATTTCATGGAATATTTTGAGAAATGGATGAAGTAGAACAAAAATTTCACGTTTCAATTGTAGAATGATTATTCGTTAGAAATATCCATATCGGAGTGACAATTCTCACGAATAAAATAACTCACAAGCAATATAAAAGGCGCTTGCAGTTGTTGCATTCAAGTGAATTTTTGAGGTTTAAGTCTTTTGGAAAAAAATCGCAACAAATTGTGTAAAAATCTCGATCTTCTTTGGATGACGGCGAAGAGCGCCGGTCTTGCGGCCGAGCACCTGCAGCTTTGTTTGTCGTTTTTTTGAAGGTAAACTTTTATAACCGCGTATACAACAATACGACGAGCTAGATGGGGGGGGGGGAGGAGGGTAAAACCAATGTAACAAAATGGTTCTTATCAAAACAACAACACAGAAATTCGCCACACTGGTTGTATAAAAACGAACAAATGGCTGTTTAATAATTTTTCATATTTTTGCTTTCACCGAGGATTGAACACACTACGCTTGGATCCATAGACGGATGTTCTACCAACTGGGCCACTATTTGAAATGCTCATACTTACGTTAAATTTTACAATCAGTAGTTCTTTTCTTTATTTTATGATTGAATTGAGTCTTTCGTTCAATACTCTGAATATACATTACGGTTTAAAAATTTGCATCTGAACGTAGCTTTTTTCAGAATATTATCATAATCTTAGGCATTTCTGAAGTTGAATTTTGATCAATTCAGAAAGCAATTTTCGAAGTAGGCCTTGCATTGATTGATTTGGAAACTTTGAATCTAAAATTTGTTTTATTCTTAGATCTGTGAATTTTCATATAAGTTTTTTTTTTCCATATAATTCAAATGCAGTTTTTAACACACATTTATATCGAATTACAACCTAATGGTTACAAGTTCTTTCATTATCAACTGAGATACCGGACAATCTACTGTGCTTTTAAATAAATTAAAGAAACTTGAAAATTCTTCAACCATTCTGCTTTGTGTTCGTTCATGTTTTCCCTACAAGGCTTATATTTCGGGGTAATTTTTTTGTTAAAAGTTACAATATATGTCATTTTAAAAACGTGGTGTATTAATGGGCTGCATGACTGATAACTGATATATCAAAGATTACAAATCGGAAATAATCTGATCCAAAAAACATGTAAAATAAAATCAAAGAATATATAAAAGTGGATGAAAACGTTTTTTTTCATATTTATGTCTTGTTTGTTGACGAAACTTCCGCAACGATTCAGTAATATATTAATGCACGAAAAATCTCAACATTTCTGCTATCCGTTCGTGGGAATTTTAAATGGGATTTTTGTCAATGAAATGTTTCATTTCTACCGTACGTAGCGGCTACATACATCTTTTTTTTCTTTTCCTCCTGTAACTGTAAACATTTCTGTGGCGTTGTTAGAACACTGCTTTTCATTGACTTCCTACCACGATTGGATTTTGATCTGTGCTGAATAGTGTGAACTGGGCAGATCTCTTTTAATGCCGTTGATGTGATTGCATTTCAGAGTTTGACGTATTGCTTCTTTTATTGCTTCTATATAATGTATAAGATGTGTTACAGATCGCCCCACCGTTAGCGTTACACATCACCCCAATGTAAATCACTTTTTCCACATTGGGGGAAAGTAGCCACAACGTAAAATCTTTTGCTATACTTAAAGGCATTAAACAATACCACACTTTACATCTACTCACTTCTAAAATCTGAAGGAAATTTTATCCGAAACTCTATCTTTTGTATATGGGCATTGCCGTGGTGGCGCACGTGATGATCGTACGACTTTAATGAGTGAAAAAGAATGAAAAATTTAACTTACTTTTTTCAATAGCTTACTAAGCACACTATACAAGGTGTAAAACCTAAGAGTTGTCAAAATTTCGGCTCTTAGATAGATGCCACCAGAAATGACACGTTACGTGACAAACAATACGTAGGGTGCCTTTTATATTTCATGATTTGGCAACTCTGGTGTTGCAATCTGTCAATTGAAAGCTCTATCGCAAAGTTTGACATTTGTTGGCTTATACGTACTCAGAACGTTTTGACATACGAGCGCTATTTGTGTTGTTTATAGTAACTTAAAAGATTCATCTCGGTCTAAAAATGGAATTAAATCGTGAACATTTTCGTGCGATTATTTTTTACAACTTTCGACGTGAATTAACACAGCAACAGTGCATGGATGAACTTAATTCAATTTTTGGCGATGAAGCTCCATCAAGGACCAGTGTTTATCGATGGTATGGTGAATTCAATCGTGGTGGTAGTTCACTCTAAGACGAATTTCGTGAAGGTCGTCCGAAATCAGCTGTTGTTCCGAAAACCATTGATGCTGTGCGCGAACTGATATTGCAAGATCGTCATGTTACCTATCGTGAGATTGAGGCAACCTTAGGCATAAGTGGGACCAGCATACATTCAATATTGCATAAACATTTGACTGTCAAAAAAATTTGTTCGCGTTGGATCCCACACAATTTGTCAATCGCTCAAAAAAAGGCTCGTGTCGATTGGTCGAATCACGTCTATGACATCGTGACAGGTGATGAATCGTGGATTTACGCGTATGAGCCCGAAAGTAAACAGCAGTCGACTGTATGGGTGTTTCAAGATGAGCCAAATCCAACAAAAGTTGTCTGCGCAGGAAGCACTTCCAAGCAAATGGTCGCCTGTTTTTTCGGAAAATATGGACATGTCGCAACCGTACCACTAGAACAACGCAGAACAGTCAACTCTGAGTGGTACACAACCATTTGTTTGCCAGTTGTCTTCCAAGAAATCAGGAAAACCGTGAAGAATAAACTGCGTGGACAACGATTTTCGACGCCCGAAGAAGCGGTTGCGGCATTCAGAATGCATGTTTTGGAGATACCTCAATCAGAGTGGCAAAAGTGCTTCGACAATTGGTTCAAACGCATGCAAAAGTGTATAGATCTTAATGGAGAATATTTTGAAAAACAATACAGTGATTTTCGATGATTAATATTTGTTTTTGTTCTCTAATCCCGAAATATAAAAGGCACCCCTCGTAGAAGTGATTTTTGACTTGTATCAAAAAATTAGTAATATTTTGTAAACTGGCAAGAGTTTCTATATAAAATTTTTTTTAGAAGGATTTGAAATAGTATAAGTCTATTTTCAAAGTAATCATATTTTAAAACTTTTTTCGTTTTTTTTTTTATTGGGCTTAGTATGAAACGTTACGTGACATTTTTTCCATTATAATTTATTTGGGTAAATAAGTAATTAGGTAATTAAGTAATTATGTGATTTAGTTATTAAAAAACAAATTTAATATATTCTGCCTCTCCTTGCCTCAACCATTTTTCATTATTTTTACCAATGCCTTCCATTTTTACTAAAACAAAAACGCTTACGAAACATTTACAAAACATTTACTAAAAAGAAAAATTACATTTGTGAAACAGTGCAGACGATTTGATCATCATGGTAAATAAATTTATATGTAAATTGCTTACATCAATAAACTAAAAATGTTTCTCTAAGATAATATCATTAAATAATAAGTTTTTAATAACTTTTAATTTTCGTGTCACGGTGGACTTTTCGGCGGGAATGCTCATATTTAAAACAAACATTTTTCACGCATTTTAAGAACTCTAATGAAATGTGTGCCTGCCTATTTTCAACACTTATGAAAAACTAGATGTTTTCAAAAGAAACATATCACAGTTGTTCATTCACTCATATGTCAACATTTTGTACGAAAAATTGCCGTGTTACACATCACCCCATAGTACACATTACCCCATCTTACCCTATTTATTAGAGTGGCTTAACAATTCATGGAGTGTGTTGGATATCTATAAGCAAGTTTAAAACAACCCAATAGAACAAATAAAGTTTTGTAAGATCAAAGATCAGTTTTGTAAGATGCTACAGTTAATACTTTGATTTTGCTTTTAAAAATACATAGCTTGTGATCAAAAACTAATAAAACTAACGATTGTTGCTATAAACGCTAATGAAAGGTCTTGACGTACTGATATGCAGAAGCTCTAAAGAAAGTGACTGAAAAGCTGACGAAAGTTATGGACAGCTATCATATAATGCTTACAAGAATTCGAAAGAAATAAAAAACTAAACTGCTTTTATTAAGTATGCAAAAAATTTCTAAGAATTTATTAAAAGCCTTAGCAGAACAAATTTTATTCATTTCATCTTATTTCATTTTTTCCATAGTTTTCTGAAAGATACAATCATCAAATAGCTTTGTTTAGCCTATTAGTGACGAGCGTGCAACTAAATTTTATTTTTCAAAGTTGTGTGAGACCGCTGAAGTAGATTTAATAATATTTTTTATCAAAAATTAAGAGGACAAACGCCCCTTACATATATGTAACATTCGCAATTATTGGGTTTAATGCTGCGTAAGCCAAATTTTTCATAAAAATAAACTGATTCAGTAATAATGTTTTTTTTTTTAAATTTAACATTCAGCTTCATCAATTGTGCGGTGTGCTGTAGCAGAGGGTCCGGGCGCTAACTGGCACATAAATTATATTTTTCTCTCAAATATTGATGTTGATT
This sequence comes from Coremacera marginata, assembly GCA_914767935.1. Classification (NCBI taxonomy): domain Eukaryota; kingdom Metazoa; phylum Arthropoda; class Insecta; order Diptera; family Sciomyzidae; genus Coremacera; species Coremacera marginata. The sequence goes on from OU612046.1 coordinate 61,018,281, forward strand.
GAAAAGTGACTTTGTTTTTTGAATAGATTTAGTGTTGATCGGTTTATTATAAATGTTATTTTTTATTATAAATGTTTATTCAATTACATTGTTTACAAAAAAACTACATTCTTTAGTAAAAATGTCCTTATCCCTATAACCAAAATATTTGTTTCTGGTTAACATTGATACCGGAATACAATATAGGCTAAAAATTAGTCCACTGACTCAATTTACAAAATGCAAGATAGTTCTCATAAAACTATCTATTTCATTAAAAAATACAGATATTCAAAATTATCACTTTTTCCAACCACTCAAAAAATATCAATAATATTTTAAAATTTAGCGAAAGAGTTGCTCTTTTTAGAGGTTGATTAGTTCTTTTGATCTGTCAAAAAATTTGAAGTTTGAATTAATTAAAACGTCAAAGTTACATTTTAAAGCGCATAGTTAGCTAAAGGCACCCTTCTTTAATGAACACCATACAGTGCACTCTATCAGCCAGTAACTTACAAGGCAATGGTGTTGTGTTTGTTTAATAAGATAAAATAACGGTTTTTATAGCAATAGTAGCTATTTTGAACCTAGTGTGCATTTCACACTTGAATTACCTTTGGATTGGAGATTTTCGTTAGCCTAACAGCGACATATTTGAAATTTTTATTTTATAAACAATAAATTTACACATGGATCTTACACTCAGCCAAAATTTGAAGTACATTCGAGCATAAATAAAAAAAAAATAAGAATTCTTTTCACAAATAGTGTCAGATTGACACAAACAACATTTCAAGGTTAATGTATTCAGTGTTATTCAGTATATTTTTGTGCTCAAATTGTTATTCATATTCATTTTATAGTCATTGTGTAGCAAAACTAGAGTTGTGTCAAAAACTAACGGAAACTATTACAATAATCTTTTACATTTAGAAAAATGCAACCGAAAGTAAATTATTTTCACAAATCGTTAAGTACATAAATATAGCGACCATGACTTGCAGCTCAACTGAAATGTGGCCACTTTTTGTGACCGTGAAGTTCGAGCCAGGCCCGTAGACAAGGGAGGGGTTTTGGGTGTTCAAACCCTCCCCCCTTAGGGTCCAGAAAGTATAAAAAAATAAAATATAATCATTAATATGACATTTTTTATATGCGCATACTTAATGCGCCTACGTTTCTCTTCAGTAACAGTATAAATAGCAACAGCAACATGCTTAAGATATCGAATAAACTTCGATACATTCAATTGAGCCTTGTCTATCACCAGCGATTTAAGAATCTATTGCGTTGGAAAGTATGAAATGAAAGTGAGGGAAAAATTTACCGCTTACAATTGTTTTAATTGTGGTTTTCTAAAATTTAAACCATTTGTGTTAAGTGTTATTCTATTGATTATTTTATTGTGCCAAAGGACTAAAACGATTCCACTTAATTAGCTGCAGAAACCGCCATTAAAAAAGGCCAGAAAGGAGGAAAGTAAATTTTTGTTTGTAAGGAATTTTCTTCTTTTATCAATTTCCTTCCTTATTATGGCGACATCTTGATATTCTTTAATACTTTGATCCAATGTAACAAAATTAAAACCAAGTAATTATAAAAAGATGACACCGCCGAAGTCGAAGCGGCATTAGAACTACTTTGCTGATGTACCAATCGAGTGCAGCGCTGCCAGAATGGTGTAGTGGTCAATGTATGCGGTGTCATTGGATGGTTACAATTTTAGCTAAATCAATCAAAAGTGGTCGTATACGTAGTGTCCCTATAGGAACGAACTAACTTGTTTTTAAAAACAACTAATTAAAAAACTAGTTTAAAATAAACCAGTATATGAACTACTTTGAATTATATTAAGGCGGCAACTACTTTGATTTTGACATGTTTTAATTGCAAATTTTTCATCAAATACTATTAACTTTAGGCCATCAGTAATAGTTTTCAATTGGTTGTTTTAAAGTCATTAAAAAATAATTTAAATATAACTAATTTAACAAGTTGTTGAAAATATATGCAGATGAAAGTCAATTGACTTATTTAGCGGACATCACCATACAAAATAAGTTAGTTCGTTCTATGGGAAAAAGTCAGAATTTCAACTAGTTGTGGTTGACAAAAAACTACTTTACCAACTTCTTTTAAATTAGTTGATTTTTCTACAGGGGTTATTGAGAATATTTCACAAATATGTGTATACATGCAAATACAAATACAAATACATACAAATACAAATATGTGTATGATTGTAGAAGTTGTTCCAGAAACAGAAATTTCATTTGATATATCGGAACCGCCTTCGGCTTCAGCAGTACATAAAGGTGCAAGCAACGATATTTGCAGTTTCATTTCATTTCAAGTTCTTGAAACATTTAAAATACCCCCCCCCCCTACCCCCCCAACTTTTAATTTTCTGTCAATTTCCGGGTTCGCGTTATCTACGATATAAGCAGTCTTGGTTGAACCGTTGGCATTTGTTAGCTTACTCCAAATTGAGAAAAGGAGCTTATTGTAAGTTTTTCTCGTTTTCAGCACTGACGCAGGATCTCAACCTCTTGGGACAACACAAATTTTTAAAAATAAAATTTTTAAACCTTTTGAATGTTGTCGAAAAAGTCAATCAAATTTAAAAATTTTGCTAAGTGATCTGTTAAAGTTTAGGAGTTGGTTACGGATGTACTTATAAGAAAATGTTATAAGTACGTGGTATTTTTTCTAGTAGTTAACAAGTGGCTTATAGTTCAACCTTGCTTTATACAAAATATTAGCCCGATAGCCGCTTACGAAGACGCTTACGAAGACGCTTTCGAAGACGCTTACGAAAATATCGTTTAAAAAGGAATTTGCATTGTATGCCGCATTTCTAATAGAGTGGAAAATTTTTACAAAATTACTGCTTATATAACTTTCCTTAGTGCAAGAATTTACAACATGGAAGTACTATTTACAAAGCACAACTGGCTTTTGTCATCGTTCAACTTGATTTTGATGACATCCGAAAACGGGGAACGATCAATATTTTAATTAAACAATATGCAAGAATTTTACCTTGCTCTGGTAACACAACCATAGGAATAAATTAAATCAGAATTCAGCAGCGAATGCTGGTGCAAATATTAGGAAAGTGTGGTGATAGGTGAAGCAGTGCAATTGATATTTGAAATATATTTCTAGAAGTTCTATGCGCGAGTACCGCTTAAATGATTGTGCATCCTTAAGAATACATAAAGATAGCAAAGTCACAGAGGATGATGTATTGTCAGAATTGGCAAAAAAAAGAGAAGCCTTAATACAAACATATAAAAATAAATAAAGTAAGTTTTATTAAAAATTCATTAAAGTTTTATACTAAACTCCTTTGATTGATAGATAGATTTGATAGATATCAAAAAAATCGATATATTTTTTTATGAATCCGCCCCCCCCCCCCCACCCCCCTTCGGTAAATCCTGGCTACGCGCCTGGTTCGAGCCGACAATATTTATTAGTTTTTCCATGTTTGCTTTGGAAAAACGATAATTTAGCCAAAATTGCTTTTCACTTGGTTTTATAAAATTCATCTTTTCACGTAGAAGTTCTTATGCCAGTCTTTAAGTTCTTATTGCAAAAGACTTTATCCTTTTTGATAGATTCTTTATGTTTAATTTCCGCTTACTTTCGGCTAAGATAGTTGGATCTGACCTAATGTACTCTTATACCAAATACATAGGCGTTTCTATATTATTACAGCGCTTTTAAATTTAATTTACGGTTGCGCACATTGTATGCACTATTATAGACCCTAATCTGTTCTTGTGCCAAATCTTTAGTTTTTCCCATATTATTATAGCATTTTTGGCTACCGGCTACGCCTGCTGCATGGAAGATTACTGAAACTTACCTTATCTACTCTTGTACCAAGTGTATAGTCGTATTGACAGCAACTGCTACGACTGCTACAGCAATAGCCGACAATCGATTACAACAGCTTTTCGTGAACATTGGCTTCGTGAACAGGTCTTTGTGAACTGTTGCTTCGACTGTTCAATTTTACGCAGCAAACAGCACTACCCGAACATCGACTGCGACAGCTGAGTATATGCAGTTGCTTTTGCTGCTGATCGCTCTTGTAATTACTGCCCAGCCACAGCAGCAGTAATTAGACAGACCTGTTTTTGTCAAAATCGGTCAAGGATATCATATGGAAATTTGTTTTCGAAATATATACTATGCCTTTCTATATCAATTTAAAAATATATTTATTTAAAACATGTCCCCTTTATTGACTTAACCTTACTTAGACTTGAACTTTGGACTGAATTTAAAAATATAATAAAAAAAAAACAAATAAAACGAAATGGCCATTACAAGTTTTATGCCGACTCCGAACGGTTTATGTTCTCAAGAAGCTTTTTATGGCAGTTTTTACTTTCGAAGGTTTGCCATTGTCTGCAGATAGGTGACGGCTGAACAGAAAAATTAATTAAATTGAAAAAAAATCCTGCCTGAGTCAGGTGGGAATCGAACCAGGGTTCTCTGGCGTATGCGCCACACACTCTACCCACTATGCCACTGCCGCCAAAATATAATCAGGTCTCCATTTTTCAGATCAGATATCAATGCTGAAATTTGTATACAATTCAGGCTTCCTTTTTACAAAATTGTATTCGAAACTGAAAGTAAAAAAGAAACAGTTCTTTTTTCAGGCAAGACTTCATAACTGATATTCAGACTCAGAGTTTGTTATTCTGACCAGAAATGATAGATGAAATTTAGAAAATGTAATAGGTACCAATGTGCAGGCCTGAGGAAGCGGGCGGTTGTATGAACAAATCAGGACTGATTTTAAAGAACAGTCAGGACTCGGTCATGCCCGTTAACCTTGAATTCCAGCCTGATCAGGCATTTACTGCTGGCACATAAGCACATGCAAAGTAAAAAAGTAATAGGCTCATTGTGCTCGAAATATAGACAATAAGACAATAAGAGGTAAGAATAACTGAAAACTTGTAGCAGTTTTATTAAATTACAAAAAAAAAAGCGAAATGGCCATTTCAGCCCTCGAAAGCACTTTGACCGAGCTTCTTAAGATCAATTGTGTTGTGTGTGTTATATTGTTTGTACACAAATGACCGAGAACTGAACCTACAAGCTTTATGCCGACTCCCTACGGCTTATGTTCTCAAGAAGCTTTCATGGCAGTTTTTATTCTCTGAGGTTTGTCATTGTCTGCAGAGCGGTGACGGCCGAACAGAAATGTTAATTCAATTGAAAAAACATTCTGTATCAGATGGAATTTGAACCAGGGATCAATTGCATACCAGCCACACACCTTAATCACTATGCCACTGCCGCCATATTAAATTAGTTAAGTATTTAAAAGTAGGTATTTAAGAAAGAGATTTTAGAAAAAAGGTACGAATTTGATATTTTTTTTTGAAAATGTAAATATATGCTAAATAAAAACAGTTTTTAGTACCAGTTTAATGCCCCAAATGTAGAACTATAAAATTTTTGTATAAATATTTCCTTCCCTTTTTTGCTTTTTTTAACACACCCATTTTAGTTATTCATCCGTACATTTCCTAAAGTTTTTTCTGTTGATGGTGCCACCCAATACAAAAATATTATATACTTATTTTCTAAAGTTTGCTAAACATTAAAAACCTTCAAAACACATTTAAAACACGTTAGCCACAAAAAGTTACCAGCTAACATGTTCATACGCACATATAATTTGGCGTCTTTGTGTATATCCAAAACATATGAGCAAAATATATATACACGCATACATTATTTGCATAATCTAAATTTGATTTTAGTTGAAAATTGGAACACTTGATGTGGTCGACTGAGTGCTGCTAAGTCTGTTTAGGGAAATCTCCACAATGACTAGACAACTATTCAAGCTACAGCTGCCATTCAATTTAAGGCATTCAATTGAATTAACTTAATCTTTTCTGGTAGGTCGTCGGGCAAATATTTTCAGTTACATGGAAATTTTGCAGATTGACGAGTTGTTATTTAAATAATATTAATAGATGACAATATGAAATTTAACTTGTATATTTGGAAGCTTAAGTTTGATAAGTTTCTTAAGTCTCTCGACTTACTATAGTATTCTTGGCTTTTTTTTTAAATAAACAAACTTCCCTGAAAAAAATTAATGTTGTCATCAATTGTAATTTTTTCAAGGAAACATATATTGGAATATCGAAATATTACAACGATAAACTGTTTGGACAGACAATTCCTTTTCCGACATATGTAAAGACAACAACTATGGCAAAGGCAAATAGCGAAGGAAATCTGCAGATATCACTAACTCATAGTAGGTGTGTTCGATTCTTCAGAACTTCTTTCTCACATAAATTTTTATACTAACCGTAGAAACAGTAGAAGCGCTAACAATTTAAAGTATTTACCATTCAGTAGAACAAATTATATGGCAGCTGCTCCTTAAAACCGCATGAGTACCTTTGCTAACAATTGTTGTGTTTTCGATGTTAATTTGTCAAAAGGTCAACTCAAAAGTAGATTAAAAACAGTTGTGTAATTAGATCTCTGTATATGCATGGTTAGTTTTTACGTCTTGTGTTGTCTCTGAGCGCAGCCTATTCATTGGTGGCTAACTTTTTCCACATTAACTTATTTGGGGTCATTGGTATCCATAACGTTGATATTTTTAAATGATATTTGAGTCTTGGCCTTGAATTGGTTAATGCTGAGGAAGTGCGAAAATGCTGTAGTAGCTGAAGTCTATTGTTATTGTATGTTTTTTTTTTTAAAAGAGTTCCAAAACTAGCTGACATTTTAATTTTTTAACAGAATGCATTATTTTGTTGAAATGTTTGTGGGTTTTTATTCAAATATAATGTAAAAACATGGAGATTTGATAAAACATAATATTGCTCAAATCGGTGCCTCGACCTGCTTTCACACGCGAGCCTTTTTTATGAAATTTTCTGTTTCAGCTCGGAAATTGCTGATTGCTGTCGTGGCTATAATTTCATCAGAACGGGTGGAACGGGGGCAACCATTCCTTTTCGCGTTCCGAGCAGAGCGAAAAAAAAAAATTAATCAGTTAATCAGACTGAATATATATGTAACCTGTTGTTTCCTCTACAGGTATCCGTTAATTGGTGGTTGGCTTGAATAGTGATGCTACCACGAGTAGTATACTATTATCTCTGATGATCCGCTTTGATACCATAAACTCTTGTTCGTGTATGTTGGGCTCATTGCACACCAGGAGGTTTGTGTTTTGCCTCATAAGCTTCCAGTGCGGTTAATAAATGTTAGCAGCTTGCCAATTTTCTTTGCCGAGAGTTCTTTTAGATTGCTGAAAAGGCATACCTAGCACGCTCTATCTAGATCTGGCTATTGCAAGGCAAGTGCATAGGAAGGGTGTTAACGTTTCTTTTTTTATTAGTGTCGTGACAGCTGCGACAATGGGCGTTGAAGATAATTCCGATTATTTTTCAGCGTGCACTCCAATGCTCCAGTGTCCCGTTATGATAGCCCTGATCCTAGGCTTGTCGTTCCCGGATCTAGATAGCATATCTAGGGTTCTGCCTAGGTTGTAAGTTGGCCACATTTTTCTTAATGTGCTACACGTTGAAAGTCCTCTCCATCTATTACCAGCTATGGCAAGGTAGTAAGAGTGAATCCCTCCGTTCACTGTACTTAGTGGGACTACGACTGGTTTCACACTGGAAACGTCGTGGAAAGAACCCGGCTTGGCGAGCTCATCCGCCTTTTTATTATTGTGATGTCAAGTTGGTGACTTAGCCGGGCTAGTTTCTTTTTACACTGTCTAATCAGTTTGGAGCTAATGTTAACAGCAGCAAAAGCTTTGATGGCGGCTTGGCTGTCCGACAAGATTGCTGCATTAATGTTGTTTTTTGTTGGCTCGATGAATACCTCGACAAGCTTCTCTTATCCCTAGAAGTTTAGCCTGAAAGAGGCTAGCCGAATCCGGTATACGGAAAGCTTCCGCCACACTTAGTTGCTCTGAGAAGATACCAGCTCCAACTCCGCAGTCTCTCTTGGATCCATCAGTGTAGATTGATATATCGAAGACTGAATCAGATCCCCATTGCACCATTTTATCCTGTTTGGGACCTAGCAAATAGTAAATTACATTGTGAAATCAAGCTTAAGGATGTCATTGTTCGTACTTTGACCACCAGTTCCTGGCGCACAGTGGCTTGGCCCCATACAAAACATGCCAATAAATAGAAAAAATAGTCGTAGAGTAACAACATTTTGCAAGCCAGGGAAGTGTGTATCCAGTAATTCGCCAGTTGATTTTGTCCTAGTTCCATCCTCTTTCCTGATGAAGGAGGCACTAGAGTGTTCCTTGCATAGAATTCTACATATTCTCGCGGATTCCTTAAGGTTGTCGATAGATTGGGTGTATTCTTTCCAAGATTGCTTTTTCAAGACCCCAATGGTTTTTTGTAAGTATTAATGATAACTTTGTATAGTTGGCAATTGCTCTGACACTTGACACTTGAAGAACTGCTTGACACTTATTGAAGGTTCTTCTAACGTTTTTTCTAAGGCCAAAGAGATCATTACTCCACCAAATAGGAGAAAATTTCTTGCTATTCCCACTGGGAGAACCTAAAGGCAACCTGCATGGTTCCCTCAAGAGACTCCACGGAACATCTCTAGTGTTGAGATGTGACTGTGTGTGTTAATTTAAGGAGCTTCGGGAGCGCAACTCTTGCAAATATGGCCCAGTCTGTGAGTTTTGGATTACGAAGAGACATTATTTTCAGATTTTAAATTGAAGAGCATCAAACTGTGATTCAAACACCTTTCGGACAAACCTTTTGCTGGACACTCGCCAGAAAAAAAAGTTTAGAGACTAGTTATCGGATATATTGTAATGTCTAACACTTCTTTTCTTGGATGTTGGTGTATTGCCCACAATTTAGATTTTAGAGTTAATAATAAAGTCAAATAAAAACTCACCTCTTGTGTTGATCTCGTTGGTGTCCCGCAAAGTGTGTCTCGCGTTTTCATCGCATCCCGTGAGCGTAGTGGCGTTGTTTGTAGTTTTTGTGGCCACGAAATGCTTTTTTTTTGTCTGGTGGAGCGTCCCTATCATCGGCCATATATTCTGCCACAATATAGACCACTAGCAGGCCAAAGTGGTACGTGGCTTCGCCAAGGGCGATGTCAATGACGTGTGACATCAGCCCTTAAGACAAGGCATGTCAAACGAAATAAAAAACATTTTTTCTATAGTTTTGTTTTGCCACTCATCACTGTATTTATATGTATCTCTTTTCGCCTTGCATGAGACTCATCTGTTATGTTGTGCTGAACAGAAAAAGAGAAGAGTAGAGAATAACATGGATTTAATTGAAATTCTCGCAACACAAACGTGTGAAAAAAAAAACGATCGAGCAATTCATGGCAGCAGAAATGATTTCTTAATAAACTTAACACTTTGTGTGCACTTAACACAATTAAACATACTTATTATTAAAACATCGAAATAAATGTACCCCTATGTTGTGTTGTAGCAAAAATAATACATTCTGGAGTTTACCTGGAAACAAAAATTTGACCTTCAATTTTATATGATAGTATAGATATAGATAGCTATAGATATAGACTTCTATCCGTTGGTAGAAGTCTAGAATTTTTTTCATATGTTTTACTCTGCAGTTAAGGCGGAATAGCGACGAATATGAGTTCTTATGAACAGTTTAGTTGGCCCCTGTATGTTTGACTTAAGAGAACACAACTGATCAATTTTAAGCAAGTGTGCCTTTTATAGATTAAATCTAAAATCAACCTTCTTTATGAGCCGAAATTAAGCAAAAGTGTTGTATATGCACATTTATTTAATTTTCCATAGCTTTTGCAACACTCTCTGCTATGGCGTTAGCTACAAATTTGAGTGCAAATCAGCGTGATGAACTGGTGAAAACTTCTACTTTAGTCAAACTTAAAGTCAGAGTTGCCTGCAGGACATGTTTCTAATAAAACATTTTCTGAATTTTAATGAGGTTAAAGTTTGTTGCATGCTGTTGCACTGCAAATAATGTGATATTTTACCACTTCGCACATTCATACATATAATAAAAACAAAAAAACATACCGATATCTTAACTATAAAATATGTTCTCATATTTTTGTTGATTTTACTTTAAACAAGAAACTTCGATGTACTCGTTCGTATGAATTATGCAAAGTCTAAGAAACAAAGAAAAGCTGCACAACATCAAAAAGTGCAAGACAGACTCATACGATCACAATAAGGAAAAATAAAGAAAAAAGTTAGTTGTCGAAATCTTGAGAAAGTATTTTTATGTACCAACATGCTTGAGAAAAATCTACAACGACAACTATGGAAACAACAATAACAACAACAACAACAAAAACAACACAGTTTAAGCTTTTCCACTAACAATCTCATTTGGCATGGAGTGTCCTCTGTGGTTGTACATGTTGTACAAGTTATACAGGTTCTGCAGTGGACCGATGGTGCACCATCATCCATTCCTAGAGTTTGGGAATGAACTCAAAAGAAACCTTAAGCAGATACTCAAGAACACCATTAGACACACATCTTTAGACTTTCAAGGATTTCGACACAACTTTGTATGCCGTGTGTGCACAACACCATGTCAGACGCCTCTCTAGCAACAGCTCATCACAGACGCTTTTCCCTTCATAGCAGCTGCTTGGTCTTATTCAGACTATTTTTTCTATTTTTTCTTTGGCGACATCTTCGAAATAAGTTTTTTTTTTTACTTATGGTTATTTTTAAATTCATCTGCAGCATTTTAAACAGGCAGTGTGTCATGGAAACCAAGTTGCTGTTGTGTTTCTTGAGTTGACTTAACTCGAAAATCGATTTGGTTCAATGATTTTCTACTAGAATTTTAACGTTATATTTAAACAGTTTTTCTTTTTTGTTTTTTGTGTTTCACTTTCGTCTGTTGTTTTTCTTTTTTTTTTTTGTCTACAGTTTTCATCTTCATTACTTCACATCTAGTTTGTTTTTAAGAGTAGTAGTAAGAGTAGTAGAATTTTATTTTTATTTTTCTTAATAGGCAAGTCGATGTCCTTGTACGAGTCTTTATATTAATATATGTATTCCAGAGAAATAAAATGTTGGGGCGGCATTGAAAGCAGCTTTTCTACGAAAAAATCTTACAGTTACAATTTATTTTAATTGCATTTTTTTAATATCTATCGCATTGGAAGTCCTCAAGTTATTTTTATCATCAATTGTTTTTTTGATCTTAAAGTTTTAGATTCTTGATTTTAACATTAGCAATATTCTTGGAAATAATGTAAAAAAAAATTATTCAATTTTCTAAGTTTCTGTGCCGTACCGAATAAATTGCAATTAAATATTAGATAATTAAAGAAAATAAAGGTAAAATTTATTGCGCAGAGTTGCCCAAAATAACAGGTTGGATGTTTTCTCGACAATTCCAAAATTTACTTTGGTATCGGAGAAACCGCTTTTTGTTTTTAGTGGAGGAGCACTCCCAAAACACGACCTCATAACTAGTTTTGTCGTAGAGAGTCTGAAGTTTTTTTAGTTGGTGGATGTTATAATTTAAAATAAGATAGAAAAACAAAAATTAAAAGTTTACGAAGAATAATATGGAGGTATTCTCAATCTCATGTTTTTTTTTTATTTTTATACTCCCCTCATATGTAGTTTTTTTTTTGTTTTACAAATTTTCTCATGAGTATGAAGTTAATGAAATTTGCTAAGGAACATGATGGACACACTTTTTAGACTATTTCTATAAAAAAATCTTACTCAGGAAAAAATTGGTAAGGTAAAAACAAAAAGATAAATATGTGAAGAGTGGCGGATAAGAAGGGATTTAGAATACCTCCATTTTATTCTCCATACATTTTTATTGAGCAAATGTATCGTTTGCAGTTCATTTTTGTTTTTATTTCTCATTTTTTATTTAAGTAAGAATTGAAAATGGCTCCATAATGAATCCACTAATTAAAAAAATTCAGAGCCTCTACAACAAAACGGGGTATGAGGTCGTTTTATGGGAGTGCTCCACTACAAGAAACAAGCAGCGCTTTCCCCGATACATTTTGGCTGTCGCACTGTGTTATTACACAGAAAAAATCGTCAAATTTTAAAATTTAAAACAATGTTTTTATTTTCAAGTAGTGTTTTTCATATCAAATTTTAAAATTTTTTAAATATTCACATGTGCATTGAGTACTATGTATCTAATGCATAAAAGTGAGATAGTTCTCGGAGATCGATCTGGCGATATCAAACTCATTCAGTGAATTACATGAAATTTCTGACTTTCGGACTCAGGATTGTATTCATAAAAATTTGATCAAGCTCATGATAAATTACTCAACATAAGTGAGAGCGATCTCAAAGTTCGGCCGAACTTTGAATTTTTACAATCAATACATGGCACAAATCATGCAACTATACACTCATAATTGCAAAAAATCAAATTTTAAGACGTTGTCGCACTAGTACCAAGTAGCCCAGTGCGCAAAAGCAGGACTTCGAAGCGCTACTAGCAGGGCTTCTAATGGATTTTGAAGTCCTTCCGCGCTCATATCCAATCCCATATACTTTTTTATCTGAAATGGCCAAATTGTCTAGGACTTCCCCTCTCCTTGCTTTAAAAAGGCCTGCTATAAGCACTACTTTAGAATGGCTTAAAGAAGAGGTTAACCAAAACAATTAAAAAAATTTTTTTTTTCTCTGTATGTATTTTTATTTTACATATTTTTGTCAGATAAGAATATTTCTAAGTCATGACGTTGATTATTATTAATTATTTTTTAACTAATATATATTTTAACTTTCAACGAAAAAGTAACCCTGAAATATAAGCAGAACCAGTTTTTGTAGGAAAAATATAATTGTTGTACTGCCCTGGGTAGCACAAAATTAGGCTTCATAGAAGCTCTCGCAGAAGCAGCAAGAAAGCCATGTGTCTTACCGCCAAAAGTAGCAGTAATTTCACGCCGTCGTTAGAAGAGGCCTAGATTTATTGCCTATTGGGAGGTTCCTTGTAGTAAGTTCTCAATAGTTTGTATAGCACTATTTGGTATTACTCTGGAAAGAGCAGCAGTTTCGATTTTAATAGCTGTCAAATTTTCACGCGCGTGAAATATTCAATTTTCAAAAATTTTAAGCTGCTTGCACACGCATGCTGTTTATTGGAACTTCATGTTCTCATGTATTTGATGTTTGCGTAAATTTACACAACGCATCTCACGCGTTATTGGAAGGCTTTAAGGAACAAACATAACCAATATATAACAATTTACATAGCAGCGCTGTACATTAAATCCGCCAAACACTGTGAGCAGGGGCGAAACTATCAGGGGAAATGGGGTTATATACCTCTTATTTTTACAATTGACCTGATTTTATTTATTGCTGAAATTTGTTTGAAGTATTGCTTTTTATTTACAATACTTATGAACACATTAAAGTCAGTCGTATTATCAGACATTTTAAAAACTAACTTTATACGGCTTTTTCACTTTAAGTCATACGCAAAATTAACTGCAGTCAGCCGTTTTAATTTTAGCTATACCCAAAATCAACTTCAGTCGGTCAATTCTCTTTCAGACAAACCGTAAATCCACCTCAGTCGGCCAAATTAAGGCGGGCGCACATCCAATTGCACATTTCGATGAGCAACCAGGAGATATAAAACTAATCCGGTGTGCTTACGCCGATCGTAAAAAAACAAAAAAACAGTTTTTAAGAGATTCATTAGCGTTTTAGAAACAAAATGATGAAATTAAATTTTCGTCATTTGAAAATGACAGCCACCACTAAACTTAATCAAGCGTTTGTCGAATTATAAAACGTGAAGGAGCTAATATTCAATTTTGTTTCGATACAAATTTAGTAGAAAAATAGTAAAGAATGGATCTTCGGCAGGGTACCGAAGCTAAAATACCCCCAAGCGGCCGTATTGAAGTATATTCGTAGTCTTTAGCCGTCTATAAAATGAATATGTATAATCTGCAAAAAAATTTGGGTCACATGCTTAATTTAATTTATCTGGGTAGCTACCACATAGGTTAATTTGTAGACTGCTCATTATGCTAAGGAATATATGAGCCAAATGTGGTTAGTATGTGGAATTCATACCAATGGTAAAAAATTATTTCATTTAAAATTAAAGTGCCACGCCCCCCATTCAGTTCCACCCAATTTTCTGGACTACTGACTGCTCATTATTCCAAAAATATGTGTGGAAAAATTAATTAAATTTAAAGTGACACGCTCCTGTCTAGTTTCACCCAATTTTTAAGACTAACCGCTGCTCATTATTTCAAATAATATATTTGCAAACTTTGGTTGAAGTCAGAAAAACGGAAAAAGGAGTCCCATTAAAATTAAATTATCACGCCCCCTGTCTAACTCCGCCTACTTTTAGAAGCTACGGACTGCTCCTTATGGTAAAGAATAGATTTGCAAAATTTGGCTTAAATCGGACAAATAGTATAGAGAGAGTTTGATTAGAATTAAATTGGCACGCCCCTTGTCCAATCCCACCCACTTTAGTAGGCTTAAAATTTCTCATTACACTAAAGAATATATGTGCGAAATTTGGTTGAAATCGGAGAAACGGTGTAGGTGGAAATATATTAGAAATAAAGGGCCACGCCCTCCGTCTTATACCTTCCACTTTTATAAACTAACGACTGATCCTTAAGCCAAATATCATGTGTAAGCAATTTGGTTTAAGTCGGAGAAACGGTGTAGAAGGAATTCGATTAGAATTAAATGGACACGCGTCTTGTCCAATCCCACCCACTTTTGTAGGCTTAAAACTTCTCATTATACTAAAGAATATATCTGCGAAATTTGGTTGAAATTGGAGAAACGGTGTAGATGGAGCTAGTTTAAAAATAAAGTGCCACATCCCTTGTCTAGTACCACCCAATTTTATAAACTTAAGACTGTTCAAATTACCAAGGATTGTGTGCGCAAAATTTGATTGAAGTCAGACACACGGTGTACCAGAAGTTAAATTAAAAGTAAAATGCCACACCCACTTTTCTAGTCTTAAGACTCCACATGATACTGAAAAATATATGTATATATGATAGTACAAGGTCCCACCGTAGGACGACCTACCTACACCCATCTGTTTTACGAATGAAAAGTAGTTTTTAGCAATTATTGTGAGCAATAGCAAACATATTGCGAATGGGTTGCCAAGTGGAAAGAAGTCAAGACTATATTTAATTATAATTAATATAATACATTTTTTTCGATATCTACACTTTGGCAAACAGATGCCAAACGAAATCAATATTAATGGAAAGAAGGAAGCATAAGAAATAAGAAACCGTTGGGTTGTCTATAATTTTCTCGTCGAGTACAGGATTGCTAGGTATGAATAGGGGAATTTTACACGATATTTACACTCATCTGTACTCTCATTGAAATTTATATTTCTATACAGATAATTTTATTACGAACACGATGGTATGGGGTTGCCTAAGTAAAATCGGTCAAGGCGAATCTTTCACACAAAATTTCGGAAATCGAATGAATGAAAAGCCCACCTACCATCATTCTCGATTTTGTCTACATTTTTTAGAAAGAAGCTTATATTTTGAATTTAATTGCGATAGCTTTAAAATTACGGCTGTAATCGTGTCTACAGACGGACAGATGGACACACTGAAATTGACTTAGGTGGTGATGCTCATCAAAAATATATATACTGTTCTTTAATTGCCACATATTCTCATTGCCGTAACAAACGGAATGGTAAAAAAATGAACTCATAACAAGTTTTAATATAAATCCGTGATGTTTTGGAAAATGAAGAGGAAAAATGCGTGAAAAGATGACCTAGGAACAAAATTTCACCTGTGAACGTTATCTGAGTGTGTTATAGAACGTTTATAGAATGAAATTCGTTTGAATGGGGCTCGAATATTACTTAATTTATTCTGCTTACTTGAACATAAGTTTTCAAATAACCTTGAATTCAAAATGTGGTCTATTAAAAAGTTGTTTTTAAATATTGATAACTTTTTGTTTAATTTTTTGTAGAAAGTTTAAATGAATGAAAGTATAAATCACAAAAAATACTTTTGCTTACTACAAATCAACTGAAACCTTAAAGAGAAGTCTTCATGATGTACAAAAACTATTTGCGATTTGTAACTATTTCAGCACTTATCGTCCTTTTGAAAGTTTTTGAAAGAAAAAAATACAAAAAAAAAAATAAAAATAGGAAATTAGAGCCGAATACAAGTACGAAATGCAGCTAGAATGCAGAGTATGTGCTGAGCGAATGCAGCAGACAAGCAACACATTATGTAAATCGAGCCAATTTCCATGTCTCGAATTGAAGAGCAGCAGCAACTCGCTACTGTCAATGCGACGAACTGAATACGAAGGCGGCAGCGGCGACTGCTGGTGCTGTTGCTGCTGTTCCAAATTGACGCTGGATGCAGTATCTCGGTCTTGTTGTATCCTTCCACTGGGTTGAGCATGATGCACGTGAAAGCTTTTCGGCCAATTTGCAAAAATATAAAGCATACAACTACAGAGCGAAATAAAAACATAAAAAAAAAAACACCATAAAACTACACAAAAAAGTAACAAATGGCGGAAATGTAAGAGTTGCAAATTCCAATGGGGGAAGGAAAAAAACTGAAAGTGGTTTCGTATTCGACGAAAAATGCAATACGGTGAGATAAAAACACTCGCGAAAGTATAGAAAAAAGAAAATCAACCTACAGAAAACTTCAGAAGATAGCACACAAAAAAAAACAAGCAGTAGGTAGTGAAAAAAGAGTATAAACAAAAATGCAAAGCAGCATATAAAGTCATTTAAAGTTTTGCTTTAATGGAACTCACACACACATACAAGTACGCTCAGACAAATGCAGCAGCCTTACCTAAAAAACACGTCGTTGTTGTTGTAGTAGTTGTAGCGGTAATGATTATTTTGATTGCTGCAGAGTGCAGCAACGATCGCTGGCAAAAAAATGTTCGGGTGGTAGGAAAAAAGTAAAATTAATTTCATGCTGGAAGATAATGTGCACCACCGAATGCGGCGTGTAATGAAGAAATAGCTTAATGGATTCAGCTGTTTGTAAGAAAAAAAAAAAAATTTTTAAAAAAATACCGCGGCAAGCTATTTTTATACACATTTCTAGGATCTAGAAATTTCTTTGGACTCCATTTTTGTAATTGCCACAGTTAATAAAACAACATCATCAAGTAAATTCATGCTTAAAACATGCTGTTGATTTTTTGCTTTTGGCCTTCCAGCTTCGAACCAAACCATTGACCCTCGCCTATTTAATTTAACCTGGCCTAGTTTTTCTTCTTCCATTTTTTCACTTTGAGCTCAGCAAGGACCACGAATTTGTTTCATTTGCTATAGTAGGTGTGTGCTTTATTTTTTTAACAAAAATCCTGAATACCATTTGGCAGGATTAATGAACACTCAAATGAAATGGGATTAGTTTTTCTTTAATTTTCTTATTTTCTGTAATTTTTTGTTGTGCTATTTTTTTTTTTTTTTTGCTAGAATTGGCTGTTATCTTTTAAGTGGATTCCTAGATTCCGACTCTTTTTCACTTGACTACTTTATGGCATGCCTATATCTGTGTATATAAGCCATGATTGCAAACGTGGAAACTTCCGTGAGCCAAAGATAAATTAAAAAAAAATACATTCAATAATATGAAGGCTTAAGGCGTAGAGGTACTACGCACGCAAATGAAGATGTGTCAACAAGGATGAGATCATCATGAAAGAAAAAATAGCATTGAGGAATGGTTCCAAGAAAAAAAAATAGGATGTGATGGCTACTCCACTTGTGGACAGTTGGACGTTATTACAGCTCTTCTGGTGAAAACATTACGGCAGAAAAACTACGTCAATCATTTGCTGACGTTTTGTTTTGATGTTCTTTGATGGTGATGATGATGATGATGATGGCTTCGCAGCAATTCATATGCTTCGTTTTGTTTTTCCATCTCAAACTAAATTTGCTAAGAAATGTTGCTACAAAAACTGCAGACAAACATGCAGCAGACTGACTCCAGAGGAAAACAGTGTGATATGCAGAGAAAATGATGGAGAGTCTAGTCACTAAAGACTAAGCGAGAAGAATCGAAATGCATAAAAAAAATTCTAAAATTCTTAAAACTTATCTTGTGTCGCATACAGTTGCCATCCCAAAATTTAATTTTAGCAATCCCAGAGGCTCCCTTTTTGGGTATAAGTTTCACTTCTAGCGTATATGGCGCCCACACAAATATTGTTTTATAATCATTGTTGTTCGGCCCTGCCTAATAAATACAGAACAAAAATAAATATCAAGTCGTACTATTAATAACTTGCAAACTATTAGAATGTTTGTTTTTAGGAGGAAGCGCTGTGATTTTTAATGTAAATAAAAAAAGTTTATGTTTAACACGATAATGTCACGTGCTGTAATATTTGTATTTCAAAAATCTCTGTTAAGTCAATGTTTAATAGATTGTAAAATGAAATATTTTTTCGTCAACATTATCTTTAAAGGCTTAAAAGTTTTGACAAAGTATCTACTTTTGAAAGTCCTGTGTTCCTTTTTCTACCTCAACGCGTACCGCGTAAGGGCTATATTAACTTTGTCATTCCGTTTGTAACGCCATTATTGATCAGCAACACGTGTTGATGTCCGTCTGTCTGTCTGCTCGTCTGTGATCACGATTACAGCCGTAGTTTTAAAGTTATCGCAATGAAATTAAAAATATAAGCTTCTTTCTAAAAAATGGAGAATCAAGTTCGAGAATGAGCAAAATTGAAGGAAAGCCACGCCTACCTCCCATACAAAGTGACTATGCTTTAACCGTAAAATCTCTTAAAAACCCTCAAAAAAGAAAGAAATATACACATAAGCTTTGATATATAACATGAAACATCTCTATGATATTTGGCAAAATCGAATAAAAACCACGCCTACCTATACAAAGTGTCGTCATCAAAATAGAAAATCTTTCGTAAATGAGTAAACTGAATGACATCGTGTATGTATGTACTCAAATTTCACCCACATCTCTTATCCAACCCATACATATATTTTTCAGAATAATGTGGAGTCTTTAGGCTAGAAAAGAGGGTGTGGCATTTTACTTTTAATCGAACTTCTGTTACACCGTGTGCCTGACTTCAACCAATTGGCTTAAAATTGGATGGTACTGAACAGGGGGCGTGGCATTTCATTTTTCAATTAGCTCCATCTATACGGTTTGTCCAATTTCAATCAAATTCGCACATATATTCATGGGGATAATGAAAAGTTTTAAGTCATTAAGTTTTTAGAATAATGAGAAGTTTTAAGCCTACAAAAGTGGGTGGGGTTGGCAAGGGGCGTGTCTATTCCATCGAACTCCCTCTACACCATTTGTCCGGCTTAAACCAAATCTTGCACACATGATGTGGGTGGGATTGGACAAGGGGAGTATCAATTTAATTCTAGTTGAACTTCCTTTATACCATTTGTGCGATTTTGAACAAATTTTGCAAATATATTCTTTACCATAAGGAATAGTCCGTAGTTTATAAAAGTTGGCGTGCTACTTTAATTTTAATGAAACTCTTTCTACACCGCTTTTCTGACTTCAACCAAATTTTGCACAAATATTTTTTGAAATAATGATTTGCTATTAATCTGAAAAATTGGGTGGAATTAGACATGGGCGTGCCACTTTAATTTCAATCGAACTCATTCTATAGCTTTGTCCAACTTCAAAAACTTTTTATAAACGGCTACAGACTTTAAATATACTTCAATACTACCGCGGGGATATTTTAGCTTCGGCACCCTACCGATGCTCCATTCCTTACTAACATAGTTTTAATTCAAGATGGCTGCAAACGGTTGCAAACCATCCAAAAAAAATTATTAAATTTATTGTTTAATGCTTAGTGAAATGAATAGAATCTTAAAATTTTCATTTAAGGTATTACTTTAAATAATCGTGTTTAATTCAGTCAATTAATTCAGGCAATTCATGAATTCAACTATTTGATTAATTGATTTGAAATGAAATTTAATTCATTTTACAAAGCATTATATTGTAAAATGAAAAAGTGTTACGAAAAATTATCGCTTTCAATTAAACCTGGCTACTGTAATATACTAAAAAAATATAAACGAAAAATGGCCAAATTCGAAAATACAAAAATGCAAAATTCAAAATCTAGATTGCATACAAAAGTTGAATAAAAATAGAAGGAGTGCAACTATGTGCTACTATGATAATGAAATGCTTGGTTGATTTAAGCAACATACTTAAGAAAAATGTGAAAAATTGTTGAAATCTGTCAGTTACTGGGATAACCTCTCTTGGACTTATATTAATAGGTCCCCCAACGTGTACTGCGTAAGGGGTATATTAACTTTGTCATTTCTTTTGTAACGCCAAGAAGGAGGCGTGGCAGGTATAGATATATATTTTTGATCAGCATCATCTCCTGAGTCGATTTCCGTGTGCCCGTCTGTCTGTCCGTCTGCCCGTCTGTCGACACGATGACGGCTGCAATTTTAAAGCTATCGCGATAAAATTCAAAATATAAATTTATTTTTAAAAAAGGAGCTTTGCTCTTCAATCTTAATCCTGGCAATGAATTTCGGAAAAATCGGATGAAAACCACTCCTACCTCCCATACAAACAGGCTTAATTTTAAAAGAAAAATCTCTTAAAAATCTGCTCGAATTAAAGAAATGTCTTGAAATTTTGCATATAGGCTTTGATACATAACATAGACCACCACTATGACATATGGCAAAATCGGATCAAAACCACGCCTACCTCCCATTAAAAGTGACGTCATCAAAATAGGAAAACTTTTGTTTGTATATAAAACTAAATGTTATCGTTTATGGCGTGGTTAAAGACTTCGAATATACTTCAATATGGCCGCGGAGTGGTAGTTTAGCTTCGGTACCCTGCCGAAGCTCCATCCTTACTAGTTTTTTTTTACATGATTTTCTATAAGAGGCACACATAAAAGTAAGCCGATCTAAACAAAAATTGTTAAAAATGCTAAAAACTAATGTAATAGATGTGTACTGAAAATAGTTGAAATCGGTAAGACCCTTGAGGTACCTCTCTTGGACCATTCTTAATTTTTTACATGATTTTTTATGGGAGTGCATATAAAGAATAGACGATCTAAACAAAAATTTTCAAAAAAGCTTAAATATGCATTAGTAGATGTGTACTGAAAATAGTTGATATCGGTGAGACCCTAAGGTACCTCTCTTAGATCATTATTAATTTTTACATGATTTTGTATGGGAGATACATATAAAAAGTATGTATTGAGCGCCTCACGTTCCATAGAAAAAAAAGTTGTTCGGGTCTGTTCGGTATGATAATTTCCCAAATATTTTGAATCTATCGATAGCCATCCCTGAGCTGGAATGGTTTGAAACAACCTCTTTAAATAAAGTTTTTTAAGAAAATATTGTTTTGTTTGTTAGTTTAAAGAAAACACAAACAAAACTTTTTCTTACTTATTTCATTATTTTCGAAAGATTGAAACAAAGTATAATTGTAGTTTATATAAATCTTTAGAAACATAAATTTAATATTCTCGATCATTTGGGATTGCACAATACGCACAACACAATTGATCATAAGCAGCCCGTTCAAAAAAGTTCTTTCATGGGCTAAAATGGACAATTTCTGTTTTATTATATAATTGATATTATGTTTTGTGAGAATATTTTTCTAATTGATATTATTATATAAGTATAATTAAATATTATTATTTCTTTATATTATTAAATGAATGGTATATCATTAAATATTTTTCCTCCAATGCCACCAAAAGTTTTCATTAAAATTTACTATAGATCCAATAATGCTTCTTCTTCTTACCCTTTTCGAGAAGTTTATTTAAAAAGTGCATTTCAAACAGCCTTAAAATTTATTTAAAGATAATAACACATACTAAGTTTTAACTTAAGTTTATATATTGGATTACACTCAACAAAAGACTTGGGTCGGTTGATAACTCAGAACACTCCTTTCATTGAATGTCTCAGAAAGAAACTCTCGAAACACTTCTGGAGAACACCAAGGAAAGCATTTCATCCAATGGCATGCTTATATTAAAAAAAAAAATGCCTTCTGTGTTAAAGTTTTTTCTTTACCTTCCATTTTACCTTCTTTTGGAAGCAACATTTTTTGCTTTTAATTATACCTAAAAAATAGTGTGGTTTGAGAATATTGTGGTTTTTAGAGCTAGTTAACGCAGTTGTGAACTACATGCAACAATACCACCAACTAGTTACATTAAACTTACATAAAAAAAGTTACAAAAAGTTACATAAAAATTGTTTTATTTTCGAAAAAGCTAACAAGAGCTATAAGAAATAAAAATATTTTAAAAATAAAAAATTGTCTGTAATGAGAATATCGTACAAACCTGAAATCGTGATGCTATCGTTTTATGCAAAATTCTGCTATTTGGCGTAAGCTTAGTTCGTGTTGTTGCAGCTGTTTTAGTTGATTTCCTGTGGCAATCCTGCGAAACTTTTGCAATAAGCAAAGAAATGCAAAACAGCTTGTAATGCGAAAAGTTTAAAGTAGGCTACTGTTGAGAGTGGGTGGATGTATTCATAGATAAACAAATATACAGATATATATTTGCAAACATATATTTCATAAATTTTACACTAATTGTTTCAACAGAAATGCATTAAGTTTACGCCTTTCAGTGAAATATTACTAAATATGAGGATTATTTCACACTTGCAAAATAAGCAAGAAAACTTAATCTTAGCTATTTTATAGAGTAGTACTTCATCCAAATAATATGAAATATGTATCTAAGAATATGATTTCATAAATATTGCTGAGACTTTGTTTCATATTTTAAGATTTGATGTTGTTGCTTCTGTAGATATGACCTGCATTCATGGTGTCCAACTTGAAATAATTATGTAAAATTCATTTTTCATATTCGACATTTATGTGTTGTTCTGATGACCTGAAACGACTTGACATACATAATCCATTTATAAAATTAACCAACTTGCTATTCTGTACTAATGAGAGGTTGGAGTAAACTTATTTGGAAATACAAAAAAATAATTAAGGGGACTTATATCCATTTTTCTGAAAAATTTAGGTGTGTTTTATGAGAGGATTACTAAGTAACGGTTAAAGATATTGATTTAAAAATATTTGGATGCTTTTAAACAAGTATTAAATTTAGCAAAATTATATTTTTGTTTTTGTGACGTCATTCGTTGTAATAAAAAAGCCTTGAGGCATAACAAAAAAAAACGGGGTGCAAGATTACTTAAAAACTAATAGGCTGATTGACTTGAACTTTTTTGTAGGCCTTAAGCAACTCATTTTACACAGATTGACATTGATTTCTTTTTTAAAGTCTACAAGATCGTATACACATACTCTTGCCCTCATATTATAGTCATTTCCTTAAATTTTTACTTCCGCGAACCACCATTTTTTTATAAATTTAAAATTTCTATTTTGAAACATCTCAATGTCAATACCTAGTAAGGCTACGACTTTTTTTCGACGTTTTGAACTTCAAAGTATTCGAAGCTTCGAAGGTCGATTTACTTTTAAGCTATTATGTGAAATTTTCCACTATATTTTGCTGAAAGCTGCCTCATACCTGAGAAAGTTGCATGAGAGACTGCCTGCAAAATCTGAACCTTTTTACTGGAACACATTCCCTTATTTTTGCAATTTGTTCACGAGCTGAATACGTGTTAAAAAACTTTTTAATGCAATTCAAGGAATCAGTTAAGTCAGTGCAATATTAGAAAATGTACTTGTAGGCTCAGCATTGGCTTTAAGCTTTTATTTTGTAAAAAACCGAATGTGAACATCCCTAATCCCGAGTTTTAAGTCTTTAATAAGACTTTTTGATGTGAAAACTTCTTTAGGCGCGTTGAGCACTTTTTGGTAGAGAGCAAAACTATAGATTCGCGATATCATCAGGCTGTTCGCGTAACAGAAATTATTGCTGTACAACATTTCTTCTTAGGAATTACCTAGCATCGACCATGCTGAAGACCGAAGCGATAACCGAACCGATTACCAATTACCGCAGCGATTACCAACCGATTACCGAACCAATTACCGAACCAATTACCGATTACTGAAGCGATTAAGACCCATTACCGATTACAGAAGTGATTACCAACCGATTACCGAAGTGACTACCACCCGATAACCGAAGCGTTTACGAACCCATTCACAATTGCCGAAGCGATAACTAGCCGATTACCAATTAACGAAGCGATTACTAATCGATTACTGATTGCCCAAGCGATTACCAACCAATTACCGAACCAATTTTCGAAGCAATTACCAAGCATTTACCGAACCAACTACCGAAGCGATTACCAACCGATTTTTGAACCAATTACCGATTACCGAAGCGATTACCAACCGAATACCGCAGCGATTACCAACCGATTACCAATTACCGAAGTGATTACCAACCGCTTGCCGAAGCGATTTCCAAGCCATTACCGCAGGGATTACCAACCCATTACTGTTTATCGAAGCGATAACCAACCGATTACTGATTACCAAAGCGATTATCAATCGATTACCGATGCGATAATCAACCGATTACCGAGCCAATTACCAATTACCCGACCAAATTAATTGTGTTACAAATTTATATTAATAATAATCATTTTCTGTTTGTTTGTTTGACTTTTATGCAAACCTAAATGGCTAAACGGGCTTAACTAAAACTTAAAACGTTTAAAATTTTACTCGTCTTAACCACACCCCCTTTTACAGCCCAGAAATCAATTAAAAATACAATATTTCCGACTGTTTCGATTGTTTGAGACTAAAATTTGGTAATTTTGTTCGTAGGGTTACTTTTGGCAACTTTACCAAAAATGGGCTTCCACGCCCTCTTTTACCGCCCACAAATGAATGAAAATGCTATATTTCAGACGGTTTTGTCCGTATAAGACTGAAATTTGATACTTAAGTTTATGTGCGTACCGTCAGTAGTTGCGCTAAAAATGGGCGTGGTGTCACTATAATTACGCCCACTTTTAAGAAATAATTGAGACTCCAAATCTTCTGGGCTGAGTGTGCTTAAATTTTAGCAGAAGATTATTTTCGAGCACGAGATGGTTTACATGAAAAAATGGTTGAAATACCCTTTCTCCGCCTACAAATAAAAAAGTATGGGTCTTAGAACGTCGAATACCTTCAATAACGCTTAAATTGATAAAAAGTGTATTGAAAAAGCCATATTGATGGTTGGCCTGGATCTACCCATGATTTTTTGCGCTTGGTATTGTCGAAATAGATCCATTTTTCATCGCCAGTAACAATTTGATGAAAAATTCGATTTGCCTGTGTGCTAATCAGGCAAAATTTCTGAAATGTTTTTTCGCCTTTCGATGTCTCTTCTTTCTATAGATATGGAGCACATCTCCTCTCTTTTTCGATCTTTCCCAAGGCTTTTAAACGTTTTGAAACAGTTGTATAGCCGAGTTTCAATGCCAGCTGTTTTTATGTTCGAGCCGAGTCTTCATCACAATGCTTGCAATTCTGCATCTTCAAATAGCTTCTACAAGCTATTTGTTGTCTATGGCAAAATTATCTTTTTTGAAACGAGCAAACCAACGTCAAAATTCCTTTGAGTTGGAACACGTTCACCAGAAATGTATAAAAAATTATGTAATTTATTAAATTTATTTGATAATAATTCGCACAAAGTTCGACTTTTTTAGAGTGACAAAAAAAAATGGTTTTTTGTGCAATCACAACGTACGACATACTGGATTTTATTGACAGATATTTTCCCTCCAAAACATCATATTTGTTATTATTGACACAAGTCGTATGTAGTATTTATGCCATCTGTTAGTCAAATCCACATTTCTTATTCACACACCTATTTAAAAACTTACTATTTTGCTTAATAGAAGAAAGCTCTTCTCAAAGATTTGCATGGAACATAAGCATAGAATATTTTAACCGTCAAAAATTAGTTTTAAGAGTACATTTTCAAACATCTTTTACAAAGAGGGTTAAAATATTTTCCAAAAATATTTCTAATAAAACTTTTCTATAGATGCGATATTACAACAATTATGCCAAAAGAATATATTTAGAAGTTTTCTTACTCCTTATGTTAGCAAATTATTAAATGTAACGATAGCTAAAGACAAGCATTAAAAATTACTCAGATACTCGTACACTTTTTGTTTTCGCTTCTTCTACCAGAATTCGTTTATAGAAGGCTATAATTATTTGATGTGTTGGGCAGTGAAATTTTACAGATCACTTTAATTAAACGAAAGACACATCTTCGTGTGCATGAGTTGTAAATTTCATTAAAAAAAGTAACTTCTAAGAAGTAACTTTAAAATATCTTTAAGCAAAACTTTATTGGAAAGCATATACTAAATAGATTAAATTATCTCTTAAATAAAACGAGAATATAAAAA
This sequence comes from Coremacera marginata, assembly GCA_914767935.1. NCBI lineage: Eukaryota > Metazoa > Arthropoda > Insecta > Diptera > Sciomyzidae > Coremacera > Coremacera marginata. The sequence continues at coordinate 61,044,734 of OU612046.1, forward strand.
CAAGGAATATAAAATAATAAAGAATTTCTGTTTTACTCATTTTCAGAAAAGACCGCTCGAGGAGGTTTTCATTCATGTCGGTGCTCACACTTAAGCTGCAATGAAAAAATAAACAGGACGACAGGACAACGAGTTCTAAAATAAAAACAAAATAATAAACAAAGAAAGAACACAAAGAGGGGAACCAAAAGACAAACAGCAGAAAATTGCAAAAATTACAAAAAAAAAAATTTTTTTTAAATAAACTAAACACAAAAAGAGCCAAGAAAAAGTGATTGCAGCACGATGAAAAACACTTGCTGCTGCAGCACATCCTTTGCGTAGAGCAAAAAAGAAAAAAAGAATATATATATATATATATTTATAAAGTAAACAAGGTAAGAAAAATACACTTTCATTAAAATAAAAATGGTTGAAAATACAGCAAACAAAACAAAAATCTTAGAAATATAAAAAACAACAACAACAGTACTAGGTTAAACGCTATAAAAAACAAAGGAACTGCAGCAGTTGAATTTTAGTTCCATTCGTGTCCGGTGTCAATGTGGTTCATTTCCCCTGCGCTCCTTACAAAAAGACATGATGCGTTGCCGGGCTTCATGTTTTGCTGGGTCAGTCAGTTTTGCTCCAAACAAAGAAGACAAAAAAAAAAAACTCTACACGAACAATACTATAAAAACACTAAAACAAATATACAAAGTTCACAAAAAACTACAAATTGTTATAGTGTGTTAAAAAAACAGCAAGAAAAGCAAGAAATAATCATCATCACAATCATCATCATCATCAGCTACAGCATCCTTATAGTGGCAAAACCTTTCTCACAATTAGAGACACTTGATGAAAATAAATTAGTGCCCTGTGTGGGTGGGTTAGTGACAGGGGTGCTGCCCTGACAGCAATGACGAGGATACCAAAGTGGTTGAGTAGCAAAAGATGACATTGCATTGTAAGCAAGCAAAAAAAAAAAAAAAAAAATTAAATGGAAACGAATGCAACTGACGTGCGATAATTACATGCTTAATTCTAGACAAAAATGGGGCGCGAAGTTTAGAAAAACATGAAGGGAGCAAAAACTAACAAAGCTGAAAGTATAGAAAAACTTAATAGAGCTTTCAAGTATAAGCAATTAGTTTTCTTTTCTTCTCATTGCAAACAGAAAATGGCAATTTTGACATTTTGGTAAAAGATTTTTGGTAAAAAACAAAATCTTTTAAACCTTTAACCATAAAACATTTTCTTGTTTTTTTTTTAAAGCCATTCGTGTTATTAAAATAATCGTAGGCTTGCAGAAATTGATTATTTTGCCTTTACATTTTTTTGAATCAAAATGTATATCCCCTTTTTTTCTAATCGACTTTCTTTGTGGAAGTGGAAAGATATTCCATTTTCAGCTATTTGAAAATATTCGAAATACATTTCATGACAAAGAAAGTTGAATATGTGAACATTTTTAAATGCATTTTATCGCGAATTTTAGATTTTATAACTTGACTTTTTTATCGTTTAAAATGGAAATTAAATAGATTTAATAAAATATAATAAACAATTTTGAAATAAATTTTGAAAAACATTTTCAATGGTTTTTTATAATTTTGTGTACGCAGATCACGCATATGCAATAATTTTTTTCGTCACACCTATAGCTTGATCTCCACATGAGATCGTACCAATTATGCGTTTTATAATAAAAAGCAAAAAATAATAATTATATTTTAACTTTAATAGAAAAATAATTATTATTTCTGCTTTTTATTTTTTGAGGCAAAAATAAAAAGGAAAATCTGACCGATAATTTTTTGAGCACTAAATAACTGGTAAATTTTGATTTTTATTTTTTAAGGGATAAATAAAAAGCAAAATCTGACCGATATCTTTTTGATCACTTAATAACTAGTAAGTTTTGATTTTTATTTTTTAAGGCAAAAATAAAAAGTAAAATGTGGATTTAAGATTAAAGTTGAACCAAAGTTTTGCTGATTTTAAATAATTTTAAGCCAGAAAATGCTCGCTCCAGGCATGATGATGATGAGGATTGTTCGTAAGGTATTGAAACTAAACACGTTGATTGTAAATTCAACCGTTATTTCTAAAGTTTTGCTTTTGCTGAAAAAATAAAATTTGAAAAAGAAAAATTTTGAGAGACAAGATTTTCTTAAAAAGTTGAACAATTTGAGAAATAATATAAGCAAACAACTATACAGATAAGTTCTTAACATCCCCACCCCCGTGAATTGACACGGTGGGGAGATTCACTACAACAGTAAGAATGCGACTGTTTCACTGCTGCACATCTAAAACTGCAAGTTTTCGTATTGGTCTTTTGATACAGCCATTATTTGTGAGAACATCAGCAGACCTTGCCACTCGATCTTTTCCATAGTTCAACTGTATGATTCTTCCACGTTTCCACTGAGAACGCTCAACACCTTCGTCACATACCAGAACTAGACATCCCACGCTGATTGGATGAGAAGGCAAACACCATTTCGTCCTTCTTGTCAAATTTGGTAAATACTCTTCATATTCTGCAAAATGCGCCATTGCTTCTTCAAAGATAACTTCATCACTTCACATTGTGCTGGAGTCTGTGTAGAGCTTACACATCCCAATAAGAAATGATTTGGGCTTAATGGCTCAGGTTCATCAGGCGTTACAGGCAAATGAGTTAAAGGCTTTGAGTTGTCAATGTGTTCTGCTTTAAGGAGCACGCTATAAAAGGTTTCCAAGCGTGGCGCATGTTTTTTTAACACAGTGACAAGAACCTTTTTCACTGACTGAACAAGACGAATTTTGTTTTTATTAACATTTATTACGGGGAAATGTGGAAAATAAAACGTTTTTGGAGTGCGCCGCTGAACTTCTTCTTCTGACAATAGTCGCGCATATCCCTTTTCAACATACTCTCTAATCCTGTTGCAATATTCTGCTACCATGTCTTTGGGCAATTTTCCTTTCCACACACAGTAAATGTCGATAAGCCATTCCAAATGAGTCGGGAAATGAGGAGAAATCCTCACGACAAAGAAGGCCTGCTTCAAAGCGATCACTGCATTTTTTTGTTCTGGATGCTAAAATATGTAAAGTCCTCTCTAGTCTATCTTTCTATCTTTATGCCGAAAGACTCCATATCGAAGTAGCTTTCATCATAACCTCCATATCTCGCATTGACTGCTGATTTTTCTCTTGCCTCCCTGTATGACACGCGACAAGGTTTTGCGAACGACTATCCTCTATTGGGCCATATAATATATATCCTAATCCCGTTTTAGTGACAATTGGGCCGGGGCAAGGAAGTGAACGAGGTATTTCGATAGGAACTGTTAAAAAGGTGTGGGCCAAACTAATGGGTACTTTTCCGTAGTTTCTTATTGGCAAACCATCGAAAAGACCTTTATATTTCTTTTTTGACTCAACCAGGATTAAGGACTGCATTGGCAGAGACAGTTTTGACGTCACAAGCACATTCGTCATTTTAGAAACCTCTGAGTTACTCTCAAGCCCACTAATGGTTAATTCGACTCTCATTGTAGACTCTCTTGAGGCTTGAGAGTTTATCCAATGTAACTCGAGAACATCCTTTTGACCGACAATGCCAAGCTCGCTAATTACATCGGCATCGATCATAGAAGAATTTGCTCCATCATCTACGAAAGCGTATGTTTCGATACTTTTGTCTGTACCATAAATTTTGACGGGAAGAACCTGGAATAAAATGTGGCCATTTTCATGATTTGAGTTTACTAGGCAGCTTCGATGCCCGAGGGGAGTTACTTCAGGAGAAGCGGCCGTTTTCGCCGAAGTGTCCTTTGACTTATTCGATTGGAGGAGGTGATGATGGTAATAAGGGCAACCATCTATGTTGCACTTGCGCTTAGAGCAGCATTTTAAAACTGGATGACCATACTTCAAACACGAAAAACATACGCGCGTAGATTTTGCTTTAACCCAACGCTGTTCAATGAGTAACTTGGGAAATATGCTGCCAGCGATTGACATTTTCCTGCACAAACAAAACATTTTTTCTACGTCACACTGACACAAGTAAACCTACGATTCTTATTTTCAACTTATTTTCATTACGCTGGTTGGACTGATGGCCTGAAGAGTCTGATGGAAGGGCATCAGTAACCATATGAGCTATCTTCCGTAACTTACATAACCATGTGCTAAAATCCATAATGCTGGGAGAGGCTTGTAATTGCGTGCAGTTTTCTGCCCACTGTAGTTGCTTGGAAAGCGGCAACTTAGCTACAAGCTCGCTGAGCAGTATTGGGCTTGAAAGGTGGTGTTCGCCTTGCGCGGATTGGAGAAAGCATGCCATATTTGATATTTTATTGGTAAAATTAATTAACGAGTTGAGGTCGCCTTCAGAAACTGCAGCCGTTGATCGAACTCTTTGAATTTGAGATTTGATTAATTGCTCTACTGCCGTCATAAGGAAGAGTGCGGCGTCTACAATTTTCAAAAATCGAAGCAAAACGCCTCTCAATAAAGAGGCAATATTTTATGAAAAAGGGATGAAATAATTATAAAAATTTATTTCTGTAGAAAAGAGAAGCCCAGGACAATATAAACTATAAGGTTATTTAAAGAATTAATTTATAATTCAAAAACTGTGGCATAAAACACTGTACTTACCGCTTTTTTTCTTGTTTGTTCCCAAATTTTATTCAATAAAAACATTGAGAAAAGTCGTATCTGCATCATTTTTCGCACCTATAAGGAAAATTATTTGCTTATTTTAATTTAATATATCATCAAAACCATCTTACCGATATTGATGATCTATATTATAAGGGTTAAAGCGAAGATACGAGTATAATAAATATATACAACACGTAATGAAAAAATTCGTAATGAAAAAAATAAATAAGAAACAAACAAAAAGTGCGGCATCTACATGTAGATACGGCATTTTTTACATTGTTTATGTAGATACTGCGTTTTTTTATCCTGGAATGATACCTAAATTGTGTGTGGATACGACAATTTAGGTTAAAAGAATTAAGGTTTGGGGCTAAAAATTTGGGATTTTTATTTTACAATCTTAAAGAGGATGAATGAATAATAAGGAAAATACAATAAAATGAATTTTGATTTTCATGCTAGATGCCGCACTCTTTCTTATGACGGCAGTCTAGACGACCAAAAGTTTCTTGTGACGTATCAAAAATAGCATTGACATTTTTGGAATGGCTTAAAAGGCACTCAACAGTTTCACGGGGAGTTCCACAAAGGGCTTCTCTTAGACGCATAATATTGTGCAGATCAGAATACGCAAACGCCCACAGCCACCGACGACGGCATGGAACTTTGTGTCGATGAAGGAGGTAGATATGACAAAGAGGACGCGGTGAAAATTGTAGGTGCAGACGTGGAAGGATATAAAGGCCTCAGCGTGAAGCTATGAGTCGATGTATTTGGTACAGCTACATTAAGCCATTCAGATATAGCCACCTGACATGGTGGATTCGCGGTGACTTGTGTTGAAATTCGACCCAATTCGTTTCGCAGCGCGGAAATGCTGCTTTGAATTTGTTGGTTATTGGTTGAAACCAACGATTGTATGGATTGCATTTGGTTACCAAATAATGTTTGCATATCTACTCGTATTAGCTTCTTGTTAAAATCATTTGTTACCTGATGTAAATGCTGATTTAAAGAGTTGCCATAGTCTCTCGACGGCTCTGGCAGTGACGAAAGCGGCGCTTCTGTTTCCCGATGTACAATAAATGACGTTTCCATAGGAGTTTCCATACCAGGGCGAACAGGAGACGTTCGGTGAACTAGAGGGCTGACTGTCATCATTAGTGGGGCGAAATTTGTTGTAGTAGACGGGACAGAAGTTGAATGATCGCTGACGGGGCTTGAATCCATCATGGCAGATGCGCCTGTTGACGAATGTTAAGCTTGGCCCGAACCCAACGCTTCGCGGCAGCTGAAGACTGGTGATGTCTCCGTGCGTTGCGGTGTACGAGTCACTGGCACTGTTTTTGTCTTTTTTTTCTTATTTGCTAGTCGCAGGCTTGTTCTTAACTTATGGCTGGAATCCATACAGCAGAACGGCGACTCGCGATAGCAACTTTAGAAATAAAATATTTGTTCTTGAGGCGTTGAAACTAAACACGTTGATTGTAAATTCAACCGTTTATTTCTAAAGTTTTGCCTCTGCTGAAAAAATAAAATTTGAAAATGAAAAATTTTGAGACAAGATTTTCTTAAAAAGTTAAACAATTTGAGAAATAATTTGAGCAAACAAGTATACAGATAAGTTCCTAATAATGATGATGACGCATGATGAACTGTAAGCTTAGATCCACATTTTGCCTTGTTGTTCAATAATTTGCTTTTATTTCTAATTTGCTTTTTTCTTATTTGATTTTAGTAAATTTTGTTGAGTTAATTAAAATCGGGCGTTGTCACGAGCTAAAGCGAAGAAAATTTTAAAATCAGCCAACCCATTGCTAGTATCTCAACCTATTAATATTCTGCAAATTCAACCGAACACCAACAATAAAAGAAAACAACAACAAAAAATTAACAATGCTAGCAGCACTCGCTTCTGTTAACAAGTTGAAATCTTATTGAAATTTTATTTAGGCTACTAAATTCGGCCAATTACGACACACATAAAGATTTTAGAGTTGTAGTAAATATTATTTGCAGTTAAGACTATAAATTTGATTTTAGTAATATATCTCGAGTTAATAAAATTTGGGCTTTGTCATGTCCAAGTTTATGGAGCGCAGAACTGTTAAGTGAAAAAAACTGTGAAAGTAGTCGACCCATTGCTGAGATATGATCCCAATAACAATTTGGTAACAATTTTCCCCAATTGTTAAGGGCTTTCACCTATAATAAAAAATGTTAAAAATTAAGTAAAACTAGGGATGTCAATTATAATTCACTGCTCGATTAATATATCAAATGATTAATTGCAAGCATTTTCGATTAGTTTATTAATCGGCATTTTCGATTATTTTTTTTTTAATACTAAAAAAAGAAAAAAACACCTGTTTCTAATGTTTTTCATTAACTGATTATACAAACATTATATGCATATACTATATGCAGTTTGTTGCGGCCGTGGCGTAGTGTGTAGAGTGTGTGCCTCATACGCCAGAGAACCCAGGTTCGAATCCTCCATCTGACACAGAAACTTTTCAATTGAATTAATTTTTCTGTTCGGCCGTTACCTTTCTGCAGACAATGGCAAACCTCAAAGAGTAAAAATTGCCATGAAAACTTCTTGAGAACATAAGCCGTTCGGACTCAGAGTAAAACTTATAGGTCCAGCTCTCGATCATTTGTGTTCAAACATTTTCACAACACACATAACACAATTGATCATAAAAAGCTCGGTCAAAGTCCTTTCAAGGACTGAAATGGCCATTTCGTTTTTTTTTTACTATATGCAGTTTATATTTTTTTTTTAAATGAGTCTAGAAAAAGTTATTTAGAAAGTTTTTTGGTTGTCAGTCTGCTTCGGCTTCCCGAAGCTATTGCACCAGCTTTAGAAAATAGACGTTCCATGGGTACTGATGTTTTAATCAAATGCGAATATTTGTTAGACAGCTAGTAGAGTTTCGGATAAGCCAAATTAACTTCTTCCCATGATTCAACGATGTTCCGTTTCAAGCCTAAAATTTGAGAATTCAAATCGTCATTTTTCTTTTGCATTTTGCTATGAACTAAAGATTCAAAAGCGACCATAAGTCAAATTCAATTTTCGAAGATTCCTTGTATAGTCATGTGTTAAACAAAAGTTATTTCAAAAGTAATCAATTGCAATTAATCGATTTATTGCTCGATTAATCGGAACAGAATATTCGAGACAATCAAATCGATTATTGAAAGGAAATACTCGGTTCATGTTAGTCATTCGATTAATCTTGCCATCCCTAAGTATTGGGGGTTGGAATTAGTTTTAAAGGTTTTCTAAGAGATGGCGTAACTATCAATAGATCGCATCGGGCATACCTGTGACCATATTCATTTCAAAGCACATTGTCTAAGCTTCATTTTTCAGTATGTGTCATTCCACTGAAGTGTAAACAACATATATTTTTTTTTCTGTGAACATGTCGACTTTCGTTCCAACAAAACGCAATTTACGGGAAGGTTTACTTTTGTGCTTCCATTTGAAGAAAAAAGCGGTTGAAGCACAACGCACGCTTACTGAGGCTTACGGGGACTATGCTCCATAGATTTCTACTTGTGAGTACTGGTTCCGTCGGTTTAAAAGTGGTAATTTTGATACGGAAGACAAAGAGCGACCGGGCCAGCCGAAAAAGTTTGAAGATGAGGAATTGGAGGCTTTGCTCGGTGAAGACCCGTGTCAAACCCTTCAAGAATTGTCAGAATCATTGGTAGTCGACTTATCAACGCTCGGAAAACGCCTGAAGGCCATGGGAATGATTCAAAAGCAAGGAAATTGGGTGACGTACGAGTTGAAGCCGAGAGACGTTGAACGGCGATTTTGCATGTGCGAACAACTGCTTCAACGGCATAAAAGGAAGAGTTTTTTGCATCGTATTGTCACTGGCGATGAAAAGTGGATCCATTACGATAATCCTAAGCGAAAAAAATCGTGGGGACCACCCGGCCATGCATCAACATCGACGGCCAAGACGAATATTCATGGCGCCAAGCTTATGCTGTGTATTTGGTGGGATCAGAAGGGTGTCGTGTACTATGAGCTGCTAAAACCTAACGAAACCATCACTGGGGAACACTACCAACAACAATTGATGCAATTGAGCCGAGCATTAAAGGTTAAACAGCCGGAATATGGCAAAAGACACGACAAAGTGGTTTTTCAACATGACAACGGACATGACACGGCCACATGTTGCAAGAACCGTCAAGGAAACGTTGGAGGCGCTGAATTGGGATGTGCTACCCCACCCGCATTATAGCCCAGACATAGCCCCTTCCGACTACCACCTATTCAGATCGATGACGCATGGCTTGGCTGAGCAGCGCTTCACTTCTTACGAGGATACCAAAAAATGGGTCGATTCGTGGATTGCCTCAAAAGACGAGTCGTTCTTCCGGCGCGGAATCCATATGCTGCCAGAAAGATGGGAAAATGTTGTAGCTAACGATGGACAATACTTTGAATAATATACATTGTACCGTTGTTTCTAAATAAATGCTCAAAAACCGAAAAAAAACCTTTACAATTAATTCCAACCCCCAATAAAACAATAATATGAAAATATTCTAACATTCTAAGCTCCACAAGGCAAAAATCTTGGAGTAATTTCTAAAACAATGGTTGGAATAACGTTTTCTTAAACTATTTTTTATTAGAATTTATACTTTTCAAAATACTAAAAATTTTTTTAGTCAAGGCTGTACTCAAATTTAAAATAACTAAGATTGATTACTAAGAAGTAATACAATCGGTTTCAAAAACTGGTACAATTGGAATAACATAGATTTTGAATTAAGATTGCCATGATATTAGATTTAATAAACATGTATTACATAGTCAACCAGGCTGCATAATATTTCAATACTTTCCGTCTTAATTTTCAGATTGTTAAGATTCAAAAGTCTTATGATTCAGAATTACTTTTTCGGTTAACAAAGCCTTATAATACAATTTTTGTGAAAATTTTCTTATTTGATTATGGCGCACAAGAAAAGTTTATTAATTTCATTTCAATGATGACGTAAGTTCGAAACCTACAATAGGATTTAGTTTAAAAATTATATATAATGTGGTTTTGTACCTGTTTTGTTTTTAGTACGCTATGGTTTAAAATCGAATACAACTTGTAATAAGGTTTTTAATCCACATCTGTAGCAGGATTCCCAAATAGTTAACGATGAACATAGTTGTCGTTATCGGTCATTGCGCATGCACAGTTTAATAGTAAATGACAGTTTTCGCTAGTTAACTACAGCTACAATCGTCGTTAAGGCGTTTGGGAATCCCGCAACAGGTATTGCAACTTAAACCCATTCGGGAATAAGACTTAGTTTTAGTATTTGGCGTGGTTTAAATTTTAATACAATTTCGGTGTCGTCATATACACAGTACAGGATTTACTATAATTTAGTCCAAGCTTTCTAACCGCGCTGTATTTCAAATTGTATAACTAATTATACACATTTTCAAACAGCATTTTTGAGTTTAACATGCAATACGTAAGAACATCTGGATTTGATAAATTCTTGCAATATATTAAAATTTCAAATTATCGCTCAAATACAATCAACCTTTTTTGGAAAAAAAATACGACGTTATATAATCAAGTTATAAAATATTTATGAGTCGTTTATTGTCTAAGATTAAATAAATTTTAACTCGCTTCTTATGGTGAATTATTTGCTTTTTCCTTTACTTTCACTACTTCCGCTACAATAAATAGCTGTAGTAGAAAGCAACTAAGATTCCACAAAAGGAAAGAAAGTCGTGGCATAACCAAGAATAGCCGCAATACCAGATATATTCCAAGAGCTATTAAATCAGTTCATGGGTTCATTTAATATGGCGTGCGTCCATTTTTATGATAGACAGTAAAAGAAGCAGCAAAGCAAAAATCGTTGAATTGAAACCAGAGATAAAAGTTTTATAGCAAATATTGTCATAAAAAAATCTGTTTATGTCGCGCTTCAAGATATATAAAGAGAGAAAGTGTTAAAACCATAAAAAAGTTTAAATTCAGTTTATTTAAAAATTTTTTGATTTTATTTTATTTTCTTACATTATCTGTTTGCAAGATTTTTATCGCTCCAAATAACTGCTCGGATTGAAACCATAGAGGTAAAGTAGTCAAAATGGAAAATAAAAGGCATGAGGAGAGGGATGATACTTGCCGCCCCTCTAGAATTCAGCAAATAAAAAAATTCTTATATTTTTGTGAAAAAAAGTATTGATTGCTTAGGCTGCATTTCTATTAGCGTTACTTCCCAATAGGCAATAAAGCTAGGTCTCTTCTAACGCAGGCGTGCATTTACTGCTACTTTTGGGGGTTAGACACATGACAGCCTCGCAGTACAACAATTATATTTTTCCTACAAAAACTGGTTCTGCTTATATTTCAGGGTTATTTTTTCGTTTAAAGTTAAAATAAATATTCATTCAAAAATATTGAATAATAATCAACGTCATGACTAAGATATAATACATAAAAAGCTATAAAAAAAAAAATTTTTTAATTTTTTGGGTTAACCCCTGCTTTAAGCCACTCTAAAGGAGTACTTATAGCAGACCACGTTATAGACCACTAGCACATACACACACACACAATCATAGTAAAATTCTACGGGAGTGCAGAAAAACTGCTTTATTTCAAATTAGTAAAGGGATTTTCAACTAAACTAAAAAAATTTATTTAAATTAGATACTTGCTTCGTTCTGAAAGCAGCATTTAATGGAAAGCCGCCCTTTATTAAGGAGGGACATGACATTCGCGGCATAGAAAACAGACCTAGAAAATTGAACAAATTACAAGTAAAAAAATTAAAAAAAATATATTTTCACTACAACATGGTTTTATAGAGCTCCAAACTGGCGGCAGAGAAAAAAACGGGGCCTCGTGGTTGCAGCGCTGGGAGTTGCAAAAATTGTCCGATCTGGAAAAAAAATAACTTTTTTAAATCTTAACAAAATTGGTTATCGTATGACACGAGCTTTTTTTTAAAATTTTTTTTTCAATTTTTGGTGATGTTCCAAATTTGAAAGTGTGTTTTTTCGAAAAAAATATTGACTTTAAAAATTCATTAGAAATCGAAAAAAAAATTAAAAAAAAAGCTCGTGTCATACGATAGCAAATCAAATTTAAAAAAATACAAAAAAAAAATTTCGTCAAAAAATGAACCCGCTAGTGCTGCAACCAGTACGAAAAACATGGTTTCGAGATAAACGCGTTCAAAGTTTGTGAACAAAGAAAAAAAGGTTACCTTCAGTCTGTCATACCTACTTCGTACTGTATGCCTTAGTTATCTTGTGTTGTGTTGTTTCTTATAGGTTTTTGCAATCGTTTAGCAATTCGGGATTCACCCTTCACCCTTCAAGTAGGTACGATATAACAACCACCAAATGTCAGGTAGCAAGTAAAACAAGTGTATACCAGCTGCCGTACGTAGGTAGCGCAAAAATTAAAAATGCGCTCTCACTAATCCGGCTGTAACTTTTGAACCCGTAGGAATTTTTCCATGAAATTTTTTTTCGTTTTCAAAAAACTGCCAATGTCATGTAACCCCTTAATTAAATCAAATGAAATAAAATCCAAATTTAAATTTCGCCTTTTTTGCAATATACGAAGTATTGAACTCATTAGTCCCAATAGCTATTAGCCCAGACCATCGAGGTCAAAATAATTTTACTTTGGGAAGCATGTATATTACAAAAATAGAAACAAGCTTCTGTAACTACCAATGATTGGTCATTACCAGTGCCAAACTTCTTTAATAAAAAGTTTACTATATAAAAAAAAAAATCTGGTATTATAAATTTGTTTACTGTGTCATAATTTAAAAAAAGAGTCTTCAATGGTTTTGTATTGCTTGCCACCTGTCTTATTTTTTGATGGCGAACATTTTTTAAAAGCCTTTTTGCTAGATTTCTGTCCTCTTCATAAAAAAAAACAGACATTTAATAAGGAAAAACGAAAACTGCCAAACATACCAATTATAAACATAGGTAAAAACTCGTAATATTCAGCAAAATTATTTGTAAGAATTTGTTTGTAAGAACAATTTGTAGAGTGAACCGTTATCTTCACCACCGCTTTCATTACTAGCGCCAAACTTCTTCAATTAAAAGTTTGCTTTTTATAAAAAAAAAGACAGTTTCGATAGCATCGTAAGTGAGGACGTAGAATTTTTGTTTGATATACCATTTGTCAAGAAAGTGTTTTTACATAGTGAAATAATTGTAATTTTGACTTATGTCTTAAAAAAAACTATCATAATTTTTGCTTTCATTATTTTTGTTTATTAATTTTGAATTTTGTATTGTAGCAGCAAAAGCTACAACAAAAACTTAGATCACTTCGAAATTTTACTGTTAAGAAAGTGTTTTTACATTAGAGTCTATTTTTATTAAAACTATACTAAAAATATAATTAAAACAATTAATATATGGTATGATCCACTTGGGAGTTAATTACAGCTGGTAACCTATTTCTAATAGAATATTTAAACTTTTTTGCGTCATATCCCATAGGAATTTTATTCCATTCTTCCTTAATATTGTTTAGCTGTCGTTGTGCCTTCAATAAACACAATATCGTCAAGCCATCTGCTTGATATATACAACCATACCATAACAAATAGTTGGCCAAATTTCACTGTAGGAATAGTATTTCGTTTTGTCAATGCTTTTAAGCTCCGACGCCATACTTTATCGAATCGTCACAGAATATGACATTGTCCCAATAGGTTTCTGGCATATCAATGTACCTCATCGTGAATGATAATATGCTGTGTCCTAAGCTTCGGTCTCTTACGTGCTACTCTTGAAGGATATGCATTTCTTTCTGGGTATTGTCTCACTTATTCATGCGAAATGAAATCACCGTACTCTTCCTTAAACATAATAGCAAAAGCTCTTTTCAATATTTTAGGGTTCTCATTTAATGCTCTTGTCAAGAACCGTTCCCTTCTTTCCGAAAAAATGCGTGGTCGACCGATTGATGGATGATGATGCAGTCTTTTCTCATTTTCTTGTTGCATTGTCTTATTATCAATCGAGTTTTTATAGTGAGGGAGCTAATTTTTCCTAAGACCAGGCGCGGATTCAAGGGGATACATTTTGGGCGTTTGACCCCCCTTGTCCCGAAATTCTTGGATAACCTGTATTTAAATGTTTATTATGTGATCTAAGGGTACTAAAAAGAAAAATATCGATTTCTTAATAATTTCTGTTCTGTTTCTTTTTTTTATACTCTTTGCGATATCGCGCCCTTAGATGTAAACAGTCGGACGTTTTTGTCAAAAAATGATTTTGACGATACCGATCTTTTTTCAAACTTTGCACGTCAGTAGTACTTAAAAAATATACACATTTTCTTCATATATATTTAAACTTTCTTTTTGTAATCTTTCAACAGTGGAAAATAATAAAAAAAATTAAAATTTGTCTATCGGACATGTAAAAAACAACTACATCTTCAAAACTTCCTACAAAAAAATGTTTAGGATTTTTTTAAGAGATCTTTTTCACATTTGACATTTTATACATAGATGTGCAGTTTTTTACCAACACATTAATGGAAAATTTAAATTTTTTTGACCACTTAAAATTTCATTCACATTTTTCAAGTTCAGCACGACTTGAAAAATACAACTTGAACGACTTGAAAATTTTTTAAATTTTTAAAACATCGTCGTGTTGAGGCATTTATTCTTAATGCATTCTCAAAATTGTTCTTCGAAGAATTATTGTTTGCTATTTTAAATGAATTTTCCAAAAACTGCCTGCATATTTTTTACATAAAAAACACTTTTAAATCAATTACAATTTATTAATAAAACAAAACAATTTTAAATCAAAAATGTAATTTTTTAGTAGTTTTTGTACTTCTTATAGTATTTTAAAATTTTTGAGCTAGTAATATACCTCCGAAAGCTTTTAATTTTGCTTCAAATTTATATAATTTTTTATTTATTTTTGTATTTATTTCTTTTATTCCTTGATAAAAAAAAGCCGTAGGAGGTATACTATCTGAAAAAATTAAAAAATGTAGTAAGAGTACATAAAATACTAATAAAACTCTACTTTTAGTTTGAAAGTGTTTGTATGAAAAAATTTTGTATGGAGTTTTTGAAAAATTCGTTTAAAATAGTAAGCATTAATTTTTCAATGTAAAATTTTAAAAATGCATTGAAAATAAATGCCTCAATAAGACCATGTTTTCAAAACGCCCAAAAAAAAAAAAAAATAGTTTTGGTGACATTGAAAAATGTGAATTAGTTTCCAAAAAATTTTAAGTTTTTATAAAAGTGTTGGTAGAAAACAACACCACAAAGAAGATCAACTCAAGATCTCTTAAATATCTGCTAAAAATTGTTTTTTTTTGTAGGACTAACGGTTTGAAGATATAGTGGTTTTACTACAGTCCGAATGACAAATGTTGATTGTTTTTTAATTTTCTACCGTGTATAACATGCAAAAAAAAAAAAAAAAATTACAGGTGCGTCGTTTGACACAAGAGAGAAGCGAAGCTTTTTCACAGTTTCATAGACTCTGCATAGATTAAAAACGTATCTGCGAAGCAAAACTAGTGATGACCGATTGAACGGGTTGAACATGCATCGTGACATGGAAGTAATGTGCGAAAATGTAATCGGCATTATATCGAAAATGCCAAGAAAAATGTATATCATTTCACAATCTAAAAAACAGTTGATTTGATTTACTGATTAAATATTTTATAAATAAACTATACATATCGTCGTTGGGCGTATCAGCCACTTGCAATACCGCGTATATAGCAAAAAGGCCAAAATTTAAATTTGGATTTTAATTCAATTTGATTTAATTAAAAAAGGGCGGATTTTCCATTAAATGCTGATTTCAGTACAAAACAAGTACCTAATTTCAATAAATGCTTTTAGTTTAGTAAAAGAAAGAAGTTTTTCTGCACTCCTGCAGAATTTTACTAATACCGTATGTGTGTATGTGCAAGTGGCTGACACGCGGTATTGCACGCCCAACGACGATTATACATTAATATTTTTAAATCTCCACCCCCCGAAATACTTTCCTGGATCCGCCCCTGCTTAAGACTATCCTGTTTCATTAATACAATAATTATTTCAATTTTATCATCTCTATATTAAGTTAAAAAATTATGAAACTTGTACAAGTTACGTCGTCGGATATGCAAATATTACTGTATTCAAAGGTGTAACCACAATTCGACCAGATAAGATAAAGGAGTATTTTTTTTTGTAAAGATATTTTTCTCTTATCATACCCATTCTATCATATTAGTTATTCTAAATATATAAAAATTAGACAAATGTTAAATGGCTAAAAATTTAATGTCCTTTTAAAAACATTTCTGTCGCCTTAGAGAAAAAAATCAAAAACCGAAAAGAATTTTACGGAGGAGAGCATGGTAACGGAGGAGCGCAGATACTCGATTTAAATTCAAAAAGTAAAATATACCTATTTTTCTTAAATTTTGTGCATTGCGCATACCCCGTATAAATGTCTCGTGGTTCTTAAATTTAAAAAAGTTATTTATTTGCTAGGTACATGCACATCTTTCAATCATTACTCACTAAAAAGTTGGACAATTCAAAACATGCAGGCATATTTTTAGACGCATCATGTTGATTAAAGTAACTCAGAAAATCACAGAATACTGAATTTAACTGATTTTCCACTACTTATTTTTCACAAAATTCGTTAACGTTATAGATCTTTGGCACTACTACAAAAATCCTGTGATGGTTATCATGTCCCGCTCGCCTTAGTTTAAATTTATTACATTTTGTTGCTTATTTCTGTGCAATAATTTGCTTTAATTTTACCTTCTTTTTTAAATAAGACAGTTCTATGACAGTTGACAGATGCGACGTCCTTGAAATAAATGGTTATTTAATAACTTTTTAAGAATTTAAAATGTTATCAGTCACTCCTCCATCTTAGAACGCGAACGCGTATTATGGTCAACCATGGTGGGGGAGAAAGACACAAACACACACACATTTAAAAGCACGAAATTGTCTTCAATTATGTTGACTGTCAGTTTAGTTTGACATTTCTTGACAGAACAACAGAAACAACGAATTCTTATCTACAAATCCAATTTTATAAATTATTACAACTCGTAATTTGCGTCACAATTCACAATATAGAAAGAATAAAAAAAAAAAACATCAACAAGAAAATTAGATGTAAATTCATTATGCAGAATTGGATTACTTTTCCGCACAATACAATGATTTTGTTTTTGTGCCTTGGCAATTTTAATTTATTCATAACGAGAATATTTAATTCATTGAAAATCATTTGCAAGATTTTTTTTTTTTCAAATCCAATAAGGATTACTTGTTGTTAATCATTTCGTTTTCGTTTTGAATTGTTTGCCATAATCTGTATGAAAAAGATACAAAAATGTATTGATGTTCGATGAAGTTAAGATATTTAAGAAAATAGGTTTATTTCTTCAATAGCGCAGAAGGAAGCTAGAGAGTCACTTTATATTACTGGGCACTTGAGCTTTAATTATATTTCAATTTTGGTAACTACTTAGTATTCCCGCAGTGTAAAACTGGGCCATAGACTAATTTTGCAACACCTTTCTTAAATTTATTCTTAGATCAGACTTGGTGTTTTATTATGCCATGAATGTAGACTTTTGTTGCGTTAAATAAAGAAAATAGAAAATAGAATTAAGATCAAAAATTTTTTTTTACGTTAAAGTCATAAGAGATGACTTGCATACTTAACTGCGTACTTAACTTTTCATTTAAATTTATAAGTTTTGCGAAATAAGAAATTCGATACTATACATATGTAGAATTTTGTCCTTCACTGTACATAGATTTACCAAAATTCAAAATTTTCTTACTATCAATTTCGTTAATAAACATGGGAAAAAACTTTCTAAGCCTAAAAGTGTGTGCATGTTTATTTTTTCAATTAATATTAGATATAATTTCATATATAATGCTTAAAAGCTTACGCTTCCGTCGGCAGTCCTGACGACTGCACCACGGTTGAGCCTAACGCTTCAATAAAAATACAAATAACATTCATGTACGAATTTCAAGTCTACAAACAAAATACACATGCAAAAAAGTTCTTAGCCATCGCGCACAGTAGCTATCAGCGTTGTCGAGTGAGGGTTGTTGTTTATTGCGTTAGCATGCATTGTTGTTGTTTTCTTTTTACATAAAGTCTATAAAGGAAAAATTGCAACTGACGCTTTTGTTAAGTTTTCATTTCATTCCCGTTAATAACTTTGCTAAAGAAGCTGACGCTTCAAAAATAAAAAGTGGTAGTATATTGACGCGGGTATGAGAATTCAATTGGGACTATTTTGGCCAAACAATACATTTTTTGCCAAACAATACATGTCTACAACAGGCAGGGAAATACCCGGATCTTCTGCAGGTTATCGGATCTACTGAATGTAAAAGTGTTGTTGTGATTCATAATTTTAAATACTAAAATTCTCCGAATATCACAAAAATTCCAACTTTATAATTATAGCAACTTCAAATTTATTTTTGAAAGAACTCTATTCATCGCATTGAGATGAATATTGCCATCACACTTGTGACTGATGCCAACTCGCGAGAAATTCCCCGATTTGCGGGGAATCTTCAACTTGTCGGGGAATAAGCTCCAATACGCGGAGAATTATGATACTTTTTCCATTTTTTTAATATAAAATTTAAAAATACTAACGTACATTTTTTCAAAATTTATTTGTGTTTTCACTCCTGAAAAATATCTTAAATTTATCGTTCTAACAATACAAAGTTTTCGGTTTGCAACACTTTTAGAAATTGTCACCAGTCATTATTATGTCGAAGCTTTAACTGAAATTAAAAGTAAGAGTTTCTGGTCAGTATGTAATTATTTTAAAATGTTGTGAAATTATTTATGTTAAGAACTTGCAGCCCCAAAAGTCAGTAGTTCCTGTGGCATGCCAGATCTTTTATTTTTGATAAAGAAAAATCTTTGTTAACTAAGTTTAACCAGCCAAATGTATGAACAAACCAAATGTATGAACATAACAATAAAAAAAAAAAATATATTTTAAGAAGTTATATACTACATATTGGCATGTTAATGATGTCATACTTAATTTTTAAAGGAGATCTTTCGAATGAAATTTTAATTTTTCAAAAACATGTGGGTCCAGTTCTCGATTATTTATGTTCAACCATTCCACAACACGCACAACACAATTGATTATAAGAAGCTCGTTCAAAGTCCTTTAAAGGGCTAAAATGGCCATTTCGTATTTTTGTATACTTTTAATTGCATTGTATATTGTTTTAAAACTAATATAAAAATCATGAATAATAAAAAATTCATTAAAAGTATAACATAAATCTATTAATAATGTGATACATAATTCATTGTATATGTTGTTATAGTTTCTTGTTTTAACTTGTTATTTTTATTTTAATCAATCAATATCAATATCATATTAATCAAAATGATTTCTTATTTTTATACATAAAATAAGTGCAAATTTTTATTTTAAAATAGATTATAATAAATTTAAAAGAAAAGATGTATATTTTATGCGATTAATGGTTTTTTATTTTAATAACTTAAAAATACGTTCTTATTCAAAAACGGAAATTCAAGAAGAAAGAAAAAGGAAAAGAAATGCAAATGTCACAATTGTCTAAAGTTAAAAATTAAGCTATGTTCACAATATCATATTACTTAGGGTATGTTCACAATATCATATTACTTGAATTAGAATTTACACACAACATACTATTTAGTATAACGATATCACTACAATCTCGGCCCTCCTGACTATTCAATCGGCCCCAATTGATTCGTGTTACTTTCGTTCTCCAATGGTTTTTATCCAACACCTTACCTTGTTCAGTTCACTTTCGCAACCTACTTGAATCTAGAATACCATGGTATTGCAATTCCGTCACTTGAAAATATTCAACATCTTCTATTACATATCTGTCATTGTCCAATTTTTCTTTAATTATGTAAGGCCCTTGATATTTTGGAATGAATTCCTTATTGACACCTGTCGTTACATCAACATTTTTGCTCACAACAAAACTACCAACGTTTAATATTCTAGCAGGAGCCTGTCGCTGGAGGAAATAGTTTAAATTGTGTGTCTGCGCAGAGTCGAAAACCGCCACGTAAAATCAAGAAGATCAGCTATTCATGAGGTATTCTTCTTGACAACACCGAATAAGAAGAATTTTCCATAGAGAAATCTCCTTATTTCTATAGAGAAAAACAAAAAATTATCAAACCTTGCCTTATAAGATTCAGTTACTGAATAAAGGAAATGATATGGAAAACTTTTAAAAAATATTGTCCATCTCACTCACGCTTCTCACTAAAGTTCAAGAAGATACCATTTAAAATAAAGAAGAAAATCTAAGCCTTTTTTTGTGTATACATGAATACATACTAAGCTTTGGCTTTCAGACTGAAAGTTTCAGTCGTTATTTCGAAGTTTATAAGATTTGTTTATAAGATTCATTTTTATTACATTTATCATTATTTCATTCATAATTTCATTAATAATTTCTAAGATTTGCTATGTTATATTTTTAGTACGTAATAAATTCAAATAAAATCCTCACGTATTTTTTCTATTATAGGCAATTAAAAGTAAGTACCTTTTCATGTAGAAGGTCCCCATTTTGAATTTCAGAGATAATAAGATTTTCTTATTAGATTTCAAAGAGAAATCTTATTAAATCGATAAGATTTCAGTATTGAATTTTAAAAAGAAATCTTGATAAAACAATAAAACTTTCTTTTTTAATAAGAAAACAAGAGGATAACGTTTAAAATTAAAAAGACATCACATATATTTAAGAAGAATTTCTTATAGTTCTAAAAAGTTTTCATTTAAAAAACAAGAAGATTCTTCTTAAAACTAAAGGGTCGGCCAAATAAATTTTTTTTTTTTTTGAAAATGCAAAAAAAAAAACTACTGAATATTTTCTCAAATTTCTTTTTTTATTTGAATGTACAATCCATCCGGTTAATAATGGAAAATAATTTCATTCAAATGGCTGCCTCAGCTGGCCATGCAGTAGCACACGATCGGTCCAATTTTTAAGCACATTATCGATTGTGTGCAGCGATATATAGAATATTGTGCAGCAATATTCACGAATATTGTTCTTTAAAGCGTCATTGGTCTCTGGCTTGTCGGCGTAACACTTATCTTTGAGGGCACCCCACAAATAATAGTCCAACGGTGTCAAATCGCAGCTCCGAGGTGGCCAAACGACATCAGCTCTGCGGCTGATAATGCGATCTTCAAAAACAGGGCGCAAAACATTGAGTATAGCTTCGAGGGCACGTAGCGCCGTCCTGTTGAAACCAAATGTTGCCAATATCCTCCTCTTCAATTTTTGTGAACAAAAATTCGTTCAACATGGCCCGATAACGATGGCCATTGACTGTAACGGCCACTCCTTGCTCATTTTCGAAGAAAAATGCACCCAAACAGTGACTCGTTTTGGGTGCATCGGCTTTTCAATGTATGCGTGCGGGTTTTCTGTGCCCCAAATGCGACAATTTTGCTTGTTTACCTACCCGCCAAGATCAAAATGAGCTTTATCTGAAAAGATGATTTTTTTGGCAAAATCGGCATCTTCTGTAAGTCGATCGCAGGCCCACTCAGCGAAGTAAAAACGCATTGGATGGTCAGTTGGCTTCAACTCCTGAACCAATTGGACTTTGTATGGCATCATACCAAGGTCTTTATGCAAAATTCGTCTCAATGATGTCTCCGGAATGTTCAATTGTTGAGAACGACGGTGAATTGATGTTGATGCCGCTTCACGCACACTTTCTGCCACAACAGCAATATTCTCGGGTGTACGCACTGTTTACATGCGAAGCCGTAGAGAAATTTTCTTGATTTTGTTCTATTTTAATAGGTTGTTTTAGCTCTGTGTGTGTCTGCTGCAGAGCATCTAAAGCATTTGCCCTAATTCTTTCTAAATCCTCTTTCATCGTATATCATCGTATACCTCGTCTTAGTATTCCGTTAGTTCGTCTACTAGTTTGCCTCTTTGGCTGGTTCCAAACAATAGCTTACTGGGAGATACTTTTGTTAAGGAGTGATCCGTATTATTTATTGCATATTCAACTTCGTCCAAATTCTTCCTCCAATCAATTTAGCCAACATACCCTTTACCACACGATTTGCTCTTTCAATTTGCCCATTTGATTGTGTCGACGCTACGGACACTTTCACTTTCAAAATGTCTAAATTCTTCTTAACCGTTATGAGACTGACGAGGTACCCGGTTGCCTTTTGCAATTCAAAACAAAGAATTTGATCATTAATAACCACTTTAAAGGGCCAAGCGAAATTTTTTTAAATTGTAGAATTCACGAAACAGCAATCCAGCTGAACATTAAAGCACTTACACGCTATTTTTCTACATAAATTATATGAAAATACCCGGATACTCCGTCAGTCTGATAAAGATGTTTTTTCCGTCAGTCACATAACGGTTAAGTAAACCACGTTTCACGGTTACTTATAATTCTACGAGGTGGGCTATAATATGAGAAATACTTTGCTAAGGCTTCACAAACCTTCCTACTGCCAGCAGTATTTACTGCACATAGCTTAACAAATTTAGCAAAAGTGTCTATGACAGCAAACACACATACTTGTGGCGGGACTGAGCAGCGGCCCAAAATTGTCGAGGTGCTGCGTATCAAAAGGTATATGAGCCTTAGGTATATTATGCAAATTTCTTTCGTTTTTCCCATTGGCACCTTAATATTAATACATTAAAGGCAGTTTCGAATAAGGCTGTTAAGTTTCTTATTCACATCCGGAAACCAATAATGTTTACTTATTTGATTAGCGCGCTTTGTAATTCCTAAGTAGTTTTTGTTTTGTTTTGTAGAGTTAAATTTTCTATAAGATACGTTTCAGCCATTTATGTCTGTCAATTGGTTTTTAAGATATAAGCAAATTGAAAATAGATAATCGCGATGCACGACCTCTTAATATTAATATTAAAAAGTATGGGTTTTACAGGTATCTTACCTGGGTGATTTTGAAAAAACAAAAATATTCGATTTATTACCGTTGGGAACATTTTTCTTACACGTTATTTCCTAATCTAAATGGGGAGATGTTAGTATAGAACATAGATCCCTATGAAATATTTTTAGTTTTTCGTATCAACTGTAATAAGCTATTTGATAAAAATGTCTTTGTTTACAAAAGTGAAGTTTACAAAAGTGACGTGATGTACACAAAGAAATTTGTTTTTTGTAAAATGTTATAAATTGTCTCTTTACAAACTGCACATATTGTGTGGAACTAAATAAATTTTTTAAAAAAGGAATCCGTCTAAGTGAACACAGTTAAAAATTCATAGTTTATGCTTCATAATGTCAAAGCAAAATTTCTAGCAAACCTTTTTCAAGTTACCACATTTCACACAGCCTCTTCTAGCCCCAGAGCATATTGCAGTGGAACCCACCGACTTGTGGCTGAAGCACTATTATTATTAACCCTCTTAGATGTTCAAATAAAATCAGCATAATTGGATTACTTATGTAACTAAAAACTTATGCTTCAATGATTTATTACCAATACATATACAAGCAAGCACAGACCCAGCTATGGTGGTAGAACAAATACACCCACACACAGCTTAGTAGCCACAGACATAAGCAAGGATGAATGAAAAATCAGCAGATAACAACAGGAAAAAATAATAGAAATACAAAACAAAAAAAAAAAGAAACAACAACCTGTCAAGACAGTGCCAAGGAAGTGAAAAGAGTGAATGCAAAAATATAAAATGAAAGAAAAAAACAAACAAAAAACAAACAATATAAACGAACGGAAACGGAAAAGACTCCATAATGTTCTTATTTATTTGCCATAATCCATTGATAAACAATCAAATAAAATATAGAAGCATAATAAAACAACTAATGTAAATTTCAGATAAAAACACATTTGTACAGTTTATGAGCGTTATATTGACATTAAAGGTTGCTGCTATGGTAGAATCGAATAGAGCCGAATAGAATAAAATAGAATAGCGAAGGTAGGCAAGAGCTATTTTATGCTTAGAAGAAAGTTCGCACAAAGCAAATCATGCTCTTAAGCTTACCTACTGTTTTGGGGTGGCTTAGATTGGATGAATAATTCTTGATAGTAGTTTGTAGGAGGTGTCTTATTTGCTCATTCGACCATATAAAGTGAATAAATAATAATTTATGAAAGATTATATAATGAAGCATAGAAGAGAATAAAGCAACAAACAGGTAGACAGGCGAACACAAGGACACACTTATAGAGATGCTTTGGTTCGGTTGGTATTTATATAATAAGACTCACACAGCAACAAAATTAAAGTAGAGGTGAGCTAGATAGGCAGGTACTTGCAGGTTAGTTATTTGTATCAAAAATTAGATAACTTATCAGATTAACAAAAGTTTTATTTTTCTTGTCTTATAAGACACTTAAATTGCCTTATAAAAAGGGCATACTTGATATTAGCCCTTAATATTATCATGTATTAAATAAATGGTAAGTTTTGGCAAAACTTATAAAAATAGAATGATGAATTCTTGCAATTAACGTTTGTTTTTATAAGTTTAGGTTTTACTTGAAATCCCAATATTTCTTTAACTGCTTCATTAAAATTGATGTATATGAACTTAAACATCAATTTTCGAATAATTTAATCGAGTACTCGAGTACTTGCTTGGTTGGTGCTGCTACAAGCAGTATCCAATTAGTTCTACTGAGTAGTTTTGGTGCCACTATCTATTATTCCAATGCGTTTAAGTGCGTGATTCTAGATGATTAAGATACACTCCTTGATAGCCATTCACTACGATTGAGATATATAAGTATCTAAGTACTATATACTCAGAAATTGAGATTCAATTTGATTAATTTAAAAAGTCAGTTTTGTTTTGAAAATTTAAAATGTTTTTATTTAAAAGTAAATTTCTCTTCGAAAGCAAATATTTAAATTTGTTTTAAGAAACTAACAATTTCAATATTAAAATCTAGTTTTCCTTGAAAAATATGTTTTTCGTTATGATTGATTAAAACTAACATGCATTTTTACTGCTAACTCCAAAAATTTACTAAATTTTTGCCGTAAAATTTACGGTTGCAAGCTTTAACCTAAAATATTTTTTATTTATATAATTTTTTTTTTTCCAGATGGATGGATCTTTAGTTTTGT
Source organism: Coremacera marginata (assembly GCA_914767935.1). Classification (NCBI taxonomy): domain Eukaryota; kingdom Metazoa; phylum Arthropoda; class Insecta; order Diptera; family Sciomyzidae; genus Coremacera; species Coremacera marginata. Next base: position 61,069,637 of record OU612046.1, read on the forward strand.
TTTATGATTAAAAGTGATATAATTGAGAAATTTTTAACATTGGTGTTATTGCAAATAATGCATAAATTTATTATTAACCGTAGATCGAGCTTTAAAAATACATCATAATTTCAGCTATGTATCGTTTTTGATACATACAGTAAAACCCGCTTAAGTACCTCATCCAACTTAAGTACTTAAGTACTTAAGATGGCTAACATGGGTTGGGTACTTAAGATGGTAAACATTCATCAATTTTGACTACTAAAGCGGGTTAGGTACTTAAAGGGGGAGGTATTTAAGCGGGTTTCAATGTAGTTCGAATTATGAATTTTTTGAATTTATCGTGGCCTGCTTGCAAAAATTTTTTAAAATATGGTCAAAAATAACGGAAATAAGAAAATGGACAAAGTTATAAAGAATGTGGTACCTTAAATTTTTTTTTAAATTAGTTTTAATTACACGAAAAACAAAAGTATACATTTTTTAAACAAAGCTTGAATTACGGTTAAAAGATTACTTAAGCTGAAATACGAACAATGTCCTCTGCAACTCTCACATGTCTGTCAAACTAAGACATTGCGCGTGTTAAATTATTGAAAGCAAAACGTGTTTATGAATTGCTAACTACTGAAGCTTATGTTTTACACTGTAATCAGAAATTTGCTACAGTGGCGAAAATTCCACGTGAGTGGGGTAAATAATCAGAAAAAGTTGATGGTACACAGCTTTTCGGTAAAAATTTTTCAAAAAGGAATCTAAGGCAAATAATGTATCAATAATGAATGCGCGTATGCGTATGAATTTGCAGAACTTCAAAATATTAATCCTTACCCCACATCTTTTTTATCGTTCGGGGTTTGTTAAAAAAATGGGTACTTTTAAAATTTCACGGGTTACGTTAGTTCGAATTTCGGTTTTTTTTCTTATGTTGCAACACATGTTTCCAACATATGTTGACATGATCAGGCATTCTGCATTTTTAGTTGGTTTTTGATAGATATAAAGTGTACACATATTTTGGTGTGCTTGATGATAGTTAGACCTCAAAATAGAATAAATAATTTCAGCAGTTTAACCGATTATTCCCAAATGTCGTCAATTCGTATCCAGTATTTTTCATATTATCTATACCAAAAAAAAAAAAGTGCGAGATATGCTTTCTGATATAAAATGTATGATCTTTCAGACTAGAAAAAAATGTTGGTCCCCAAAATGATGTCCGGAATGAAAATTTGTTAAATTTTCTGAATTTTTCTTTTCAAACCCTACATATCTTAAGTCCAGTTCTCGGTCATTTGCGTTAAAACATTTCACAACACGCGCAGCACAATTTATCATTAGAAGCTCGGTCAAAGTCATTTGAAGGGCTGAAATGGCCATTTCATCTTTCATCAAAACTTATGACTTGTGAAATACTTCTCTATTCGAAAAAAGTTTTACATATTAACGGTATCATATAAAACTCTTTGACCTAATATCTTTTCAGTAAAAAAATCGGTGAAAAATTCTGTGCAAACGGTGTCATTTAAGTGCTAATAAAGAAACAGGAAAACGTGGAACCAAACTTTTATTTATTACTAAGCGCAGTAAAAATTTGTATATGAAATCCCCTGCACCATTAAAAATACAACCATGTTAAGTTGACTAGTGGCAAGGTCTGGAGAGAAAACTTTTTAAAAGTATTTTAGAAGGATGCTACATATATGTATCTCAGCACTACCCAATTTTTAGGGTTTTTTTTTTCTTTAGAATCGATTTCATATATAGCCCGCGGTATGAAAAATATTTAGCGAGTAAGACAAGTGTTAAACAAAAACTCAAGCGTTACGTTTTCTGTCATTCGTCTAGTGACTCTCTGATCAATATTAGAAATTTCGTTTTGACAGTTGTGGTGCTCGGCTCTCAGTTGCTCCGTGCAACTGTGCTCAGCAAAATACCAACAACGAAGAAATACCAACAAAATACACAGAGCAGCAATCTAAGCTATTATATAAAATTGAAGTGACCATCTTTTTAAAACTCCAAAAGTATTGGGCCGATTTTTATGATATAAGTTTCAGAATATTATATTTGTGCTACAGCACAGAAGAAGGATATCTTCTTTTCGAAATTTTAATCGTAAGTATATGTAACTGTTAAGAATTGTAAATATTTGTTGCAGCTGATCACCCTGTATAATTGATCCATCCTCACTACTCTCCTATTATATGTTAAATCTAAGCTATTGTTAGTATTGTGTAGTATAACATAAGACAATAATGTTAGTTGCTCAGCAAACACCAAGGGAGTGCATTTTACTTAAAGACACGACAGTAATTAATATGTAAAGATTTGTATGAAATCATTGCCGATGACAAGCATTGCTTGGTCGTTTTCTTTTAACGAGTTTGTGTTGCGAGAATTTCAATAAACTCCATGTTCTCCATGTTCTTCTTCCCTGCTCTTCTCTTTTAATGCTCAGCTAGCACAGCACAAGAAAAAAAAATTTTGTTGTTTTGTGTGTTTGAATGTGTGCGCATTCGCATCGTAGCCATTGCTCATAGCTTGTATTTACCCAAAATGAAATTTCCTGCTTACAATATTAATGCTGTATTACAGACTTTGAAGCACGAAGCGCTATTTTCGATTTATAGATTTGTAGATTGCTACATATTCACAAAAGTAGTGCTACGGTAGTAATGTACGAAACCATGCAAGAGATTATACAGTACTCGGATTATTTCCTTCTGGGTAAGTACCCATTTATTATAACTGATAATAATATAAAAGCTTCTTTACTTATAAACCCAACAAGCTTTATTCCATTGAAATCAGTTATTGCATCAGAGTTATTTAATTCTAAATTTTAAGCATAAATTACTTACTTAGGTGGCCGTAACAACCCGTGTTCGGGTTTCGGCCGACCTCATCAGCTCCCGCCAGGTGCATCTGCTTTGCGCTCGCCATCTCCAATCGGATACACCAAGTGCGGTTAGGTCTTCCTCGGCCTGGTCCATCCATCGGAGGCATGGTCTCCCTCGTCATCGTTGACCAGCGACCCTCGCCTCGAGCACCTTTTTCGCTGGAGCTTCGTTGTACATACGATGGACATGACCCAGCCAGCGTAGTCGCTGCAAGTTATACGCCGAACTACGTCAATGTCTTCGTAGAGCTCATACAGCTCGTGGTTCATTCGGATGTGATAGTCATCGGCGACTCGAACAGGACCGAAGATTTTGCAAACAACTTTTCTCTCGATTACCCCCAGAGCGGCTGCGTCAGTTTGCGAAACTACGCAACGAGCGTCTTGTAGAGTGTTAGTTTTGTTGATCGAGAGAGGGCTCTGGAACTTAGTTGCTTACTGAGCCCGTAGTAGCACCTATTAGCAATTATTGTTCTTCGCTTTATCTCCAGGCTGATTTCGTTATTGGTATTAATGGCGGTGCCAAGGTAAACGAACTCCTTGACTACTTCAAAGTTATAGCTGCCGGATGAAACGTGGGAGTCTAAACGCCGAGCTCCCTTGTTTGTAGACAGCTTATATTTTGTTTTGCCCTCATTTATCGTCAAACCCACTTTGGCTGGTTCCTTTTCGATGGCGGCGAAAGCAGCGGTAGCATCTCTCTTGGTTCTGCCGACAATATCAATATGATCAGCGTACGCAAGGAGCTGGACACCTTCGCACAAAATGGTGCCATTACGATGCACACCGGCCTTTCGTACGATCCCCTCTATGATGATGTTGAAGAGATCGCAAGTCAGTGGATCGCCTTGTCTGAAACATATTTCGGCATTGAAGGTTTCAGAGAGGTCATTTCCTACCTTGACGGAGCTGCGTGTGTTGCTCAATGTCATTCTGCAAAGTTAATCAACTTTACAGGTATACCGAATTCAGACATTGTTGCGTATAGGCAGTCCCTCCTCGGGCTATCGAACGTAGCTTTAAAATCGACAAAGGTGTGTGTCAATTTGATTTTCGTGGGTTTTCTGAAGGATTTGTTACACTGATAATGTCCAATCAGTGTTTTTGTAATCGGCTTTAATCTTTCACACAGTGAGAGAACCTTATATGCGATGGAAATAGTACGCTAAGGTTCCAATCGTCGGGCATGCTTTCTGCTAGCCATATTTTGCTGATGAGCTGATGCATACGCCTTATCAATTCATCGCCGCCGGTTTTAAATAATTCAGCTGACAGGCCGTCAGCACCGGCTGCTTTATTGTTTTTGAGTCGTTGGATAGCTACTCGAACCTCTTCATGGCTAGGTGGTGGTACTCCCACTCCGTCATCGTTGATTGGTGGCTCTGAACTGCGCTCTCCATGGGTGGCATTGGTGGAATCGCCGCCAGTAAGTAAATTGGAGAAGTGCCGTCTCCACAATCTCAACACACACTGTGTATCCGTATTCAGATCTCAATTTTCGTCTCTACAAGTGGATGCTCCGGGCTTGAAACCTTGTGTTAGAGGCTTAACCTGTTGATAGAATTTTCTTGCATCCTTCTTGCCCTGGTATACCTCTAGTTCCTCACGCTCACGCTTTTCCTGCTCTCTTTTCTTGCGTCTGAAAAGGCGCCTCCCTTCCTTCCTCTTTTTGCGGTAGTTTTCTCGCACGGCTCGCGTTGCAGCTGACTGCAGCGTTTTTCTATATGTGGCGTTTTTTACTGCTGTCGCGATGCGACACTCCTGATCGTACCATTTGTTCCAAGGTTGCGGGCGCCGGAAACCAATGACTTCTTCAGCTGCAGAGCGCATGGAGTGGGATATATGCGCCCAAAGTCCGCCGACGTCGTCAAGTCCAGAGGTTGGTTGGTTGAGCTTAACCGAGAGTTGAGCGGAATAGGCCTCGGCAGTCCATTGTAATTGTATCTTAAAGACATCTAGCTTTCGTTGCATTCCTGTGCGTATGTTCTTCGCCTGCGAATCTTGGCTGCAACAAGATAGTGGTAGGAGTCAATGTTGACCTCCCGAAATGTACGCACATCTAGAACACTAGAGGCATGCCTTCCGTCGATTACAACATTATCAATTTGGTTTTGCGTTTTTTGATCCGGGGACAGCGATAGTGACAAACAATTAAATAATTTAACCAACGTTTTTTGCTTACCCTCGCAAAACGGTGACAAACTTGCAGATGAAGAGCCCTCCGAAAACATTTAAAATAATATTGTTTTACTTATTGTTTTCAATGAAAATTATGAATTTTCGATGTTATGATGAAAATTATTCATATTTAACTCGTTTTATAAATAAATTAATAAAATATATATCACACAAAGCAAATCGATTGCGGTCGAGATCTCGAGCAACAATTTTCCGGAAAATCATAGTTTAAAAAAAATATCCAAAAATCGTTTTTGGCTTATTTCTTATAGCCATTAAAATTCCATTAAGATATTAAAACATTTACATAGTCTTGACTTTACACAGTGGACTTTAATTGGGACTTATTTGAGCGAGTTATTTGCACACAAATATTAACAGTGAAGGAGTCCGACAGAATAAAAATTTATTTTGTTTTATGTTTTAATTTGTAATGTGCTGAATCTTCGATTTCATTCAAAATGTGCATGGTAAAGCTTTTTGAGCTGAGAAATGAATTTTTTACATAAGCTTTCTAAAAAAACCAAACAAGGGTGGCTCCAGCACAAATTATTTAAAAAATACCAACAAAAAAAAAAAATTAATAATAAAATATTCATCACGTTTTTATTCACAATATAATAAAAATTGCGATATTATTTACTACTCTCTGTCTTAAGAGTTTTCAATCAATTCGGTATCTTTTTTATTTTTGTGAGTTTTATAAACATCCCATTCTTTTGGGAAGCCATTTGGATATGATCACCAAGCTCTTCTGGAATATTTTTCTAGTATTCATACATTTTCTTAATATAAATTCCCAAAACAGCTAGGATAAGGCTCAAAAACAGAATTCTAAGCAACTGCATTTAATTTGTTTTTATGAAATGGCCCCTGCGCAAGGATGACACGCAAAATCGTGAAGCGTTCCACATTTTTGCTTGACGTGTTTGTTCTTTGCTTATCATACTTTTCTTGTTTTTCTTTGTTATTATTAAAAAAAAATCTTTAAAAATTCCAAAGCGGTGTGGTCTTTTTGTGAATGAAGACCCGATGTCTTCTTCAAAATCTAGAAAGACTTCCAATGGAAGGAATGACTTCAGCAGCGGCTCCAGACACAATTACTGGAGGCCCCTTCAAATGCTTTCTGATGAAGAATCAGATAATGAAGAAATAAGTGAGCCTGTGCTACGAAAGGCTAGAAAAATAAATATACCACCCATAAAAGTGTTAACACAAGACAGTGAAGTTATTCATCAATTATTTAACAATTTAAAATTAACAAATTATTGTGTTAAGAAACTTTCTATTGGCACTAAAATTATGTGTGAATCTATGGAGACATATAACATCATAACCACGGTGCTTAAAGAGAAAAATTGCCAGTTTTTTACTCATGAACCGAAAGGTGATCGACCCTTCAAGGTTGTATTATACGGTCTCGTGAGCAAGTCAGGTGAAGAGGTCAAAAACGAACTAGTTTCTCTTAATCTCAAATGCAGTGATGTTAAAAAAATAACGAAAAAATTTGATAAATATACCGACACTCTCTATTTGATTTATTTTGAAAGTGGAACTGTTAAATTAAATGAACTTCGTTCAAATATTAAAACTCTCTTCCATACGGTTGTAAAATGGGACTATCAGCGTCGCATAAAAAACAAACCTGTGCAGTGCAGAAATTGCCAAATGTTTGGTCATGGCGAGCGAGGCTGCAATGTCAAGTCACGGTGTGCAAATTGTGCTGGTAAGCATTTGACTTCTGAATGCTCTCAGAGTGATAAAATAAAATGTGCAAACTGCAAAAACAATCACAAATCTAATGACATCTCTTGCCCAAGCAGATTATCATTCTTGCAATTAAAAGAGCATTTTAATAAGAGGCATACTCGCTCATCTAAAGTTCATAACAACTCTCTTGCTACAAGTGGGCAACAACAGCTTTACAACAACAATATTTCGCAGTTTCCTCCTCTTCCTACTATTCGTACGAGTACCATTCATGCTCAGACTGCATCGTTACAGCAACCAACTTCTTCAGCGTGGCGTTCTAATGACCTTTGTACCCAAGGAGTAAAACCTGTTTTATTCTCCGAAGAAGAGATTACTCATCTTAAGTAGGTATAATGAGAGGGTTCTGGCTCAGGAGCCTCAGGAGCGGTGTGATTCATAGAAGAACGCGTCGCACATTTTCGTGCGACACTTAGTTTTTTGTAGTTTTGTCATCTGTCCGTCGCCCGCCCAGTGCCCCCCATCCACCGCCCCCATCCCCGTCCCCTTACCCACTCCATCCCCTGCCCCCTGTCCCCTGTCCCCCCGTCCAGAAGCGTGCACCAAAGTTGACGGCAGTTTTGTTTTGACTTATGTCCGTCCCCATCCCCCGTCCCCCCGTCTGTCCGTTTGCGGTTTTTTGATAAGCAGTTGCATAAAATATAAAAATGTTTTGTTTTTCAATGCTTTGGCTTTGGTTTTTTGATAAGCAGTTGCATAATACAATGTATAAAATTTTTTCGATAAAATATAAAAAAATTGCTTCCTTAGGTTTTTTGATAAACAGTTGCATAATACAATGTTTAAAACTTTTTCGATAAGAAGTTGCATAAAAAGTTTCTTTTTTATCAATGGTTGAGAAAATGAAAAACACAGTTGTGCAATAATTTTTAAAATACATTAAAAAATTTTTTTCAATGCTTTGGAAAATAAAAAATTGCTTCCTTAGGTTTTTTGATAAACAGTTGCACAATACAATGTTTAAGACTTTTTCGATAAGCAGTTGCATAAAATATAAAAAGTTTTTGCTTCGGAAAAAAAAATAAAAAATTGCTTCCTTAGGTTTTTTGATAAGCAGCTGCATAATACAATGTATAAAACTATTTCGATAAGAAGCTGCATAAAAAGTTTCTTTTTTATCAATGGTTGAGAAAATGAAAAACACAGTTGTGCAATATTTTTTAAAATACATTTTATTACACAGAAAGAAACAGTTGTGAAATATTTTTTAAAATAAATTTTATTATACATTTAGAATATATATATATAAATGTTAATATCTCATCATTAATAGGAAGTCCATCGTGGTTCTTTGAACATAACTGCATATAAATTGTAGAGTTTTCTTATACTTTGATATCGTGACCACAAAATTATACAATTACAAATATCATACGTTTCCTTATCTGAATTTTCAGCAAAACAACAGTCTTCCCTATGTAAACCATGTATTGAATATGAAAAACGAAGAGATGATCTCGTTTCAGTTATCATATCCTGAAAAAATTTAACATGATCGGGGTCGATTAATTTTTCATATGTAATTAAGAATTTTTCTAGTTCGCACGATGAAACCATAGTTGTTTATTTCAAGTGAGAGGTATACTATAAACTAATCTGTTTTGTTTTTTAATTATTCTTTATTAAAAAAAAAAAAAAAAAAAAAAAAAAAAAACAAACCTATGATAAGGTCCAGATATAAATGTTTTCTCAGAGTCGTAATATAAAAATTCTGTATAAAAGTTCAAGCGTTTTACAGTTTCTTTCATAGTTGTTGGTCGTTGTTGATCGTTGGTTCTAATAATTAATAATAATAAATTAAACTTTCAAAATGGAGAACAGGAAAAATACATTGAAAGCTTTGAATGAGCTTACAAACAAAAGGAAGAGCATCATTCCGTTGAGTAATATTCCATTCAACACTAAATTAATTATATTGAAAGCGAAGAGGACAAATACTAAATTTGGATGGAAGATCATGTTGGAATTGGAGAAAAATGTTATGTTTCTACCTGTTTTTTACAATGAAATGAGTGATGAAACTCTGGAGAGCTTAAACTCAGGAGATTTCTCTATTGAGAGAATGCTTATAAATTCGAAAAATCCAATGTATTTTGAATTCAAATTTTCTTGTAAGAATAAATAAAATTAAAAAAGTATTTATGTGTCAGCCTTTTACCCTTTAAATAAAAAAATCATAAATAAAGCAAACAGTTGTTTTTATTTTAATTGTACAATATTTGTACATTTATAAATGTGAAATTGATTACTTATAAATCTAACAAATCCAAACATTGATTTGTTGCTACACTTAATGTTCCTTATTGTGCTAACTTTTTCATATTTATAGATAATTCCCATTAGTTGCTTTAGGAATTTATCTTCAAAAAACCATTCAATATCGCTTCCAATATCCATTTTAGAGGGAACACCATGCATCAAGTCATCAGTTTCAGCATTCAACACTTCATCATTACACCATTGTTGAATTATGTTTTTCAATTTTGATACTTCTACATTATTTTTAAAATTTATTTCAAAAGTTGGTTTTTCCTTATAACTTTGTGAAGTTATCATAAATTTGGTACTTTTGAATAAATTCATAACATTTATATCTTCATGTTTAATAGAATTATTGCAACTAGCATGTTGGTGTTGTTGTTTTTTTAGGTTTTTATTAGGATTTGCTGATTTTCTTCGTTTTTTTAATGCTGGTTCCTTGCTTTCATTATGAGTTTTTTCAAACACTTCGTTGAAGTCTTCATGACATTTCAAAAATTCACTCTCGTCATGGTTTTGTTGTGGTTGTTGATCTTCTTCATTCTTATTAACATCATCATTATGAGTTTCCTCCAACACTTTATCCAAGTTTTCATAATATGTCTGAAGATCACTCAAAAAATCGATGTCCTTGTCAGCACCCCAAAATACATCCTTATTCATACTTTTTTGTTTAACGTTAGTTGAATTTTTAATTGAAACTAATAAATTTTTCAAAGTGTTGAAACTATTTATAAGTAAATAACCTTTCAATTTGCGTTTGGTTTTGTATTTATCTACATATTTCTTTGTTTATGAAGAAGAAAAAAATTTTTTACAACGATGAAATCGAATATAAATACAGCTGTCAACATTATGGAAAATTAAAAATGTCTTTTATACGCGACGAAGTAGCAATGGCTAGTAGTGCTGTTCGCGATTTAGTGGATTCGATGACTGAACCACAAATTGACGATTGTTTAGTAATACCCCAGTCGACTTTTGAAACTGTTAACACGAGTGATCATCAATTTTGGAGCGATGTGTGGAGGAACGACCGAGATATTCACTCAATAATGAAAATCTTTAAAAAAATGATGGAGTATTACATCAAGGAAGAGTTGAGAATTGATGAGAACTACTCGATAACAATAAAACTAGTGCTAGTGAAGCGGGTGACTGCGAATAATTTATATATATTTAAGTGTGAAGTACCAGCTCAAGAATTGATAGGAATTGAAAACTTAGCATTAAGAAGAGAAGTCTCATTTATTCCAAAATGTGTATATTATCTAGAAGTGTGTAATGCGAAAGTAAAAATGTACAAAAATTATGTAATGAAAAATATTTTATTAATAGATATTTAATAAAGTTACAATGTTTTAAACTGAAAATTTTTGTTTTTCATTTTATTAACTAGAGTATTATCTAAATATTTTTATTGAAACTACAATTTTTACAACGATTTAAATTATATATATTTGTGTAAAGTTGAATAATTTTATTCGCCTCATCTTCCATACGGTTGAATGATGAGCAACCACAAGTGTCTGGTCCTACTGTACAATTATTATCTGACCACGGACAGTTTTCAAAATGTTCACCAAATCGGGAATTTATTTTTCTTAAATTGTTTTTGTATTCCATTTTCGTTTGAATGTTAATAAGTCTATCCTTTTCATCCTCCGGTATGATGTGTGAAAATTTTTTCAAAAAACTATAGATATCCTTTATAATAGTCATTTTTTATTTCAAAACTACTGTATTGTCATATGTAGAGTTTGATAATAAGCATTAACATCAATGATTTCTGGTTTTATAGCATAATTTGAACGTTGATATAATTCTTGTCTAGTTTCATTATCATTTTGATTTATTTCATCATTATATTCAAAGCAATAGATATTAAGTGTACGTAATTCATAATTGCTATAGTAGGAACATTTAATTCGTATTTCAAATGTTTCATATTTCAAATTAAAGTGACGATGAAAAACTCCTGAACTCTCATAAATTCCACCAATTTGCATTTCTTTCTCTATTAGATTTCTCCTGAAAACCTCAATTGCATCTTCAACAGAAAATTTCCTTTCTGGAGTTGGACTATTTCTATGATAACGATCTACATTCTTTTGGTAGTCTGAATCATCATCATAAGTAGGTACTCTGTATGGATATCTCAATGTTGTGGTCGGTGTTGAGGTGCTTGTATTAATATCATCATATTTAACATTTTCCAATTGAAGGGTTATGTTAACTTTTATTTGAAGTGAAGTATTCGGGATCTGTATGACAAAACTAACCTGTTTTCCATATTCAATATTGTAAAAAGTAGTAGTATTTTCACGTCGTTCATGTAAATAATTTCTAGTTTGATAGCATGTAATATGACGTATTTGTAATATTACGTATGCAATAAATATAAATAATAACAATTTTCTTGAGCTCATGTTTCTATGTTGAATCTTTCCCTGACCACAACTATTTAAGTAATAACCATTTGTAAAGTCTGTATATAGTCTTTTACATCAATAATTCTCACTTTCAATGGTTCATAATTTGGATCTTGAATTCTAATTCTTTCAATTTCACCATTGCTTAGAATCATTTCAGTTTCTGTTTCCCGATATTCAAGGCATTTAATGCTCAATCTTCTCTCTTCAAATCTACTATCATAAGTACAACGAATTGGAATATCTACATTTTCATATTCAAGGTTAAAATGTCGATAAAATACTTCCTTAGAATCAATAATTCCACCAATTTCATTTTCTTTAGTAATTAAATCCTTATGAAAGGCTTCTATGGCTTCATCCACAGTAAAAAGTCTTGAAGGTATTCCTTGAGTTGTACTCTCAAATTCTACAGTTGTTGTTGTTGTTGTTGTTGTTGTTGTTGTTGTTGTTGTTGTTGTTGTTGTTGTTGTTGAAGTGGTATTGGCATTGACATGTTCTTGGATACATATTATACAACATTGATAAGTTTATTTCATCACATTGTGGAATATCTTCGATATTGAAAACACGCTGTTTTAAAAATTCTTCAATCCACTTTTGTTTCTCCGTCCCCTTTACATACACTTTTTTATTCTTCAGTAGAGGTTTTAAATATCTCTGAATGTTTTTAAATGAATCGCTTCCATAGTCCCATAGCAGATTATGATGATTTAATTTTAACCAATTGGATTGACGTTGATCATCTTCACTTAAATCCTTGAATTCGAATGGAGCTTTTATGTGGAAACAGTGGAATTCATCTTCACTTAATACAACTGCTATCTCCTTAAAAACAAAACGATTATCGTAGATTTTAAAACCTTGAACATCAACAGTTGCAAACATTATGTTAAATAAATAGCAGTAGTTGTCAGAACCCTTTTTATATAGAATGTCTGTATACATGTGTGTATTTTTATTAAATTATTTTTTTAATAACATTTGTGAGTGGTGTATATTCAAAGACTTTATCGCGAATGAGCATACAATAAGCTGATGTACTTGGAGGGACATTTGTTCGAAATTTTAATTCAATTCTAATATCTATTGGTCCTCCTTTTACACTCTCATTTTGATGAGAGACATCTAGAACAATTATTGGTGCAATGCTAGCAAAATTTTCTGGTGATAAAAGTGGTTGTGGAGAACGTCCATAGTATCCTTGTTGAAATTTTTGATACATATCATAGAGTAAAGCGTAACGATTATGATCAAATCTAATGTTGAGGTCGTCATAGGGATATACATCAGAGTTAAGATGAACTTTTACATCTGATAAGTTACAATGTATGAACTTATTGTTGTTTTTAAATCCTAAAAGTATAAATCGAGGTCTTTCATTTTCACCTGCCAGTTTCACATTCCATAAAATATTTGTACTTTCAACAAGAGAAGGATTATAATAAACATCCCAACTTCTAAACGATATATTAAGTGGTAGTTTACTATTTATTGTTTTTAACATTTTTAATCGGTAATCATCTGAAAGATGAATGTGTGGTACTTTCCATGTGATATTCAAGAGCTTTAATATAAGATTGTCTGTTTTAGTAGTTGAACTCATAATGTTCTTGTCATCTTTAGATCGTATCAAAATCAATTCATGTTTACAATTCACAATTAATTTGTCAAAATCTTCTGCAAATCCAAGTAAATTCTTTAACGGAACACAAAAATTAAAATGTCCCGTTTTAAGTAGAATATTATCTTTTTCAAATGGACACCATCCAGCGTTTTGAAGATTTATACTTTCAAATGCATTAAGTGATACATAATTTTTCATATCTGATGCAATTCCCAATTGTCTTGTACGATCAATTTCTACCCCATTCATCTCATATCGAATTTCATCAAATAAATATGCTATACAGTTGTTCAAGAGTTTAACAGTTTTTGATATAGAATTATCGCTGTTGGATACAAATCCCTCAATATACAAAAGACTCTCACTTGGTAATACATACAAGTCCTGGTTTTGTATTGGTATACGTATTTCATCATCATTTTTAAATGATTGTAAATATGATGTATAGCTGTGATATTCTTTTTTCACTATACTCTCGTCGAAAAATGGTTTGTATAGAACATTTATTACGTCACTCATATTGGTTTTTTAATTGTAATCCAATGCTTTCTAAAAATTCTTTATTCGATTTAGTTAAATAAATTCTATGTCTTGACCTTTTAATAATTGGTTTTTTATTTAGATTTGATTCTTCTTTTGTTGTTTTTGTTGTTGTTGTTGTTGTTGTTAGTGGACTAGTGAAGTGGTTGTTATGTAATTGCTTTTTATTAAAAACTATCATTCTTTATATAGGCTTTAAATGTAATCTTATTGATATTTTTTCACCGCGAAAATTAATTAGGTTACCACCTTGATCTACAACTTTAAGAACAAGAGTGCTGATTTGTTTTGTGTTAACTGGTAAATATATAACATTAACTGGTATTTCTGTAATTTTGTATCCTGGACTAACTCGAAGGGAGAACTGATGAATTGTATGCACATTTATTCCATTTATATATGATCCATTGATAATATTACACTCAATTGATATTGTATTTATTTTAGAAATATCTACCGGATTATCAGAATAATTTTTAACATCAGGTTTCAATATTCTGTTACTGAATCCTAGTAATGATCCAATTGAACAACTTCTATTGAAGAAAATTGGATCCTTGGAACTATAAATTTCTGTTTGCAATGTGTTATAGTTTGCTTTTATATCTAATAATCCAGAGTTATATGATTCATATTCATCAACAATTTTCTCAGATAAATCTGTGAATTCATACGTTCCTATTGGTATCACAATAGTCTTGTCACCAATATGAAACAAATTGTTTTCTTCATCCACATTTGGAATAGAATGATAAGAGTCGAAGCTAATCAAACCACAAACATAATCTTGCTTAAGTTCTATAGGTGGAAAATAATTTGCAACAAGTTGTGATGAATTTCCATTTATTGTTAAAGTAAACGACATGTTGTTGAACAATCATTAAGTAGTTAACTAAAATATTTTTCTTATACATTATTACATTTATATTAAATCATTTGCATCAATCCAAGAATTATGATCTGAAGAGAAACCTAACCATTTAACAAAAGCTCTATTATTACGTTTTCTTAAAATTTTTTCAACTAAATATGTTTGTGGAAATTTGGTTTTTATTAATTCATATTCATAGAAACCTCCTTTGATTTCATTTCCTTGATAATCTTCAAGTATGTATGTAGTAGGGTTTGTATTTTGAATAGTTTTGATTTTAAATATTTCAGTTGTCCAATTTGGTGTATAACCTTTTTCAAATGTATGTTTATATTTACTTATTCTAACATTATCATTTAACTTAAATTTTGGTTTATGAAAAATTTTAGGATTATTATAAACAGTTTTCAGTATAAATTTTTCATTTGAAGAATTTACTTCATTGGGCGTCATCTTAATAGTTCTATGAAATGTATTATTATATTGGTTAACTAGATTTTTATAGTTATCAATCCATTTGTATGTCCCATTAAAGCTAAACTCCTTCCACATCATTCCCTTTAAAGTTCTATTGAAGCGTTCCACTATCGATGCTTTTAAAGTTGAAAATGTTGAATAATGATTGATACCTTTCAATGCCATTAATCTCTTAAAATGTGCATTGTAAAATTCTTTTCCATCATCCGTTTGGAGATTTTTTGGTATACGGTTACTTCTGTTGAAAATATTTTTCATTGCGGTTGTAACGTTTTCTCCAGTTTTATTTTTAATAGACTCCGCCCATGCCTTCTTTGAAAATGTGTCAATAACAGTTAGAAGATAACGATAATTCCTATTAACATCACTATATGGAATCATTTCCACTAAATCTGCTTGCCATAAATCATCAATTCCTTTTATAATTACATGTCTTCTTTTAAAATTTTTCCGTGCTTGTTTATGCAGTTCTTCAACTATATCTCGTTTATTATTCATTATCATATATAGTATGTTATGTATCTCGTTATTGTAAACCTTTTATTTTTGGATATTTTATTTTTAATTTTTTAACCTCATCTGCATCAGGCTGATTTTTTCCGACTACATATTTAAATAAGAAGTCTTCAATAGTCTTTAAATAATCATTAAGTTCTTCAAAGTTTTCCTTATATACAGATTTTATTCTATTATCAATTGCCGCCTCAATTAAATCTACATCATTTCTTATGTCATCCTTCAGTGCAATGTTTAAATCTCTTATTTTATTTTCTAATCTATTTGTTATATTGTTAAGATTCTCCATGGTAGTGTTTATATCTATAATTTTCTTTTCATAGATGCTTGTTATCTTATTTAGATTCTCAAAGAAAAATATACGTGAAATGGCATCATTATCATCATTTGGTAAACCTAAGTTGATAACTCTTTTCATCTGTAAATTTAGGTTTTTATTTCCATCTAAACTCCAACCGATTGTATTTTGTAAAATTGCTTTGATATTGGCTTTGATATTTGCTTTACTATTGTTATCTCTCGATGAAGAATGACCAAATTTATCAATATTTGAATACATTTTTTAGCTATATAATTATATTAGCTTCTTTCAACTCTTCAATGATGGATATTATTTCGTTGTTATGGTTATTATGTCCAGCAGTTGATGATGATATAAGTAATCGTAATCTTTCAACTAATTCATTGGGATCATCCCAATACACATAATTCGATTTTTTGTCAATAGATTTTAAGACTTTAAGACCTTGTCCACGTATAAGTGCGTTTGGTAAATTAAATATCTTTCTTATTATACGTTGATATTTATAAGATTTAGTACCTTTAATTTGATCAGTTGAGTTATAATTACGCTTGTGAGCATTTGTAGATAAAAGAATATCTTTATAATTTTGTAAATCCCGTTTAGTGAAATGAATGGGATTTGTGTGAAAAACTAATTCAAATAGACCAGGTGTCATCTGCCATTTATATTTTCCAACAGAAATTTTATTTTCATTAGGGATTTTTAAAAGTTCTTTTCCATATCTCCATCTTCCCAATGAATCTATATTGAATCCATATACTTTATCCAATTTTTTACTATCCTTAAGTATTTGTATGTTTTGTTGTAGAGAATTTTTTTGTTTTCGGGTATTATGTGATTGTTTAAGGTGTTTGTAATCTGTGTTTAATTGATCCTTAGCCTTACGCTTAAAATGTTTATATTTTGTCCATAGTTCTCGATCATTTTCAATGTCTTCTTTTACTCTGTTTTCTTTTTGCACTTCATTTTCTATCAAATTGTTAATATCCTCATTATTACTAGTGTTATTATTTTTTGAGTTGAGAATTTCATTTGATATAACAGGATGATAAATTTTTTTAAAGTTAGTTTTTAATTGTTTTTTAAATTTTAACTTTTTTCTTATTTTTAATTTCTTATCTGTTTTTTCTTTTTTATTCGTGTTATCAATATTTTTTGCTTTTTCATACCTAACAGGTACTAAATCGTTATCAATGTTATGAATTTTGACTTTATTACTTGAGATTTCATTAGCATATTTCTCTTGCCGCAACGAACGTTTATTCTTATTGCGGAGATCTCTTAATCGCTGTTTAAAATTTTGTTGCAACCCTTTGTTTTTGCGTTTTATAATAATTTGTTTTTTAACTCTTTGTTTTGCTTCATTTTCAAAGTCAGATTCAGATTCTGTACTATAATTTATTGTGTTTTTGTATTCAGCATCATTATCAAAGTCAGATTCTGACTTCACATTATAAGTAACATCGTCTTTGTTTTCTTCATCAACATAATTCTCATTGTTTAAATCTTTATCAAATTCTACTGTTTGAATGTCAGGCTGTTTGGTATTTAAACGTTGATAATATTTTAATGACTTTGTTAATTCATTTTCAATGTTGGGTTTTATCTTCTTTATATGTTGATATGGTTTGTTATGTTTTAGTTTATTTTTGTTCAATGAACTGCGCTTTTTTAAAATTGTTTTATCATTCATTGCTGGGTCAAGTGTTGATAGATATTGTGGATCAACATTTAAGTGTATATTTTGAGTGGATTTTTGTGATAGGTCATCATCAATAGCATCCCAAAACATTTCATCATTATTTTCTTTTTTGATTTTAGCAAGATCGTTAGTGTGTTTTTTGTCTTTGTTATATTCATTGTGTTCATCTTTGTTAAGCTTTCCAATAATTTCATTCAATGGCTTTGAAATGGGTTGAAATGTATTTTCAAGCAACTCAACTCGATCTTTTTCACCTAATTTTATTTCCTTTAGTTTTTCCTTTAAGATTTTCCGAGTGTTGGCAAGGTTTGTTAAAACATTGAGGTTTGTATTTTTCATGATTATTGTTTCTGTTTGCTATCTAAAATCAGATCTGGTGTATATCTGATACCGATCTGGTATATATCTGATACTGATCTGAGGTGTAACAGGTGGTGATCTGATTTTTATATATGTATGAAATTGTCAAAACCTTTTCGATATCGACCCTTGTTTATAGTATCATCTTTATTTATCACAACAAAACCATACTTTTCTTTCCAACATTCATTACAAATCCTTATAAACATTTTGAAATCCATGTCTCCAATAACATGATCATTAAAAATATGCTTTAAATTCATTTCATCTTGCTTGAATATAATAATCATGTTTGTATTATCACGTATTAAATGCTTAGGAATTTTTGTATAGGTTTGACACAAATAAAAACAATCAATTTGCTTATGCCGACCCATACAAAAATACTCTCGTATAGTGCTTTGTTTGTCGCAAATAACATCATCAAAAATGAAAATTGAATTTGATTTAGCTTTATCTGGACTAATAACATCTTCGTTTTCTGAGAAAGTGTAGAGATTTATTCCTTTTATCGGCGCAATCAGTTTCTTCAAATATTCATATTTTGGTTGATATAAAGATTTTGAATATATGTATATGTTTTTAAACTTTAAACCATTCGGATTTACAATTAGACTAATCATAACGTTAGTTTTACCGCAATTTGATGGTCCAACCAATAAAGCACGTATTGAATTAGGTAAAAGAGGACTGTGAACAATTTTGTTTTTTTTATCATTACTTAAAAAGTCAACATTTTTAACGTTAAGCTGAATACGTTGTTTAATTAATCTCATTTTGAATACTATATTAATTGGTATATAAATCAATCATTTATATATTAAAATCATCATTCTCCTTTTAAACTCACAACCAAAATGTTAATTTTATTTTGAAAATGGGTATAATATATAAGGATAGTGCACATCAGAAACAGTTGAAAAGAGGATATGGCTTCATAAACAACTTAATAAATTCATTACCAGTTGAACTTCATTTACCAGGATATCAATTTTGTGGACCAGGAACAAAACTTCAAAAACGTTTAGAAAGAGGTGATAAAGGTATTAATCCATTGGATGCAGCTTGTAGAGAGCACGATATTGCATATTCACAATCGAAAGATATAAACACACGGCATCAGGCTGATAAAATTTTATCTGAAAAAGCTTGGCAAAGAGTTACATCCAAAGATAGTGATTTGAAAGAACGTGCCAACGCTTGGTTCGTAACAAATGCAATGAAAGCAAAAATTAAATTTGGAATGGGTATGAAGAGAAACAAGGAAAAACGTAAACCGAAAAGAAGGCAAAATAAGCGCAAAAAGTATAAAAAACCTAAAGTGAATGGAAAGAAACTCTTTTCGTTAGCTGTTAAAAAGGGTGTCAAAATGTTAATAAAGAAGAAACCAAATTCATTCAATGATGCATATAGAATAGCCCATAAAGCTGTACAATCAAGTTTTAAACAGAAAAAATCACAAGTAAACATACCACGAGTAATCCCAGTTCCAAAAATTGGTGGAGTCTTACCATTAATACCAATTTTAACAGCACTGGGTGCTCTTGGTGGTATAGCTTCTGGAGGATCAGCTGTTGTAAAAGTCTTAAATGATATAAAAAATGGGAGGGAACAATTATCTGAAGCTAATCGCCACAATAGATATATGGAGTCGATAGCTATGGGTAAAGGTCTATATCTCAAACCATATAAACAAGGTTATGGTTTGTTTTTACGTCCTCATCCAAAAAATTTTTGAAAAAGCTACCCAAAAGACCATTAACCGATGTTGATTTAATAAAATATTGTAAATGTCTTAAATATTTTAGAGGAATTTTTATGAGAGATTCTTTACCAACAAAACCCCATGCTCAAGAATGTGGTATACTTAACTTGGATGATGTTAACGGTCCCGGTACTCATTGGGTAGCTTACTATAAAAATAAAAACTATAAGGAATATTTTGATAGTTTTGGAAACTTGCAACCCCCATTAGAACTCATAAATTACTTAAAGACACCAATATATTACAACTATGAACAAAAACAAAAATACAACACAGTTATTTGTGGTCAGTTGTGTTTAAAATTTTTATTTCAAAAACATAATATTATATAGTATATTCACTTTATAATACAATAAAAGATTTATCTTAATTTTATACATAAAAATTTTTTTATTACAATTTTTACCCACCAATAGGTGGACAATTTAACCCTAAATCAAATATTTCAGGTAGTAGGGGGATATACATCTCCCACCCCGCAAGGTCCCTACTTATTATAAAGCTACATAAATAATCTAAATTAATGTAGCCCCTTCTAAAGTCTTTTATGGCTGCAGTCACAGGATCTGTGATAGCCTCTTCCCAACAACACCTGTGAAGGTCTTTAAGCCAAAACTCAAAATAGAGTTTTGGGCTTAGGCGCCATAAATGCCGTAAGTAAAACAATGGTGGTACTGAAACAGAAAGGAACATTTTTAGTGATAAAAAATTACAAACATTATTAAAAAATATTACTTACAATTAGGATCATCATTAGGGGGCCCCAATTGGAAATTTACAGCTTCCATTTTTATAAACAGTTGCACAAAATATAAAAAGTTTTTCTATTTATTAATGCTTGAGAAAACAATGAGCATCAATGCTTGAGAGCATTCAAAACAATAATAAAACAGCTTCCTTAGGTTTTTTGATAAGTAGTTCTATAATGCAATGTATACAATTTTTTCGATAAACAGTTTCTTTTTCAGCCTTTAGTTACATTTAATAAATAAAAATTATTTTAAAAAGAACATAAAATTGTTTTGTTTTTTATTTGATTTTGGAATTTCTTTTTCAGCCTCTTAATACATTTTTATTTAATAATCGATGGTGTCCCCATGCAAGGGTATTAACACCATTTTCTAATATATAACGTTTATCATCTAAATAACTTAATACAATTTTTTCAATTTCTTGTGTATAAATCTTGTGAATCTTAGATCTAAAAGTTAACATTTTATCATAATAAATTTTCTTATCAAATAAACATTTTCTATAATCATCAATGCTGAGAGACATCAAAGCTGATTTTTTTACCCCTTTAGCTTTTTTGATATCATTATCGCCCTCAACACTAATAGAATACATTTTTGACCTTAAACCAATGAATTCCCTCATTATTTTGCCATTATTTTCATCTTTCATGAACCCTAATACCTTTTTATTTTGTCGTTCTATCCCAAAAGGATTGTTGGGTTTGTAGTCGGATGTGTCAAATTTTAAATTAATGTCTGGTTTAATATCATTATAGAAGTCTTCAGTCTTAATTGAATAGATGAAAGAGTCAGTATCCATATAGCATAAACTTAAGTTCTCTCTAAATTTTGGAAGCATGTAATCATAATGGAAATCATACATTTTCCATTTAGATAGTTCAAGAACTACAAACCCTATATAAATTGGTTTATCATATAATGTATGTATTCTATTAAGTTGTATTGCTGTCATATTTTCGGTAAACCTTGTGGAGCTATGAAAATTTGGTTTAGCAATTAAGCTTCTAGCTCCCAATCTTTTTCCTCTACTTTCCCACGCACAAACAATTTTAACATCTTTCCTCTTGTCTACATTCTCCATGGTTTTACCATAGACAGCATTATTTAATAACTTGAAAAAGTTCTTTTCAAAATCATTTTTAGCTTGCGTTCTATGTAATGTATTCAAATCAATATATTTCTTTAACCATGGCGATTGTTTAAATTTTAAAATTCTGTGAATTTTTTTAAGTTTTATTCCATTTTGTAAACATTGTTGTAAGTTTACATAATAAATGATATAATTTGATTTACTATTTAAATCGATTATAAGTTTTTCATGTTTACCGATCGGACTTTTTTTATTTTCTGAACAAAACGGTAAGTCATTATATATATCATGTTTTGTAGAAGGAATCTCTAAATCAACTTCTAAAATATATCCTTCATCAGAATCATTAGCATGCTCATATAACTGAAATGTTGATACGTCATCAAGCCATTCAAATTTTCCTTCAGGCAAATATTGAGACATTGCCCAACCATACAAATTATTGGCATCTAAATACATGAGATAATTTGAGGGTTTTATAACATCAAAATCATCCATATATTTATTATTTGCCTTAACATGTCTATTGGAACATTGTACAATACCTCCCCTTATTCCTTTTTGAATGAATTTAATCATATCAATGTCTGTTAGAAGGTCTAATTCAATTTTAGTGTACTTTAACATTGCTCCCCAAGATAGTCCGGGAGCTGTATAATATTGACAAGGATCAAGATTGTAAATGGACTTACATACTTTTCTAAAATTTTCAAAAACATCAGTCAGAAGTAAAACATCTGTTTTAAGATAAAGTTCTAAGTAATCTTGTAGTGTTGTACAATTAAAAGTTGTCCATACTTTTTGAGCATGTTCATAGTCAGCAACACTACATTCTTCATTGATCAATTTATTAAAGAACTTTTCCCTTGGAGGTAAACATTCCTCTTGCAGACGTTCCATTGCATCAAAATAATCATAAGGAAATATACCTTTTTGCTTTAAAAGATTGAATTCATCATCATCGGTAAACATAGAGCGTAAGATATAAAAATCATTATTCGATAAATTGTTGGTTAAATTTGATAGACTAGAAGCCATAAATCTAAAGGAATCTAAGAACCTTAGTTCAACGCTATCACCGTCATCGAAATGTATATGTTTTGAAACTGAAACATATATTTCCTTATTTATTGGGATAACATTTATTCTACCAGGAATCGTTGAAAGTTCTTTAATGAATAGATGACAATCATATAAAGAAAGATTGTGGAAAAAGATTGGGATGAATTTAGCAATTTTAAAATTTAAATTACAATCATTATGAGCCGGTCCGCGATATTTTCCAGTTAAATGGCAATGATCTGGTACTCTATAATTATCATCTTCAAAATGTTTTTCACAAATATGACAGTTAGTGCTTTTATTTTGAATATCTAACTCTAATGGTGTGAGGAAATTCATTGGTTTAATTTTACTTAAATAATTATTATAAATTTCCTTAGCATCGTCAACTAAAGCTGTAATAAAATTAATAGGTGTATTTTCACCTGTATATATTCTAAACTTATCTAAGGAATTATTAAAACTACACTTAATATAATAGCTATATGCATATGGAATGTGGCTCTGAACTGTTCTTATTGAGCCTGAATTTTGAGTGTTTTCTGGTGTTAGAAAACATTCAAAATCCGCATATACTACAAAAGGAATATCTAACTTGTGTTTAAAATTTTTAAATGAAACCTTACTATTTTCTACATCTGGGACTTTAGTGACGATTCTGCTACATTCCTGTTTGTGTCGTTGTAATTTGTTCTCCAAATCAAAAAACTGCAAGCAGGTATTGCATAAAAACATTTGATTTTTCTTCTTTGTCACTTGATTCCGCAAAAGTCTGAAAATACAAAAAAAAAAAAACAAATTATTAAAAATGCTTTCAACATTATATGAATATAATATTTACCTTGAAATGTTCTTGATCCAAATATAGTGAAATTTATCACTTTGCTGGAGTAAAAGTAGATTTATATGAGTACTCTTCTCCTCCCTTGTGAAATAGTACGGTCCAACTATACTCTTAAGCTCTTCATCGTATCCAAAGACATTGATGCTTGTTTCCGGATTATTTTCCTCAAAAATTTTAACATCTTTGACTTTCAACGGAAAGATAAGCCCTTCAAAGTTGAGACTTTTACCATTCTCTAAATGTATTATAGAGGATTTAATATCCTCTACATTATAACTCGAACATCTATTTGTGTTAGAGATGACAGGATGCAAGGCTGATATCATTGCCCATTTAAAACAATATTCATCAGAATTGTCTATATTTACACAAGCATGTTTCTCCAATAAATTTTTCGGCAATCGAATATATTGAGAACCTTTTATTGGTTTGTATTGATTAATATTAATCTCCAAGTGTAAAATTCTGATGAGAGTCCAACCGCTGTCACGTTCTTGAAACTCTGACATTTTTGTTATTAAACTGTTTCGTTTTTCATCAAAAATGTTATTCAAGTCTGTTGATTGTTGAATCATCACCATTTTTGTTTGATGAGATTTTATATCAATTGTCATCTCATTATCACACATTTTCACGTATTCACAAAACAATTCTAAATTGAATTTAATGTTGATGTGTTTCTGCAATATATCTTGAAGAGCTTGTGAAACAATCTTTTTGGCATTATCTAGAAATACTTCGGGATTCAATAAATCCTCATTGATATTTTTGTACATAAAGGATTCTATACGTTCATTAAATGCAGATGAAATTCTAATTAAATGCTTGTTTACTATTTCTCCACTATTGTTTTTATGAGCGTTTGTCCTGATGTGGTAAGACCAATTCTTTATAATTATGTCTTTCTTACATGCGCTGCAATAGACATTTGGAATTGTATTTGCTACAATCGTCTCAAGATTCGGAACATTATTTGATGATGTTGAAGGAGATGAATTATGCATTTGCCGTATATGTTTCACTAAATTATCATTACGAGTAAAAAACTTCATGCAAATATCACATTTAAAATGTTGTGATTGTTGACTTTGATGTTTTACTCTCACATGTCGGTTTAAATTAAACTTTTTCTTAAAGGATAACTGGCACTTTTCACATTTAAATGAGTCCATTTTTGATTGTTTATTGAATTATGTAGCTAGCACTGACTGCACAAGTATTTGAAATTGCTTTCATTTTTATAGTCTATGCAACTGCTTATCAATTTTTATATTTTATGCAACTGCTTATCAAAAAACCGCAAACGGACAGACGGGGGGACGGGGGATGGGGACGGACATAAGTCAAAACAAAACTGCCGTCAACTTTGGTGCACGCTTCTGGACGGGGGGACAGGGGACAGGGGGCAGGGGATGGAGTGGGTAAGGGGACGGGGATGGGGGCGGTGGATGGGGGGCACTGGGCGGGCGACGGACAGATGACAAAACTACAAAAAACTAGGTGTCGCACGAAAATGTGCGACGCGTTCTTCTATGAATCACACCGCTCCTGAGGCTCCTGAGCCAGAACCCTCTCATTATACCTACTATCTTACTCTTGAACTTGTGAATAAATTAAAACCTTGCAATTCAAAAGAAGAACAATTCAATGTTATTGCACAATTAGCTATTAAGTATTTGTATAGTAGTAAATAATGTCAAATTCTGCATTAAAAATAATTTTTTGGAACTCTAGAAGTATCCGTAATAAATTTATTGAACTTTTTGATTTCCTTGTTAATAACAATGTAGATATATGTTTACTTTCTGAAACATGGTTAAACAGCAACATAAAATTTTCTCACCCTCTTTACAACTGCATTAGATGCGATAGGGACAGTCAGAGGGGTGGTGGAGTTGCCATTGTTTTAAAAAAATGCATAAAATTTTTTGAGATCCTGAAAGTGGATACAAAAGTTATTGAGAATATAGGAGTAAGACTTTCACTTGAAGACTCAACTAAAATCAGTATATTTAGTGTTTATTTTCCAGGTGGGGCAGTTTCTCCTGATTTAAGAAATAAATTTAGATGTGATATAAGGAAACTACTTAATATGCGCGATAAATTTCTTATTTGTGGGGATTTAAATAGCAGGCATAGGTCTTGGGGCTGTCTTAGAGCAAATGCTTGGGGAAATATTCTTTCCGATTCTACAACTCAGTATCCGGCAGTAATTTTATATTCGAGTGATCCCACTTATATCCCTGCATCTGCTAGAGGCAATCCCTCAACCATAGACTTAGTGGTTTCCAATGTCCCTGCTTTTATTTCGACACCCATAGTTTTAAACGAATTCAGCTCCGATCATCTCCCAGTTAAATTTGATCTTGCGTTAAGTGTCCCATTCTGTGATAATTTCATTTTTGATTATAAAAACACCAACTGGAGTAGCTATAAGGCAAGCCTTAAGGAATCTTTTAAAAATATAGTTTGTGAGCTAAATGTCATTAGGGTTCCCAATCAAGTAGATATACATGCTGAATTTTTCACTTCAAAAATCATCCATTCAATAAGACAGTCCGTGCCAAAAGTTTTGCCCAAAAATACTTATCGTAAGATCCCCTCTTACATTGTTGATTTAATTAGAACTAGAAACTCCTATCGACGTGATTGGAGCAGATATCGGCTTCAATCAGACTACAATGTAATGCATAGGTACTCGGTTCTTATTCGAAATGAATTAAACAGGGTCAGAAACAGGGATTGGAATGATAAAATAAGCAAACTAGATAAATGCTCTCGGCCATTCTGGCGATTATCAAAACTCTTAAGAAAGAAGTTTGTATATATTCCACCGCTTGTTGAAGGGAATAATACAATAACTGTAAATGAAGAAAAAGCTAACACTTTCTCAAAAAATTTTTTAGGTAACCATTGCGTTTCAGAGAACTTTGGCATACAAGATCACACAGATTTAGTCAATGAGACAATCAGGCAATTTAATACCCTACAAGTTGATACAAACACAGATGAATTTGTCTCGGTGCAAACTGTCAAAACCATTATTAAGGAGTTACATCCAAGGAAGGCTTCAGGATTAGATGAAATAAAAAATTTTATGCTAAAGCAGTTGCCAAAAGTTGCTTTAAATTATTTCACTTTTATTATTAACTCTTGCCTTAAGTTGCAATATTTTCCTGATTCTTGGAAAGTAGCGAAAGTTGTTCCAATAAATAAACCTGGAAAGCCCCTTAACAAAACTAGTAGCTACCGCCCTGTGAGTCTCCTAAGCAGTTTAAGTAAGGTCCTTGAAAAAGTGTTGAAATTAAAACTTTGGTCTTATATCGACCGAAATCATATAATTCCTGATGAACAGTTTGGGTTTCGAGACTTTCACAGTACGGTTCACCAAGTAAAAAGAATTCAAAACCATGTTAAGCTTAACTTCAGGTTAAAAAAGTCCACTGCTTTGGTTTTACTTGATGTTGAAAAAGCTTTTGATTCTGTGTGGCATAATGGACTGCTTTATAAGTTGATTGAGTTATGCTTTCCCCTTTATATTATAAAAATTATACAAAGTTTTTTGACAAATAGGTATTTCTGTGTGTGCTTAAATGAAGTTTTCTCTGATTTTATAAAGATTCCTGCAGGTGTGCCACAAGGCTCAGTTATTGGCCCACTTCTTTACATTATATACTGCTCCGATATGCCTAGATATGATTCCTGCGATTATGCAGTATACGCCGATGACACTGGCATTTTCTACTCGCATTCTTTCGGTCAAAATATAGTGACCGAATTGCAATGCTCTCTTGACCAGTTAAGTATTTATTTTACAAAATGGAAAATAAAGCTTAATGCTAAAAAAACGCAAGCTATCTTTTTCTCCAGAAAGAGAAAGCCTTGCTACTATCCCAATTCGCAGCTACAATTAGGCAGCTATAGGATTCCCTGGTCAGAAAATGTGAAGTACCTAGGCGTCACACTTGATAAAAAACTAATCTTTCGCGATCATGTTAATAATATAATAAGTAAGTTCAATATTGCAAAACACTTACTTTATCCATTATTAAATCGAAACTCTAAACTTAGCAATGTTAATAAAGTTATTCTCGTGAAAGTTATATTCCAAGCAATCATTTTATATGCATGTCCTGTATGGGGAACATGTGCTAAAATGCATACCAAAAAGTTGCAAATCTGTCAAAACAAGTTGCTTAAAATGGCACTAAAACTACCTTGGCATTTTTCTACTAAGAAACTTCACGAAAAGTATAATGTTGATCTCATCTCCGACCGTATTGTCAAAGCAACAGAGAGGTTTAAGAATTTGAGTTACATGTCTGATAATATACTTGTATCTAATTTATATCGATCTCACTAGTCATTTATATCGTTACCTATTTATTTACTTATTTATTGCTTACTTTAGTACTTACAAGTATTGGTTTTTTTTTTTTTTTTTTAACGTATACATTGCTTATATACACGTATACGTTTTCGATTCTTTGCGTATAGCTTACTTCCATACACTCTGTGTACTCCTTGAATAATATCAAGTTTATGTTTTTAAATTTCTTCTGTGATATTTTTATTTTTTTTTTTTTTTTTTCTTTTTTTTTTCTCTGTTTAATAGAAGGTTTTTCTTGTAGTTTTCCTTCTGATATAACATTATAAATATAAAACCTAAAATTAATTATTTCAATCATAAGTATCATTTTTTAGTTGTAATGTATTTGATGTACTAAATCTCTGTAAATTGTGCTATAACGAAATGTATTATAACGTTTACTACTACAAATAAAGATAAATTTATTTATTTAATTTAAGTGAGCCAAATTAGGTCAAAAACTTATTTCGGTAGGATAAAAAGCTTTTTCGATTATACGAATACAATAACACAGGAATTTACTCCCATCGTAGACATTATGTACATCAAAACTTTTAACATATTTAAATTGCTCAATGTGAGGTTCTATCACTGTGAGCTACTGGTACTGTTGCATACAAACCACTTTAACTGGGCAGGTTTAGTTGAATACTTAAAAAACATTTACAGGAAATGACGAAACTAACTCATTTCCGGCTACAGCAAAACATGTTATTTAAATAGAATGTGGAGAGAAAGCAAAAAAACTATGTTGAAAATAGCTACACAAAAAGGTGCCTTAAATGGGAAAAACTTTTCTCATGTTACTCAAAAATGTTTTAGACCCAAAACTTTGTCTTGTCTTTGAAATCTAATTACTGACATATTGTAGCAGAAAGTTTTTTTTATGACTTTGTTAAATTCACTATAATTATAAAAGTCTGCTTAACACCTGCGTAGCCAATATTTTTTTTTTCTCTTCTTATTTCAACTCATATCATTTCGAGCTTGTACATCTTCTACTCTTCTCAACTCAAGAAAGGAACAAGTTTACCATATTAATGAGTTTCGTTGTCTTCGACATGATTTCAAATTCGTTGCGGTTAAACTTAGACACACAATCAGTCCTTTAGCCCAACGGCTTAAGTTTCTGGTTGATGCGAAGGAGTGAAGTAATGCGAAGAAAAAATGAGAAGAAAAAACTTTCCTTGCTTACTTCCATAAAATTCGTAGCTCTATGCTTAATTTCCGTTTTAATTTTGCTCATTTCGTTTGTGTGAAATGGGCTTTTATGTAGCATTTCTTTGGCATTTTCTCTGCTTGCCTTGAGAAGTTTCGATGTGTTTTTTATTTCGTTTAAAGCGTCTGAAAACGTTCTTTCAAAGTCTCGACTTTAGCTGACTCGGAAGCCGGAAAGTCTACTTTAAAATGCTAGCTAGCTTCCGCCAACTTGTCTGAGATAATAATTAGAAGAAATGAGAGTGGGAAAGGGGTATAGGGAAAGGGAGAAAGAAAAGGTTCGTAATTTTAACTGTTGTACCTTTTTCCAACAAACTTTGAAACAGTAGCTGGGAATACTTTTATGGATAATTTAACGGCTTAATATTACTTATTGTAGACTTCAAAAGAAAACAAGTTTCAGAGAATCATAAAAAAAACGATGACTACCAAAATTGTCTAGAAATCTTATGATTTTAAGGAAAATCTTTAAGAGTATCACAATTTCAAAAACCTTTTTTAACCTTATAAAATAAATAAATCATTTCCTTTCAAAACATAAGTAAAAACGATATTTAAAAAAAAACCTAGTAAGGAATGGATCTTAGACAGAGTCGAAGCTAAAATGATATCAGTTTGTACCAGTTGAGCTGAAAAGTTCATGGACTAATATAGTAAAACACATTTTTGTGGTAAAATTCGATTTTATATCCAACATAGCTGCCTTCGAGGGCGATACAACGATTATAGCGGTCATGCAAATTTTTCGATACCATTTTTATTGTACGAGTACACCCAAAAAATAATTTACTAAAATCAAGGAAATTTTAGTTTAAGTAAGTTTTATCCTAAAACTGAGAATATTTCCTTTTATTAAAGAAAACTTACTTAAATTAAGGAAAATGCCATCTTTAAATATACGTTATAATGACTTTAGCGCAAAACTTCCTTGGTTTGAGTAAATTATTTTTTGTGTGTACGATTTCTCTGTATCCTTAAAATAGACCTCAGTTTCAACGATAACTGCACATTAGTACTGAGTTTCTTTCTAGCGAGCACTCTTTTGAGGTCTGCAAAAAGGAAAAGTCACTGGAGGCCAGATCTGGAGAATACTGTGGATGGGGAAGCAATTCGTAGTCTAATTCATGCCAATTTGACATCGTTTTCAATGCCTTCTGAATCAGTGCATTCATTACCTTGATGAAACAAAACTTTTTTCTTCTTCAAATGGAGTCGTCTTTTCATGATTTTATACTTTAAATGGTTCAACAACGCTACACCGAGAAAATTGAACGCCTTAAAATCAAAGAAAAAAGTTCTCGCTAAGCTGTTACCAAAATATCTTTACCACAATGGAAAAATCATTGCAAGTCAGCACTTGCATCATTGAAACAAAAGACTGAAGCTCTTTGAAGCTAAACCAATGAAACAATCTTTGCCGTGAAGATAAAATACTTACTATAACGATTTAATTCTTTGTTAACAAGGAATTGAAAAAAGTATGTAAAATCAACAACTTTCTTTGTTTTTTTTTGAGAATAAGCTTCATTGTTTCAAAGACACAGTCTGTTACTTTAAAGAATGCTTTCTTCAAAATCATATCTGTATACGAAGAATAAGAAAATTGTGTGCGAGTGCCAACATTGAATTGTAATTGTAAAAAACACATGTTAATATTCACACAAGTAAATTTTATTACATTTCATCAACAAAAAGAAAAGAAGAAAAAAAACACAGGTGCGTCGTTGGACACACGAGAGAAGCGAAGCTTTTTTACAGTTCCATAGATATGATAATTTAATTTTTTTTTTTTTTTTTTTTTTAATAACTTAAATTCAAAAATTTAAAACATTAAATAAATTAAAAAAACACACGTTAATATTCACACCAGTAAATTGTATTACATTTCATTGTTATATTATTTATTTTATTACATGTTACTGCCATTGTTTTTTCAATGCCCTTGTGGGCAATTGTTAATTTTCCTTCGCACTATGCAAATACAAAACAAAAGCATGTACCAACAACAGAGGTGAAATCGGCTAAGGTGATAGTTGACAGTCGCTGTTTTAATTGTCGTTTTTGAAAACGACACCAAGTACCTATCGCATGAAATCAATAGGGAAAAAAGTGATTGTCAATTTGATAATCACCTTACACGGAGCAAAAGCGACGATTTTGATTGTCAATTATCAATTATCACTTTAGCCGATACCACCCCAGCATAAACGAATTCACATAAAAAAAAAAAATATATCACTTTGCCCACAGTGAGAATCGATTTTATAACCCTTTGATTAATAAACCTGCAATCTTTCCACCGATCCAAACAGCGCTGTTAGATTTTGACGTTGATTTAATATTAAATATATAATTGCAGCTACGTTAACAGTTGGCACTAACAGATGGCACTAACAAACTGAGGATGGTGACCAGTGTTGTCACTTGCAAATTTTATGTAGTGGTAGGTTGAGTCTAAAATGAGTGGTGAATTTTAAAAAACTGGAATATATTGTTCTTCTTAAGGAAAAATTCGAAATTCCTACAGCAAAACAAATCATAAGAGATACCATACAGTACGTTTTTTCACGCTGAATTAGTTTTATTGCAAATAATTCCCATATAATGTTCCTAAGACAGTACTAAAATACAATATTAAATGTAATAATAAATAAAATATATGCAATAAAATTTCTAAAATTTTAATTATAATGCAATTATTTTTATATAAATATATCAAGAAGTGATAGATTTTGTAAAAATGGAAATAGTGGGTGATAAAAGTAATGGAAACCAAAAAAGTGCTATACTTATCACAATTGTGGAAAAGTGGCAATACTGATGATAGCAAGTGGTTTGGCAGCTACCCAAACCATAATCAACTCTTGTAGCAAGTGGCTAAGCAGCAACCCAAACCACACAAATACATTAATAGGTTATTGGATGTGCTGCAACATAGCTTCAGTTGCACTTATTACTGAATCAATGCCTCTACATAACTAGGGTGCTTGGCTCAGTGGATGGAGTGTAGAACTCCCAAAAAAAACACAGAAACAAAGAAACCATATAAAATTCTAAGAAAAAATCTGTCGAAAATTTTTCAGATTTCACTCCAAGCAAATCACACAACGGGGCGTAAAAAGCTTCGCTTCAAAAAAAACTTTTTGGTGCCAGTCCATCGCTCTACCCACTGATCCAAACAGACTTGCTACTGTTTGCTGACATAACTGAAGCAATGTTAACAGATGCAGTATTAACAGATGCAGTATGCCACAGTATTCTGTTGATAGGTATACAACAAAAAATCTATTTATAGATTATTGTGTTATGCTGCAGCATAGCTTCACTTGTAATAAATATTGAATCAATCACTCTGCGTAACAGAGGAGTTTGGCTCGGTGCGTAGTGTAGTGACTCTTAAATCGGTGGTATCGGTGGGTGTGAGTTCAAATCCCCACGGCAGGCGAAGGTAAGATTTTTAATTTGATATATAATTTGATTTAATTTAATTTAATGTTCTTGATATAATAAACGTCTTTTTTAAAAAAAACG
The DNA here is from genome assembly GCA_914767935.1 of Coremacera marginata. NCBI lineage: Eukaryota > Metazoa > Arthropoda > Insecta > Diptera > Sciomyzidae > Coremacera > Coremacera marginata. Next base: position 61,102,191 of record OU612046.1, read on the forward strand.
TACGTCTTTGCAACAAGAATTTAAGTTTTTGATTCAAAGTGTATTGTCTTTGGGAATCTAACAATCTTTGTGTCTTTGCCGTAACGATGTTTTGTCTTTGGGCACAATTTAACCAATAAAAGTCTTTGTGGCAAGGTGCATTTTCTTTGGTTTTACGATTTTTTTTTTGTCTGGGTGTATTATGCAATAATCGGTTTTGATGGTCTGGTCGTTCTTAACGTAATCAATATACAGGGTGTGCCGCAATTGAGTGCAACTATTTACGGAGATGAAAGGCTATGTCGAGCTGAGAAAAAAATCGTATGAGAGAGGGGGTCTATTTTCACATTCTTAGGAGCAACAGGGTTCATTAAAATTTCACGACTTTGATTCACGTTATTGTTTCTAGCACAAAAACTAAGTTACGGACAACTTTTTGATAACTCATTGCAAAGGCAATATCATCACTTTTCAACGGTATATCAACAAACAGTACCGACATAACCATTACCAAGATGTGCTCGTTCAAAGATGAAATCAATCGGTTGAAACTACCAAATTTAAATTTTGAGTGCAAATTTCTCAGAATTTCGCGTAATAAATAAAATTTTCTTTTAATAAATTTGTGTAATTTATTTAATTTTCTTCTTTTAAATGACACCAAAAACATAAATTTATCTTAAAAAATAAAATAGTTGGCTGTACTAAAAAAATTATACCTATTAGAAAATAATGGTAAATAATGACATTACAATAACTTATGCAGTTATTCCTTTATTCCTTGTTTTCTAATAAGTATAATTTTTTTAGTACAGCCACCTTTTTTTTTTTTTTAAGATACATTTATGTTATTGGTGTTATTAAAAAGAAAATTGAATAAATTACAAAGTTGATTGAAACAAAAAAAATTCATTTATTACGCGTAATTCTGAGAAATTTGTATTCGAAGTTAAAATTTGGTAGTTTCAACCGATTGATTTCATCTTTGAACGGTCACAGCTTGGTAACGGTTAAGTGGGTGCTATTTGTTGATATACCGTTAAAAAGGTGATTTTATTACCTTTGCAATGAGCTACCAGGTTTCCGTAAATTAGTTTCTGTGCTAGGAACAATAACGTGAATCAAAGTCGTGAAATATTAAATAACCCTGTAGCTCCTAAGAATGGGAAAATAGACCCCCTCCCCTCTCATACGATTTTTTTCTCAGCTCGACATAACCTTTCACCTCCGTAAATAGTTGCACTCAATTCATCCATTTTCACATATCAATACAGAAATTTATTATATTACGGTTGAAACATGTACCCAAATTCCACCCACATCGTTTGTCCGACGTATATCAAATTTTGCACATATATTCTTCGGTAAAATTTGAAATCTTTAGATTAGAAAAGTAGGCGTGAGACCCAACTTTTAATCGACTGTTCTACATCGTGTGTCTGGCCTAAAAAAAATTTTGCTCATATTATCCTTGGTAATTTGAGAAAACCTAGCTCTATCTACTCCGTTTGTCTGATATTAAACAAATTTTGCACATATATTATTTAGTATAGTGAGAAGATTTAAGCCTCCAAAAGTGGGTGGAATTGGACAAGGGGCGTGTCAATTTAATTCGAATCGAACTCCCTCTACACCATTTGTCTGATTTTAACCTAATTTTGCAAATATATTCTTTACCATAAGCAGCAGTCCGTAGTTTATAAAAGTGGGCGGAATAAGATAAGCGGCGTGACACTCTAATTCTAATGGAACTCCATTTACACCAATTTTTCGAGATCAACCAAATTCGGCACATATATTTTTTGGTATAATGAGTCTAGAAAATTGGGTGGAACTAGACAGGAGCGTGGCACTTTAATTTTTACCAAACTTTTTGAGGGTTTGTTGTACTTCAACCAAATTTTCCACATGTGTCTATTTTTTGAAATAATGTTCAGTCCGTAATCCAGAACAGTAAGCGGAACAAGACATGGGGTGTGGCACTTTAATTTTAATCGAACTCCTTCACATTTTTGTCCCCAATTCGAACAAATTTACACCGTTTGTTGGACTTCCACAAAATTCTTTACATATATTCTTTGGAATATATGCAAGAGTAGTCCGCAGTGTGGAAAAGTAAGCGGGATTAGAAAAGGGGGTGTTACTTCAATTTTAATACTTTATTTCAGTAAATATCTGCACAATGGCATTAATATTTGGAAAAGGATTTGGTAAGATCTGTTCCAAGCAACATGCAAAACGTTGGGGGTAGGGGGAGGGACTAAAAAAGGGGAGTTAAAATGTTAATTAAAAACTATATCTCAGGTTTAAAATTCATTACTCCAATATGCCTGTACAGCTGAACAGATTCTGTTGGAAAATTGGTTTCCTGGTCATATATTAACGCAATGTAACGAGATTAAAAAAACCAATGAAACAGTATGGAGATGTAAGGAATTAAAACCAGTAACATTTATGCCACACTGGGGTAACGGCAAAACATTGCTCTCAAAACTTAAGATTGCATTTTTTGACTTAACAAAATATTTGAACTTCGTTTGAAATATGCTTCAAAGTTCTGATGATCCATTAATCATAACCTAAAAAAATATTTATTAAAAAAAAGAATCCAAAAAAATTCAAAAAGTTGAATTGACAAAATAGCATGGGTAGCGAACTACTCCATGTTGAACCAAATGTTAAATTTAATACACGTAAAGATATAAATATTTTCGCAGAATATAAATTAACATTTTATAAACGGCAAAAAACTTCGAATATAGTTTAATACTGCTGCGGGGGCATTTTAGCTTCGACCCTGCTGAAGCTCCATTCCATTGATTGATTGAGACGGGGTCAAAAATGGGTTTATTGTGCTGCCACACACGTAATAAAGTCTATTGTATATATTCAAAAAGGTACTGTGAGAATTTTCGAGATTTATTATTGATATTTAACTATAAGATTTAAAAAAAAAACAACTGGTTTTGAAAAAAAAAAGCTAACAGTCAATATCCTTATATTATTATCTCTTTTATCTCCTCTTTCTTAAATACATTTGTAAAAATTCTGTCACGATTAATATCAGAGATATCAGATAGAATTTTTTTGTAATTTCTATAAAACATCCAGAAATAAGCATGTAATTTGAGCATTGAATAGATTTGACACGCCCTCCTTCAAACCACTCCACCGTGAGCAGTCCCCATACAAATTTTGGGCAAGAATAGAAGAAGAGAACACCCACGCCATCCTTCAAACGTCATGCTGTTTTCAATGTTATCCCATTGAAGAGCTAAGGAACAAAGAACAGAGAAAAGACTGAAGAAAAAAAAAAAAGAAATACAGAAATAAAAATGAAATCAGCAAAACAAAACAGATTCTAGCTTAGCATCGTGTACCGTACTCCACCGACATGCTAAGCTGTTGAGGTTCTACGTTATACACGGAAAATTACTGCAACTACATGAAAAGAACAGAAGATAATTTGGCCTCCAGAGGATTACAGCGGCTCGCAATAACAAAGCCATTGAGGAGTTGCTAGCTGCGTAACAAAGTGAAAGTTAAAGGCAGCTAAAGTGATGGATTGGAATAAAGGAAATAAGTGGGTCCTGATAGGAGGCGATATAATGTTGCTTTTATGGCTTGGTATGGATAGGAGGCAGCAGCACAACGTTGGTTGGTTGATTACAACAAAATGTTGTAATTTTGCAAGTCAGTAAGTAACAACAAAAATCTATAGGAAAAAATCGCCTTAAAGTAGGCCAAAATGTACGCACGTGGGGCGCGTGGCAATGTAGGTGTTTTGTTTTTGTTTTGTGTCCATTGAGACTTAATGCAAATTTTCGCATAATAAAAAGTCGCAGAAATAATACCAACAACAAGAAAAAAATGTCATTCTGGTTCAAATTTTAAAATGTTGAAATTATTTAAAAGGGTTAAAGGTATAGAATCCTGAATTACGTGCTACAAAGTAATGAGCAAAATAAACATTCCAAGTTAAGAGGTGATTTAAAGTTTGTACCGAAGATTAATCTTGATATAAGAAATTGAAAGATCGCTTTCTCGTTTTTGTTGTATTCACCCTTCCTATAAATTTGGAAAATTGATTTTGTAATCACCTACAATTTTAATGACCGAGTTCTAAAATTAGAACCGAGTTAAGTTACTTCTATAAGTTTGTCATTATGTCTATTTTCACTAAAGACTCCATAATTTAAGGATGAACAAAACATATTTATGTATTGTACAGTATTTCAATATCTTTGTATAAAAAGGCGAATGCAAAACAGTTCAGTACCATTTTCTTCCTGTGTTTCTCAACCGATTTTGATGTTTTTTTTTTAATGAATCAGAGTAGGGAAAAAGAGTGCACCGAATAGTTTTTAAAGAAAAATTTAAGCTGGAATACCCGGCATCGTACAGGGGTGGTGGCGGCATTCAGGGTGTTTCTCAACCTATTTTGATGTTCTTTTTTTAAATGAATCAGAGTAGGAAGAAAGAGTGCATCGAATAGTTTTTAAAGAAAAATGCTAGCTGGAATACCCGGCGTCGCTCGGGGTTGGTAGTCGAATTTCGACCAGTGGCGTACTCTAGTAATATAAAATGAACAAAACATGTTGATAAACATGTTGGTCATTCAATAAGTTCGTAGGATAAGTAAGAAAAGAACAAAATTTTGATAAAACTCGATTATATTATTCAACATAGTTGCCTTCGAGAGCGATACAACGAGTATAGCGATTTTCCGACTCTTCGATTCCACTTTTATAGTATGATTTCTCTTTCTCGTCAAAATAGGCCTCAGTTTCAACGATTACTTCATCATTGGACTTGAATTTCTTGGACTTGTGACACTGTGAATTGTTTTGGTGAAACAACACTTTTTTTCTTTTGCAAATGTGGCCGTTTCTTGGCGATTTCAGCCTTCAATCGATCCAAAAGTGCACAGTAATAGTCGGTGTTGATGGTGGTTCCTTTTTGGAGAATGTCGATGAATATTATTCCTTTCACATCCCAAAATACAGACCCCATCACCTTACAAGCCGACTGTTGGGTCTTTGTTCGCTTTGGATTCAGTTCGTCGACTGCTGTCCACTCAGCTGACTGTATTTTGGATTTTGGTGTGCAAAAGTGAAGCCATGTTTCATCCATTACCACATATCGACGAGGAGCGCCAAACATTCCTCTGAAGCATCAATTCGTTGTTGTTATCTTTACAATGTTTGCTAGCTCGTACACCTTCAATTTTCGATCGTTCATAACCAATATGTGGATTTTTTTTTATGTTTTGTGGAATAACAGTCTGATTTAGGCGTCCACTGCGCTCTGCATCATTTGTGTTGGTACGACCACGCTTAAATTCAGCAATCCACTTTTCTACCATTTGTCTCGATGGAGCAGAGTCTGGATCAACCCATTGTTTGGTTTCCACTGTTTTTTTTTTTTTCATAAAAAACCAATGCTTTATCAAAACTCGAAATTCACTTTTTTCCATTGTTTTTTCTTTAATAACAATATTTGCACACAAAATGCTATAACTCACCAATCAATTGTCAGATTGTTGTCAAATTTTTATACGTATCGTTTGAAGGTTGGTACTAAATAAAAATCATATGGAAAAAAATGTTTTAACGCCATCTATTGTCATCCTATGGACTTTTTGAACGTACTGTTAAATGGACTGCAAAAGCCACAGAAGATTACTGATTAGTTGGATTAGCGACCAGGGATGATATACGATATGCTTTCTGAATATACGTTTAAACTGTGAATAGCCTTATTGTTTTTAAAAATTTTTAAAGTGCACGCATTAAATATTATTACAAGTCATAATTTAACTATATGATTTCTCGTTTTTTAGTTACTTGATTTGTCAGAAATTCAGACTTAAAAATATTAATATACAGGGTGTCCCGCAATTGAGTGCAACTATTTACGGAGGTGAAAAGTTTGTTAACTCATTGCAAAGGCAATAAAATCACCTTTTCAACGGTATGTCAACAAACAGTGCCGACAGAACCGTTACCAAGCTGTGCCCGTTCAAAGATGAAATCAATCGGTTGAAACTACCAAATTTCAATTAAGTATGAGTGCAAATTTCTCAGAATTTTGCGTAATAAATGAAATTTTTTTATAATTAATTTGTGTAACTTATTTAATTTTCTTTTCAATGACACCAAAAACATAAATTTATCTCTGAAAAATAAAAAAGTTGGCTGTACTAAAAAATTATACCTATTAAGAACATATTAAATTAAATAAGAAATTTTTTTTTCCTTTGTACGACGGCTGTTCAAAAAGTTGTCGGCCTTCAAAGTTGGGCGTCGAAAAAAAAGGTATGCTCAACTTCGGATCATCTGAAATAAAAAAAGTAAACGGCATTAGATTCAGTACAGATGTAATTCTGGTCCCTACCTCAATTATAATTTGCGATTATTTTTTACAAAATGGCGGCTATTGAAAAATGTTAAACCGATTTTGGGTCTTTTTTTTGTAGTTTAGTGTAAAAAAAAAAAATTAAAAAATTGTTTAAAATTGTGATTGAGGTAGAAACCAGAATGGTGATAATTCTGCGTCGATTGCACTTTGTTTCATCAAAATCAGTTTCGAGATAAACGCGTTTAAGTTTGAAAAAATTTTTTTGCATCAAAAAAAAAAAAAATTGAAATGAAAAATTTGAGCATGCAGTTTAAGAAATTCGATCATTCTTCGTCGATTGCACTTAGTTTCATCAAAATCAGTTCAGTAGAACCGGAAAAAAGTGACTTCGAAGTAAACGTTCTTCGTTCCGTGACATGGCGAAATCATATGTGACGTTGCCAATCGGTATGCCCATTCTCCGTTTTGTTGTCAATGCTTATGTCTTCATTTTCATTATTTTTAAATTTTTTTGCCGATGTATTTGTGAATTCGGTGTCCTCATCTCTTTCGTGTTGGTTACCACGAAACTGGCGTTTCAAGGGGCGAGTTTTTCGATTGCTATCAGTGTTTCTTTTATTTTTATTTCTATTACTTTTTCTATTCATTGTCTTTAGCATAAACTGTACTTTTCAAAACTGTATGCGCGCACGCGCCCGGTTTATAACTCAATTCAAAGTGAACTAAACGCTGCCAACATTTTAATAGCTACATATACAGTTATTTTCGTCGGATCCTCTGATTTCAAGTTTACTTCCCCTCCAAAACAGAAAACAGCAAAGTTACACAAGAAGTATAAGCTTTATTGAAGGAACCACCAATAAATTACACAAGCGACAATGAAGCTGCTTCCGAAACCGAGGGGAATAATTTCCAAAGCAATTTAAATGTTAGTATTGATTCAGATTGATATAAGTATGCATTATTAAATTGCACTAGCAGGCCACAGTGATCCGCGGCTTCGCCACGCACGTTATTTTTTATTAATAAAGAGCGTTAACACGTTGTTTCTTACTTCAACAAACATTTTTGAACTCCGCTCAAACGCTCACCGTGTGACATCAGCCCTGAAGACAATGCATGTCAAACGAAATAAAAAGTATATTTTCTTTTGTTTTGCAGCTCAGCACTGCATTTATATAAGTTGCTTATCAAAACTGTACGACACCAAACAAATTTTATTATACATTCTCGGCAAATCTATGTTGATTACATTTAGAAGTAAGTTCAAACACAGAATGAGAGAACAAACTGTACTACTTTAAAGAAAGTATCTTTATCAGCTCTAATCACTGATTTGAAGGAGTACCGTTAGTTAACATTGAAAATCACTCATTTCTGCTTAAATGCAATCGTATCAAAACTTTGCGAAAGTCATTTAAAAGTACATCAATAGAGAGGTCATGTCATTGTCAGTCTAAATATAAACATCACTTGTGATTCTTCCCAGAACTTGTTGATTAAAATACCGTCCGCGACTTTGCTATCCAAAGAAGAAAGGAGCAAAATTTTAGCATATAATGTTAAAAAATACTAAAATATTACTTATAATAAAATAAGTGGTATTGGCTGCAGAGAGGGCTTAAACCAAGGTCCTTTGGTGCCAAAGCTAAAAACTTTAGTACCTGAAACACACAAATCATAACTAATTTTATTTTTTGGTGAAATAGAAAAAAAAAAAAGAACCATTCAAAAATTAAAGTTGTGACTTTGAAAGTGAATAACTCGGTCATGTTACAAAGGATTTCATTTATCATTTCATTCATTGTCTCAATTAAAAAGTTCTTCGAAATCTGACAACGATGGATTGTCCTCTATTTTATTAATTAAATGCGCAGCTGCACTAGCTGAACCGCTTTGTATTATCTTCAATAATTCTCTGTGTTCTGGATCTTTTATCGAAGCTTGAAAAAATTGCAGTTATCACTCCAATCTTTAAAAATGGTCAAAAGAATTATATAACCAACTATCGGCCCATTTCTAAACTAACAATTATCTCAAAATTGTTTGAGTCAGTTATCAAACCAAAATTGTTCTTTCTTGTTAAGCGACACATTTGTCTTGAACAGCATGGGTTTGTAGCTAGGAAGTCTACAGTAACTAACCTTTCACTTTTTTCAAATTACTGTATATCTTCTTTAGAATCTGGTTTTCAGGTCGATGTCCTATATACAGATTTTTCTAAAGCCTTCGATAAAGTTTCCCATAAGGTGTTAGTTGCTAAGCTTGCTAAAATGGGGTGCCACTCCGCGTTCTTGGAATGGATTAAGTCTTGTCTAAGTGGTAGAAGCTGCTATGTTTCTATAAATAATTCTCAATCATATTGCTTTAAAGCATCTTCTGGCGTTCCTCAGGGTAGTATATTAGGCCCCTTGCTGTTTGTTTTGTATATAAATGATATATGCAAATGTTTTCGTTACTCTAAATTTCTTCTTTATGCTGACGACTTAAAGATTTTTGGCAAGATAAAAAATTTGGACGATTCTGCATTATTGCAAATCGACCTTAATAATGTCTACATATGTCTGGAGTCTTCGTAATGGGTTACCGATTAACATTGGAAAGTGTTCTCAGGTATCTTTTAATAAATCAAAGAATATTAAAAAAACATCCTATGCAATGGCAGATATCACATTGCATAGACTTAATACAGTTCGGGACCTGGGAGTTATTTTTGACTCCAATTTCACCTTCGTAGATCACTTAAACTTTTTACTTCCCAAAGTCTATTCCCTCCTTGCTTTCATTCGCAGAAACAGTCAAGAGTTTAAGGATCCTTATACAATAAAAGCACTTTATAGTTCTCTTGTAAGGTCAAGACTAGAATATGCTTCTGTTATTTGGAATCCTACAGCGGCAATCCATTCTTCAAGGCTAGAAAAAGTGCAAAAAACTGCTTCTAAGTATGTGCTTCGTTGTACTAGTTTTAATTCAAATTTACCCTCGTATAATGTTCGTTGTTTGTTATTGGGTTTAAAGACACTTGAAATTAGAAGAAAAATAAGTTTATTAATTTTTGTATATGATATCATCTCGGGTAATATAGATGACTCCTCATTACTAAATGTAATTAATTTCAATATTCCTTCAAGGCAGTTGCGCTGTTTTAAACTCTTTTATGTTAAATATCATAGAACGAATTACGCCCTAAATGAACCTATCACCAGATCTTTGTGTTTATATAATGATTTGTCTTTAAAATATGCTTTTGATGTCTCAATGCCTTAATCATCTTTTAAAAACTTTGTTACTAGTTTACTTAATTAACTTTATAGCTTATTTGTTACATTATTTTAATATCTCTACATCAAATGTATAATTTTTCTAGTCTTTAAGGATTTTTCACATCCGTAGACTCAATAAACTAAACAATAAACAGTAAACAATTTATTTGTTTTTGTGTAAAATTTTGATTAATTGTCCGTCCATTCGTGTTTCAATCTTTTCTCTTTTCATTTCCTTTCTAATTTTTATAATTTTCCAAAAAAACCTCAACGAATTTCTATATTTCGCAAAAAAGTTTGGTAAAAATATTTGTTGTTGGAAAAATATTCTAAACCAAAAATGGTTTTATAATATTCTTTCATATGGTATGCATAAATGTAGGGTTTGTTTAAAGTTTTTATTGTAAAAGTTTAAAAACGTTTTATAAATCGAAAAATCAAGCCTGACCATCATAGAAATTTAAGTTTTTTTTTCTTGTTTTTTTTCATTTTGAACTTTTGTTTTTTTGTTTAAATAAAAAGTAATGGTGTTGGGAAAGAATAATGAAAATTTTTCAATTCGTTTGTGAGTTATACTTTCAAATACCCGAATAACCCTTTAAACACTGCCACAGCAGGAACAGTGCCACCTACCGGGTCAACTTTAGACCTAAAACATCTACAGACCCAGTCGCACACACACACACACACCGAATTAGATCAAAATCGGTACAGCCATTCAGGAGGAGTTCAGTGACAAAACAATGTACAGAAGAATTTTATAAATAAAGATATGGAATTTTCGGTATAAAAGTAAGAAATCTTTTGTAGGCATTTTTTAAAAAATTCGTTAAAAATAGCAATCGTTGGTATCTCAAGCTAAAATTTTGTGTGAGTCTTAAGAATTAATGTTTTATTACAACATTACAAAAAACGTGAATTCAGCCTAAAAAAAATTAAAAAATTTTGTTTAAACAGTCCAAAAAAAGGACATCACAAGAAAGACCCATTCAAGATTTCCAAAATATATGCAAGTTTTTTTTCTCTACGACTTACGGTTTCGAAGTTACAGCTGTTTGAAAACATGCACTTATAGTATTTTTGGAGATATTTTCCAATTTTGTACAGTGTATATCTTAAAAAAAAAAAATAAAAATAAAAAAAAAGAAGTATGCAGATATAATACGTTTCAGGAGAACTATCAACGCAGAGAGTTCCAAAATTTTTAAAAATAGTGATGTAAGAAACGTGGGCGTTTTGATATGGAATCACCGATATATGAAGATTTTTGATTTTTAGTGCATGTATGAAGGTCTATGTGTATACCAACATTTTCATAAATGAAATCAACCATGTTTGTGGCTATTTTAGAAATAAACTACTTGACAAAGTTTGATTTAATATATGATAGATTTCAGAACAAATCCGAAACTTTAAACTCAATTTTCTTGAAACTAGGAAATTGCTACATATCACCTTCATCTATTCTTGTCATCAATTATTAATATAATTTATGTTATATCAAGTAATATTATTTGATTTTGTTTATTTGAATTGTAACTTTAATTGATATTTTATACTCGAATGTATTCATATAAAAATTTGGTTATTATAGCAACCTTCATATTATTTTATTCCATTAAAAAAAATGTTATATTGATTTAAGTTTTTATTTCCCAAAAATTTGAAAAACTTAATAAAATAATACTTTCCATCAACATTGCTCAAAGATATATAGTGATTTACTAATGATGCCACGCCCTTTTGTCGTATACCATTCATTTTTTACATCCTACTTAAAAAATATTCTACCTACTTTTATACCAAATTTCAGAAAATTTGGCCCACTAGGTTAGTAGTTATTTATTTTGTTCAGCTAGATTCGTGAATTCTCACACTGTGCGGTGTAAGAAATACTTCACTCCATCTAATCTTCGTTTGATCTATACCTCATATATTAGGCCGAAAATGAACTACAATTTGGCTCATTTGGGCAGGGGCTTCAAGATCAATTTGGAGCTTCTGGACCGGATTCAACAAAGTGCAATATATTTATTTGATAGTAGACGATAATATTTCATCTTCTCTCAACTCTTTTGGGCATCGTTGCAATGTTGGTTGCCTATGCCTGGGAAGTGCACAACTACCATGGGAAGTGTTCCAGGGAGATACATGGCCTGACCCCAACAGCTCGTGTGTTTCCTAGATCCACTTGGACAGTTCTTGAAGCCCATCCCTTTACCATTGTCTCTTTGCCCAATAGAACATCGCATTACCGAGTTAATTCGTTTTTCAGTCGCTCAATAAAATTATGGAACAATCTTCCTGCGAGCGTGTATCCCAACAGTTTCAATCTGTGTAAATTTAAATTAAGTCTTCACCGACACTACTCCATCTTTCCACCCTTAATAATAATATCACCCGTCTCCCGAATCAACACAATGCTTTTGAATTTATAGCGGGCATCCCCTGAGTGTTGGTTAAGTCTAAAACAAAATAAAAAAAAAATATAACCTGGTCTATACTTTTTCATAACAAACTTAACTAAACTATAAATTAATATAGTTTAAATATATATTTTATTTATACTAAACTATAAATAAAACCAAAAAATTTCAAATAATAAAAGTTTGATGTGACGTGTGTGTGTGTGTGTGTAACGAAGTGTGACATAGGGGGGGAGGGGGGGGTGCCAATTCAAAAATTGGCCAAAAACATGTAACATAATTTATGAACAGCCGCTAAGGAATAAACTGCCAAATTTAAAATTTTTTTAATTTCGTTTCAAACCGTTACTTACATATTTCTTACAAGCCGTTTCTTACATTTTTGTTGCTTTTTGCTTGTCTCTATTCCAGCAACAAAATTTTAATTATAAAAATATTCCAAATTTGCTCGAATTGAACCTGCGTCCCACAGGTCTAAAGACGAATGTTCTTACTCCAAGTTTTTGATTAACAACTATGTATAAGTTTTTCTTTTCATCTCGTTTGTGTCTTTGCTATAACAGGCACTGCTACATTAAGATTCCCTAAATCAACTGGTTTGGCTTGAAGGCTTTCAAAAGAGTGTACGACATTTTTACTCTCCATAAAAATTCCTAAAATACACAAAAATGCTAAAAAAAAAAATGCTTTAATATGTAAAAATCCGTAAGAATTTCTCGAAAAAAATACCTTTAACAATGGAGAATGACCTAAAAAATAGATATGGCTAAAAATGACGAAAAAATGCCCTACAAATTTTTGGTTTTGGTACCTGTAGATTATGAACAATGTTTCTGCATTAACACAAAATGTCTATGTGAGAGCAGAAAAAATTTGATATTTAAACAAAATTCGAGTTATGAATATTTCTAATATAAAGTTACAGAAATGGTTTCATTTGTACTCTTTCTTCTGCAGTTTAGCAATTGTTTTTCTTTCATATTTGAATGGGTGTTGTAATTTTATAATGGGTGATATACGATATATCTATATAAACAGCTATTCTTATATAAGTTTTAATTCTACCGTGCGTTGCGTCCATACAGTCAAATTTGGCCAAATTTGGTAAGTTCGAGAGTCAGCCATCAGTTATTTCAAGGAGGGAGAAATCTTAAATGAAGGTGATAATATAGTTACTTCAAAATTATTTAGCTTATAGTTTTGAAACGCAGTGTATATTTATATAAAAAAAACCTCTATATATAACTACTAGTCTGAATTTACTGGGAAAATTATTTTAGCTAAGGTGCTTCTTATGAAGAGAGATATTACATTTCAGTACTGTTTCATCTTTTTTAAAACTAGAACTGTGTTATTAGAAACGTATAGGTATTATGTGGATTGATCCTTTATTCTAATAACTTATACAACAACGAAAACTTTTTCGGAAAAAATTTAATGAAGGGGTTTAATCTATTTCCACACCTGACATATAATGTTATTTTTTAAAAAAGTTTTCATTCGTAAATGACAATTTTAAATTCCCTAAGAAAAAAAATAACGAAATAAAAACACGCCAAAAACATTTTAGGAATATCTTAATAAAATATTTTATAAGAACAGAACACTTGAGACTAACTTACATACATAAACACAAGAAGACAATTTAGCAAAAAAACACCAACTCAGTTAAGACAAGTTATGTAAAATAAAACATAAAAAAAAAAAAAAAATATGAAACATAAAAAAAGATAACAAGAAAAACCTTTAAGAAACGCATTTATCTCCGATAAATAATGGCGAGATGTGATACTTGGCAATGTGATAAATTTACACACACGCACATGTCGAACAAGCACACTCACGACTACTAGCCAAATATGAGCAAAATAAATGGAAATAAAAAAAATAAGCTTTTATAGCCAAACTCGAGGTTTTTAGCAATAAAGTGTAAAAAAAAAAAACTACAAATACAAATATAACAAAGTAACAAGATATAAACATAAAAAAGGCAGCAAAGAGGCAACAAAATGACAGCATTGATGTACAAAGCAAAGACAATAGCAACAACAACCAAAACAGCTCAAACGCTTACCACTTGCAAGTAGGTCAAGAGTTTTTTGACAATCAACAACACGGCCGACCAAGCGGCAGGCATATTTCTTGTGCTTTATAGTTTTTTTCTAGCAGGACTTCGATGTAGTTTTTTTATATTTTTTTATTTTAAGTTTTTTAACAACCTCAGTCAATCCAACCCCCTCCCAGAGGGCTCGTGTTGCCTTACGACATCTTTTCGATGGCACAGCACTAAATCCAAGCATGTCAGAGCATAGTTCCAATTTATGCCGCAACATGGTTTAGCGCTGCAATTTTTCATGTTGTGTCAGTTTTCTTTATGTCGCACGCGGTATTGAATTTTTTTACGAATTTCCTCGATTTATCTTTACTGTATAGTGGTACACTTTGTGCCTGTATTCGTGTGTGTGTGTGCTTGTGTGTTTTTGGGGGCGTTGTATGGGTGAGTTTGTGCGTGAGTAAATGCGTGAACATAATATGTCTGGTTGATCGGGTGTGAGTCCGCGATTTGTTTTGTAAACAGGATTTCGTTAATGGATACCTTTTTTACGGATTTCTCTTAAGAGTGTCAAATACAAGTATACAAAAAAAAAAAAAAAAACAAAACTACAGCAAAATTCAAAGCATGCTTTCAATCAAATTGGAAGTCAATGCTTTTGTTGAAGTCATAAAAAAAGAGAGAAAAAATTATACAAAAAAAAAAAAGGGTACATAAAGCAAGGTAAATGACAGGCATGACTGCTGGCGGTATGTTGTTTGTGGGTTTCTTTCTTCTTTTTATTTTTTATCAGCAGATCAAAGTGTTACTTCACGAAATCCGATAGCAATGAAGCAAACAGCTATTGGTTTGCTTGATTAAATTTAATTGATAAGATGGCAAAAACTTTTCCCTCTCTTGAATTCATCTAATTGAAACTTAAGAGTCTGTTCAATTCAACGAATTTTCGTTCCGACTTATTTTCTGCATTTATTGAAATTTGAAAGAGTAAATTGTGCTATCCATTAGAAAGCAGGGGCGCCAGAAGCGGGGAAAAGGGGCAGTCACTCCCCGGTAAAAATAAAGTGGGTGTGAAGAAACTGATTGTACAATAACAAAATAGAATTTTTTGCACATTTCAATTATTTTATTAAATTCCTCAAAAAATTTATTTCAAAATGATTGTACATAGAATCCAACCGAAGGTTAACACAGTGTATTAAAATTTTACAAATTTGTGGAAATTTGACTAAACGACTTCTCTTGAGATAAGACACTTTCCTTAGGTATTATATATAAAACTTTAATGCGCTTCTTTTGGTTTGAACGCCATTTTTCTATGACTTTTAGAAGATAAAGTACTACGCAATCGGCAAATCGACCTCTTTCAAGTTTTTTCCTCAAATGAAATTTGACAAAACAACTTCTCTGACAATCCAGAAAATTTTAAAATGGTCATTAACGGAATTAGACAAAACAACCTGTCTCCCTATAGTCCATCACATTTCCAACGATTCCCTTTTGACAAAATAGCTTTTTTTGAATCAAGTCGTTTTGTCAATAGCAAGGTTTGCAAAATTCTCCACATTTCAATTTAACAAAACGGCTTGTCTTGACATAAGCGGAAAAGATCATTTTCTTTTCTAATAAAAAAAATTTTGACAAAACGACTTGTGTGGTAAAGCCTTTTTTTTTTTTTTTTTTTTGTTTGGAATCCATTTGACAAACTGTTTTATCTCTTTTACTATCAATTTCAAACGAAACTATTGCTCTTAAAGAAGCAAAAATATAGCAAAATGTTTACTTCATATATGTGTATGTATAGTATATTATTTCTTTCAATTTATATATAAAAAATTTTGCTAGGCATTTTATCACTCTTTTCGCTCTCCTGAACAGTGGACGGTTTGCAAAAAAGTCGTTTTGTCAAATATCCACAGAAATATATCAAGTCTGATATAACCTAACTCATAATATACAAGAAAAATTATGAACGCATAATTTTTTTTTTTCATATTGTATGCTTTTATGCTTTTATTTAACTTATTCTTATATAAATCTTTTTCAAGTATTTTAGTTATGTTTATTAACAAAATGTTGATACAAATTGTTAAATATTTTACTGGTAAAGCATTCACGCACTCAAAAAACTTGCGTAAAAGAGTGAGAGAGAAAAAAGTGGCTGCAAGTTTATGCTATCAAAATTTCTACATGCGAGAACTTCCAACCATCGAAAAATAAAACAAGCTGTCAAAAGCCATTTCTTCTAAGTTTCCTATTAAAAAAGACGAAAAAATAAGCATTTGTGCTTAAAAGTCTTTGGCGAACAATTTAAATTTGTTTAATATGGCTCTATTTTATTTATTTTAATGTTTTCAAATATTTTAAAAAACTCGAATTTACACAATTTCTTTGGGTGTCAATAAAAATGTCAACTCGTGAGATCAGCTGTTAATTTGTTTCTATTACTTGCTACTAGTTTTCTGTTCACGTACTTTTTCTACTATTTTACTCTTTGTGACATTTCTTTTCTCAATTCTTCTTTTACTCTCTCCCTGCAAGTCAAGTATGTGAACAAAGCTTTTATTGATATGTTTTAATAAATACAAAGTTTTTTATTGTAAAAAAATGTTCTGTTCCCCAGTTGTACTTCCGGCGCCTGTAATAGAAAGGATAGTCAAATCAAGGAATTCATTTAAAACAACCGAAATATTTATCATAGTAAATCATTAAAAACATCCCAAAATTTTGTTATCCTGATTGTATTTGATGTTTTAAAACTTGACTACAGCATTCCTCAATTTAATAGATTTATTTGAATATCTATAAAATTTAGTTCATAATGGTCAGAGTTCTTGAGCCCTATACAAAAATTTGTCAATAAATAAAAGGATTTATTGTAGACCAATAAAATTTGGATGAGTTGGAATTAACTATACAGTACATATAATATGGGTATTTTCATTGTGGCGCACGTAACGTTCGTACGCCTTTCATTGTTGTTATTAAAGTCGTTCTTTGAAAAAAACATAAACTTGTAACTACAATTTTTGTGGTTTACTAAAGAATATAAAATACTTTGGTTTGACATAGAATATATATATACAAAACTTGGTTTAAGTTGAACAAACGGTGTAGAAACCGTTTAAAATTAAAATGCCACACCTCCCGCTTAGTCATACCAAATATTGTAGACTCATAACTGCTCATTATTCCAAAGAATATATGTTGAAAGTTTGGTTGAAATTGGTTCCCTCAAATTTGATTGGAGTCAAAAGACTTTGTAGAAGTAGTACGATTTTAATTCATGTGACATGCCTTCCTGCCCAATCCCTCCAACTTTTCTAAACTAAAGGCCTCAATTTACACCAAAGAATATATGTACAAAATGTGGTTGAAGTAGAAAAACCGGTGTAGAAAAACGCATATTAAAATTAAAGTACCACGCCTCCCTACCCTATCCCGCCACTTTTATAAACCATACACACTGATCACTGTACGAAAGAATATATATGCGAAGTTTGGTTGAAATCGGTGTAGTGAGAGTTAGATAAAAAATAAAGTTTCACGTCCCCTGTCTAATCTCACCCAATTTCATAAACTTCAGATTGCTCAAATTACCAAGGATTAGATGTGATCAATGTGTTTGAAGTCAGATACATGGTGTAGAAGAAATCCGCTTAAAGTAAAATGCTACACCCACTTTTCAAGTCTAAAGACTTCATTCACATTATATCTAAAAATATGTGTGCAAAATATGGTATTGGTCGGACAAACGATGTAGGTGGACTTTTATTACCTACAGGGTTTTTTATTTTCATCCGCTCACTTTATTAAATTTTGTCAAATTTAATTGTTGGGGTTCAGATTAAATATCATGGGTTCTTACGTTTAAAGTAGAGGCACTTTGTATGGGAGGAAGGCGTTGTTTTCATCCAATTTTGGCAAATACCATATTTATATACCATATTAAATTTCAAAGATTATGTACAAAATTTCAAGACATTTCTTTAATTTTTGTGATTTTTAAGAGATTTTAAGGTTGAAATAAAGTCACTAGACGTGGTGACTTTATTTAGGCGTGGTTTTCATCCGATTTTTTCAAATATGTTATACTACCGATGACTTCCAATATATGTCAAAACGTACTACTGTGAGCAAAAAATATTTAGAATTTGTTAGTAACGTAATAATCAAAAAATCTATATATATTGTTCTAAATTCATTTCACCCCCCTCAAAGTAGTCCCCCCGGATGCAATGCACTTGTGCCAACGCTTATTTCAATTGTCAAAACATGCTGCAAAGTCCTCTTCTGGTATAGCCTTCAATTGTTTTTTTCATTTCGGATTCTTTATCTTCTATCGATTCAAATCGGTGTCCACGGAGCGGTCTCTTGAGTTTAGCGAATAACTAGAAGTCACATGATTCTAAATCAGGCGAATACGGTGCTTGCGGAACGATATGGGTCGATTTTTTTGGCGAAATGATCACGAATTACGAGTACAGTGAGAGATGGTGCATTATCGTAATGCAAAAACCAAGAATTTTCTCTCCACAAATCCGATCTTTTTTGACGCACACTATGACACAAACGACGCATAACACCCAAGTAGTATTTTTTGTTGATAGTTTGACCGGTTGGAAGGAATTTGCAATGCACCACACCACGATAATTGAAAAACACTGTCAACATGGCCTTGAATTTTGACTTGCTTTGACGACGTCTTTTCGGTCTCGGCTCATTTTTGGCACGGTATTCACCTGATTGATCGTCTGTTTCCGGGTCGCAAGCGTGCACCTAAGTCTCATCTCTAGTAATGATGCGTCTCATTTTGTCTTGATAGTCGGAAAACATTGTTTCACACGCATCAACGCGACGCTATTTTTCTATTAAATTTAGCGTTTTTGGCACGTCGAGATTTCACTCGAGGCCCAAAAGGTCAATGAAAATAGTTTTCACTGATCCTTCCGATATTCCATCAAGGTAAGTAAGGTCTCAGACTGTCAATCGACAATGTTGGATAACAAATTCTTCGATTTTGTTGACGTGTAGCTCATCAGTTGATGTTGATGGCCGTGCCTCGTCTTCAACGCTTTCTCAACCCTCTTTGACCATTTTGTACCACTCATAAACTCTTGTTTTCGATAGAGCTTATTCACCGAAGGTCTTCTGCATGTCTTTAATTTTTGTGGATTTTTAAAAGAATTTAATGTTAAAACAAAGTAATTTTTTGTGAGAGGTGGGCGTGATTTTCAACCGGTTTTTTCAAATATTAAACTGATGGCTTATAAATATCAAAGCATATCTATACAAAACCGAAAACTAGTCGATATATTCATAGTAAAATAGTCGAAGAATTATGCATAAGAATGTCAGCAATAAATTAATAATGTGAGATGAAATGGATATGATATCACAAAAAATTCTGCTGGACTTAACAAAGAATAATTTCATAAAATACCTAAAACTTTGAAATACAGAACTTTAGAATAAATAACCATTTGACCATTTTGACCATTGTGTTGTAGTTGCTTTTGAGTCTTTTGTATGAAGCGAATTTTCAAAATAAAAATTACACTCTCTAAAAAACTTAACTCAGCAATAGATTCCTAGCATACATTTTTTTTCTACGAAAGGTACATTTTTCCTTTTGTTGTCGCTGAGTTGTGTGTCAGTTAAGGGTTAATTATACAAAAACTTGTTTCTTTGATGTTTTGATGAAGATCCAAAAAACTGTTTCATTAATTTATCCAATTGGATCTTTCATACGTTATTAAATTTTATTCATTATTCACTGTATTCTACCAAATTTATGAAAACAAAACCTAAAAAAGAAACTCTTAGTATAATTTTAATAATCGGCAGTTTTGAAAACCTTCATCACTTCATCGTTTCCAAACAGATTCACACGCTGTTAAGCAAAAAATTGTTTGAAATCAAACGCACTTTTATATGGCAAACAAAAAATATACTTCTGCTCAACACATTATTAAAAAAAATAAAAACCCAAAAAAAAGGCTCACTGCACTATATATAGTAAAATACCGTTTAAGTCTTACTTAAGGAATTAATTTGACCATACATGCGTAGGCAACAGACTGAGCCATCTGTTCAACTAACTGTATCTGTGCATCTTTTGTGCTTGTTTGTTAATCTACCTATCTGCTTATCGTATTGCTCATAGAACTGTTCACTTAACTGTGAATCCAACAGTTTATTTATCCGACTTGTTCATTCAACCGTTCATTTGACTGTTAATCTTACCGCTTGCATATCCGCTCGCTGTTGGACAAATTGTTCATGAAGCTCTTTCGTTAACTATTTTTAACATGATTTTTTTATTGCTGAAAGATGTTTCCTAATTTCTGCTGTAGTTTTTGTTTTGTGCCATAAAGAATATTGTAAAAATTTTCTAAATTTTTACTTAACCATAGCCCAGCAAAGAAAAAAATATATTTTATTTGCTCATTTAGTACTATATAAGGAAGTCAGGAGGAAGAAGGATGTAACATAAGAAATGAACAAACGTACACGTAGACAAATATACAAGCATACAAATAATAAATACATACAAATACATGCTTCCGTAAGCATACAAGTAATAAATATAAACAAAAAGATTTCGCTGACTTCGCATATTTGTTGCCGAAAAATTTGTTCGACTTCATTTATGTCACACACAGACTCATAGAGAAACTCAAAGAAAGAATAAAAAAAAAAAAATCCAAAACAGACACCCATTATAAGCTGTATAAGCCCTTACTTCTCGCGCCAACCGCCGCCGCAAAGTATGCTTCACTTTCTCTAACATTATATTTTGTTCAGTTATTCTGGCTTTTAGCTTTTTGCTTTCAGCCTTTTGTTTTTGACGGTGTGCGTGGATTACTGTTCTGTTGTTTTTGTTGGTTTTTCCTATGCTCATGGCTTTTGATGCCATTAACACCCACGTCCTCCACCTCCACCCACATATGTACAAGTTTATGTCGCATATGGCTCAGAATACACACTTCCATAGCAATTTATATTTGTTTTTTTGCCTTTTAAGCGTTGTATCTAGATACATTTCTACCCTTCTGCTGACCTTCAATCTCGTTCGCAAAAGTAATATGCTCCGTTTGTCCAATATGGCACACAGTAGTCGAGAAGCCTAAAATGGTTTGACAAAAATGGATCCAAAGTCGGTTAAAGGAGGATTATTTGTTATCATTTACATGTGTAAAATTTGTAAAGATTTAAAACATACTGCTCCCTTTCGTAAAATACTATCGGTTGCTTAAAGAAAATAAAATATATAAGTACAAAATTTGTCTTTAATTCTCTTCCTGCGCTAAGTTATCGACACATAATGTTTTCACAAAGATGAAAATCGTCAAAATTTGGTAATTTTAAAAGAAATCGTATCTCAGTCATTTTTCATCCTATTTATATAAACGAGATGCTGATTGAAAGGTATTTCAACTAAATTTTATATTATATATCCTTTGTAAATCGTGTTTTTTAGAAGTTCTATTTTTCGACAGTCAATAAAGGCCTCCGGGAGTTTTTCGAAGGAAAAGACACTTTCTTAAGGGAGTATTCCTGGTTGGAAGGCTGTTTTTGGACCCTTTTTGAAAAACTTCTCATTTGAAACCGCAAAGAGTTATTTTAATTCTGTTTTTTTTTATTGTATTGTATTATAGTATTGAATTTATTTTATTGTATTAAGAACATATTCAATATAAGGGCTGTTCAAAAAAATGTCGGCCTTCAAAGTAGGGCGTCGAAAAAAAGGTATGCTTAACTTCGGATCATCTGAAATAAAAACAGTAAACGGCATTAGATTCAGTACAGATGTAATTCTGATCCCTATATCAATCATAATTTTGCGATTATTTTTTACAAAGTGGCGGTCATTGAAAAATTAAAAACCGATTAAGGGTCTTTTTTTTTGTAGTTTAGTGTAAAAAAAAAGTGAAAAAAAATTGTTTAAAATTGTGATTGAGGTAGGAACCAGAATGGTGATAGTTCTGAGTCGATTGCACTTTATTTCATAAAAATCGGTTAAGAAATACGGGCGCAATCTGGACCGCAAGCTCGAGCAACGTGGTTTCGAGATAAACGCATAAAAAAAAAACAAATTGAAATGAAAAATTTGAGCATGGATGATAAAAACTTGACAATTTTGCGTCGATTGAACTTGGTTTCATCAAAATCGGTTCAGTAGAACCGGAGAAAAGTGTCTTGATTTTGATAAAACTCAACGAAAATTTTAGGCAATAAAACACTTTTTTTTTTTTTTGAAATACTTACATATATCAATATGTAGCAATGTCAGCCCCAAAAATAACACCTTCCTCTTTTTCAAAAAATGAGGACTCGGTGGCTCTTTGTGCTCGTTCCGAGACATGGCGAAATCATATGTGACGTTGCCAATCGGGATGCCCATTAGGTTCATGATTTGAAGTATTGGCAAAAAACCTTCGTTAAATATGACAGTTGCAATATAATTGGCAATCACAATAGTACGTGCGCCGGTGTGCATATACTTCGGTGCGAATGACCACAGCACTGCGTTGAAAGATTCGTTGCTGTTTTGAGTTTCGGAGCCAAGGCATCTGTTCAACAAATCATCGGCTGACAGTGCTTCGTAAATAGGTTTGATTGCTTCCTGAACTCTCTGATTTAGTGGTGCATACGTATACTTGAAGCGCGCGCGTCCGGTTTATAACTCAATTCAAAGTGAACTAAACGCTGCCAACATTCGAATACCTAAGCTCTAAAATGTGTATTAATTTATTTTTAAAATGCGTATACGAACAAGTTGAACGAAATTCGGTGGTTGCTTCAAACCACCATTATGGCCAAAAAAGGCCATATCTCCTAAGGTATGTCGAATTTCAAAAAACCCTTTTAGGACGATATTCTCAAATATCCAAGCTATAAAAATATGCAAAAAAATAATTTGAAAAAAATTTTGCCTACCAGGAATACTCCCTTAAAAAATTTTTTTAAGCTGTATTTTATTTTAGATCAACATTTTTGTACACATTTAAGTATAACCATTCAGACTTATCCCTGAAATTTTGGTTCAAAAACAATCGTCGATATGGTAGAAAAGAGCAATGCCGCGAAAGACCTTATATTTTGACCATATTCGGTGAGCAGCATATCTGGAGACTGGTTCATCTGAAAAAAAAAATATTTTTTCGTTTTAGTACGGAGCTCTTTGACGTTTAATCGTTGATTTTTTAAAAACATTAATTTTTCCCATTTTTTATGCATGCAATTGACGTCGGTTTAGGTTAAGAATCAAAAATATGTATAAAAAAAAAACAAAAAGACCGAACGATTAAACGCCCAATAACTCTTGATTAAAAAATTTTTTTATTTTTCAATGAACCAGTCCGTTATCTTTCTTACCTAAAATTTAAGGTCTTTTGCGGCATTGCAAGGAGGAAAAACCTTATTGACGAATATTTTTGGAAAAAAGATGAGGGAGTAATCTTGAATAGTTATACTTTTTAAAAAAAAGTTAACAAAATAAAAGACAAATTAAAATTGTATTTTTTTTTTTAACTCCCGGAGGCCCGAAAGAATTTTGATATTCGTGGTTCAAGTTATCGTACGCTATGTCTATTTTACTCTCGACAAAATAGTCGATAACACGTATACTCCAAACAACAATACGCATCCGCAAAGAAGTTGTATAGTGCGCACCGAAGAAACAATTGCTGCTGTAGAGTATAGTATAGAAGAGGACCAAAATAAGACTGTGATGTGTTCATTCACTTTATGGAAAATTTTACGTAAAGGCCTACGACCTTATAAGATCCAGCTGATGCATGAATTATGGCCGAATGACCATCATTTGCACCGTACGTTCGATCAATGGGCTAAAATATAAAGTAAAAGTCAACCCACTTTTTTTTCATAAAATTTTGTTCAGTGATTTTTAGATCAACGGGCATGATAATAACCAAGCTTTCCCGATTTTTAATTGAAGAAAATCTACGAGAGATTCTAGAGACACACAACACCTACAAACAAATCGTTTGCTTGGTGCGCTTTCTGGGTCGGTGAAATCATTGGTCCTTACTTCTTTAAAAATGAGTCCGTTGGGTGCGTTATGTCAACGATGAGTGCTACAGAGTCTTGATTTACGAATATTCTGGGCCCCAATTGAATGAAATGTTTATTAAAAATATGTTTTTCCAACACGATGGTTTTGCATCCACCCACGCAAGTTTGATGAAGGAAATTAGTTTATGATTTCAAACGATAAGTAATGCAAAAACAAGCAAAAAATTGTTTGAAAAGTGGGAGTGTATTTTGATCCCCAGCAGAGCTATGGGTTAATATATGTTTTTCAATAATTGCTTCACTTAACACGCGTTTGTAGCTTAATTATTTGATATAGAGCATTTCGGATGATAGATAATTTCAAATCCTTTCCAAAATTTCTCAAAATACAGTTTTGTGATACTATAAGACAGAGTCTTATGGTGGTCAAACCTGCAAATCTTGCAAAAACTTTACATTTGCACACTCTTTACAAGTAAACATTATTTACTTTATTCCAATTCCTTATTTATAAACAAACAAAATTTATCTATTTAAACTTAACTTATATTTTTATTACTTTTTAATGTTAGGCTTAACCTGACGGTTTTGAGTCATAATATGAAGATACATCAGAAGATGCACTGCTTTCGTCAGGTGTATCTTCCCGCTTCATAAGAAATTTTTGGTATCTTATTCTTATCTGATACTTATCTCTTCTTAACAGCTTTAAGCGGTATGAATTTATTAAATACAACAAAACTGAAACAAGTTCTTTGAATTGCTTTATGCATATACATAGTATCATTATTTAATTGTGTCTTTAACACATATTTTACTGAGCATCTTTTTTTTAAAATATATTTCTAGACTAACTAAGGCCTTTTGAATTCGATTCCGTTGAGAAAAATATTTAGTGTCTTACCATAACCCCATTATGTGTTCGACTTTTCCTCGCCAAAGTGGTTGTTCAGACCGTAAATTTGGCGAGATATCGCTATATCTGGCAACAGTGCGGCCAGTGGATAAAAAAATTAAATGTGGAAAATGAATTTAAGAGAAAAAAATTAATTTTAATAACATGCAAGTAAATACAAAGCTTGCAAATTTTACTTATGAAAATGTTAAAAAAAACTCCTTCTTCGCTCAATTTTGGATTCTTTTTTGTTAAACCTTTTTAAGCTTCAAGACGAATGTGAGCAGAAAACCTTTCAATGATTTGTTATCTCATCATTTCGTAGATATTCTGGCGTTTGGTAGTGTTTTTGCGTATTTTGAGAACTTTTCCTTTTTTCCTTTGAATTTGTTGTATTTTCTGAAAAAGAACGCAACAACAGCAAACATTATTAAGAGACACTAAAGAAGATTAAATAAATTCAACTCAATTGAGAATTTAATTGCTTGACTTGAGCTTGCGTATTTTTAGCCAAAGGTTTGTTGTTACCCTTCACTGGAAATTGAAAACTATCGCAAGTTTTTTAATTGCCTGACTTGAGCTTGCGTATTTTTAGCCAAAGGTTTGTTGTTACCCTTCACTGGAAATTGAAAACTATCGAAAGTTTTTTAGATGAAAATTCCTAAGCAGTATTTCTTTCTTTTAAAAAAATTATGCACACTTCAGACGTGTAGGGCCTCAATTTATTTAAACTAAATTAACTGATCTGAAGTCTTTAAATGACCTACAAAAGTAAAATTGAAAAAATTTAAAGATTCTCCTTCATTAGTTATTTCTTTTGAACTTCCTTAAGTCTTTAAATGACTTAATATAAAGCTTATCATTAACTCGTTTCAGCTTTATTCAGTTGAATTGCCCGCGCTGTTGGCCAAACATGCGTCATGTGTAGTGGCAACAATAACCGAAATAATCACCCTAAATAACAGTTCACAGCTTGAAATGTTGTGCTTCCATCATTCAGAAATTTCTAGTAACCAGCACCCTTAAATAATTTTCTCAGAATTTCGTTTTGTTAATATCAGTAATGAATAATGAGTTACACGTCAGTATTTTACGCTGGCAATGCTGTGTGACTTGTAAATCTTTTGGATATTCCACTGAATAGGTACAATGATTTGTAAAATCAGCACCAGTTTGAATGGACGGCTAAAGTTAATGCCGAACAAAAGCTATAAAGCATTTTTTGTGCTGTTATAGTGTGTTAATGAACATTGTTTCAGTAGGTGAAATTTTGTTTATATATGTAGAAAAGAGTTTAATAATACACGATGAAAAAAGATTTCTTAATATTATCGTCACTTCTACACATATCGGTTGCAGACTCTGAAATTTTGCTTGGATTTATTTAACAAAAATTGTCATGTACGAGGGAAATTACTCCAAACCTTCTATGTTTTAAATAAATTCTTACCTACTTTAAGTTTTAAGTCCATTTCCGTAAATAATAGCGGTTTTAGCATTAACTAACGGGTAGGGTTTTTTGACTTTTTTTACCATTTCTTTTTATTTTTATACCCCAACGCATACTGCGTAGGGGGTATATTAACTTTGTCATTCCGTTTTTAAGGCCAATAAGGAGGCGTTGCAGACGATTTCGGCATTTACAACTTACACCTGCCGTGAGGCTTAAGTAAGTTGGGTTATCCAAAACCTAGGGTAATAGTTCATGAAACAGACAACCATGAACTTTGTGTTGAACCACAACACGGACCCGTTTACGTTTTAACAAGTAAAACATACGGGGCATCCGGTGTGGCAACACGAACATGGAAGCTGTTTCACAAACACAAAGCATCACCCAGTGCCCTGCTGGTTAGGAGCATTATGAATAGTTACATAGTGCCCGTAATAGCAGTACCAGTTTAGACTTTCGTAGCGACGTACTTCCATCCATCTACTGGTGGAGACGAGACCTACCCAATCTCTTGCATATTAAGACAGATATGCCAGCCCGGTCGTACCATTGCGCGACCCCGCCGGTCAATCTAGACCTGTGTAGCATTCACACAACCACAACCAGAATTAGACTCCCCGAAGGGCCAGCCCACGACAGTCATCTGGGCAACTCGATCCCGACAGATGAGGATCCACAACATCCCCGCAAAAAGACCAAGAATACACAAATGCAATTATGAAAATGTGCATTCTTATGCATGACTGTGCTCAATGAGCACTTAAAGGCTAGTCTAACAACTTGCAGTTGCCGACTCAACTGGAAAATTATTGCGCATGACCGATACCTACTATGGAGGACCTTTGCAATTGCCACTCTTACTCTGGCCGTTCGGATTACAACATCCAGACATAGAGTATTGGCCATTGTTCTCAGGGACTGCCGTGCTCAGTATGAGAACCCTTAGTTTAAACAACCAACGTCAACACTTCCCTCAGTGACTGCCGTGCCAGTTTGAGGGTGCGAGTCAAACTCTTGACAAGCAACACTTTGGAAAGCCGAAGAGTTGACACTTTGACGCACGCATGCCAACACTTCACATCCAGTTTTTCCAGCCGAATTAAGGTCTCCATGCGGTGGATAGATAGGGTCTACCCCATCTGACGGGTAAAGACGGTCCCCGTACTAACAAGTTTTAAGGTCAATTGCTATACCTTCGCAGGCTTGTTTCATATCGATATACCGAATATGACCTGCTACCAAGATGAGCGCCACCCCGAGCTCTTGGTTGGCCCTATTACTCCTAATCACCTCCTGATTACTCCTGAGTCGATTTTCGTGTGTCCGTCTGTCTGTCGTCACGATTACAGCCGTAATTTTAGAGCTATCGCAATGAAATTCCAAATATAAGCTTTTTTTCAAAAAATAGCATAGCCTTGAAAAAATTTGTGAAAATACCGCCATACAAACCGCGCTGTCCGACGTAATTCTACATAAAAAAAAAAAAAAAAAAAAAACGAAATGGCCATCTCAGCCCTTGAAAGGACTTTGACGGAGCTTCTTATGATCAATTGTGTTGTGTGTGTTGTGAAATGTTTGATTACAAACGATCGAGAACTGGACCTACCAGATTTATGCCGACTCCGAACGGCTTATATTCTCAAGAAGCTTTTCAGAGCAGTTTTTTACTCTCTGAGGTTTGCCATTGTCTGCAGAGAGGTGACGGCCGAACAGAAAAATTTAATCAATTGAAAAAACTTTCTGTGTCAGATGGGGGATTCGAACCTGGGTTCTCTGGCGTATGAGCCACACACTCTACCCACTACGCCAACGCCGCCTTTATTCATATAAACCATCTCTATAATATTTGCCAAAATCTGATGAAAACCACGTCTAATTCTCATACAAAGTGGCTTTATTTTGAACTAAAATCTCTTAGAAATCCACAGAAGTTAGAGAAAAGTATTGAAATTTTGCACATGAGCTTTGGTATATAATATGAACCATATCTATGATATTCGGAAAAATCAGATGAAAACCACACCTACCTCCCATACAAAGTGACGTCATCAAAATAGGAAAACTTTCGAAAATATATAAAACTGAATATCATCGTGTCTGTCGAGGCTAAAGACTTCGAATATACTTTAATTCGGCCGCGGGAGGCTATTTTAGCTTCGGTACCCTGCCGAAGCTCTATTCCCTACTATTTTTATATGAATACACCACATCTCAAGAATATTGTGTCCAAATTTGAAGTCGATCCGAGTAAACTAACGAATTTTTAAGTAAGTGTACCTCGAATGTCGATTCATAAGCTCATAAAGTTTCAAACGCGTTTTTCTTAAAACGGCTTTTTTAAAGTTCTTGTTCACTGCCATTTAAAAAGTACTTGACCGATTCATTTCAAGTTCGGTACTCATTTTCTACAAATAAAATACATTCCCCCAAGTTTAATTAATTTTTTTTTTAAAGTTAACACTTTAGATGACCACAAAGGCAAGGAGTAGAATTTGGTGAAACTTTGACAAAATTTTAATGGTTTTGATTTCAGATAATTTCCGACCGAGATATAGTGAACGTTGGGGCAAGCTCTGCCATATAGCTCTCTGGTATATAGGTAGGTATTTATAGGTAGGTAGGTAGGTATTTATAATGTACAAAAGGTTTGAATAGATTTACTCAATCCATACTTTAAAAAAAAATTCACTAAAGTATTTTTTTTTTTCACGCGGAAACCCTGAACCCCCTTAAAGAAAACTAAACGCCGTACACATAATTGGAAACAGTCTGACAGCACCAGTGATATTTCCAACTATGGCATATTTAGCAATATGACGTGTTCGATGTTACGTAGTCTTGTACAAAATACTTAAATGACACATACTGTTGTATGAATGAGGTTTTCGCTTCATTCAAGAACTTTCACCTGTGACTTTAGTTCTGTGTTTGCTGGCGCCAGTTGGAAGTTCCAAGTGTTGTGAGGTTGTCCAAAATTTGGTCATTCCAATGGAGATGTGAGCTTCTTTTTTTGCGTTGACCGCCGCCGGGTAACAAATTGCAAATCATTTTGTTCACTGAAGCGTCATCTGCCATTCGCTCAACATGACCTAGCCGGCAAAGCAGCCGCTTGACTTTTATAGCCTTAAATATGTCGATGTTGGCATATAGCTCATTCAGTTTATCGTTTCTTCGTATTCGGTACTCGCCATTGAACCGTAAATCTTACAAAGGTTCTTGCTCTCGAAATCATTCAAATTTAATTTAAGTTTTTATCAGAAGTGCTCAGCGTCCAGTTCTTTTCTGCTTATATTTGGCATGCTGAACGACTTATAATAGAGCGTGAATTTTTTCGTCAAGAGAACGCTTTGCTTCTCAAAATCCTACTGATCCCAAGGAAACAGTTGTTGGCAAACATTATTCTAATTTGATCTCAATGCTAATATTATTGGAGTATATAATACTGCTTGCTAGATAGCCGAAAGTGCTGTCAACAGTGTTGTGGTTTTCAAGACGCTGGAACTGTTTTTTTTTTTTTTTGAGAAAATTTTTAATTCGACGCCATATTTCCCATACATGCCATAGATGAAAAATATCCCTGCTCATTGAATTGTTGAATTGTTTTTAGTAATGTGTGAGGCATTCAGTTCTCTTTAATAAGCTTATCAGGGTCTGTTCAATAGTAAACCCAAAGCAAGTTCTTAAACAAAACCCGTTTAATGTTTTAATGTCGATATCACTATTATCTGTATATATGTAAGGTTTGACAATAAATAAAATCAAGTGTTTAATAAATGAAATTTTTCACAGAATGAACTTTTAATAAAAATATTTTCAAATCAAAGTATTGACATAAAAACCAAATGTAAAAACAATAACTTTATAATATTAAAACAAGTTGAAAAGAGTTAAGTGTTTGAATTGAGTCACATCATTACATGGCCATCCTTTTACTAATGTGGTCTAGCAGTTAGTGTTCCAGTATTCGTAGATGCCGCAGTTGCAGAGCTTTGACATCGGTTATTAACACAACAAATTTTCACCTATCCATTTTTCTTGAGGGAGTTTGATTCAATGTGTCCTAATTGCTTACAAGAAATACACCAAGAAAGTAATTTTTCAGCTTCTCCATTTTTTTCGTAATGTTGATTTTTCATAACTTCAGCGCTTGATGTTGCCATCCAACATTGATCTTTCTTATGACCAGCTAAACCACAGTTGAAACATTTGCCTAGGAATCGAAATTGTTGCGATTGTTCTTGTATTTTTTTACGTTTGCTTAAATTCACGCCAGTGAATCGTTCATTGTCTCTTTCATTGTTTCATAATGACGGAGTAATTTCACAAGTTATTTTTTATCCTTGGGTGGATGAAATTTTAATCCTTCGCGAACTGCTGGTGAACATATACCACTGATAACGGGCGTTGCCCAAAAAACACCAAGAAGAGGGTTGAGTCGACTAGATACAATGTCGACATGGATAGTGCTGACTTCAGCAGGTTGAGTCAGCCAAACACGTTGCCCTGTGAAGATTCGTCTTCTGTTCTCCATAACAATATATTTATACTGAATTAATGAAGGTTCGTCCTCTGTTCCCCGTAATTATATATATTAACTAAATTAATAAAACGAATTAATACGAATTTTTGTAACAAATATGTAAACATTGGAAAAATTTATTTTAAAGTCCCATATCCAACAAATCTTTTAGCAAGCTTGTGGTCTATGGAATATACAAAACCATATGCAAAAGCTAAAATATATACACCGTTAAATATATATACCGTTGGTCATGAGGCGCTGAAGCAAAATATACCCGTGTATCACCGGTGGATATGTTTTTCACTCGAGCTGAACCTCCATATGTTTTTCAAGGCGCTGAGGGTTTTTGACCACATAGAATAATTTTAAAAATACAATATGTTTGTTGAACGCCAGGGCGTATGAGTAACATGATCTTCGTAGACTTCAGAGCAGTAAAAGAATGCATTCAATTTGATTTTAATTACAAAAATTTGAATCAGTGAATAACGAAATAAGAATATCATTCAAACAATGCAGAATTGATTCATAAATAAGGTTTTTAATTCACATTAAATTTTTAAAAGTTGATTAATTATTCATTTCAAGTATTCATTTTCGATAATCAGAATAATGAATCAATTTTTTTTTTTCATACGAATGCTATTCACAATGAATGCAATTCACAAAGAATTTCAGAATTTTCAATTATTCTTTTATTATTCATTATTAATTTTTTATTCATTATTAATTTTTTAATCATTATTCACTTGTTATTCATTATTCAGTGTTATTCATTTTTTATTTGTTATTCGTTTTTTATTCATTATTCACTTTTTATTCATTTTTCATTTTTTATTCATGGCTTTGGTGCAAATGATTAATTTTTTGTTCATGACTTCGGCGCAAATGATTTATTTTTTTATTCACGGCTTCGGTGCAAATGAATAGAAATTGAATAATCAATAACAAATGAATAACGAATAAAAAATTAATAATGAATAAAAAAAGAATAATTGAAAATTTTAAAATTCTTTGTGAATTGCATTCTTTGTGAAAGAATTCATATGAATAAAAATTGATTCATTATTCTGAATAGCGGAAATCAATTGAAATGGATAATTAATCAATTATTAAAAACTAAATGCGAATTAAAAATCTTATTTATGAATCCATTCTGCATTGATTGAATGATATTCTTATGTTGTTATTCAGTTGTACTTAAAATTCTGAATATGAATTACGATTTTACAGCTCTGGTAGTTTTTTACTGAAAACTACCCTAACGAAAAGTATTTTTTTCTTTTCTGGTAATTCCTAAAAATTAAATTTTGTATGTCTTTGAAAAAATATTCAACAATAAATTGATCTCGAGATTTTCGCCCATATTTTCTTTCCGTGCCTCAATTAATCGATTCACATGTTTTAATATTGCACTTGTCTTCGTCGCAATTGTCTTCACCATAACGAACATCATGAACGCGTGTGTTTAATGCGTGTGTGTGTGTGTATATGTCAGCAACTTACAGTATCTAAAAGCTTAACCAATTCGAAATTGTTTCATGCTATACCTACTATTAACAGGTTTAACATGCTATACATTAACTTGATTGTGCCTCAAATATCTGTGCTTGACACATATTCATCATTCACAGCTTGGAGCTAGCTAATAAAAGTGTAAATTGTGCTGACACACGGCATGCGATGATAGAATAGCAATAAAATTGGGTTTTCTATAGACTCAATAGAATAGCGGTAAATTGTGCAAAATTTATGGGCCAATTTAAGTAAAACCTTAATTTTCTTTGACTTAAAGCTTATGAAGTAAAAAAGAAAAAAAAAATAGAGAAAAAAAAACCTTAAGCTGCACTAAGTTCACTTAACTGCGTTTTAGCTGGCAGCCTTTTTTCGTTTGCTTTGGCAACCCTTAAGCGCAAGAGCTTGCTTAAAAAATTTGTCTGTTTTTTTATTTATAGCAGTTTAAGTTATTTTAAGTTTTATTTTCTTTACTGAGTTGTTTTTGTTGCTTTATTGTTTTTGTTGGTTTTTTTTTAGTATTTGTTTGCTTTAGCAAACAACCAATAAAACTTTTCGTTGCATAACTTTAGGCTGTAAAACCTCTTTGCTTGACGTCAAGTCAGGCAGCCAGAATGGCAGGCAGGTAGGTAGCTTCAAGTTCGCAAGTGTGCTTGACTCTTACCACCAAAAGTGGTACAGCATCTGTGTTAAAAGAAGGCACAGCAAGAGATATAAACCATAAAGAATAAAACCATAAAAAAAAACAACTTAAAGCAAACAATTTTTTTGAACTTGTTATTGTTGTAGCAAAATACAGACAAACAGCTGCAGAAAGACAGACAGACAGACAGGATATCCTGTAGCTACTTATGTTGAACTGACTAACTGCTTTTAACGCATACCTTCGCATAAGTTTTTGGCTTAAAAACGTGCCTTAAATTTCTCAAAAAGTAAAGTTTAGACGAGCTAACTTTTTTTTTGCTACCTTTTGTATTGGGTCAAAGTGGTAAACTTTTTATCTTAACGTGATATGGTAAAAATGATTTAAACTTGTCGAGTATCCGGTGACCTAGCAGCTTCTTGTTTTGCTAACTACTTTATAAATTTTATTTTTTTTATATTTCGTTTTTTCGTTTTCATTTTATTTTCGATTTAATGTTTTGAAGTGTATGTATGTTTGTGTTTAGAGATATCTGTATACGGATTTAATAAAAAAAAAAAAAAAAATCAAAACTTCTTAAGAGCTTCTTTTAAGTTTACCGCTATTAATTTGTCAATCTAAGAGTTGAAAATTTATTTTTATTGAAGTGGAAGTGAAAATGAAAGTTACAGTCATAAAGTTTGAAGCCAATTTCCAATGTTATCATCGTTAAAGAGCTGCCGAGTCATAACACTAAAATATAAGCACCAATTTTACGCTGTACCTTCCGTTCTCCCTCCCTATATCACAAACGCCA
This sequence comes from Coremacera marginata, assembly GCA_914767935.1. NCBI lineage: Eukaryota > Metazoa > Arthropoda > Insecta > Diptera > Sciomyzidae > Coremacera > Coremacera marginata. Next base: position 61,136,137 of record OU612046.1, read on the forward strand.
CAACGATTACACCAAGCCCTCAACACATAACCAACTGCCAACCAGCCATTAACGTCAATCAAGAAAATCACGCTCATTCTTTTTCAGCGTTGACAAGGAAGGTGCATACAAAGCTGCAGGCGTTGGTGACGATTATTATTGTTAGCGCGAGAATGTGTGAGCCACAGTGATTCGTCTCATCCCACCTAGAATATTATGGATTTTTCGAACAAATTGGTGTTGTTTTTGACTCTGATGTGCGATTAAAATTGTCGGAAGCACGCTCATTTTCTAAGCGAAAAAAAATAGATTTTTCGCGATAAAATGATACCCTACGAGCAATTCTATATGAAGAACCTCTTATTACAGATTTTTTTTTTTTAATTTTTTTGCTTATAGATTTAACTCATTTTCAAAGTAATTTTTGAGTCATTTTAGGGTCGTTCTTGATATACTTTTAGTCATTTTCAGGTCCATTAAAATTATATTTTAAATTGATTTTCTTAAAGTTTTGAGATAATTTCGAATTATTTTATAGTGTTTTTTCGATAATTTTTAAGCATTTCCTAAAGCCATTAAGTTTATATTATCTAAGTGCATCAATCTGCATAATAAAGTTACTGGAAACCCACTCTTTAAGGTCTTACCTGCCACCACGCTACGACAACGTCCTTTACCTGGCGTTGAAACTATAAGTTCGTCATTTTGTAATTATGCGGCTTTGTATGGTAGCAAAAACCAAATAAAAAGATTGAATTTTTCTTAAAAATTTATAAGTAACAATGAAAATAAACCTGAAATTATACTTTAGAACTTAAAAAAAAAAACTCGAAAGAAACCAATTCCTACAGGTGGAATAGAAAAAAAAAAAAATATAATAAAAAAATGAAAAACTGTTTGCTATCAAACTAAGAAAAATTTGCTCATTTTTCTCTGTAACGTCACAACCAGTGTTGCCGGAGTTAATTTGTTTTTGCAGCCAGAACACAAAATTTAAACAGCCAAAACATAATTATTTTATTCATGTATTTAAAAAAAAAAAACAAAAACTTCCATTCTGATTTTCCTAACTTTGCTTAAGTTTCTTAACTTCTCTAATCTTTCACTATTTGCATTTTATAATAAAAGCCATCATTGTTGCCTACTCTTTAGTGACAAGTGATTTGAGTTGCCACTTGTCAAATTATTGTATATTCGGCTGTGTTCAAAATTACAACTATTTCAGCTACAATTCGCAAAAATAGTGCAGTGCTCTTTTTGTGCAGTGTTTTTGAATTAGTTGCAATCTTGAACACATCCTTATTGCGTTGTGCTGCGCGATTGACATTATTGGTATGTCGTGTTCACATGATGAGAAAATTCACCATCGCGAAAAAATTTTAGATCATTTAGGTTAGAACAAAAACTTAATTTTCGTCAAATTAAATAAAAATACCTGTATAAAAAAATAGCCAAATGAAAAATAAAATCGCCAAATAGCCAAAAAATTACCACGAAAAAGAAAATGGCCAATTTTGGCTATAAACAGCCAAAACGGTAACTCTGGTTACAACACAAAATTACTTATTTTTCAGGAGAAACATTTTAAGTTTCACACAGACAATGGAAATTAGTCCTTATCTACCAAAATATTGATAAAACACGAAAACATCCATTAGGTTTCGAATAGCTGAATCACTACAGAATGGCACCGCCAACAGAATCTCAGATATAGTACCTAATCTTCTTCTTCTTCACCGGCCCGTAGACAAGGGGGGAATTTTAGGTGTTCAAACCCTCCGCCCCCCCTTAAGGTCCAATAAGTATAAAGAAATAACACAAATGAGACTATTAAATTCAAAATGTGAATTTTTTTTAAAGATAAACTGTGATAATGATGTTAATTTTCTTGAAAAATTCACTTAATTAATGAAAAATTCATTTGGCTAAAAATTTGAATATTAGAATTCATCTCCAAGGAGTTTGGATATTGAAAAATCAGTGTCAATGATCAAAAAGTCCCTGATATCCAGTAAAATATATAAGTATTTTAAATTATACCTTAAGCAAATATAATATTATAAATTGAAGAAAATTAGCTTGATATTTTTTATGCAATATCTAAGCTTATTGGACGCAAAACTTTTGAAAAAGCATTCATTTGAATGGATTAGTTTTTAATTTTTATAAGCTGTATAGTGCAAAAAATACATGAACCACGAAATTTAGCACATTATGGGGTATTCCACGTAAAGCGAATGACTAAAAAGTTTGACTATTTTATTTTTTTATTTTCTTGGTATATAAAACATCTAAAATTTCCAACTTGGCACAAAAAGTTAGCGCTGTGCGAAGTCTTTGCCAAATAACAGGTTTCGGAAAATCACATTAAATCTAAATATGCTTTTTCGCAAAAAAATTCTCAATAGAAGAAATATTTTTTAAAACATTTCATACAGTCCAATTCTACAGTGATTTGATGATTTTTTAATCATGTTACCAAATTTTCATAAGAAAAATTAACAATTACAGTTTTTTAAGATTCGGCATTTCTTAAATTATTTTTATTATATTTAAAAATTAAAAAACATTTTAGAAATTCAAACAAATTTTGTTTTTAGTTTTTTTAATTTACAAATTATTTAAATATAAATCCACGACCGATTAAATTCTTAAATATCCAAAAAAAAGTTACTCTTTCATTCTTTTTAAAAAATTTAATTTTAACATTAGCATGAACTTATTTTCATGAGATATATTAAATAATAAATTGGGTATAAGAAACGGGTGCAGTGCAAGAACTAGTTTTCGAATTACCGTTTTTGAAAAATAGTCTGAAATTTAAGAATGACTTTTATCGGAGTTGATTCCTCTGCTCAAAAAATTTTATATAAAAAAAATATTTTTCCAATAATTTATGAGGCCGTACCGCAAACCGACACTGGTGGATGAGTAGAGTATACTAAGGTGTTGAAAGAATGATGTTGAAGGAACTCGGCAAATTATACCTGTAACTTCGGAAGAAGGGTAACCTGCTTTAAGGTAACTATGAGTAGGTGGCACAAAATAGGGAGTAGCGACTGTTTACTAAAAACACAGGACTCTGCAAATTATTGGAAGTTATTGGAATTGAATCATGAAAAAATGAAACTGTTAAATTTTTAGAGATCTTAAAATATTTTCTTTTGAATTTTATTTAAATTGTCGAAACTGTTCGAGAACTCAAACTAGGGTTCACACAGGTTGAAATAGTTGTTCACAAGCTGGGGATCAATAAAAGCGTAAGATTGCCAAAAAGAACCCAAATCTAAAAACTAAAATTTTTTTCCCGCTTATGTGAAATGTCCATAAAAGTTGTGAATACAGCTTCACTAGGTGAATTATTAAAAAATGTTTTCATAGCTGATTTTAATTTTGATCTTAACAAATTGTAAGAAATCTAACCATTTTTTACCGTTCACACAAATATTGTTGAATTAGTAAAATTTTGTCACAGAAATTTTTAGTTTTTGCGCTAATTTCCAGAAAAATACTATTTAAAAGAAAATTCAAAATTCTCAATTTGGACCATTTTTCAACAAACAATCGGCAAAAATCAAAAAACTTAGTACTCAAAATTGATTTGTAAAAAAAAAAAAAAAAATTAAATAAACTCTTTTCATCTCTCTTATGGTCATTTAAAACCAGGTATATTCACAAATAGTTTTAAAACGGATTTGCTTCCATATCCTTTCTTTTAGTTTTTACTGATATCTACTTATAGATTTTTTTTTAAAAATCCCACCCTTAGGTAAATGCTGTCTTACCTTAGTCCTTATTCCAGAAAATCTACAATTTCTACAGCAGCTGTAGGTAAGTAAAAAATTATAAGTTTTTTTATAAGTATTAGCATTTAGCGGATATGAGCGTTATAATTTGAAAAAAAAGGCAAAAAGACTTAAGACTCGAACTCGCTCTAATGTGAATGAAAGAGTGTGATTTCCAAACCGAAGTAGGTGAGCAGACCCGACTTTTGGGGCGTTATCACTAGTTTTTTATAATGACAATGATTACTGCCTGAGTAAAGGTACTTATTTTCTATATATAAAGAAGATTTCTTTTTTTATAGATAAATAAATAAACAAATGAAAAATGCCGCCCATTTCACATTGAATTGCAATATCAGTTGCACTGACCATATTCAGTTTTGGTTTAAGGATTAGAAAACTAAAACCAAATAAAATATAATTTTTTTTATCATTTTTCGCGGCCAAAATGGGGTGTATTTTGAGACATCGTTGCTTCATCAATTTAAATGTGATTTTCTTAAATAGGATATCATTGGAGAGGTTATTTTTTCTTTTTTAACGAACAATATAAAACTTTTGGAAAAGTTGCAGTAAGTTGACCCATTCCTTAATTCAAAGTTTAATACAACGCCAGCAACTGAAGTTCTATTTTCTTTTATATTAATTTTTTTTTTTCTTTCATTAACTTTTCTATGATATAAAATAAAAGTGTGTTCTTGAAGGGTGCAGAAGTTATGTCATAAAACGTGTAATAGTTATGAATTTTCAACACAAATTCGACAAGCGTTTATAGTCTGGAAACCAGCAATCCTAAAAGTGCAGTTACACGAATTTCAAAATTTTTTGTTTTAAGAGATTTTACTATCTCTTAATACTAGAATTCGTATTCTAGCAATACGAATAGAATAAGCCTGGTATGACGGGGGTCTATCTTAGCACCAGTGATTTTTAAGGATTTTTTTATTATAAAAACAGTGAAATTTATTTTAAATTTAAATGGCTTTTCGAAGAAAATGGTATGACAGCTTACATTGTGGCGAAAAAGTCTTTTATACCAATTATAAAAACATATGGGTGCTAAAATTTTTCCACCACAATGGAAGCTGTCAACAAAAAAATAAATACGACCAACATCTCAAAGCAGCATACAATATAATGAGTTTTATTATTATATTTTTTTTAGATTTTACCAACACTCAGGGGATGCCCCCTATAAATGCGAAAGCATTGTGTTGATTCGGAAAACGGGTGATAGTTAGTTGGAGGGTGGAAAGACTTTGGGTTCATACAGATATTAGAAAAAAACACTAGTCAGAAAACAAGTTCACATTTTCTAAAATGTAAACACCTCGATTGTTAAGTTAATAAAGAAAAAAGTACAGCTCCTGCAGCCGCATATAGCAAAACTCTTCTGATGTTCAAAAAATTGTGTATAAAAATTCACAAAAAGTACACATTTTTAAAAATACAATTACTTATTTTATACAAATATAATATTATCCATATTACCAAACATAAATTTTTGCATATCCGCTTCAGTATAATTCGTAAATATTTTCATAACAAAAATCTGAAAAAAAGATGAATTTTTTTAGTATGCACTTCTCTAAAGAGCTAGCAACTTTAACGAAAGACCAACTAAAAATGACCAACTTAAGAGATTTGTAAAATTTTTTGAGTAAGGCAAAGTGAAAAGTAACTACTGTCCGTTATTCTTACACTATTTAAGAAAGTAAAAGTAATTTTTTTTTAAAATCTGTATTTGATAAAATTGGTGGCGGCCGTGGCGCAGTGGGTAGAGTGTGAAACCCATGCACCAGAGAAACATGGTTCGAATCCCACCTGACGCAGAATGCTTTTTCAATTGAACTAATTTTTCTGTTCGGTCGTCACCTCACTGCAGACAATGGTAAGCCTCAGAGAGTAAAAACTGCAATGCAAGCTTCTTGAAAACATAAGCCATTCGGAGTCGACATAAAACATGTAGGTCCAGTTCTCGATCATTTGTGTTCAAACATTTCACAACACACACAACACAATTGATAATCGGAAGTAGACATCTGCATGAATACATTTGTTTTGCCTGCAGCAAGGTCACACTTTTGTACTGTATCACAGTTTATAGTTTTTTTTCACATTTTACAAGTTTGAAAGATAACTTGTGTACAGTACTTTGAAATCTAACACAGGCTGAAGCGAGTAGTGTACAACATCCGGTTGGATATTAACAGAGTGTGTACACAACTTTGGGTTAGTTGCATAGACTACTTTGTCTTTTCAAAACATAGCAAGTACACCAAGTAGATTTTGCTGTACAGCTCGAAATAGATATGAAGATCAAGTTAAAAAATCATGTCTTAAAAGGTCAACTTTATTTTTAGTTTATTGAAGCGAAGCTTTTTTCTCCTCGTTCTGTGATTTGCTTGGAGTGAAATCTGAAAAATTTTCGACAGATTTTTTCTTGGAAATTTGATGGTTTTTTTGTTGCTAGCGCTTATTACAACAAGAAAATTTAATACTTTAAATTAAATACTAAAAATATTATTTAGCACGCCAGGGGATCGAACCCGCGTTCTCGCAAACAAGAGTCCAACGCACTATCCACCAGGCCACAAAGACTTAATATAAGCAGTTGTTAATTTAATATTAATTACAACAGAAGCTATGCTGCAGTTGATCGTCAACATCTATCAATAGATAGAGGATTGTGTATTTGATATGCTACAACTGACAAAAATTTGCTTTAATTTGCCACAAGGTGTCTCCAGCATCGGTGTGTTTGTATTGTGAATGCGTTTGTGGTGTTGTTGGCACAAAGAAAATTAGCAATGCCCACAAGTGCGTTTTTAAGTGTCAAAAAAATAGATGATATAAATATATATGGAATTAACAAACGCATGCATGACATCGGCAAGGTATCTAAAATCTTTGTTAGATTTTGTTTCGTGTGCGTTTTTTAATATATATTTTAATCGTCGTTCTGTGATTTGCTTGGAGTGAAATCTGAAAAATTTCGACAGATTTTTCGCTAGGCAGTACGCTGTTGAAGGAAAAAATTTGTTCAGTGCAGCCAAGTTAACAACCATATGTGGAGAGTTAAAATGGAGAGTCGCTGGCATTATATGCCCGTATATTGGCGTGGAAATTTGACATTCAACAATAAAAAATAAGCAGTAAATATGTTTTCTGTATATATGTAATTTATTTCATGTTATTTTAAATTTTTGAATTTAAAAGTTAATTTATTAAAAAGAAAAAATTATTAATCTATCAAATCTATGTAACTGCGAAAAAACTTCGCTTCTCTCGTGTGTCCTACGACGCACCTGTGTTTTTTATTCAATTTCTTTTAAAAGTATTGAAGCTTAAAAAATTTAATTTTATTCTTTTCTAGGTTTGTATGAATTTTTTTGTGTTATTATTATAACTCTAATAATTTTTCAATTATTAATTAAGAGTTATATTTTCGAGCTCAAGGTCTATGTTGTTTTCTGAAGAAAACAACCAACAACAACAACAATACCCTTTATATAGAGTGGCAATCATACAGCAGACTAGACAGCTGTTTCGTTGGCCGCTACACCAACTCATCAGTAGCCTTTATATGATAGCGATGATAAACTTAGCCGTTCATGTCTATTTGTTTTCGTCAATGTTAGAGAAAATTACTCTGAATTACATTGTACACACAAATGATACGAAAAGCAGCTAAAGTTCTTCGAATTTTCAGATTCACACTTATTCGGTGTAAGCTCTTTCTTCGAAGATATATCAAAGCTTTTTACCACTCACAGGCATGTTGTAGCTTTTAGTTGTTGTTCTTCTATTATTCACTGTCCGTCTTAGTTGCAGCAACCTGCTGCTATTAAACTATGACGTCATGAAATATTTGTTTGAAAACTAAGATTTTTATTTTATTGTGTGTAAACACACAAATTAATCATAATTTTGTTTTTCAACGGCCGTGCTCTGCCAGAGAATTAATTTGTAAATTTATTCGACCTCTTTTCATAAGTTTTTTTGTGTTATTATTATAACTCTAATAATTTTTCAATTATTAATTAAGAGTTATATTTTCGAGCTCAAGGTCTATGTTGTTTTCTGAAGAAAACAACCAACAACAACAACAATACCCTTTATATAGAGTGGCAATCATACAGCAGACTAGACAGCTGTTTCGTTGGCCGCTACACCAACTCATCAGTAGCCTTTATATGATAGCGATGATAAACTTAGCCGTTCATGTCTATTTGTTTTCGTCAATGTTAGAGAAAATTACTCTGAATTACATTGTACACACAAATGATACGAAAAGCAGCTAAAGTTCTTCGAATTTTCAGATTCACACTTATTCGGTGTAAGCTCTTTCTTCGAAGATATATCAAAGCTTTTTACCACTCACAGGCATGTTGTAGCTTTTAGTTGTTGTTCTTCTATTATTCACTGTCCGTCTTAGTTGCAGCAACCTGCTGCTATTAAACTATGACGTCATGAAATATTTGTTTGAAAACTAAGATTTTTATTTTATTGTGTGTAAACACACAAATTAATCATAATTTTGTTTTTCAACGGCCGTGCTCTGCCAGAGAATTAATTTGTAAATTTATTCGACCTCTTTTCATAAGTTTTTTTGTGTTATTATTATAACTCTAATAATTTTTCAATTATTAATTAAGAGTTATATTTTCGAGCTCAAGGTCTATGTTGTTTTCTGAAGAAAACAACCAACAACAACAACAATACCCTTTATATAGAGTGGCAATCATACAGCAGACTAGACAGCTGTTTCGTTGGCCGCTACACCAACTCATCAGTAGCCTTTATATGATAGCGATGATAAACTTAGCCGTTCATGTCTATTTGTTTTCGTCAATGTTAGAGAAAATTACTCTGAATTACATTGTACACACAAATGATACGAAAAGCAGCTAAAGTTCTTCGAATTTTCAGATTCACACTTATTCGGTGTAAGCTCTTTCTTCGAAGATATATCAAAGCTTTTTACCACTCACAGGCATGTTGTAGCTTTTAGTTGTTGTTCTTCTATTATTCACTGTCCGTCTTAGTTGCAGCAACCTGCTGCTATTAAACTATGACGTCATGAAATATTTGTTTGAAAACTAAGATTTTTATTTTATTGTGTGTAAACACACAAATTAATCATAATTTTGTTTTTCAACGGCCGTGCTCTGCCAGAGAATTAATTTGTAAATTTATTCGACCTCTTTTCATAAGTTTTTTTGTGTTATTATTATAACTCTAATAATTTTTCAATTATTAATTAAGAGTTATATTTTCGAGCTCAAGGTCTATGTTGTTTTCTGAAGAAAACAACCAACAACAACAACAATACCCTTTATATAGAGTGGCAATCATACAGCAGACTAGACAGCTGTTTCGTTGGCCGCTACACCAACTCATCAGTAGCCTTTATATGATAGCGATGATAAACTTAGCCGTTCATGTCTATTTGTTTTCGTCAATGTTAGAGAAAATTACTCTGAATTACATTGTACACACAAATGATACGAAAAGCAGCTAAAGTTCTTCGAATTTTCAGATTCACACTTATTCGGTGTAAGCTCTTTCTTCGAAGATATATCAAAGCTTTTTACCACTCACAGGCATGTTGTAGCTTTTAGTTGTTGTTCTTCTATTATTCACTGTCCGTCTTAGTTGCAGCAACCTGCTGCTATTAAACTATGACGTCATGAAATATTTGTTTGAAAACTAAGATTTTTATTTTATTGTGTGTAAACACACAAATTAATCATAATTTTGTTTTTCAACGGCCGTGCTCTGCCAGAGAATTAATTTGTAAATTTATTCGACCTCTTTTCAGAGGTCTCATGTAATTCAGAGTAATTTTCTCTAACATTGACGAAAACAAATAGACATGAACGGCTAAGTTTATCATCGCTATCATATAAAGGCTACTGATGAGTTGGTGTAGCGGCCAACGAAACAGCTGTCTAGTCTGCTGTATGATTGCCACTCTATATAAAGGGTATTGTTGTTGTTGTTGGTTGTTTTCTTCAGAAAACAACATAGACCTTGAGCTCGAAAATATAACTCTTAATTAATAATTGAAAAATTATTAGAGTTATAATAATAACACAAAAAAACTTATGAAAAGAGGTCGAATAAATTTACAAATTAATTCTCTGGCAGAGCACGGCCGTTGAAAAACAAAATTATGATTAATTTGTGTGTTTACACACAATAAAATAAAAATCTTAGTTTTCAAACAAATATTTCATGACGTCATAGTTTAATAGCAGCAGGTTGCTGCAACTAAGACGGACAGTGAATAATAGAAGAACAACAACTAAAAGCTACAACATGCCTGTGAGTGGTAAAAAGCTTTGATATATCTTCGAAGAAAGAGCTTACACCGAATAAGTGTGAATCTGAAAATTCGAAGAACTTTAGCTGCTTTTCGTATCATTTGTGTGTACAATGTAATTCAGAGTAATTTTCTCTAACATTGACGAAAACAAATAGACATGAACGGCTAAGTTTATCATCGCTATCATATAAAGGCTACTGATGAGTTGGTGTAGCGGCCAACGAAACAGCTGTCTAGTCTGCTGTATGATTGCCACTCTATATAAAGGGTATTGTTGTTGTTGTTGGTTGTTTTCTTCAGAAAACAACATAGACCTTGAGCTCGAAAATATAACTCTTAATTAATAATTGAAAAATTATTAGAGTTATAATAATAACACAAAAAAACTTATGAAAAGAGGTCGAATAAATTTACAAATTAATTCTCTGGCAGAGCACGGCCGTTGAAAAACAAAATTATGATTAATTTGTGTGTTTACACACAATAAAATAAAAATCTTAGTTTTCAAACAAATATTTCATGACGTCATAGTTTAATAGCAGCAGGTTGCTGCAACTAAGACGGACAGTGAATAATAGAAGAACAACAACTAAAAGCTACAACATGCCTGTGAGTGGTAAAAAGCTTTGATATATCTTCGAAGAAAGAGCTTACACCGAATAAGTGTGAATCTGAAAATTCGAAGAACTTTAGCTGCTTTTCGTATCATTTGTGTGTACAATGTAATTCAGAGTAATTTTCTCTAACATTGACGAAAACAAATAGACATGAACGGCTAAGTTTATCATCGCTATCATATAAAGGCTACTGATGAGTTGGTGTAGCGGCCAACGAAACAGCTGTCTAGTCTGCTGTATGATTGCCACTCTATATAAAGGGTATTGTTGTTGTTGTTGGTTGTTTTCTTCAGAAAACAACATAGACCTTGAGCTCGAAAATATAACTCTTAATTAATAATTGAAAAATTATTAGAGTTATAATAATAACACAAAAAAACTTATGAAAAGAGGTCGAATAAATTTACAAATTAATTCTCTGGCAGAGCACGGCCGTTGAAAAACAAAATTATGATTAATTTGTGTGTTTACACACAATAAAATAAAAATCTTAGTTTTCAAACAAATATTTCATGACGTCATAGTTTAATAGCAGCAGGTTGCTGCAACTAAGACGGACAGTGAATAATAGAAGAACAACAACTAAAAGCTACAACATGCCTGTGAGTGGTAAAAAGCTTTGATATATCTTCGAAGAAAGAGCTTACACCGAATAAGTGTGAATCTGAAAATTCGAAGAACTTTAGCTGCTTTTCGTATCATTTGTGTGTACAATGTAATTCAGAGTAATTTTCTCTAACATTGACGAAAACAAATAGACATGAACGGCTAAGTTTATCATCGCTATCATATAAAGGCTACTGATGAGTTGGTGTAGCGGCCAACGAAACAGCTGTCTAGTCTGCTGTATGATTGCCACTCTATATAAAGGGTATTGTTGTTGTTGTTGGTTGTTTTCTTCAGAAAACAACATAGACCTTGAGCTCGAAAATATAACTCTTAATTAATAATTGAAAAATTATTAGAGTTATAATAATAACACAAAAAAACTTATGAAAAGAGGTCGAATAAATTTACAAATTAATTCTCTGGCAGAGCACGGCCGTTGAAAAACAAAATTATGATTAATTTGTGTGTTTACACACAATAAAATAAAAATCTTAGTTTTCAAACAAATATTTCATGACGTCATAGTTTAATAGCAGCAGGTTGCTGCAACTAAGACGGACAGTGAATAATAGAAGAACAACAACTAAAAGCTACAACATGCCTGTGAGTGGTAAAAAGCTTTGATATATCTTCGAAGAAAGAGCTTACACCGAATAAGTGTGAATCTGAAAATTCGAAGAACTTTAGCTGCTTTTCGTATCATTTGTGTGTACAATGTAATTCAGAGTAATTTTCTCTAACATTGACGAAAACAAATAGACATGAACGGCTAAGTTTATCATCGCTATCATATAAAGGCTACTGATGAGTTGGTGTAGCGGCCAACGAAACAGCTGTCTAGTCTGCTGTATGATTGCCACTCTATATAAAGGGTATTGTTGTTGTTGTTGGTTGTTTTCTTCAGAAAACAACATAGACCTTGAGCTCGAAAATATAACTCTTAATTAATAATTGAAAAATTATTAGAGTTATAATAATAACACAAAAAAACTTATGAAAAGAGGTCGAATAAATTTACAAATTAATTCTCTGGCAGAGCACGGCCGTTGAAAAACAAAATTATGATTAATTTGTGTGTTTACACACAATAAAATAAAAATCTTAGTTTTCAAACAAATATTTCATGACGTCATAGTTTAATAGCAGCAGGTTGCTGCAACTAAGACGGACAGTGAATAATAGAAGAACAACAACTAAAAGCTACAACATGCCTGTGAGTGGTAAAAAGCTTTGATATATCTTCGAAGAAAGAGCTTACACCGAATAAGTGTGAATCTGAAAATTCGAAGAACTTTAGCTGCTTTTCGTATCATTTGTGTGTACAATGTAATTCAGAGTAATTTTCTCTAACATTGACGAAAACAAATAGACATGAACGGCTAAGTTTATCATCGCTATCATATAAAGGCTACTGATGAGTTGGTGTAGCGGCCAACGAAACAGCTGTCTAGTCTGCTGTATGATTGCCACTCTATATAAAGGGTATTGTTGTTGTTGTTGGTTGTTTTCTTCAGAAAACAACATAGACCTTGAGCTCGAAAATATAACTCTTAATTAATAATTGAAAAATTATTAGAGTTATAATAATAACACAAAAAAACTTATGAAAAGAGGTCGAATAAATTTACAAATTAATTCTCTGGCAGAGCACGGCCGTTGAAAAACAAAATTATGATTAATTTGTGTGTTTACACACAATAAAATAAAAATCTTAGTTTTCAAACAAATATTTCATGACGTCATAGTTTAATAGCAGCAGGTTGCTGCAACTAAGACGGACAGTGAATAATAGAAGAACAACAACTAAAAGCTACAACATGCCTGTGAGTGGTAAAAAGCTTTGATATATCTTCGAAGAAAGAGCTTACACCGAATAAGTGTGAATCTGAAAATTCGAAGAACTTTAGCTGCTTTTCGTATCATTTGTGTGTACAATGTAATTCAGAGTAATTTTCTCTAACATTGACGAAAACAAATAGACATGAACGGCTAAGTTTATCATCGCTATCATATAAAGGCTACTGATGAGTTGGTGTAGCGGCCAACGAAACAGCTGTCTAGTCTGCTGTATGATTGCCACTCTATATAAAGGGTATTGTTGTTGTTGTTGGTTGTTTTCTTCAGAAAACAACATAGACCTTGAGCTCGAAAATATAACTCTTAATTAATAATTGAAAAATTATTAGAGTTATAATAATAACACAAAAAAACTTATGAAAAGAGGTCGAATAAATTTACAAATTAATTCTCTGGCAGAGCACGGCCGTTGAAAAACAAAATTATGATTAATTTGTGTGTTTACACACAATAAAATAAAAATCTTAGTTTTCAAACAAATATTTCATGACGTCATAGTTTAATAGCAGCAGGTTGCTGCAACTAAGACGGACAGTGAATAATAGAAGAACAACAACTAAAAGCTACAACATGCCTGTGAGTGGTAAAAAGCTTTGATATATCTTCGAAGAAAGAGCTTACACCGAATAAGTGTGAATCTGAAAATTCGAAGAACTTTAGCTGCTTTTCGTATCATTTGTGTGTACAATGTAATTCAGAGTAATTTTCTCTAACATTGACGAAAACAAATAGACATGAACGGCTAAGTTTATCATCGCTATCATATAAAGGCTACTGATGAGTTGGTGTAGCGGCCAACGAAACAGCTGTCTAGTCTGCTGTATGATTGCCACTCTATATAAAGGGTATTGTTGTTGTTGTTGGTTGTTTTCTTCAGAAAACAACATAGACCTTGAGCTCGAAAATATAACTCTTAATTAATAATTGAAAAATTATTAGAGTTATAATAATAACACAAAAAAACTTATGAAAAGAGGTCGAATAAATTTACAAATTAATTTGTATGAATTCTTTTCACATTCTTTTATTTAATCTAACTTATACACAAGTACTTGGTATACGAGCACAAGTACGCGAGGAAATTTTATATTGAAAACATTTCGGTTTTGAGTACAGTACTTGAATGTTTTACTTTTGTTTTGTAGTATACTCACTCGTAGTTGGTTGTTGACAATGATAGAGTGTATGTATACGTGCTTCAAGCAAATGTTTTGAAGAGGCGTTCGGATGTATTTGTGCAGATGTCTAATAGGAAGCTCGGTCAAATTTCTTTCGAGGGCTGAAAATGGCCATTTTTTTTTTTTTTTTATTTGATAAAATTGAATTTTGGCGGCTTAAAATGATTAAATACCTCTTAGTGCATCGATGACAAAAAACGTTCAGGCCAGACAAAAAAAGGTGAAAATGAGGATTTGGAATGCATTACTTGATGAAGACCCGTGTCAAATGCAATAAAAACTTGCAAATTTGTTGGGAGTTAATCAAGCAACCATTGTAAATTACCAGAGAGATGGAGAAAAGTAGTGGCTAGCGATGGACTAAACTTAAAATAAAATACATTGTACCAATTTTCTACAATAAGGCCCCATTTTAGTAAAAAATACGCGGTTTTTAATGCATGCTCCAATAAAATTTATTTCCTTTTTTAATAAAAGAAATTATAGAAAATTCAGCATTTAAAGCGCTCCTATCTATTCCGACCACAAGCGTGGGTCTGCTTTGCCTGCCCCTGGCTACACCCCTTGTCATGGGTCTGTGCATTTGTATTTTCATATGACTAATAAGTCCTGAAACCTATAATAAAAGAAAAAGCAATCACAAACTTTTTTTGAATACTTTTTTTTGTATGTCATATAATATTAATAGACTTGAGTAAAAATTAAAATAGCCAGAATAATATAGGACCAAAACAAAATATTAATAAGAAGAAAAAATAGTACATTCACCCAAATAGTATTTTAACAACAGTGATTTGTTTTCTTTGTTAAAGAGCTATATAAAATAAAAACTGCGCATTATAGCTTTGCAGCTACTTCTTACAATTTCGTTCATTGTGTGAAAACGAATCACTGTGAGTTGCTAACACTTTCAAGACTCTACAAATTTGCAGCTGGTTTCGGATTGAGCTACAGCTATTATTCTAAGTTGATAAGAAAAAAAAAAAAGGAACAAGCAGAACTCGCGAACACACAAAAATTTGCCTAACTAGAGCCGATTTTAATAAATCAGCCCGCAAGGAAGACGCATTTGATTATATAATTTGAAGAAAAACATGATATGGGAAAATAAAGAGCAGCACGAAGTAAAAAAAAAAAACCACAAGTAGAGCATAAAAACGTTAAACTAACATCATCAACAATGGCCTTAATGTGTTGGTATGAGTGAAGCCTGAAGTTCGTAGCTGTGTGTGTGAATCTTTTCGATATAAGCAATGCCATTTTGTATAAATTGCAGCGAATCAAACAGAATGAATTGAAATGAATAAAAATAAATATATTTATAAAGAATGAACACAATAAAAAAAAAAACAAAACAGCACGCTTGACAAGCAACTCAAGTGGATTGGCGCGAAAAAGTTGGCGCGTTGAGCTCAAATTCAATATGGCTGAAAATGAAGCTTCGGGACAATATTTTAGCCTTGTTTGAATAAAACGTTGTTAAGGCACATGAAGACAGAAGGAACCTTAAAAAAAAAAACATGTAACTTGCCAGCTGGGATGCCGTTTGTGGCATACATGTTTGCTTTGAATTTGTATGAGAACGAGTACGTGTGTGTGTGTGTGTGTGTGTGTGTGTGTGTGTGTAAGTATGTTTTTAGGAATTTAGCTCCAGTCGACAATTTGTCTGGTACTTGAACAAAAATGATGTCAGTGTGTTGCTAGTATCGCTGCTAGTATAGCACAAAGCCACAACAAATACACACGCATGAAGCAGTCTAAGTGCCTGCATGTCTGCGAGTGCGAGTGAGTCTGTGTTTGTGTGTATCTATGTCAAACAATCTAATGAATAAAGTATCTAGCATGATTTGCTGTCTATTTTATTTCTTTTAAAAAACCCTTTTAATGCTATTTTCCTACTGCTTCCTACTCTTCGTATTCTTCTTCTTACTTTTCTACTGTTTCTTTTTCTTCATCTTCTTTTCTTATATAAGCTGTCAAAGGGTTCTTGCTGTTGTAAGTTTTTCCACTTACTGCGGCTCATATGAATACTTAAGATTTTTCTGTTTTTATTATTTTTTTTTTTTTTGCAATTTTTTTCTGTTTTTTTATCCTCTTTTTTGTTGACAACAATTTGGTTTGTTTTGGCAAGGTAAAAAAAAAATGCTTTTGTTATTGTTGATTAAGTTGTCTCAAAAAGTATTCAGCAAATAAGAAAAAACGAGTTAAATGTCGAACAAAAGCTGTAAAAAATAAAGCAGATTTTTTTACTCTCATCCTGCTCTGAGTTTACAATGATGGTGCCGAAAAAAGGGTCACATGCTTGAAAAAGGATTGTATTAACTTGTTTTTGACTGCGAAGTTGAAAAGTCCAATAAAGTGAATTCCTGAAGCACCTTAACAGTTACTGACAACCATACAGTTATAGAAAAAAAAAAAAAAAATACACACAACTTTTCATGTTTCTTATGAGAGATATAAAAACATAATTTGATTTGAAGATATAATTTCGTTTGACAGCAACTGTCACGGAATTAATGCACCACATAGTTTGAAAAAGCGTATAGTTAAATTTACTTTCAGCTGGTTTTGTTTGGTTTTCATTTGCAATTCTAAATAAAATGTGCTTTGAAGTTTTTTAGGTATTTTTTGCAAAGAATGTGTAATCAAATATATGGTCCCATCGATTTTCGGTCTCAACTATTTGGAATATAAATGTAATTTGCTCGATACTCACAAAAAGTGTATTTTTTTTTTTAATATATGTATTGATTCTATTCATTTAAAAGATTGCTACTTAGTGCGTAAATAAATATATTTATACGCTAAAAAAAAGCCTATTCCCAATTACATTTATGTTTAGAAATTTCCAATTATATAATTAATACGAAAGTTTGAGTTACATTTAATAAATCATGCTATTAGAAACAACTACGTTTGTGATTTCACCTAGTTAAATTTGTATAGAAAATGAATTCAGAAATTCTCTCAAATATACAACAAACGATTTTTTTCTAAGCGAAGTTTATAACACCTCGTTTTGTGATTTGCTTATGTGAAATCACAAAAACAATGCCTTTTTCCCGAAACAGTTTTTCTACAAATTGATGTTTCTTTTTTGCTTGTTTCCATTAGATCAAGAAAATGTAATATTAAGTATTAAAAAAATTGTTTGTGCCGTCGTGGTAATCGAACTCGTAACTCATCAATTCTTACTTCTGTACACTACCCACCAATTCAAACATCCTTCTAACGCAGAGTCATTGATTCAATATTAAGTATAAATGAAGCTATGTTGTTGTAGACAGAGCTGTAAAAGAATGCAATCATTTGTGATTTTAAATTATGTGATTTATATTCAAAATGAATGCATTCATATTATCAAATCATTGATTGGGACTTGAAATTTACAATCACAATCAATGATTTGAAAAAAATTATTGCATTCGATTTTTCAAATCATTGGTTGTGATTGAAATTTCAAAAAAAATTGATTGCATTCATTTTTTCCAAGCATTACTCGTAACTCATCGATATTTAGTTCTGTACACTACTCACCAATTCAAACATCCTTCTAACGCAGAGTCATTGATTCAATATTAAGTATAAATGAAGCTATGTTGTTGTAGACAGAGCTGTAAAAGAATGCAATCATTTGTGATTTTAAATTATGTGATTTATATTCAAAATGAATGCATTCATATTATCAAATCATTGATTGGGACTTGAAATTTACAATCACAATCAATGATTTGAAAAAAATTATTGCATTCGATTTTTCAAATCATTGGTTGTGATTGAAATTTCAAAAAAAATTGATTGCATTCATTTTTTCCAAGCATTACTCGTAACTCATCGATATTTAGTTCTGTACACTACTCACCAATTCAAACATCCTTCTAACGCAGAGTCATTGATTCAATATTAAGTATAAATGAAGCTATGTTGTAGCAGACATATGACTGAAACATAAATGAAGCTATGTTGTAGCTGTAAGAGAATGCAATAATTTTTGATTTTAAATCATGTGATTTATATTCAAAATTAATGCATTCATTTTTTCAAATCATTGATTGGGACTTGAAATTATCGTTCTTTTTTTAAAATCATTTCAAATCCCAATAAATGATTTGAAAATATTTAAAATCATTGATTGGGACTTGAAATTTCAATTTGAAAAAAATGATTGCATTAATGGCTCCAACTGGAGCCACAGAATATACTCGTGAAGTTTGTTTATGTCTTAAGCAGGAAAATGTTATTTCATTGTACTTGAGACGTTTATTACTTCTTAAAACATTGTTTTTAAAGATCCACTAATTTTTGCTTCGCCAAGTTGCCTAATTTTTTCACCAGGCTCTTGATGAAAGCCATTATAAAAACCGCACAAAATATCAGTTTTTACAAACATGACAATGGAAAAGTATTTTTTTTTTTTTTATATTTACGCAAATTTTTTGCCAATAATATATATGTGTTTAGAATTAGAAGAAAGCATATACTATTTCAAAATAATCTTTTTTGATACTTTTTTACTTTTAGTGCAAACAATGCAATGATTTTCTTTGCCGGCCCCATATGGAGCCGCTGGGCGCAACTGTTTATTTGACTTTCAGAAAATGAAATATGCAGTTGTTACAAGCCTTTGTAAAGTTAAAACTAAAAGAAAATGATTTAATTGTAAATAATTTTTTTTTCATTTTTAAGCAATGTTAAAAAAATTACGAACACAGAAGTTGCGGGCAGTTTTCTAGAGCATGTTTTTGCCAAAATGCAAATAAAAAAAGAACACATTTTCAATATTTCAATGAAAGGTTTCTCAACATTTCCCCAAAAATTTTGTCTGTGGCAGCTAAAAACTTAAAAAGTCTTTGGTAATTTTCTGGTTATAGGTAATCTGCAAAACGGATTCAGAGTGAAAAACAAGTTCTTTTTCAAATCCGTCAAACTGATAGTAATTTTTTACGTACGAAACAATTTTTTTGCTATAAGATAAATATGCGTACCACATTTTATTCATCTGAGATAATTTTTTTGGTAAATATACCAGATTACCGATTTCGGTTATATTAGGGGTAGGCGTATTAGTCGGCTGATTTGGTTTATTTTGACACCAACTAATGCTTTCTGTAAAATAATAATTCATACGAATTTTTATTGATCTGGGAAAATTTTTGCGGAAATATACCAGATTACCCATTTCAATTGTATTGGAGCTGAGCATGTCATTCGCGCGATTTAAACAAGATTTTGTGAGAACAATTCCGTTACCATCAAACTCATTCTCGCAAAATTTCATGATTCTAAAGCAACTTTTTCTATTTTTTTTCCATCGCTCAATGGCCTCATCACACTGTGCTGCTTTGCTCCGGAAGCCCCTGATCCAAGCCGGAAACGAAAAGCTAACAATAATCGAGAAAGTACGTTACGCTATGACAGCCTGAATCATTGGCTGACACCATCAGCTATTAAAAGAAGATGCGTTGCAGATTGTTGTACATCCTAAAGCAGAACTGAATGTAATGTGGGTTTGTGCATTCCTTGATTCGAAAAATACCACACAGTTTTTAACATAATAAACACTGTTTTATATGAATTCAAAACATTTATTTCTAATTTTTATGCTTTGTATGAAATATGTCTTTAAAATAATTTTCCTTTCCACTTGATTTTATTAAAAAAATACTAAAATACCCAAAACTTATTCCGTTTTCCTCTTTTTAAAGTGAAAACTTCAGTTGTGCCCTGCGGTCCCATATGGGTCCTATACGCTTTCCAAAACAACTAAGAATAGAAAATTGAAAACGATAACCTATTTATACTTCTTAGACAATTTATATTCATTTAAGCAAAAAAACAAGCAATTTAAAAAAAATAATTGTGGGACAAATAGGGTTAATTTTGAATATAAATCACATGATTTAAAATTACAAATGATTGCATTCTTTTACAGCTCTGCTTTCAAGCCATTTTGTTTGCTCACCTTTTCTAATATATCCTAAAATGTAGATTATTTGTAGTAGAAAAAAAAATTAATAAAGATAAAGAGTGTTTTTTATGTCAGTACCATTTTTGATTTTAAGCAAAACACATGCCATTTTGTTAAATAGCCATTTATTTATGTTCAATCCACAGAATACGTTCAGCAATTAGCTTTCAAACACAACTTCGGGCATATTTACCCCACGGCTGAATCTGATGAATGTCATTAGAGAGACAAATTTTTCAACCTATACCCTTCTATGACTTTTCAACTGCAGGGATCAAAATTTACGTTCCCCGAATGAACCGAATTCGATGAACACATAATTTCACATAATGAACCTGTAAATTTGTTTCCGAATTCTTGTAATTTGACACCTCTTGAATATATTTTTTTTTTTGGGATTACGTAAAGTCGCCAGACGTTGACAAACCAACAATAATCGACGCATTGGAAGTCAGTATTGTTCGTGTTATTGAAGACATGCGCCCCCAAATGCTTAAAACAGTGCTCAAAAACTTTGTCTCTCTGATGACATTCATCAGATCTAGAAGTAATTGGCTTATGCCCAGGGCCGCATTACGCAGGGAGCAAGGGTGGACAACGACATACATCTGTAGACCGCGCGACCAATCATGTCACATTTAGCTACGCGACTTTACAAAATCTTTCTGTAGGATTAACGGTCTTAGAGTTATTTAACTAAAAAGCAGAAAAACTGAAATATTAACTTAAAATCGGGCTTGTATTGAAACTAACTAGGTAGAATGAGATTAATCTCAAATCCCCCATTATTGAAAACTTAATGGAACGATTAAAACGGTGTTAAGCTTTTTCCAGGATAATTGGAAACACCCTGAACCAATTTTGTGATTTTTTATAAAAAAATGGAAAAAATCCATGTTTTTGACCATTAAGTAGCTCAGCAATTATTTCAGATATAATTTTATTTGAAACTGAATCGATACATAATTTTATGCTCTTTTTTTATGCAAATATTTTTTTCTGTAAAATAAGCGATGAGTGAAATATATAAAAGTTTTTATGGAATAATTTCTGTTATAAATCCTGTTATTATTGGAATTGACGTAAAATTGTATAGTATTTCATTTTGTTTTATAACACTTTTCTCTAGGTTGAACGGTCTTCGAGTAATTCAACTTAAAAGCCAAAAAACCAAAAAGTGGGCGTGGCACCGAAGCTCAGTAGATGGAATAAGACAAACTTCAAATCCATTCATTTAAGTCATTATATAGCAATTAAAACAATTCCCAGAGTTCCGCTAACAATTTCCAAGCGCGATCCTATTTTTAAGTTAATTTTACCGGTTTGGTAATGAATTTATAAAAAACTAGCTGGAATACCCGGCGCCGCCCGGGGGTGTGTAGCGTTCAGGGCGAGTAAAATGTGTGGAACGTGATACGGAATTGTTTGCAACTTGAATTTCTAATTAATTTATCGGATTATGAATTTGAAACCAGAAATAATTTAGGCCCGCACCTACTTACGCCCAAACCAAATCTCAATATCAAATAACAAGTGTTAATACTTACTGAAATAAAGTATTAAGACTAAAGTGAATCGCCCCCGAATTGAAAAACTTAGAGTTTTTTCAGTATTTGTACAACAGCGCTCTCTGGTTTTCGAGATAGTGCAAAAGAAATAGCGCCAACATAGTTTCCGTACTCGAAAATGAGCTGTTTTGGAGTTTTTCAACAATGCTTAAGAGATTTGTAGTACAGCACCCTCTGGTGTTCAATATAGATTAGAATAGCCGAAATTTGAATGAGCGGCTAAGGAGTTTTCGAGGTTTTATAAAATATTTGTACTACAGTGCCCCCTGGTCTGTTAAATAGAACAGAATAGATAAGTCATCAACACTCACCGTACCCAACTCCGCCAGGGGAGGGTCTTCGGGCGCAAGCCTGCCTGTCCCAAACCAGGTTAAGGAGGAGGGCTGGTAATGGGATACGTCCCATACCGTAAAAAGTTTAGAGCCAACCAAGAGCTCGGGGTGGCGCCCATTTTAGGAGCAGGTCATATTCGATATATCGAAATGGTAAAAGCCTGCGAAGGTATAGCAATTGACCTAAAAACTTGTTAGCACGGAGATAGTCATGCTCATCAAAGAGGACGACCCTATTTATTCATGGCAAGGAGACATCTGAGGGTTGTAAAATTGGGTGAAGGAATTGAGGTGTCAAAGTGACTGACGCATATATTCGATGTATTGCTTCTGGTTGTATAACAGGCCAAATAGGCACTTCTTCCATGGCAAGTGAATTTAATGTTCATGCCTGGATTGAAGTTGCCGGTCAAGTACAATTAAGTGTTCTAACTGGGCACGGCCAGATACAAAAACTACTACAAGAATTTTTTGTCTCCTTGCTGGGATGTTGTGGAGCTTCTTTGATGGGACCGAGTTGCCCAGGTTACTATCATGGGTTGGCCCTTCGGAGAGACTCGTGCTGGCTGTGGTTGTGTAGAAGCTATACATTAGTACGACCGGGCTGGCATACTTGCTTAGTATGCAAGAGCTTAGATAGGTCTCGCCTGTACTAGTAGATGGCAATGAAGGTACGTCACTACTGGTAGTTAAACTAGTACTGCTGTTGGGAGCATTGGGGTTCCATGGTTATACAATTGTATGATATGTTGGAGTCGTAATGCTTTCAATGATAGGGCACTGGGTGATGCTTTTTGTTTGTAAAAAGGCTTCCAGTTCGTGCTAGCCTTGCCGGATGACCGTGTGTTTGTTCACTGCATGCCACAAACGGGTCCGAGATGGGGTGAGCACATAAGTGCTGGCCGTCCTTTCCATGAACTATACCCTAGAGGCTTATAAACCAAATTAATTAGGCCTACACGGCAGGTGTAATTGTAAATCTGGTTTCTTCATCTCACCGTACCCGAAAACCCCTGTATACACATTTTTTATACAAGTCGGATGAGCAACTTCGAAAAAAATTTCCTGTTACTCGATCGCAGCGCCACCTACTGGTTCCATTAAAATGGACATATTTCACACTTGAATTTAAAATATCAACTATTTTCACCCACCACTATTTATGTATGCTAAAATATAGACTCTCAATCAACCCAGTTTCAATTTGTGAAAAAGTTGGCGTACCTATAGTTTAACCACACTCATTTTTAGTGCAGTTGCTGTCAACTACCATGCGAACTAAATTAAAAAATTAAAGTTAAACATTAAAAATGGAAAAAGTTGATAATTCTAAAATCTTAGGTATTATATTTAACAATAGATACTTATGGAATGCACATGTAAATTATTTATGTAATAACTTATCAAATAGACTGAATATTGTAATATGTCTAAGTAACCAAAAACTTGAAACAAATACTAGTTCACTAATATACACTGTTAAAACTATTATTCTCTCGAAAATCGACTATGGACTACCTATTTACGTATCAACATCTGTAAGAAATCTGCAACTACCATAGCGCTGTTAGAAAGGCAGAATGGAATATTTTAGCTGAAAGTGGACTGTCATCAATACATGATCGACTTAACTTATTGACAGGCCGATTACTCCCAAAAATAATTCACTCTGAAAAGTCCGATCTAGCTCTTCTCATGAAAAACAGGCTGAAGAGAAAAACGCCCGCTAAAATCAAGTCAGTTCTTCAAAGACTTATTAATGCTGCAGCGTCGATAGACATTGATCCAACTCCAATTAAAAGGACTATGACATTTGCTGCTCCATGGCTATTAAGCTACGAATCAGTAATTTTTGATTTGTGCCCGTACAAGAAAGATACTACAAATCCAATTTGTTACCATCAGCTATGTGTAAATATAAGAAATCAACACAGTGATTGGAATGCCTTGTACACAGACGGGTGAAAAAAATAATTTTGCACTGCATAAAGCGTCGTCGAGGAAAGCACTAAAGTAATTCGTATGATACTGCACCCAAACCATGCCTCGATCTTCACCGCTGATGCCGAAGGTATACTTTTTGCAACACAATTTGCTAAAGAGTCGAACTCCAAATACATAATATTCACAGATTCACTATCTACGCTTAAAGTAGTAACAAACTGCAACAACAACGATGGTACTATTTCAGCAATTAGAAACGCGGTTATAAGAAACAAAAAAATGTAACTTTGCTGGATCCCAAGCCACATAGGCATAGGTGGAAACACTGCAGGCGACAAATTTGCGGATCTTGCTACAAATTCACCATTATGCCCACAAAGCTCAAGTAACACAATCGACATCAAACATGCTATATACAACATCTGCTCCGAAGAAATTCACCAACACTGGCATACTTACGAACATCACTATAAGCTTTTCAACAGAAACTACATCACACCACGCTTTCCAACGTCACCCACGAGAGAGCAAACAATAAATTACGTCCGTTTCCGCCTAAGTCATACTAGACTTACACATAAACATATATTCACCAGAAGTTCACCTCCAATCTGTCGATTTTGCAGTGTGGAACCGCTGAGCCTGATGCATATCCTCGAACCGTGCCCAGCGATTTCAGAGAAAATGAGACATAATAGTTTTAACCACAACGTCATTAACTTACCAACATATCTGAAGAAAATATCATTATTTTCAATAAATTTTTGAAAATTTAGGATTTTTTTATGAAATTTAATATTTTATCGTACTGAAGCGGAAGGCCTTAGTCGCTAATGCTTAATTTTAAGTTTTCTTATATGTATTATTTACTTTAAGAAATGTTAATAAAAAAGAAAGTCTAATACGGCAAAAATGATTTGAAATAAGGGGGCGCTGAACTGTCTGAAATACTGAAAACTGTCTGACAAACGCATGTAGAATGGGATAGCCAAGAAGAGCATAACAAGAAATTCCAAAGCAAATCAGACGCTACGTTCTTGAGTTTTGGAATTAGTAACAGATTTCACGACTTTGTTTTATATATACAAGCTGAACATGTCTTAAAAATGTTAACTTAAACTTTTTTTTTTCTGTGAAAAAGTGAAAAAACGGGGGCGCCATATTTTTCCTTGTCCAGGGGCGGCCTTAACTCTTAATACATAAATAAAATATATTATCTTTGAATATTTGAAGTCCGCACCCAGAGTTTCTTTGAAACATATATCCTTTACTTCAGAGGATATTTTAATGTATATTGGATCGATCGATCGATGAGGATTTTGGCGCTGGACCCGACGGTATTCCTGCTGCAGAGTTAACACAATGCGGTTCCGTTTTGAGTCAACAACTTCCTTTATTATTCAGTAAATCAATTAACGAAAGTTATTTTCCACTTTTTTAGAAAAATATCATTTATTAGTCCTATTTATAAAAAGGGTTGCTGGAATGATGTCAATAACTATAGGCCTATCGCCAAGCTGTCATCGATTCCAAAACTTTTTGAGCGGATCTTATACGATCGGGTGAAAATTCACTGTGGGGAAGTCATAGCAACTCGTCAGCATGGTTTTGTTAATGGTAGATCCACTGTATCTAATTTTCTCGATTTCACAATATTCTGCTTAAATTCAATTGATTTTGGTAACCAGGTCGATTGTGTTTACACTGACTTTAGTAAGGCATTTGACAAACTACCATACAATCTTATCTTATTTACACTGGATAAAGTCGTATTTGAAGGAGCGATCTTATCAAATACGTTTCCGAGACGTATTGTCTTCTGAATTTAGTTCTGAATCAGATCTTCCTCAGGGTAGCCACCTTGGTCCACTTCTGTTTATTTTAGCAATCAATGATGTAACTCACATCATCGAACACTCTCATCTGCTTATTTATGCAGATGATATGAAAATATACAGAACGGTTGATTCTAAAGACAATTCAGATCTACTCCAGTCTGATCCGAAATGCTTTGAAGTTTGGTGTTCTGAAAACAATATGTTTCGAAATCCAATTTTTAATTTCCGAAATCCAATTTTTAATAATTTTATTTTTGATTATAAGATCAAAAATACTGCCTTAAGTCGTATAGATACCGTCATGGACCTAGGTATATATATGGATTCTAAGCTATCGTTTAACATGTACATTGATTATATTTGTAAAAAAGATTGGATTTATAAAACCCTATTTTGCAATCGTACTTAAAGTATGTAAGTCAAGTTTGATCCCCAAGTTACAATGTGCATGTTGATCGAATAGAAAGAATCCAAAAACGTTTTGTTCGGTTTGCTCTGAGGGGCTTACGTGGAACTGATATGTTAGACCTTCCTCCTTATGAGGATCGGTTGAAACTGTTAAAAATGCAGTCTTTAAGTGATCGAAAGAAATCTGCAGATATCGTATATTTACACCAGCTCATAACAAGTGTATTCGATTCTCCAGAACTTCTTTCTCACATAAATTTTAGCACTAACCATAGAAAAGCTAACAACTTAATTTATTTGCCATTTAGTAGAACAAATTATATGGCTACTGCTCCTTTAAGTCGCATGAGTTCCTTTGTTAACAATTGTAGCGTTTTTGATGTAAATTTGTCAAAAGGTCAACTCAAAAGTAGATAAAAATTAGTTGTGTAATTAGGTCTATGTACACGCATGGTTAGTTGTTACGTCTTGTGGTGTCCCTGAGCCCAACCCATTTATTGGTGGGTAAATTTTTCCCACAGTAACTTGTTTGTGGTCACTGGTATCCATAGCATTGATATTTTTCAATGATTACTGGGTCGTGGCTTTAGATGGGTTAATGCTGAATATTATAGATATTATAGAATATGTATTTTCGATTGATCTCAAATAAATGGTTATTAATGATATTTCATGTGTTTTGTTCAAGAAGAAAGTAAGTAAGTAAGACTGACCTAAAAAAGCATCCTTAAAGTTCAAGCAAATATATGTTTTTTCTAATAAAAAATATTACATTTTCCGAGATAAGCATTCAAATGCATATCATGTTTATCTGGGAATATATTACAATAAAAAAGGTCAACTATAGTTTTTAGTTGTCACAGTTTTAGAGTTTTTTTTTATTTATTTTGTACTTATAATTCTTCATTTATATTAAAATTGATTTATCGAAAACTTATTTGATTCATATAATAGATACTACAACAATATTTGTAAGACTTCAATTCTTTTGCCTTGGAAATTAAAGTTAAAAGCCAGTACACTCTTCTTTAAACAGTTTATTCCCTATAGGAACAAACTAACTTGTTTTTAAAAACAACTAGTTAAAAAACTAATATAAAATAAACCAGTATATGAACTACTTTGAATTATATGAAGGCGGCATCCACTTTAATTCTAAATAGTTTTTATTGCATTACATATGAAGTAATTGAAATACTACTTAAAAACAAGTGATTGATAAACTACTCTAATTTTTATTAGATTACAAGTTTATATATATTTACGCATGTTATTTCATCAAATATTATTAACTTTAGGCCATCAGTAATAGTTTTCAATTGGTTATTTTAAAGCAATTAAAAAATAGTTTAAATGTAACTAATTTAACAAGTAGTTGAAAATATATGCAGACGAAAGTCAATTGACTTATTTAGCGGACATCGCCATACAAAATAAGTTAGTTCGTTCTATGGAAAAAAGTCAGAATTTCAACTAGTTGTGGTTGACAAAAAACTACTTTATCAATTACTTTTAAATTAGTTGATTCTCCTACAGGGTTAAGATAGCGCACCATTGAAAAATTATCACAAATATTTTATCATATTGTATTGTATCACGTACAGCAAAAAAAAAAAATCAATCAGCTGGCACGAGTAACAGTTTTTACATTATTTCCATTAACATCATCATTTAAATCAACATTCTCGACCCACTTGCCATCAAAACAATAATCAATATCATTATATTGTCATCATGATAATCATCATCACCATCATAATCATCTTCACCACCATCAGTTCTCAATCATAAACAAACAAAGCAATAAAAATGTCAATAACAAAGTGAAGCAGTGCTGAACTATGTAGCAACAAAGTCAAATGCAAGCCCAGCCTGGTCACCCAAGCACAGTTGTTGAGGTTTTGCTCGGCCACCTTTTGAAATTCGAACTCAACATGAAAAGGCAAAAAGGAATTTTTCATTTAAATCGTGCACTCATTTGCATCTGCATTTGTTCGCATATTAAATTACGTTTCTCAGTAATAATAAAACGAAATAGCCAACAAAAGTTCAACCAGTACAACTACGACCCTAAACTCAATCCCAAGTTACCCCATCCTGATCAAGCCAAGCCTTACCCATCAACTGAAACGTCATAACCAACGCCAAAAACCCCTTTCAAACTCTTTGATTTTTAATTTCCATGAAAGCTCGTCATTTTAACTATTCGCCTTCATGTAATTAATTTGAATGCCAATTCATTCAACTCTCTGACGTTTCTCTGAATTCATCTGTCAAAGTTGATGTTACACTTTCTGTTATTTTCTGCTAAATTTTGCCATTTACAAATAAACCATAAATATAAATGTGCGCGTGTATTAAGGATCTTGTATCGAAGTCTGTCGGTCTGTCTGTTTGTCCGTATATTTGTATAAATAAATGCTTGTTGCTCTGACTGCTGACTGCTGCAAATGACAGCAAAGAATATTTCAAAAATTAATTAAACAGTTATATTAATTATTTGTGTTTTTTATACTTAATTGACGCTTTTAGTTATAATTTCATTGAGCGAAACAAGGCGCTAAGTTGATGGTTTCCAGGGGTTATTTTTCTGTATAATGATGGTATTGCAAATATTTAGCAGATTAATTATTTAATTAAAATAAATAACAAATCGTAGAAATAAATGAGTTTCAGATTAAGCGCAATAGCATCAAAGATACCTTATCTATTTTTGTACAGATACTTTTGTCTATCTTGTGCCTTCTAAGCTGCTTAATTGGCTTTGAATCTAATGAAATTCTAAGCATTCTAAATGAATTATTCAAATTGCTTAGCTTATATTTACAAAACCTGATTAGACCAAATATTGTTCTTGCTTAAATTTGTAATCATTCATAGTGAACTAAAGTTAAATTGAATAATATTAGAGTTGATTCTTAATCTTAATTGAATGGCTGTATTTAGAAAAAAAACAGCCTTATTCAATAAAAATTTATTATACATTAAAAAAATTTTCATTTAATATCAAATTGAAATTATGCTTTAAAATAAAATGAAAAATTTTTTTGTTTTTAATAAAAAAAAACAAAAAAACTCCATTTTACTAAAAATTCATGTAGGTGGAATGTTGATATACATTTGACATACTTGTAAATAATTAAAAGAGCTCTCGATTTTCGAGTATTTCGAGCACTTCAGCTACACGTGCCATACCCGGGAACCCACGTATTTTCAAGTTTGTTAGGTATTTCGAACTACCTACTACTACCTACTACTACTACTACTACTTTTTAAACTCAAGAGAAAAAAGATGTGTACAAAATGTATTTGATGTGTTACAGTCAAAGTATATGACCACTACGAAAAGTTTTACATTAAAAAGTAAAAATTTGTAAATTTTGAGTTGTGAATGTTTTGTATTTACACCGAGAAAAAAGCTTATGTTAAATTGAAAAAAAACCTAGTATAATTTATAAGATGGCTTTGGCAGTTTATACTTTAATTATAATATTTCTATTTTTATACCACCCAAGTACTTTATCAAAACGCGTATTTTTATTGAGTATTTGGTAATTTTTTAAACACTACTTTAAAAACAAAAATTCAATTTCAAATATATAAATTTTTTTCGGATTTTGGTTTTTATCATTTTCCTTTTTTTTTTGAAGCTACTGCCTCTCGTTCTGTGTTTTGCTTGACTGAAATCGGCAACTACACAAAATTTTTCTATTATCGACACTGTTTTTCTTAGGAATTAATGACTTCTAGGCTTTTCTTTCTGCTTGACGTATATTATAACAAGAACATTAAATTAAATTAAGTATCAAATACAAAAATTTTACCTTCGCATGCCGTTGAGATTCGAACCCACACGAATCGATACCACTGTGTATGAAGACACTGCGCTGCGCATTGAGCCAAACTCATTCGTTACGCTGAGTGATTTATTCAATATTAATTACAACTGTAGCTATGCTGGAGCTATCAACAGAATACTGCGACATACTGCATCTGTTAATGCAGCATCTGTTAACACCTGTGAATCAAATATTTTTTTTGGCAGGGTATCGAAGCATGTGCTTTCAAAGCAATGTATTAAGCAATAAATTGCATAGGTGAATAAGCTTAAGTTTATAATTCATATACAATTCTCTTTATCCAAGCCGACTTAGGTGATTTACCTATTGTTTTTTTCTCGGTGTAGTGTGCGATATACGCTTCAGGATTTGCAAAAATTTGACGAACATAATACATAGTTGCCCCTGGGTATTCCCATAAAGGGAGCTATGTATCATCAGGTTCTGTTATTATTATATTTGTCTGCCCCCTATCTGTCACCCTTCTGGGAGTCTTCCTATAAAAACACGAAAATGAAAAATGTCGAAAGTAATCTATATCTCTCTGATGATACAACTACAACGTCGGTGAAAACCACAGCTGGTAGGCCTAGTACAGTAAGTTTATTCACTT
Source organism: Coremacera marginata (assembly GCA_914767935.1). NCBI lineage: Eukaryota > Metazoa > Arthropoda > Insecta > Diptera > Sciomyzidae > Coremacera > Coremacera marginata. The sequence continues at coordinate 61,167,003 of OU612046.1, forward strand.
CATTAATTTTATTATATACTGTTAAAACTGTAAAAATAAAATAATTACAATAACTTTGGAAATACTGTTAGAATTTAATGCGTAAAGAGCAAGAACCTTGCAAAGAACTACTATTCGGAGACTCGCAACTACTAGAGCCGCCCACTGATCTGGAGAAATTGTTTTGTTTTGATAGATTAAGTACCTGTCCTATAATATAGTTTGGTAAAAGTGTAACTCATTCTTCAACAAATAAAGGCACAAAATACAAAAAGAATAAAAACACAGGTGCTTCGTTGGAGACAAGAGAGCAGCAAAGCTTTTTCACATTTTCATAGATTTAAATTGCTCTTAAATTCAAAAATTTAATATAACAAAGAGTAAATACAAAAAAAAACACACGTTAATACTCACACGAGCAAATTTTATTACATTTCATTATTATTTAATCTATTTTATTACATATGGCATTCATATTAAATCAACAACTCTGCGTAACAAAGGCTTTTGGATGGGTGGGTAGTATGTTTAACTCTCAATCGATGGAGTACGAGTTCGATGCACACGGTGGACTAAAGATGTTGTTATAGATGCAAGCAATAAAGAAACATAAATTTCTAAAAAAACGGTGTTAGAAAAATTGTCGTTTTTGAGCCATCCCCGCTGTACTTTTTCAGCGTCTCATTCAATTAATCTACTTGAACCTTCTTTTTTAGCAACTGTCAAATGATAGGGTATCCAACGAGAACAAATTTTTCTAACGCCTAAGTTATCATATAAAATCGAATGTATGCTAGTCCGGCTAATGCTTAAGGATGACTCTATCTCTCGGCATGTCACATGCAGGTCTGCTTTCAACAGTTCACACACAGGATCGATGTTTTCTGGCAAGACAGGTATTTTTGGACTACCTTCACGAAATTCGTCTTGAAGAGTACATTGAACTAGTTTTACAGTCGCTGGGTGTGGTGCTTCATCTCAAAAAGTCATACTAAATTGATCGATGCATTCCTTACTTGTCAATCCACGTCGAAAATCGTAAAAAAATCATGGCACGAAAATGTTCATTGTCTAATTCAATTGTTTTTGTTCAAATACAATTTTTAAACATTTTATTTTTAAATTTTAAAATTAAAAAGGTGCCTACCAGAATTCTTTAAAAAAATATCAAGTGTCGGTAACTTTTTACTACAAAGAACTAATATAATATGTTCGAAATATGCAAAAAAAAAAAATGTTAGGGCCAGTTTTTCAGTACGAGTCTAAACTTCAGTTAAATTATACCGAGCTTAACTTACCAAAAGTGGACGTTTAGTCTCGGTTTAACTAGATATTTTAGCAAGCGTTGAATTTAAATTGACTTAAATTATTATATAATGTGTTTCTTTTTTGCCTAATCCGAGCTTAAACGTCCAATTTTAGTGAGCTAAACTCAGTTTAATTTAACTTAAGTTTAAGCTCGTACTGAAAAACTGGCCTTAAGAGAAATAAATATACGTTTCCCAGAATATGTGAGCCCCATTAATTTGTAATAAAAAATTTCAAACTCAATTTAATGTCATCAACGCCTAATTTTATGACAAATTCCATGCTTTCACAAACACATCGATAGCTATTTATTTTATTAATTGTTAAGTTTTTGTACGGTTTCGTACGAATGACAGGTTGAAACTAATTAACAATATTTATCACTCTAAAACAACCAAAAAGTTCTGGGTTGGGTAGCATCCAGAAGGGACTACACAACCTACTACACTGTACCAAAAACGTACATAAAATAAAAACAAAAAGTTTTACATTATTAAAATGCTCTTTTATATTAAGGAACTTTTCATTGCTTTTCCTTACATCCCAAGAATTTATTCCACAAATCAATGAAACTAATGTTAATGCATTAATATCAATGTATTGTACACTAATTTGAAGAATGAGTTAATATATAAAGCTTATTTTGAAGCAACAACAAAATTAAGTGAAATATTTCAATGAACGCAGATTCTCACAAACAATGAACAGTACATTGAAAACAAATAAAACTTAAAGAATGTGTTCATTGACCCATTGATTTGCTCATTAAAAGCAACGAGGTTCGTTTAAGCCCGTATGATACTTCATTTTTTTGTCCATTTTTAAAATCTGAAAACAAGTGACACGTGGGCAGGACAGACATATTTTGTAAGAAAAGGATGAACGTTGTTACTTTTTTTATTTCTAGTGTTTTTAAGAGCAGCTGCATTTAATAAATTGATTTTAGCTACACACATCACTTCCAATTCAGTATCCAATTTTCTTAAATAGTTGTGTTTACTGTAAAAATGTAAATTTAATTAAAACCAGTAAAATATTTCGCAGTAAATATTTGATCGAAACTTAACGACGAGCGAATTGAAAGAAACGGCAAAAACAATGCAATGAAAATACAGTCCATCCCACATTTTTTTCCAATTCGTACTATATGCGTACTAACTCACACCAAATGAATTTATGCATTCGTACTATTTGAACTGCTCTAGTTTTAATTTTAAATGACAAAAAATGATCCAATTAAATGAAGTATCATACAGGCTTTAAAGAATGCAATTCATTAGTTTTTAGTAATAAAGAAATTAGTTATAAGTCGAATCTATTTTAAACTCTGCTTTAGCTTTTAGTCGGTAGTAATAATAACAACAAAGTCACTTCTTACTTAGAAAATATATGGTTGTAGCTCACCGATTTCAATGTCTCTTTTAAAGAGACAATTGAAATAATTGTAGTGGATACGGATGATGAAAGAATATCTAAGGATTTAGAAATAATAAATGATGGCGGAAGAATCATATGTGTGAAGTGATGTGCAACTACCATCAAAAGTCGACTTCGACTTTTTTCACCGTTGAAAATGTAAAAGTCGACTTATCGAAGTTTTCCCTCAAAATGGCCAACTTTTTGTTGCCAAAAATGGAAGAACTGAACTTGGTTGACATGTGGTTTCAATAAGATGGCGCTACATGCCACACAGCTCGCGATTCTATGGCCATTTTGAGGGAAAACTTCGGAGAACAATTAATCTCAAGAAATGGACCGGTAAGTTGGCCACCAAGATCATGCGATTTGACGCCTTTAGACTATTTTTTGTGGGGCTACGTCAAGTCTAAAGTCTACAGAAATAAGCCAGCAACTATTCCAGCTTTGGAAGACAACATTTCCGAAGAAATTCGGGCTATTCCGGCCGAAATGCTCGAAAAAGTTGCCCAAAATTGGACTTTCCGAATGGACCACCTAAGACGCAGCCGCGGTCAACATTTAAATGAAATTATCTTCAAAAAGTGAATGTCATGGACCAATCTAACGTTTCAAATAAAGAACCGATGAGATTTTGCAAATTTTATGCGTTTTTTTTAAAAAAAAAGTTATCAAGCTCTTAAAAAATCACCCTTATTAAACAGTTGTAAATTAAAAAGAAACTACGTTTGTGCATAATATGCACAATTTAGATGATCTGGCGAAAGCCTATTTCAAAACAAATTTTCAGACGGCATTGAAATTGCAACAAAAGACAAGCATTTTTGCAACTTTCCAGGCAAAAGCAAATTAAATTTTTATGACGTTCCAGACAACAAAAGGATTTTTACAAACTTTTCGATATACTGCGGGACCCCGAGATAAAGGCGCAGCTGAGTGGACATCCATTCACTTTCTTTTACTTTTCTTTGACTTAAAGGTCCACACCCTATTTTCCCCTATTTTTATATATGGTCGCGTAGAAGGTAATTTCGCAAAATCGACTTGATCAAATTTAAATGAAAACACAGTTTAATATTAACTTTAAAAATATGTACATCAGCTTTATCAGCTATCGGTCAAAGGTTGAATTTGAATTATGACAACATTTGTACATTCGTAAGAGCTGGCGAAAAATGTTTATGAAAAAGAGAGGGAAAGGGGAAGACGGTTCAGTTACTTTTGTACATACACCTACATAGGATGTCAACAGACAGACAACTTACTTTCGTTTCACCGAGGAGCTGTGCAGTTGTGGGATTAAGTTTGACACCTCGAGAAGTAGGGGTTCCTTAAGTAGTTTGTCTAGAAGTTGTTGATATTTGGTATGATTGAGCTTTAGTAGTTAGAATCGCTGAAGCGCTACTTTAATTAAGTCAGATATAGCGAATAAATGGTCTGGGATGGCATTTGCATTAAGTGCAAATATTCCACAAGCTTTGAAACCTGATGTGGCATTCCCTACAGTTGAGGTTTTTCCCAAAGTTTGGCCTTTTGAAGATCCAACTTGTAGTCTTGTTATTGACCTATTTTTAACCGACTTCAAAAAGGAGGAGGTTCTCAAGTTCGCCGGTTTCTCTGTTTTTTTTTTTTAATGTATGTTTAATTTAATACTGATTAAAAGTCTGATTATATTAGCGCCGACCTTTTTATTCATAAAGAAGTTAATATATTTATGATAATAAAACAAATTAAAAATATATTCAAATAATAAGTTTTCCAATGTAATAATATGTTTAAATAAATTGTCAAATATGACCATGAAATTAAAAGGAAAGTTTTAAAATTATTTCTTACTTTGTTGTGATTTTGTAGTCGGTTTTTTTTTTAAAAGTTTTTATTGTTTCATAAGCTTTCCGTTATATATAGGTCTTTAGAGATTTAAAGATACTACACTCCACAGGTTGGAAATCTTGTTTTGTACTTCTGTCAGGAGCAAAGTATTAGCCAGGATAAGACGCAAATCGCTTTATATTTTCTGTTCCTAGTGAAGCTAAAACAACATGTAATTTGTATTCAAATAAATACCTTCAGTAGAGCTAATCCACATTTTGTAGTGTAAGCGGTCTCGATATTTCATCTTAAGCCGCGTTTTTTGATATTTCAGCTCTTTTTTACTTTTTCTATGTCCAAAATGAAATCGTCTAATTCTAATGCCCTGCCCTCTGACCACTTAAAAATTCCATACATATTTTCTCGTTATCCTTTAAATCGTAAAATTATTCAATACATTTTACACAATTTCACTTTTGCAAAGGATAGCATTTCTCCACATTTCGTGGGAGCGACGTCATATAGCTAAATAAAACTAATGTATCAACAGAGATGACAAAATATAAATAAAATAAGTGAAGAAAAATCAAAGCAACATATTGAAAATAATTCTTACCTCACTTACCTTACGTCTTTGTTTTAATCGCAATATTCACTGAAATCTCATTTAAACAAAATTTTCATCAAAAAAAAAAAACAAAGTAATAAAAAAGGTTTTCTGTAAAAACACGTCACACTTGATCGCTATCGAAGAATCACTGACCAGTTTTATTGATAGCGTCTATGAGTATTAAAGCACATTGAGGAATATAGACATTTGTTTCCCACATAGTAAACTAGCGAAGGTATGGCCTCTCTCCTCATATGGCGTCTCCCCCACTTTTACCCCATATTTTCAAAAGTAATGCATGGTTAATAGCTTGTTGAAAATGTAATAGTATAACCTTTCTTTTAATATCTAAAAGCTAATTCTTGTAGGAAAAATTTTGAGGCCAATTTTCTCAAATTCTGGAGAGTGGCCTGGAATTTGTTTACCATTAAATTTTTTTAGCTTCATTAGCTACATTTTGAAAAAAAAGTAAAGGTTCATGAGCCCTAAGGAAAAATTATTCCAAATATTCTTTTTAAACTCTCTCGGTTGATGGTAGAAAAATATCATGCTCAGAATATCCCGTATGAATAAAGAAACACAAAAAGAATATTCCGGATAATCCAAACTGAATAAAGACACAAAAAAGTCTTTCATAACGTCTAGAATGCATAAAGAAATAGAGCCAGTTTTTTGCTTCAAAAGTCATAAGTAAAAGTCGATAGTAAAAGTCGACCGTCGATTTTTTTTAGTATTGGAAAGTCGAGTGCAAAAAGTAGAAACTTATCAAGCAAAAGTCGATTTTCAATTAAATTCGACTTCGACTTGCACATCCCTATTTGGGTGTTGTTTAGTAAAGAGTCAACAATTATTTCTTTGAGGACTTGCTTTTCTTCCTACGTCCAATTCCGATCCCTCTCTTACGTATCTATAAATATAGAGAAAATAAAAACAAACAAAAGCTTAAGCAACAAAAAGAAGAAACTTACCTTTATAGCGAATTCCATATGTTTTGCGTGATGCTTGTAAAAAGCTAGTACAAGCTAATAATAAAATCAGATGTCAAAAGCAAACCGAACAAAGGATACGTTTAGAGATACAATTGAAGAATAAGTTCACAATACATGCACTGAAGTCGACTTTTGTTAATATGAAATCTTAAAAGTAGCTTATATTAACCTAACTAAATTTGAGTGAGTAGTGTGTTTTTACGTTTTCATTAATAAGGTCCATTGATTTTAAGAACAATATTTAGCTCAGTGCAGTACAGAGCATATTGGACTGCATTGTTTTCGGTTAACTATAAAAAAAACTATGACTGGTTGAAAATATATTGCCATGTCATAAACACAGCCGCAGCTGTCATACACAGACGAAAAAACAGACATAATAACATGACGGTTATCATAATTTTTTTGTTGGTTGGCAGTAAGTTAAACTATTGTATATGTTCTCTACATGTTTGCATAAATATGAATATGTCTATTCGCACTGAATTCACAAAAAGTGAAATAACACAAATACACGTACATACAAACATTAGGTCAAAATATCATGCTGCATGTACAAATTCTAAATAGACAAAAATATCAACGTTCTATATGCAGATTTTACAGCAAAAACTATTTGCCTGAAGTTGATGTTAAAACCAAATCAAAAATATAGTTCAGTGCCAAAAAGTTAAGCACAACTATTTATTTTTAGAATTTCCTCAACTTTTGTGCTTCCGTTTTGACGTTTATGTGTTCTTTTCAAATATATATACACATACAAAAAAAAAAAAAATAATATGGAAACGAGTTAAAACTGCAAAATACGGGAAATAAGATAAACGTCAGCAGAGTGAGCAACTTTCTTCATAATATTAAAAAATACCAGCAAATTTTATGCCAAAAAGTATACGTCGATGAAGATAAGAACAATTACCAAATTTCGGTTCGGACAAAATTGGATATTATAGAGAAGAAATGTAATCGCTGCATAAGATTAGGCAACCAATTTGTGTAAGTTTGGGTGAAGAAAAATTTAGGAAATAATTTCTGCCAAGCTGTCGCGGTTGAAGCAAACGTTGTCGTATTGTGATGTGTGACCAGAAAAAAGGCTCGCCTTTCAGTCATTGTAAAATTTTGCTTACTTCAACAATTTCGTTTTATGCTCTTTTCTTGGGTTTTTTGTACTAATACAGCTTGTCAGAAAAAACAATAAAAGCAGATGTTTTGAAAAGAATGGTCGCCTGGTTGTCGAGTTATTAGATTGATTTTTTGACCAAAATTATAAGACAAGACGTAGACAAATCAGCTAAGAGATAATATATATGATGCGTTTGCGTTTATATTAATTCTTCAGATATTAAAATAAATCAATTGTGTGTTGAACCAAGATAACATAAATTTATAGGCTTTGAATGTTTATTAAGTTATTTAATCTACTGACTCACGTACAATGGTTTGATTATAATTTAAGCTCTGAGTTTTAATCAATAGGTGCAGGGTGGTCCAAAAGTTTCTGTACATCATATAATTTATATTAATAAAACTCATTTTCTGTGTGCTTGAACTTTATAAAAATCTAAGCGACCAAATGGATTTCGTTCAAATTTGACACCTTTATATTACTGTTCTACTCAAAGAGGTATACTATACTATACGTATACTGCGTAAGGGGTATATTAACTTTGTCAATCCGTTTGTAACGCCGGTAAGTATTCTTGCCAGGTATAGTAGAATATAGGAAAGAATAAATATTTTAGTCAATACTACCAACTGAGTTGATTTATGCATGTCCGTGTGTATGTCCACCTGTAATCACGATTACAGCAGTGATTTTAAAGCCATCGTGATGAAATTCGAACTTTAAACTTCTTTCTTATATATAAAGATAGATGTTGAAAAATAGCCAAATCGGATGAAAACCACATCATTTGTCCGACCTTTATTTTGCACATATCTTTGGTATAGTGAGATGACTTTAGTTTATAAAATTGTTTGATATTCGACAATAGAAGCGTTGATGCGAATAATGTTGTAAGCGACAAATTATAAGTTTTCAGGAATTGACAAAAACGTTATTAATGGTGCGCTTAGAGCTTTTTGATTTTGATTTTAAATTTTTTAGTGTAAGAGTTTTAAAGAAATTTGCCTGTATATTTACGACAGAGCATTTTTAACGGTAGAAAAAAACCATTTTTGGTTAATTTGTCGCTTACAACGTTATTCGCGTCGACGCTTTAATTGCAAATAGTGACCAGTCCGTTGTCTACAAAATTAAGCGAGATTAAACAAGGGGCGTGGCTCTTTAATTTTAAACCAATTTATTTTACACCGATGGTACGGTTTCAACCAAATTTGTCTCATTAACAGTGAAGGGCAAGAGTCTACATACAGAATTTTTGATTTCTGCAAGCCTCAGGAATCTTAGTGAAAGTAAAGTATGCAGTTTCATAAGAAATGACTATTAACTAACAAAAGAAGAGGAAAAACTTTGATATTTATCAACACAACAATAAATTTAGAGTAATACAAAAAAAAAAAAAAAATGAACGCGACAAAAGTCCATGCAGTCGATGCATTTAAATTGTTGTTCTTCTTATAACAATACGTATTATTAACGATCATTTAGTTGTGTTTTAAGATCTGTTCTAATAGATAGCGCTCACCCTGAAACGAACGATTAAGGGCCTACTAAAGTTTTTTAACCCTCATCGGTCCCCGAGGAAATGCATCGAATCGGTCCCATTGTATCAATTTGATACACATTCAAAAAAAAAAAGTTAAGAAAATCGTTTTAAAAATTAAAAAACTGATTGTTTTATATTTTTGTAGTTCCATTTTATTGTTTTCATAAATTTAAATTTAGAAAATACATTTATAAGTAATGAAATTTTGAAAGAGAAAAATATCAAAAATGCTTATTTTTGTGGCTATGTGCCTTTATTAGCGCATTTTTCGCAAATATCATAATGATGATCATTACAAACATAATTCTTACAATTATCACAACGATTTGAACACAAATTTTTATTGTTTTTATATGTACATATGTAGCAAAGGCCGCGTTTCGTAGTTTTTGGCAAGTGGGTAATCGCCGGTAGTGCTTCAATATTGAGCCTTCGAGGCTGAGATTTTCGCTTTTCTATGTGTTTTTGCACAAGAGCAAAACTCCAACTCCTCAATAAATATTCGACGACGTATATTTTTATTGGTTTTGTTGTTTTTTCAAGCCGAAAATAGCGAAATATACGTTATATATGCATTCAATGCACTCACGTCCAACATGTTGCAAAATACTGCCATTGGTCACCGATTTTTCCTCCTTTTGCAGGTGTAGGTAGCCACTATCTGGTACATAGTGTCCACGCCACTCTTGGTTTTGTTATAATCCTGAATTAGATGCGGTTTTTTCTCAGCATTTTCACTTATAACGACGACATTGTGCCATGTACTGAGCAGTGTAACATATCTATATCGCCGAGGCACATACGACAGTAGAATGGCTTGTAATTTGTGGTTATATACAATAACGCTCGAATACACAGGTTTTTTCCTCATATCCAACAATACTGGAGGAATTTCGGTCCTAGTTTTCCGTATAGTGCCCAGAATAGTCATTCGGCGTTTATGTAACTCTTCAGTCAGTTCATAAGATGTGAAGAAGTTGTCGCATGTGATATTCCTCTCCGACAGCCCATTTACCAAATCCAAAATAACACGGCGTCCAATATTGCGCTCTGGAGCGGCGTTGCGATTACGACCAACATACATTTGCGTGTTGTAAACATACCAGGTAGCTGAATCGGCCAAAATCCAAATCTTTATGCCGTATTTAGCCGGTTTCGACGGTATGTATTGTCGAAACGGACAGCGTCCACGAAATGGAACTAGCTGTTCATCTACTGTAACATTTTTGCCTGGAATGTATACAACTTGCAAATGATGGTTCTATTTTTCATATATGGTGCGTATCAGTGCCAATTTATCACGGACAGAAGCAGTATTGGCATTACGTTTTTCTTTATAGTCAAATCTGATACATCCATGAATTTTTTGAACATTTTCAGTGACATTGTGTCTCGAAATATTGGTCGACCGGTTTTCTCATTCCAGAGTTGTGTAACACATTCACCATACGAACGATACACACCAGCAAGCAGTATCAATCCGAAGTACGCATGTAGAGTATCCATATCTATTTGTTCCCATTCTTCTTTGTATTTCCGCAAACCATATAAATTCGTCTTCACTTCCAGATTCGGAATCCATATCATATTCGTCTCTTTGATGGTTTTCACGTAGATTTTTTTCCATTTTTTTTAAATCAATTGAATGTATGTATAACGCAATTAAAGTATGCGGCAAATAAAAATCACTTCAGAATTTACTAAAATCACTTATCACTTCAAACAAATTCAATTCAATCTTCATTCGTGTGTGTTCAAGAACATACTGAACACAAAAAAAAAAAAATTAAATAAAACGAGCCTAATCCAAAAAACAACTGCAATAACCGTCGACAGATGTATTGTATCAAGTTGATACGAGGCACCGATTCGTAACTATTTCGTCTCAGGTAAAACCAGAAATGCCCGAACATTAAAAACTCATTAGCCCGATTCTACGGGCAAAATCATGCTATTATCCCAAAAACCGGTTCTTTCCATCGGGCATTTTTTTTTTATTCAACATGAAAGACAAAAATTGTATCAAATTGATACGAGGGACCGATGAGGGTTATGCGAAAAAAGCCCTATATTAAAAGTTTTATTTTAGAACTATGGTTTTTTTTCGATAAATTTAGTTTTTACATTATAATTAATTATGTTTTTAAGAAAAGTTTTTGAATTCTTGAATGACAGATATGAAACCATATAGCAGAAATTCGTGGTTTAGTAGGGTACCTTAAATATGCGGTGGAAATATGAGGTTTTTCTGAGTTTGTTTATCTAAAATAAAAAAATCAAATGATTAAGGTTTTGTTAAAGCTTTTTGAGCTTTTAATTAATGATGTTAGAAAAATGTTGATTTTAACCAAAATGGCAAAATGATTTCTGACTAAAAAAGTAGTTTTTTTAGGTTATAAAAATAAGTATTTCTCTAAAATAAAAATTTAACGATCAAAAGTACCGATCATACTTGCTTAATAAGTGAAATAAATTTGGTAGCTTTCCTTATCATAGTTTTCGAGTAATGCTGTCCACCAATTTCAAACAACGTTTTCGAGAAAAACGCCTTTAAAGCACCAATAGTAGTTTATTTAGGTATACATGACTTGTCCCAACTTGTATTTGAATTTACAAATTTCGGCCTGGTGTATTTTTTGGTATTTTGATTTTAATTTCGGTGGCTCAAAACTATCTTAGAATATTCTTATGATGTTACACATTCAAAACATGTAAAAAAAAATTTGAGATTTGGACGTCGGAAAACTTTAGTAGACCATGAACTATCTAGGGTTGTGCTTAACAGTTCCGGAGACGGAACGGACATGGAACGTTTCCTTTAGAGAGCGGAACTAGTTCATTTAAACATGTCCGCGGAACTATCTAGTTCCTTTGATTATTTGATCTGCTTGAGCTGCTTGTTTGTTGAACGTCTCTTTTATATAGCGGAACTAATAAATGGAAACATGTCCGCAGAACTATCTAGTTCCTTTATTTTGAGCTGGTTGTTTGTTGAACTGTAGAGAAAATTTGTAATACTATATATATAATTTTAACACAACGTTCTGACTAGCCTTAAACCAAATTGAACACAATTTTTTGTTTTTTTCAGTGTTTTCATTTCAAAATTAAAAAATAAAGGAAAATATTCATAAATTATTTAAGAAAGAAACTTGAAAAATTTGCTAAAAAAATTCATATAGTTCAAATATTAAGTAACAAAATTGTAGCATAAGAAAATATATAAAATTTATCTAATAGTTCCGCGGACAGTTTTGCGAACAGTTCCGAGGACATGCTTACTTTATAACATAATAAGCATGTCCGCGGAACTATCAGTTCCGACATTTCTCTGTATTAGAGGAAATGTAACAAAGGCATTCTAAATATCATTTCATGATTGTTCTCTTTCTTATGTTACAAGCAAAAACAAACAGAACAATGACGATATATCATATAGTCTATTATTTCATTCATTCTCTCTCACAAGCATTATCGTTTTGCTTGCCATCACTCAAACAATTCGTCGAAGCAGTAATATGTGTGCGGTAAGTGCGAAAGAGATGTCGGCTTATGTTGCTCATTAGAATAAATTTTATTTCAATCGGAACTGTTTGGACATGCTTAAATCGTATAGATGGAACGATTGGAACTATGTCCGGGAGTGAACATAGTTCCATGAACTATACATGTCCGGAACTACCCATCCCTAGAACTATCATTGCACCCCGAAATTTAGTCAAGCCAGAGTATAGACCATTATTAAATAAAAATTAAGTCCACTCAAAAACTATTGCGATCAAAATGGGCTACGGCAAGCTTTCTGGAAGATATTTTGACCCTTTCATGAAAAAAGTGGGGGCCCGGGAATCATTGGCTTAAAAGTAGTGTATAGCTTCTATATACTTTGAGTACGTTCACTCAAAGCTGTGTTATGACACTGGCTTTTTCAGAATCTGAATAGTACAAAGTGAGCAGCACTCAACAAAAGTGATACATTTTTCAATGCGTGTGAAGAAACAACATCAAATGACAAAAAAGCCTAAATTGTCACTTTTCTATACTAGAAAAAGTGGATAATTCCTTACTTTTTAAACTGCTAGCGACTGAAAACTTGACGTTCAGTATTAAATTTGTCAAAATTTTTATTTTTCACCTTCAGAACAGCAACCGCTGAAAATTTCCTCAAATATTAAAAATAAAAAAATTATATATTTATAATTTTATAAATAAACGTGCGCTTTAATTGAAGTAAAAACTTCGGATACATTAAAAGCTGAGAGTAATCTGCATATAAATCCATCGACTGGACTCAAGGGATATATCTACTCTCGCACATAGCAGCTCAATCATCAGAATTTTGATTAATTTCGAAAAAAAAAACTAAGTAATCAACTTTAAAAAAAAATCCGTAAAATGGCTTAAAATTGGACATCAAAAACTTCAACCACAAGCGAAGGCACAGGAAAAGCAGGCCAGAATGAAAAAGCAATAAGGTCGCAGTGCTACGCAAGATTGCCAGTTATGTGGGAAAAATCCCATTCGTGGTAATTTTTAATTGCCCTTGGGATTTTTTTTTTTTTGTGAATTCTCATGGTATTTTTTAATTCAGCTTGGTATATTTTAATTAGCGTGGGAATTCAGTGTGGTATTTTTTAATTGCCATGGGACTTTGGGACTATTTTCAAATGATTTTTTTTTCAAATTTATTAAACAAAAACTTCATATGAAATCATTGCCAATATACGCATGAAACGCACTGTTTACACCACCAATTACCTTCGTAAAATTTCTTAAATTTTTGTTGTTGCAAAATACGCTTCTCTAAATATATCGTTCTTATGCTATGAACATCATAAATACGGTGTTCATTGAATACCACTATTATATCTTTGGTTTTTTAGTTGTAAAGGGTGAGAGTAAACGAAGTGTTACGACCTTGTTCGTAAGTTTTCTATTTCGTATTACAAAATGCTTCTGAACATCTCCAGATTTTCCGAAAATTTTGATTTATTTTGTAGTATTTTTTAATGCGTATGGGATTTTTTTGGGATTTTTAAGTGCATATGGGATTTTTTGTGGTATTTTTAAGAAGCGTGGTATTATTGTGGAATTTTTTGTGGTATTTTGTAATTGCGGTGGGAATTTTTTTTGTTTATTTTGACCGTGGTAGTTTTGGTGGTATTTAATTTATGGTGCTGTGGAAAAAAGGTAATTTCCATGGGAATTGTTCCGAAACAAGCACTCGTGCATGTTTGCGCAGTCTGCAAGTCTCATATGCCTGATTCTAAAATACCCAAACAAACATGCCGAAACGATATTTCGTGCAAATCTAGAGATGTTGTCTATCTAACAGAAACAATGCAGCTAACTTTCTCTTTATTTATTTATAAAACAAAAATTACCAATTTTTAATATTTATTTTTAATAAAGAGAAAACTGTAGTAGTTTAATTTTTATATGATTTTTTACAAAAGCAAAACAAGTGAATAATTTATAATTGTGACTACGCATTTTTCTATTTTTTTGGGTAAAATTTGCATTTGTAAGGTTGAAAGTTACGAAAAAGTTAAATTCATCAGTTTTCTTTTTTGTTAAAACGTCATATCGGACAGACTACTATATATTTCCCTTTCTCGGAAAGTATTCCTCTCCCTTTTATCTGTGGCTAGTTTTAAAATCTTAAAAATACTAAAACAAGCCAGTGTCATAACGGCATTAGCAGCTGAAAAGTTTCAGTTGGATTTTTTTTTAAAATTTTTCCTGGTCATATATAAAATTTATTTGAACGTATGCTAACATTAAATTCGTTGAAATTGTTTTTTTTAGTTTGAATTCAAAATAATTTGACTGTTCTCTTAATTTGCAATTAAGATATCATTAAATTAATAAAGTTATAAAAAATATGTGAGCGATTCCAACAATCATCGGCCAACTCTTGAGGTCACCATTTGGGATTTTTTTTGTAACTTTCCTAATTTGTTGACAAGGTGAAAGATATATAAAAATTTTTTTTATGGTTTCTATATTTATACAATTATAAAAATTAGATGTGGAAATTTTTGTTTCCAGTTAAACTCTAAAAGTGTTGGGTCGATTTTTATGAAATAAGTTTTAAAATGTCATATTTGTCATATTTGAATAAAATGTATGTTTAACTAAAGTGTTAAGTTCTTAAAAAATCCTCCCCGATGCCACGAATTGCTTCATCGTTATCTTTCCACGTGTTTGTGTTGCGAGAATTTGAATAAACTCCATGTTGTTCTCTACTCTTCTCTTTTTCCGCTCAGCCAGCACAGCACAACATAAAAAACAGGTGAGCCACGCGCAAGGCGAAACGACAGATACAAATAAATGCAGTGTGAGCTGCAAAACAAAACAAAAGCAAGAAATTTTTTATTTCGCTTGACATGCATTGTCTTAAAGGCTGACGTCACACGGTGACATCAATGGCGTTTAAAAGTTTTTATTAGAGGAAAAAAAAACGTGTTAACGCTCTTTATGATAAAAAAAGTGGGGAAGCCGCGGACCACTGTGGCCTGCGAGATTATGTAATAAAATGTTTCAGTCATGTTTTCTTTCATTTTTCATGCTTTGTCGTTGGACTAAAAAAACAATAATGTTTTTTATATAGAAAACATGATTTTTTTCGAAAAAAATAGTGCCTCCTTAAAACTTTTTTATGAAGCAAGGTTCAAAATGAAATCTTATTTTTATGCCATTGCCCCCGTTTTAAATTATTTTTCATATTTTTATTGAAAAGCTGAGAAAGTTTTATATATATCACCTTGTGCACAAAGAAAGGTTAATTTATAGAAAAAAATTAAAGTACAAGTTTATTCATCCAAATCAATATTGTCGCCTTTAATGTAGTTCCCGTCGGCTGCAACGCACTTATGCCATCGCTGATTCAGTCACTGAAACCTTTCTGGAATACGGTTTTTGGTATGGCCTTCAGAGCGTTCACCGATTTTTCCATAACCTCTTCTTTGCTGGTGAAACGCGTTCCTCAAAGCGGTTTTTTGACTCGATCGAACAGGAAAAAATTATACGCTGGATGGTTATCGTGTTGTTTTTGGCCAAAAAGTCACGAATAAGACTTACCAACTTCGCAGCGATACATCTCAAGCCCAATTCATTCTTCAAAATGCTCTGAACGGATCCAATTGAATGCCGACGTCCTCTGCTATCTCTCTAATTGTCAATTTGCAATTTTTGACCTACATTTCTTTGATTTTTTCAACGTTTTCTTCGGTAGTCGAACACGATGGCCGCCCGGTACGAGGGTCGTCTTCTACTTCGTCTTGGCCACTCACAAATCGGTTAAACCACTTGTTTGCCTTCTGATACGATAGAGCAGAGTCACCGTAACATTTCACCAATATTTAACGCGTATCGGCGCAGTTGAAACCATTTGTTACAGAAAATTTGATAAAAGCTCGTTGCTTAATTTTTCTTCCATCGTAAAAATCGAAGGCACGAAAAAAGTTGTTGTAAACAAAACACTGTCACTTTACCAAATGTCAACGAGAGACGCTGATATTTGGCAGCCTTGTCATAGACATGTAGCAACTTACTGAACCTTTCTTTTTGAACGTTATTTTATATACATAACATTTACATACATATAAAATTAACGTATAGGCGTTAATTTTCAAAATGGATTCTCTGTACATACAAACAGAATTAATAAAAAACCGCAAATGTTACGATTTTTCTTGTATAGAAGCGACAATAAAGCAAGCAATAGCAATGACAACAACCAAAGCATAGCACAACACAAGAAAAAGCGCTGCCTTTACTTCTTTTTTATTAGTCCAACAACAAACCTTTAAAAGATATCATGACTGAAACATATTATTAGTGAAATACCATCATTGATTGTAGCTGAAATAATAACGGTAAAAAAAATGTTTACATATTTTTCACCATTGTCTTCAAATTAGGAAAGTTCCAAAAAAAATCCCAAATGCTGACCTCCACAGTTGGCCGATAATTGGAGGAATCGCACATATATTTTTTTTCTGTTACTAACTTTCATTGTTCGTGATTAATTGTGTGAACAAGTGAACTAAAAGCATCCAAAAGCATTTTGAATATAACATGTTCCCTAAACTAATTTGATTTTAATTTGCTTATGCAACGAAGTAAGTGGCGGCCGTGGCGCAGTGGGTAAAGTGTGTGGGCCATACGCCAGAGAACCCAGATTCGAATCCCACCTGACACAGACAATTTTTTCAACTGAACTAATATTTCTGTTCGGCCGTCAACTCTCTGCAGACATTGGCAAACCTAAGAGAGTAAAAACTGCTTCTTGAGAACATAAGCCGTTCGGAGTCAGCATAAAACATGTAGGTCCAATTCTCGATCATTTGCGTTCAAACATTTCACAACACACACAAAACAATTGATCACAAGAAGCTCGGTCAAAGACCTTTTAAGGGCTGAAATGGCCATTTGGTTTTTTTTTTTTTATGAAACGAGCTATGCTCAATTCACTTTTTGTATTGATCTGAAAATCATAAGGATATTCGGTATCATCAATGTCATCACCGTTGGTATGCGATTCATTCACAAAATAATCATTCAACTGATTATGATCAATTCTATATGCTTCAGTCTTTATTGAAATAACCATACCTCAAAAGTTTCCCCATAACTGTTTGGTAGGAAGAGCAGAATTCAATTTGGTCATAAACAATTTTGATTTGGAATGCCTCACAGTATATGTGGCTTCGTTCCTGTCTTTTCTGTGTACATCCCAACTTATAGTATTACAGTATGGTTGCGCTCACTTTTAGGTTATACTTGTATGTCTTTTTGATATGCAATTTTTTGTTTGTGCAATTTGTATAGTCTGTGCAAATCAGAGCTACGTATTATTTATGATGCGTCGCATATGTAAGGGAACGTGTGAATCGAAAAGATTTTTGATTTTCTCAAAAAAATAGCTTATGGGGTTACATGACATTGGCAGTTTTTTGAAATCGACTTTTTTTTAATAATTTTGTATTTTAGTAAATATAATCTTAAGATTCTAAGGAAAAAAATTTCATGGAAAAATTCCTACGGGTGCAAAAGTTACAGCCGGATTAGTGAGAGCGCATTTTTGATTTTTGCGCTACCTACGTACGGCAGCTGGTATATACTTGTTTTACTTGCTACCTGATTTTTGGTTGTTGTTATTTCGTACATACCCTGTAGGAAAATCAACTAATTTAAAAGTAGTTGATAAAGTAGTTTTTTGTCAACCACAACTAGTTGAAATTCTGACTTTTTCCCATAGAACGAACTAAAATATTTTATATGGTGATGTCCGCTAAATAAGTCAATTGACTTTCGTCTGCATATTATTAATCTAATAATAATAATCTAATAATCTAATAAAATATAATCTAATAAAAATTTGCAATTAAAACATGTCAAAATCAGAGTAGTTGCCGCCTTAATATAATTCAAAGTAGTTTATCAATCACTTGTTTTTAAGTAGTATTTCAATTATTTCATATATAATGCAAATAAAACTATTTACAATTGAAGTGGATGCCGCCTTAATACAATTCAAAGTACTTCATATACTGGTTTATTTTAAGTTAGTTTTTTAACAAGTTGTTTTTAAAAACAAGTTAGTTTGTTCCTATAGGGTACTTGAAGGGTGAAGCCCGAATTGCTAAACGATTGCAAAAAACTATAAGAAACAGCACAACACAAGATAACGAAGGCATACAGTACGAAGCAGGCATGGCAGATTGAAGGTAACCTTTTTTTCTTTGTTCACAAACTTTATACGAACGCGTTTATGTCGAAACGATGTTTTTCGTACTGGTTGCGGCACTAGCGGGTTCATTTTTTGACGAAATTTTTTTTTTTGTATGAGCTTTATTTCCGATTTTTTATGAATTTTTAAAGTTAATATTTGTTTCGAAAAACACACTTTCAAATTTGGAACATCACCAAAAATTTAAAAAAAAAAGCTCGTGTCATACGATAACCAATTTTGTTAAGATTTAAAAAAGTAATTTTTTTCCAGATCGGACAATTTTTGCAACTCCCAGCGCTGCAACCACGAGACCCCGTCTTTTTCTCTGCCGCCAGTTTGGAGCTCTTTAAAACCATGTTGGAGTGAAAAATATATTTTTTTTCTAGTACTGACTGAGTTATAAATTTTTAAAAAAGTCTGTTTTCTCTGCCGAGAATGTCATGTCCCTCCTTAAATTGTTATCGACTATTTGTAAAAAACAGCAATCTGATCAGTTTATTAATGCCAAATCGTTGAACAAAGCTTTTCTATGAAAAATACTGAAATCATGGTATGTGAAACAAGTACAACGGCTGTAAGACAAATATTTAGGCAACAGAAAAGGAGAACATGATCAAATACAAATGATATTTGGTCAATAAGATAGAAAATACAATATGAATTGGAGAATTTTATAGGGAATATAAAGTAGGCTCAGAGGGAAGTTTTTGAAAACCTTGTTGAAATTGCAATTTAACGACAGTGAAACCAATTTTAGATACAGAAAAGTACGTATAAATGCACATAATTTTTTTCGAGTTTTTGTGCATTTATGAAATCTTTGCAGTTATTCAAACCACAGTTAAGTGCATGTATGTTGCAATTATGCAATCATTAGTTAAGTGCACAAATATTGCAATTACACAAATACTAGCAATGCCTGTTGCAGGATTCTTAAATTGTCGCTGTAGTTAACTAGCGAAAACAGTCATTTACTATGAAACTGTGCATGTACAATGACCGAAAACGACACTATTATTTTCTGTAACTTTTTGGGAATCCTGCTACAGGTGTGCATTGCTATATCTTGCAACTGTTTTGGAAAATAAAAAATATCTTTAGCCCTATTATGAACAAAATTTCAGCGGAATGGAAAAACAGAACTTTATTTTTTTAGACAGGGGATAATGCTTTTAAAGGTGTTTTCTTGTTATCTTAAAAATTGACGATAAATACAAATATTTGTGTTTAAATTTTTCAAAAATTCAGTGAACATTGCTAAAAATACTAAAATTCCCTTTCTTAATTACGGGCGAAATTTTATTCATAATAGGGCTGATTCAAAACTTTTATAACACTCTTTGTTTGACACGACGCACTTAAAGAAAAAACCTTGTCAACAACTTTTGTTGACTCTATAATGACACAAAATTCAAAAAACATTGTTCGCATCAACAAATTTCTAGGTTGAATTGATACATTTTTTGTCAGTATAGCTCGCTCCAGTTTAACAGTAACAGGACATCACCAAAAACTAACCCCATTCTGAGTTTCAATATTCTGTGACTTTTACATCTTAAGTTATTCGATATCAAAAATTTGGTTTGTATGGGCTGAGCCCCATCCCCTTGTCCAATAGTGATCCCAATTTTCTAGTAGAAGAACATACCAAGTGGTAAGTCCAATTCCAGTTTCAATTTTCTGTGACTTTAACTTCTATAGCTATTCTTTTATGGCCTCAAAATTTAAAGCGCTTAGGCAATTTTTTCATTAATCTGTGTTGTATTTATCCGTATTTTACTACGAGTATATTTGGTTGTGGAAATTGATGGCAAGACTAGCATTCGTAAAAAAATTTAAATTAAAGTCAAAAGATAAAGTTGATTTATATTTTTTAATTAATTAAAATTAGGCTTCGTGTTCAGTGAAAAAAAATTTCAAATCGTCCAAGCCATTGCTAATAATGGCTGTTCATCAGATTCGATAAGCATTCTGCAAATAAATTGTTCCATGAGAGCCTCGCACGCTGCACTCCAATTTTATAGAATATTTCTTCAATATTAGGAGGAAAAAAACCTTGTTTGCAATAAATAAAATCAACAATCAACGGCACTGAAAATCATTTAATTTTTTGCTAAAATTTGTTTATGTTCTACCAAAGCACAATATTTGTTGCTATATCTATCCATGCCAGAAAAGTAAATTTGACTAATTATGTTTACCTGAGAAGAGTTTAAAAGCTAAAAGTTTCTATCGTTTAAGTGCAGAAAGCATTGTATGTATAATAACAATGAAAATCTTGTACATTGCATAGAAATCCAGAAGTTAAATAGGTACACTACAAAAAACAAATGGTGTCACCGTATCATCAAATCAGTGCTACACAGTGTCCATCCGCAATGGTGCTAGTTTTTTTTATCCGTTTGCTTGAAAAATTTTTTGATATACACGACAGGCACGTAGAAAGAATTTTCCATGGGAGGGAGGGAGTGGGTTTTGATAAGAATATGTAGAAGTACCAGTAAAAACTAAAATAAAGCATTTTCCAAGCAAAATTGTTTACTATTAAAAATATTCTTGAATGCGAATTTTTTTTTTTTTTAATAACTAAATTAGAGATCACCAGTGCTTATAAGTTTTTGTTTGTTTCATAAGTTTCTTAGTTTTTGATTTTCGTCTATAATTTTTAAGATTAAGATTTTATTAATTCTAATTTTAAATATAATTAATTTTTTTTAACAGTAATTATTTCCTTCAGAAAATTTTACTAGTACAACAACATAAATTTAAAACAAAATTAATCAAAAGACAAAGCAAAAGTTATTTCTAATCTAAAAAAATGAGTAGATAAAAATAAATATTCAAATGTTTAAACAATCTTGTAACAGTTTTTTGCAGTTTATTAAAAACAAAATGAAAATTAATAACTAAAAATTAAAATTGTTTGGCTGAAGTTATGAATTAACAACACACATTTGTTGTATGTTTCATATGAAGAGGACAGACATAAGAAAAAAAAAATAATCCTTTAGACTGTTTCTTTTTGGATATCTTACACCTTCATTTGTTTCTAGTTTGTGTTAAGGATTTTGTCTCTATGCAAGGCCTAGTTTTTGAAACTAATTATGTAATATTTGAGACTATTTTTGAAAACTATTTCTAAACTGAATAAATTTTTATAAAAATAATTAACTGTATGTTTTTTTTTAGGAAAAACTTAATTTTCACAATTTCCTCAGTTGTGGAGTCAAATTATTAATTATTAAAAAAGCAATGAAATAATAAAATTAAAAATTATATTTTGATATTAAACATTTTTAAGTCTCTTGATGCTCAAAAAAAATGTAATTGTGCATCTTTTTTATGAAAATTTGATACCATGATAAAGAGAATAATCCAATTCCCTATTGAAATAATCACTGCAAAAAATGTGTTTAAAAATATATATATTTTTTTTTTTTAAATAAATCTGTTCCCAAAAAGTCATATATGATTTTAGGTGATTTTAAGAAGATTGTGATTCGAGAACTAGATTTCATACCAGACCAACTTTTTGTACAAAGTAACAAAATCGAAATTCGTGGAAACACATATTATAATAATAAGGTTTATAATTTTAAATTAAAAAAAAAAAACAAAACCAAATTAATATTTTCTATCAGACTATTATCTATATCTATTTCACTATCGTTCGAAATTGAATGTGAAACCGAAATACCTTGTGCTGTAATCCCCGTTATACTTCACTTTTTATGACCATGTCAAATCGTTCGTGTCAACAAATGACAGAAATCAGTTTTTTACGATGTTACGCCATTTTTAATTCGGTCAGTTGCTTTTTTACGAATTGAATTCACTTTGAATTGAATTCGCACGGAATGCAGCACATGCCTGTATATAATATTTTTCTTCGGATGTCAAAGACTTTCCAACATGGAAAGGTATAGTTAGAACTCTTAAATTAGTTTAAGCTTTTATTTTTGCTTTTTTTAATTAATATTATCTTAATTTTTCTTAAAAAGGAGTTATATTTATCTTAATTTTTCTAAAACAGAAAAATAATTAGTTTTTATATTAACACTCTCTTTGCATTATTTTTTTCATACTTTTTGAATCCTATTCAGGGGAGGATTTTAACCCTCCATCACTCGAAAAATAAGCAAATGCCATGACAGAAGATAGTCCCCTATCTTATCGTCCAGCTAAAAATATGTTATTTCCATAAATACAATCCTTATACTCATATGCTTTCTCAAGAAACGTGGAAGTCATTACGAATTCCAAAAACTTTTAATTTTTATGTGCTTTAAATAATTGCTTCACAAAAAATCTTTTAAATAACAAACATTTCAATAAAAAAACTCTTATTAATCAAAACTTTGTCACAATTACCATGTTTCTCCAAGAAAGTATAGAGAGAAACTGACAAAATTTGAATTGCTTTCCGCTTTTTGTAACTAATGCATTTTGTTTCTCTTTGAATTTTTTCGGCCTTTTTTTTGGCCGAAAAGAATTTATTTGAATTGAAACACCATAACACTTAAAACAAAAATGTAACATAAAATAAAAAAAAAATAAACTTATTTCACATTATGATAGAAATTCAATTTATGTGTGGTTTTTTTTTTTCAATTCACACCGCATTATTATTTACTGTGTACGCACTACAAGCTCTTTGGGGAGTGGGAATGAGTTTAGCAAAAATTTAAAAATTATTGCTTCTCTTGTCTGTCATCAGAGTTAGTCTGAAAGTCAGTCAATGAGTCAGGCAGTCATGTTCTATTTTCAAAAGAGTAACTCGTCGACTAGATTTTAATTTGTTCAATTTGTTGCTTCTTTAGGTTTTACTCCTTACTTGGCAAACATTAATTCTGCTTCATGCAACTTTTGTGGTTGAAAAAATTCTAAAATATTTCTATTTATATTTTACAGATTTTAGCCACTGGCTGGCAATTGAATAACAGACTGCAAAGTTACACAATCTGCAAGAACCTCAAAGCATACTCAAGGTAAGTCTTGTAATTAATTAACTAAATGTCGATTGTATTGTATAGAAAGCTTGTTGTGGGTGAATGAACTGAAGTAGTTGCTGAATGATGCTGAATTATAGCTAATTTGAATACAATCTGGTTTCAATTTTATTTAAGTTTAAACTGTGTTTTTATAGTGTAAGAGATGTCATAAATAAAAAGATTTAATAAACAAATAAATATTGACTGTCCGTAAAAAAAAGAATGTGTGTGGCTGCCACCCACGGCAGAAGTGAACTTCTACCCAAACATTTATACCTGAGATTGCTTATTTAAATAATGAACATTGTTTTTCAGCCTAGTTAAAACACAGGGTTTCTGATTCTGCCCACTTTTGTATGCTTAAAAATTTTAATTATACTTAAGAATATATGTGCGAAATTAGGTTAAAATCGGAGAAACCTAAAATTTACATCGGTGAAGATGGAAATTTATTAAAAATAAAATGTCACTCCCCTGTCTAGTACGCTCACTTTTTTGAACTACAGACTGATTCCTATGCCAAATTATTATTGAGCACAATTTGGTTTAAGTCGGACAAACGGTGTAGAGGGAATTCGATAATATTTAAATCCCACTCACTTTTGTAGGCTTAAAACTTCTCATTATACTAATAAATATATGTAAGAAATTTGGTGTAAATCGGACAAACAGTGTAGATAGAGCTAGTCTAAAAATAAAGTGGCACTCCCCCTGTCTACTAACGCCCTATTTTATAAACTTAAGATTGCTCATATTACCAAGGATTTTGTATGAAAAACTTGGTTGATGTCAGACACAGGGTGTAACAGAAGTTTGAACAAGAGTAAAATGCCACGACCACTTTTCTAATGTAAACACTCCATATTATACCGAATAATATATTTACGGCTTGGATAAACGATGTGGGCGCAATTTGGGTACATGCAGATACGATGTCATTCAGTTTTATACATTTACGAAAGTTTTTCTATTTTGGTGACGTCATTTTGTATGGGAGGTATGGGAGGATTTTTAAGAGATTTTACTGTTAAAATAAAGTCACTTTGTATGGAAGGTAGGCGTGGTTTTCATCCGATTTTGCTCATTCTCGAACTTGATCTCCATTTTTTAAAAAGTAGGTCATGTTTTGAATTTCATTGCGTTAACTTTAAAATTACTGCTATAATCGTGATTACACACGGACAGACAAACGGATACTCGGAAATCGACTCAGGAGGTGATGTTGATCAAAAATATATATACTTTTCTATACCTGTCACGCCTCCTTATTGGTAAAAAGTACATTGATTTTTTATCAACTTGTAAGCTTCGAAAACAAACAACAAACAAACAAAACAATTAAATCAATATTACAAGAAGCAGTTTGCCTTCCAACTTGCATGATTTGTGCCATATTCATAAAATATCTCAGCAACTGATTCACCCTGTGCGCTATGTATGCTTTTCTAACTTTAGCATGAACTACATTTTAGTACATTTTGGCAAAACAAAATCTTGACAAAATTCTGGCATCATGCGGAACTATTTTTAACTAAGCCCGTGAACCTAGTTTCACACATATTGGCAATTCACAAGGTGTTGTGAAGTTGTATGTTGTATTGTTGTAAGTGAAAGGTTTTCTCATTTTCTCCCTTGTTAATGAAGCGATTTTTTTAAAATTTTGCTTGTATGTTTTGCTTAAAGTGGTCTTGTGGAGTGTATAAAATTAGCGTGATCGGATCGGAAGTACGCCTACCTCCCATACAAAGTTGTTTTTTGTACATCACTTTGTCCGTGAGGTACGCGCACAAATACTCCTGAATTAGCAATTTTATCATTTTTATACTGCCCAGTGTGGCAAATTTCTGTTTATGTTTGTTGTGAATGAAACATTTTATTACATCAGTTTTACCCACAATATAATTTGATGTATTGTTATAAAGAAGTTGGAATCAAAAATATTTTATTTATGATTATGTTTCATAAATGCTATTAATGACCATATTTAAAGTTTGCCGGAAACTATTTTTTCTGAGTAGCTTTGTGTCTAATTAACTTAGAAATTAAAACCACTGGATTCCCCATGTTCAAATTAAAAACAACTCTATTCTAAGATTGCTTATTAACCCTGAAAGGTCATGCTAATTTTACATATGTTCAATCAAACATGCAAATCTCCTATTTCAAGATATTTTTTTTTGCGACAATGATGCATTTTAATTAACAGCATAACAACAACTACATTGTAAAAAAAATTGGAAACGTGAGACGATTAGATACAACAACAATAAAATAAATATTATACTAGTCGATTCGACGAAACATGCAAGTTTTATTCCCGCTTGCGTGTAATTTGCAATACCCGATGTGGACTAAAAACCTTATTTCAAGTTGTATTCGATTTTGAACCGCAGCGTATTAAAAACGAAACTGGTTTTGTATACACAATTTATTTTTTTTTTTCTTTTATACTATAACTTTTAAATTAACTCCCATTGTAGGTTTCGAACTCAAGTCTTCATTGAAATGAAAGTAGTAAACGTTGCTTGTGCGCCATAATCAAATTATAAATGTTTCACAAAAATTGTGTTATAAAGCTTTGTTAACCAAAAAAATAACGCTGAATCATTAGACTTTTGAACCTCAACAAACTGAAAATGAAGACGGAAAGTACTGAAATATAATACAGCATGGCTTAAAATGTAATGCATGTTGTATTAAATATAAAATCATGGCTGTCTTAATTCAAAATCTATTCAAATTTTACTAGGTTTTGAAACTGATTTTATAACTTTTAAGCTATTTTGTATTCAATTTAAGGCCGTAGGTATTAAACTTCAAATTTTATTCCAACTTTATTAAATTTAAGTACAGCTTTGACTTAAAAAAATTTCTAGTATTTTGAAAAGTATTAATTCTTATAAAAAATGGTTTAAAAAATATATTATTCCAACCATTGCACAATGGTCCAGAAATCAAATTTAGCGGCATAAACCTCTTTTTTGTACTTCAAATAAACAAAAAAAAAAGCAATGGGAAATAACAAGAACATTTTCAGTGTTTCCAAAAAAATATTTTTTTGTGCCACGTGGCAACTCTCTTCATGTTCCGTTACGCAGAAGTTGTTGTTCTGAGAATTTTCCATTCTGAAGCATTTAAGTGAAAAAAAGTCATTAAGTTTAAAGTGCTAAGTTGTTCATTATTTTTGCAAAGCTTAAAAAAAAAAATATGCCGAATAATACTGAAGGTATGTTCTTTAAAATACTATAATTAGTTTTTGTTTAAGTGTTGTTGTTATTAAGAAATAATCTTTCAAAGGTGAGAGGGTTTTTTTATAAATTAGAAATGTTTTCCATGTTTCATGGAATAGAACTTGTTTTATCCGCCGGTATCGGCCATAAATTATATATGTGGTTAAAGCTGCAAGTTTCTTCTTTCATTTAATAGTAAAATTATCTGCAAATACCTGCAATTCTTCAAGAAATTTTAATTTTCAGAATCAATTAACCTCAAAAATGAAGACTTTTTTAATGTTTGGAGGCAGAATGGAAGGGATAGGAGTGGAAGGAATGGAAGGAGACGGCCTCGATTAAGTTATAGTGAGGGTAATGAGCGACTTAAGAGGAAACTTGCTTCGGAAGTATCTTCGGAGCAAAACAATGACACTATGTTGTTAGTTCACGCTGCTACTATTTCAGCTCAAAATTCAGAGCAGCAAGATTTAAAATTCGTTTTAAAAAATGCAACTGCTTCTCCTACACGAGCGGCTAAAATAAAAAAAATTATAACTTCTGAATTAAAAAGCCCAATACCACTAACCCCTCAAGAATCTTTGGTGTTTTTGTTAGAAAATGATTTGACCAAGCAAAAATACATGAACATGCGGCTATTAAATAAGTCTCGTAATAGTGATATATACCCCACTTATAATAAATTGATAGAATGCAAGCTGCAATGTAGACCAGAGGAAATGAAAGCTTCAGGTTCTGTAGCAGAAGTTCCCTTGCAAAACTTGCTGGATCACACAGCTAAGAGGATTTGCATTCTACAAAAAGAAGTCGTAGCTCAATTGACAGGTGTAAATGAAGCGAAATTAGTAGCAAGTTACGGTTTTGATGGTTCAACTGGACAAAGTATGTTCAAACAGAAATTTAACGAAGATGCACCTGAATCCCTTGATCAATCTCTTTTTGTTACATCAATCATACCGCTTAAGCTTATCGCAATGCCAAATAAAATAATTTGGCTAAATCGTACTCCCCAATCAATTCGGTTCTGTAGGCCAAAGAAAATTGAGTTTGTGAAAGAAACAAAAGATCATATTTTGTCAGAAAAAAGCTGTTTGGATCACGAAATATCCACATTGAAACCATTCGTATGGAGTTTGGAAAATGGAACAAAACTAATTGTTAATTATGATTTAAATATGACGTTAATTGACGGCAAGGTTTTAAATATAATAACAGAGACAAAATCTACGCAGTCTTGTGCGGTATGTGGAGCAAATCCAAAGCAGTTTATGACAATAACAACTTTAAAATCTGCCGTCTTTCAGCCAAAACCAAATACCTTGAAGTATGGCGTTAGTCCACTTCATGCGTGGATTCGATTTTTAGAATTTGTACTACATCTGTCTTACAGAATCCATATAAGAAAATGGCAAATAAGAAGCTTAGAGGATAAAGAGCAATTAAATAAAAGAAAACTTGAAATTCAAAAGAACTTTTGGGACAAAATGGGGCTGCATATTGATAAACCCAAAGGAAATGGTAGTGGTACGACAAACGACGGTAATACGTCAAGAAAAGCTTTTTCTGAGGTGGAACTGTTTGCATCGATTACAAATATTGATATGGATTTTCTTAAAAGTTTGCATATCATATTAATATCGATCTCATGTGAGTATCAAATTAATATTAAAAAATTCGATGAGTTTTGCATGAAAACTGCCGATTTATATTTCAAAAAATATAATTGGTATCCAATGTCGGCAACACTGCACAAAATCTTGGTGCATTCATCACAAATAATGGAATCGTGTGTAGTACCAGTTGGATGCTTGGGAGAAAACGCATCAGAATGCCGAAATAAATTCTATAAAAGAGATCGTATTGAACACGCTAGAAAAGACTCACGCATTCATAACATGACTGATGTATTCAATAGAGCCATGGATTCTTCGGATCCGCTGTTATCAAGTATCCAGTTAAGTGAACGAGATAAGAATAAAATTAGAAAAAAACTACCTCATGAAGTTCTTCAACTTTTGGAAGTACCTGAAGCTCCAATTAATTGCGATATACAGTCTAGTTCGAGTCATGCTTTAAATAATGATGATAATGACTTCTTTATTGAAGACTTCGAGATGCTTCCTGAGTATTCGTTTGAATTAGAAGTCGGTGATACCATTTTAGATTAAAGTCGTGGTAATACTTTTTAATGCATATTACATGGTTTCCTAACAATTTAATAATTTTTTTTTCAGGTGTATTTCGTCCTTTCAAGCTTATATGTTCATATACATATAACATATCTCAATATTTTAAATAAAACGTCTTTATATTGTCCCTATAAATATTTGAATTATTTCAGAAGTAGTTATGTGCAAAGTTTCACTGTTCTATTTTTAAATTTTTTTTATTATACAACTATGAAAAGGGCGTGGCTGAAAATTTTGACTTCAGATTCGTGATATGCGATCACGAAAACTTTCGGGGCACCAAATTTGAAGTACATAATATGGCTATTATAAAAGGTAGCATGTTCATGGCCGCCATTTGAAGCAGCCATTTTGTGTTTAAAATTTTTGACTTCAGATTCGTGATCAGCGACCCCAAAAACCTGAGTAGTTTCATTTTTATGCAGATCAGACAACTCCTTGAGGTTTATGCCGTCTTTTTTCGATTTGGGACCATAGTGCATTGGTTTAAAAATTACTCCAAGATTTTTAACCGTGTAAGTGTTGTTGTATAAATGGTTAAAGAAGTTAATCGAACCAGGCCTAGTAAGGGCATTTTTACTATATTTTCTATGTTGTCCTTATTTTCATGATGTTCTCTAATGCAAAGAAATGCCATTTATTCATATTTTTCTCATATATTTTTGCTGTTATTCTTTTCTGATCAATGAAAACACTTTAAGCTACGCACTACCAACTGCTGACTTAGCCTTGATTTTCTATAACTTGTGGTCTAACATCCTTTATAGTCCTTTTCTAAACGTTCAATGATGTATGAGTATGTTCAGATAATTAGGCTTTATTATTTGTTGTTCATGCTTTGGTTTCATATGTTGTACACATATGTTAGTTGAGTTCGCTCAATCGCTTCGATATCCTTTTGTTATATCTTTATAATGTATTTTAAACAATACCTGCTGTCGTTACTTCTGTTAACATTTGTTACAGTTATTAGCATTTATGGATATTTATATTAATGTATTGTATCTTTATCTTTTGTTGTTGTTATTGCTTAATTATTGCTATTGTATTAATAGCGCAAATGCAAGCGGTATTTGTTTACACAACCACAAAGAGAGAGAGAGATAGAGAGAGAAAGCAGGAAGTGGCATCAAAGAAGGGTACATCCTTCGACCATCCGTCCCATGCCTATATAATTAATTGCTTATATTTTAACTGTGCTGTAGTAAAATTTATGAATTTTGCACACAATCATTTGTCACAAAATCATAAACCTACGCCGCAAATTATTTTGCCACAAATGCCTCAAATTGTTGCCGCCATTTGGCTCCCACCCACAAGAACCCTTATTTGGCATTTGTTGCTGAGTAGCTTTTTTTGTGGGTTTGTGTGAAGTTGGTGGTGGTTGGTTAGTCATGATGAATAGGAAAGTTGCTATGCTATAATTTGCTAATGACCATTATAATTGTCTTTAATATTTATTTATAGGTTTGAAACATTTTGTGGTTATTTATATGTGAGATAAGTTGTTTGGGCTGACATTTGGTGGCAGCATCAATTGAAGTGCTTAAGAAAGGGTCGGAGCGGTAGTGGGGGGAGTCGTCATTATGTTGATGTCTTGTTTACTTGTTTATGTGTTTATTTATTTGTTTTCAAGAACAATTAATACTACTTTATTAGTATTATTTGAGTAGACAAAGATTGTTGTTGTTTGTTAAGTAAATAGTTCGGTATGGATTTAAACTATTTTTGAAGTATGTTGAAGTGTGTTAAACAAGTTAAGCAACTGCTTGTATTAAGTGGGTGATTCAAGAGTTATTGGATTTATTACTTGCTGCATACATTTATTTTAATAAAGTTTCTATAGTTTCGCCTTTAAGCTATCACAACGCAAACATTGTACGCATTGACGATTGATATTAGTTTGTTTATAAAGAAGTTTCAAAATATAAATTTAAATAAAATGTTAAAGCTCAGCTTGCTTATATTTATTCTACGAACGAACGAACGAACAAAATATTTATTTTGTTTCCCTACAAAAGAGAAAAAGAGACAAAGTTTCGTTTTCGAGTTAAAGCAAGACAAACGCACAGCATTTCATTTTTATATATAAAGATTAAAGTAAGTTTCACTTAAATGTCTTTAACTCATCAACCAATACATCTTCAAGGATCGTATGCACATAATATAAGCCCCTTGATATAAACTCCATACAATACAAGGATTTTGTATACGGTTAAAAACTAAACTTTCATACATCCCGTACTGTTTATATGTCGATTTCAAATTGTATTAAATTGTATACTTGCCGAATATTACATTTAATTTCTAATAAAAATTTGTATTAGAATTTAATACTCAGTTTGGATTAAGTTTTAATACTGTCTTGGTTTAAATTTTTAGTATTAAAATATTGAATAGTAAGCACTGAATTTTATTGCAAATTGAAGTATACACTATATTTCTTTTTTTTTTTTTCTTTTATACTAAAACTTTTCAACTAACTCCTGTTGTAGGTTTCGAACTCACATCATCATTGAAATGAAAGTAGTAAACGTTGCTTGTGCGCCATAATCAAATAAAAAATGTACCACAAAAATTGTACTATAAAGCTTTGTTAACCGAAAAAGTAACTCTGAATCATAAGACTTTTGAATCTTAAGAATCTGAAAACTAAGACGGAAAGTATTGAAATATAATACAGCTTAGGATCTAAATCTAATATCTATCTAGCTATCTTAATTCAAAATCTATTCCAATGCAATCTAATATTACTTTTTAGTTATTTTGTATTAAATTTTAAGCTGTAGTTACTAAAATTCAAATTTTATTCCAACTTTATTAAATTTAAGTACGGCTTTGACTAAAAAAATTTCTAGTATTTTGAAAAGTATTAATTCTAATAAAAAAGGGTTTAAAAAAACATTATTACAACCGTTGGTTTTAAAATTACTCCAAGCTTGTTAACCGTGTAGTACTGCCGTGTTCATATACAATGACACTTTCTTTTTTATATGAAGTGGGAAAATTTTTCAGGCCTACCGCTCTCGCTGCGCTATGAAGGGGTTCCAGTAGCACTCTTTTGAAAATGTATGCATAACCTATTCTTTCAATGAGCGGTAATATAGGCACGCAATATACTTAAGTAAAATGTTGTGCTGATTCTGAATCCGGTTTCCGTTTCATTAAACCACCTCCAGTTTTTCAGATATTAACTTAAATATGGGAGTAAAATAGCTTTGCTTCGCTCGTGTGGCCGACGACGCAAATGTGTCTTTTTTCATTTTCGTTTTTTTGGGTGAAAATTATCAATAACAATAATTTCGATATTTAATCTGCGTTTCACGATGTCTGGCAAATGCATGCCTGTGCAAAAAATGAATTAAAAAACACATTTCAATGAAGGGATTTGAAGTCCCAGCTGATTTGAAGTGACTTGAATGCAATCAAT
Source organism: Coremacera marginata (assembly GCA_914767935.1). NCBI lineage: Eukaryota > Metazoa > Arthropoda > Insecta > Diptera > Sciomyzidae > Coremacera > Coremacera marginata. The sequence goes on from OU612046.1 coordinate 61,199,362, forward strand.
TGCCACATTTGCCAAATGAATTTGAGACTGCAATCAAATTATAACAAATGATTACGAATATCAAGTGTTCAAGACAGAAGTACCGACAAAGAATAATGTATTGCAATCAATTTCAACAAAATCACAAGACTTGAAAAGTGAAATGATTGCAGTCTTACACAGCTCTGGTTAATACAAATAACACGTTTTTAAGGATGTCTGTAAAAAAACAATCATAAATTAAGTATCCATAAATGTGATCTCATCAATTATCTAAGTATGCATATCGTATACCTTAGTATGCACAATAATGTTTAATGTGTAATTTCAAAAAGCCTTTGATTTAACGATATTAATATTTATAAATGTGAATAAAGTGTATAATGTACACACGAGTATATCAATATGAATAAAAATAAAAATGAAATATCCATCCAAAAATTAATATTTTAAGAGCTCAAGCCTGACATCAAAGAGAATTTTTTTGAGCTGATTATTTTATTAAAAGTTATCAGAAAAGTTGAAATGAAGTAACAAAAATAATAACTAATGTAATATTTCATTCTTTCCTATAAACCGCAAATTGCTGGATAAAATATATGGTACAAGACAGTGACTTCTTCATGTTTCCTATTTAAAGTTCCTTGCAGATGTTGAATTTTTAAAAAAAAATTAATTTTCCGCAGCTTATAAACAACGTGTAAAACGGTTTATACAAACAATTTTTTGTCAAAACACCTTGAAATGAGTGCAATAAAAGCATCTCACCACTTTAAAATAAAATTTTTGCAAAGAAAAAAAGCGTAAGTAAAAGCAGTGCAGACTTCTTCAGAACAGTTGTATTGAAAAGTTTTCTATTGCACTGCCTTCGTTGCATAAAAAGCAGGCCTCTTAGAAGACGTATCACTTAATTCATGCCTTCTTTTAAAGAGGGCTCGCTGAATTACCTACTGGGGAGAACATCAATTACTAAAACAATTGCAACTTCTTTTTGGGGTGGTGTAGCATTCATGGTGTTTGTCATGTATAGAACGTAATAGAATGCACAACGTTTAATGAGAAAAATTTCAACCACATATTGTTTTGTAACTATTTTCGTTTATAAAATTTCCAATTTTAGGGATAAATCTTCAGCCCTTCTGTAATCCTCCTGTTTTCAAACGAAATGAACTGTTTCAGAAATGATAACAGCTGATTCAGAATTGATGAAAACTTTGCAGCAGTGCAAATTTGGCTTTATGTATCAAAACAATCTGAAACGAAGCATCAAATAAAGGCTATGAAAATTTTGTAATCGTTATGAAATGTGCTGACATGAAAGTTGCTGCTAAGAAATCGTAATTAGCATATTATTTAAAATGCAAGAAATTGAAATTTATTTGTAGCACAAAAAAAAAATAACAATGGAATAATTTGGAGTCCTGGTGCAAAACGGAAACGTTGATATGGCTGCGTATTTTACTCCGTTTGACTCGTATTGCTTGCTCCTCATAATTACTATCGATATCCGATTCTTCATTAAAATTGTAAATAAAACCTTTGGCAGAAAACATTATTATTATTGTTATTTACAATACTGTTAGCTCTCTTGCGCTCACTTTGGTAGTAAATGAGCGAGCGTCGCTCACTTTTTGAGCGTACATTTAGAGCGCGCTTAAGTTTTTGATAAAAGTGAGAGGCTCAAAAAGTGAGCGAAACTAACAATCCTGATTATTGTTAAAAAAACTTTACACAATTTCCATATTAGCAACTAAAATTAACATATCGCTCGTTTTCTTCAATAACGTCATAACCGAAAAAAATACGATTTTTCAGAATAAGCATTTTCAGTTTCGAACGGAAACAGAAAATTGCTTCGCAACTTAAAATATATGATCATTGTACCCAATAAACTTATCTTTTTGAAATGTTTTTATCTATACACAAAGACACGGCCGTCGCGCAGTGGGTAGAGTGTGTGGCCCATACGCCAGAGAGCCCTGGTTCGAATCCCATCTGACACAGAAAGATTTTTCAATTAAATTAATTTTTCTGTTCGACCGTCACCTCTCTGCAGACAATGGCAAACCTCAGAGAGTAAAAACTGCCATGAAAAGCTTTCTGAGAACATAAGCCGTTCGAGTCGGCATAAAACATGCATAAACCAGTTATAACGTAGATCATTTGTGTTCAAACAATTCACAACACACACAACACAATTGATCATAAGAAGCTCGGTGAAAGTCCTTTCAAGGGCTGAAATGGCCATTTGGTTTTTTTTTTATTCAATTTTTTTTTATTCAAAGGCACACAACTAAGAGTCCTAAGACTATCCGTATTTTATGTGAATAAATTATAAATGTTGTGAGATGAAGAAATCACAATTTTTATCTCTCATGTAAAAATTAAAGAATACATCCTTATCAAAATCACACATAGTATAGATCATGGTATGACAAATGTTTCTGCGTACTTAACTCAATTTTGAAGTTTTTGGGATTATGACGTTATTGAAGAAAACCGGCGATATGTATATGTTGAAAAACGGAGCAAACGAAACAGCTGATGCAAAAACCATTGCCAGCATAAAAAATTTTGCCAAAAAAGGTCGCACATTTTTGGAAAATTAAGAACATATAGTATGCTCACAACAAAAATTCTAGTATATATTATTAACTTCAGAAAAAAAATATTATATGTGGAATCTCAGCCTTTATTTCAGAAACTGCTGCAAGCAGTGCAGACTACATACGGTAAAATAGGGGCTGTATCCCCCCTTGGATAATTTTTTGTTTCAAATTTTTTGATTTACTCAAATCATTATGAAATTTTAAATTAATGATTTATGAATTTTTTATGAAATTTTAAATATGAAGTCGAATTTTTTTTTTTGATTTTTTCTTTTTGCTGAAGGTATAAGAGTAAGTTTCAAAATAGTCTTAATTGCTTTTTTTAACAATATATAAAAAAACGAAATGGCGATTTCAGCCCTTGAAAGGAATTTGATCAAACTTCTTATGATCATGTGTGTGTTGTGAAAATGTTTAACACAAATGATCGAGAACTGGACCTACATGTTTTATGCCGACTTCGAACGGCTTATGTCCTCAAGAAGCTTTTCATGGCAGTTTTTACTCTCTGAGGTTTGCCATTGTCTGCAGAGATGTGACGGCCGAACAGAAAAATTAATTCAATTGAAAAAGCTTTCTGCGTCAGGTGGACTCGAACCATGGTTCTCTGGTGTATGGGCCACACACTCTACCCACTACGCCACGGTCGCCACTGTTGATTAACAATATATATTTGTCTTAAAAATAAAATGTTCATGGCCAGCACTTAAAAAAGCTTGAGTATTAATTTTTATTTACTTTTTGTTTCCAAGAATTAAAAAGTTTTTGTGAAAAGTATCCGTCGTTTTGAGAAGATTTAATCAAAATTTATTTCCTTCTGAACGGTTTGGTGAAATGTGTTAATGTGCAACCATTTTCACTACAATGGGTATAATGGGTTATAGTCAGAATCTTTATGTAAAAACTTTATAAAATTTAGTAGTAAATTTTTAAATGCTTAATATAAAACGTCCAAATTTTGCAGATGTTTTTACTTGGCATTAGCGGAATGAATTTATGTTGCATGGTTTTATGAAGCTTTTAAATTAAGTAATTAATTTTTCTCTACGCTGTAGATAAATTTTGTCTGAAAAGTCTTGAATTGAAATCTTACAAAGATTTTTTTATATAATTATTTAATTTTCCACGGCTATTTAAGATAAAAAAGATCCTTAAGAAAATCGCTCTACGGTTAAGATATTTTACAAAAGCATATATTCAAAAATTTTGCAATAGGAATCAGTTCAGAGGAGATATGAACTCTAAGCGACTGTTTTTGTGTTTTTTGTATATGGATTCCCAAAAGAGAAGCAGTTAGGGGTTCTGAACACTCCAGAAGAAATTTTGAAAAGCAAAAAGTAATAGGAGCAGCACATATGTTTGACCCCTCTAGGGGTCAAGTTGGGAGAGATATGAGCTGTAAGGGTGGCAAAGAGATTCGGGAGAAATTTTTGTATTCAAAATTTTGATGATTTATTCAAAAGAAGGTTTTAAATGCTCGAAAAATATTTACCAAAAAATTTGACGATGTGCATAAGATACTAAGTAGAGACTTCAATATTAACTTTACAGATGATAAAAATCAACTACTAGTAATGGAATTTTTAAATGAAGCATTAGGTGGGACTATTTTCAATGATCGAAAACCCAGTACTACTAAATATATAATGACGATTGATGCGTTGCTTACACGATGCTTACAGAAATTCCAATCGAACATTTTTGTCCTTAACTTTAGTTACCACAAGCCTATTGTATCCTTTTTGGAATAAAATAAAATTATTGAAATATGAATGATTTGATACGACAATTAATTTGAAAATTCATAAAAAACACTGTTCATTTTATAGTTATAACATTTCAGAATAATGTACTGAACTGAACTGGCATCCTATACAAATGTAATTATAACCTTTGCCTTCAGCCAGGTGTTGTTACATGTTTAACTTAAAGAAAAAAAAAAACATAAAATCAAAGGTGTGGCAAGAAATTGAATTTAATTTAAATGGCAGGACTGACAGAGACCTTATGCGAAATATCTTACTTTCGCTCGCAAAAGAAGCAAACTGTAAAAGTCAACATGCAACAGTGGCAAGAAAACAACAACGACAAAAAGGAAATAACAACAACAAATAGGTCCGCCAGACATTTACTAACGCAATTGCTATGATCGGTCCAACGATATGAGCACTCAAACACACACACTTATACTAATGCAATAAACAAGTAGCGCATAGTTAACGTGCGCTGTGAACTGCACGAAGTGCGCCCTCTGGCGAGTTGATTTTTCACTGATTATTTCTACAGAGAGCAATAAGCAAGCATGTGTTTTAAATGTATATGTATGTGTGTGTGTATTTATGTGTGTGAAATCGTCAACCATTGCTGGTTAGTGGATCCTGGCAATGCGCTATTTTATAAGCTACAAAGTCAACTCGGTCAAGTTTTGTGGATTATTTTCTTATATCTTGGCCTTATTTTTCTCCCATTTTAGTGGAATGCTTTAACTGTTGGCTTTACTTTGCCAGTCTCTGGCATGCTTCCCATACAAATAAATATGTCGCATGTCCGTTTTGGCGAGTGATATCCTGATAGCATTGCAAACATCCAAAGAGATGACTTGCTGATTTTTCTATATCCTTGTTTTTGCTTTTTGTTCCTATATGTTTGGCCGCACTCAACGCCACATCAAAGTGAAGATAAAGTTTGTTTTTCTTTTCTCTCAATTCCAATCCAACCAAGGCGCTGGTTATACATCATTTTTTTTTTTTTTTGCTTAAGTGTATTAAAGAATACCGGAAATACACGTTGTTCTTAATGAAAGTTTCATGAACTTCCGTTTGCTGTGTACGACTCAAACGGCATATAAAAAGATTAAATTTTTTGCGCTTTTTTAATTCTTTTTTTTTTGGTTTTTTAGCTGTATCCTTGTATGTGCTCAAATATTTATTTGATGGTATGCTTTGATTTTTTTTTTTCTATTCTCCTTTGGCTGTATGTATGTGAAAAACTCGTTAAGTGAACCCGGAAACTTTCTACTTATGTTATTTGTTACTGAGTACGTTGCTGTTGCTGCAAGTGTTGCTCTTGTTGTTTTTCGCTTCAGAGTTGCATTTTAAACATTTTTATCGTAAAGTGCGAAATTTAATGTCCTTTTTTACGTCCTTACTTGCATCACTGTGTTGAGGGTATTCGTTGAGCAAATGTCTTTCTCATTAGAGCCGGAATTACTTGCATTTGTTTTGGTTTTGTTTTGTGGCTGCTATGCTATCCTATTACTTATCACTTGTTCCTTCTGGTCCATTTAAGCAATTTTCTAATGTCTTTCAAAGGACCTTATTTGTTGCATCATGACGTTGTTGTTTCCTAATTAAGACATTGAAATGCCAAGTTTTTTTTTTTTTTTCTTAAATAACTTGTCAAGAGCTTTAATGTTTTTGTTCTGAAGCTATTTGGGGCCAACTGCCACTTAGCTTGAAGAATGTATGTGTTTTCTTTATCACACTGTTTTAATAAAGATATGGGGAGAGTTGATAGCTAGGACCAAATAAATTTCTAATGTATAATGTCAGTTATAGAATGTAATCAATAAAGTGCTGAACCTGTTTTAATTTACTTAACAAGTTGAGACTTCTAGTCTGTGAATAGATGTGATTTCTATTTATTAAGTTTTATTTATCTGTTGCTTTAACCCTGCTATGATAACCTTATTGGAAGAAAGAGAGCAAAGTTTTTAAAAAGCAAATCTTTTGCTGACGTACACTATGTAACAAAATTATTAACATCCCTGCTAAAGTTTTGTTATTTCGAAAATCAATGTTTATTTCAGTTAAAAAAAAACCTAACCAAACATTAATAATTAATTTTTTTAATAATAATTTTTTTACATAAACAAAATTAAATAGGTGGTTGAGTCAGCGTAAAAAAAAGTGTACATCAAATAGCACAACATTTGCGAAAGCATAAATCTTAAAATTGGGGTAACACAATAAAACAGTTTTATTTTATTTAAATGTATTTAGTTCCGATTTATTTACATTAAAACAAAAATCGATCAAATTATTTTTAAACTCAGAATTATTAATAAATTAAAAAATTAACTTATATTCCTCTCCAAAGGCAAGTGTGCATTTAACCCTCATCGGTCCCCGAGGAAATGCATCGAATCGGTCCCATTGTATCAATTTCATACACATTCAAAAAAAAAAGTTAAGAAAATCGTTTTAACAATTAAAAAAACTGATTGTTTTATATTTTTGTAGTTCTATTTTATTGTTTTCATAAATTTTAATTTAGAAAATACATTTCTAAGTAATGAAATTTTGAAAGAGAAAAATATCAAAAATGCTTATTTTTGTGGCTATGTGCCTTTATTAGCGCATTTTTCGCAAATATCATAATGATGATCATTACAAACATAATTCTTACAATTATCACAACGATTCGAATACAAATTGTTATTGTTTTTATATGTACATATGTAGCAACGGCCGCGTTTCATAGTTTTTGGCAAATGGGTAATCGCCGGTAGTGCTTCAAAATATTGAGCCTTCGAGGCTGAGATTTTCGCTTTTCTATGTGTTTTTGCACAAGAGCCATTCCAAGCTCCTCAATAAATATTCGACGACGTATATTTTTATTGGTTTTGTTGTTTTTCCAAGCCGGATATACATGTTATATATGCATATACGTTATATATGCATTCAATGCACTCACGTCCAACATGTTGCAAAATACTGCCATTGGACACCGATTTATCTTCCTTTTGCAGGTGTAGATAGCCACCATCTGGTCCATAGTGTCCACGCCACTCTTGGTTTTGTTATAATCCTGAATTAGATTCGGTTTCTTCTCAGCATTTTCGCTTATAATGACGGCGTTGTGCCATGTACTGAGCAGTGTAACATATCTATATCGCCGAGGCACATACGACAGTAGAATGGCTTGTAATTTGTGGTCATATACAATAACGCTCGAATACACAGGTTTTTTTCTCATATCCAACAATATTGGAAGAATTTCGGTCCTATTTCTCCGTCCAGAATAGTCATTCGGCGTTTATGTAACTCTTCAGCCAGTTCATAAGATGTGAAGAAGTTCTCGCATGTGATATTCCTCTCCGACAGCCCATTTACCAAATCCAAAACAACACGGCGTCCCATATTGCGCTCTGGAGAGGCGTTGCGATTGCGACCAACATAAATTTGCGTGTTGTAAGCATATCAGTCTGAATCGGCCAAAATCTAAATCTTTGTGTCGTATTTAGCCGGTTTCGACGGTATGTATTGTCGAAACGGACAGCGTCCACGAAATGAAACTAGCTGTTCATCTACTGTAACATTTTTGCCTGGAATGTATACAACTTGCAAATTATGGTTCCATTTTTCATATATGGTGCGTATCGGTGCCAATTTATCACGGACAGAAGCAGTATTGGCATTACGTTCTTCTTTATCGTCAAATCTGATACATCCATGAAATTTTTTTGAACATTTTCAGTGACATTGTGTCTCGAAATATTGGTCGACCGGTTTTCTCATTCCAGAGTTGTGTAACACATCCACCATACGAATGATACACACCAGCAAGCAGTAGCAATCCGAAGTACGCATGTAGAGTATCCATATCTATTTGTTCCCATTCTTCTTTGTATTTCCGCAAACCATATAAATTCGTCATATTCAAAATAGTATTTTCTATCGATCGCAGAAACAAATCAAATGAAGACAAAACATGTACAACATGAGCAGCTGCAACTAGTCTTGGTCCTACAAAAACAACAAAAAGAAACAAAGACTGAATACGAAGCACAAAACAAGAAGGTTAGGTTTATTAACTGAAACAATATTATCAGCGCGCCTATATGAATTTCTTCGTTTATTTTCAAATGGCTCCGTTGAATATTGAATTTTTTTATTTTTTGATAAATATTTTGCTGTTGCATTTCTGGCAATTTCTTCTGCCACGTTTTGCTCCAGTGGCTCAACATCGTATTCATCAGAATGCTCACTCATTTCTGCAACGCATTCTTCCTCCATTGTGAAATCATCGTCACTATCTACTGGATATTCTTCTGCTTCACTTCCAGATTCGGAATCCGTATCATATTCGTCTCTTTGACGGTTTTCACTTAGATCTTTTCCCATTTTTTTTTTAAATCAATTGAATGTATGTATAACGCAATGAAAGTAGGCGGCAGATAAAAATTAGTTCAAAATTCACTAAAATCACTTATCACTTCAAACAAATTCAATTCAATCTTCACTCGTGTGTGTTCTGAACATACTGAAAACAAAAAAATGAAATACAACGAGCCTAATTCAAAAAACATCTGCAATAACCATTGGCAGATGTATTGTATCAAGTTGATTCGAAGGACCGATTCGTAACTATTCCGTCTCAGGTAAAACCAGAAATGCCCGAACATTAAAAACTCATTAGCCCGATTCTACAGGCAAAATAACGCTATTTTCCCAACGGTTCTTTCCATCGGGCAGTTTTTTTTTTATTCAACTTGAAAGACAAAAATTGTATCAAATTGATACGAGGGACTGATGAGGGTTAAAAAATTATTTAAATTAATACATTTTTTGAAAGTCAATATCTTATTTACTTACCCTTAGCTTTTATGACAGCAGCAATTCGTCAGGGCAAGGACTCGACCAGCTTCTAAGTAACTTCTGAAGAATATTCTTCCATTCATCCGTGATTGCTTGTTTAAAGGACTCTTTGTCACTTATTCTGGTTCTCGGATCTGCCGGTCGTGATGTTGCCATAAAGGCTCAATGGTATTCAAGTCTGGTGGAGGGAGGCGGAACGGGTTGATTAAACTGCTTTGGTATTTTGTGTAGCAGCCATTGCTTTATAATCCAAGTAGTATGCCTACACCGATAAAATAATAATAGTTAAATCACCTAAGTTGGCTTGGGCAAAGAGAATTGTTAGGGAATTATAAACTGATGCTTATTCACTCAAGCAATTAATTGTTTAATAGATTGCCTTGAAAGCATATACTTCGATACCCTAATTAAAAAAAAAATTTGATTCACCTAAACCCAAAATTCAAAAATACAAAATTAAAAAAAAACAATAGCATAGGCTTAAGCATAGTTTTGAGCTATTTTCTGCAAAAAACACAGGTGCGTCGTTGGACACACGAGAGTAGCGAAGCTTTTTTTTCGCAGTTTCATAGATTTGATAATTTAATGGTTTTTTTTGCAATAAAATAATTTTTAAGTTCAAAACTTTTTAATAACATAAAGTAAATTTATTAGGTACATTTCATTATTATGTTATTTATTTTGTTACATGTTACATTCATTATTATTTCAACGCTCTTGTGGGCAATTCTTAATTTTTCTTTCAGACTATGCCAAACAAAAAACGAGAGCATGTACCAAAAACAACAACACAAACGCGTTCACATCAACAAAAAGAAAACAATACTAGTAAGGAATGGAGCTTCGGCAGGGTACCGAAGCTAAAATACCCCCCGCAGCCATATTGAAGTATATTCAAAGTCTTTACCCGTCTGTAAAATGTTTATGCATATTCTGCAAAAAATATTTGTGTCGTACGCTTAATTTTATTTTACCCTTAGCACAGCCACATAGAGTAATTTGTAGACTGTTGATTATGTTAAAGAATATATGTGCAAACTTGGGTTGGTAGTATGTGCAAATTCATACCAACGGTGTAAAACAATTTCGCTTAATATTAAAGTGCCACGCCCTCCGTTCAATTCCGCCCCAATTTCTTGACAACTAACTGCTCATTATTCTAAGGAATATGGAAAATTAGGAAGAAGTCGGACAAAGGCAATAGAAGGAGTTCGATTTAAATAAAAGTGGCACGCCCTTGTCTAATTTCGCCCAATTTTTTAGACTAAGCATTGCTCATTATTCCAAAGAATATTTACGAAATTTGGTTGAAGTCACAAAAACAGTGTAGAAGGCGTTTGATTAGAATTAAATTGGACGCCCCTCGTCCAATCCCACCAACTTTTGTATACTTAACACTTCTCATTATACTAAAGAATATATATGCGAAAATTGGTTAAAATCGGAGAAACGGTGTAGTTGGAAATTTATTAAAAATGAAGTGCCACTCCCCTATATAGAACGCCCACTTTTATGGACTACAGACTGATTCTTATGCCAAATAATGTGTGAGTAAAATTTGGTTTAAAATGGAAAACAGTGTAGAGGGAATTCGATTATAATTAAGTTGACACGGGATTGGGCAAGCCCACCCACTTTTGTAGGCTTAAAACTTCTCATTATACTAAAGAATATATGTAAGAAGTTTGATTAAAATTGGACAAACGGTGTAGATAGAGCTATTCTTAAAATAAAGTGACACGCCCCTTGTCTATTACCGCCCAAACCACCAAGAATTATGTGTGAAAACTTGGTTGAAGTTAGGCACACTGTGTAACAGAAGTTCGATCAAAAGTAAAATGCCATACCCACTTTTCTAATGTAAAGACTCCATATTATACCGAAAAATATATGTATGGGTTGGATAGACGATGTGGGCGCAATTTGGGTACATACAGACCCGATGTCATTCAGTTTATACATTTACGAAAGTTTTGCTATTTTGATGACGTCATTTTGTATGGGAGGCAGGCGTGGCTTTCATCCAATTTCGCCAAATATCATAGAGATATTTTATGTTATATATCAAAGTTCATGTGCAAAATTTCAAGATATTCCTTTTATTTTTGTGGATTTTTAAGAGATTTTACGTTTAGAATAAAGCCACTTTGTATGGGAGTAGGCGTGGCTTTAGAGATGGTTTATATTATATATCACAGCCTATGTGCTAAATATCAAGGCATTTCATTAGTTTTTGTGGATTTTTAAGAGATTTTATTATAAGAGTTATGTATGGGAGGTAGGCGTAGTTTTCATCCGATTTGGCACATTCTCGAACTTGGTCTCTATTTTTTAAAAAGAAGCTTATATTTTGAAATTGATCGCGATAACTTTAAAATTACGGCTGTAATCGTGATCACAGATAGACACACGGACGGACGGACACTCGGAAATCGACTCGGAAAGTGATGCTGATCAAAACTACATATACTTTCCTATACCTGCCACGCCTCCTTATTGGCGTTGCAAACGCAATGACAAAGTTAATATATCCCTTACGCTCTACGCGTTGGGGTATAAAAATATTTCCTTACCCGCCGTGGGAATCGATCTTGGACGTTTGGATGCCTAGTTCATCGCTTTACCAACCGGTCCAAACACCTCTGTTACAAAGAGATATAGCATAGCTTTAGTTGTAATTAATATTGAATCAATGAATGTGCATAACGATGGAGATTGGCTCGATGAGTAGTGTAGTAAGCTCTTACTCGTTAGGTGTGGGTTCAAACCGCCGAAGTCGGGCGAAGTAATGATTTTTAGATATGATGTTTAATGTTCTAGTTATAATAAATGCAAGCAACAATGAAGCCATAAATTTCTTAAGAAACGGTGTCGAAAAAAGAAAAGTTATATTGCCGATTTCAGTTAAAAAAATAAAAAAGCAAAACCCGGAAAAAAGTTATACATTTGAAACTTCTTTTTATTAATGTATTAATTACCAAATATTTGGTTAATTTATCGCCCAAATAAAAATTATCAAGCTTACTTGTAAAAGTAAGGCGTTTTAATGAAGAACTTGGGAGGCTGAAAACTGCCAAGGACAGCATATAAATTATACTAGGTTTTTTGATAATTAAACATAAGCTTTTTTCACGGTGTAGGGTCGTTTTGCTGAAACACCCAATTCAATTCAAAGCATAATTTGTCGATACTCTGCTGCAATTTCTCTTAAAATCTTGATATAGTTTGTGTTATGCATATAACTATTTATAAAAACAAGATTTCCAACACCGCTTGCTATAACTGAGCCACCATCGTACTTTACCGTCTTAGCAACATTTTGTTCTTCATATGCTTTGTTCCTTTATCTCCATATGTTGAGGATATAAGCCTTTTTGTATCCTTTTGTTTATCGAATTTTTAATAAAAACTAACGAATTTTAACTTTTATTACAATTTTGTTTTGCGACCGATTGCCGGCTTTTTTAAGATGATGCAATTATCAAACGGTTAAAATTGAAAATTAACAGAACCATGAATAATGTGTGAAGCACTCTTTATAACAAAAGTTGAGCAAAAATATAAAGCTTTAGAACCAGTTTTTGACAGTTCTTGAACGTAAAGTTGCACTACAACATTAACATTTATGATTTACGGAAAATAATATAGATGGTTCTTATTTTAGTGTTGCAACTTGATAGAATATATAATGAAATAATTTTTTACGGTACGCTCTGAACACCATATAAACATTAAAGTTTTTCTTCCAAAAATTTCAACTTTGTACTTATCACTTCATCAGTTACTCCAGAAAGTGCTGTTTTTAAAATTATGGTTTTTTGCATATTCTTAACGATTTCTTTGGTTTTTCTTACAAATTCCATTATCTTCATATTTCATTAAAGTTTTTTTTCTGTCATTTTAAAAAAGTATAATCAATAAGGTCACTTGTTCCTTTTAAATTAGTAGCGATCTATTTATTGATAAGTTTTATATTATATGTACATAACCTTAATAATTTTTCAATTTTTGAGTCTACATTTTTCCGAGCTCTTGGTAAATGTTGATTTCCGAAGAAAACAGCCGATAACAACAAGGCACTGTACAGAGTTTTGACACAGCAGACTGTTCAGTAGAGTGGTCCTAATGAATGACGCACAAGGACTTTGTTCCTTAACATGACAGTAGACATGGGTAACGCAGCGCTGCGTTGCGTTATTGAGTTGAATCACTTAAATGCGTTACTGCGTTGATACTTGTTTTAATAAAAGTAACGCAATAGCGCCATAACGCAAACGACCCACTCAAAGCAAAAGCAAAAAAAATTTATAGAGCGAGCACAAATTGCACAAGTTGTCGGCGCATCGAACATAGTGACAGAAAGTTGAAAGCGAACGTTATTTCTCTGTATATACAAGGACAATTGGTTGCGGAGAAGATACAGTTAAGCATGAATGCTTGGAGTGTGTTGAACATAAAAATGTTGAACGTATTCCTTTTCGAAGTAGAAGTAAATTTGAATCAAATTTCGAACTTCTTTTGTATACCAGGAACGCGTATGTTTCTCTTTGACATCGCATCAAATCGAAATACAGTTTAGCTGCATGCTTGAACTTTAATATTTCTTCTTTTCTGGTATTATAGTAATATTAATTACTTAAGGATTTAATAATCTTTAATGAATCTATTAGCAATACGATTTCTTTACAACAGATATATTCATTCAAGATTTTTAGTTGATTTCATATATTTTTCCAAGTGAAGTCAATTTGCGCTTAATATGCCACCACAAAATTCTCCGCATTCGAAAAATTGACCACATAACGCATCGCGTTTGTCAACTAAAATCTTCACTAATAAAGTTTAATACTTCACTAAAAAATTAATAAAGTTCTTTTTCAAATTTTTGTGAAAGAGGTGAAAAAAAATGTTCACAGTTTCCTGGGAAAATAATTTTAAATTACATACAGTTAGCTAGATGAAAGGTTTTCAAATGAAAAGCGGAATCTGAAGACGACCCCCGATCAAGCCAAAACTTTCTAAAGTATCTCTTTATGTATATTCACAACTTTTCCACACCCCCGTTATTAAAATTTAGATACTAAATTATTTTGTTCAAGTCGCGATCCACCCTACTATCCACATTACGCATGACTGCAAAAATGTTTTGAACTGGAGGTTAATTACGATAAACACTTTTTAAACCTTTGGCGACCAAATATGACAAATTTCAAAATTTGTATTCTAGTTATTAGTTTTGACAGCAGTTAAAAATAACTTAATACATTGCGTATGTCAAGAAAAATGGTGCTACCAAATTTAACCTATATATTTCTTTTAACCCTTTAATTTCAAAAACTCGCCAAATTTTTTAAAGTAATTAAAACCCGGTTTTTATTAATTTTACTGGCACTTCAATCAAATAAACAGAATACTAATTTTGTCAGGTTTCTCAGAGATATAGATGACTCTATTTTTAACCCTTTATATTCAACTTTATCCTTATGGGACATAACTTAAAAAAACCCCTTCTTATTTAGTGTCTACACAATCAGCAGCACATGTCTACCAAACTTCATGTGTCTAAGTCTAGTCGTTTGGGCTGGTAGCGATAAGTCATAAGTCTTGGATATTTTGAAAAAAGAAGTTTCATATAAATATGCATGCTGTGTACGCTCACTTTAACAAAGAAAGTTGAAACTACCTTAGAAATAATTTTTTGAGGTAATTAAAATTTGTATATTTTATCTAAAATATATGTCCTAATTTTATGTTTCATTCAAATAAATTTTGATAAATAAATCTGCATTAATTAATTTAAACTTAGTACCATTTTCATATAAAAAAGTTTTATTTTATTTTTTTATTATAAAAAATGTTCGTTTACCGCTTTTTGCACTGTACTTCTGCAAAGTAAACATTTGTATTGATATTTTTAAATATTGTACATTAAGCTGGGTCGATTTGTATGGAGTCAAAAAAGTGATGTTGTCTGGGCGATTTATTTATGAACCGATTAGCGCCACCTAAGAGGATCTAAAAAAACAAAAAAATTTCGGAGGACCACACGATTATAAGGTGGATAGCTATAGTGGTTCAGCCGTAATGGCTAAAATACATACGCACCAACGTTAAGAATATACATTGAATTTTGTGAATTTTTTTCTTTATGAATTTTTTACGATACATTTTTGTATAAAAACGTATAAATGTGAGACTGGTTTTAGGTTAAATCGGGTACGAGAATTCAATTTCTGACATCAATTTTGGTCTACCTATGCACGCTTATATACAAAAAAATTTTTGAAATAAATTCATAAAGAAAAAATTCAGAAAATTGAAGATGTGATAGTGCAAAGTGCACCCCTATTACCCACTTTCTTCTTTTTTAATAAGTTTTCATGCCCGAAGCAATATAGGTTTGCAAATCGACCAAGCCTATTATACATATATTACGGTGCTCCTTATTTTTCGTCTTTTGAATTACTATCGTGGCATGTCATTATTTGATTTTATACATCTATATATGAAAGAGATTTTTTGAATTTTAATTTTTTATATGATTTTGAGGTCGCTACCAATTGTCAAAGTTTAGCCCTCTCCCAAGAAAACGTCGCTTAGTGTCATTCGCCGATTTAAATGAGCTTCGGATATGTGATAGAGGACAAAAATCTAAGGTACTTGTATGTTTTTATAGGTGCGGGAACTCAGGTTTAAAGGTTCAAAATGGCGTCTGAATATTTTACATAAGTGGGTTTTTTCACATAATGACCATATTGGAGCCGCCACTTTGAATTTTCAATTTTTGACTTCAAATTCGTGTTTTCGACCCCATAAACCTATAAGTACATGATTTCATGTAGATACGAGGTCGCCTTCTAGTTTTTTCCACTTTTTACTGCCATTTGTACCAATGTGCCTTGGTGGCGACCCCCCAATATCATAAAAAAAAAAAATTTACTAGTTTCTTTTGGTATATATTCATATAATGTGCTGCCCCATGATATTAGAAGAAAAAAATGATTTTCTTAGGAATAAGGACCACAGTAATGTATAGCATATGGGTATTTTACACAAAAAAAAAAAAAAAAAACAAAAAAAATTTAATGTGTTTTGAAATTCAATTTTTTTATCTAGTAAAATACTGATATATATGAACTTCGAATTCTGAAAATTTCAATGCTTTAACTAATATTAAAACCAAGGTTGATTTATAAGGTTGTCGCAAGGGAGAGAGCGAGTGCCCATAATTGTCAAATCGATGTTGACATCTCATAGAAAATCTGCAAGTGCTCTCTATTATCATCCGTTTTTCTTTCGTAGTCATTCGCAAAATTGGCTGGTTTTGACAATTATGGGTACTGAGAAGAGAGTGCGATTAGCCCTGCGACAACCTTATAAATCAACCTTGATTAAAACCTTCGTCTACTGAAGATATAGAACATGACATCTAGTAAGCTTTGAGCACGGCCGAACTAAGATGTTAGTTACTCTTCTTAAGCTCTTTTCCCTCTTCTTTGATTACACATTTTCTTAACGGAAATTTTGTCGCGTGGGTTATGTCGCATGAGTTACGGCAAATATTTTTTGGAAACCCAATATATTTTAAAATAAGCAAAGTTCATCCGAAAAGTGTTTTTATTATGAAACTTCACTGTTTCACCATTATTTAAAAATTAAAAACAGAAACAGATTATATGGTAAAATTCGCTGAATTTTTAAAATCTAAGCGTGCATGCAAAACACAGTTTTTTTTTGTCGCGTAAGTTACACACATATTTACCACTGTTATTCTTAATTAGTTACAGGAACGACAATTTTGGTATATCATACCATTACTATTTATTCTAAGGCATATGTACATCAGAAACTTTTTTACATTAATAACATAAACTTCCGAGAAAACTAAGCTTTAAGTCGTACGAATGTCGCGTGAGTTACGATGGAAATGCCCATATAGTTTATGAATAAAGATTGTATAGTCATAAACTAGATTACTTCGTAAGCTCGGTAAAAAAAAAAATGTTAGTTTCTCTATTAAGAAGTGTATGAAATAATGCTTGTTACGAATGTCGTACAGGACATAAAGATTTTTTATAAAATTTTAGACTTTAAACTTTTTTATTATTAAGCAAAATCTTGCATAAAAGTCACGAATATAGTTCGAAAGAATAATATTTGGAAGAAAAACTTTCGCAAAACTCTTAATCCTCGCCAGAACTCCAAAAAAGTATCGTTTTTTCTTCGACTCAATAATATGTATCAAAGTTTGCACATTTTTTGGCTTTTTTATTAATTAAAAGTTTTCGCAAAATAAGGTCGTCAAAAAACATAATTTGATTATGATGATAACAATAAGATTATTGATATCATTTTTATGGCAATCTTCGATAAAAATTTTATAACAAATTGATTTGAAAGTGTACCCGATCCTCGCAATTCCGGTAAAAATTAAAAGTTTTTCTTTTTTTGCGCTCTTATGTTTCTACATTTTTTATAAAAATAACCTTTTATTTGCAAACTTTTGCAACTTTGATAAAATGAAAAACTAACAACAATAGCCAAAAAAGGATAACAACACGTAAGCAAAAACAAAATAAACGAACTTTTTGTATTGTAACCAACACACCGACAAACGAAATACACAAACACATTTTCACAATTTATTGTAGCCATTGTCTGTTTCTAGTGTTGTTTACGTTGATATTGTTGTTCTTTTTATTGTTATTGTTTTAAAGCCACTTAAGCAGCGTGAATTAGCCAAATAAGTAACTTTTGTGTCATTTTGAAACGTGTTCCTCAAAGCTGCCGAACCGACGATGCTTTGTTCTACTTCTTTCAGCTTTCAAAAACTTGAAAGTTTGTCTTACTTTTTTTATCTTCAAGCATCCCTATAGGAACAAACTAACTTGTTTTTAAAAACAACTAATTGAAAAACTAGTTTAAAATAAATCAGTATATGAACTACTTTGAATTATATTAAGGCGGCAACTACTTTGATGTTGGCATGTTTTAATTATATATATATATATTTAACCATGTTATTTCATCAAATATTATTAACTTTTGCCCATCAGTAATAGTTTTCAATTGGTTATTTTAAAGCAATTAAAAAAAATAATTTAAATGTAACTAATTTAACAAGTAGTTGAAAATATATGCAGACTATCAATTCAATTGACTTATTTAGCGGACATCACCATACAAAATAAGTTAGTTCGTTGTATGGAAAAAAGTCAGAATTTCAACTAGTTGTGGTTGACAAAAAACTACTTTATCAACTACTTTTAAATTAGTTGATTTTCCTACAGGGATATCGCTCGCATTCTCTGTGTGTTTATTGTGTATAAATGTGAATGTGTGTGCTTGTATATGTATATGTTTTTGTATATTGCAGACAAAGTTTCTCCAGCAGTTGTTTTCTTATATGGAATATAATAAATAAATGTGCGAATTTTATAAGATAGCTCTTTTTGCTTGTAATCACGGTTTTAATCTGTATAGTATTTGGCGCTGACAATTGGAAGAGAACTTTTGTCAACATTTATTTTAATTACATTTGTGGGGATATTTTGTGTGGGCGACCGCTGCGAATTGAAGTTGGAAAACTGTATATTCTGAAATATCTTCTTTTTTTCGGCTTCGAACTTTTGAAAATGTTTTTAAAAATATTATGATTTTTGAAGACTTAATTTAGCGAAAGCTTTTAATTAATAAAAAAGCTGCAAAATTAAAAACTTTGTACTTTTTTTTGGGTGGAAGAAAAAAGAGGTGCACACAAGCGAAGTTTTGGCGAGGAGTGAGAGTTTTGTGAAAGCTTTTCGGCTGATATTATATCTTTTTGCAAAAAAATAAAAGATTTTGAAAAAGAATAAGACTCCTTGCATTTTTCAAAAATTTTTATGTCATTGCGACACTCAAAAAAAAAACATTTAATCATTAATTTTTGAATAGAAAAATAAACTCTTAACAGGAAAATGGAAAAATTTAAATGATAAATAAAAAAGTTATTTTTCTATCGAGTTTACAAAGTATGGTTATCAGAAGAATTATTTTTTTTCTTCATTTTAGCATGAAATATCTCAGCTCAGGCCCTTAATAGTCAGATTGAATTTGAGTTATGAATTTCTCCTCCATTATTCAGTTCCGATTTAAAGGCTGAAATTAAAATATTATTCAGATTTTCTTTTTACAGACCCAGAACTTCGACAAAAAATCAGTCTTTTTTATATTTCAGGCCAGATTTGATATTTGAATCTATATATATAAAAATGAATGTATGTATGTGGGTATGTGGGTATGTGGGTATGTGGGTATGTGGATATGTGTGTATATCACGTATAGACTCCAAAACCACCGAACCCAACTTTATGAAATTTTTAGGGATACTAAAGCAACATTCGGGAAGTGTTCCTGTGAAGTTTGGTGTTGATTGGGCAAGGGGGCGTGGTACCTCCCATACAACCCAAATTGGCTCTATCGCCCACAAACCAAAAAAAATTGCTATATATCAGACGGTTTTAATCATATAAAACTTAAATTTGGTAATTCTGTTCAGATGGTTACTTTCGGTGACTGTACAAGAAATGGGCGTGGTCACACTATATATATACGCCCACTTTTCAGCACTAATTTTAATACATGATATTTTCAAGTTTTGACAGTGAATCTTGATATGCAGGTGCTATGCATACACGTGGCAGTCACTATGTAAATATAAACGTTGTCACGCCCACTTTTACCGCCCACAAATAAGTAAAAATGCTTTATATCAGACGGCTTTTGCCGTAGAAGACTAAGATTTGGTAATTTAGTTCGTATGGTTACTGTCGGCCAATATACAAAAAATGGGCGTGCACGCACTATTTATACGCCCACTTTATCGGAATCATGCTTATTCCTGAGTTGTACACGTTTTGATAGTGAATCTTGGTATGCAGGTTCTAAAGGTCCAAGTGGCAGGCACTATGTAAATAGAAATATTTTCACGCCCACTTTTACCGCCCACAAATAAGAAAAAGTGCTTTATATCAGACGGCTTTTGCCGTAGAAGACTAAGATTTGGTAATTAAGTTCGTGTGGTTACTCTCGGCCAATATACAAAAAATGGGCGTGCCCGCACTATATCTACGCCCACTTCATCGGAATCATGCTTATTCCTGAGTTGTACACGTTTTGATAGTGAATCTTGGTATGCAGGTTCTAAAGGTACCAGTGGCAGGCACTATGTAAATAGAAAGGTTTTCACACCCACTTTTACCGCCCCCAAATTAGTAAAAATGCTTTATTCAGACGGATTTTGCCGTAGAAGACTAAGATTTGGTAATTTAGTTCGTATGGTTACTGTCGGCCAATATACAAAAAATGGGCGTGCACGCACTATATATACGCCCACTTTATCGGAATCATGCTTATTACTGAGTTGTACACATTTTGATAGTGAATCTTGGTATGCAGGTTCTAAAGGTCCAAGTGGCAGGCATTATGTAAATAGAAATGTTTTCACGCCCACTTTTACCGCCCACAAATAAGTAAAAATGCTTTATATCAGACGGCTTTTGCCGTAGAAGACTAAGATTTGGTAATTAAGTTCGTATGGTTATTCTCGGCCAATATACAAAAAATGGGCGTGCCCGCACTATATCTACGCCCACTTTATCGGAATCATGCTTATTCCTGAGTTGTACACGTTTTGATAGTGAATCTTGGTATGCAGGTTCTAAAGGTCCAAGTGGCAGGCATTATGTAAATAGAAAAGTTTTCACACCCACTTTTACCGCCCCCAAATTAGTAAAAATGCTTTATATCAGACGGATTTCGCCGTAGAAGACTAAGATTTGGTAATTTAGTTCGTATGGTTACTGTCGGCCAATGTACAAAACATGTGCATGGCCGCACTATATCTAAGCCCACTTTATCGAAATCATGCTTATTTCTGAGTTGTACACGTTTTGATAGTGAATCTCGGTATGCAGGTTCTAAAGGTCCAAGTGGCAGGCACTATGTAAATAGAAATGTTTTCACGCCCACTTTTACCGCCCCCAAATTAGTAAAAATGCTTTATATCAGACGGTTTTCGCCGTAGAAGACTAAGATTTGGTAATTTAGTTCGTATGGTTACTGTCGGCCAATATACAAAAAATGGGCATGGCCGCACTATATCTATGCCCACTTTATCAAAAGCATGCTTATTCCTGAGTTGTACACGTTTTGATAGTGAATCTTGGTATGCCGGTTCTATAGGTCCAAGTGGCAGTCACTATGTAAATATAAATGTTGTCACGCCCACTTTTACCGCCCACAAATCAGTAAAAATGCTTTATATCAGACGGATTTTGCCGTAGAAAACTAAGATTTGGTAATTTAGTTCATATGGCCACTGTCGGCAACTGCTAAAAAAGGGCCGTGGTCGCACCATATCTACGCCCACTTTTTCGAAATCATGCTTATTCCTGAGTTGCACAAGTTTGATAGTAACACTTGATATGCAGGTGCTCTAAGTGGCAGTCAATATATATATATATAAAATTTGCCACGCCCAATTGTACCACCCACAAAAAAAAAAACAAAACGAAATGGCCAATTTCAGCCCTTTCGTATGATCAATTGTGTTGTGAGTGTTGTGGAATGTTTGAACACAAATGATCGAGAACTGGACCTACATGTTTTATGTCGACTCCGAACGGCTTATATTCTCAAGAAGCTTTTCATGGCAGTTTTTATTCTCTGAGGTTTGTCATTGTCTGCAGAGAAGTGACGTCCGAACAGAAAAATTAATTCAATTGAAAAACTTTCCGTGTCAGGTGGGATTCGGACCAGGGTGTTCTCGCGTATGGGCCACTACGCCACGGCCGCCACTTGATTTTTTTTTTGATCCACAAATTAATAGAACTTCTTTAAATCAGACGATTATCATCGTTAAATACTAAAATTTGGTAATTAAGGTCATACGCTTACTCTCGACAGCTTTGCAAAAAATGTGCATGGTAGCACTATATCTGTGCCCACTCTTCAGAAATAATTTTATTTAATTTATTTATTTACTGATTTTTTTAATGTACTATAGTTAATTACAATTTAAAAATTATAACTAAGTCAGCACTAGCTGCCAGGGCTATCGGTTAGAAATAATTTTAATTCCTGAGATGTGAACGTTTTGATAGACAAACTTGGTATGTAGGTGCTATGGGTCAAATTGGCGTTCACTTTATATATAAATGTTGACACGCCTACTTTAAACGCCCACAAATCTATAAAAAGGATGTATATCAGACTTTTTTTAGAGTAAAAGACTAAAATTTGGTAGATTAGTTCATATGGTTACTGCCAGAACCCTTAAAAAATGGGCGTTTCGCACGTTATCTACGACGACTTTTCAAAAATCATTCTAATTTCTGAGCTGTACGTGTTTTGATAGTGAAACTTGGTACGTAGGTGCAATGGGACCAAGTGGCGGTCACTATATATATAAATGTTGCCATGACTACTCTTTCTGCTCATCTATCTATCTGTAAAAAATGTATGTATGTATAATAAGGCTCCTCACAAAAAAAAAGGTGAACAAGTCGGTTCCTCAAAATAATGCTTAATGTTATGATGATTCCCCAAATATTTCGACTGTAGGAATAGCCATCCGTGAGCTGGAATAGTTTGAAATAAAAAAGAAAAAAAAAAAAAAACGAAATGGCCATTTCAGCCCTTGAAAATACTTCGACCGTTTGAACACAAATGATCGAGAACTGAATCTACAAGTTTTATGCCGACTCCGAACGGCTTATGTTCTCAAGAAGCTTTTCATGCCAGTTTTTACTCTCTGAGGTTTGCCATTGTCTGCATAGAGATGACGGCCGAACAGAAAAATTAATTTAATTGAAAAAACTTCCTATGTCAGGTGGTATTCGAACCTGGGTTCTATGGCATTCAAGCCACGCACCTCAACCAGTATGCCACGCAATGCTTTGAAATATGCTCTAAAAATCGAGTTTTTTATAAAAATATTTAATGGTGTGTTAGTTAAAAATTACAAACGGTCAGAAATAATAGTAATGAAAAAGTTCTTCCAATCTGCACCAATAAATTTTAAATTTTTACAGTCGGTCGAGAGATAATGCAGATTTTCATTACTTTTTTAACTTTTTTTTTAATTACTTTCACTAAAAATCAAATTAATTTTATTTTTTTGTTTTGCCATGTTACTTTTAGTCAAATAAATTATCTATTGATGATAAAATATAGTGTAAAGTGAAGAACTAAATTGAATGAAATTACAAAAAAATTTACACATTTTTTACATTTTACAATTTATTTGACTTAAAGTAGTATAGGAAAAAATTCGTTTGAATTTTAGTGAAAATAATATGGAAAAAGTTAAAACAATCCATAAAAATCCGCATTATCTTTGGTCCAACGGGAAAAATGTAAGATTTTTTGATGCAAAAGAACTTTATCATAACTCTTATTTCTGACCGTTTTTTTTTTAACTACCATACCAGCCAATATTTTTCGTCGAAATATTTTGTGGATCATCATAACATACGCCATGGTTTATTTTGAAGAACCGGACTGAACAATTTTTTTCCTAAAGAGCGTGAGGCGACTGAATGTATATACGTGTGTGGGTATATATGTATATCACGTAAGGAGTTCGAAACCGCTAAGCCAATTTTTATACCAAAGCCTTGAGAGGGTTCCTGTGAAGTCTGGTGCCGATCGTAAAAGGCACCTTACATACACCTAAAATGTTCGATATCAAACAGTTTTGGAATTATAGGTCGCACAGCCTAGGAATTTAGTATTCGACCTCAATTTACACATGCCGTTCCACAGGTAACATATTATGGGTGTTGGGCGAGGGTCGAGGGGCGCGGTCTTATTCCGCACCCAAAATTTTCGGTATAGCTTTCGAAATAAGTCACACATCAATGAAACTCGGTACGAAGTTACTATATAAGCATGGCTTCACTGAAGCTACGCCCTCTTTTAGGGAATAAGCGCTGAGCGCAGCGAAGCGCAGCGAAGCGCGCCGGGTATAAGCTAGTTTGAAATAAAAGTTGATATTCAGAAAAGAAATCATAAATGAACCAAATTTCAGGTCTGAAGAGGCGGACACTTGTAGGGAAAATCCAGGGCTTTTTTCAAGAAAGGTCAGGCCTCAATTCTTGCCTCAATTTCTGCAAACAAATTTTAAACAAATTTTTTTTCACAAAGAAAAGAATAACTTTTTTGAATAGTTAGAATTTCAGGTTCTTACAAAAACATAGTTCGTTATTCAGTATTTAAATTTTTAATTTTCGGATTGTTCTTTACATTATGCATACAACTGGTCTAAAACATTGATAATATGCAAAGCGATTGCAACGCTATTCGAACAGCGTAGTGGCGAATGTCCACTCCAACGCCATCAGACACGTAAGAAAACAGGAATAAGACTTACAGCTCTATTCTGCTTGTTAACTTAACAAGGAATTGTTAAGGAGCTCTTGTTAATATGATTGTTATGTAATGTAAATGTTCATATTCTAAAAAATCATTTACAATTTGAAAGCTCTTAAAAGCTCGAAAAGTTCGCCACGCGTGGTGAGAATATGAAACTGACAGCATTCAATCGCCAGCTGTTTTTTCGATGAAATTTTATTTTTATTATATCAGCTAGCAAAATGAAAATGCAAAAAATTATGTAATCTCAATATTGTTTTTATTTAAAACACAAATTTACATTTTTTAATAGCCAAACAAAGTTTGAGTGAGCCACGCAGGAGCAGCTCCTATTTTATATACAATTTTTGTCGGCAGCACTCTCAACTTTTGGCTGGCATATTTATATTATTATATTTGGGTTTTTCATTTCGGTATTTAATTGGATAGAAATAAAAAAATAGATAAAGAGATAGATAGAATGAATGAATCATTTTCATTTCGAAGACGTTTTAAATAGCGCCGTCGTTCAATTTTTTATTTTCGTTGATCTTCTTCATTATCAAAACTTAAAAGACGTAAAACTTCTTCCATTTTTCACAGTCTTAATTATTTTAATTCAATATTATATTATAATTTATATTATTTTTATTATTTGCACAACAAGCTAAACACATAAATCTTGAGATTATGTTGTCGTTGCTAAGATACTTTCTGCAATTAACAAAATTGTAAAGAAAAGAGCTTTTAAATTTTCACCAGAATACGGAAAATTAACAACTTGTTAATATTAACTATTTTGTTAATGTGGTGAGCTTTGTTAAGCTGGTAGAATAGGGCTGTTGATTTAACCTTCCTGTCCCACATAGGAAAAAGAGCGGCCACGGTTCACTGGTGACTCTCAAGCCTGATATACTGATGGCTTAAAGACAGATGAAGGGGTGGGAGCTGGAGTTTTTGGCTTTAGGCAGGGAAAATCTATATATGCCAGCATGGGCACAGGTAATTTAGTCTTCCAAGCTGAAGTCCACGCCAT
This sequence comes from Coremacera marginata, assembly GCA_914767935.1. Lineage (NCBI taxonomy): Eukaryota > Metazoa > Arthropoda > Insecta > Diptera > Sciomyzidae > Coremacera > Coremacera marginata. The sequence goes on from OU612046.1 coordinate 61,224,978, forward strand.
TGAGATATGCCTAAGAGAGTATGTAAACAGTCCCACTAGGAACAAAAACATTTACATTCAAGCAGCACTACTTGCACTTAGCGCATACAAAATAACGTCCAAACTCGTATGGGATTGCCTACAGCTACTTATCAAGGTATCTACCCATAACAGAGCTCATCTCATTTGGGTACCAGGTCATAGCGGCTAGTTAGGTAACGAGATCGCGGACGAACTAGCCAAGAAAGGGGCTGCAAGGTCCTTCATAGGTCCAGAAACATTCTGCGGAATACCATTAGGCACTATGCGCCATAACATTAAAATGTGGCTAAACAGAGAGGCACTTCATTACTGGAGGGAAACTGAAGGTAACAGACAGGCTAAAACATTCATGCCAACCACTTCAAACCACGCTTCAAAGAACGAAACGATTCCTGACTCTAAGTGGAAGATCTATCAGATTTGTCACAGGTTTCGTAACTGGACATTGTAAGGTAAATAAACACTTATCAACCATGGGTATAGTCCAGGAAGATCTGAGTAGATTAAGTAATGAAGATGAAGAAACAGCAGAGCACATCTTGTGTCACTGTAACGGTCTAATCAGGACCCATCTTCGTTACCTAGGTGCATTGTACCTAGAACCGCATGTAATAGCATCAAGGACATCGCTCTGTTCCTAACGCACTTAACGATTAAGGATGAACTATAACTTAATAGAGGTTTGTTACAATAGGCTCTTGAGGGCGCAGTAACTAAGTGACTTGCTCCCTCTCACTTAACTAACTAACTAACTAACCTTCCTGTCAATAGAGTCTTAACAACTTCTACTTAATACGAACATACCCGGGTGTGCCAATAATAATTTTATTTTTGTTTGCTGAAGAATATATACAAATGGCATTAAATCACTTTGTTTACATAATTTTTGTTAAAATTTAAGCTAATTTAAATAATTAAATAGTAGTAAAGTTTAAAATTTTTGGACGATGCCCGGCTAGAGATGGGTAACATAGCAAGAGAAAACATTTTTGAATACTTATAGTTTTAAGTTTTTTATTAGAAACTAGCTTATACCCGGCGCACTTCGCTTCGATCCGCGCTTATGCCCCGAAAAGTGGGCGTAACTATAGTGAGCCACGCTCATTTTTTGCAAAGTTACCGACAGTAGCCATATGGACTAAATTACCAAATTTTAGTCTTATACAATACGATCAAGACCGTCTGGTATGAATAATTTTTATTGATCTGTGGGCGGTAAAAGAGTGTGTAACAACATATTTTTTCATAAAGCTACTCAGAGAATAAAAAATCAGGAAAAGCTACATGTTTTGACCGGGATCTTGCACCCATCACTTTTGTGCATTTTCACTGCACGTACGTTTAGAAAGTTGTAGATCTAGACGCTGGAATAAGGTCTCTTAAATTCGGATGTAGAGTTAGGGTTTCTACATCTACATTTAGCTTTTTTGCATTTACGTTGTAGATCTATACCGGACCACTGACCATCTGCGCCTTATGCAATCAATGTTTGGTCTTGGATGGAATGGGAAAGACAGCGGAATATTAAACGAAGAATTAATGGAAAACCATAGGTGAATTATAGTTTTGAATTGAAGCAATGTGAACAGTAGTACTTGGCAGGCACACATATATGCTACATATGCAGTCAGTCAGTTAAATTTGTATACAATATGATGCTTCATATTTTGTGCAACTTTTCAAAGGAGAAAAAATACAAGATTTAACATGTCGAGAGCCGCTATAATTATATTTTCTCATTTCTCATCACCCCAAAACGGCGATTCTATTCGGAAGCCGAACACCTGTTACGGAAGATTACAAATCATGATATTTATAATCTATTAACTCTTAAAACTTATTAAATGTATACGGTAATATTTACGGTGAAAAAAATGTAAAAATAACTAGTCTATCTCAATGAATCTGCTTAAATTTCATAAAGTTGTTTGTTACAAGTCATGGCAGTATTATATGTAATTGTATTATGCGTACAAGCTAGCATTTTTTTCTTAGATTATAATGGTCTGGAAAAAAAGCCACTATGCGCCCTGTAGTCCAAGCAACCCCTTGAAATACAGCGGGTCCATTAAAGTAGACTTAAGCCGAAAGTGTCCTCAACAAAATGTCATAGAACTTCCTCTCATTTTTAATTAGAAGTATATCAACTCTTTATTCTACGTCTTAGAATTTTAAACACTTCATTAACGTTCTTTTTGATGTTTAAAGTGCAGATAGAACTGTGGTCTCTTAATTTTTTCCTGATAATTCCTAATAATTCCTGATAATGTAAAAATATTGAATTACAGAAGTAACTTTTTAATTGGATTTTTGTTACTTTGTGAAGTTCGAATAGTATTTTCTATAATTCATTTTCTTCGGTGTGAGTGTCGATAATGAACTTTCTCTCTCGAAATAGTTCATAAATTAATTTGAAAACGATACTTTGGGTCTTTTTCTTCTTGAACTTACCTTCTTACCTATTGGAATAACTGTAACAAAGCATGTAAGTGATGCCCTTCCCATGTTGCCATTAAATCTTCTCATATATTCATGAGTTCACAAGTTAATTGAATAAATTTTCTCCATCAGCACATTTTCATCTCCATATTCATCCCCTACAGAGCTTTCGATTGAAATTGATGTTTTGTCTTTGCCATCTCAAAAGAGTCCCTGCAGCTTTGGCTGCCGTCTTGCTACTGCATCAAATGTCAAAGTCACCGCATCATCAACAACATTATCGATATGTGGATTTATTTAATGTATAAACTGAATGTTACAAAACATACAAGCCAAAACAATCCTTGTACTAAGTTATATAAACTCCGCCATCGATTGTAGATCATTGGGGGATTAGTGGACAATAGGATTTCCAGTTGGCTGCATTACAGCCAACATGGCAGAGTAACGGCATTGAATTTGTCCACAAATTTGCACCAAAATTGTTTAGCAAATTCTTGCTAGTTGTTGCCTGCGAAATGAGCGAAAGAGTCCTGAAAGCACATTCATCTCAGGATATCCGGATGTTGAGTTCGAAGTGTATTTATATTCCAGTCGAATGGACAATAAAGCATGTACAGGGCTTAGAGTTGTAAGTTGTTGCCAACATGAATGTGTTTATAGCAGCAACAGCAAATCGTTTTCGGTACACAAGTATTACAAATCTAAATTTGTGCCATAAGTCGTCGTTGGTCACTTTGGAGTGGTTTTGTACGAAAGCCTACTGGCAAAGAGCATAGATTGAGGCACATTTACGCATTAATGTGAGTCGAAAATTATGTGCTGCAACGACCGAACGAACAATCTCAATAAACATGTGACTGAATAAACGGACGAACGAATGACTAACCAACCGGTCGTTTCCTGCTTTTGCCATATTGCCGGGATTTGTGTTAATAAACAACCATCTAGTGCCATCATCGAATGGCAGGACGCGCTATTCTGGTACGCATTAATTTGTGGTACATTAATGTGATAGGATTACTTGGTTCCACTTAGAGGTGGCTGGTGGAAATGTTGTGGGGACCGAATTGATTATTGTGTTGGCGCGTGTTGGGATTTGGGGTGGGGCATAAAGAAGCTGGGTCGTTTGCATAACATTGGTGCTGAAAGTTATGCCTTAAATGCAACATATTGTGTACGTACACACTTAAATCGCTGGAGATCAATTAAATGCATTGCGGCATGTTGAGACATGTCTTGTGGTTATGCGGATTAATGGTGTAGGTGGCGCCACATGTACGGAGGTAATAAATACGATTAATATTATTTAAAAATAATAATTGCTCTTTATTGTTATATCGAAAAGAAGAATAAATTTCTTGTAATTATTATTATATTACTTTTGAGCATATTACACGTTCTACCATGAAATGTGAGTTTGAATCTGACTTGTTATAAAAAGGTACTAAAACAAAGTTTTAGACTAAATATAAACATAAAAAAAAATTCCGGTACGGTAATTTCTCATCGTATTGGCTGGTAGTTTAGCAAAGAGTTAAAGTAAAAGTGCTGGAAAACTCTTCATTTGACCCAACAACCAATATTTATGGCTATGAAAAAATGTTCGAACTTAGCCATGATTGCTGGCGATTCATTAGTTATGAATTAAAAGAGTGATCCAATGCCATTAAATATATATACATAAGTTAAACTGCGGTATGTGAATAGTTAAAAAAAAAACACACACAATTGCGTCGCACAGAGGTGCACGGGCAAAATTCGGCGGCCAAAAATCGTTTTTCATATTTCATTGTTTCAGAAATCTAATGATGCAGTTTTGTTATGCATACGTTAGTTAAGAAACATGCATATTTTCAGATTCATAGGTCAACGGGAACGTATTGACTGGCGTAAAAACAAAGAGGTCCATTCTCATTTTTTTTTTGTGAACTTGAATTTTTTACATTTTACATTTTTTTGTACATTTTAATAATTTGTTGAAGTTTGAAGACGTGTAAGTTTTTAACGGTGCAATATTATTGAACAAATTAAGGTCAGTAAAATGACTTATACAAAATTAAAAATTGTATTGCAATTTATGTTTTATAGTATTTTTTTCAGCAATTTTCTTAAAAGTCTATTTTTTAAACAAATTTTTGAAAAAACTCATACACCGTCGTGCCTCGGCAGAGCTTGGTTATATTTTTTAGAAAGTTTAAAGTATTTCGAAATTTTTTTCCGAACATACTATAAACGCCATTCGCCACCGGAGAGCACTTTTTTACAAAATAAGGTAGGCTCCTTATATGAACTTAACTATTTTTATACGACACAGGCATGACCTATGCATGTCGTTTGGTGAAGTGTTCACATTTGCACGAAAACGTATTAATCATACGTTTTTAATTAAGCATAATCATACAGTAGGTAACGCCATAGATAGCAATCTTAATTGGTTAACAGGTAGAGTCCATTTTGCAGACATTTTTTATATATAAAGCCGCGCATCTGCATAGCAAATATATTTCCCACAAAAACTCTTACGCGTAATCATAACAGCTATGGAAAGTGGAACTTACGATTTTGTAGCTAATTTGTGTTTGGTAAACAAACTTAAAAATTATGTTATCGTCACGGCTCATAGCCGCCGGCTATCATTGGCAAAAATATTGTCAGTCACAATACTATGGAAGCTGTATCAATAAAGGTTACAAATATTGTAGACAGCGTACAAAAGCGCTTTAACCACTGCACCAAATCGATGCCGAAATTCAAGTAAGCAAACGAAACTTGGCTAAAAAAACTCTTGAATACGATTGTCAATTAGACGAGGAAAGTGATTCTGATATCGATCCTGAAGATGGAGATAAACAGAATACTAAGAGAGGAAGACCTACGAAGTCTTTCGCTGAGAGTTCTGTGCGCTCTCAAAAAAGAAGGCTTAAGAAGATCTCGGAAACTTGTGGTAAAGAGTTTGTCGAAAATGCCTATCTGCAGCAATTGAACTCCGCACGAAGGCACTTGCAATCTGAGATTGTTGAACGTGCATCCAAAGCTAGTCTGAATTACCTAAGAAGGGTATTAACTGCCTTTCCAACACCTCAGCAAACACAGCAGAACGACAACGCCACCAAGTGCTTATCTCCTCATTCAGCATTGGCACTCTTCACAAATACTAAAATGACAAAACAGCAATATGAAGAGGTGAGAAGTTCCACAATAGCCATCGATGAACACTGTTACCCAAATTACAGAACCATCGTAACTGTGAAAGACCGTTGCGTGCCTCAAATGGAAGAAGAAAATATAACAGCAACATCAGATAAGGTTAAATTGCAATCTTTGTTGGACCATATTGCTGAGCAAATACTACAAACTATGCCAGAAGAGGTTATCAAGCTCTGCGGTGGAAATCTACATCTCATCTCTAAATGGGGCTGCAATGGCTCATCGGCACAAAAAGAGTGCAAGCAAACTCTTGAAGAAGGCGTAAGCGACGCGCATATGTTAATGGTGCCTTTAGTACCCCTTCGGCTGGTTGACTGCATTACTGCTGAAGGAACCTGTGAAGAACCATCAACTTCCAAAGCAGCAAGTACGAACAGGCAGACTGCGAATATATAGAAAAAGCCAAGTCCTTCATCTACAAAATACTACAGACCAGTGAAATTTGCCTTTGACGAGGAATCTGCGGAAATCATTAAGGAACAAGTAGCGGCCATTAATACGCAAATAGACATTTTCCGCAAAACTATGCGGAAAAAAAAACGAATTCAAGCTGAGTTCCGCAAAATGGGACTAATTGTTGACACCCCGAAGCTTGGAACTGGCAGCAGCAACGATGGCAACACAGCCAGGAGATTTTTCGCTGATCCCCACACTACATCAAAAATCACTGGAATTGATGAGGTGTTCATATCAAGGTTGCGAGCAATCTTACAGGTTATTAGCTGCAATGAGCATATACGAGCAGAGCGAACAGTATACAAAGAAAACAGCAGAATTATATCCGTGGCTTGCAATGTCTCCAACACTGCATAAGGTTTTAATGCATGGCGAACAAATCATAAACTATCATATCCTAACCATTGGAGATCTATCTGAAGAAGCGCAAGAGAAAAGAAATAAGGATTATAGGTTCTATAAGGAACATAACACCTGAAAGTTTTCAAGGCAAAAAACAAATTAGGACCTATTTCGCATGCTTATGATATCATCTGATCCATTTATATTTAGTTTTAGAAATTCAAAAAAAATTGCACATAGTCCCTTAAATAAAGAAAAAGAAGAAGAAGAAAATTGATATCAAAAATCAAATTGCAAATACTTATATAAATTATACTTTTTATTAATACATATATAATGTTTAAAAAATTCAATAAAACATTCTATCAAAAAGAAAACCTTAATAAGTTAACCATAAAAAATAGAGAAAAGAAAATCGCAGAAATTATATCAAGTCCTCATACAAAAAGCAAGTACACATTATATCGTTAAGTTGCGAAACAAAAAATTTCTATATATTTACCAGTCTATCTCCCATACAAAGTGGCGTCATCTATATGGTAAAAGCTTGATAAATGACATAGTTTTAGAGATATTGCCTTGAAACTTGGCACACACCTTCTCCTCTACAAAATAAAGAACATCTTTAAAAATTATTCAAAGCGGATAGGAACCACGCCTACAATGCATTGCACGGCATAACATGTATAAACATTTTCAAAAAACGAATTTCCACCCAAAAAAAAAATATAGCAAACGAAATTTCTGGAACTTTTTTGATACCTCATATTAAAGGGTTATTTTTTTACTTTCATATGCCGAAACTACTTCAACAAATTTTTATTCGTTTAGAAGTTATTTTTATATCTTACTAGCTTGTACCCGGCGCGCTTCGCTGCGCTCAGCGCTTATCTCCTAAAAGAGGGCGTAGCTTTAGTGAAGCCATGCTTTTATAGTAAGTTCTTACCGAGTTTTATTAATGTGTGACTTATTTCGAAAGCTATACCGAAATTTTTGGGTGCGGAAAAAGTACCACGCCCCTCGTCCAACACACATAAAATGTTACCTGTGCAACGGCATGTGTAAATTGAGGTCGAATACTGAATTCCGAGGCTTTGCGACCTATAATTACAAAACTGTTCGAAATCGAAAATTTTAGGTGTATTTACGATCAGCAACAGACTTCACAGGAAGTGAAGTCTGTTAGGTTTCGAAGCCTTTACGTGATATACACATATACCCACATACGTATATACATTAAGTCGCCTCACGCTCTTTAGAAAAAAATTTGTTCAGTCTCGTTCTTCAAAATAATCCATGGCTTATATTATGATGATCTCCAAAATATTTCGACTAAAAATATTGGCTGGTATGGCAGTTAGAAAAAAACAAACGGTCAGAAATAAGAGTAATGGAAAAAATTTTGCATCAAAAAATCTTATATTTTTTTCGTTGGACCAAAGATAACGCGGATTTTTTGGATTGTTTTAACTTTTTTCATATTATTTTCACTAAAATTCAAACGAATCTTTTCCTAAATTAATTTTAGTTAAATAAATTGTACAATGTAAAAAATGTGTACATTTTTTTGTAATTTCATTCAATTTAGCAATTCACTTTACACTTTATTTTATCATCCATAGATAATTTATTTGACTAAAAGTAAAATGGCAAAACAAAAAAAAATTTGAATTTGCATTTTAGTGAAAATAATACAAAAAAAAAGTTAAAAAATTTAAATTAATAGAGTAGAGTAAAAATTTAAAATTTATTAGTGCAGATTGGAAGAACTTTTTAATTACTATTATTTCTGACCGTTTGTTATTTTTAACTACCGCACCAGTAAATAATTTTATAAAAAACTCGATTTTTACAGAATATTTCAAACCATTCCGTGGCATACTGGTTGACGTGCGAGGCTTGTATACCATAGAACCCAAGTTCGAATTCTATCTGACACAGAAAGTTTTTTCAATTGAATTAATTTTTCTGTTCGGCCGCCATCTCTATGCAGACAATGGCAAACCTCAGAGAGTAAAAACTGGCAAGAAAAGCTTCTTGAGAACATAAGCCGTTCGGAGTCGGCATAAGCCTTGTAGATCCAGTTCTCGATCATTTGTGTTCAAACATTTCACAACACGCACGCATAAGAAGCTCGGTCGAAGTCTGAAATGGCCATTTCCTTTTTGTTTTTTTTTTTTTTTATTTCAAACCATTCCAGCTCACGGATGACTATCGCTACAGTCGAAATATTTGGGGAATCATCATAACATAAAGCATTATTTTGAGGAACCGACCCGAACACCTTTTTTTTGTGAGCAGCCTTAGTATACATACATACATTTTTTACAGATAGATAGATGAGCAGAAAAAGTAGGTATGGCAACATTTATATATAAAGTGACCGCCACTTGGTCCCATTGCACCTATATACCAAGTTCCACTATCAAAACGCGTACAGCTCAGAAATTACAATGATTTTTGAAAAGTCGTCTTAAATAAAGTGTGACACGCCCATTTTTTAAGAGTTCTGGCAGTATCCATATGAACTAATCTACCAAGTTTTAGTCTTTTACTGTAAAAAAAGTCTGATATATATCCTTTTTATGGATTTGTGGGCATTGAAAGTAGGCGTGGCAACATTTATATATAAAGTGAACGCCAATTTGACCCATAGCACCTACATACCAAGTTTGTCTATCAAAACGTTCACATCTCAGGAATTAAAATTATTTCTAACCGATAGCCCAGGCAGCTAACTTAGTTATAATTTTTAAATTGTAATGAACTATAGTACATTAATACATAAGTAAATAAATAAATTAAATAAAATTATTTCTGAAAAGTGGGAACAGATATAGTGCTACCATGCACAATTTTTGCAAAGCTGTCGAGAGTAAGCGTATGAACTTAATAACCAAATTTTAGTATTCAACGATGAGAATCGTCTGATTTATAGAAGTTCTATTAATTTGTGGGTAAAAAGAAACCAAGTGGCGGCCGTGGCATAGCGGGTAGAGTGTGTGGCCCATACGCGAGGGAACCCTGGTCCGAATCCCACCTGACACGGAAAGTTTTTCGATTGAATTAATTTTTCTGTTCGGCCGTCATCTTTCTGCAGACAATGGCAAACCTCAGAGAATAAAAACTGCCATGAAAAGCTTCTTGAGAACGTAAGCCGTTCGGAGTCGGCATAAAACATGTAGGTCCAGTTCTCGATCAATTGTGTTCAAACATTCCACAACACTCACAACACAATTGATCATAAGAAGCTCGGTCAAAGTACTTTCAAGGACTGAAATTGGCCATTTCGTTTTGTTTTTTTTTGTGGGTGGTACAAGTGGGCGTGGCAAATTTTATATATATATATTGACTGCCACTTAGAGCACCTCCATATCAAGTGTTACTATCAAACGTGTGCAACTCAGGAATAAGCATGATTTCGAAAAAGTGGGCGTAGATATGGTGCGACTACGCCCATTTTTAAACAGTTGCCGACAGTGACCATATGAACTAAATTACCAAATCTTAGTCTTCTACGGCAAAAACCGTCTGATATAAAGCATTTTTACTGATTTGTGGGCGGTAAAAGTGGGCGTGACAACGTTTATATTTACAAAGTGACTGCCACTTGCACCCATAGCTCCTGCATACGAAGATTGGCTATGCAGGCTAAAGTGGGCGTAGATATAGTGCGGCCATGCCCATTTTTTATACATTAACCGACAGTAACCATATAAACTAAATTACCAAATCTTAGTCATCTACGGCAAGAGCCGTCTGATATAAACCATTTTTACTGATTTGTGGGCGGTAAAAGGGGGCGTGACAACATTTTTATTTACATAATGACTGCCAGTTGCACCCAGAGCACCTGCATACCAAGATTGGCTATGAAAACGTGTACAACTCAGGAATAAGCATGATTTCGATAAAGTGGGCGTAGATATAGTGCGGCCATGCCCATTTTTTATACATTGGCCGACAGTAACCATACGATCTAAATTACCAAATCATAGTCTTCTACGGCAAAATCCGTCTGATATAAAGCATTTTTACTGATTTGTGGGCGGTAAAAGTGGGCGTGACAACGTTTATATTTACATAGTGACTGCCACTTGGATCCATAGCACCTGCATACTAAGATTCACTATCAAAACGTGTACAACTCAGGAATAAGCATGATTCCGATAAAGTGGGCGTAGATATAGTTCGTCCACTCCCCTTTTTTGTATATTGGGCGACAGTAATCAAATAAACTAAATTATCAAATCTTAGCCTTCTATGGCAAGAGCCGTCTGATATAAAGCATTTTTACTTATTTGTGGGCGGTAAAAGTGGGCGTGACAACGTTTATATTTACATAGTGACTGCCACTTGTATGCATAGCACCTGCATATCAAGATTCACTATCAAAACTTGAACATTTTAGGAATTAAAATAATTGCTGAAAAGTGGGCGTAGATATAGTGTGACCACGCCCATTTCTTGTACAATCACCGAAAGTAACCATCTGAACAAAATTACCAAATTTAAGTTTTATATGACTAAACCGTCTGATATATAGCAAGTTTCTTGGTTTGTGGGCGATAGAGCCAATTTGGGTTGTATGGGAGGTACCACGCCCCCTTGCCCAATCAACACCAAACTTCACAGGAACACTTCCCGAATGTTGCTTCAGTATCCCTCAAAATTTCATAGAGTTTGGTTCGGTGGTTTTGGAGTCTATACGTGATATACACACATATCCACATATCCACATACCCACATACCCACATACCCACATACCCACATACATACATTCATTTTTATATATATAGATAAGATTTGTATTCTTATAAGATGTTTGACCGCCAAATGCCAAAAAAATCACGTTTTGCACCTCTGTGCGTACGTCGTTTCATAGATTTGATAATTTCATCTTTTTTTTTAAAAAAAATAATATTTTTTAAATTCAAGAATTGAAAATAGCATAACGTAAATTAAAAAACACACGTTAATATTCGCACAAAACATTTTTATTACATGTTACATTTATTTTTATGTCAATATTAGGAACTTTTGCGCAATTGTATATTTTTCCTTCGCCCTGTGCAAAAAAAAAACATTCACCAACAACAACGCTAACACATTCACTTTAGCCAGTGGCGTAGATAGTCTTTAGTTCTGGGGGACACCGTAGAAAAAATAATAACTTTTAAAAATTTTCTTTTGACTACCTGTTTGAATGAGTTTTTTGTGACACCGAATGTCATGTTTCACAGCCTTACTTTGTTTAAAATTTGTAGAAACTATTAAAAAAACGCTATGGCATGTCAAATATCTATTTATTATTACATACATATAATTATTTCGGGTGCAGTAGAAAAAAAACAAAAATTTTCTTTAAGATGTCATATGCTAAGTTAACAAAAGTTAGAAATCTAATTCTGTAATGTCACATTAAAAATATTAGTTTGCTTTTTGTTGCACTGTGGAGGTAATGTTAATAAAATAAGTAAGCAATCCTTCCCGAAATTCCATTTTTGGGTAAAAGTTTCACTTCTACCGTGCGTGGCGGCTACGCGCATACTTTTTTTTTAAATAAATCTTTTTGTTTGAATTGCTTTTATAGCATCGAAATTTAAAGAAAAAAGGTGACTGTAATTCCACCATATAACACTGCGCATAATGTGTAAGTTAACCAATAATATAGGTTTTTCGAAATTACTTTTTTTGACATTATATGAGTAATATTCCAAAAGTGTTTATGATTCATGCACGCGGTAAAAATTGCGAAGAAAAGTTGTAAGAGAATGAAGAATCACGCAACAGCACAAAGCAAAAACCGTTATTTGTGGATTTTTCTTAGAGTCTCACGTTAGATTTTTTAAAGAATTTTAAAATTAGTTGAGAAATAAGAACTTGATCAACCATTTTACGTGTAAACTTGCCGCTTAATCGGATGCTCTCAGTAGAATTTGCGAAAACTTTACTCTTCAGTTTCCAGCGTTATGCAATGTAACAATTTTTTTTTTATAATTTTTGTTTTCGCCGCATCCAACGAACTAGAGGCAAGCAAAACAGAAATAGATTAGCATTTTATTAAATGTAATGTAAATAATTCTAAAACAATGTACTCATCCGATGAGTTTTGGATAAAAAATAAATCCAGTTTGAATTATTAAAAATTTTAGTTATCGATATTAATTTATAAACTCTTTTTTACTGCATTTTTTAAAAGCTCTGAATGTTGCTATTTGTTTTATTATTAACAATATTAATATTGCTAAGCTTTAAGAAATCTTCACAAAACAACTGGTTTTTTCTTTGAGCTGTCTCAGTTTTTGAGATATAAAATTGAAATTTCGTGATTCTGCCTGCATTCTCCTTCAATCACCTTCCATAATTTTTACTGCGTGCATGCCTCAGAAACACTTTTTGATTTAACTGCAAAATTTAACTTATATACTTTGCATGTCACTACCTATGTCTATAGTAATTGTTGGCCAATTTCGCAAAATAAACATTTTTGTAATTTTTGTAATTTTTAATTTGTAATTTATTGATACATGGTATAAGTACATTAAGAACTATGTTCTTTTAAAGTACAAAGGCTTAATAACAGAGCAATTACATTATATAAATAAATAAGAAACAATATATATATTCTAAAATTGTAAATCAAACATAATTGTAAGTTAAATCACATGAAAAATTGACATTTGAATTTAAAGAAAAGGAAAATCAAAGGATTTATTATAAGTAAAAATTTTGGAGAATTAAATTAGAAAGAATGAGTTTTGCAAAAAGGAAAACAAAAAATTAAGAAGACAAAATTAAGAGAGAATTGAAGAAAGGTATTATTAAAGAGATAGATATAGAGGCAAATAAACTGATAATTTACAATATGCTCTGTGAGAAATGTGCAATTGTGGCATTCTTAAAGCGTTCATATCCGACAATTGATTTTAAGTTTGTTGGTAACGCATTCCATAGCCTGACAGCATTAATAAAAAATAGCCTTGTAGAGTTTAAGAAGTTAAAATTCGGCAAATTGAGCATATGACTTCTGAGCGACTGACTAAACTGTAATTTATCATATAGGTATGATGGTTTTTTTAATTTGATTAATTTGTGAAGAAAGATGCAATTTCTGGCATTAAGATAACTAATTATATCACAACCAAGTATACTATTCCTTAATTGAGCCAAGTGATCGAATTTCCGTAGTCCATAAACATAACGGGTAGCATGATTAAATGCAATTTCTAATTTAAGCCGAGACCGTGAGTCCAGCTTGCTATATACATGTTCAGAGTACGTGATCACGGGAAGAACTAGTTGAATAACCAGTTTTCTCCTTGTATCAACAGGTTTATACTCAGCCGACATCCTTAGATTACGCAAGATATAATATACTTTACGAACAACGCTGTTTATGTGGTCAGTACATGTGAGAGTACAATTAATGTTAAAACCTAGGTTGCACACACTTCTAAATAGTTTTATGTTCATGTCACCTATAAATAGTTTAGGGATATCCTTAAAGCAAATTTCATTTTTGCAAATGGGCAACACATAAGATTTTAGTGCATTTAACTGGAGACCATTTCTCTGAGCCCATTGGTTTATACAAAGCAAATCCTCATTCATTCTGCATACCAAGTCTTCTAAAAGACTAGTCCTACTAGATAAGTAAAGTTGTACATCATCAGCATATGCGTGCATTCTGGAATACTTGCAATTAAGAAAAATGTCATTTATGAACACTGAAAATAGAAGAGGGCCAAGAACAGACCCCTGGGGGACCCCACTGCCAATACACTTATACTGTGAGAATCTATTGTTCACCTTAACCCTTTGAGATCTGTTGGTCAAGTAACTTTTTAACAAATTAACAGCACTTTCACAAAATCCATAAATATGTTTAAGTTTACGACAAAGAAACACTGAACTAAATCAAATTTTAAGAAGAATGTATAAGAATTTCAAGAATTGTACGCATACATTTGGATTCGTGCTGAACTTTACAGAATCAATTGGCAATTACTTGAAATATTTGATGATTTTTTTTTGGCTCGGGGGGAAGGGGGTTCGGACCCGAGAAGCCCCCTTATCTACGCGCCTGACTTCAGCAGAAAAAAATAATTTATGTCATTTCCGTTGTTTTGAGTTTCAAATCACTACCGCCGCTAAAGAAGTTTCACTTCGAAAACGCCGATGCTAATGACATCTTGTAGGAAGTAGACGCAACATTTGTGTATTCTTGTTGTTTGGATAGCTCAGTGTGCCACTTTGTGAGGAATTCCTCAAAACGTGAGGAATTTACAATGGCTGTGAGTAATTTTTGAGGAATTTTATTTTGAGGAATTTGACAATTGTAACCACTTCTTTTATTTTACCCGTTAACGCCCAGAATGTTTGAAACTTTGAACAGAAAAATAACGATAAGCCCTGAAATTATTTAAGAAAATACCTATTCCTACTATTTTTGATGGTGCTTTATACGATCCAATAGTTTAAAAATCTCAACAGTTTGACAATTGAAATCTTTAACAATTCAAAAAAAAAAATTCAGTTTTATTCGGTGATTTTGAACAGTTTTAAACACTTTTTTTTTAGTGTTCTTAGAGTAAGCGCATTTAAAGGGGGTGAGAGTGTTTTAAGTTTCCAAATCTGGTTTCCTCTCACAATGGCGGACTAATTGGAAGGAAATTTTATATGAATTTTATAGGTATTATTCTAAAATATTTTTGGACTTTGCGTTCAAATTTTTCTGTTGTTTCAACCAAATGTGACCTTCTGGGCCTTTCCGGGTTAAATAAAGAAACGGTTGGAAGAAATATGCAATACTGCAACGTTTATGCCTATAACTAAATTTTAAAAACTAATACGTATCTGAAATTTTTATTTACCTTTTTAAGGTATCGTTACAAAAACATTTTTGAGGAATTTTATTTAAATTTGTGGAATTTGGGTTTAAAAAAGTGGCAACACTGGGATAGCTTCTAAATATATTGAATATGTTGAATATTATTATTGTGATTTGTTTGAATATAGCTTCAGTTGTACTTAATATTGAATCAACAAGCAATCAAAAACAAATTATTTTAGAATGGTGAATGGTATATGGAACTCTCAACCAATCAGGTACATCTTTAATGCCCATTAAGGGCAAAGATTTGGCGGGATCTTGCCCACTTTTCCGTATTTTTGATCCCTTGGAGGGCGGACTTGATTTTATGCTTCAAAGAGGAATTTTCATACCTTACAAAATAAAAAAATTTTAGTTGGCAGCTTTGCCCCAAAATCAGACCCAAAAATTGCTGTGGATATTGATACACTCAAAAATTTTGTGTGTAAATATTACTAATAACTGCGTAATTATTACATTAATTAGAAAAAAATTAAAATTAAACTTACCCTAAAAGCATTTAGTAGAGACAAAGAATGCACACAAAAAAAGTGCAGCGTAAAATATAGGTAAAGATTAAAGATGCAGTGGAAAAGTTATGGAAATGATAAAGTAGTATAAACTTAGACATACGTAGATTAGCTACTCTATTCATTTTCGATGACGTCATCAGGAGCCGATGAGATTTTGTGGAGTTCAGCTTCATTGTTGATTTTAATGCAATCACTATTCTTAGAAAGCCTGATTTAAACAGACCCACGAATTGTAAAAGCATTGAAAATATTTTTTCTACGATTGCATGCAATCGCTGCTTGTAGAAGTTTTCTTGCGCCGATAGAGAGGCTCTCGTGCAAGTACACATTGTTATAAGAGTCCAGTCCAGTATCTCTGAGGTTAGTTGCTCTTTTTATTCGCTTTCTATACTCACCAAAAACTTTCAAAGCACGATTTCGATCGAATGAAGAGTAATACAGAAACTAGTGGGTTAGAGTTACCCGATATGGGCTTGACTCGGAAGATATCGTTTATCTTACCTTTAGGCAGGTACTTTTAACTTAAACTCTTTTTTAAAACGCGTAACATTTCATGGCAATCCTTCCACTTCATCACTTTATGCCCTACAAAAAACATTACACAATTTATGTTAAAAAAATGGCACTATAAATTTTTAAAGCATTACTATTAGCATTAAACGGTTTTTTACTTTCTTAAAACCGTGCTTTATTGCGTAGAACATACGTTTTTCGATAGCGATTAAAAAACATGCCCGTCCGAGTCGAAGAGAAGTGTTGTTTTTGTTTTTTCGTTTCTACTAATACTTCGTACATTTTACGAATAATGCGTACGGTCAACATATGAATGAATTTTTTCTACTTATATTAGTTTTAGTTCGTAAATAGTACGAATTCATTAGTAAATACTATGAATGAAATGAAAGAATTTACGAAGTTATTCGTATGAGAAATTGACGAATGCTATTATTTATATGTACACAATAATTCGTACAATGCACTCATACGAATTGTTCTAGTTTTTTACGAATATAATTAGTATATACAGCGAATAAATTCGTGAATATAACCACAGGTATTAGTAAATATTACGAATGAATTCGTAAAGATATTACAATACGAATACTTCGTTTTTTGTACGAATGTTCGTACAATGCACGAATATCTTTGCCACGAATATCATTCGTAGCAATTTTACTAATACATTTTTCGAGTGTAAGAAAGTTTATTATAAGGATCTTCGTTATATCTCAGTTTACGTTTACCACTTCTATGTAATGATATCAATGCCTATAGTGTTTCGAATTTTGGAAAAAAGGTGGCCTCCAGAAAGGCCTTAAGCTCCTTTGTTTCCAAATTTAACAATACTCTCAACTTTTATCCTGCCATTAACGTACTCCATCGCCGATGCCGAAGATTTGTACTATTAAATCTTCATTTAGTAAGCAGCAAATAGACGCGGTGTCATTTAAATGTAGCGAAAAACATTTAAAACTATTAAATTAAATTTTTGTTTTCGTATATATTTTAAATTTTTTATATATTTTCACTTATTTTGTAAAAGCCACAATATGTTATTGAATTTGGTCAGCATTCAGTAATAAAGTGGACTCATTTGAGTTATTTTTGCTCTTCATTTCACTAATTGTAGAAAAAAAAAACACTCTGAGTACAACTTTTCATATATTTAGAAAGATCTACACACACGAGAGAAAGCAATGCAAACTGCAGAATAGCTTTAACAAAAAAAAAAAACGATCTATTACATTGAAGTGTACCAAATTAAGTAAAATATATGCTGGAATTCATTGCATGTATAACGAAACTAATAACTAAATTGACATCTTACAATTCAAATGCTAAGTCAAGTGATGATGAGATGTTATACTGTTTAACATAAGGACATCAACTTCAGAAATTTAATCAGCCTGTATTTTAACTAAGACGTTTATTAACAAACGTCTTGCTCTTACATTACGTCATTAAGAAGTTAACTGTTTCTGGTAATTAGTTATTTAGGCTTTCAAATTAGCGTCTTAGTCAAACTACTACTACACGTACTTAACAATTAGTTATGCAAATAGCTTTAACTGCTTTTAGCGACAAGCACTACATAATTAATTTAAGTAAGAATTAGGAACTGAAATAAAAACTTACATAATTCAGTGATTAGAGGCAAATATACGAATATGTCAGGCATACTTAGCGTACTCTGCTCTTAGCGACTTAAGAGATTATTGGGGCCAGAATATCGACGGGGGTGTGCAACAAAAATTCAGCAATAAAAATTCATAGCTACTGAAATACAAGAATAAATATTCTATGTACTCATACATACGTCCACAAAATTGCGAAGACATGTAAACATTTTTATGCGAATTTCTATCCTAATGTTTGTAAACAAATTGCTTGTCTTTGGCGCAAAAATAAAACAGCGAAGATATCATAAAAGACATTTGCTACATCCGCTGCCAACTTAATATGCATCAAACAAAACCACAAAAAAAAAAAACAAATGAAAAACCCAAAAAACAACAATACACTCAACTTGCTCACACAACGCAAAAATACTAAAAATATTATTTTATTCGTATGTCTGGAGCGCCACCCTTCAGATTTCAGTTTTGTAGAACCATTGGGTGTAAACCAACCATTGGATATAAGAACTGTTCTGTAACAAATCGTATGATGACTTCTTGGTTTTTATTGTGGAGTTAACTAAAACGCTTGATGTTTGTGCTATAAATACATGACATGGAAACGTTATAGCTTTTGATACACCAACCAAAGAGAAGTCGTTGCGGATTAAGCACATTAGCTTAATATTGGCTATATAAGCCGACTATATCCGCCTGAATGGATGCATAAGCAGAGTGAAGAAATTAATAAAATAATAGTTCACAATTTCTAGATTGATCTCTGACACCACAATAAATGATGTAATAATGGTAAAATTAAAAATATGTATATGTTCTGCTAAGCACATAAAAAAGTTTTTGTAAAGATTTTCAAGAGCAGATATAAATATTTCAGTCACTCATTTCGTAGTAATTTTGGGAATAAATTATTCAGAAACGTACATTCAACAACTTCAAAAAATTAATTGTCAAAGTAATGCAATTACACGGCTCATAGCATATGGCGGGGCTAAGCGAAAGTTTTATAATTAAGCGGTTGTTTGGTCAAATAATGTCAAGTAAATCATCACAAAATATGGTAAGCTGTTATCGCTGTGTTCTCCATGAGTCAAACTACTTTATTGTAGGTAAATTTTGTTTGCATAAAATTGTTTTGAACCACTTTTATCCTTGAGATATTTTAAAGATCTTTAGGTAGAGGCTCATGCGAAGAAGATGGGCATCATGATGGATGACAACTGTAGGAAGTGCAAGGAACCAGGCACGGCTGAGACCCTGGAACCTCTTATGCAACTGCCATGCTCTACTTAGATCGAGAATGAAATACTTAGGCTCACTACACTACATCATGTGGCCAAAATCTCTCCAGAAATCCTCCATAGATTCGCGAATTCAGCGAAAATCTTTACCGACTTGACTAACTCCTTACAGACTCCTTACACCCGGTACCACTAAGGACCAGAATGGTCTATGTAAACCTCCGACTGGATTAACCTAACATAACCTAAGGTAGAGACTTAACTTGCCCCTACGAAGCACTTAAATTAGTATCTGCTTTTAAATGTAGTATTGCCAGCAAACTGTAATTAAAATTATTTTTATCAATATTTGTAAAAATAGCATTTTATCAACATTTCATCACTGCTCAAACTTCTTCGAGTTCTATACGTATTGCTTACGTAGATGTAAAGAATCTTTCTTATGCTTATTTAAATGAAAGTACAAATGCAAGCATAATTCATAAATCCACGTCATTTAATAATCCTGCCTCATAAATAAGGGAAAACTCTGGTAGCAATCAAGTATCAAAGATAAATATGGTGGACAGAATTCTAGCCCTGAACTGCAAGTGTTGGACCATAAAAGCGGTTTGCATTTGCACTTTTTTATGCCCACTGTTACTTACGAGAACTTAATTGGGTTCGCCTTTTTTTGTGTTTTTCCAAAAACTTAAAACTCCCCAAATATTGGCATAGCGGCTGGAAAAAATTACGATTAATCAAATTTTCTACCAATAATATATCAAAACGTTTCGGCACTTCGAACTAAGACCGGTTCGGTGTTTACTACAACATCTCAATTAGTCTATGATACCATTGCTATCACTGTAACCTGGCTAAGCCCAGGTTTCTATCACGAAGAGTACTTTGATAAACAGTTCTACACCATAACTGCCAACCAATTTTACCACAAAAAAATGACTTTTTCCCACATAAAAAATTAAAAATTACCAAAGAAATTCCCACGGCATGAAAAAAAAAATTAAAAATTAAAACGAAAAGGCCATTTTAGATCTTCAAAGGACTTTGACCGAGTTTCTTATGATCAATTGTGTTGTGTGTGTTGTGAAATGTTTGAATACAAATGAACGGCAACTGGACCTATATGTTTTATACCGACTCCGAATGGCTAATGTTCTTAAGAAGCTTTTCATGGCAGTTTTTAACTCTCTGAGGCTTGCCATTGTCTGCAGAGAAGTGACGGCCGAACAGAAAAATTAATTTAATTGAAAAACCTTCCTGTGTCAGATGAGCGATTCGAACCTGGGTTCTCTGGCATATGAGCCACACACCCACCCCCTACGCCACGGCCGCCAGGGTATGACTTGAATTAAAAATACCTCAACAATTAAAAAATACCTCAACAATTAAAAAATAACACAGATTCCCGGTTCATTTAGAAATACCACAAAATTCCCGCATATATTCACACTTCCATCGCAGAATACCACAAAAAATCCCATAGTCATTAAAAATTACCGCAAAAAATAAAACTAGTTTAATCAAAATTTAAACGTAAGTATTTGAAGAAACTTTAAAACACACAACACTACAGTTAAATGTAGCGATAGAATCGGCATTCCAATTTTAAGTTTTTCATTTTGAATTTGGTAATGCATTGTGAATACGTTTCCAGTTACTTTTCATATAGTGGTACTTTCGGATTATGAACTAGTCCTTATTTAAAATATGTGCTATTTATGTTAAGATTATTCATTTCTTTTTTACTGCTAATATGCAAATTGTTAAACCTAGCAGGGTTTGGTTTGAACGCATCTACAAAGTGCACGCATATATTTCCTATTTTTGCACCGTGCAACGGCATATACTAGCCATAGAGAATACCCCTATTATTTTATGTATGGGCATATTTTGGGCATATTTTGTTCCTTTTTTAATTACTTAATTACATAATTTCCAACTACCTCATTACTTAATTACCTAATTGAATACGCCAGTAACGTGACGTGACGAATAAACTTATATTATTTCAAAACCTTCTAAAAAAGGTTTTATACATAAAGTCATGCCCAATTCGCAGAGTTTTGCAAATTTTGAAATCCAAGTCGGAATCTAGTTCTGTATTTTGTAACGTCACGCCAGAGCATAGTTTTGCATATATTTTCAATATACATAGGCTTGATTGTTGTAACTCTTTTACTTAATATAGTGCCACTTAATTACTACGCAAATATCAAAAAAATCTTTTTAAAATTTGACTTTTGCTTTCTTTTCTTTTTAATATTTTTTCGTACAAATCGTACGTAAAGCCAGTTTGGAAATGCCCTTATACTAACTTATGTTTCTTTTTGTTAGTTATTTTCTTACTTTACATTGTTTAAGCTAAATATACTCTGAAAAATAAATTTTGTTGTTTAATTCATTATGCCGCTTTTATTTTTAAAATCCACTCGAAATTTTTTAAATTTCTGTTAACCATCTTCTACAGTGCTGTTTAACGACGAGCTTGGAAAAAATGCTTTAAGTTTTAATTGTCAGCCATTTTGCTGTTCACGAACAAAAAACTGTCTCTGCTTCTATGCAGAGAGTCTCTTTTCTGAGCACTGAGCAGCATTTTGTGGGGAAACCAAAGCAACATTCTGCTAGCTGCAAGCAATGTTAGCGTCAAAAGCCAATTGACAAATGACTGCTTGCAAGGAGCTCATGAAATTTTTCACTTAAATATAACTTTTACGATAAATTTATTGATGCTAGATATATGTCACCGTTGACTTATTTGCTAGAATCGCAAAGATCTTTCAATTCTCCATGCATCATATTCACATATGGGCATTTTCGTGGTGGCGCACGTGACAATCGTACGACTTTAATGAGTGAAAAAAGAATTAAAAATTTAACTTACAATTTCCTTATTTTGATTTTCCAATAGCTTATCAAGCACACTATATACGGTGTAAGACCTAAGAGTTGTCAAATGTTCGGCTCTTAGATAGAAGCCACCAACAATGATACGTAACGTGACAAAAAATAGAAGTGTTTTTTGACTTGGATCACAAAATTAGTAAAATTCTGTACATTGGCAAGAGTTTTTGTATAAAACTTTTTTTAGAAGGATTTGAAATAGTATTAAAATATTTTCAAAGTAATCAGATTTAAAAACCTTTTGACATTTTCTTTTTTATGGAAACGTTACGTGACATGGCGTTACGTGACATTTTATTGATTGTAATTCATTTGGGTAATTAAGTAATTAGGCAAATAAGTAATTATGTGATTAAGATATTAAAAAACAAATTAAATATATTCTGCCTCCCCTTGCCACAATTTCATTATTTTTCCATTTTTCATTATTTTTAGCCAATGCCTTCCATTTTTACTAAAACAAAAACGCTAACGAAACATTTACAAAACATTAATTAAAAAGAAAAATTACATTTGTTAAACAGTGCAGACGATTTGGTCATCATGATAAATGAATTTATATTTAAATTGCTTAAATCAATAAAAAAAATGTTTCTTTTTGATAATATCATTAAATAATAAGTTTTTAATAACCCTTAATTTTCGTGTCACGATGGACTTTTCGGCGGAAATGCCCATATGTACATTTTATTTTTAGGCAGGAAATGGAAAAATAGGCCAAAATTTGATAAATATTTTCATTTACGCGAAATTATTGGCCAAAACTTTCTCAGCTATTTAATATTTAAACAGTTTGGGCGTACATGAGAACTTTACAATAAATAATTGTAAAGATAGTAAAAATTTCACTCTAATATTTGCAATGGTTCTTGAGCTTGCCTCCGTCAACACAAAAAGCCAATTTTTCAAGTTTAATTTTTATATAATACATAGTGAATATAAGATACGATAGTAATATGTCTATGTTATAAGCTTAACTTTAGTTAAATTATCATTTATAACTCGTTCGCGGCAGACCTAATAATGAAGTATAAGAACACTCCCAAAACCAAATGTTTCCAACATACTATAACGGTTGAGTAAATAAAAGCTTACTTCAAAAAAACTATACAGCAAAAATGCGTCAACGGAAATACTAAGACATTGTGTTTTAAGCAAGTGCGCAAAATAATCTGACAATTAGAGCTGTCTTTTTCTTTTTAAAACAATTTTAAATTGTTTACATTTTTTATACCCCAAGTGTATTATGTAAAAGGTATATTTACTTTTTCACTCTGTATGTAACGCCCCTAATTAGGTGTAATAGTTATAAAAAACAATTCTGCCACAAAAAAACATTGAATTGGTCAGTGAAACACAAAATATTCATTATTATTCATTCAAATTAAGTGGATCGTCTTCATAGTAGACCCCCTTCCGAAATAATACATTTATGCCAACGAATAATCCAATTATCCAAATATTTTTCAAATCGTTTAAGTTTCCACACACATATCAGTTGAGTAAACAAAAGTTTACTTGAATAATATTGTGCGCAAGCAAGTCGCAGCAAAATAATATGTGTATAAGAGTCAATAAGGCTTTTCAAATTGTTTATTAGGAACTGTCTTTTAAATTATTGCGTGAGGTGCGTGACTTGTATGCGGTAGAACACAGACTCAAATTCCATCTGACACAGAATGTTTTTCAATTTAATTTTCTGTTCGGTTGTCACCAGTGTTGTGACATATTACTTTGGAAAGTAATGTGCTACTTATTACATATAACTGACTCTTTAAACTAAGAATTTTATATTACTTAAAAATTGGAGTAATTAGAAACTGATAAAGTAACTAATTTAGAATTAAAAGAAATGAAACACAGAGTACAAAAATCAAAAATTTTCTTTTTTTTTATACAATTTCATATTGTTATATAAACTATTTCTTTCACAGCTCTGCAACGAAAAAACGTGACATTTATTCTGGCTGGGTCAACAGAGAACCCATCTCGGAAATTTACGCAATCTATATTGAATTTCCTCAGCTTTTCAAAGAATGAAAACCATTTTCAAAATGGGGCAAGGTCATAAAAATTATATTGTATTTTTACCTTGCTTTCGAAAGCCTTTCTCAAATATTTTGAATGAGACACTATTTTTTTTTTTAAATGCTATGCATTTTAATATAAATCAAAGCAATATTACTTTTTTTTTAATTTTAATTAAAAATTAAAGGAATCATGACTGAAACATTTTATTAGAGAAATACCATAATGGATTGTTGTTGAAATATGAAGGGAGAAAATGAAATTGCTTTTTCATACTTCTCCCCATTGTCTTCAAATTAAAGAATTAAAAAAAAAAATCCCAGATCATGACCTCCATCGTTGGCCGATAGTTGATTGAACCGCTCATATAAAGATTTGCAAAGGTTCATATATTCGCAATTTTAGCGGTTTTCCACACTTTTTCAAATAATTTCAATATATATAATAACTTCCTCCAGTTTCTTGAAAATTGGTTCAGCGGTTTTCTAGTGTGCGGTTACATATAAAAATTGAATTTATTTTTATTTATAGAGATAATATGTTATTTTTGAGGGTGGTTTATTTGAAACTAAAAAAAAAACAAACAGTTTTTTTTTAACGATTTTTATTGCATAATAATATTTTACATATATTTATTGTTACAAACACTGCAAAAATTTATTAATATTTGGCATTATTTTGAAATTAATTCAAATGAAAACTATTAAATATTTTGAAAAATGAAACAATGCTCTTACAAAACCTTTTAAAAAAGCGGCTCATATAGTATAAAGTGCTCGAAAAAGAAAAATAATTATGTTAGATATTTGACAGTCATTATTTATGCAAATTCAAATGCTGAACACAATTATGATGTGAAAGTTAAGTGTAGTCGTTTTTTTTTTTAGATAATGCTAAGTTAATTTAGTTAGTTCTCAAAATATTGCAAAGAGTTTTAATTAAAATCTTATTTAAATTAGTTCGATTAGAATTAATTTAAATTATACTTTGAAGACGTTATGAACCATAACAGATATTGTTTGTATTTTTTGATTAAATTTTTACAAATTTGGCAAGGAATTTTGCATATAAAATGACTAATTTGAATGATATTATCTTAATATCATTTGAATGTTAATAATTAACAAAAAGTAGTTATAAGTGTGCGGGTGATTATAGCCTACATGGTGTATCTACATTCATTGGGAAATTATTACAGTTGGCATGTACTGAGGAAATGGTATACACATCTATAAAACAAAAAAAGAGAAACAAATTATTTGTTTTTTTTATGAAGATATACAATTTTCTGCAAAAAAAATAATTTTATTAAACAATTAAAAATAGTTCTTTATATGTAACATTGCACGCTGAAGCCGATTTTACTATGATGTAAAAGTTAAAAATAATAGTAATTTAATTTTATCTTTAATTAGAGGATTTTTTTTTTCGTAAAACAATCAAAGCACTTTTAGTAAACTTTGATCAAGTACAATTTTAATAATTATTAATTAATTAAATTCAAACTGAGCAAAATTAGACATAAGCTCTGATAAATTTTGTTTTCTTACATTTTGACTTGTTCAGCGCGGAGTTTTGCATATAAATTGAATTAAAAATCTTTCAGATGCAAGCATCTGAAGTCTTGTGTCATAATTTGAATAAAATTATCTAAAGATCATTAAATCTGTGGTCACAAGGAATAATGACTTAACTCCAAACGATGCATCAATCTTTGGAAGGATGCAGAAATCGATTTTTTGCACAGAATAGATTACCACTTATGTCTGCACATATTTTGTTTCTAACGGTTCATATATTTTAGAAAAAAGAGCGTAGTTAGTGCAATTAAAATATCGTTTTTTACGATACTTTGCGTTTAGTCATTATTCGTTGTGGCCACACAAATGTTGAAAACTTACCCCCATGTAAGCAGTTAGCATGATAGACACTTCTGTAACATGCAAATGTTCGACAAAGTCTGGTATTGCGCTTCCTAAAGCACATGTTAATGTTACCTAGGCATGGTGCACTATATTGTGTACAATTTGGACTGTTGATTGGCATCAGCAATTGTTTTCCATTTTATAAAGCAAAGAATTAATAATATAATATTAATAATATAATAAATTAAAGTTTAGTTAAATATTGACTATAACATCAGAAAAACCTGTTTTTGCAAGAAACTATCAAAAGCATTTAAATTTAAGTTTTGCAGCAAGTCTTACCATGTCTTCAGTTAACAAATATTTAGTTCTCTAGAATACAGTTTTAGAGTGATTTCTAGCTTTACTACACTTTTCATTTTGAAATCTGTAGCCAATTTGATTGAACTGAATATAGGATTCAAAGCAAAGTATGTAAAATTTGAAATTAGAAACTATAGAATTATGTTTGAAAATAATAATAAAACTACTTGTTAGACTGTGTTTACTTGACTGTGTTCATAATGATTTAAGAAATAATTTAAAATGTTGCAGATGCCAATAACTGAAGACTCTTGTGAAAATTTTAAAAAAGTTATCGTTATATTAGTTAAAATTTGACAACATACGGAACAGGAAGTGCCACTGTAACATTGCATGGGCCTTCTTCACCCGCCCATAGTCCACTACAGAAGGATCTTCTGGCAGGAATCCACCGAATAACTATATAAGACAAACATAAAAGAAAAAAGTAAAAAATTAATTTTTTATTAGGTTATATAACTTATTTCAAATGTAAAGAATTTAAATTGTGGCATTTGGTTTTTATGCAACATTGTACGCCGGACTTGTTTATGATGTGAAAGTTAATAGTTTTCGAAAAATCAAAAAAAAAAAAATTGAATTAGTTTACGTTATTTTTTATTAATTGAATTTAAACAAATAAGCCTTACCCACTTTTTATTTATAAAATATTTACTTATTCGAGGTAAAATGACTTGAATATTGCAGGTGCAAGAAACTGAAGACTTTTGTATAATTGGAATTAAATTCTCTAAAAGCCATATAAATGTTGATCACTTACCATTATAATCCTCTATATGTCCTTCCGTGCAGATGTGATACCTGTATTTATTGTAACATTGGAAATTTCGACACAACGAGGTGCTATTTTGCACGCAATAATTGAAGGGGTCAAACTCTGAACAATCATTTGAAATGTTGTCACAAAAACTGTCGATTAATGATGATTCAGTCATCATATTCATGATTGACATCCATAAAAAAACTGCAAGAAATTTAACAATTTTGAATTTGTTTGATTTTATATAATTTTTATAAGTTCCTTTTCTATTCTAATGATTTGTAAAAAAATTTTAAAAGTTGAGACATACGAGTACCCATTTAAAATGATACCAGCCGAAAAGAATTTCATTTGTTCGCCTTTATAGTATATTAATTGATTTTAGCTTAAAAATTTATGACTGGTTTTAATGAATGTTCGTTTGAAAGTGAATTTTTACTGCTAGTCTGAGAATTTTTATACTTTAACTCTGTCTTTCAATTTTGGCTTAAAAATTAAACAGCTACTATTTTTTTTTCAAAAAACTGTTGCTAAAAACAAAAATATTTGCTTAACTCAATTTGTAATGTTTTGGCTGTTGAATAAAGCATTTAAACTTAACCCTCTATGAAGAAACTATTTAGAGACATCTATATATAAACGAAAAAAACGAAACGACATGGCCATTTCAGCCTTTTTATTTTATATTTTTAGGTTTTTTTTTTTTAATAATTTAGCAGTTTGTTATGATAAAAGCATAGAAGACGTTATATTTATTACAAGTTTTATTTTAATGGAATAACATAGACATTTCACGTTGTTCTATTGTATTTGAACTTTGTTGTTCGCTTTGAAGGTGAAGTTGTAATAGCTGTTTTCGATGACTGCCTTAGAGTAAGAATTTCCACTTCTGCGCAGCAAAAAATGTTGTTTAAGCTCCGTTTATGGCATGTACTTGCTCTTGATCTTTGTTTTTGGAAGCGACTACAATTGTTGAAGGTGTTTAAAATGCCTTTTATAAATTTAATTGGCTTGCACATAGTTTAAGCTGTCTTTTCGTTTCATTTCATCATGCACGACCAACCTCTGCCCCTTCCTCTCCCTCACATCTCGACAAAATGCTTGACACCTCCCCCCCTCCCCAACCCCTTTATGAACAGCCCCTAACATTAGCTTACACGGATAATTGGCTAATGTAATAAAATTGTAAAAAAATGGTCAGTCAAATTGTGCTTGGCTAAGAAGGTGTTTTTAGGACCAATTTGGAGTAGCTGATCATGAAAATGATATTTATTTATTTTTTTAAAGAAACTTTTCCGAGATATCAGCAAAAACACAGTTTTCTTCCCTTTTTTCAGTTTTTGCAAAGAATCTCAAGAACTATGAATTCAAACTTCACATTGTTGATGCCAATTTTCAATTGAGGTAAGGTCTTCTTTTTCAAACAATATGCCACGTATGTCAATTGAACTAGTATTCTTTGAGTTACAGGCCTTCGAAATGGAATTTTTCCCCCTTTTTCTAAAATTTCGTAATATTATTTGCTGTAAAAAATTTTATAATTTTTTTCCTTCGACTAAGAGCTGAAGACAATTTTATTGTCAAAATATTAAGCCTAAGTTTGTTTAAGTCGGAGTGAAAATGTAGGAGTTAAGATGTATTAAGTAAAAGCATACAAATCAGTTTTCTACATATGTGCTTAAACTTTTGGTCGGAAATATTTCTTTTCGTTTTCACTCTTGCGTTAATATTACGTCGCATCTTCTCGAATGTGCATCGAACACTAGGCGGTTAGCATACCAACAATAACAAAGGGTCCAGCTTTAAAACAACTTCTATGCTTTTTTCATTATAAGAAAAGCTATTTTGAATTTTTTATTTTAATACTAAAAGTTTGATTATTCTATTTTCCGGGGGGCGGGGGGTAAATGGCCCCTCTCTGCCCTACCCTCGCTATACCAATGATAGAGCATGCACATATTGCTGAATGAATTATTGAAAACTACTTTCATAATGTTATCCACATAAAAAGTTCTCATGTTGCAGCATTTAAACTGCTTCCTTCCATCCGGAGTGACCGTACGTTTATCTAATGAAATTTCAACAACTTCATGTCTAGTTCGCCTTTTGGCCATAGTAGACAAGACATAAAAGAAACTCCTACTCCGAGAGTTCTGTGCACTGACATCTTGTCATAGAAATATCACCACCCCAAATCAATGTCGACTAAAGTCCAAAAAGTCAAATGGATTCAATGTTTTATCAAGATGGCATTAACGAAAATTTTAACAATATCTGTTTTGAGGTTAGAACGAGGATATTGTGCAGGGCGTTGTATGTATGTACGTTTGTGTTAAAAGGTGTGTTTTGGGGAAAGAAATGTGTTTAAGTGCAGTTTTTCTGTGACTGCATAGTCATTTATTTTGTGTATGCATAGTATACATCAAAAACTTAATGTATGTATTTGTGTATCTTTTTACCAATTATTTGCTTCATAAGTTTTGAATCGTTCTTTATGCGTATTTTGTTGTTTTCTGGCTGTGCCTCCCTGTGTGCGTGAGTGTGTTTTTACTTTTGTGCGAAAGCATTGCCCTATTGGAACAAACTAACTTGTTTTTAAAAACAACTAATTAAAAAACTAGTTTAAAATAAACCAGTATATGAACTACTTTGAATTATATTAAGGCGGCATCCACTTCAATTCAAAATAGTTTTATTGCATTATATATGAAGTAATCGAAATACTATTCAAAAACAAGTGATTGATAAACTACTTTGAATTATATTAAGGCGGCAACTACTCTGATTTTGACATGTTTTAATTGCAAATTTTTATTAGAGTACTAGTTTATATATATTTAACCATGTTATTTCATCAAATATTATTACCTTTAGGCCATCGGTAATAGTTCTCAAGTGCTTTATTTTAAAGTAGTTAAAAAATAATTTAAATTTAACTAATTTAACAAGTAGTTGAAAATATATGCAGACGAAAGTCAATTGACTTATTTAGCGGACATCACCATACAAAATATGTTAGTTCGTTCTATGGAATGAAGTCAGAATTTCAACTAGTTGTGGTTGACAAAAAACTACTTTAGCAACTACTTTTAAATTAGTTGATTTTCCTACAGGGTGGTTACAAGCTGGAGCTCACTGCTGCGTGTTGCGATTCAAATTTTCTCTTTGTGGTTGTTTTGTTATTTTTGTGGTTTAATTTGTCTTTTATTTTGAAGATTTTTCAAAAAAAAAAAAAAAATTAAAAAGTACGCTCCCGAGGGTAGTTTCTCATACTCGGGATATTTTGTGAATTTGAAAAGAACAAAAAAAATTTAAAGATTTTTTATTAAGACAGCCACAATTTTGGCACCTGATGTCAATAGGTAAAAATATGTAACTTCTTCAAAATTTTAAGAAGCATGTTATAACAAAGAATGTAATAGTACCTACTTGACATAAACTCAATGTTTCTGGGGTATGAAAAAGTCCTGCATAGTTTTATAGGTGAGGTCGTTGGAACGAACTCCTATCAAAAAACGAAAAACGAAAATGGCCTTGAAAGGACTTTGACCTTGAAAGCCTTCCTATGATCAAACGTGTTGTGCGTGTTGTGAAATGTTTGAACACAAATGATAGAGAACTGGACCCAACAACTTTATGCTGACTCCGAACGGCTTATTTTCTTAAGAAATATTCATCGCAGTTTTTACTCTCTGAGGTTTGCTGTTGTCTGCAGAGAGGCGACGGCCGAACAGAAAAATTTATTGAATAAAAAACAGTATGTGTCAAATGGGGATCGAACCTGGGTTCTATTGCATACCAGCCACGCATCTCAACCAGTATACCACGGCCGCCACGGAACTCCTATCAATGAATGCATATGTTTAGTTTTAGTTTTCGCCAAAAGCAATATACGAGTAGCAGAGTATGATGCTTAGGTTAAGCTTCATCCAAAGGTGAAGGTTGTAGGCGCCGATCCAGCCGAATATGGGGGCTAAAAGCCCCCATAAATAAAAAGTTAAATAAATTTTTATAAAACAATTTTTTTATATAAAATTAAAATATATTCCATAACTTTTTTCATACAATTTTTCAAAATTGTTCGAATTTCGAAGATACAAATCTTTTGTCAATAACAATGCTATCGAAATATTTCATATTAATTGTGCTGTACATTTTCCTCGCAGCAGTGTGAACCTTTTGTATACTAAACTATCATACAGGGACATTTGCCATTACTATTAAATTTGCAATTACATTACCATTTATATGTAATCTGAAGGAAAAATGCCTTTACCATTAATATGCAATGGTAATGGAAAAAAATCCTTTAATGATATGGAAGAAAAAATTGCATTAGCACTACAATTTAGTAGTAATGAAAAATTTTAAAGGTAGTGGAAAAAATTGCAAAAAAATCCTCACCAGTACAAAACTTTTGAAGTATTAAATTCTGCGATTTTCATTTATAAAATGTGGTTTCTTTTCAATAAAAAATGTAAATCTTTCTTGTAAATACATCGATTGGTAACTGAAATATACAATATTTATTGAAAATGAAAAATTATTGATTATTGTAACAAATTTAAGTAGTAGCTAACAAACATTGGTTTTTTTAATGCTAGCATTCAAAATTTGTATTAATAAAAATTTTACAAAATGTCATTTTGTAATTGAAAATCGCAGAATTTTATGCTTGAGCATTTTGTACTGGTGACGTTTTTTCAAATTTTAGTGGTAATGTAAATTTTTTATTACCATTAAAAATGAAGTGTAATGCAAATTTTTTTCATTACCACTAAATTTAAGTGGTAATGCAATTTTGTTTTCCACACCAATACATATTAATGGTAATGCATTCTTCTTTACATTACTATTACATATTAATGGTAATACAATTTTTTTTCCATTACCATTACATATTAATAGTAATGGAAGTTCGATTTGCATTATCACTAGGCGCAGTACATATTAATGGTTATGGAATTTTTTCTTTTATATTAATGGTAATGCAATTTTTTCTGCATTACCATTACATATTTGTGGTAATGCTATTTTTAATGCTCTAATAATTCATTGCATTATGCCCATCTATGCCTACTATAAACGTTTTTGGCTGCACTATTGCAAGTTCTCTGAAATTTGATGAACATCACAATAAATGAAATATCTTACAACCAACATATACCTATATTTTCACTTTTTGCTAAAAATAAGATGTAATATACGTGTAACAACCAAAAAAAGCAGCTTGTTTCAAAAAATTTTTTGATATACAAAGAGGTTTATTTTTTTTTCTCAATTTATACAGCTTTTTGTACATAAAAAGTACTTTACAAAAATAATTTTTTTTTTTTTTAAATAGTTTTCAGGCTTTTATATAGAGGGCGCTGAAAATGATATTAAAAAAAAGACATCCAAAACGGTTCGATGGATATCGCCTTTCCCGTGTATCTAAAACAAAAAAATTAAATGTCATTTTAGAGTACAGACCACTAATTTGGCATCCCCCCTACGCACGACCCCCGGGGGAATTTTTTAAGCTATGGCGAAAGTTAGAGTAAAAAATTAAGAAAAGAGACCGATTTTTTTCGCGTTTTTTTGTCTATGAAAAAAAAATATTGTAGTAGGTACTTAGATTTAGGGGGGATGCTTAAAAGACAAAATTACAAACAAAATGCATTAAAATTCATTGGCATTGGACCAATAGATTTGGTGTTATCTATTGAGTAGTTTTAAAAAAAACTAGTTTCGAGGAAATCGCGTTTAAAGCTTTTGTTTTTCGAAATTTTTCATATATTTTTAAAATTATCGGTTGATAAGCTTACTATAATTTAATCTGCAATGCCAGTTATCGTTTTTAAAACTTGTATGTATATTCTAGAAACTATGAAGAACACATTAAGCAGAAAAAAAAAATAATTTTTTTTATAAAAATTTACACGTATATTATACCTTAAATCTGTGTTTTTTTTCTCATCTGCTCTCTTTCTCATCTGTTTCCTTTTCTCAAATGTATATGTATTTTTTATAATTTCACCTTCAACTTCGATTTATATATATATACGTATATGTGATATATGTTTACTTATTTTATTGATTGGGTCAATTCGATAGCAATCATCAATATTATTTGCCCCTCAACAAATATTTTGTTCGCTTCATGATATGCTGGAAATAAATCTTAATAGCATAAAAAATTTGATCCTCTTAACGATATATCAAACATAGAAATGTTATTTATTTAAGTCTATAGCAATAGCAGCAGCAGCAGAAGAAATCAGGTCAGCGAGCTAAAAAGGGTTATACAGTGCTTTTTGTGTTTGTTGTATTTCTATGGACAGAATTGGAAAGCTGAGAATAACCCATTTCAACTCATTTTCATTTATCTATTTGATATGCTTAGATTTTATTGATAGCATTTCGATGATTCATTATCATTTTCCAATTCGAATTCTTTATGCCTTTACTAGCAAATCCTTTGCTTGTTCCTTCCTTCCTTTTCCTTTTTTTGTCGCTCTTTCCTTTTGGTTGTTTTTTTTATTTTTGTGGTCAGACAATCCCAGTTTATGGGCATGTTGATGGCATTAGGCGCAAATTTTTATGAGTTGAATTTGATTGAAATTGGATTATTTATTTTTCGATTCCTTTTACTGCTAGTTGATGAAACAATTTCTCTCTGTTTTTTTTGTTACAGATTCGATTTCATGGAAAGCAGTTAAGTAAAAAAGGTAGACATTAACATTTGAATTTATGTATTTTATAATAAAAATAGATGCCTTCTGTTTCATACAAATAAATAATAAACGACAATTTTGACGGCCGCACTGTGGCTATAGTATTTTTTATTTACTTTAGCATTTTGTAAAAAGCTATCACATAAAACAATGGTTATAGTAATGATTAAAAAAGAGAATTTTGAAACTAGTGTAATGTAGCCAAAAGGCAGAACGATAACATTTCAAAAGCTTTTCAATGTGTTTAATATTTAGTGGATTCAAAGAACAGTAAATAATAAAAGCCTAAAATTATTTGAGTGCTAGATGAACATTGTTATCACAAGTTAGTAGAGCAATATTTATAAATTAAGTTTAGTGACCTAAATAATGGAACTGAGAAACGTACCTTATATAATGTTCACTGAACTGCAATAAAAATCATACAAATCATTCATTGTTTTTTGTTTCCATAATAATGTTTCCTACATTTACTTATAATAGTATTTAAGCGCTAAATTGGCTTAGCCGCACACGATTTTATATCAAAATGAACGGAAGAAACAACTGTAGAGTATTGAATAATTAAATACTTTTCTTTTTTGTGTACAAAACTATTATGAACTATAAAGATTTGATGATAATTTTTTAAGAATATTTTACAAATAGTCAAAATGCAGATAATTTCGAGTCAATTTGCTTAGCCACGCCTTGTCAAATGTTTAAGAAAGAAACCATTTAACCCTCTACAGTCGAATACCGTCTTAAGACGATCATTACAAGAACCGTTAGCATTCAAATTTTAAATTGAAAAAATAAAATAAACAAAATTGAGTGCATGGAAAATAATTTTCAAAATCATTGACTTCCTACAACAACAAAATGTGTTGCTTACTTTCATCGTATTCATCAGTTGAGATTGTACTTGACCCAATCAAATGAACATAAAAATAAACAAAAACCAATAGGTTCGGCATAAACAGCAAGCAAATTTGATCAATTTTACAAACTATAAAATTATTTTATTAGTAGAAATTTGAAACGTGATTAAAGAAGCGGGCGTGATTAATATATATTGTTTTTCCAAATTTTGAAAGTGAAGGCATTAAAACTGATTGCAAGTCTTAATTTAGTTATATGATTTCTCATTATGTTATGATTTGATGTTATGATTCTCATTAGTTATATGATTTTTTTGTTACTTGTTTTGTCAGAAATTCAGACTTAAAAATGTCAATATATTACTTTTCTTAATACTTCCCTATAGGAACAAACTAACTTGTTTTTAAAAACAACTAGTTAAAAAACTAATTTAAAATAAACCAGTATATGAACTACTTTGAATTATATTAAGGCGGCATCCACTTTAACTGTAAATAGTTTTATTTGCATTATATATGAAATAATTGAAATACTACTTAAAAACAAGTGATTGATAAACTACTTTGAATTATATTAAGGCGGCATCTACTCTGATTGTGACATGTTTTAATTTCAAATGTTTATTAGATTACAAGTTTATATATATTTAACCATGTTATTTCATCAAATATTAACTTTAGGCCATCAGTAATAGTTTTTAATTGGTTATTTTAAAGTAGTTAAAAACTAATTTAAATTTAACTAATTTAACAAGTAGTTAAAAATATATGCAGACGAAAATCAATTGACTTTTCTAGCGAGCATCACCATACAAAATATGTTAGTTCGTTCTATGGGAAAAGTCAGAATTTCAACAAGTTGTAGTTGACAAAAAACTACTTTATCAACTACTTTTAAATTAGTTGATTTTCCTACAGGGTTATTATTCAAATTAAATAGACTAAAACTAATAAAGGCCATTATTGACCATTCCGTATTTATCGTCAGGATGCATGCTTATACTTTATAAATACATTACAATTTAAATGCGCACGCTTGCGCACATCTAAAATTTTAAGCTTTTTTTAAAATACCTTTTCTTCTAAAAATCAAACTCATATTAGTTATTATAGCATTTCATTTTAGCTCAATATCTTTTTTTTATGCTAACATATTTCTTAAGGGATTATAAATAAAATGCCAAAAATCCCTTATTATTCTATGTACGAATCAGAAGATATTCGGATCCAAAGTTAACCAAAAGTGGTCACCCTTCTATATCCCAGCTCCTGTTTGTTGGACAGTTGTCTGTTTAGATAAAAATTATAGCCCAGTTAATTCCCTTCAAAAATCACACTTTTTACGAAAAATCAACCGTTTTTATACTATGATACTAAATATATGTGAAAAAAGCACAGTAGGAAATTCATACCTAACGTATTTACCAACTTGTTCAAAAAGAAAGGTTCATTCACACTGTGAACCGGACTTAGCTGTCCAATTCGAAATTTTAAGGTTGCCACATGTGTCTAGGACAAGGCTGCCAAATATCATCGTTTCTCGTTTACATTTGGTAAAGTGACAGTGTTTTGTTTACAACAACTTTTTTCGTGTCTTCGATTTTTACGATGGAAGAAAAAATTGAGCAACGAGTTTGTATCAAATTTTGTGTGAAAAATGGTTTCAACTACGGTGACTCTGCTCTATCGTATCAGAAGGCAAATAAGTGGTTTAACCGATTTGTGAGTGGCCAAGACGAAGTAGACGACGAAGAAAACGTTGAAAAAATCAAAGGAATGTTGATCAAAAATCGCAAATTGACGATTAGAGAGATAGCAGAGGACGTCAGCATTTCAATTGAATCCGTTCAGAAGATTTTGAAGAATGAATTGGGCTTGAGACGTGTCGCTGCGAAGTTTGTACCGAAAGAACTCAATTTCATGAAGAGGCCGAGTTGCTATCGCGAAAGACATGCTGGAAATGGTCGAAAACGACGAACCAATAATCGAATCCATCATTAATGGTGATGAGACATGGGTATATGAGTATGACACGCAAACCAGGTATCAGGCGAGTGAATGGCGGTCGGCAGACGAACCGAGACCTAAGAAACCAAGTCGTTTTCAGTCAAAAAGAAGGCTATGCTCACTGTTTTCATGAACTACAATGGTATAGTTCACCATGAATTTTTGCCAGATTGCAAAACGGTTAATAAACAGCATTATTTGGGTGTTATGAGACGTTTACGTGAAGCAATTCGCCAAAAAAAGACCGCAGTTGTGGCAAATAAAATCATGGATTTTGCACCACGATAATGCACCATCTCACAATGCTCTTCTTATTCGTAACTTTTAGGCCAAAAACAACACGATAACCATCCAACAGCCGGCAAATTCACCTGACCTGACTCCGTGTAATTTTTTCCTGTTTGATCGAGTCAAAAAACCGCTTCGAGGAACGCGTTTCACCAGCAAAGAAGAGGTCATGGAAAAATCGGCGAACGCTCTGAAGGCCATAAAAAAACCGTGTTCCAAAAAGGTTTCCGTGACTGAATCAAGCGCTGGCATAAGTGTATTGCAGCCGACGGGGACTACTTTGAAGGCGGCAATATTGATTTGGATGAATAAACTTGTACTTTAATTTTTTTCTATAAATTAACCTTTCTTTTCGAACAAGGTGGTATTTCGCGATTGGAGACTGTTAACTCAAAATGTTCAATAAAAATCGACAAATTCGATGAGCACACAAAAATTACTAGGGAATTGTACATTACAAATTTATCATGACGTCCAATGCCAGTAAGTGTCTATAAAATATTTTGCCATGGGAAAATATCGTGTCGTCTTACATTCTTCCAATAGAACAACTCTCGGAGGAAACTCAAGAGGCAAGAATTAAGGACAGTAGAAGATACCGAGACTTATTCACGCGGAAGACATCTCGAATCGACACTAACGTCGATTTGCTTCAAATACGGTTAATTTTGTCAGATGCACTTATTGTCAGTTTAAGGGCTCGTAGTTTTTTTGCACAATTTTTAGAAGATGAAAATTTTGCTTATTTTGTTGAAGTTACCGGTTTAAGAGAAGTGCACAGAATTTCTTTTAAAGTTTGTGAAAAGTTTTTTTCAAATCGACGAATGAACTCAAAAATGATTTATATCAACTCCCGAATGAAGCCGGAATTCAGCTTATATAATATATAATTATATTTATTAATATAATTTATGTTATATCAAATAATATTATTTGATTTTTTACTATTATTGATATTTTATAAGCTAATATATTCATATAAAAATTTGGTTATTACAGCAACATAAATGTTATTTTCTACCATTAAAAAAAAATTTTATATTGATATTGAAGTCAAATACTTAATAAATAATATTTTCCCTCAAAATGGCTCAAAGGTATATAGGTATTTAAATAATGATGCCACGTCCTTTGTCGTATCCCGCCCGTTTTTATATGCTTTTTACAAAATATCCTACACGCCCTTATACCAAATTTAAGGAAATTTGGCCCACTAGTTCTAGAGTTATTCATTTTGTCCAGCTAGATTTGTGAATTTTCACACTGTGTGGCGATTGTTTTTCGTTTCTGTTTTGTTTTGTTTTGTTTTGTTTTAAAAATTTGCATATAAGTTATTCTCTTATTATAAGCCAAATTAATTGTGGTGGCCGTGGCATACTGGTTGTGGTGCTTGCTTTGTAAGTGAGATGCCCGGGTTCAAATCCGTGGCTGGGTGATTGTTTTTTGTTTTATTTAACAAATTTTAAATATTTACGTATTTGATTTAAGCAAATGCTTCAAGGGTTCAAAAACGACCTGGTTTTTTGATGAATTAAAAAGTTTTTGGATAAACTTAATATTTTTTTGCCCTCAGTGTGTAATCGTTCATAATTTTTTTCAATTTTTTACTAAATCGATAAGGTCTCTTTAGAAAAAAGTAAGCTAAAAGAATTACCTTTCGTTTGATATAACAACCCTGGAAAAATATAAAGCACAGACAAAAACGCTCTATCTCCGTCAAGATTTTTTTTTTTTTTCTGATTGGCTTGAAATTTTATCACAATAATTTTGAAGTATTATACTTTCATCTGATAAATTTTGAAAAAAGTTGAGAAAATAAAATAAAAAATAATTTACTCCTCCTTAAGTTTAAAAAGATTACAGTATTCAGTAAAACAAGCTTTAGAAAACGCAAGGACATCCCCTAAAAGAACCAGGCACACATTTTAAAGCACCAGATTTTTATCACGTGGCTTTCTGAAAAAATGGTATCTCTAAAGATTTGACCTTAAGGAAAAAAGAGAGATATATTGTTTATTACATTGCATTAATCGCATATATATGTATCCTGAAATAAACACTTTCATTCATAAAAGTAACTAGCAACAACACTTTTTGATATAATATAGATATAGTTTTCAGATTCATAATATTTATATTAAATTACTTAAAATATATGATTGGCATAACTAACTTTCTATTAAAACATTCTATATAAAAAAAAGGCAATGCTAATAAAACCTAGTAAACTTCCATTATATTGAATTTTTTTTTTATAAAACTTACCATAGTCACTCATTTATGCATGAATCTGTTTTATAATTTAATTAAAAAACCTTTATGCCACTGTTGAATGTTGAAAGTTATATAAAATTTATATATAAGAAAATATCCTTTTTATTATTCACAATCATACCCACTGCCAAAATACACTCAGAGCCAACAAACTAAAGAAATATTTTCTAAAAAAAATCCTCTAATGCTGCTTTTCAATCACTAACTAAAATTTGTGCCAGCAACAGCCAAACCGAATAGTTGACGAGCGTCGACCCATCACCTGCACCCACTTAAGGCCACTCATTCAAAGTAGATTTAATAAAATGCAGAATATTTTGCATAATGCAAACACAAAAGCAAAAGCAGCACATAGCGAATTTATTTCAAAGTTGTTTGAGTAAACTTTTCACAGAGCTGTGAAAAAAGGCTTCTTCAACGCTTTCCTGGCTCTGTGCCTTCAACTACTTAACTGTTATTTTTAAGGTGGTTTTTTATTCTAGTTTGTTTTTCTATTGTCCGCGCTTCGCAGACTGACAATTATGGTTGGAATTAAATTTTCATAAAATTTATCTCTGCTGGCAGCTGCTACAACTTAAATAATGCGGCCTTCCGTCAGGCTTCCATCAACTTTTTGATCCTTGAGTTTGCAAATTTGCACTTATTGATTTCATTGTGAAAACTTTTTCCATGGCAAAGTGTGAAAATTGCACACAAACTACAAAGGAAAAAGAATAAATATTGCGAACTCAAAACAAATTCAAGCTCAATAAAACTTGCAAGAATATCAATCAAATCAATTGTGACTGTGGAATATGAAATGAAAAAGCGCGGTCGGAAAAAGTGTAAAAAAAAACGTACGCAAATTGCATAAGTTAAGTTGAAAAGTTCAAACAAATAATGATGATGCTAAATATGATAATATAATGATGATGATGAAACTGGCGCAAATACTGCCGTTGTTGTACGATTCGATGCAGTTAAATGTTCGAAAGAAAACTGTCCCAATTACCAGCAATTATAGCAACCTGTTAGCACCCAAGCATCTCTCCTTTGCATGCTGTATTCGCCTCTTGACACAGCATTTCGCTCGTTTGCTGCATAAATTATTTTTGCACTTTCAAAGTAGTTTGATGCGAATACAAATTGGAACACTAGATATCGTTTTAATTTTCTTCCATGGCACTGTGAAGGTCATCATAAGAAAATCCTCAAAAAGGAGGAGAAACAATTTTTGCTAGTTAAATAATTTGCAAAATTGGTGATATTAATAATTTATAATGTGTTCAGCCTAACATTTCAGACACTAAAATTATTCCGCAAACTATTTTGATGTCAAACATAAAAAAACTGTGTCTAATTAGTATTTAGGATAATGTTGAAAACGAACGAATTGTGTCAAGATAGCCGAACTAAATTTAATAAGTAATGCTTACAAATATGTATGATGTATAATGTGTGAAATGTATGTATGTATAATATATATTAAATAATATAATGCATTGCATATGATAATATTGTTATAATTTTTTTAATATCTTTAAACTCATAATGAAGTTAATTTACGGATTAAATATGTGTATTGCAATTAAAACATTATTGCATTTTCATAAGGTTTGAGGCTTGAGGCTAAGAATTTTTTTTTGTGAGTTGTGGGCTGATGAAAATATAATTTCATTATACTCTTATATTACTTAATTCTACTTGTTTAAAATGGTTTAATTTTTCTTTCTACAATTAAGAGATTAAAAAACATGCATTTATGTTCTGTTTGCTTACACGTATTGTATTTGTTTTATTGGTTTTCACATGGGCGTAGCTACCGCCTTATCAGCTGTTTCAAAGATACGGGGCCCCGAACGTGTGTAAGCAAAAATTTGTAAAATGTCAACAATCTCTCTCAAACTCTTTGACCACACGCTAAGCTTCCCAGGAAAAAAATCATATCATACAATGTTATTATATGGATTCATTCAGATATATACTCGTCTGTGCAGTAATGACAATTTAAGTGCACTGTTTAAAATTTTGTAAATTTACTACGTGTTTACTAAGCAATAGCATAATAAAATTATAAACTGAGTGCTTTAATGAAATTTGAATACACTAATTTAGTATATTATTATATCTTAGTATAGTAAAAGTTCTAAAGAGATTGTAGTTTTATTAAACTTTTGTTATTATTAGATACGTAAGTGCACTTAACATATGTGAATTGAGTTTTGTACAGCTGTTAGCACAATGACAGCAAATATTTGTAATTTGAGTAACATGAAGTATTTGAAAATTTTTAATTTTTATCCATTTTACACAACTTCTGTTTGTATTTCTGTTATTTGTTGTGTTAATTGAAAACGTTTTGTAATACTGTTGCTTTATATATATTGGTTGGTCTTGTGTGTAATGTGAACTCGATGATTATATTTTTACAATAAGTAAATAAAATAAATACTTTCTTAAAAATATTTATGTTTTCATTTATTTCAAATTAATAATATATAAAAACTTGTAAGGAATGGAGCTTCGGCAGGGTACCGAAGCTAAAATACCGCCCCGTGGCCGTATTGAAGTATATTTAAAGTCTTTAGCCCTCTATTAAATGTTCAGTTTTATCTGCAAAAATATTTGTGTCATGCGCTTTATTAAATTTTAACCTTAGCTGCCACATAGAGTAATTTGTAGACTGCTCATTATGCTAAAGAATATATGTACAA
This sequence comes from Coremacera marginata, assembly GCA_914767935.1. NCBI lineage: Eukaryota > Metazoa > Arthropoda > Insecta > Diptera > Sciomyzidae > Coremacera > Coremacera marginata. The sequence continues at coordinate 61,266,988 of OU612046.1, forward strand.
AATTTGATTCAAATGATAGTGGCACGCCCCCGTCTGATTCCACCTAATTTTCTAGACTAATAACTGCTCATTATTCCAAAGAATATATTTGCAAAATTGGTTTCAAATCAGAAAAACGTTACAGAATGAGTTTAATTAGAATTAAAATTGATGCGCCCCTTGTCCAATCCCACCCACTTTTGTAGGCTAAAAACTTCTCATTATACTAAAGAATATCTATATGTGCGAAATTTGGTTAAAATCGGATGGAGCTAGTTGAAAAATAAAGTGCCTCGCCCCCTGTCTAGTAGGTACCGCCCAATTTTATAAACTAATGACTGCTCAAATTACCAAGGATAATATGTGCAAAATTTGGTTGATGTCAGAAACACTGTGTTGAAGAAGTTCGATTAAATGTAAAATGCCACGCCCACTTTCCAAGTCTTAAGACTTCACATGTGTATATATGTGCAAAATCTGATATGGGTTGGTTGAACCATGTTGGTGAAATTTGGGAAACAAAAGTTCTTTTATTTTTATGACGTCACTTTGAATGTTAGGTAGGTGTGGTTTTCATTCGATTTTCCAAATTGTATAGTCGGGACTTATATTGAATATCCAAGCTTACGTGTAAAGCTTAATTTTTTTGTGGAATTTTAAGGGATTTTATTGTAAACATAGTCACTCTGTATGGGAGGTAGGCGTGGTTTTCTTCTGATTTAGCTCATTTTTGAACTTGACCTTCCTTTTTTAAAAAGAAGCTTATAATTAAAATTTCATAGCGATAGCTTAAAAATTGCGGCTGTAATCGTGTCGACAGACGTACAGAGACAGAGTACATCCAATGGATGTGCGAGAGAAATAGTTTTCACAGACCTGTATATTACAAGTGACACCTAGAAAAGCAACCACGTACTAGATGTCACATTCATAAGCACAAAAGCATTACCCAGTGCCCTATTCTGTAAAAGCAGTATGCAATAAGAATTCCATACTGCCCTTAATAGTACCAGTTTGGCTACCGGTAGATGGCGTACCTTCATTGCCATCTACTGGTTAAGACGAGACCTGTCCAAGCTCTTGAAAACTAAGCAGGTATGCCATCCCGGTCGTACTACTGCGCGACAAACCACAGCCAGCACGAGTCTCACCCGAAGGGCCAACCCATGATAGCACCTGGGCAACTCAGTCCCGCCGAATGGGGGTCTACAACATCCCGGCAAATGAGACAAAAAATTTATATAGAATTTTTGTTTTTGACAATGCACATAGCGCTACGTTTTTGTTTTTGACTGGCACTTCAATTTAAGGCATGAAACATTACCATACTTTAAACGAAGTGCCTAGGTGAATCCGTACAACTTGATTGCACCAGGTTTCCCTTTTGCCGTGTCTTAAAGACACAAAATATCCACACGATGTTGGCCATATAGACCATGTCTCTATGAGAAGATATAGAAAGATCCGACGTAAGCAATAACCAAACAAATAGATCTCTTTTAGATTGTTCTCTGAAGATTTTATGTTAAGTCATAACCTCTTTATCTTATTTATATCACTCTAAGCTTGTACTGTTTTAACACATAATACGAGTCTGTCAAAATTTAACTATCACTTAGATTCACTAACCATCGCAAAAGTTAAACTGTTTTAACTCTCGCTACTTGTTAGACAAATCCCCTTCTTTTAGATCATATTTGTTTTAAGCACACACAACTTGCTTGTCACACGGAATCACTATTCTAACCCTTCTGTCAAAACTCTATTCCAAAAAAACTCTGAAGCTGTACTGTCTTGACACTAGCTAATTTTATAACCAATTTTCCTTTTACATAAACTTTTACTGTCTTAACACATGCAGCTTGCTAGCTTATTTTAATTATCATTCAAACTCCCCCATCTGCACTCTCTTAACATTTTTAATCGCTTGTCAAAAAATATTAGATTACAATTAGATTACTCCTTGAATGTTGAAACATTTTTATCAGAACCGCAGCTGCACTGTCTTAACGTTTTTAATCGCTTGTCAAAAAACATTTTTAATCACTTGTCAAAAAAACGTTTCTTCATTCAAATTTTTCCTTTACTTCTTGGATGTTGAACCCAAACATTATTGTCAGAACTGAAGCTAATCAGGATTTTCAGCTTAACTGATTCAATTTTGTTACTTCCTAGCCAATACTGTTTCTCACACTTATTTTGAGTTGTCAGTTCCATACCACTACTTTGAGTTTCTTTTTTCTGCTTCTTTATTTTTTCTGTTCAACTTCTCTCTACAACCAACGCACACTCAAAACACATTCAAAACTCTGATACCCATCCAATACGTCGAAATCCGTTCAACATTCTGTTTTTTCCGAGCCAAACTGTCTTAACATATTGTATCTTGCTCATCTTGCAATTTTTACACATACGCTTTATTTACATCCAATGTCATAAGCATTTAATTTCATGCATGCTAATATATAAAATGTTGAGTAGAGACAACAACGATATATCTTTGTTAAAATTGTGTATCTGAATTATATTAAAATTTTTCCGATCTTGGAAAATATTCAGTACAAAACTATAAAAACTTAAATTTCGTTAAATTTTCATGGCAGCATATAAAGAGCATACAATCCACAAATGGAAAGATATCGCAAAGTTATTCTAGATTTAACAGGTCATTCAATAAGTCCGTAGGATAAGTAAGAAAAAAACCAAATTTTGATAAAACTCGATTATATTATTCAACATAGTTGCCTTCGAGAGCGATACAATGAGTATACCGTTTTCCCAACTTTTCGATACTACTTTTATAGTACGATATCTCTTTCTCGTCAAAATAGACCTCAGTTTCAGCGATTGCTTTATCATTGGACTTAAATTTCTTTCCCAGCAAGCATTCTATTGAGATCTGAAAACAGGAAAAAGTCGCTAGGGGCTAAATCTGGAGAATACGGTGGGTGGGTAAGCAATTCAAAGCCCAATTCAATTTAATTTTGCCATCGTTTTCATCAATTTGTGACACGGTATATTGTCTTGGTGAAACAAAACTTTTTTCTTTTGCAAATCTGGCCGTTTCTTGGCGATTTCAGCCTTCAATCGATCTAAAAGTGCACAGTAATAGTCGCTGTTGATGGTGGCTCCTTTTTGTTGATAGTTGATGAATATTATTCCTTTCGCATCCCTACCTTACCTTATACTGCTGTCCACTCAGCTGACTGTCTTTTGGATTCTGGTGTGCAATAGTGAAGCCATGTTTCATCCATTACCACATATCGACGATAGAATTGGAGTTTATTGCGGTTTAACAGCGCCAAACGCTCCTCTGAAGCATCAATTCGTTGTTGCTTTTGGTCGACTGCGAGCTCACGCGGCACCCACTTTGCACAGAGCTTTCGCATACCCAAATGCTCGTGTAAATTGGTAAAAACACTACCATCTGATATCTTTACAATATCAGCTAGCTCGTGCACCTTCAATTTGCGATCGTTCATAACCAATTTTTGGATTTTTTTTATGTTTTGTGGAATAACAGTCTGATTTGGGCGTCCACTGCGCTCTGCATCATTTGTGCTTGTACGACCACGTTTAAATTCAGCAATCCACTTTTATACCATTTGTCTCGGTGGAGCAGACTCCGGATAAGGTTAATCAAGCCATTGTTTGGTTTCCACTGTATTTTTTTTCACCAAAAAGCAATGCTTTATCATAACTCGAAATTCACTTTGTTCCCATCTTTTTTTCAATAACAATAGTTGCACACAAAATGCTACGTATATAACTAACGAATCAATTGTCAGATTGTTGTCAAATATTTAGACGTATCGTTTGAAGGTTGGTACTAAATAAAAATCATACGAAAAATATCTAGTAACGCCATCTATGTGTCATCCTAGGGACTTTTTTAACATACTGTTATATAATTAAGACTCTAAACTATAAATTTGCACACTTACTTTTACAAATTTGAAACATTTTTTTCCATATCTAATTTAGTCCCACTCGTTACGCTGCGGAATTAATGAATTAATGAATTATTACTGATAAAATTCAATAGTTTTTAAGATAAAAAAATTATCTTAGGTCTTCTATGAGACAAGAACGGCTATCACACTTGTCACTACTGTCACTACTATCTATAAAGGCAGAAAATCTCGAAAAATTGATATCGTCTTCAGCTCTGAATGATTTAATAAATAGTTTCCCAATAATAGAAAGTTTCCCTAAAAAAAGGCGATAAAAATGTATACTTAATTTGAATTATTCGGCTTTGCTCCTAGGGGCATTTATTGTAAGTAATAACTAATATAATCAATAAATATACATCGTCATATGAAATCAAAAAAGGCGTAAGTTACATTTAAAAAATTTTACAGGAGAAGCAAAAAACTTTGTAAGAATCATATCATCAATTTCGGATCTATAACTGTTTTATTGATCCTCAGTTATGTTTTTTGCTTCCTATAGTACACAAGTGTCACACATATCATTCCTTGGTTTAAATAAGGGCAAATAATAAGACAAATTACATTAAATAAAATAAAAGGTGCACTTACGGCTTTTCAATCACGGCTTAATCAATAAAAAAGTCATGTTTGAATTTTTGGTAGTTAGTTACGGCTTTTTTGATTTTATATGACGATATGCTACTAAATGCTAGCATTTTTGTTGAGTTTGTGAAAAATCTCTACCCTCCATTTCGGCTTCGGCGCAGTCAGGTATTAGGGCCTCCAACTAGTTTTGATACAGGGCCCTTGAAATTTGAAATTTGAATAACTCGAGGAATTATCGAGTAACTCGAGTTTTTTTACATGTTCACTCTCAATAATATATACCCAGTAGAAATTAATGCCTAATGAAACTAAGGAAAGATATAATTCATGGAACATGGAAGATACTACTGGCATACTGGTTGAGGTGCTTGGATTTTATGCGAAAAAAACCCAGGTTCAAATACCATCTGACACAGAATGTTTTTTCAATTGAATAAATTTTTTTCTGTTGGGCAGTCACCTCTCTGCAGACAATGGCAAACCTCAGAGAGTAAAAACTACCATAAGCAAACAAGCTTAAAAAAAGTTGTCTTGACATTCTCGAGCGCGGTCGAACTCTTTTTTTATTTGAAAGGAAATAATTCAAGGATAACGGAAAAAAAATAATCTACTGATTTCTAGAAGCCGAAGTAACAAAAATCGTCGAAAATGTCAAGTGCGTGCAGCTGCAGTGGGGCATGTGTTCTCTACTCCGCGCCTCTCTCTTTTTCACTTTTTCTCTATTTTCCACTTTCTCCACTTAGCTCCCACTTAGCTCCCATGTTTGGAAATGGCAGAAACGGTATGTTGGCGACAATGAAGTTTTTGTTGGCGACAACCATTTTTTTAATGTAAATCAGATATATTTTTTTCTAGAATTATTAAAGTCACTCCTAGTGAGAAATATCTGTTTTTTTTTTGAATTTTTTTTGTGATGGAAATGCTAGAAAAGGGCTCTTTAAGCATTTTGGAAAAAAAAAAGTCAAGCTTCAACAGTTATAATCTTTTATACGAATTTTGGTTTATTTATTTTTTGCAGAATATAGCTCAAGACTATGATTGAACCAATGCTTATGGTTTTTGAAATTTTGGGATTTTATGAGAATTTTTTCGTAAAAATACTCAGACTCGGAATTTTTAAATATGTACAGGTCCAACAAAAAATTCATAAGAACCAGTTTACTCAATATAATTTCACAACTTTTTGCTTCTGCATTAGGCTTAGTTTAGAAATATTTCCGCAAAATTTCATTAAAAATCTTTTCAAATTTGGATTTTTCGATTTTTTTAATTCAACAAATCCAAAAGTTTTTTTTCGAAAAATTAAAAATCCCAACTCTAGCAGTTTTCGTCCAATTTTCGTGTTTGATAGCTTATTTTAAAGAATAATTAAATAGAAAACGAGATACGACCAGCTTTTTGAAAATTTACGCTTCAATTCTATATCAAATCCAAAAGTTATTTGGATTTTCGAAAAAATAAGCACTCTTTTACCATATCTTCAAGTACTGACATGATTCGATGCAAATGCTCCTAGGTACACCAAATTTTATTTACATGTATTTCAACATCATACAAAAAAATTAAGAAAGTACCACATAAAAAAGAAACAACTTCAACTTTTTTGGGAACATATTTTTCTGTGTTCGTAATAATATTGCATTAAAATATGTAACAAAATTCACTTTAAGATAGACACTCATTATGTACAAAAGCTTTTGCAATTGGTATAAACCGACTTTATCCTTAACTCTAGAGTGGCTTCTAGATCTTTACATCAGCTTATATATTTCTTAGTATGTTTTATTTACGAAAACCTCCTTGCAACGGAGTTTTCAGTCTACTATCCTTTATTCGTACACACTTATATTTAATATTATGTTAACCGACTTCGGAATTACTCCGGATGTCGATGTCTACAGTGAATAATATTTGGAGTGCGCCTAAAAAGTTTTGACTAGCATGCAGCACTAAATACAATAATATTGACTAGAAAAACTGTTTTACTGTCAATTGGCACAACAAATACAATAACACTGACAACAACAACAACATGCAAACTTACGCTCGTTTTAGTGCTATTCCGATACCAACCAGATCAGGATGCGCGGCAGACTTGATGCAGGATGCAACGAGAGGCACTCTAGCAAACAGCACATCATCACGATTCTCTTATCCCGCCACTCATTCGCATCCTGTTTGCATACCAAATAAGCAGAAACACACATACAACAAAATAAGCAAAACATACGAATACACTCACTCACTCACTCACTCACACTCATTTATGTATTGACGCCCAAAATAAATAGCTGTCTGTATGACATGTTTGAGGCAGGAAGTTCAACGGTGTTTGAGTTTGGAAGAAAAACGGTACAACGACCCAAATGCAAAGATATAGTCAGACAGTCAGTCAAGCAGTCAATAAATATACAACTACAGACAAAAGCACAAACAGACAGACAGATCGATAGACAGACAGTCCTACAGCCTGATGGAACATTCGTCAAAAAGTGAAACAGACATTCAGCCAAATCGATAAATAGTTGGATGGAGCGACATAAGCACAAATATCGTTCACTAGAAAATAAAGAAACCGTCACGTACGTAGTTAGCCGGTAGTGCCGGGTAAATATTTTTTTATATTTGCACAAAAGTCAGTTAAATCAATAAGATGTATAGTTCAGTTAAGCATTCGAGGAGAATGAAGCGAACAAGCATTAGCAGCAGGAGTAGTTTCTGTGAAAGACCTCGATCTGCTACGATTCTGATTTTGACATGTCGATAAGCAACATGCATGGGAACGACTCGTACGAATGGCAACAAAACAAAATCAATGTCGATAGATAAATAAATAAGGAAAAATATTGGGAAATATACTAAATTGACGATACGACGATAGATAAATAAATGCCATGGATTGATTTGTGATGATAAAATATTTTATATTCCAAAAGTATTGAAAAGCCGTCTGATAATATTTTCAACATGTTCGAAATGTACGTGCGTATGCAACACACGTTCTTAACTATTCGACGTGTTCGAAAACTTAATCATAAGCGTTATGGAAATGTAAAAATAAAATGACAACAATAACAGTAACAGAATAAGAAAAACTAACAACAAAGGCCGTATGTTGGTCCTTTGCACACAAGCCATGTAGCAACTAACACGCGTTAAGTCGAAAATTAGTGTTCTATTAACTGAAGTTAGCTTAGATATGGACAAGATTGACGAATACATATTTGGCTAATTCTCAGTAAACTGATTTTTTTTTTTGTGACCTCAATGTTGTTAAAAAAATATTTTTCGCCTTTCCAAAGTTTTCGCTTCTATAAGGTTTAATGTTCAGAAAATGTTTATTCTAAAAGTGAACGCACTATAAGTTGAACCCATTTTATTCTCCTCTTTTTGACCTATGTTGCGGCACTGCTATTTAGTAATTAAAAAAGTTTTTGAAATATATTAGTTCACGCAAGTGAATATTAGTCGCTATGAAAAATCTCTAAGAAAAAAATTATTGATAAACTCACCGGTGTAAAATGCATGTTTGTTTATGTTTTTGACGACGAAAAAAAATGTTCTTACGCTTTCCACAACTATTCATAATATTACTACTTTTCTTGCTAATTATATATATAAAATTACAATTTATTTTGTTGAATGCCTGTTTTATTTTAAAATATCTAAATCACACCTTTCTACTTATTTCTTGTGATCATGCCCAATTTCTCCCCAAGGCGGAGTCAAAATTTTCACCTGTAACAAGTGAACGAAGTATCAAAATGAAAAAGAACTTCAGATTCGTTTTTCTCTTCCCCAAATTAGTCTCATCTGATTTTTGAAGCTCAAACAAAGAAATGTGACATTAGAGAGTTAAAGAATATGAAGAACACGTATCTTCGTTATTCTCGCTAAAAAGTATTACAAAAACTTAAGACGCAGATTAAATATAGGCAATAAAAGTAACTACAAATCAACAAATAGTGCTTTGTTGCGTTAATTTTTCCCAAAACTAAAAATGAGAAAGTTAAAAAATATATGTTCTGGCTTATCAACTTTTCAAAATTTAAAGAAAATCCATTAAAACGAAGTTATCCAAAAAGGATTAGGGTCCTTTAAGCTTGACAATTGCATAACGAAATGTCAACTTAGCTTTCTAAAATTTATAAAATTGTATTCTTCTAGATATACGTAGTTGCTGAATTATATATTTTCTTTAATTATTTTTTTTTTTTTTTTTTGATTTAAGAGAGTCTTTGAGCTTGATAGCCATAATTGAAAATGTTAGGTTAAGTTAGGTATGTACATAGGGTTGTACATCGTTACCGGCGCTTCTGCGGGGCCTATAGGTCCATTGCGAGACCTGTTAGAGCTCCAAATAGAGTCCGGATATCCCGTTTGACCAAAAGCAGAAGGCTTTTAGTTCTTTTCTCATTTAGCTCCGGCCAAAGCCTTACAGATATGTTGCAGTCACCTCTGGAAGCCCAGTTTGTGTTAACAATATCTCTGGCTTTTAGATCTATACTCCTTTTGACGACGCCTATTGGAATGTGCACATCTGTATCAGCTCTGTTTGTACTTGAGGTTACTCCACGCCCCGCCAGTTCATCTGCTGCGTCGTTCCCTTCGATACTGCTATGTCCGGGAACCCAGCAGAGAGAGACATTGTGGGTATTCAAGGTACTGTTCAGTGTAAGTTTACAGTTTTGCACCGTTCGAGCCTTCGTCGTCTTACTGTTCAGTGCTTTGACAGCAGCTTTGCTACCCTTGTGGGGGTAAGATTTTTTCTGTAAATAGCGTGTACAGCTTTTTCAATAGCTTATATTTCTGCCTGAAAAATGCTGCAGTAATCACGGAATTCGTAGCACTCTTTGATTTGCAGTGTTTCACAGTATACAACTGATCCAGTTTCGTTTTCCATTTTGGAACCATAAGTATAATAAGTATATAAGTATATAAATGGAGATTGCCGTAGGATTCTGCAGCCGTTTCTTCCCATTCTTGTCTGCTGGGGATGGATGTGGTGTATTCTGTACCGAATCTCACACTGGGTATGATATAGTCGGTTGTTCTTCTTGATTCTGCGGTTCCAAAGAGATTTAGTATAGATGCATCTCCGAATGTGTTGTTTTTCCAGGCTCGTGATTCGTTGAGGCGAATCGCGCTCTTGGTCGCCGAACATTTAAGGAACTCTTCTATGGAGAGAAGATTTAGCATCTTATCCATACCCGCCTGAGGCGTAGATCTCATGGGTCCTGTTACTTCTATGCACGCTAACCACCGTTTTCGTCCACCATCCAAGAGAGCCGTAGGTAAGAATGGGCCTCACGATCACTGTATACATCCAGTGGATTATGTGCGGTCGCAGTCCCATTTCCTGTCAAATGTTCTCTGACATGCGTATAGAGCGCACAGTGCTTTTTTCCTTCAATCCTCTGTGCTGCGATCGCAGCCCAGCTTGTTATCAAGGATAATTCCAAGGTATATTGAAAATTTTACTTATATATACAAATATCCCAAAGCTCATGGCACATTTCAAAAAAAGCAGTACCAAGGTGTGTTCAAAAAAATTAAAAGTAAGGGTAAATTTTTTTGTTATTTTGGTAGTTAAATTGCCCTTAATGCACCATTGTCAAAAATAATTCGTAAAATCTAAAAATACTTTTTTCAACTCAAAGTCAATGTTAGTCAAAAGCCCGTCCTACGACGCGTTGACGGTTTGAAAGCATTAACGTTAAACTGTAATTATTTTTTGCCATTAGTACAGTGCCTTTACAACATATTGTTCTGAAAAATGTTCAGCTTGAAAGTATGCACACACATAAAAGGCAATGTCACTGATAAGTATCAATCTCTGCATACTTTCGGGCTGATCGCAAAAAATAATTACAGTTTGAGCAACATTGGATGCATAGAGCAATGCATATTTATAAATTCGGGATTTATAAATGAAGAAGACGCTCCAGTGTCAATTAGAAATTTTAAAGGTCGTCCGAAAGGTGAAGAAATGTTAATGTATGGAAGGGTGAAACCGTGTTTGTTTATATCTAAGTATCCGGTTGCTTGCTCGAGGCGCAATATTGAAAATTTTCGTCATCGTCACAGTCTTCGTTTGCGTCTTTATAAAATCCGTAGCCTTCGTACCGTTCATTCATATTTTGCTGACAGGTTGCATTCTTTTGCATTGTGGGTTGTCGTTTGTTCTCCTCTGTTGAGTTTATATTATGCATTTCTCTTGTATTAGGAAAGTTAGTCCTGTTTGTCCTCTGTGTAAAACGTGAGTTTCCAGAGCTAGTGTCCATAGGCTCTGGTGGAGGTTGTCTCTGTACGTGTTGGTTGTGGGCATTGAAATTTTGTGTGAAATTGCTGTTTTGGCTTTGGTGCTGACCAAAATGCCTGTTATTGGAAGTATATTGATTTGGAGTATTTGAAAAGAGATTTCTATTTTGGTTTTGGTGCTGCCCAAAATTCCTATTATATAACTGATTTTGATAGCTTGGTTGTGGTGTATTTCTAGGTTGATTTTGAGTATTGTACTGTGGTCGTGAAAAATTGTCGTGTCTTATAGACCTGTTTTGGTGGAAAGGAGGTTTAAAATTTGGCTTATAATTGGTATTAAAGGTAAATTTATTATAGTAAATATTTTGTTCTTTAATGCTATAATCTAATGCTATTGGGAGTGATTCTGGCCTCATAGCTCTTATAACCGACCCCAATGGTTCTCTTAAGCCCGTAAGGTAAGTATTAAGGCACATTTCTCCGTAAAGTGTTTTCTTTGCAGCTATAACGTTATTATTACATTCATGGATAAGAATATTGTTTATGAGTGTAGCTTGTATTTCGATGATACTGCTATAAAATTCTTCTACAGCTTGATTTCTTTGTTTTAACGAGTGTAAGTCTCGAATTAATGTTGTTTCTGTTCTTTTATCAGAATAGTGTAAAATTAAGTTATTTTTTATTTCCTCCCAATTCAGAGCCGTGCCATACATATTGAGTACTTCGTTGGCTGGGCCTTCAATTTTGTTGCGAATTGCTCTTAACAAAATTGTTGATTGGGGGGACCCATCTAATTGCAAAATATGCCGCAAGATCTCCTCTACGTTCGTAATGAACTCATGAAGCAATCTTGGATTGCCATCATAGCGAGGCAGATCCTTGATTACATCAGGAATCCTTAACGAGTTAAGAATATCAGATGCAGGCGGACTCGCCATATCAACACTTAAACTTTGATTTGGTTTTTGAAAAATACTTGACACACTTTCACTCAATTTTATTTTATGAAAATCTACCACTTCTAGATTTTCAGGTATTGCGTCTAAGCTTATAGATCTTCTTGGTTTCGAATATGGAAAGAACTCTTTTATTTTCCTATGCATTTATAACAATGAAATAAAATTCAATATTTGACTTACATTAATCCTAATAGTATGAGTTGTTCTATTGCCATATTATCTTCTGTATAAGTAGGTTCTCTCTGCGATTCAGGACTGAAATCCTCCGGTTTGTGCTGCTCCAATGTACCCTTGGTGCTTGATGATCGATGATCCTTCGATGATCTCAATGTTATTTTCTTTTAAACTCGGGAAACCGCCGATTTTATTTCCTAACACTTAACACAAAACCGTTCGCAAGAACTTTCGACTGCGCCAGTTATGGTGTGGGAGGTTTAAATTAAAACAACTTCTCTTCTTGAGTGTGAAATCTTATCTAACTTTATTAAAATCTTCTTTTCCGTCTACAACTTTCCATTTACGATTTCTTCGTGTAATACATAAATACAAGTAAATATATTTTTCCACAATGTAATGAATGTATGCTTATGACATACATTCCAAAGAAATGCTGAAATACATATATTTAAATACCATATGTATGTTTATGACATACATTCAAAAAATGCAGTTCGATATTTAAGTGTCACCCAAATTTTAATAAGTGCAACAAAGTATTGAATAGCGGAAAAGAGATACTTGAAATAACTTAAATAACAAAAATAATTTATGTGACATACAAAAGAAATGTAGAATAACCTAAATAAACAAATCAACTGATTTATTGAAATACTTAAAAAATATGCAATTATCGCTAGTTGTGCGTTTTAGTTATTGTTGTTGTTGTAGCTTCGATGGTTCAAGTGGAACTCAGTGGGATAGGTTCTTGTAGCTCTTGTTGTTGTTATTGTAGTCTCAATGGCTTAGGTGGTGCTAATGTTACCATCGTCGTTGGTGGTAACGTAACTCACGCACCATCGAAGTGGCCAATTTCATTGCAACGTGCCTCTTCAACGACGGTTTTATACCCATACTTAAAATTATGGGTTTGATGGGTATTGCGATTGGCAAAAACGCATACGAATACGCACTATCTCGCAATGAAGACAGATTGAACCGATCAGAGACTCGAGCTGCGGCATCATCAAAAGCTGGGAGAACGGCTCGCAGAGCAGAGAGGGCAGCAGAAAGCAGTTTCTACGAAAAAGAGGAAGGTGGCCTGTATGGAGCTGGCATCGTCGACTAATATTTGTAAGTAAAAATTGTCAGCTCTTTAAAACTGCATTTAAACATTTTTGATTTTTTTTTTTTTTTCCCAAAAAAATTACTTCAAACTTTAAACGCGTTTATCTCGAACCCACGTTTTTCGAACTGGCGGCCATGATATCTCCAGTTCAACTGAACCGATTTTCATGAAACAAAGTGGAATCGACGCAGAATTGTCACCATTCTCGGGTGAACCTCGACCATAATTTTAAAAAATTTTTTACTATTTTTTTTACACTAAACTACAAAAAAAAACCCCGAAATTGAAATTTTTTTTTTGAATGGCCGCCATTTTGTCAAAAAAAATCACAAAATTAAGCTTGAGGTTCACCCGAGAATTACATCTATACTGATTATAACCCCGTTTTTTTTTTTTTCATTTCAGACGCTCCGGAGACCCGGAATCGTGGCCGCCGTGACGACACCTTTTTTTTCACCACCAACTTTGAAGTCTCATTACTTTTTGAACAGCCCACGTATCGAGGCAAACAAAATTTTTTTATTTACTTTGAACCTTTTGTAATACAATAAATAAAAAAAGTTTTCAATTATTCTTTGCGTTTTCAAATAAGAATTTTTTTAAAAAGGGTCCACAAAACGGGTTTTGAATGAGAAGACCGCCTTAAGGCCTTCACAGCTATGTTGTTGGGAAACTTGTCTTTTGAGAGGCTTTTTTAAAATGATGAGAAGAGAAATAACGCTGAACAAAAAGGAGTAAAATTATTTAGATTTGAGGTCTGTTCCCATACTTTTTTAACTAAAAATGGTAAAACTTTCAAAAGCGTGAGCGTCAGAAAAAAATCTCCCAAAAATATAGCAAAACAGAACAAAGTACGGCGGCGCTTTTCGGACTAAAATTGTGTAAACTGTTTAAGAAAGTCGTTTGCCAAAAACAGATTTGCTTGATTCACCTCCAGCGCAAGCTTGATGATTGAAGATTTTTAGCAATATTGTAAATAATTCTCAAATTAACATTTATTTTAAATTTTTACATAATATTCCATGTTTTTGGTTTCTATTTCAATAGCTTAAATTTATTTTAAAGGGCTTTTGAGCTGCTGATATAAAGCAGATTGACATTTTTACTATTTTTGACAGGGAGGGGAAATATTTTACTCTCTCGACTGTACTCTGTTTTACTGTAACTTTTCTCACCGTAGTTCTCACCAGATTTTCTCACTTTGACGTCATAATGACGTCATTCTCACTTGCACTGTTTCTGTAATAAAATGAGATAAAGCGTTGACTCGTTTCGAGTGTTTCAATTCTATTTTCCTTGGGATTCGATAGCCTAAGTAAAGTAAAATATTCAACTCGAATCGAATGAAGTTGTCACTATGTTTTAACTTGATGAGAAAAATGTAATTTTCTTAATTTTTGATTAAATTGTCGAATAAATGCATCCAAGTAACGAATACATGTTCTTTTTACCGGGTATACATGCGTACCCGGCTTTTTTTCTGAATGCTTACACATTTATTATTAATAACAAATAAAGTATGAGTTTAATTAAGTATAAAAACTAAAATATTTCATATATTTGATTTATGTATTATACAATAAAATTTGTATTAAGCAACCCGATTAAAGAAGTAATCGTATAACAATACGTAGCGAGTTTGTTTATTTAATATAACCATCACTAAGTGTCAAACAGCTAAAAATTATTAATCAAAAAGCACAGTAGATATTTATTTACTTTAATTAGCTAAATCAGCGCACATAGAATTGTAAGCAAAATGCCTTGATATTTGTTACAATTTCATATGTTCCGTTTCATTTGTGTATCTTTTTTATCACGTACCTCATTTACTCACTTATCGGTTTTCGCAAAAGTGAGTATTTTGGAACGAATCAGTGTGACGTAGGAAAAGGTGACTATTTGTCGCAATAGTTACAGAACCGAGCTACTGGTAAATGGAACTTAACACTTAGAGTATGGAAACAGACCTTTCATTATTGCAGCAATTATTTGTATTATGCAAAAGGTATTTTGAACTTCATTTGCCATCAAAAAATGGCAGCACTCAATCCGTATATTGTAGTCTGTCGAATTAGAAATATATTTAATTTAGTGACAACGAGGCAATGGACCTATTACCCGGTTGCCGGATATTCGGCTATCCGGATTTGCAGCTCATCGGATATCCGGTATCCGGCCAAATCACTATTCATTGCATCTCTAATAATTTCAAGCTCAAAAAAATTAATTTTTATAAAAACTTTCAGTACCCAACAGGAAAGCGAGCGCTCCATTAGCGCATCTGAAGCGCTCCAAAAAAACAGTAGAGCGCTTCATTCTCCTTGTGTATAGCGCATTTTTTAACATAGTCATGTCATCAGATGTATGCGCTCCGCTCCCGCTATAGAAAATATGAAATCGTAGCGAGAGCCGAGCGCTTTCTTCTCATGTATTTATTATAAAAACGTAGCAAGAATCGGGCGCAATACATAAATATATATATATATATATATATGTAAATATATATGTATAAAATTTTTAAAACAAAACAAAAAACAATCACCCACCCACGGGTTTGAACCCTGACATCTCGCTTACAAAGAAAGCACCCCAACCAGTTTGCCATGGCCGCCACAATTTAGGTGTAAAATTTGGTGTATAATAACAGAAATTCTTATAAGCAACTTTTTAAAACAAAACAAAAATGAAAAATAATCGCCTCCAGCCCGGTTTGAACCGGAGCATTTCGATTACACGAAACACGTCAACCAGTCTGCCACATCTCAATTAAAAAAATTGTTTCTTAATAACAAATAACAGCAAGTTTGATAAAATTAAATCAAATTTTGTTTATTATCGTGAAACGATTAGATAGATGAATTTTTACATTTTTTGATATTAATTTTTTTTTTGACATTAATATTTAATACTTTCTTTTCAAGTGCAACGTTATCGTTACGGAAAGTGCTACAAATATAGCGCTATACGAACAGCACTACTTGCAAGTAGAATAAAGCGATTTTTATGTGCATACAAGTAATGCGCATTGAAATTTTTTGCTGGGAAGGCAAACACGTCAACCAGTCTGCCACATCTCAATTGAAAAAATTGTTTTTTAATAACAAATAACAACAAGTTTGATAAAATTAAATCAAATGTTGTTTATTCACGTGAAACGATTTGATGAATTTTTAAAATTTTTAAAATTAATTTCTTTTTTTACATTAATATCTAATACTTTCTTTTCAAGGGCAACGTTGTCGTTGCGGAAAGTGCTACAAATATAGCGCTATACGAACAGCACTACTTACAAGTAGAATAAAGCGCTCTTTATGTGCGTAATTTTAAGTAATTTGCATTGAAATTTTTTGCTAGGTGGCTTTTCATATATTGACAAAGTTTGTTTTTTGAGCTTCAAATATTGTTTTGAAATCAAAAACCTTGATCAAACACATAGAAATATGAGAAATACTGATTACTACTGTTAATTTGCAAAAATAGGTCTGCAAGAAGAGAATTTTTTTTTAAATTAATTTAATGAAAAATTATATAAAATACTTATCTCAAATTTTCATTCTGACACTCTGTAATGCAAAGGCTCTTCTAGAATAATTTTAATAAGCCAACGCTAAATGCAACTCTGGATGAAGCCTCATAGAACCCTATGGTTCTCACGTCGCGAAATGCTTTGCGATTTTAATATTTTGTTTGATTTGTTCTACAAGTTTTCAACTCTTTTCAAAGATTCTCATTAAAAGCTGTTTTTATGTTTCCAGAGGAAGGTAGTGGTTGAGTTTTTATAGTTTAAATTTGCTGGATTTATGGAGAGTTCCTACTTTTTGGAAAAAAGGATGATATTTTCAGTAGACCATTATGTGTGGATGGTGGTCGCAAATTTTGTTCTGATTTTATTTATTTTCTTACCATTATCAAATATTAAAAGGTTTCTACTAAGTTTAAGCTCTATGTCCCATTCCAATAGGGTTTTTTATATTTTGACATCTCGGTTTTTGCTGTAATGCAGCTAAAACTCATAAAATACATGAACAAATTTTTTTACATACTAAATTTTTTATTCATGTAAAGCTTAACTACAATGGTGGTACATAGAAAAAAATCATAAAAAAATATAATGTACGTGATGTTATTAAAAAATGTTTAAAGATCTCTCGAACAATTTTTCCAACTATTTCTTACGCAGAAGTGACCAAAATACATTTTTTCAATAGAATTTTAATAGAAAATAAGCTTTTCGCTACCAAAAATTTGTTTTTTTTTTGTTGTGGCTTAATTATGAAAAAAGTAAGAATTGCATTTAAGTACGAGAAACATGCGTGTCACTCTTTAAAGTTAAATAAATAAATACACATACACCTCTTTGAAAGTTTTTCTTCAGAATTGCATAGAATGGCTAAAAGGCATATTCTCGGTCCATCAAATATACTAATACTACCACCGTTTCTTGTACAGCCACGATTTAATGAGTAAAAATGGAAGAACACCAAAATGGAATTTACGTCATTCATATATAATAATTGTGACTTTCATTTAATTTAAGTTCTACAGTTTCCTTAGACCAACAAATTGTTCATTACTCAAGCGATTTTTTCTTAAATTTCTATTGAAAATAATTTATAGTTGCTTATTCAAATAACTTTACATCATTATATTGTTTTTTGTTAAAAATATTATGCTATGATTTAAATTGCATTTTTCGTATATTTTTTTAATATAACTTATGGACTTTATAGGAGGATTGGATCGTTAAAAATTCCCCCTTTAGTTATTGTTTCTAATGAAATTTTTTTATGGACAAAGTGTTATTTGAAATCGCAGTACTCTATGAATTTTTTAAAATAGTATTTTATAGTTTTATTTTTTCTGATGCTTTTGGGGGCAAATGCACCCATATCCCCCTCGCTACGCCCGTTTCTTGTAGGTAGACGTAGTTTTCATTTGGTTTGCTAAATTTTATGCTCAGTGTTCGTCTCAAAAATCAAAGATGAAATCGGACTTATAATATAAAATTCTTTTTTCTAAAATCGACTTTTGCTTTAGACTACGACTATGGGCCATTTTTTTTTAATTTTTATTTACAATTTTACATTATCAAATATCTGTCGAGGTTTTCGATAAGATTTTAAGATGATATTTATTAATTTTTACTCATAAATATTATCTGAAATCTTTACATTTATAATTCACAGATTTATCTTTGTTTCTTAGTTCAACAGTTTTATTGCCCTGCTCTTATCACAACTGATTCCAACCAACTTCCAACAAAGGAATCACTTAGCATATCCTTCGCTTTACGGTTTAACTCTTTAGCTAACGATTTTTATTCGAAATCAATTTATTTTAACTATCATTTCTGCCGCCAACTCGCTTAACTGTCCGCCATATTTTCAACATTTCTTTTTTGCATTTTTTTGCATGGCATTTTTTATGCGCTGCCTGTTGAAAATCTCTTAAACGTTTATTGCCAACATTCTGGCGTTGCTGCAATTGGCAGCAAGTGAAGCGCAGAGCTGTGGATAACAACGCATTGCATCATCGTGTCGCAGCTTATAATGCAAACGATTTCAATGTAAGAAATGCATGCCTGGAGGCTGTGGTCTGGTGATGGTGTGAGCGAGGCAGCGTTTTTGGTCGCTAGCTAGCAGCCTGTGCATCGTTAAAAATGAAAACGACCATCTTTAAATGGCGCAGGAGACAAAGTCCTTTGCGGCGCGGTTGCGCTAACTGCTGGGTGTGACTGTGTGTTTGTCTGAGAGTGTGTTTTGTGTTGCTTGCTGTGACTTTCTTGTCACTTGGCTTAGTCGCATTTAAGCCATCAATTTCTTTGTTGTGTTTTTGTGCTTCTTTATATTAGATTAAATAAAATTTACCGAAGCTTCTAAGAATGCGTTTGTTTGCTAGAGCCTGCTGCTCTTGTAACTTCTTTTCTTTTTTTTTTTTTGTATTTTAAATCTTTTACTTGTCTTCTGCTTGTTTCTGCTGCAAAGACGATCTATTGTTTGTACTAGGATGTAAAGCACCATCGCTGTTGTTTTTGTTGTTGTTATTTTTATCGCAAAATGTCTGTCTGCTCGAGCTTTCAATATAATATAAATAAATTGTACAACTTAAAAAGGATACCACGACGATTTTCTTAATGCTGGAATTTCTTGGAAGTTAGTTGGCAACGCTGAGCATCGAAAAAAAAAACAACAAAAGCAACAGACGCCAGAACCTGCCGTAACATAAGACATAAGAAAAAAAACACAAAGTTGCCGATAACAATAAAAAATGAGAAGAAATAAAGCGAACAAGCGAGCTATAAACACATTAAAATGCAAGTTTTCCTTATTCGTTATCCTTATTCGCTACTATCCTCATCGTGTTAGTGTTCTGAATCAATTGATTTCTTCCCATTGAACAATGGCAGGAAAAACATTTTCCGCTTTTCTTATCAACTCCAAAGAATACTTAACGGTTGGCACTCGTTCGCCGTTCATCTACAAAATTAAGTTGATTTTATTTAAGCAAACTTTATTTTTTTGTTAGCTTTTAGTCTTGTTGACTTGCTTGTTTATGTTGCAAATTAACGAAATTAATTTTGAAACGTATTAATGGGAGCCTTTTTTTCTTATTATCTTCTGTTTCCCAATCCTAAATATCTGCTTTGATACATTTATGAAGCAGCGTTCACACTTCATTAATTTGAAGCAATTTATAAAAACACCTTTGTCAGTTCAGCAGCACACAATTTAAAAAGCTTTAAAATTACTGCAGCAATTAAACGTTGCATCAAAAAGTTCCTCACTTACACACACCGCACTCTCAACTACAAACAATCCCAAGCACCCACACTCACAAACTGCTTACCACTACTCACCCACCTTGCTACCATTTATTTAAGTACTACGAGTATCACTACTAAATATTGTTGGCCACATAAAATATGGCATTTTTATTTTGTACTGCTGCCGCCGCTCATCGGAGTCATCGTAAAAAAGCGTCCATTTATATTTTATGCACTGTCGTATAACGGTTTTTATTTATATCTAGTGATTTTTCATTATTGATTCAATTTATTTGCAATAAACTTTAGCTTGGAAAAAAATATTTCATGTTCGACTTGTAAATATTTGTGTTGAACGTATGTGTGATTGTATTTGTGTTTATTGTAAGATTCACACACCCACACACGCACACAATAAAAAACATACAGAATTATAAACGTTTATTGACTAGTATTTATGTGGAGCTTGCAGAAAAAGTTACTTCATTGCTGTGTCAGCGTTAGTATTCATTTAATGGCGGCACTAAAGCTAATATCCAGGTAGTAAATCTACTTGATTAATCAGAAGATATCAAATTAACGATCAGAAAATTAAAAAAATTTAGTTTTTTTTTTTCAGTTTTACGACTGTATCAAAAAGAAAATGCACACATAATTCATAAAGTCTATTGAAAAAGAAACTTTCTGTTCCAGAAATTAAATGTTCTGCTCTTGTATTAGGCCGCACAGCGGGGCCAAATCCAAAAAAAGATGACCATGACATAATCAAAAAGCGTAGGCATTTGATTAAAATGTGTGGTTAATGTGGTTACTGATCGTAGATCCAGTGTCAAAAATGAAAATACAAAAAAAAAAAGGAGGCAGTGTGAGGACTGGCGACCTAAGTGAAAACTTAAGGGCCTCCGGGAGCTCTTCAAAAAAAAAAAAAAAGAAAAGGCCAAACTTTTTTTTTAGTATAACTATTCAAGATTTATCCCTGATATTTTGGTTCAGAAAATATTCGTCGATAAGGTAGAAAAATGTAATGCCACGAAAGACCTTAATTTTTTCGGTCAGCAAGATATCTGAAGACTGATTCATCTGAAAAAAGAAAAAAAACATTTTCGGTTTAGAAAAGAATTCTTTGGCGTTTAATCGTAGGGTTTTTTAGATACATATTTTTTTATTGATAACTCAAAACGTCTTCAATTTTGTGCACAAAAAATAAAATTTTCTTTTTATGCCCTTTTGATGCCATTGTCAAAAATTTAATGTTTTACTAAGCCGAAAAAATTTTTTTTTGTTTTTTTCAGGTGAACCAGTCCCCACATATCTTGCTCACCAAAAGTTTAAGGTCTTTCGCGGCATTGCGCTTTTCTCCTTTATCGACGAATATTTTCTCACCAAAAACTTTAATAATTTAGTCTAAAATAAGTCAGTTTAAAAAAAATTTTTAAAAATGCGTCTTGTTTTCTTCGAAAAACTCCTGGAGGCCCTTAAAGCTATGAAATAACATGGTAGCATTTTTAATGCTTATATAAAATATAATTTTAACACAATTTCTTTGGTTGTGTAACCGGTAATTGGCTTGGTAATTGGTTGGTAATCGTTTCGGTAATCGGTAATCCGTTGATAATCGCTTCGGTAATTGGCTATCGGTTGGTAATCGTTCGGCAATTTGTAATCGGTTGGTAATCGCTTCGGTAATCGATTGGTAATCGTTTCGGTAAGGCGTTGATAATGTCTTCGGTAATCGGTAATGGGTTGGTAATCGCCTCAGTAATCGGTAAATGGTTCGTTAATCGGTTGGTAATCGCTTCGGTAGTCGGTAATTGGTTCGGTAATCGTTTGGTAGTCGCTTCGGTAATCGGCAATCGCTTGGTAATCGCTTCGGTAATCGGTAATCGTTTCGGTAATCGGTAATTGGTTAGGTAATCGGAAATCGGTTCGGTAATTGGTTCTGCAAAGCTGTACAATACAACAGAAACGAACAGCTAAAGGCGTGATGATATCGCTAACAGCGTGATGATATCGCAAATCTATAGTTGTGCTCTCTACCAAAATGTGCTTAAAGCGCCTAAAGAAATTTTCACTTCAAAAATAGGTAAATAGTTTCCAAATTGCTAAACAAAATAATAGCTCATAATCATAAACAAAATAAAAGCGACTTTAAATTTAGTATAAGCATTTTTGACAGTTTTTCAATATAATTTCTCAAATAGCTTGCACTAAATTGAGAATTGAATTTTATTTTGTTTATGATTATGGGACAATGGTTTTATATGTATTGTAGTGTTCAAAATGAGAAGTTCTATTATTCGAAGATAGATCAAAGCTTTTCTAAATACTCAAATATTTTGTTGTGCTAGTTGTTGTTGCTCTTCTATTTCACAGTCGATCTTAGCTTCAGCAGTTAGCTGATATTAAACTATGACGACATGAAGATTTGTTTTTTTGAAAACTTAGATTTAATTTATATTTAGATTTAATAATTGAAAAATTATTGGAGTTATAGAAACACATAACTTAAAACGTATGAAAGAAGGTCGTAATTAATTTACAAATAAATTCTATGGCAGATCCCGGCCATTGAAAATATGTTTATTTGTGTGTGTTTACACACAATAAATTAAATCTAAGTTTTCAAAAAAACAAATCTCCATGTCATCATAGTTTAATATCAGCTAACTGCTGAAACTAAGATCGACTGTGCAAAATAGAAGAGCAACAACAACTAGCACAACAAAATCTTTGAGTATTTAGAAAAGCTTTGATCTATCTTCGAATAATAGAACTTACTTTCCCTGAAAGTATGCTTCACAAATTAGAAGAACTTTAAGCTGCTTTCATATCATTTGTTTTCTCGTACATGCAATTCAGGGTAATTTACTAATTGCATTCATGAAACAAGTAGAAAATTAAGAGCTTAGTGGATCACAGCAAGAATCACGAAAAAAGCCTACTGATGAGTTGGTGTAGCGGCCAACGAAACAGCTGTCTAGTCTGCTATGTGATTATTACTCTATATAGGCTATTGTTGTTGTTAGTTGTTTTTCCTTCAGTTGTTTTCTTCGGAAAGCCTTCGAAAACCTTGAGCTCGATAAAAATATATCCTTTAATAACTGAAAAATTATTGGAGTTATATTAACACATAACTAAAAACTTATGAAAGAAGGTCGTAATTAATTTACAAATATTTAATAATTTTTATTACTTTTTTTATTTATATTTGTTTTAATTAAAAAAAAAAACGAATTTTCCATTTTAGCCCTTGAAAGGACTTTGACCAAGCTTCTTATGATCAATTGTGTTGTGCGTGTTGTGAAATGTTTGAACACAAATGACCGAGAACTGGACCTGGACTGGACCGAACGGTTTATGTTCTCAATAAGCTTTTCATGGTAGGTTTTACTCTCTGAGGTTTGTCATTGTCTGCAGAGAGGTGACGGCCGAACAGTCAGTGTTTTTATTTTAACACTTCTTAGTTTTATGCGTAAATTAATTACAAATATTAACTTGGAAGCAAGAGATAAAAAAATTAAATATTTGAAGCATTACATTGCATTTGCACAACTTAAACTTTGCCTGGCTAAGATTATCGTAAAAGAAGTAACACTCTGGTAGGAATACCACCTTTAGGTCCTGTAAATATTTCCATTTCTTTTGCTGGATTAAGAGTCAACCGGTTTTCAAGACCTTTGGCTCTATGTGACCTGAATATTTCTTAGGTAGTAGGTAGTTCAATGTAATTATGATCGAAATCTACTTTAAACTTAATGCTACCACATGGTAAATGTGAAAGAGATCTAAGTATGGGCGGCCGTAGCATACTGGTTGAGGTGCGTGGCTTGCGTGATATAGAACGCATTAATTAATTTGAATTAATTAATGAATTGAATTAATTTTTCTGTTCGGCCGGCAAGGCAAGTTCTGCAGGCAATGGCAAACCTCTGAGAGTAAAAACTAAGAAATATGATAAAATACAGTATATTATTACAAAGAATGGGTTTTAGTACTACTAAACAATTTTTACAATAGATGCAGCAGGTTCGGTCAGTGATTGGTTTGGCATAAAAAAAAAGATTTGTCAAAATGTAGATAGACATAATATATAGATATATATTATGTATCTATATTATATATCTATATATATTATATATCTATCTCAATATATAGACAGATTATACTCAACAAAAGTCCTCGGTCGGTTGAAAGCAACGATCTTTTTTTCAATCATACTTAAAAAAAAAAATCCTGGAAGCACTTCTGGAGAAGATTAAGGAAAGCATTACACCCAATTACACACATATGTATGTTAAAAGAATGTCTTCTGGGTAAGAAAGTTGGAAGCTGAAAGCTGGTAAAGAAGTTGGAAACGGTGGAATTCAAAACTTTCCTTTCACTTAAACTTCTTTTGGAAGCACTTTTTAAATTCGAAATTAAACATAGGCTTAGTTGATTTAATTTTTGCTGAAATCGTTTCATCTGTTCTCGTCTTACTTTGTTTTTTTTTTTTTGACTTAACTTTGTATAGTGCAAATTTTGCAAACTTTTTAAAGTAATTATTAATTAAAATAAAATACAGAAAGTTGCTTATATCATTTTTCATTCAAATCAATGTCGACTTGCGTGGTAAATTATTCATTGTTCATGGTCATCGTAATGCAATCAGAATGGTTTTATTAGTATTCTGTCCAAATTGGTTCCGTTGTTCAGCTCCTTTTTTATATTTTTTTTTTTTTTTCAATATAGAAGGTGTGCCACGTAGGTATGAAAAATTTTGCTTTACTCATCTAAATCTAAAAAAAAAAAAAAAATGGGACACAATTTTCGTTCAAATCGTCTGAGCAGCTCTCGTGTTATTATGTTTTTTTCAATTTAGTGGGCGTGTCAGGCAAGCGTGCTCAATTCTTTTATATACAATAATAGATATATTGTATATTTAAGATATACAATCTTTAGTCTAAATTCAACCAAATTTTGCTCATTTATTCTTTAGTATAAGAGCAGTCATGCGTTTAGAAATGTAGTCGGGATTAGACAAGGATCGTAGCTTTATTATGTTAATCTAACACCTACACCAATTTTCTGACTTCAATCAAATTTTCCACACATATTTTTCGGTATATTACGTATTTTGTAGTTTAGAAAATTAGGCGGGAATAGACAGGGGCGTTTCACTCTAACTTTAAATGAACTTCTTAAGGGTTTGTCCGACTTCAACCAAATTTTCCACATATATTTTTTTGGAATAATGTGCAGTCCGCAATGCAATCAAACTCTTTCTGTAAGATTTTTCCGATTTCAACCAAATTTACACCATTTGATCTACTTCAACGAAATCGTTTATATATATTCATTGGAATAATGAGTAGTCCGTAGTTTAGAAAATTGGGTTGTATAAGATAAAGGGGCGTGTAACAGTTAAATAAAAGTAAATTTCAGCAGCATGGTATAAGTATTTGGCATAGAAGTTGGTAGGATCTGTTCCAAGCAACATGGGAGTGACAATACAAGGGAAGAAGAAACTTTTTTTAAAAACTATATTTCAGGTTTAAAATTCATACTTTCACTATGCCCTTACAGCTGAAAAGGTTCAGTTGGATAGTTGGTTTCTTAAACTTTCCTGGTCATTGATAAAACTTTAGATGTTTTATATAAAAAACCCAATTCAACTGTATGGAGATGTAAGCAACTAAAAACATTAATATTTATGCTCTACTGGGGTAAATTACCCTTATGACAAAACATCGCTCTCAAAATTTGTGTTTATATTTTCTGACTCACCAAAATATATGAACTTTGTTTTATATATGCTTGAAAGTCCATTAGTCCATACTTTAAATATTTGTTAAAAAAAACTAAGCCTAAGCCTAAAAAAGTTGAATTAAAAAAAAAAGCTTGACAAAACGAACTACTATATGTCGTGAACTTCTTCTAGAAATTCAATTTGAATAAGAAAGGCCAGAGCAAGTTTTCTACCGGAAAGATACTCAATTTCAGTGTCTGATGCAGAAGCCATCTCTTCAAACACGCATGTGTACTCTGACACTCTCCTCAAAAACGAGTTCCTTTCTAACTACTATTGAATATTCTTTGCCCAAAACTCCTGCAGAAACATCTTAAACAATTACTACAACTATATCTCATTCAATATGAGCTATAATTTGCTTCCATCATTTATTTTCTGATTTCTGACCACAGCAGTAAAGTTATTCTTTACTTTATTCCAAAGCTTGGAATCATTGAAGCGTAAGCATTTTTGTGCATTTTTATGGTGTGTCAGAGTTAAAAAGCGTTGAGGTGTAAAAAATGCTGAATTGAGTGAATTCAATAGTGAAATGATTAAACAACGAATGAAGAAAACGTTAAACAAGATAAAAATAATTATATACTGAAAGCCCACTAACAAAAAGTTAATTACCATTAAATTATATGTCCTTTATCAACACTGATTCCGCAACACCGACAAGGCGAAAATAAAAATACGCAACAAGAATTACTTCATTAAAATGAGAATTAATGTCATTCATTTAAGTTTCGGATAAAATAAGCTTAATTACAAAAACAAAAGCAAAACCATTTAAATGATAAAATTTGCAAGTCAACGCAATAGAAATGAAAAGAAACGTTTTTCAGCATTGCCACAATAAGCCGAAAAGCAGGGAAACAACTGAAAATGATCTAAAGCGCTGAAGCAAACGAGAGATGAGTGGTAAGAAAAGCAAGAGGAAGGTGGAATAGAAGAAAGACAGTCACCAGAATTAAGTTTTCAACTAACGAGCGTAATTTTCCAAACCAACTAAATTGACGACAGTTTTTCACTGCTTACCAAACAGCAGTCAGCCTGTGCGGACGAACTCTCACCAACCAAAAACCGCCACACCAAAACCCGCAATACCAAAAAAAAAAAAAACCGACCTCTATCTATGCCTCCACGTGGCACAGTGTACATTTTTCAGAAAGAACTTGAATTTGGAGTTAAATATCTGTATAGTTTTATTTTTTTTATTGAGGTGGCCGTGGCGCAGTGGGTAGAGTGCGTGGCCACAGGAACCTGGTTCAAATCCCAACTGGCACATAAAAGTTTTTACAATTGAACTAATTTTTCTATTCGGCCGTCACCTCTCTGCAGACAATGGCAAACCTCAGAGAGTAAAAAGTTTTTACTATAAACTGGCATTAAAAGCTTCTTGAGAACAAAAGCTAGTAAGACCCATTCTAGAATATGCGTCAATCGTTTAGTGACGCAAAAAAAAATTTTTCTGTTCTGCTTACGCAATGTATATTGTGATTCAAACTTTAATTTACTTCCTTATGAGTATCGATTACAGCTCCTAAATTTACCTTTTTTAAAAAATTGGAAAATTATGCTTAATGTAAGTTGGATTATTAAACTTATACATGGATATGTCAACACTCCATATTTACTGAGTAAAATTTATTTCAATGTTCCTCGTCATTCTAGTAAGTTTTTGAGCTATTTTTTATGAAGTTTTGTAGAACTAATTATTTGCAAAATGAAACACTAAGAAGTGCTTGCGGGGAATTTAATTCGGTCTCAGAAGTTATATCTTTAAATGAATCAATGTACTCAATTAAACATAAAATAATAGATTATCTGCCACGGATTTTGATTATGCTCTTCCAAAAATTCAGAATTTTCACATGGTGATAGATATAAAACAACTGAATGGACCTGAGCCTATTGGACCTCCTCAATCAATCTAATTAACCTGCCAATCTAATAAACCATTCCAGAAGGATTTATTTTAATATTGGTGTGTGCCGCCGCTGATTTGGATCGCTGATTGATCATAAAAAGCTCGGCCAAAGTCTTTTCAAGGGCTGAAACTGCCATTTCGTTTTTTTTTTAGTTTTATTTTTTGATGGACATTTTTAACATACAAATGTGTTGTAATAAGATCGCAACATTGTCTTATTGATTTAATTTTTCTGATGTCTAGGGGTGAATTGACAGCGAATCTATAGAAGTAGGAATTGCAAAAATTATTTTAATAAAACCATATACTTACTAGCAATCCACAGTGGTCTGCGGCTTCACCACAGATGTATTTTTATCAATAAAGACAGTTTACACGTTTTTGCTACTCTTTGAATGAGTGTGGAGAGAGATAGAGGGCAAAAACTTCATATAAAAAAATACTAAGCACGCTAAGGTGTTCAGTCAATTGCCTTGCGTTCAGAAATGAACAAATTTTGATCGCTATACACTCACTCTCAATAGCTGCATTCCCGTGGCACTGGATCAGATCAAATCTCAATGGAACAGTGTTAGTTCAACTGTATTACAATTTGGTACCACTGGCGATGAAGTGCCAAAATACGAATGCGAGCAGTGAGACGAAAACTCGGATATGAGTAATTCAGATTTTCCAACAATGTCCGTTTTGAAAAAAGTGCCTTGAGCTTGGCAGCATTAAAAGATCAGAAAACGAGCTAGGAATAGAGATGGTTCTAATATTTGTTTTTACATTGCGAATAAAATGAGCCACGCTCTAGATCAATGACCACGGGAATGCAGTTAATGTTTTTTTGCAGTTTCTACTGAAAGCAGCAACAAAACTTTTTTAACGCTGTTCATACGATCACCGTGTAATATCAGCCCTTAACCCTAATCATACTGCGGTGTGACTTTGGATCACATTTAATTTTAAAAGTATTATTATTCCTAAAAAACTGGTTTTTTTACGTTCAACCCTTTTTTATTCTAAAATGAATTAATTTCCTTCAAATTTGGAGGCACATAAATTTCACGGCACTATCCCTGATATGTTTTTTATATCTTTTGTAAAATACGAAGTCACATCGCTGTAGGATACGTCACAAAATGACGCAGTAGGATTAGGGTTAAGACAATGCATGTCAATCGAAATATCTGTTATATGTATCTCTCTTTTTTTCACCTTGCGCGAGGCTTATCTATTTTTTATGTTGTGCTCATGGTTGTATTATCTATAAGGTTGTCGTAGGGCTGATCGCACTCTCTTTTCAGTACCCATAGTTATCAAAATCAGACAACTTTGCGAATGAATACAAAAGAAAGACCATGATGCAATAATTAACAAGATAGCCTTGACAACTACCTTTTTTCTCACGAGCGGCAATCGGCAGTTGTCAAATCAATACAAAGTTTAACTTATCATCTGTTTTTCTGTTTCTTCATTTTCTCTTTTCAATGTATTTTTGACAACTCCAAACCGCCAACAGAACTGTTACTCCTACCTTGTTAATAATTATACCATGACAAAGACAAGTGAAAAAAGAGAGCATTTGTAGATTTTCTATGAGCTGTCACCTTTGATTTGACAATTATGGGTACTCACGCTCACCCTTGCGACAACCTTATAATTCAACCATGTTTGTGCTGTGCTAGCTGAGCAGAAAACTAAAAGAATAGCAACATGGAGTTTATTGAAACTCTCGCAACACAAACGAGTGAAAACAAGATCAAGCAATTCGTGACATCGAGGATGATTTTAAAAAAACTTAACATTTTAATTAAACATACCTTTTATCAAAATTTCGAAATAAAAAAAAACCCTTTGCTGTGCTGTAGCACATTATGACATTCTTAAGCTTTTGATTAAAATTAAAATTTTCACTTCAATTTTATTTAATAGTATTAAAAGATTAGATATTGCAAATATTAAAGACCTTTGTACTATAGCTGTTTTTTTTTTTTAATAACACTCAAAAGGAAACAAAGTGAATCTGAACATTGTGTTCTGAAAAAGCATGCAACAAGTTAAATGTTGAGGTAAACATTGTGTTTATTGATCGCGGTCACTATTTAAATTATTTTTAGTGAGCTATCGGATGAGGCCCCCAAGAAGTCAAAAATAAGCACTACAAAATTATAGACTGAGTCATACAAGGGAGTGAATAGTAGGGAGAACCAAAACACTGACAATGTTCATGTTCTAATCGAACTCTTTGATAACAAAAATATGTAGCAAAATAAAATGTGTTCGCGAAAATATTCTATACGATATCATAGATATTTTGATTTAAAGCTAAAAAACTTGAAGAAATTTTTTTTTTTTTAAATACAAGTTTTTGAAGAGATGCATTTCCTTAGACAAAATCGGTATGTTTATTAAGCAAATTTCGAGATATGTACTTGTTTTCAAATAATATATTTAATAAAATTTACATTAAATATTAATTAAGACTTACTAAATACTTAGGTTTTGTTGCCAAAAAATTGCACACAAGATATTTAAAAAAATTTTTTTTGTTTAGTCACCCTGAAAAGATATCCCAACATTTTTTATAAATTTTATTTAATGGCTGTGCCGCAATCGATTTTCTGTAAATTAAAAAACAGATTTTAGATAAATTTTAATACCAAAAAATGCACTGTGCGTCGTTCACGCTAGTCTGCTTGTTGTGCATAACAAACTTTCGTATTTTCAAATAATTAACAAACCATTTACATTATATCATTTACAGCAATTGAAAATGTCCTTTGAGTCCTTTTTCCACCATCTTGTTATTACGTATTGTATATTTTTGTACAGTTTTGTGCGTTTCGCTGCTTTCTTTGGGGCTGTTTTTTGCTCATCCATTTTTCGTGGTATTCAACATATTGACAACGTTTAGAGGCATTTGGGTGAGAAGTTTTGAAATAAATAAAATTAAATCAAGATTTTATTTTCCTCGAAATGTTGACTTAGTGAAGCGATTTAACGCTGACAACCCGAGTTGAGTATTAAAAGGTGGCATCTTAATATAAATAGTTAACAAGAAATTGAACGACCTACATTTTCCAATTAAAAAGATATTTGCACACAAAGTGAACTTGCTGCAATTTTAACTTTGGCACTTTCAAGATATAAACGAGATAATGAAAGAAAAGGTAAAGGTAAAAGCTAATTTGCACATTTAATTTGTTTGTTTATTTGTGAAGGTTCGAGTGGCAATATCAACAAAACAAATTTTAAAGAAAAGTTTATCCTAAATATTTGTATTTCAAAGAATTGTTTTTTTTTTTAAGCAAGGACTATTATTACTTAAATGTTTCCTTTTTTGTTGCTTGCACTATATGTATTATAGTGACATTGATTTATTACTAAATTTTTAATTACAAATTTATGTTATTCATTTATTGTACTATACTTGTTAATTTGTTCAACTTTTTGTTTTTATAGCTTTTAGTTTTGTACATAACTAGTATAAATCAGATATTTTCTTATTTTTGCGATACCAAGAAAACGGTTTTCTTGGAAATAAATGTACACAAAAGTTTGATCTTAAAAAAAAATAGATATAGCACATAGTGCTTTCAAAATAAAAAGAAAAAATAAAAATAAATTGTGAAGTACAAATTGGCTATCCTTGGACACGGACCACAAATAAAAACTTTTTAGACTATTAAAACAATTTCCAATCCATATGGAATAACATAAACTTATATAACTCTTATAAATCAGAAATTGTACTATTTTTGGGATATTAAAAAAAATTGTTTTTAAAAATTTATACATGCAAAAATTTTATCTTAAAAAAAAACAATAAAAATATGTGAATAAATATATGCTTACGTAAATTAAAATATAAAAATAAAATTAAATTGCGAGCCATTGAAAAAAGTAATACAAAATTACTTTAAAAGCATTAAATTTTATACAGTTTATTTAAAAAAATTTCAGAAGATATAAAAAAATCACAATAAAACTATTAAACTATTTAGGATCAAAATGGTCCTTGCTTATATTTAGATTGAATTTTTAAAACAAAAGAGTTTCATCTGAGACATAAACTAAAATTTCAAGTAGGATATATTGGCAAGAGTTTTCTATAACTGGCTGGCTGGCTACTCTGTAATAACAATCCAACTACAATAAATTAAAACGTTTGATCATAAAACAGGGGATCATGGGACGAACCTTCACATGGCAACTTGTTTGACTGCCTCGACCTGGCTCGAAATTGTCCAAAGTCGACCCAAACCTCCTCGTGATGTTCCCTGGGCAAACTTCCCAACGGCAAACTGGCATCTGTCAGTTTGAGGGCTAATTTGAGCGGCGGTTACCTAGCCTTAAATAGGTTGTGCATCGGGTTTGAAGCCCATCACGTAAAAAAAACTATTCGAAATGTTCAAGAAATATGACAAAAATTATCCCCAAATCTGATGACAACTACCGCAAACGAAAAACTGGTAATGATTTACAGATATGCATCTGGAATTTTCAACCTCTTAATAGGGAAGGTGCCTCTATCCAACTGATTTATGTTTTGAAACGATACAAAGCTGATATCACTGCAATCCAAGAAATGCGATGGAAGAGACAAGGTTGCTCTCGGCAAGCATCCTGTGATATCTACTACAGCAGCCATGCGGAAAAGCACCAGTTTGGGTGCGGATTTGTAGTTGGCAAGAGATTACGGTAGCACGTCCTCCAATTCACACCCGTGAACGAACGACTTGCCATAATCCGCATCAAAGCTAAATTGGGACATGTTCCGACAGAGGACAAGGACGATGAGATCAAAGATACTTTCTACGAGCGCCTTGAAGACTCTTAAGAGCGCTGCCTCCGACACGGCTAAAAATTGTGCTTGGTGACTTCAACGCTAAGGTTGGCAGGGAAAACATCTTTGGTTCAACAGCCAAAGATGTTTTTGGAAAGTTCAGCCCTCACGACAACACATCCGATAACGAAATGAGGCTGATCGACTTCGCCACAACACGAAACATGGTCATAAGTAGCACTAGTTTCAAGCATCTCAATACTCAAAAGGCCGCCTGGCTGTCCTCTGACCAAAAAATGCGACACCAAATTGATCCCGTTTTGATTGACGGTAGGCATTCATATATAAATGCCATTGTAGTAGATCGACGCACGATCCGTGGATCTAACATAGACTCAGATCATTATCTTGTCATAGCTAAGATCCGTACACATCTGTGCATAGCAAAGAAGGCGCGCAACCCTGCACAGGTAAAGATGGACGTCAACAAGCTGCAATCAAAACGGACAGCCGAAGCCTTCGCCACTCGACTCTCTCTCCTGCTTCAAGAAAGTACTTCTCCGCTCGTCAATATATGCGCGTAGTGGGCACATATATCTCACTCTAGGCGTGCGGCAGTGGAAGAGGTTATTAGCTACTACCGCCCCCGCCGAAAACCAGTGGCACGACCCCTGTGAAGCAGTGAACCTATTCTGCTGAAGCGGAGTGTACAAAGCTGGTACTTCCAATTTCTTCTTTAGGTATGAGTACCTCGCTGTGCTTAAGTTATTATAAAGTAAAAGTAAGAAATAAAGTTATTTTAACTACATAGCAAGGACTGAATCTGCGACAGGGTCGCATCTAAAATACTCCCCTTGCCTAGTCACGCCCACGTTTTGCATGTTGCTTGGAACAGATCCTACCCATCTCTTTGCCAAATATAACTACCGCTAGCACATATTTACTCATATAAGGCATTAAAATACAAGTGACACTCCCCTTTTCTAATCCCGTCAACTTTTATAAGCGAACTACTCATAAATTCAAAGAATATATGTGTGGGTTGTTCGAAAAATAATTTTCTTTTTTTTATAAAAATGAAGGATGATTTTCTTAAAGTGAATTAATATTTTATTATTTAATCAAATATTGTCCAGTCTGATCCAATACCATTTACTATTTTTCTGAGAGTAGCGTGATTCCACGTTCATAAAATATTTATCAGGCAAAAAACTGACCAAGTGATTTTGGACCTTTTCATTTGAATTAAAAGTTTTAACTTGTAAAAATTTTGTAGAGACTCGAACAAATGATAATCGGATGGTGCTAGGTTTGAACAGTATGGTGAGTGTAGCAGCATACCCCATCCAAGCTTTAAAAGTTTTTGCCGAGTGGTCAAACTTTTATGTGGTTTTGCATTATTCTTTTGGAACACTATACCGTTCTTATTGTCCAGTTCTAAGCTTTTTTTTTTTTTAACTGAATCATTCAGTTTATCCAACTGATGACAGTTTACTTCAAAGTTGATCATTACGTTGCTCGGTAGAAGCTCATAATAAACGATTCCTTTGAAATCCCACCAAACAGATAGCATAACCTTTTTTGATGAATATTGGCTTTCGAAGTGCTTTGAGCCCGTTCATCTCTTCTATCCAGGATTTTTTGCGCTGTACATTGTTGTAGACTACCCATTTGTCGTGCCCAGTCCCCAGAGAAGTAAATCACAAACGTTAATGCGACGGCACAAAATTTTTCCATACAAATATGAGCAACCGTTTCAAATGATCATAAAAGGTCGAATCAGATAAATTTAATCTTTCAGCAATCTCACGAGTTGTTTTTTGGCGGTTTGCATAAATAATGCCTTTATTGTATCTTCATCAGCTTCAACTGGCCTTGTAGAAAGTAGTGCACTTTGGCCCTGGAGCTCACTTAACACATCTTCTCCATTCACATCAGATAATTTGTTCTTGCTTGAACAGCATTTTAATCTTCGCTGTAGTAAAAAAGAAAAATATGTCTGAAACACTGTTTCTCACTTTCCATATTTAAAAGTTATCAATCAAAACGTATTATGCAGAATCAGTTGAATTCTTTCAGAAGCAAGCCTTTCTATGTCAGCTGTCAAACTAGTTGTTTGCGAACTTCAAACTAGTGAAGTTGGCTGCGAAAAAATTAAATTAAACCCTCGGCAAAAACAAAACTACGGCGTAGAAGATCATTACAAGTTAAAGTACAACGCCTACTTGCCTAGTCCCGCTCGCTTTTCTAGACCGAAGACTGCTCATTATACCAACAAATATAATTGCAAAATTAAGTTGAGGTCGGAAAAATGCTGTAGAAGTAGTTTGATTAGAATGTATATGCCCCGCCCCCTTCTACAATTCCACCAATTTTTCAACACTATTGAATAAGCTAGATTAAAACTAAAGTACATCACCTCTTTACTAAATTCCGCCTACTTTTAAAAATTACTGATACCAACACCAAAGAATACATGTGCAAAATTTGGTTGAAATCTGACAAACGGTGCCGAGAGAGTTAGATTTAATATAAATTGCCACGCCTCGTGTCTAGTCCAGCCCAATTTTATAAACTTTGAAGTATTTGGTTGCAGTCAGACACACTGTGTTGAAGAAGTTCGACTAAAAGTAAAATAGAAACGAAAACGAAATGGCCATTTCAGCCCTTGAAAGGACTTTGACAGAGCTTCTTATGATTAATTGTGTTGTGCGTGTTGTGAAATGTTTTAACGCAACGATGGAGAACTGGACCTACATAAGCTTTATGCCGACTCCGAACGTCTTATGTTCTCAAGAAGCTTTTCATGACAGTTTTTACTCTCGAGGTTTGCCATTGTCTGCAGAGAGCCATTGTGAAGGCTGAACAGAAAAATTGATTCAATTGAAAAACTTTGTGTCAAATGGGATTCGAACCTGGGTTCTATAGCATACAAGCCACGAACTTCAGCCAGTTTGCCACTGCCGCCACATCAGTACATACACATCTTGATATTAACGAAGGGGCAGTCTTATTTTTACCATATATTATAGTGAGAGCTTATATTAAATGTCAAAGCCTATACAATTTTTAGATATTTATTTAATTTTTGCAAATTTTAAAGAGATTTCCGCCCCCTTCTACAATTCCACCAATTTTTTAACACTATTGAATAAGCTAGAGTAAAACTAAAGTACATCACCTCTTTACTAAATTTACTAAAATTACTGATACCAACACTTAAGAATACATGTGCAAAATTTGGTTGAAATCTGACAAACGGTGACGAGAGAGTTAGATTTAGTATAAATTGCCACGCCTCGTGTATTTTCCGTTCAAATAAAATCACTTTGTATGGGAGGTAGGCGTGATTTTCATCCGATCTTGCCAAATATAATAGTGATGGTTTATATTATTTATCAAAACTTTTGTGCGGAATTTCAAGACATTTATTTTATTTTTGTGGATATTGAAATTATTTTGTGGTTAAAATAAAGTCACTTTATGTGGGAAGAAGCCATGTTTCTACGTCGATGTTGTCAAATTTCATTTAAAATCAAAGCTTATATGCAATATTTGAAGATATATCCTTAAATCTTTTGGAATTTTGAGAGATTTTATCGTTTAAATAAATACACTTTGCTTTGAAGGTAGGCGCGGTTTTAGGTCAACTTCGAACATGATCTTTTTTTTAGAAAGGAACGCCTCGTCATTGGCGTTTCAAACGGAATAACAATGGTTATAAAAATATCTTCTATTTTAAATTACTTAAAAATACTTGGTTGCAGGAAATGTATTTGAGACCATTGCAAATTGAATATATTTGATTGTTTTGCTTTTAATAAATAAATAAAATATTATACTTACTCTCTTGTGGTGCCATCTTGACGGTTTAACCCTTCGAAATTGCAATTTTTTTCTTCATTTCCGCCAATTTGCAAGAAGAACAACAGCAGCAACAACAAATCATATTATATTGCTATCATTTCGTTTATGTATCTGATATTAATTTTGTTTTTGTTTTGCTCACAACTATATCCGGTTGGCTAGCTGCAGTTTATTTCCTGCCCATGTTTTTTGTTACATAATCATTTGTTTGCTTCACTCAGCAGTAGAAGTAGCAGCAGCAGCAGCCGTCCAGTTGTCCTTCGCTTGTCCAGTTGCTGTTGTCCTCTGTGTATTTCTAAACTATTTTCTTGGGACTCAATTCGCTGTCTCTGATTCCTTCCTCAGCTAAATCAACAACAGCAGGCGGCAACGTCAACAGGATAACAGCAAAATAAAGATGATCCTTCGGGAGTTTCAGTTATTCAATTTAAAATATAAATTCAATTTATACCATTAGATATGACTCGAATGTGCATAGACATATAGATGAATGGATGGATGGATTGATGGATGGATGAATGAATGAATATAGATGGCTAGAAGATGGCTTAAGTTGCATATATATGTAACATTTGCTGAAATCCTGTAATGCTAAAGTAAACGTAGCTGTGCTCAACATGCGTTCAGGGAGCTTCCTTCATACCGGGCACGTTTTTCCATTCGTTTTCTTTACTCACTGGCTGTCGACATGTGCCTGACGTGTTGTTTGTTTTGTCGACTGTCTATTTAGCCTCTCCCAAACACACTCATTGCACTTGCTTTCCGTTACTTTGTATTTTGTTGTTATTTTTGCACTTCGCTTGGCAGATACAAAATATTTTCCCTTAACTCATTATTTGTTGTTCTCGACTCACAACGTTCGGATTGCTAACATGCAATCTTTAGATGGATTTAACAATCGTTTTCTTTCGTTTCTAGCTTCGACATTCATGCATTCCAAATTAATTTTCCCAAATGGCATATGCTTTTATATCCTTGTTTTATTCTTTCTTTTATTCCCGTTACTTCCTGTTTTGCATGCTCCTTCGAACCAAGACGGTATGTCAATACATATCTTTGTGAATTTGTAAAATTTAATTCATTCATCTGCATGAAATTTGATGAATTTTTCGATTTTTAGTAATGACCGGAAAATATATACATATATGTACATTTGACATTAAAACTTTTTTTACCCTGCAACGTTTCGAGGGACGTTGCTAAAGCGTCAAAAGTAGTTTCTCCTTTAAATATTTCCATTCTTACTGAAATCAGTTTAAATTACAACTACGTATGTGTTAAATAAGTTCCATTTTATGAAATAATTTTTGTTGCCAATCGCTTAATTTACATTATTTAATAAAAATATGGAAAAATAAATATTTTCATCCCCCCATAATGCGGTCACCATCGTGAATAACCTCGAATTCGAATTGCTTTTGCATTGAATTCACACAAAGCACACCATTTAATGACTTTATTAAAATGAACAAAACAGTTATTTTTCATATATGCATGTACATATAAAAGCCGTATTATTTCTGTAATTGTGTTTTAATAATATTAATTTATATAATATGTTGGTTCATGTTTAATTTAACTCGTGCATTGATCACGTTTCTCATTGTTGACTTAATTCGTGTGTTTTGTTTCATTTTTGTTTTGCGAGTGTGGTAATATAGCCACGTTAATGGAATAAATTGCATCCTCGAGGTTGAGCTCGTAAAAAGCAAAGCAATATTAAGCCTATGGGCAATGCTCGAAGGTTGAATTAATTGTTTTAAACAAAATTATCCAAAGCTTTACGTGCTCAATTCGAAATTATAATATTTGAATATTTTCAAGTTGAAATGCATGTACTTATATTGGCACAAATTGTGGAAAGGATATTAACGAGATCATTCGTGATAATGACAAGAAATTTCTAGAGTTTCTCGAAGGCCAAAGTATGACTCAGACGCTCTAGGATAAAACAAATGATGCTCGAACCTTCGCCAAATACAAGGACCTGATGATGGTTTCAATGATTTTATTACTATATAATTTCATTTATAAATAAAACATGTTTTGCCTATAGTGTGCAGTCTTATTGGAGCGAGCCAGCGAAGCTCTCATGCATTGACAAAAAAGCTTATGTTAAATTGAAAAAACCTTGCATAATTTATTAGATGGCCTTGGCAGTTTTCAGCCTCCCAAGTACTTCATCGAAATGCCTAGGTCTTACATGTTGACTTGCCAATTTTTATTTGGGTGATAAATTAACCGACCATTTGGTAATATTTTATACACTACTTTAAAAAAAAATTGAATTTCAAAAATATAACTTTTTTCGGGTTTTGGTTTCTTTTATTTTCTTTGCAGCTGCCTCAGCCTCTCGTTCTGTGATTTGCTTGACTGAAATCCGCAACAACACAAATTATTTTTCTTTTATCAAAACACCGTTCTTAGAAAATATTGACTTCTCGGCTTGTCTTGCTGCTTAACGTCTATTATAACAAGAACATTAAATTAAATTAAATTATATATTAAATACAAAAATTGTAACTTCGAATGCCGTTGAGATTCGAACCCACACCAACCGATGCCAATGTGTATACAGTCACTACACTATGCATTGAGCCAAACTCCTTTGTACTGCGGAGTGATTTATAATTACAACTGAAGCTATGCTAAAGCTTAACACAATAATCTATTAAAAGATTTTTGTTGTATGGCTACCAACAGAATACTACAGTATTCTTTCTATGTCGCAGTCGCATCTGTTAATACAGCATCTGTTACCATAGCTGCAGTTATGTCAGCGAGTAGTAGCAAGGCTGCTTGGGTCAGTGGGTAGAGCAATGTTCCAGGCAATGCAACAAAAGTTCCAGGTTCGATTCCGCACGGCGGGCAAAGAACTTTTTTTTTTATTCTTTTTGTTGATGAAATGTAATCAAATTTACTGGTGTGAATATTAACGTGTGTTTTTGAATTTTTTTATGTTATTTTTGAATTTAAAAGTGATTTTATTACAAAAAAAAAAAAACATTAAATTATCAAATCTATCCTTCTCTCGTGTGTCTCATGACGCAGCTGTGTTCTTTTTTTTTGCAGAAAATAGCTCACAACTATACTTAAGCCAGCCATGCTAGTTGTTTTTAAATTTTGGATTTTGGGCTTAGGTGAATCAAATATTTTTTTTTTTTTTGCCAAGTATCGAAGTATGTGCTTTCAAAGCAATGTATTAAGCAATAAATTGCTTAGGCGAATAAGCATAAGTTTATAATTGTGTGGTGGCCGTAGCGTAGTGGGTAGATTGGGTGGCTCTTACGCCAGAGAACCCAGGTTCGAATCCTCCATCTGGCACAGAAAATTTTTTCAATTGAATTAATTTTTCTGTTCGGCCGTCACCTCTCTGCAGACAATGGCAAACCTCAAAGAGTAAAAATTGCCATAAAAAGCTTCTTGCGAACATAAGCCGTTCGGAGTCGGCGTAAAACATGTAGGTCCAGCTCGCGAGCATTTGTGTGCAAACATTTCACATCACACACAACACAGTTGATCATAAGAAGCACGGTCAAAGTCCTTTCAAGAGCTGAGATGACCATTTTCGTTTTCGTTCGTTCTTTATAATTCCCATAAAATTCTCTTTACCCAAGCCGACATAGGTTACCATGGGCCAACTTGTTTGCAGAATATTATTGGAGTCAGATCTCAGCAAGGGGTTGACCAATCTTAAAATTTTTTCACTGAAGTGTTCTTCGATTTTAAAACTAAAGTAGAACGAAGCTCAAATTTTATTAAATTAAAAAATTTTGCTCAAATCAAATTCGTATGAATAACGCAAATAATATTGACAAAAAATTCAGAAATTTTATGTGTGTTTTAATTCAGCGGTGGCCGGGGCGCAGTGGGTAGAGTACATGGCCCATACGCCAGAGAATCCTGGTTCAAATCCCACCTGATACAGAAAGTTATTTCAATCGAATTAATTTTTCTGTTCGGCCATCACCTCTCTGCAAAGAATGGCAAGCCCCTTCAATTCAATGGAATTTGCAGATTATTAATTGGATCAGAAGCAAGTAATGGGTTGACCGATTTTAAAATTTTTTTCATTGAATAATTCTTCGTTTCTTAAACTAAGAGACGACGAGGCCCAATTTTTATTAACTCAAATAATTTTACTAAAATAAAATAAAATAAAATAAAATAAAATAATAAATTTAAATGCAAATAATATTTACAACTTCAAAAATGCTGTGTGTTGTAATTCACCGAATTTAGTGCCCTCAGTGGCCTTTAGTGGCCAGCAAACGCATTATTATTCTTTTCAGATATGTTTTTCTTTGGTAATTTCTTACCGTGCTACATACTCGTAAGTATTCAAAGGATTCTTGGAGTTGTACTTTTTTGGCGTTTTGAGGGTGAAATTTTTCTGGTTGGTTTTTTGTTGTATATTGCATATTTTGGGATCAGAGCCAGTTGAAACATTTGAAAACTTTCTTCACTGAACATTTCTTCCCTTCTAAAATTATGTCGTGACAAAACCAAATTTTAATGAACTCTCAAATAAATTTTGCTAAAATTAAATTCACCGGTTTCAACGCTATTACAAAACAACTGCTATAAAATGTTTATGTTTGTTGTAAGTGTTGTAAGTCGCCGAAGCCCTGCCAGCAAGCGCGTTGTTGTTTTTTTATGTAGGCAATATCTTATTGTGCTTATGCCATTGGTGTCTACAAATCTCAGGAGTTAATGGGAGAAAAGGTGCGATTTTCATCGAACCTGCTTTTTCTTACGATAACCTAAAAAAGAGTTATGAGAAAAGTTTCTTAGCTTTTCTTTTCACCATTTCTTTTTATTTTTTAGTATGAATGCACAATATCTCAAAAATATTGTGTTCAAATTTGATGTCGATCTGAGTAAAACAAACGGAGATATGAATTTTTGAGTAAGTGTACCTCAAACGTCGATTTATACGCTCATAAACTTTTAAACGCGTTTTTCTCAAAACTATTTTTTCAAAGTCCGTGTTCACTGCCATTTAAAACGTACTTGAACGATTTATTTCAAACTTAGTACACATTTTCTACATATAAAATATCCCTCCCCCCAACATTTGATTAAAATTTTTTTGACATTACAAAATAAAATAATAGTGTCGCTTTAGATGGCCACCAAAAATTTCTAAATGAAAAAAAATAATCATAGAACGTTGGATAGAGGATTTGATAATGCTTTGACTAAGTTTTAATGGTTATTGATTTCAGATAATTTCTGACTGAGATATAGTGAATACCGCAAATTGTTATTTTTCTAAGACGTTCTTGGGCAAGCTCTGCCACCGGCTTGTTTTTCAATATTTCCGCATGAAAAAATTACAGAATATTGCTAAAAGTATTAATACATAAAATGCAAGCACACTGCTCTGCGCCCAATATCGCTCAAGTTGCAATTATTTTTTTCGATCATCCTGAAAGTATGCATAGAAAACCTTTTTTGATACTTATCAGTAACATGCTTGCCTTTTATGTATGTGCATACTTTCAGGCTGAACATTTATCAGAACAGTTGTAAAAGCACTGTAATAATGGAAACAAAATAATTACAGCTTAGCGTTAATAATTTTTAAAAAAAAAAATCAACAAAAAAGTGCTTTTTTACGCTGAAACCCCTTCACTCCCTTCCCCCTTAATAAATATACAGGGAAATAAAATACGTTTGTTATGTACATACTAAACCTTCATGTCGACCATTTTTTCAGGACGCTTCAACTTTTTATACGCCACTTATTCGGAAACTATACAATTTTTTTTTTATCACGGTAAGTAAATTCATCATCCAAGTTATTATCAAGTGTATTGTGTGTGTTGTGAAATGTTTAAGCACAAATGATCAAGAACTGGAAATACAGCTTTATACCGACTCCGAACGGCTTATGTTCTCAAGAGGCTTTTCGTGGCAGTTTTTTACTCTCTGAAGTTTGCCATTTTCTGCAGAGAGGTGTTTGCCGAACAGAAAAATAGATTCAATTGAAAAAAATTTCTGTGTCAGATGGGGGATTCAAACCTGGATTCTCTGGCGTATGAGCCACACACTCTAGCCACTACGCCACGGCCGCCACATGTTTGCATGCAACTGCATTAAGTTAATGTATAATAATGTATTAAGTAAAGGTTATTTATATGTATGCGAAAATAATAGATTGTAACGAGTTTTATTTCATAGGCTCAGGTATACTCAGCCGCTCCAGGGCCCGTCCAAGGGATCTCGCAACCCCTGGGCAGAAATAGTCTCAAGAACAAAAACAATAAATAGTTTTTAAGTTATGTGCTTATATAACTCCAATAATTTTTCAATTATTAAAGGTTATATTTTATCGAGCTCAAGGTCAATGTTGCTTAAATATAAATAAATAGTTTTGTGAATCGCAGAATTCACAGTTGAACTCAGAGTCCAACTCTATCACTAAACCCGAAGGTTTTAGCTCGAAGCGATCACAAAATCTGTTTATTTTTAATATTTATTTTTTCTTTATTATTTTTTTTTTTTCTATTAATTGCTACAAATATTAGCTTAACAATATTTCTTACGGTCAACCATCTAAATTTACAGGCGGATCAGGCGGCAAAGTGCCGATGGCAGAAGGCCTTACAATATGATATTTAAGATACGGTTTGGCCGAAGCAGAAAAGCCGGAGCTTGAGTTTGTGGCCGAAGCCAAAAAGCTTACGCTTGAGTTTGGCCGAAGCCGAAAAGCCGGAGCTTGGGGTTTTTGTTGGTGATAATGTGGCTAGACCTTGCCACCAAGACTGCCTATTAATTTTTAGTTTTCTAAAATTATTATTTTAAATCACCAGAAAGCCATTTACCTACTAAATGGCTGAATTTTTGGTCAAACCACTTGATTGACTGATGATGCCATTCGCTTTCTATTTGTTTTTATTAACACATGAACTACATGTGAATTACACGCATTCGCTGGTGGCGCCATGCAACGCGTGATCGCAATCTTTGCTGTCATTGCTGGCTGTGATCGCTAACGCCGCTTCTTACGATCATCCTCATTAAGCGCCGTTCAGTAGGCCTAGTGCCCAGACGGTGGACGGCATCGAATCCCAGCCGGGGGAAAACAATATAATAATTTTTTTTTCTTTTTTTTTTCATTATTTTTCAATATTTCAAGTAAAAATATATCAATGTTATATATATTTAAAGCCTTCATTAAGTTTTTATTTCATTTTCAATTTTGAAGAAAACGCAAATTACTGTGGCTGACGGATGTATTGGTTTCTTATTTGATCATGTGAGCGCAGTTTCCTTAGGTTTAAATTCTATATGTTTAAGCCAAAAAAATGCATATTTAATTTCTTTTATATTTAAGGTGTTTGTAACGATCTGATCGTTACAAGATTTCAAAAAATCTATGGGCTTCTTACAAATTCCGAAAGTAAAATCCCCTTAAAATTAATAGCAAACATATGTTAAAATATTAAATAACTTTCAGCTTGAAAAAGACAATAAGGCCTCTATTATGTATAACACTCAACTTAGTTGACTCAATTCAACTAGTTTTCGTATTACTTACTACATTTATTTCTTTTGATCCATGTAGCTTGTCTCAGACTTTTAAGGATTTCTAAAATACATGGTTCAATTGAAATAAATGTATTATGTTATACGAAAAATATTCAGTTGATCTAGTCAACTAAGTTGTGTTGTTTTACATAATAGGGGCCTTAATTTTAAAATAGCAAAAAAAAAAAAAAAATAGTAAAAAGGAATTTAAACTACTAGTATACATTTTATTTTTGCTTGATTGAGTTATTAGCTAGCTGCTCCCTATCAGGTACACGTGGTGGGTGCTCTAAAGAAGCAATTTAAATAAAGTTTCGCCATTTTATGCAATTAGTTGCAGTCACTGGGAAAAAAGCAAAACATTAAATATAAATGAACGTCAACGCCAGGAGCAACATTTTCATATGAAGCATGGTAATGACTGCTATTATTTCTATGCTGCAACGCTGCTATGCAAGTTATTATTTTTATTAACAAAAAAAGA
The DNA here is from genome assembly GCA_914767935.1 of Coremacera marginata. Lineage (NCBI taxonomy): Eukaryota > Metazoa > Arthropoda > Insecta > Diptera > Sciomyzidae > Coremacera > Coremacera marginata. Next base: position 61,311,143 of record OU612046.1, read on the forward strand.
AGAAAAAATAAAAAAAAAACCTTTGCAAATGTGTTGGAAACTGTGCAATACTGGATGTACATTATAAGCAGCATGAAATGTTGCTGCATTAATAATTAAATTGAGTGTCATGACTTTGTTGGCCAGCAGCTGTACATAAAATTATAACCTGTATTTATGGGTGAGTACCAAGTAATCGGCAATAAAAAAAGAAGAATAAAAAGAGTAGACTTAAAAAAAGGAAATTTATTGCAATAATTTCACTAAATTAATAAAAGATAAATTACATATCTTGTTCTGTTTAAGGTGCAAAACGCGCTGTTTTATTCGGATAGCTATGTATTCCTTTGAGAAGGACTTCCTGCAATAGATCCTTATCTGCAGAGACAGCCTTAATTATTGCATTCTCCAATTCATCAAATTGAAAATGCGGCGGAAATGGAAATTCTTCAAATGCGCAAATCAAAATGTTGCCACGTTCATTGCCGATTGCAATAGATGTTCCATTTCTTGAGAGCCTGCAAGTACAAAATGGAAAACATAATGGAAATTGTATTCTTAAAATCAAAAATAGTTATTTGTTTCCGTTTTTGTTAAAAGTTAGACAAGCAATAGGTCACATCGACATTAAAAGTGCAATTTTTAGAAATTTGTACTCAATGATTTGTAACTTTATATGAAGTATAAAGATATTGTATTTGCATTAATTCATAGATGTCGAATATAGAGAAGTTAATCCCGGGATTTTGGTAACTCGTAATTTTAAAAAAATTTCGGCGTCTTAGAGATTTTTAAAGCGAGATAAAAAATAAGATAAGATAAAAAAGATTCTTAGTTTTAAATTTATTTCAAAAAACTTGATGATTTTTAAAGTTATATGATATGTTTTTCAGAAAAAACTGAATTTTTGAATACACGCTCATATCTAATTTCTCTTCATATTTTTTTACCAGCTTTTATAAGATAAGGCTCTTTTGAGTTGAGCAATTTGAAATTAAAAATAAATGTTTCTGAATGCATATTTATCGTACATGTGCATTTTCCATAACCATTAAATTTCCATTACTACTATACACCTAGTGGTAATGCAAATTACAATTGCACAATTGCATTGATTTTGTTGGCAGAACCAAAAGAGATGTTACCTCTGCTTTCACCGCTAACGAAAAGAAATCAGCCAAGGTGGGTTTGACGATAAATGAGGGTGAAACAAAGTATATGCTGTCTACGATCAAGGGAGCGTGGCGTTTAGACTCCCTCGTTTCATACGACAGCTATAACTTTGAAGTATTCAAGGAGTTTGTATACCTTGGCACCATCATTAATAACAACATCGAAGTCAGCCTGGAGATAAAGCGAAGAACAATAATTACTAATAGGTGCTACTACGGGCTCAGTAAGCAAATCAGTTCCAGAGTCCTCTCTCGATTGAAAAACTAACACTCTACAAGACGCTCGTTCTAGCTGTGCTTCTATATGGCGCTGAGGCATGGGTAGTTTCGCAAACTGACGCTGCTGATCTGGGGGTGTTCGAGAGAAAAGCTCTTCGCAAAATCTTCGGTCCTGTTCGAGTCGGCGATGACTATCACATCCGAATAAACAACGACCTGTATGAGCTCTACGAAGACACTGACGTAGTTCAGCGTATAACTATGCAGCGACTACGCTGGCTGGGTCATGTCCTTCGTATGAACGACGAAGCTCCAGCGAAAAAGGTGCTCGAGGCGAGAGTCACTGGTCAACGACGACGAGGGAGACCATGCCTCCGATGGATGGACCAGGCCGAGGAAGCCCTAACCGCACTTGGTGTATTCGATTGGAGAAGGCGCGCGCAAAGCAAAAATGCCTGGCGAGAGCTGATGAGGTCGGCCGAAACCTAAACACGGGTTGTTACGGCCACCTAAGTAAGTAAGTAATGGAAAAAATGCATTATCATTAATATGTAATGGTAAGGGAAGAACGAATCGCATTACCACTAAAATTTAGTGGTAATGAAAAATTTAAATGATATTGGAAAAAATTTGCATTACCACATAATTTTTATTGGTAATGATAAATATTTACAAAGTTTAGTGGTATACCATTAAAATTTAGTGAAAATGAAAAATTTTAATGGGAAGTCATTTGTTTTCATTACCATTAAAAATTTAGTGGTAATGCAAATTTTTTCCATTATCAGTCAAATTTTTCATTACCACTAAATTTACTTAATTTAGAGATTACATATTTATGATAATGGTTCTTTTTGTTTTTTCAATTAAAAAGTCTTATGTCTTTCTAATATAGAACTTAGGCGGCTATTGAACAAGGGGGTATGGCTTCACCCATATTAGCCAAATTTTTGATATTGAATAGCTTTGCAAGTAAAAATCACAGAACAGTTTGAATCAGTGAGTAGTGTATAGAACTAGGAATCGATGGCGTACAAGTTCAATTCCCACGTTGGGCAAAGAAATATTTTTAATACTTAATATTACATTTTCTTGATGTAATGGAAGCAAAAAAAACGGTGTTGCGAAAAAAAGTATAGTTTTTAAGATTTGACTCAAGCAACCACAGAATGAGGCGGAAAAAGATTTTCTTCAAAAAATATGCTTACTCATATGTCTCATAAAATCTTTCACCTTTAACACATTAACGTCGAACTTGTAAAGCGTAAAAAAGAGGCCAGTATGCTTAAATGCTTATTCTTCGCGTATTCTTCGCTTATTCGTCGCTTTATGTCTTATTTTTGGGTATATATCGGAATTGGGATATTGTTTTGAGAGATATTTAAAAAAGCTAAAAAAATCAAAAAAGGCTAAAAGAAATAGAGTCAACCTTGAAAATGTTATATTATTTTAATTATACGCAGACAATACTCAATCAATTTACCAACGCTGCTGTGCAGCATTAAATCATGTTTATTAGTGAAATAACAGAAAAAACTAGCTAACCAGCATAAAATATTTCAGAGAGACTGGAGAACCAAGAAAAATTTAAAAATTTTAACTTAAAAGATGCGATTAAATTTTCGATAACCACCGAACCACCCTTTTCGCCTCGAATCCTCAATTTATCTGTCAATCATCATCTTTCAATCAGTGTGTAGCACGCTACGTCAAAAAATATGTCGACAATGACATGAGCGCTTCAGAGAAAACTTATTTCTCAATTTTTTTTCGATTTTTTACAAATATTGTTAATTTTGAACACTTATTTCGGTACCGGCAATATTTACAGTATCGATATGATGTACTCAATCCTTAAAAAAGCACGATTAATACAATGTTCAGAGCGGCATAGTATTCAAAATTTAAAGTTAGCTTAACTTGCGCTACAACTACAGCTACGAGGCACAGACGTACTACGCATTCTGTGCGATTCCGTGCATTATGTATATTTTAACTTTTGACACGTCATACTACGTACTTCAAGCTTCACCATTCTGGTTCCCACTTAATCGTGCATAGTAACATTTCTTTTTGGAGACAGAGTGGAGATATGCATTTCGTCGCTTGTTGCGCTCAAACCATTCGGGTTATATTAATAGCTTAAGCACATTGACGACGACAGCAACGACTAGCTGTCAAATTAGGAATGAGACCAAATTTCTCTTCATAAGAAATATATGTATTTAAGAAAAATTGGCAGATATCATTAGATTGCTGTCGTCGTCTATATGTTCAAGCCATAAATTCGAATGCCGCCACACGTTCATCCGTTCATCAAATCGGAACCGGATATGCTTCGGCAAATCTCATTGAAATTGAAGTATATTGTAACCAAAGACAAGCAAACAGTTGACAAAGATGAATTTGAAGAAGTGCACATTGAATAAGATGTTGACAATATCTAACTAAAATTACATTTAAAAATGTTTTTCATCGTTCAATATTGATCCTCCTTTTATCCTCCTTTTGAAATAAAAAACCTTCCTTTTGATAAAATTGGGATGGTTATGCTAACCATTAAAAATAGAAAAACTTACTTGCACGTTGTATTGTATGATGTGTCTACTTTGATCGAGGAAACAGGTTTCATTATGCTTCGTCTTAGATCCCAAATATCAATAGTTTTGCGATTCAAAGCAACTATGACTGTGGAATGTGTGAGACTCCAGTAGGCGGTGTGTATTGCTCCAGAACGATTTCTCAATGTGATTAAAGGCCTAAAAACTCCATCCATCCAAACGCGTATCACCCTGTAATTATAAAGAATCGTTCGAAACATTCAAAATAATTATTCTGCTCTAATAGTCGGTGATAGACCAAAAGATAAAATCTACTTAAATCTTCACAAGGCCCTATGCGACAATTTAACTGACCAGTCATTGCCAAATGTGAGAAATATATCTGGCGACCATGGTGCAAAATCCATGCCATTAACTGCAGCTTCATGCGTCTGCTCAGCTTCCAAGTGCTGATGCGGATAATTGGTCGAACATTTGTGCATCGCTCCCTCATCTGTAAGCACATAGTAGATATCCTTTTGCGTTGGATGCAAGGTTATATTCAAGCCCTGTGGATGTCGATTCGCCAGGGTGACTGCTGTTTTAGTGTTCTTCACAGGAATGCCATCAATCTGACACTCTACACGTTCGAGCATAATCTGTTGAAAGCCCAGCAAATGTGGACTGTTGATAATGCGATACTTTGTTACAACTCCGTGATGGTAAAGTGCCAAAAATGGTTCGATCTCAGCACTTTCATCTACAGTATTTTTAATCCATTTAATCTTCATTACTGGCTCACAACTCGGTGATGTGCTGCGATGAGATATCGCAATAGGCGGATCATTCTCGCAACTTATGTCGAATACTTCAACGGAACCATCATACAGACCGACAGCCAGCAAGGAACCCAGCGCGGGTGAGAAGGACAGAGAAACAACGGATGAGTTGAAATAGTAAATTCGTTCGGGATCATCTGGATTTTTAATGCTCCAGACGCACATAACACCCGACGTGGGCACATGCATCGTTGAGAACGAGTAGATACCATAGCCAACAGCCAGTATATCGGAGTGTTTTTCCGACCAGCTGATGTCTGCTACAGCCTTGCGTTCAACGCTATACGACTGTGGCGCAAAACGAAAGAGTTCACGCACTTTATAGGATATTTTGTGTTCTTGGGCGAGTGGATCTTGTTTATTCATACCGCGAAAGCAGCATTGTTGCTCTCCGTAATTGTTGCCTGCTAGAAAGCGTTTCGTTAACATGATAGCCAATTTAAATTCCGGTAAAGTGCTAATAGCTGCAGCATCTTCGTTGTAACGCTTAAACTTATGAGTGTGAATAGAGACAGGTAGTTGCTGGCCCCCGTTATCGCCATCATCCTCAGTTATCAACTGCATGATTTTCTCCTGTTGTTGCAACTCTTGAAGCGTATCGTACATCTCAAAGTTTGAAACATATGTCGCCTTGGGTTGTGTGTGCAGGAGATCCGTATTCATGTAGCGTGTCTTTAATAGTACATCCACGGTTTGTGCTTCCGTATCTGAGCGTCGTCGTATTTTACCCTTGCCTTCAGTTAGATATTCATAAGCTCTGTTATCCTCTTCCACACGTTCACCTTCTTTGGTGCCTCTAAGTGCAGTGGTGCATTGTTGTTCGTACAGAACAAAAACTTTGGTTATTACCAAATATACTTTGTGATATACTTCTGGTGGTTCTTCCATTGGTGCCAAATCAAAGATTGACGATGCTACGCTCATGTCCACTGTTAGTTCAGATTCGACGTTGCGAAGGCTTAAAGTGTCATCATGTTGATGATCAACATCTATGCTCTTTATAATTTCTTCCATAGAGAGCCTTAAACCACCCATGCGTATCTGCGAGAATACTTTTGATGGTTTTATTGCCAGAGCTTGTGGTTGCAAAAGATCATGCCTGCGTAATTTGCTCCTAAGGTATCTGAATTGAGAGAAATGATCCGCTTTCATGGTTTTTGGCGTAACATCTTTGTCATATTCGTCGAAGGCCTGGTAAAAGTTAGTAGTGTGTATGTTGAGTTTTTACTAATGCTTGTACTCACTTTCATTAAGTTACGTGTCTCGATAGCCATTTCCAATTCAGTCAAGTAACCATATTGCCTTATGGAGTATACCGACACGGTATCCGATAAAACTGAATCTTTTGTTGCTATTCGTTTGCGGGTTTTTCGCACTTTTTTGGAGGGTTTCTGAAATATAAATACCGAAGTTAAAGCATACAATAAAAAAGTCGAACTCATTGCAACTATGTTGCATACCAATGTTAGTGGCATGATGGATACGTTGTACTTGGAAGCTGGGTTTCTTTAAAGAGCTTTTAAAATATTTTCTTTTTGATTGATAAGTAAATTTTCAATTTATTTCAATCTTGAAGTGAACCCCCGCGCAGACTATGCTTTATTTAGATGTGCTTGGAAGGTATTTTTTTTTTTTTGATGTGGTAGTAGTAGAGAACTACCAATTTTGTCAGCCTTTAGGTAGCCAGTACTAGTTTCACTTCAATCCAATTTATTTGTGATCAAAAGCGTGCCAATTGCCACTTTACTAGTGCTGGTAAGAAAGATCGAAATCAAATAAACGTAGGCATTGAGAAAGTAAGCTTTCAGTTCATAAATTTTTATTTGTCATCAGTACCATGATACAATGTACCAGGTAGGTGCCAGGCAAAGAACGTAGAATGTATGGAACTGTCAAAGCTTATAGAAATAAGAAAACAGAATATAAATAAACTAAACAAATTTTTAACGATTTTGACAGTTACCTACCTTGTTCATTACATGATAGAATAAGAGAAGGTAGATGCATTTCGGAGAGGCAGACTGCCGTATTTGTCAAAACAAATTTGACAGCTCAAAGAAAATCTGAAAGCGATGAGAAAGCTTTAATTGAAAAAATGTAAACAAAAAAGTGATTTGTATTGATTTAGTCAATTTTTGCTATGAGAAAGAGAGCGCAGTCCGAAATACACCTACCTTCTTTTATTCTTCTATGGCTCACTACATTATGATCAGAACTATTTATTCATTTGGTTCAATAAAATTGATATGAAATTATATATTATTAATAGCTGAAGTACCCGGCGTCGCTCGAGGGTGGTATAGCATTCAGAGTGTTTATAATGGATTATATAATGGAACGTAATACAACGTAATACAGCGTGACGATCAATGGGTACAATATCAGCCATCTATTTTTTGTGATTATTTCTGGTTATAAAATTTCCAATTTCAGAACTAAAGCTAGAGTCCTTGAAAAAAAAGGGACTCTTTATCTTGTTTCTATCCATATCAAATAAAACTGTAAGTGTCACTTTTCACTTAAATATCAAATATAAAAAGTTCCCGGCTCAAATTGTCTATGTTTACGATGTTTTAAGTATTTGAATTTGAATACGCATGCAACATCTTCGTATTGTTGCAGTAATTCGTTATCCTTTTAAGCTGTACGGTCATATTCGAATTATGAATTTTAAAACTGATATATAGTTTTCTAAAAAATTGTCAAGTCCCTTTTCTAGTACTGCCCACTTTTCGCATGGTGCTTGGTACAGACCATATCCATCTGTATGCACTATAGAAATACTATTTTGAAAATATTTGCTGAAATAAAGTATTAAAATTAAAGCCCCCCTTGTCTAATCCCGACCAATGTTCTAGACTACGGACTGCTTATTACACGATGAATACTTGTGCAAAATTATGTTAAAGTCGGAAAAACGGTGTAGAAAAAGTTAAATTTAAATAGAAGAGGCACGCCCCCTAGTCTAATCACGCCTACACTTTCGTTGTGCATACTGACCTAAAATACAAATATATGTGCAAAATTTGCTTGAAAATGGACGGACGATATAAAAGGAGTTCGATTAAAATTAAAGTGACACGCCCCATTGTCTAATATCTTCCACTTTTCTATACAACGAACTGCTCATTATTGATAAGAATAAATATGCAATCTAGGAATGACGTCGGACGAACAGTTTGGAATGAGTTCAATTAAAATTCAATTGTCACCCCCGCCTGCATAATACCACTCAATTTTCTAGGCTTAAATTAGGAGAATCCATTTAGAAGATGTTCGGAGAAAACTAAAGTGTAACGCCTCTTGTATAACCCCGCCCACTTTTCTAAACTACGGACAGCTCATTACACCAAAGATTATGTTACCAAAACTTGGTTGAAGTCGGACAAATGGTGTAGAAGGGGCTAGATTAGAATAAAATTCACACGCCGTTTTGTCTCATCCTGCCTATTTTTGTAGACTAGAAAGTCTTCATTATACTACTGAACATATGTTCGTAAATTGTTTGAAATCAGTCAAATGGTGTAGGTTTGACTGTTTAATTAAAAATAAAATTAAAACTATTAAAATTAAAAAAAAATTAAAAAGCGACAAAAATCAAAAAGCTTTATAAATTAGATGGTTGGTTGGACGTGGCAACTTTTGCACACATAGTGACTGCCACTTGGACTCATAGCACCTACATACCAGATTTCCCTATGATAACATGTACCACTATGGAATTTAAATGATTTCTGAAAAGTTAGCATAGCTAGTTATAGTAAGATCACGCCTATTTTTAATGCAGTTTCCTGTAGTAAACATACACTAAATTAGAAAATTTTATTCTAATACAGCCAAAACCGTCTGACATTCATTTGTGGGTGGTAAAGAAAGTGGAAACTGTTTTTTTTTATTATTCGAGATAATATTTGAGATATCTTTTTAAAGATATTATTACTCAAAATATATTGGTCATTGTCAATGATCAAAGCAAGAAGTCAAAAAAAAAAAAAAACTTGGCCATTTTATGCATTACCATAGAGCAGAAAAGTAGCTATTACCTATACAACAATTGAAGTAGCTAACAATTGGTTACTCTCGATACTGAATGGTAGTATTTCAGAGAAAGGAATAAATATCGAATATGTGAATAACAATGTGCGATAATTTTAGGATCATTTGAAATAACTGTAAAAACTCCTATGGTTTCTGATAGCCATTGGTCTATACTGATAGCTTAAATAATCGATTTTTTTCAGTTTGGTTATTTTTTTCGAAAATAATATCGCCCAGAGTTTCTGAGATACTCTATTTTTTAATTTAAGTGCGTTTCTGACCTCCTGTGCGAACATAAGGGGGAAATAATTTTCCTTTATTTAAAGGAAAGGTAATTTGCAACAATTTTTCAAAGTCTGAAATCAAAGTTTTACGTCGTTTAAGAGATAAAGGAATCTAACTACAGCCCCATTGTATAAACTTTGACCTTAAAAAATTGGTTACTTGATCTAACCCAGAAAAATCCTTCGTTCTGAATTCAGAACTATTGGCTGTCAGAACTATTGGAGTTTTTGAAGATATTTTTGGTGTCGCACAGTGTAATTAATTCTCAGGTAGCATCATCTGTATTTCACTACAAAGCGATCGACTTCTGCGAGCATTATCAAGAATTGGTTGAATAGTATACTACTAGTAATTGAAACAGTGAACAAAAAAAATAAAGCGAAAACGGCCATATCATCCTGTTTAGACCCGTGCAAATATACATTTCTTGCATCTTCCTAAATATGTACTTTTCTTGCTTGTTAACTGTTTTTTACTGTTTATAATTAATTTTGATTGAGATGTTTTGAAATTAATTTTATTGAATTTTGAAAGATGAAAAAATATATATAATTTTTCCAACCTCACGACAACTGCTCTTTTCCTGTTCGTGATCTTTTCCTGGAATATAAAAAGTAAGTATGGATTACAGCCTCTTACAGATACCACTGCAGCTATCAAGAACACATCCCTTGAATGGAGTTTTATCAAGCTTCTTATGATTAATTGTGATGTGCGTGTTGTTAAATGTTTAAACACAAATGATCGAGAACTGGACCTGCGAGTTTTATACCGACTTCGAACGGCTCATGTTGTCTAGAAGCTTTTCATGGCGGTTTTTACTCTCTGAGGTTTGCATTGTCTGCAGAGAGGTGACGGCAAAACAGAAAAATTACTTCAACTGAAAAAAACTTTCTGTGCCAGGTGGGAATTGAACCAGGGTTCTCGCATGGGACACGCACTCTATCCACTGCGCCACAGCCGTTACACATTGAAATAGGGATTTGTGTTTTTTCTTTTGAAATGTCATATTTTTTCATCATAATTTTCATTCTCAATATTCAACAAAACACATTAGTGTTCTAAAAGTTGCACATAAAATAAACAAAACGTTATTCTCAATTAACTTTTGATCTGAACTAGACAAAATTATCTCTCACTTATGGTAAAACAATAATAAAAAAGTCGGGCGTATACTTTTAACAACCATTTCTTTTTTTTTAATAGTAATGAAACTGTAATAATGAAAGTTGATAATATGACTTGATAAAATCGTAGCGTTTGTAGAATTGCTGGAATAAGAGGACAATTACAGGAATAAAGGGTGGTTACATTTTAAGGGCCGATGTTGATTGTTGTTTAAATTTTTGCACGATTTTTCCGGTTGTACGCACATTTGAACGATTAAATTGACTGAAAAAATCACGAAGTGCACCATATGCATTTTGATTTGAACGCCCATTTTTATAATAAGCCTGAATAATTTTAACGCCTTGCCCGATTGTGTATCTTTCCATGGTTCAAATTGAGTAAGTCTGAAATTGAGAAATGTGAAATTGGAATGCAGAAAAAAACTCAACGTTTAGGTGTGGTTCACATTCAACATCGGCCCTTAAAATTGAATCACCCTTTAGTTGTTTTTTGTTTATTGGGTATTGTTATGTTATGTTATGTTATGTTATGTTATGTTATGTTATGTTATGTTATGTTATGTTATGTTATGTTATGTTATGTTATGTTATGTTATGTTATGTTATGTTATGTTATGTTATGTTATGTTATGTTATGTTATGTTATGTTATGTTATGTTATGTTATGTTATGTTATGTTATGTTATGTTATGTTATGTTATGTTATGTTATGTTATGTTATGTTATGTTATGTTATGTTATGTTATGTTATGTTATGTTATGTTATGTTATGTTATGTTATGTTATGTTATGTTATGTTATGTTATGTTATGTTATGTTATGTTATGTTATGTTATGTTATGTTATGTTATGTTATGTTATGTTATGTTATGTTATGTTATGTTATGTTATGTTATGTTATTTAGCATAAGTTTATGTTAATTTTCCTTTAGTATTTTTTCGATGTGAAATTTATTGCTTTATTATGTTAACATAACACAACATAACATATCATTATAGAATTAAATTCCACACCAAAAAAAATACTAAAGGAAAATTAACAATAAACTTATGCTTCACTATACACTGGCTTCAACCGTTTTAAGTCTGTTTAGTTTTGGCCAATACATAAAAAAAAAACGAAATGGCCATTTCAGTCCTTCAAAGGAATTTGACCAAAATTCTTATGACAAGTTGTGTTGTAAAATGGATGAATACAATTGATCGAATACGTCAAACATTTAATTATGAATCCATTGCATTTTATGTGACCGATGAATAAACGATATATTTTTAGATGATACAAGTACCTTGTGTAATTTTTTGAAATCAGAATTACAAATATTAAATTTTTTCCTTGTTTTTTTTTTTTAAATCAAGCAGCGCTTTTCATTTGCTATTTTTGCAGTTTATTGTGAATATCATATTACTTAAATAATACTTCGCTTAGAAATGTGCCCAATACCATACTCGAATTCATATCCTGCTGATTTCAATAAGAACGTGCTATCTCACAGCTCCATAGCAGCTGCTTGTATTGTTTAGCCTCATTTGCTTGATAATAAAATAACTGAGACAGCGTGTTCAAATAACCAAACAAAATATTTTAAAAATTAAATTTGTTACATAAGCCATTGTATGCTTTACACAACTATGTTTTAAATATTGAATTTTTTTGTTTTAGAATTTAAACAATTTTTTGACGAAAAGTTTTGTGCTTACACATAAGTTCTTCAACGTAGTACATTTTTTCTTTACAAAAGTCAGCTTGCATAATTTTACTACGGTTTTTTTTTTTGTTTTTTTTTTTTTGTTACACACAAAAACTTTAATCTTATCGTGTTCTTGGCTTATCTTTAAATTCATATCTTTAATATCTGCACATTTTTAACATTTTGAGAAACACCTCTATTGCTTACATAAAAAAAACTCTTCCTTTTGCTTAACATGTCAAGCCATCCAATAGCACTAGCACACTTGATTGATGATTCACACTTAAGAATAGTTTCACTTCAAGTGATTATTCTTTTCTTTTCGTTTCTCTCGACCTTCTGCTAGGCTAACTGCTGACTGTGTCTGTGTAGCGCGCTGTCAATCCTCCTCCTACTTAAGTAGCTGCTCGGTAATCATTGCACATAGAGCTGAAGTAAAAATGAGGTTTTCCGCTGATATTGCGCTTTCGTAGAGTCCTTCACCTAACCCAGAGTGGGAAATCTTTCAGCTTCGCCTAAGACTAAGAAGCAGGAAGTGGTTTTTGTTGCAGTTCTTAATGTAGTCCTTTTTTTTCTATTCCCTTGTCCATTCTGACATGATGCATTCGAGCAATTGAAGTCTCATGTGCTGCATTTTTTCAATAATGATTCAAGAGTTTTTATTTCTTCCTGACAATCCCTGTTTTTTTATTGTAATTTTTTTTGTGCTACAATTTTTGCAATGTGTATGTGGCAGGTGGCTTGGTTATGTTGCCACAATTGTATTTTTTTTTCTTTTGTTATGCTTTCATCATCACACTGTACTGGCTTAGGCAGTGGCGTAACTACAGTTGGGGGCTGAAAGCTAATCGGGATTCGATTTTAAGCTTTAGTTAAGTAAAACTAGCGGAAATAAGCTTACATTAAATAAATCAAACAAGCAATTTGGGGGAACAGGGGGCGAACCTTCACATGGCAACGTGTCTGACCGCCTCAACCTGGCGAGGCCAGCATTATCCATGTCGAAATCGTCTCAAGTCGACTCAAACCTCCAAGTGGTGTTCCCTGGGCAGCGGAAAACTGACATCCGTCAGTTTGACGGCAAATTTGAGCGGCGGGTCGATCCATAGACCATAAACATGGAATGTGCGCAGGGTTTGGGTCCCGCCACATTATTACTGCCCAATGAAAACTAAACCAGCCTAGGATAAGAATCCCAATTACGTTGACGACCACCGCAAACGAAAAACGGACAATGATTTACGGATATGCACATGGAATGTCCGGACCCTTTATAGGGAAGGTGCCATAATCCAACTGGCGGAAGCCCTCAAAACAATAAAATCTGACATCACCGCCATCCAGGAAATGCGATGGAAAGGGCAAGGCTACTCTAAACAAGCACACTGCGATATCTACTACAGCTGCCATGCGGAGAAGCGCGAATTCGGATGTGGATTCGTTGTTAGCCGGAAACTACGCCACCTTGTTTCCCGGTTTCAAGCCCGGAGCATCCACTTGCAGAGACGAAAATGGAGATCTGAATAAGGATACACAGTGTGTGCTTACATTGTGGAGACAGCACTTCTCCAATTTACTTACTGGTGACGATTCCACCAATGCCGCCCATCGAGAGCGCAGTTCAGTGCCACCAATCGACGATGACGGAGTGGAAGTATCACCACCTAGCCATGAAGAGGTTCGAATTGCTATGCAACGACTCAAAAACAATAAAGCAGCGGGTGCTGACGCCCTGTCAGCTGAATTGTTTAAAACCGGCAGCGATGAATTGATAAGGCGCATGCATCAGCTCATCAGCAAAATATGGCTAGCAGAAAGCATGCCCGACGATTGGAACCTCAGTGTACTGTGCCCTTTACTTAAAAAAGGAGACCCTACAATCTGCGCTAGTTATAGAGGTATCAGTCTTATTTCCATCGCATATAAGGTTCTCTCAAGCGTACTGTGTGAAAGATTAAAGCCGATTACAAAAACACTGATTGGACCTTATCAGTGTGGCTTTCGACCTGGTAAGTCCACCATATACCAGATTTTCACGCTACGATAAATCCTGGAGAAAACCCACGAAAATCACATTGACACACACCATCTGTTTGTCAATTTTAAAGCTGCGTTCGATAGCCCGAGAAGGGATTACCTATACACAACAATGTCTGAGTTCGGTATACCTGCAAAGTTGATAAGACTTTGCAGAATGACGTTGAGCAACTCACGCAGCTCCGTCAAGGTAGGAAATGACCTCTCCGAAACCTTCAATACCGAAAGAGGTTTCAGGCAAGGCGATCCACTGTCTTGCGATCTCTTCAACATCATCATGGAGGGGATCGTACGAAAGGCCGGTGTGCATCGTAATGGCACCATTTTCTATAAAGGTGTCCAGCTCCTTGCGTACGCTGATGATATTGATATTGTTAGCAGAGCCAAGAGAGATGTTACCGCTGCTGTCGCCGCTATCGAAAAGGAATCAGCCAAAGTGGGTTTGACGATAAATGAGGGTAAAACAAAGTATATGCTGTCTACAAACAAGGGAGCGCGGCGTTTAGACTCCCACGTTTCATCCGGCAGCTATAAATTTGAAGTAGTCAAGGAGTTCGTTTACCTTGGCACCGCCATTAATACCAAAAACGAAATCAGCCTGGAGATAAAGCGAAGAACAATAATTGCTAATTGGTGCTACTACGGGCTCAGTAAGCAACTAAGTTCCAGAGCCCTCTCTCGATCGACAAAACTAACACTCTACAAGACGCTCGTTCTACCTGTGCTGCTTTACGGCGCTGAGCCATGGGTAGTTTCGCAAACTGACGCAGCCGCTCTGGGGGTGTTCGAGAGAAAAGTTCTTCGCAAAATCTTCGGTCCTGTTCGAGTCGGCGATGACTATGGCATCCGAATGAACCACGAGCTGTATGAGCTCTACGAAGACATTGACGTAGTTTGGCGTATAACTGTGCAGCGACTACGCTGGCTGGGTCATGTCCATCGTATGGACGACGAAGCTCCAGTGAAAAAGGTGCTCAAGGCGAGGGTCGCTGGTCAACGACGACGAGGAAGACCATGCCTCCGATGGATGGACCATGCTGAGGAAGCCCTAACCGCACTTGGTGTATCCGATTGGAGAAGGCGCGCGCAAAGCAGAGGCGCCTGGCGAGAGCTGATGAGGTCGGTCGAAATCCGGACACGGGTTGTTACGGCCACCTAAGTAAGTAAGTAACAAGCAATTTGATATTTCATTTAAATTCAAGAATGTTACTTGACAAAAGTTTCTTCTTTAAGAAGACAGTATTCTAAGAAACCCAAGGATTAGAAAATCTAACGATTACAAAAATTAGAAAAAAAGCCTTAACTTTTTTATTTTAAAAAGGGTCAGATTTATTTTAAAGAAAATATATACATTAAGGTGCCTTGACTTGCATGGGGGGAAGAAGGTTCCATTTGTACCATTTGTGTTAGATAAAATGCTGTTTTTCATGAATTTTTTCAACTTTCTTATACTCGTATATTAGATTCACTTATATTCAAATAGAAAGCTAGGAAAACAACCAAATTTCTGGATTGAAAAAGATAATTTACATTAAATCCTTTTTAGCAAGTTCTTTGTTGTAATGTTTTCTTAATGTAATTTTGTTTTTTTGATGTAACGCGATGAACTGCAGTGCGACCTTGAAATTTTACTTCTCAATTCTCGACCAAATTTCTTCGAAGCACCGCCTAAGAAGTTTCTCTTCAAAAAAGTGAAAAAATGCTTGAAAAACAGTTTCATCTCTAATCCTTTAACAAATTTTTTAAAAATTTTTGATGCAGAACTTTCTCAGGCCAATAATTTGTGACAATTTTTTTTTACAATTATTACACTAGCCAACATATTTACGAAAAATATGATTTTGTAAGGTTTTTGCAAAATGGTTTATCTACAATAAGCAGTCAACTTCAACAACACAGCATGGTATAACAACAATGGACAAAAATTAAAATATAAGCTCAAAGACATTCATCTCATACTTTAGCTATCACAAGCCGATAATAACATTTGTAACGAACCGAGTAAAAAAAAATTTTTTAATATATTTTTTTAAGGCGAACAACATATCAAAACTGGTAAGTATTCAGCGATCAGCGTGCATAGGTATTACGGGGGGCATTCGCTCTTGTCCCACCGATGCACTTAACGTCCTGACACACCTACTTCCCATAGATTTTCATATTAAAATCAGTACAACAAACTGTTCAGTCAGACTCAGGGAGTCCCACAACTGGAGGAACAGATCATATGGACACAGCAACATTCTTAGTTCATTACCACAGGAATTGGTGGCAAAGAGTACGGACTATGGCATCCCTATGCTTGATTTTATAAGATCATTTACCATTAAAGTCCGTTCCCTACCAAGGTAGAGTAGCGCAATGGAGGACCTGATACAGCCTTCGATATATCAATCTACACTGATGGATCCAAGATGGA
This sequence comes from Coremacera marginata, assembly GCA_914767935.1. NCBI lineage: Eukaryota > Metazoa > Arthropoda > Insecta > Diptera > Sciomyzidae > Coremacera > Coremacera marginata. The sequence continues at coordinate 61,327,492 of OU612046.1, forward strand.
ATGCGGAGTTGGAGCCGGAGTCTACTCAGACCAACTGAGTGTGGCGAAAGCTTTCCATCTACTGTCTTCGGCTAGCATCTTTCAAGCCGAAATGCAGTAATATTGTCGGAAGGCCAAGACGCCATAAAAGCTTTAGCTGCGGTCAAGATGAACTCCAAACTGGTTAGGCAGTGTAAATAGGAGCTAGCCTTACTGAGTCATCAACTTCACATCACCTTAATATGGGTTCCCGGCCATAGGAACATTTATGGTAATGAAAAGGCGAACTAGCCAGGCTGGGTTCTTCCCTTGACGTTTCCAGTGCGGAAGAACCAGTAGCAGACCCAATAAGTATAGTGAAGAGAAGGATTCACTCTTACTACTTTGCCATAGCTAGTAATAGATGGAGAGGGCTACCAACATGTACCACATCAAGGCAAATGTGGCCAACATACAACTTAGGCAGAACTCGAGATTTGCTATCCAGATCCCGGACCGACATAGCTAGGATCACAGCTATCACAACGGGGCACTGCTACATTGGAGTGCACGTGGCATGGACATGGAAGTGCTTAGATCCCGTTCTTTATACTCTCTTAATCTTTGTTGCATCCAAAAATTATTCTGTAGTGAAGAAAGGAAGGAAGAAAAATGGAAAAATGGAAGAACAGAAAATGGCTTAAGAAATAGAACATATAAGTTAATACAACCAAATCTGTGCATGATACATTTTCTATGAGAAATGGTGACTTTTCAAATCTGTATATCGATAGATCAGAAATATCACAAAATAACATCGTAAAGTAGGAGTATCTTGGAGTACATTTAGACACAAGACTAACTTAAAGAAACAGCGTATCAAGGTTGAACGAGATCATCTTCATTTTATTTCTAGAAGAATGTACGGGCTGATTGGTTCAATATTTAAGCTAAATTTTGAATTCTGAATAAAATTTTGAGTGGCTTGGACCTATAACTTCAAAATCTTACGGCGTTGTTAATCGAAAACTTTGCGGCTGATTGCTGGAGCTGCTTGGTTCATATCTAAAGACAATATTCCTAATGTTCCCAGGACCTTCGTATTCACATTATAAAAGAAAGAATTAGATTATACAGTGAAACAGACCTCAAACTAATAACCTACCCTACTAATCTACAAAATATCTCTCAAACATTACATATGAATGAAAATATTTTTTATTAATATATATGTGAAAAAAGACTCAATTTTGATAATTTATAGGGTTAAGAGATAATTTCTTATTTATTATGTATATTATAATTTCTTATGTATGTATTATAATTATAATCAGCCCCAAAATGCACCGGCCCTTCTGGAATTCTCCAGATCCTTCACTATGGCAAGTCCGCGAAACTAACAGGGAGTAATCGGGGTAAGCTTCCCCATTTCTTTTTTAGAATCAGCCTTATTGTTATTTATTGCTGAAATCTGTTTAAAATATTGATTATTATTTACAATACTTATGCACGCATCAAACTCAGTATAAACATTTTTTTTTTGTCATTTTCAACCCTAAGACGGATATTATTTTTAAGTCACACCCAAAACCAACTTCAGTCGGCAATTTTACTTTCAGTTATATCCAGAACCAACTTCAGTCGACTAATTTACTTTAAGTCGTACCTTGAAAAAACCTCAGTCGTCCTAATTTTAATTTAGTCGTGGGCAAAAGCATTCAATTCCAAAACCCAAGTGAAGCGACCGTTTCATTTTAAGTCGGTAATTTCTGTAGCCATGCGAATTCATTTCAGACGTACCATTCGTTCAGTCTCGTTTAAACATGTTTATTAATAGTTGGTGCGAATGTTGTCCCATTTTTTCTTAAAACAATGAGTATAAATTCAATATTGTTTACTAAAATTCCCTACGTTATTGCATTATTTTTATTTAAAACATTTTAATTTTTTATGTTTGCTCTGTTTATTTTTTCCTCATATATAAAATTGGAAATTGTTAAAACAAAAACGAATGTAAATTTTTAAGTGCTCATTTGATATTGTTGAAATACAATTCTTTTCATTTCATTTTAATTAATTCGATTTTGTTGTATTAAAAAAAAGTCGGGGCATAAGGCCCTCTGGGAGTTTTTCGAAGAAAAAAAGACACAAAAAGACATTTAGAACTTTTTTTTTTAAGCTCTATTTTATTTTAGATCAATATTTCTTCTACTTCATAAAATTGAAGATTTATTGCAGACATTTTGGTCCAAAAATATTCGTAATATAAGGTAGAAAAATGCAATGCCGCGAAAGACCATAAATTTGCGGTGAGCAAGATATCTTGAGTCTGGTTGACCTAAAAAAAAAAATTTTGTTTCAGTTTATTAAAGAGTTCTTGGGTATTTAATTGTTGATTTTTGAAAAATATTAATTTTTGACAAAATGGTGGGCGTAAAAAAAAAAGTTTAATTTTTTGTGCACAAAATTGAGGTCGTTATAGATTTTAAATCAAAAAGTATGTATCCAAAAAAAGAGAGAAAATTTTTTTTTTTTTTTTGATGAACTAGAATAGATAGAACTAGATAGAAATTTTAAGGCCCACGCGGCATTGCTCTATTCATCCTTATCGACGTATATTTTTGGACCAAAATTTTGGGGATAAGTCTTTACTAGTTATACTTTAAAAAAGTAAAAAAATGTAGTCTAAAATAAAATACAGCTTAAAAAAATTTTAAATAGGTGTCTTTTTTTCTTCGAAAAACTCCGGGAGGCCCTTATGGGTATTCAGTCAGACAAAATACCTAATTTCCCCCTTTATCAACATGATCTCGGTACGCCCCTGCTGCCACTGCATATGAACGATCCATTACAAAGCGGTCGAGATGTGGTTGAAGATTTTCCTTTCCTTGGTCGGCCCACAATGTCATCGATAAAAAGGACGACAGAAACTCTTAATTAAAGTTGAAGAAAGATAGTCGCTAAACTTTCTGTATCTCTCGTTTGGGTATGAAACCCCTTACCGCTTGATTTTCTTCAAAAACTCAATCGCGTTAAGATTGGTGATAATATGGTAGAGCGAGGCAATTCAGACCACACATTTTAAAATTATTATAAAATGCATTATAACTGGTGCTGAAATATCGGTTTACGAGTTTGACATGCAAATCAGTCAATAAGGTTCAAAATGGAATCTTCCAACTGAGCCGAAATCGAAAAAACCATGTCAAGGATTTTTACATGACGATTTTTTTTTTTTAATTTGTGCATTATACCGAAAACCTTTATATGAGAAGATTGCAGAGAATTGTGTTGAGAAGAAAATTAATATTTATTAATACACTGTAAAAATATCGGGGAAAAAGGATCTGACAAATTAAATTTTTAAAAAAAATAGCTCAAAATTTTCAGTTTATATGTCTATATCTCAAAACCAAGGATATGCACAGAAGTGATTGATAACGCATTGAAAAGCTTGTTAGTTTAGCTTTAAAGTGTTAAAGCTTAACATATTTAGGAGCATATTACTCACTTCAAAAACATTAAAAATGTCTCAAAAAATATACGTGATGTACGAAAAGCTGAATACAAAGTTGAAATCAAACATTATTTGTTTTTGTTTAAATAGTCTGGAAAATTTCTTAAAAGGATATCGAAAGTCTTATTTCGCAAGCTTGTATAATTTTAAGATATCTAGTTATCCGGTTCGCTTTTACTCCTTTCTATAAGTTCCTGTTGGCATTTCTTCTCTAGCCACTGCAATGTGTAGAAATTTTTTATGAAACATATTGGTTTTTAATTCAAATAAAATGACTGTGCTGTATTTAGTTTGGAAATCTATTAAAAAAAAAGAAAATTGTCTTGAAAATTCAAATAAAAAGATTGTTCTGGATAAAAATTTGAAAATCCATTTAAATAAAAAAGGGCAGTGGAGAGACTACCGACCGAAGTGAAAACTAAAAGCTATGAAAAAACATAGCTGTTATGAATTTCCAAAGCAAGTAGAGTCAGCAAATCAGATGCGTTCTACTTTTTAATTCTTTTTATTAGTTTATGCGTTATTGAATTTATAAACTGCTATTTTTTAATGTTTTAAAATGTAATGTTTTAATGTAATATGTTTGTAGCACAGTTACTTTGGATGGTTATTTGGTAATTGGCTCGGTAATCGTTAACCGGTTGGTGATCGCTTTGGTAATCGGTAATCGCTTCGGTTATCGGTAATTGGTTAGTAATCGCTTCGATAATCGGTAATCGGTTGGTAATCGCTTCGGTAGTTGCTTTGGTAATAGGTAGTTGGTTCGGTAATCGGTTTGTAATGGCTTCGGTAATCGTTAAATTGTTCGGCAATCGGTTGGTTATCGATGTGGTAATTGGTATTTGAATCGATAATCGGTTGGTAGTCGATAACTGGTTCGGTAATTGGTTGATAATCGCTTCGGTAGTCGGTAATTGATTCGGTAATCGGTTGATAATCGCCACGGTAATAAAAAAAGCTCACTTAACATATTTGCCTACCGGCAAAAACAGCAATAAGCAATGCTTTATAATGCAAAAGAAATGAATAGCTAAAAGCCTGATGATATTGCTAACGGCCTGAGAATATCTCAAATTTATAGTTTTGTTCTCTATAGTTTCACTTCAAGAAAAAGTTCTCACTTCAATCTTTTGGCAACTTTATGTACCTTCATTCGGGATGCATCTATATCAGTGATGACCAAACGCACACAGCCTAAAACGCTTGCATGTGTATATAACTTTAAAAAATTACTACTGAAATAAATTGAACGTTAAATTATTTTTAAAGCTTCAAAAAGGTTTCTGTACAAAAATTCATAGTTAATCTAGAAGAACTGAAATATAAGTAATTTATTGCTATTTTAATAGTTATGGTGCTATTAATTAAATTTCATTAATATTTTTTTTTTTTTCGGTCCAGCCTATTACAGTCAAAATTTATCTAAAAAACAAAATATATTTACATAAAATCGGATTATAATGGACGGCAACAATGATTGTTTAAATGAAGTAGCGCTGTGTTTTTGAAGTATCAAATGTAAATTAATAAAAACAACTAAGCACTGCTTCTCCATGTTGCAGCGTGTTATTCTCTGTGTGTATCAAGCGGACAAAGTGACGCTACCCAAACTAATTGGAGTCTTTTTTGGAAAACTTTTTAGCAGCGTAAATATTTATATACGTATGCATTGCTTGAAAAGCTCTTCGTTCGCGAGTCAGATATGGTCAACACTTATATCCATACAACTTTATTTTATATTCTTGACAACAATATATTGAAACTTAGATTTGTTTGTAACAAGAAAAAACTCACTAAAGTAATGAGAGGAAATATTTTTACGTGTGAAATTTTCCAAAATCATGTTGAATTTCAGTTTAAATTCAATTTTTAGGCTGTATGCCAATGGCAACTCTGTGTGAAAAAACAGAGTTAAACAGGATTTCTGTGTGTTCAAATCATATTCATCGCACAAATGCGAAATTTTCTTATTACGGCTGTCAAAACTTCATAATCCGAGTGAAAAGTTTCCTATTGGCGCATAGCTTTACATAAAAATTTTATGAAAATTCAATTCAATTATGATTAAAACAAAAAGTTACTTTTTGCTACCTCCACGTTTAGAGGTAACAATATTCTTAATTTTGCAAATGAGTTTGTTCCATATAAAACTAGGCCACTAAAAATAAATATATTTTGTTCTATATCAAGGGAAAAAGCATATATAGACACCAAATCGGAGTGATAATAGAGACTATCATAAATTACAACTCAGACTCCTTTGATTGCTTCCCCCTTTTAGTGGTATCTACAAAACGCTTTCATCCCCAGCACATTTTTTTATTAGGGCCACCACTGCTACAGCTCAGTGTGCACAACATGCTTTCAGGAAGCACTCATTTATCGTTAAACTTATTCTTGTACTCGTAGTCCTTGTGTTGTAGTTGTTAGCTTTAATTTTTTTTTTTTGTTTCCTTTTGGGTTTGTTGTTTTTTGCACTCAGTTTTTTTTTCTTTTTTGTTTTTTTGTTCGCTAAGCGCAGACATACTCGTACTTCATGTCAAATGAAAAATTAGTTTTCATGTAGGATGGTTTCCGTTTCCGGAAGTTTTGTAATAAAATACCTAGCTAATTTTTTTGCTCACATACACATACACAAAAACTTTGTTAGCTAACAAAGCATGAAAAATATTGTAAAAAAACGCTACCACGTTGTTGGAGCTCGCGCGCCCAGTAGTTGTGAAAATTGAGCGATCTTCAGACAGCCACTTCCAAGTGGCTAACGTTGAAATTTCTTTCTTACAGAGCAGATTATGCAGTAAGTACTTTTAAGTGTGTCATCTTGTGTGTCGCTTTTTGCGACACAAAGCAGAAGCAGCAAAAACAAGGAAGCAAAAAAAAAATTTTATATTCGTGCTTATACAGTAACAGGTTTCTAATTAAGTGGCCACGAATAAAAAAATAATAAAACTGGGAATCGTTGAGCGTTTTTAGAATACATTTTTATTAAGATGAAAGCACTTCAATGAACATGTACGTAAGCTGTGTCAGGCCATTGCTAAGCCTGTTAGTGCAATTTAAAAGACATTCTGATTTATGTATTCGTTTCGTAGTGGTGAAATGGAGAGCTCAAAAAGTGTTTCGATTTTTGTTTAAGTGTATCTGGAGACAGCTTATGATTTATTGCTTATATTATTTGCAGAATCGAGGCCAATTAACAGTCCCTGGATTAGTTCAAAGCGTTAATTAATGTCTTGATTGAGACTGACAAAATTAAATTATACCAGGAATAAAACAATACATTGTGAAAAAAAATACACTAAGGAAATACCCATTTTTAAAATTATCAGTGCATAAATTGTATTTTAATATTTACGTAGACAAATCAAATTTACTTGCAAAAAGTTTTTTATTTTTAAATATCCGTTATACCATGTTTCCATCTGCACGACATCTTGTAATTTTGCCCGATTTCGTCAAATCTACATTAAAATCTTCTAGATTTTCCATACAATATCAAGATTTCAAAATCTCAAGATTTTATCAAAATCGAATGCAAAATCTCATCAAATTCATTGCTGCATTCCTGAATGCTTATGCAGCACTATTCAGCTTTTGTCAAAATAGTGATTTTGAAAACTGACTGACAATTCGAAGAAAAAAAAACACAACTTCTGTGACACTGCCATAAAAAAGACAAAACAAAAAAAGAAATGGTGGCAAAAGAAGCCTTCGAGCCCAAAAGGCGAGCGATTGACTGTCGCAGTTTGGGGAGAAAAAAAATGAATGAACTAAGTGGTATTAGGCAAAATTTGATTTGATTTTAGCTACACCGAGAAAAAAGCTTAGGTTAAATTGAAAAAAAAAACCTAGTATTATTTATATGATGGCTTTGGCAGTTTTCAGCCTCCCAAGTACTTCATCAAAACGCCTCAGTTTTACATGTTGACTTGCCAATTTTTATTTGGGTGATAAATTAACCAAGTATTTGGTAATTTTTTATACACTACTTTAAAAAAAAAAAAAATCCTGTTTTGGCTTTTTGTTTAATTTCCTTTTTTTTTTTTAAGCTACCGCCGCGTTCTGTGATTTGCTTGGCTAAAATCGACAACGACACAAATTTTTCTCTTATCAATACCGTTTTTTTCTTAGAGATTAATGACTTCTCGGCTTTTCTTGCTGGGTGACGCCTATTATAACATGAACATTAAATTAAATTAAATATCAAATACAAACATTTTACTTACCTTCGCATGCCGTTGAGATTCGAACCCACACCAACCGATATCACTGTGTATGAAGTCACTACACTACTCACTGAGCCAAACTTCTTCGTTACGCTGAGTGATTTATTCAATATTATTTACACCTAAAGCTATGTTGCAGCATAACACAATAATCTATTAAAAGATTTTTGTTGTATGACTATCAACAGAATACTGCGACATACTGCATCTGTTAATACAGCATCTGTTAACGTAGCTGCAGTTATGTCAGCAGTTACTAGCAAGGCTGCTTGGATCAGTGGGTAGAGCGATGGACTGGCGCTAAAAGATCCAGATTCGACTCCGCACGGCGGGGAAAGCAATTTTTTTTTCTTTTATTTTTGTTGATAAAATGTAATAAAATTTACTGGTGCGAATATTAACGTGTGTTTTTTAATTTACTTTATGTTATTTTTGAATTTAAAAGTGGTTTCATTACAATTATTTATATTCCTCCGAATTCAACCCACAATTCCTACAATGAATTATGTGAAATCATAACGTCAATAACAGCTGCGTTAAACGAAGATGATAGAATTATTATTTTTGGAGACTTCAACCGTCCCAATATAACTTTTGTGCACGATGATGATGACAACCATCTCCTTCCAATTAACCTGTCCAATGCGGTCGACTTCGATTTATTAAGTACTTTTTATAGTAATGATTGTCAGCAAGTTGCTCCTGCTCCAAACCGAAACAATCGCTGGCTAGATTTGATTTTTACTAACTCATATGACGAAGTAAAGGTTAGTCCAACCTGTGAGGCTGAGCAGATATTTTCCAATACCCTCCACCATACTGCTTTTACTACTGAGTTATGTACCAACAACATAACTTTTATACAGTCATTCAATAATTCTATTGTATATGATTTCCTCAATGCCGATTACAATAACATTAAAAATGACTTAAATTGTTTGGACTGGAACCACTTGTCTGCACTAGAATTGGACGATGCTGTATCGTCTTTCTATCAAAAAGTCTTTTCTGTATTTGATACTCATGTTCCAAAAATAAAGAAAAAAAATAAACTATCGGAACCGTGGCTTGATTCAAATCTTAGAAATTTGAGAAATCAAAGAAATAAACTTTACAGAGTCATTAAAAATTGCGTCATTGTAAGTGATGAGGTAAAGGTTAGATACGAAGAGCTGTCTAAGGAGTTTTCCATTATGTCCGAAGAGGCTTATAGGCTTTACACCAATTTAATTGGAGAAAGGATTATTGAAGACCCAAAAAAATTCTTCGATTTTGTAAATGTAAAACGGAAATCGACCGGATACCCAAACTTCATGTTTAAAGGCAATGTTACTTCATATAACACACAGGAAATTTGTAATCTCTTTGCGGATCATTTTAAAGAAGTCTTTTGTTCAACTACTTCCCAAAATCAACCTACATTTGCCAGTATAACTAGTAGACCGACATTGGTTTGTGAAATAAATATTACATGGAGTGACATAACCAATTCCATTAAAGAATTAGATTCAAATAAATCTCCAGGTCCAGACCTTATACCACCAATTTCACTTGTTCAATGTTTAGACCAATTAATTACGCCGTTACATATGATTTTTAACAAATCCTTGCATACAGGTATATTCCCAACTTTTTGGAAATCTTGTCATCTTACGCCAATTTATAAAAATGGCGACAAGAGATCAGTTGAAAATTATAGGGGTATTGCAATATTGTCAGCAATTCCAAAGCTATTTGAAAAAATTATATGTTCCAAACTCACGAGCATAATTAATCCGTGTTTAAACGAGCAGCAACATGGTTTTCGTAAAGGACGATCAACAACCACAAATCTTGCAATCATGGCATCAGACATTCTTACTAAAATGGAAAAGGGCCACCAAATAGATGCAGTCTATACAGATTTTAGTAAAGCCTTTGATCGTGTTGATCACGAAATCCTAGCTAAGAAACTAGAAAAATTTGGTATATCAGGTACTGTGCTGAAATGGCTCAAGTCTTATCTCTGTGAAAGATCCCAATATGTAAAATTTCAGGGTACTTTGTCTAAAAAGATTGTTGTCTCGTCGGGTGTACCTCAAGGTAGCCATCTTGGCCCACTTCTCTTCAACATATTTATTGCAGACATATCTGAAGTTTTGCATGATGTCCCCCATCTCTTATATGCAGATGACTTAAAATTATACTTTAACATTAGATCAGAAGTGGATTCAGTATTCTTACAGAATAAGCTTTTTTCTCTGGAACAGTGGTGTAGTAAAAATAAACTTTATTTAAATATAAATAAGTGCTACGTTATAAGTTTTGCCCGTAAAAACGTAATCACATATAGCAGATACATGCTAAATAAGGTAGAACTTAAAAGGGTCAACCACATAGCAGATCTTGGAATAATTCTTGATAGTAAGATGCGCTTTAACCTTCACTACGATCATATCATATCCAGGGCAAACAAAATACTCGGATTCATAAAAAGACGTGCAAAAGAATTCAAAAACCTTTGGGTAACTAAAACCTTATACTGCACATTAGTACGACCAATCTTAGAATACTGTTGCATAATTTGGAACCCAGCTTTTGTAGTGCATAGTGAAAGGCTAGAATCTATTCAAAGACAATTCTTGCTTTTTGCATTGAGAGACCTATACGATCCTCGTGACTATACAAATTTACCACCATACGAGAGTAGACTTAAAATCCTCAATTTAATGTCGCTGTCATCAAGGAGAATATTACTTTGCTCATGCTTTACATTCGATGTTATTACTGGTAACATCGATAGCGAATACATCTCGAGCAAGGTACTATTTAATGAACCAATAAGGCGAACAAGGTATACAAAATTGTTAAAAGAATCGCATCGCAACACTATTTACGCATTGAACGAGCCCTTGAATAGATGTTGTAAAATATTTAATAATATCAGCGAGCATTATACACCGCCAATATCGAAATTCAGATTCAAGCGTTCTCTTTCCAAATCACTTTCCTTTACATAACTACTTCAGAATCTTCTCCAATTCCTTTTCACCATTCTGACCCCTTTTCTATTTCCTTGATCTAGCATTTGTAGAAAAATTGTAAATCAAAAATTTGAATGTTAAATAAGTAAAACACCGCATTGTAATATTAAATCTATTCTCCCATATCCAAATGCCTCTTCTTACATTGCCGTCTACCACCCATACCTAAACAAAATTTAGTTGTTCTCCCACTCAGCTTTCCATCTTAATAATATTTTAGCATAGTATTAAAAATTAGTACATATTTTTACTATGTGTATAAAATCTGTTAGTATGTAAGCTTAGTATATAAGTTCCCCCTTCGTTCTTCTTCTTGTCTTTTCTTTTTGACGTGTTTTTGAAAATGTGTCGATTCATGTGGGCGGATTACGCCCACTGAGAATTGCATATCTTCTACACCTAAAACAAGGAAAGAGGAGAGAAAAACAAAAAATAAAAAAAATAAATACAACAACAACCTGTTAGAAAAATAAGTTAGAATAAGTATATTGCCTTGTTTGGCTAAATAAATAAATAAATAAATAAATAAAAAAAAAAAACCATTAATTTATCCAATCTATCCTTCTATCGTGTGTCTAAAGACGCAGCTGTTTTTTTTTTTTTTTTGCAGAAAATAGCTCAAAACTATGCTTAAGCCATCCATGCTAGTTGTGTTTTTATTTTGTATTTTTGGATTTTGGGCTTAGGTGAATCAAATAATTTTTTTGCAAGGTATCGAAGTATGTGCTTTCAAAGCAATGTATTAAACAATAAATTGCTTAGGTGAATAAGCAAAAGTTTATAATTCCCATACAATTCTCTTCACCCAAGCCGACGTAGGTGATTTAACTATTGTTTTTTTCTCGTTGTACACTTGCGGTGATAAGTTATTAAAAACCAAATTTTTTAATTGAGTTGTGGCATAAGGTGCTTGCCTTCTAAGTGAGGAAATCCAGGTTCGAGTCCTCGGCTGGCGTATTGTTTTTGGTTTTTTTTTTTTTTGTTTTAAAAATTTTAAATATTTACGTATTTGTTTTTTGCAAATGCGTAAATGGTCCAAAAGCGACCTTGTTTAGGATAAATTAAAAGCATTTTTGATAAAATTAATATTTTCTTCCCTTAATGTATGCTAGCTGGGTCATGTCCATCGTATGGATGTAGAAGCTGTAGCAAAAAAGGTGTTCGCAGTGAAAGTCGATGGAAATCCGACCACGGGCTGTAATGGCTACCTAAGTAAGTGATTAAACCTGTGATGGGCAAACTAACACATAAACATATGCTTTGGCAGAATGCCATTGTTCGTAAATTGTTTGTACGTTTCACGAAGTTGCTTATCGCGTAGGAGTGATAGCATTGCGTCTACAGCGAAAAGCATCCTATACACATGTGCATAGGAAATTCGAAAATACCCATCACCGGACTAAACCAATTTGTATTCAGACTCCAAACAAACTCTTAAACTCTTGTTTTAAGAGATTGATTATAAGGTGAGTAATAACTACACGGATAAAAATCTTGGAGTAATTTTTAAACCAATGGTTGGAATAATGTACTTTTTAAGCCATTTTGTATAAGAATCAATACTTTTCAAAATACTAGAAATTTTTTTAGTCAAAGCTGTACTTAAATTTAAGAAAGTTGGAATAAAATTTTAACTTTAGTACCTAAGGTTTAAAATTTAATACAAAATAACATAAAAGTAATAAAATCGGTTTCAAAAACTAGTAAAATTGGAATAGGTTTTGAATTCAGATAGCCATGTTATTAGATTTAATACAACATGCATTTCATTTTAAGCCTAGCTGTAGCCTTACTCATAGCATTACAGATTTTGGTTCTTATACCTCTATTAAGTACAAGTATCGTCAATTATGCAAGCAATCTTACGATATTTATTTAATAAAAGTATATTTAAACATTAAATCTGATGCTAAATCATTCTGGAACTTTGTCAACACAAAACGCAAGATTGATTCCTATCCTTCCTTTATGAAATATAAAACTGTTGAATCAGATAGCGAGAATATCATTTGTAATCTTTTCGCTGACTTTTTCAAAGCGACCTATTCACCTTCATCCTATGATAATCTAAACTATCCATTTAGCGTTCAATCTGCGGATATTTATCTCCCAGTAATTGATACTAGCACGGTTTTATCATACTTAAAAGCTCTTAAAACGTCATATAAAAGTGGTCCCGACTATATACCGTCATGTATATTAAAATATTGCTGTGATGAATTAGTAACTCCAATCACTTTGCTTTTTTCTTCTTCATTAAAATCTTGCTATTTTCCAGTTGCTTGGAAGTCGTCTTTTATTATTCCGTTGCACAAGTCTGGTAACAGGTCTTTAATCGATAACTATCGTGGAATTGCAAAATTAAGCGCAAAATTAATTAATCATTACTTCACAATTATCACATAGTGTTAAATCTTTATTGTCTCCACTCCAACATGGATTCGTTTCTGGAAAATCTACGGTTACAAACCTACTTGAATTTACTTCCAAATCCATTGAAAATTTTGGAAAAAGTTTACAGACTGATGTTATATACACAGATTTTAGTAAAGCTTTTGATGTTGTTAATCATAAACTCTTAATCTAAGGAAGCCACCTCGGGCCTCTTCTTTTTTTACTGTTTATAAATGATTTGCCATCTGTCATAAAGCATTCGAGTATTTTAATGTACGCAGACGCCGTGAAACTATTTCTTCCTTTCAAAAATGCTAATGATGCCGTTCTCTTGCAAGCTGACATAGACCATCTTTATAGCTGGTGCAACGTGAATCGTATGAATCTTGCCATGAAGAAATGCAAGCACATGCCCTTCACTCGAAAATCTCCTGTCACATGGAGTAACTATGGATACTAAACTTCGCTTTCATATTCATATTAATGAAATTATAAATCGAGCAAATAGTACTTTAGGTTTTATTAAACGATGGGCAACAGAGTTTAATGATCCCTATATAACAAAAACCTTACACACCTCTCTAGTGTGACCTATTTTAGAATATGCTTCAATTGTTTGGTGCCCTCGATATAATTGTTACATTGACGACATAGAATCGGTTCAGAAAAAGTTTCTTTTGTTTTGCTTAAGCCATCTTTACTGCAATTTTAACTATCACCTACCACCTTGTGAATATCGTCTGCAACTTTTAAATCTTTCTACTTTAAATAATCAGAGAATTATGCTAAATGCTACTTGGATTTTCAAAGTTTTACATGGATATGTAGACAGTCATTATTTACTGAGCAAAATTTACTTTAATATTCCTCTCCGACCTAGAAGATCTTTTGAGTTCCTTTACATGAACTTTTGTAGAACTAATTACTTGCAAAATGAACCACTCAGAAGCGCTTGTGGGGACTTTAATTTTGTTTCAGATGCAATTTCTTTAAATGAATTCATATACCCAATTAAATTTAATATTTTAGATTATCTACAGTATCGCCACTAATCTGGATCATGCTTTCCAAGGATACTTAATTATTTTCCTGTGATGTTTGGTAACAACTTATACAATCTAGCCGTGTAGTTTAATATGATTATCCAGAGCGAGACCACGTTCGTCTCGCCTGGCATATGCTGGTTTGACGCCGTACAACTCGCTTTGCATGTGTGAGCTGTGCTTTAATCCATATTTATATAGATATACACGCTATAGATATTTTTGATTATCCAGAACAAGACCTCGTCTGTCTTGCCTAGCACATGTATGAGCTCGACCTCGTTCGTCTAGCCTGGCATATGGGAGCACCGCTCTAATCAATCATTCTATTTACTACTAAGAAGCTAACCGGATTGCAACTGTAAGTTCCTGAAAGCCTGGCAATTTTACATTTTTATAAAAATTTAAATGTTCTTTTTTTAAATTGTTCTTTTTTTAAATTGTACTTTATTTTGTTTAATATTAATTGCTATAAAGCCATATGTGCTTAGCATTCAAATAAATAATAATAATAATAATAATGTTTCAATACTTCCGTCTTAATTTTCAGATTGTTAAGATTCACAAGCCTTATGATTTAGAATTACTTTTTCGGTTAACAAAGCTTTACAATTTTTGTGAAACATTTTTTATATGATTATGGCGCACAAGCAACGTTTACTACTTTCATTTCAATAATGAAGTGAGTTCGAAACCTACAATAGGATTTAGTTCAAAAATTATGGTATAAATGAAAAAAAAGAGAAGAAATAAATTGTACGAATAACATTTTCTTTAGGTTCAATCACACATGTTGTTATTTCTGATAACTTGATGAGTGGCGGTTTATCTCAACCTCTCTTTAATTTCTCTTGCACTTTCGTATACTTTTCATTTTACATATCGGTGATTCCATATTAAATCGAACGCTTTTTGATACCCATATATTTACCAAAATTTGCTACATGGCCATCGATAGTATTTTAAAAAGATAAATATTTGCATGTTTCTTTTTTTAAGTTATAGACTGTGGAAAATAAAAACAATCAAAAATTGTCATTTGGACATGTAGTAAGAAACTTTATCTTTAAAAGCGTTAGTCCTACAAAAATATCTTAAAGATATTTTGTGAAAACCTTGAATTGATCTTCTTTGTGGATAAATATCGGCCACTGAAAATTTCATTCACATTTTTCAGGGTCAGCACCACTATTTTTTTGGTGCCACCATAATTGAAACATTTTTTAAAATAATTAAAAGTAATCCCGTGAGGAGTAAAACGCCAAAAATAAAAAATATCTAGTGATAATTAATTAAGTTTTTATTTATATTAAGGACTATTTTACCTTTGAACCCAGTATTTCATAGGAACTTCCTTTCAAAAGTACTTCTTTCTCCTTCCTGGAGAAACTTTCTTTGTTGCTCCAATGTGTTTTTCAGCTCGTCTCAACAATAAGTGTTTACTATATTCGCAACCCAATTTTTCCATAGCCTTGCTCATGTCAGCCATTATTGTGACTTCAGCTAGTCAAAATCATAGTCATTGTCAAAGTCATAGTGTAATTAATAAGGTGTGTGCATGGGTAGAGCAAGTGACCGTAGCTGTAAAATGAAGTTGACAACTCATAAGAAATCTTGCACTGCTCTCTGCTTTCAATTGTTTTTCTTTTAGTAGCCATTAAAAAAAGTAAATTACCCGATTTTATTGACCGATAAAATTAAAGGCACAAAATAAATGTTATTTTCGACCGATATAATACAAGCAATAAAAAGCCGTACAAAAATCTCTCATAAGTCATTAGGATTCATAAGTTTTGCGGAAATCAAAAATTTGATGCTGTATGTAAACTTTTTTGCTTCACTATCTATGTTCAGTTCATAAATATCAATTTTCTTAATGAACTTGAAAAAAAACTCATATCAACTAAACAGATGTTTATTCTATCAATTAATATTTAATTTTACATAAAATGCAAAGAAGCTAACGCTTCCGTCGGCAGTCTTGACAGATTTTTTTTAAATACACAATATTTAAGAAAAAAAAAGACCTTATTGCACATCTACAGAGCAAGACATTTCAATTTCTACCCTATTTATGAAAATTGCGTCTACAGTATATATTTGAAAGTCATCATAAAAAATGCGCTTGTGTTTCTTTCATAAAAATTCACAAAAAAATTCTCTTCGAACTTAAACCTTTAAAGTTTGAACTCACATTGCATCTAGATTTCTTTTTTACTTTCCACAAAATTTTATTCACTGCTGATCATTAAAATTTTTTCTAGCTTTGTGCTTGATGGCATTATTGGCAGCATGTAATGTCTTTTGAAAACTTCTTACTTTGTTCAAATAAATACTTCATGTTGGGCATTTAGAATTTCCTTGTTATTGCTTATTGTTCAACACATTTAACCTTGCACTAGCCAAGACGCATTTAAGCAACACTTTTGTCTGTCAGCCTGGTTGTACTTTGTTATGTTTGTCTGCCAAGCACTTATTGCAAATGGCCAAGGATTAAGTTAGTCCTTGTTGTCACTTATATTGGCATCGTCGCCTACTTGCATATTGTCTTGCTTAATTTTGGCGCAAGACACAGTTTAAATCTAAGTCTTGGAATAACTCCCCTTATATTTTGTACGCCCTACAAATTTCCTTTACCGCTTTCTTTACCGCTTACTTCACCGAACTTATGTTTGCATAGATTGAATTTACATTTATGTTCAATGCTATTTTAGATATGAATAAAGCAAAGTTTTGTGCTTATGTTTTCTTTGTGAGATCCGGAAGGAAGCAGACGCAATGTTTATCTTTGCTCCTGAGTGTGTATGTGTGTGAGCGTTCTTGTCGAAGCATAAGCAGGAAAATACCGCTTTTGTATTTGTGCTAAATGCTGGAAATAAAAAGAAAAAAAATAACAAAAACCTTCTAAGAATATGTGCGTTTCAAAAAGAAGCAAAATGAAAAGGTGCTAAATTTTCAATTAGAGTTTAAATGAACTTTTGTTAAAATTGCGGACAAAAAAAACAATTTTTTGTTTCGGCTCATTTATGTTGTAAAATAATTTCAAAAACTTAAGCAAAATATCTATAAATTTTAAGATATACGGATTTATATCTAAACAGGGTGTTTAGCAATTGAGTGCAACTATTTACGGAGGTGAAAGATTATGTCAAGCTGAGAAAATAATCGTATGGGAGGGGGGTCTATTTACGTATTCGTAGGAGCTACAGGGTTAATGAATATTTCACGACTTTGATTCACGTTATTGTTTCTAGCAGAAAAACTAACTTACACAAAACTTATTCTGATAGCTCAATAAAATCACCTTTCCAACGGTATATCAACAAGCTCCACCGACTTAACCGTTACCGTGCTGTGCTAGTGTGAAGATTTCAAATTTGAGTGCAAATTTCTCAGAATTTAGCGTAATAAAAAATTTTTTTTATGATAAATTTTTGAACTTATTCAGCTTTTTTTCAATGGCACCACAAACAAGCATATCTCTAAAAACAAAAAAGCTGAATGGACTAAAAACTGATGCTTCAATAATTTAAAAGTCGTGAAATATAATTAACCCTGTTGCTCCTAAGAATGTGAAAATAGATCCCCCTTCCCATACAATTTTTTACATCATATTGAAATTCAAAATGCAGTTACTCCTGGCGATGCCCATTTAAGGGAAAACTTGGAAGGGCATTGAACAAGGGGGTGTGGCTCCTTCCATACTTGCCAAATTTTTGATACCGAATAGCTATGGAATTAAAAATCACAGAACATTGAAAGTCAGAATGGAGTTTCTCACTATTTGGTGATGTCCTGCTACCGGAAAACTGGGACGTGGATTGGACAGTGAGCATGATGTCAAATAAAGGGTCAAATAAAAGTTGTTTGTTTTAGGTGTAGCTACGCGGGCTGGGTAAATTAATAAATATAAAAATAAGTTTAAAAAAACTTCTATATACATATCTGTTCGTATAAGACTTAAATTAAGTTTCTTTTTTTTTAATGGAAGGTCCACAAAAAATGGGAGATGTACCACTTAAGTACACGCTGAAAAATAAAAGGCCTTCCCAAACATAATTTACAGGAAGTATAATATGTTTCTGCACGTTTCTTGGAAACAAGTAATCATAATTGATTCCACATATAATATGATTAATTAATGCAATTTTTCTTTATATATTTATTTGCATCTTAACATTATTTCATTGTACCTTCGCACTTGTTGTTTAAATTTAAAAACAATACAATTTGTTTTAAATTAAATATGTTTTCATATAAATATATTGTAATTATAAAAGGACTGAGAACACTTTTAGCCTAATACTATTTGTTTGCTTGGAAATATAGTTTAGTCAAGAATAACATTATATATTCAGGGACAAATATATATTAAATGCAGAAAACATAATTTAATTGTAGTCAAGCAATTATTTTCAAAACGATAATTAAGAACAACGTAATTTATTTACCAATGATTACACAATATTTACTAGGGAACATATTTTAGCTAAAGAAACGCCAAAAGTTGCTCACTGTGATAACAAAATATTTGCTTAGAAGTAATTGTTGGTTTGAAGCAAACAAAATAAGTTTAGAAAACAGTAAATAAATTTTTCTCGTATTTAATTATGTTGAGAAGTAACCATATTATGCTTATCCGACATTACAATAGTTTTTATAAGCACACATTTTCTAGTTGGAGAAAACTAGAAGAAGCACCCGCTTTATCAGCACAGTTGCTTCAAAACTCACTTATTTTTACTGCGGAACCGCCTTGTTTTTCTTTTATTTGGTTTTTTTATTTTATTAATTTGAAAACACAAACACTTTTAATTTAAACAAACATTTTCAGAAACACTTTTCACAATAGCTAAGCTTTTCAACACGTTTGGCGCGGCTGCTTGAAACTTGGCAACTGTTAAAAGCAAGCGCATAAAGCAACAAGGTTCCGCTATTTTTCGTGCAAGTGCAAAAGAAACAGATATATGTATGTTTAGGCGAAACACATAAAAAAAAAGGAGTTATGTTTGTTTTAAATTTGCAGAGATCTGTTCTTTTTGAGTTTAACAGTTATGCAAATATATTTTTATTGGGTAGAAACACACAATTCTACTTTGTCACAAGCATGTTAATGTAGACGCTAGTTTTTTTGCTAAGGCAATTATATTAATGTTGGGCACAACTTATATCTTCTTTTATCGAAAAATAATGCTATTGAAGGAAAGTTCTTAATCATTAGGTGGTTTCCTCTGAATATTTTGTTTTTGAAACCAAACATATATAAACATATTTTTTCTCTGCGTGTACAGGAAGTGATATACCCCGATTGGTATGTAGGGTCTATTGATCCAAGCGGAAAGTACAAACAGTCACAGTATATACACATGTGGATACTTACAATAGTTGGAAATAATTTTTTAAAAGGCCTCTCCCCACTATACGCCTACTTTGTAGGAGATTAGCGCGGAGCGCAGCGAAGCGCGCCGGGTTAAGCTAGTATCTTTATAAATTTTCTTTACATATTTTTGAGACGTTTTTAAATCACTTAAAATGAAAAAAAAAAATCGATTCTGGGATGCCTCCAAATGTAGTCAAACCAATTCAAAGCCACGACCCAAATACCATTGGAAAATAACAATGTTATAGATACAAATGATCCCAAACAAGTTAATGTGGGAAAAATTTACCCACCAATGAATGGGTTGGGCTCTGGGATAAGACGAGACGTAACAGCTAACCATGCATATACATAGATTTAAGTACACAACTGTTTTTAATCTACTTTTGAGTTGAGCTTTTGACAAATTAACATCAAAAATGCTACAATTGTTAACAAAGGTTCAAAAGAGCAGCAGCCATATAATTTATTTCTACTGTATGGTAAATAAATTAAATTGTTAGCGTTTCTACTACTTCTACTGGAGAATCGAATACACCTGCTATAAGTTGGTGTAAGTATGTATATGATAACTGCAGATTTCCTTCGCTCTCTCAAAGATTGCATTTTTAACAGTTTCAAACGATCATCGTAAGGAGGAAGGTCTAATGTGTCAGTTCCACTTAAGCCCCTTAGAGCAAACCGAACAAAACGTTTCTGGATTCTTTCTATTCGATCAACATGCACATTGTAACTTGCACACCAAACTTGACTTGCATTCTCTAAGTAAGGACGCACAATTGCATAATACATCGTTGTAGTTGTAATCATGCTATGAAATTCTTTGGCCCAGCGTTTTATAAATTCAAGCATTGAATATGCTTTTTTACATATATTATCAATATGAATGCTAAACGATAGCTTAGAATCCATGCATATACCTAGGTCTTTGATGGCTTCTGCACGACTCAATGCAGCAACTTTAATCTTATAATCAAAAATAAAATTATTTTATTTACTTACAATAAGCCAAAAAAAAAAAAAATTATTCTTATAAGAAATAGTTTTAACAATAAAACAATAAAATTTGGTTTGTTAATTTTTGTTATAACGAAATAGAATTTGACACAATATGGACAGACAATATAATAAACAAATATTTTTTAATATACACAAACAAAAATTTTCTTTCGATTAATATATTTGGAAATCCTGATCAGCAAGTGTCTCCACCCTACAATATAATTATAAAAATCAAGTTCTTGTGAAAGATATATTTTATAAAATATATTTTCTAATACTTTTGTCTTGCAATTGATATATTCTAATTCATTATGTAAAAATTTTACTATAATATTTTTATTTATGTTCTTATTAATTATTTACATATTTGTGGTGCATTTTAAGTGTTAAAAGGCTTATATACATTTTTTAAATTTGTAGTCAAAAATGTTTCTAATGGTAAGGATGAACTTTTATCATACCTAAAAATGAATAAAAAACATATATAATAAAGTTTAACTCTTGATTTAAAATTTTTTATTAGTCATAGAGCCGACTGTAGTTATTTCTGTTTGCTTGTTTGCTTGCATTTATCAAGGGTGAACTTTATTATACCTAAAAATGAATAAAACACATATTTAATAAACTTTACCTTTAGATTTAAAATTTTTTATTAGTCATACTTTAGCTTATAAGGGTCAAATAGAGCCGACTATAGTTATTTCTGTTTGCTTGCTTGTTTGCATTACTTTGCTCTTAACCATAATTACGTTCTGTTGTTGTTAAAGATTTTAGAACAATCAAAGTATAAATAGTTAAATAATGTTTTATCTTAAAAAGTATTTATGATAGAGTTATGAAATTTTTAACGCCGATAGATTATTTTGTCATAGCAACATGTGTAAAAAATTATTTCATTTTGCTTAGTAGTTTGTGTCTCATCGAGAAAAGTAGATTGACACCATAAACTCGGTGTAGATATGGTTCATGCTAATGAATACTTAAAAATGTTATCCAACTTGTTAAATTTACGATATCTTATATTCCTACAGGGAAAAGTATAATTCATAAACTGTTAAAGAAAGCTGTTCATTAAATTTTTTTTGTTAATTTTATGAATACATTCATTATTCTTAATGATTTTTTCGTTAAATTAACGAACATTTTCATAAAAATTTATGAACGAGTGCATTAATTTTAATGAAATGCAATTCATATGTTTCTTCAAAGCAACTCAAAGAATGCTCAAGCTTTTGAAAAAGTTTATGAAAATTAAAACATTAAAATCGCCAAATGATCTCGTCGTGTAATGGGACATGGCTCTATTGTATAGCTGCGTAATGGCACAATTTTTGGTGTACTGACTCTAAGACAGTTCACAAAATATACGTACATACGCTGTGCTACAACTTCTTTGCTTCTTTCCTTCTTTGCTCTTACTTACTAGTTACTTTTTACATTTCAATTGAACTATTTTGAAACGAAATTCAATTAGCTAAAATAAAATATAAAGGAATCGACTCACAAAATTTTAATTATTGCAGTGCACAATAGCAATAACAATGAGTGTCAGCGAAGAGCTTAGAACATCACTGTGTTATAAAACTAAACAATACACAAAAGTGTGCCATGTAGTTAATGACATGTGTCAATGAAGTGTGTTAACAAGTATTCATATATTCCTCTACTTTATTGTCGTTTGTGAAAAGAAATTGTGTTTGGAAGTAAAGTAAAAGTTAATAAATGTGGAATTTTACCCGTGTTAGTATTAGTTAAAATAATAAAAGTAAATTATGTAGAAATCTGAATTTAAAAATAATATTGACAATTATAAACTTAAAAGCAATTCTATGGCTACAAGGAATAACGACTAAGCTCAAAATATCGTAAAAAACGATATATATTAATTGCCCTACTACGACCTTTTCACTCTGAAATTTATGAACCGTTAAAGCAGCAAAATATGTGCAGATAGAAATTCAGAAAATATGAATTTCTCCATCCTTCCAAAGATTTGTAATATAAAAATTGCCATATCGTTTTTTTACGATATTTTGAGTTTAGTCTTTATTCCTTGTGGTTGGTTTGTGGAACGTATGCGTTGGTTCAAAAACAACGAATATTTTCATTAAAGCAACGCCCCAAATCATTAATTTTATGCACATTTTCCGTTTCGTGTACAAAAAAATAAACTGAATACTCTTTTATTTACACAATTTTTCTAAATATGTGTTAAAACTCCTTAACATTTTATATGAACTTGGGCATTTTTGGAGCAATTGCAAAATTAAGTTTCAACTTGACCTACAGCATCGATTACAATCGTATGTGCCAAGAAGATTATAGGAACTATTCAAGCCAATTGCAAAATTAACGCTTCTCTACTGCTAATTATATCTTCGATTTTTTTTTTTGTACAATAGTAGTCAACGTTGAACGAAAATTCTAGAAAAAAGGCTTATTTTTTTAAACGAAATTTCGCAGAGAAACATTTTCGCAGAGGCTTAGAATTACGCAACAAAAAAAAAAAAAAATATATATAAAAATATTGTTAAAACCTTTAGTTTTCTAAAGTTTCCCCACGCGGCAAAAATTAAACCAAGAAATTGTTCAACACAAGATTCGAAAATTGATATTAAAAAAAAAAAAAAAATTCCAGTGTTTTCTCAGTTATATATTGTTCATTTTTTATTGTTTAATGTTAATATTTAGTGTTAATAACTTACTTATATTTAAGTTGTCTATTTTTGGTGGATTTCTTATAATTAATTAATTAGTTAATTAATAAGTATACTAACATTCTAAAAACTGTTTTCGTTAAACTTCACAGATTCGGAATCACAACTTTAAGTCTGCAAACCATCGATACAGTTTGCTGTGACTTTGCCATTGACACAGGTGACGGTGATATTTTTTGTTCACGCCTTTACAATAGGCGGACACGAACAGCAACAAACACGCCAATAATAACAAAAACAACAACTCGGGGGTATTTTATGTCGTAGGCTAACGACACTCTAACGACACTAATGAAATGATTCATTTCCTATTCCGTTTTCCGGTTGTCACTTTATTTTTATTCCCACACACCCATACATAGAGACTTTCGTAATGGTTGTGCAGCACGTTACGGAGCTGATAAATTTTCGGCATGTTTTCTACATTTTTCTTTTTTTCTAATTTCTGCCATGTTTTTGTTTTTTTTTTTAACAGTATTCTTCAAGCTGTACTTTCAATTCTTGTAGCAGACTGGGTGCGTTGTTCTGTTGGCCCCAGGGACACACCTTCTTTTAGTTCTACGTATTGGCCTAAAAAAAAGTCTATCATCTGTGAATGCTGTTAAGATACGATCAGAGATAAATTTTTTAGATAATTTACTATATCTCATATGTTAGTGGTTTTTCGACAAACTCGTTTTTGTGTGTTTCACTTGTTTTTGTTTTTTTAATATTTTTTTTTTGCAATACTTTTTACTCAATACCAGAAGATATTTTCGACTGAAAGTTACTGTTAAACATGTCGTGTCCTGGCTCGATTGCTGTACTGAATTTTTCGCTGTCCAACTTTGCTGTTTTGTCTCTTGTGGTTTTTAAACCGATTTTGTTAAATTTTTCACATGAACAGCAGCGATGCTGAACAGAACGGTGCCATGACACAGGAAGCAGTACAAACTGTACATCGGCAACAAGGACCTCAACAGCAGGCTGTACATGTGAAAATTGCTTAGTACAGTGGCCACTGCAAGCAACTACGAACATTTATATTCTTATTGTTGAGTCCTATATATTATTTCTTCTTTTTTAATTTTTATTTTTTTCACTCTAGCCAGCAAAGTGAACAAGAACGCGGTCATATTTTAAGCGCTCGTTCTCGTTTACAAACCATGTCAGAAGCAAGAATTGCCGAAAAAAAAAAAAATATATATATATATATATATATTGTCGTAAGTGTGCAAAATAAGGCGTCATTCTTGTGGCAAGTTTAATAGCGTGGATTTTTCCCCCAGTTTTATTCTGTTCCCTTTTTTAATGGGTTCCAGCTCGTGGCAATTTTCTCTGTTCAAAAGGCGGCTTGCAATTTTGTCAAAGTGGTGCCGATGGCGAGACGCTGCTCAACTGATATTTGCTATGTTAATTTATTTATTGCACCATCCGTTTTCGGCTCTCAAAGGATGCAAGTGACAGCATGCGGTTTGAAGTTTTCGTTCGATTCTGCGATGTAGATACTTAATTTATATAATTTGCTTTAACTTTGCAAACTAAACGTTTGTGCAAAATTTATTTTATGGAAGATGAAGAGGCGAAATGAAACTTGTCTAAATTGCTCAATTCAGATGCAGGATGTGTTTCTGTTTGTGGCTTTTTTTAAAAAAGTGGAAATATTTATTACGCGGTACATACCTACAGCACTGTTTCAAAATTTTTATTACTTGAATTATATTAGAGTTGCCATATATGTATAATTTTGAAACTGCTGTCGGTTTTCGACATCAGTTTTATACGTCATGTTTTGCTGAGTATGGCTTTTAAAAAGATATGCAAGAAAATGCAACAAAAATAGGATCTTGTTGTCAACGCTATATATAAGGGGGTGGGGGGGGGGGCGCTATAAGCTTTCCAAATTCCTTAATCAATCTTAAACATTGAATTTAGAAGAGTAAATTACATTTTATGTACCCATTTATAATTCTAAGCATGCTAAATTGATTTAATCCCTCGATATTAAGCGGGATTAATACACTAAAAAATTTTAAATTTATCCAAAAACGCTTTTACTTGACTGAAATCAGCATTGGGCTGGATAAAATAAACTAAGGTTCAATGTTCAAAAATCATTTGTCTTACCTGTAGTAATATGCAGATGTCCCTTTCAAGATCTACCTCCAATCTTCTTTCAAAGTGGAACTCAACTTGGATTTGTTAAAAAAGTAGTTAATTTAGGATTTGTTATGAACTCCCCATTTTCGTGTGAAGACCATATCAATACTGTTGTTAGCAAAGTCTTATATTCCTTACGAAATCTGAGAAAAACTGCTTAATTTATTTCAACAGAAACAAAGCGAAAATTGGTGATACAGTTAATTGTGCCTATACTATCATATTCAGACGTTGTATATAGCAAGCTAGACTCAAGGCCATCACATAAACTACTAGTGGCTTATAACAATGCAGCTCGATATGTTTACAGTATCCGAAGGCTTGATCATATATCAGCATATAGTAGTCGCATACTTGGTTGCAATATCATAAGTTTTCTCAATGCAAGAAACTGCATTTTTCTGCACGAACTTATCACCTTAAAAAAGTCCTAACTATCTGTTGGAAAAATTTCAGTTCTGTAGATCCACCAGAAATTTCTTTTTCATTGTTTCTCGTTTCAGACATAATGAATTTAGTCGACTATTCTTCATTAACGCAATGAGACTTTGGAATTCCCTACCAAACAATTTGAAATGCATCAAAAACAAAACAAACTTTAAGCACTCAATTTTTCAATACTTCTCCTAGCTCTTTTCTTTATTTTATCTTTATTGAATTCACTTTTTCTGTTCTGTATGGATACCTTGTGTTTAACCTTTTAAAAATTTGCTTACAATTTTTTTATACCTTTTAAATTGTATATTTTAGAACATTCAAAATCGTTGCATTTAAAAGAGCCATTCTTGTATGCTAATAAAATCTTCACTATAAATAAATAAAATAAAAAACAGTTGGTGATGGTAGTTATACAGCCAATATTCGGCACCAATAGTGTTCGGTATTCGGTTCTACCGTTGTTACGGATGAACCGGTTTGCTGACTAGAGCATTTGACAGCTACTGTTCCTTAAGTGCATTAGGAATTCGCTCTCGATACAAAATTTGAACAGATATGTTATTTGATTAAAATAATCGTTTAACAAAAAAATACGCTTTCATTTTGGCGCCTTACAAATTTAAATAATTTTAAAAATCAAAAATAGAAGCATTTTCTACAAGTTACAAAACTTGTTACTACTTTGTAGTATTGAATTTTACGCGTCATCATTTATCTTTGCTTTTGTTCGTTAGTCTTCAGTTCGTATTCGTTCATACGCCGCAGTGAACTTCCATATCAAATCAAATTATTTCACCGTGCCAATGATATGATTCTGATTTAGAGAAAAATCCCGATCGCAGCCCGAACTTAACCTGTTTATCCCATTAAAATGACACGAAAAACCCACAGAAATGTAAACCAATAAAGTTTTCCAAAAACTTTTTATGTAAAAGTTTACCAACGAAACCAAAGAAAACAAGGCAAATTTTTTATTTTTATAAAAAAACTTTAAAATCTGAATTTTAATAACAATTCATTAAGATCAATAAAATTGTTTACTTTTTTTACAACTTTTTTTCGATCAATTTTACAAAAATTTATATTATTTTTTAACAGATATCCAATGTATTTGAACCTCAGAACTGCTTTTAAAAACTTTTTCTTCTTCTTCTTTCAAAATGGCGGCCATATTTTCTTTGCTCCCTATAGCGATATATGCATTTGTGTTAACTTATATTTCTCAGCTCGTATTCTACATAGAATGATAAATTAAAAACCATAATATTAAGCACACTTTGACCTTTGATCTGACATATAAAAGATACATATGAAATAATTTCTGCATATTAAAAAAAATGTATTTTTGTGTTCAAAACGTAATACCTTGCAACTTTAAAAACTTTTTTTTATAAAAAGCAGTAAATTACACTAATAAATTTTCCTGCTGGAGTACATTGCAACTGTTTGTTTAAACATACATTTTTTAACATTCTGATTCAATTACTTTTTTGTTTGCAGCTTCTTAAAAATTTGAATTTTTAGAAATTTGCTGAATTTTGCTGACTTTGGGGTCAAATATCTCTGGTGGGAATGGGTTAAAAATATAAATTTATTAACAATAAATAACATAATAGCAATTCAAATTAAATTGCAATTAAAAATTTAGGTTTGATATTTGCTTTAGTTGGAAGATACAGCCCTTTAAACTTCGTGAAATTCGCATCATAGTACATATGTATATTAGGGTGGTCGTTATATGGCTTTTTCAAATTTCAATGATGGATGGTTGTTAATTAGCTTCAATTGTCAAAAAAGTACTTTTTATTTTTTTCGAATTTTTAAATTGATCCCTAAATCTCCCTATTTGCTCATTTGTCCACCTCCATACATTTCGTGTATTTTGAGCTTTTTGAATATATATTTCCCATTCTTACATATTTAAAACAAAGAAACATCAATTGAACGAACAATTAAAACAGATTACAAAAAAGTGATTCCAACCAGTTTTGTACAGAATTTAAACTTTTAAAAATTATGACACAGTAGAAAATCCCACCTAAGCATCAAAAATCCCACACGTTCTCAAATAGGCCAAATATCCCAAAATCAGCCCGAAATTTCATCAAATCACATCACTGCACCGTACCCTTGGGCACCAAAATAGTTTTTTTTCTTCAAATTTTATGTAGAATACGAGTAACAATGATTCCAGGACAAAAAAAAAATGATCCGCCCTAACCTATATGCTTCATTCTAATTATGCGGCACTTTTTTGCTCTACTAAATTGGAAAAAAAAAACAAATAAACAAAATAAAAAGTCTGAAAACATCATTGATAAATGGTATCGAGTTTGAAAAAGAAGGTTAAATAATGCATATGACTTATTTCTAACATCTATCAATGCTGATTAAAAATGTTCAATTAAGTTTATAATGGCATAACTCGCTAGCTTCTATATTTATACATCATAATATGTAGACAAATTTTATTGAAATATTTCAACACCTTGAGCTACTGTGTCGTCCTTTACGGATCTGTACTGTACACGGCGCAATGATATCATATTAAAAATGGTTAAAATTCTCTGTGACATAAGCATACATATATTAATATAAATATAAATAACAACGACATCAACAAAAGAAGCATGCAGTAATTTCGCAAAGAAGAGCAACCATAATATTAACACAACAAAAACGACAGCAGCAACAAACCGTTTTTATCATACAAATTTTATAAGTTTTTATTTAGATGGATTGCGGAAATTTCTATGCTGCTGAGTGGAGAAAGAAAATGGCAGAAGAAATAATAAAAAAAAACTCTGCAATTCTTTCATGGTTCTTCATGGTTCCGGTGTGTGTTTGTATGATGGACCAATTGCGATGCTGTATTGTTGCTTATGTAGTGTTGTTGTTGTTTGTTGTTGCTGTGCACCGGAAATGAAACATATGTTGCACGTCTAGAAAGAAATTGCCAACGGAAAAAGGACTTCATTTAAGAGAACCACAATGTTAAAATTAAAAATATAAAAACAACAACTGTAAGAATAAAGCTTAAAGAACAATAAAACGTTGCGAAGTACATAGAAACAGCAGCATCGAGGTTGAGTTTGGACGGAGTTGAGTATTCGCCAGCATTCAATTTAAGAAGCCACTTAAGTTAATGGTGCGGTTTTTAGCACCTCCCCTCACTTGTATAAAGCTTTAAAACAGCTGTTGCTTTCGCAGCTAGCCAAGCCCGGCTGCTTGCTATAAGTATTTCCTGCCTGACGCCAACATCGAGCACAACGAGAACGCCATATTGCATATTTTCGTTATATTATTTTTTAGTATATATTAATGGTCGACAAAATGTTTGATTATTAACATTTTTATGGTGGATATAAATTTTGAGAGTTGTTTTTCAAGTATGCTGCTTGCAACCGACGAAAGACAGGCGAAGCGGAAGCGCTGACAGACTTCAATGCTGTCAAGATGCAATAAAAATGTTTGCGTATTTAAATTTTTAAATTAAATATTTGCTTTACTGGCAAACGTCTTATTGCTATTGTTAGATGGTTTGGTTATTTTTTTTTTTTTTTAGCATCTTTTATTTATTTCCGCTTCCTGTTAGGCACTCAACCAGGTATCTAGTCGTATTTTGCAAATTTCGGCAGTGATGTGTAATGTTGAGGCTTCACTGGCTTTGAAGTGAAATTGATTTAACTTCTTGTTGTTTCTGTTATTCCCTTCCCTTTTCTTTTAGCTGTATTCATATTATTTATCCTTTAAACTTTAAATCAATTTTTTCTTCTTTGCATTTTTTATTGTAAAATTATGCAAATTTCTTTGAATTTATTTTTTGGTGAAATTTACAGGTGAACTTTTATTGCTATTGCATATTATGCTATTTATTTTATGAAAACCATAAAAAATGTATGTGTTGGCAGGTTCTTGTTTTTAATTTGTTCGTTATTTGCGTTGCATACTTTTGGGCAACACTTAAATTTGTTGCTCACAGGGTGAACCTGGAAGGTTTTATCTTATTAAGGAAATATTGAACTTTTAAGGGCGCTAATTTTATAAATTATCTGAATTAAATACCTCCACAAATGTATGAGCCCCTCGGATTTATTTTTTTTTTTTTTTTTTGGATTTTTATTTATTTAACCATAAGTTCATCACCCAGTAGTGTTTTATTCCAGTTGTGTTTATGGCCAGAAATATTCACTTTTAGACAATGGAGCGCACAGTGGGATGGCTCCATACATATGTTGGAAAAAGAATGATGGAAAAAGAAAAAACCTATGGCAATGAAATGTTATATGCATGGATAAGTACAGCTAGTTAAGAAAATTTTAAAAAATCGGCCTGATTACCTCCGATACGAAGTAAACTTACTTCTTTATTTGTAAAGAAAATTAAGGAAGATATCGACATGAATTTTGACATAAGCCACATTATGGTATAGTTGGTGTAAATTGTTGATGTAGCACGCATACCTCTCATACAAATGTACCTAATTCCATTCGGCAACAAATACATTGGAATGGTTAATGATATCAACTTGAAATTTTGGATAAGTTCAAATTTATGTATATATGCAAACATACAAAACACGTCTACTTCATATACGAAGCCTTTATATCTGTTAACTGAGGTACGGAACAAAAAGAGTTGTAGAAAGAAATCGCTAAGCAATATAATAGCAGAATTTGAAGCATTAATAGATATACAGAAATTGCAAATGTTTTCAAAAATATATGAGTACTAGCTGAATACCCGACGCTGTCCGGCTCTGGTGTAGCATTTAAGATGCATATAATGTATGGAAAGTTATACATCTAACAACTCGCTGCGATTATTGGTGAAACTTAACCCCTATAAACAAATTCTCATCCAAATCGGATGAGCGTTTTTGGAGTTTTTCATGATTTCTTTAGAGATTTTTATTACAACGTCCTCTGGTGTTCAAGATAGAACAGCATAGATAAGTTATGAACACTCACCGTACCCGAAAAATCCCTAAGTACAAATGTTCATGCAAGCCATGAACGAGCGGTTTCGAAAAAATTTCCTGTAACCCGATTGTAACGCCTCCTACTGGATCCAATTGGGAGTTTGAGTCATTCAAGGAACTACTTAAATTCATTTAAAAAATTTCATTAAAATCAGTCCAGCCGTTAAGGAGGAGTTCAGTCCAATACACACGTACAGAAGAATTATATATATAATCAAAAATAGTTAAAAATATTTTAACATTTTATATATCAACTTAAAAATTCTTAACTACTTCATTTAATTCCAAATGCTGTTTATAATTTTGATGCATTCAAGGATCAGATGAAACAAATCGATTATGGAAAATATCTGTATTTGTTGAAGTACTTTCTAGAAAGCATGAACCTATACTTCTAGTAGTTTTTATTACGCGCTTCTTCAGCTTTCTCGCAGCGCATATCAGTACGAAATACAGCTATATCATTATGACATTTCAGTGTATAAGCACTTTATGAACAATATGGTAGTATGTATTTTTTGATCACAGGTTATTATCGGCAGAATAATTCGGAAACGATCTATAAGTACTTCATCAACTCCTGTAATATCAGCAACGAGTGTAGGGTTGTAGAAAAAAACGCCGTATTGCCATTGTTCATACACCCAATTGCTTGTTGTACAGCATTGCCATTTGAGTTCGGTGCTTATTTTCTTGCTTCTTCGCTGATCTCAGAACACTTTTTAAAGGGCATATTATAGGCCACATTTTACTTGAGCGTATATTGCTGAAATACCCAATTTACAAACCTCACTACCAGTATCTTTTCGTGAAATAATATTCAAATTAATTAGTTCAAAAGGTTTAGCTTTACGGAGTATACAGAACTTGCTTGATTTTTTTCCTAGAAATTACAAAAATTTGGTTTTATAGAGCCATTCGGTTTTGCGTATTTATACTGAACCATTAATGTAATCCAACTAAGAATTAAACTTCCAAGACGATATTGCGATGAACATTTCTTTCCCTCATTAGCACTTGTGTGAAATTTCCTTGCAGATGGTTTAGCGCACTTAAGACGTTCATTATCATATAAAACAGACTCGAAACTGCTTATTTTTCTAGTAAAAATGGTGTTGTTTGGAAACTAACTTAGCTTTGGTAAGCTGCTTTGTTACTGTCTTTTCTTCTTGATTTTGACTCATCTGGGCTTTTCAAATCAAAGACTTCTTAAAAATCAATTTCGAACTTACTTTGTTCTAGTTTTCGAATCATTTTGGAGTTGCTTGATTTTGGAATTGATTTAAGGCAATTAAAGGATAATTTTTATTAAAAAGTTAAAAAATTGTGTTCAAGTAGAAATTTTTTAAAAATAATAGCACAAAATATGCAAATTATAAATTCGAAAAATGCAATTAATACATTAACATTAAAATTAAAATCACCAAAATTTAGATTACTTTAGAATATAGATAGCAATCAAATATTTTGTGCTATCTCAAGTATACCTTTATCTTCGAATATCCTTTACACAGGATACTGTAGGTAAAAACAGTAAGTGGCATCGTGTTCGGCAAGATATTGTTACTTAAAGACTGTACTTACATTAGTTTTAAGACATTTGTAGATTTTCTTAGAAAAATTACAGCATTTTAAGATCGTTATATTTTACATTTTTTCAAAAAATGACTTTGCCCTCGGGGAAAAAGGATGATTTCTTTACTAAAATTTTTTTAGAAGATCTTTACAACCTCATGCAACTTTTGAGGCATCTTAGAATGTGAAATTTTAAAAAAAACTGTAAATTGATACGCCCTAGTGTTCATATCTTTATCCGTACATTTGCACTTGAGATTGCATATATCAAAGACGAGTAACATTAGTTTAATTTTTTCAAAAATAACATTCTAATTTTGTAGAAGCGAAGCATTTTACTCCTCGTTCTGTGATTTGCTTGAGTGAAATTTTAAAAACGATGCTTTTTTCGACAGATATTTTTTTAGAAATTTATGCGTGCGTTTATTACAGTAAGAAAATTAAATATCAAATATAAACAATAATTCTTCGCCCGTCGTGGGGATTGAACCCGTCACCCACCAATCAAGAGTTCAATACTCTACCCATCGATATAAGCATCCCTGTTACGCAGAGTCATTGATTCAATTATAACTACAACTGAAGCATTGTTGCAGCATATCCTTTTGCTAGACTACGTTTGGATAGCTGCTGAGCTACTTGTTTGAAAATTTATTGTTATTAGTTACCCTTTCATTATGAATCAAATTTTACGATTAAATTGTGGTGGCCGTGGTATTCAGGTTAAGATGCTTGCCTTGTAAGCGAGGCAACTCAAGTTTGAATCCCTCGTCTGGCGCAATGTTTTTTTGTTTTATACTAGTATTATTCAAACTATGTAACAGTATATATTTTTAAGCAGACTATTTTTGAAAACGGCCATTAGGTAGGCGCAGTAGGTAGAGTGCATTTGCCAATGCGCCAGAGAATCCTGGTTCAATCCCCACCTGACACCGACAATTTTTTCAATTGAATTAATTTTTCTGTTTGGCCGTCACCTCTCTGCAGGCAATGACAAACCTCCATTGTAAAAACGGAGAGTAAAAACTGCCATGAAAAAGTTCTTGAGAACATAAGCCGTTCGGAGTCGGCATTAAGCTTTGTAGGTCCAGTTCTCTATCAATTGTTTTCAAACATCATAAGAAGCTCGGTCAAAGTCCTTTCAATGGCTGAAATGGCCATTTTGTTTTCTTAATTTTTTTTCTTTATTATTGAAAAGCTTTTTAAAAATAAATTCAAATTAGCTTCGAATAATAGTTGAACTAATTACAGATTTTTTTAAATGTTTTATTTAGGACCATATTTTTTTTAAGTAGTTCAAAAGAGACTGGCTAGTTAATAGATTATGTAATCTATTATATTATATAATCTATTATATATAGAGCCTTATATAATAGATTTTCTCTAACAATCGTTCAACGCTTGTTTATGTACGTACTGTTTAAGGCTTTACGCATCCTCTACGCAACGCTGCTCAAATTGTTACTTATAAGCATTTTTTTTTATTCATTGCTAAATTTTGTAAGGTTTGTGTCTAAACATTCGAAAATCTTTTACACAAGTGAAGAACTCTTGTACATTTGCCAATTTGACACTGAAAAAGTACTACAAAGGTCGCACATGGAGCATGTCTATTATAAATTTATCATAAACATCAACTTTAATTGAGTAGATGACAAAAAGTTACAGGTTAAGTTTACGCAGCCTTTAAGCGTAATTTTCGGCGCTTAAGTTTCGCAGATTATCTTATATTATGTTATATTGTGGACTTTATATTTTTAACACATCTCTTGCTGAAATAGACATAAAAATATGTGAGAAATACAGTCGCATGACAAATGACTTAGTTTCAAATGATCCAACTGTATCAAACCTCTAGAGTATATTCCTATCTAGTTCATTTTCTTTAGATGTTTCAAAATTTCATCAATTTTATTATACCTTGTATGACAAAAAGTCAATGCAATCTCGTATTGTACTGCTGTAAATATTGTGAGCAATTTTTAATGCTTGCATTGTTATCCATTAATATGTAGGTATCCTTTTTCAACTCAAATACAAAATTCAAACAATAGTGGCACTAAAGCTAAACCAAGAACTGTACCTAAATAGAAATCTTTATAGCTCGCCCACATTGTTTGGTGGACAAAAATAATCATCATCTATGCTACAACTCACTTTTTGCTGGCTTTCATTTCCAGATTCCACATTGTTTTGATCTTTACTTTATTTGTGTTCGGTTTCTTCTTTTTTATTTTTAGTTTTTCTGCTGGTGCTTTAAAAGAATCTCGCGCGTTATAATTGCAGATGAAATATTTCTATATAAAACATAAGAACAGAAAAAAAAGCAATGGATAAAATCTTCTTTATTATGTTGTCCCGTTTCATTTTGCTATCAACTTACTTTGTGTTCATTGCAATAGTGGCGAAAATCATACGCTTTTCCAAAACAACTCTAGGGTATAAATTTCAGCAGTATTTTTCATGGGAGTTTTCTTTTGAAACATTTTATTTCATTTTTTGTTTTTGTGTTTGCATTTTGCAGCTGCTTTAACCATTAGTTTTACTCACTGTTGCGCTATTTAGTTTTAGTTTTTTTTTCATATCGTTGTTTTTTTCTTTTTAATAAATTAAAATGTCAACATGATAAATGAAGGTTCCTTCATTTTTATATGAAAGCAGATTTTGTGCAGAATATGTTGGACATTTTTTTTGCCGTACTTTTTCGCCCACTTTATTATGGGGCTTTTGCAAAAAGTTATAATAATCAGTTATGAAAGCGCAATTCTAGCGTAATAAGTGCTACTGAGTTAATTCTGTGTGTTGGCTTTTTGAATTTGATAAGCAAGAATTTAACATGGTTGACTTCGGAAGCCAACAATACTGTTTCGTGGAGCAGTATAAGCTTTATGTGGTTCCTATGGTATATTTCTTTTTTATTTTAGCCTTGCTTTAAAATCATGCAGCGGAAACAAGTAGTCAAGAGGTTGAGTTATAAATTATGAAACTAAATTTGTAAGTTTTTCTGATAAAATGCTTAGTCTTAGGAGACATAAAGTGTATTTATAGTAGGGCTCGCGATTTTTTTCGATCTTTGTTCGAGTTCCCGGTACCCATGCACTCGAAGCCTAGACCGGGTAACTCGAAAGTCCGGGTATACTACGGTCATTACGCGGGTAATTTGATAATCAATCCCGAGCTACTCGGGTAGTTTCCAGCTCATGCCTAATGCATATGCAAAAACAATACACAAGGATTTTTGTGTTTTTCCCGTGATGCCTCCAGTAAGGTGACAGATAGGGGTGTGTGTTCAGAAGAAATATTGAGGGGGGAATATAATAATACCAGAACACACATATAACCCCTCTAGGGATCAATTTGGGAGAGATATTAATTATAATCGACATTTTTTGTCAGTTTTTGTTTTTTTCTTAGCGGACTCCCCGAAAGTGGTGGCTTATAAAGAGCGGGTGAGTTCAGAAAAAGCATTGTGGAATAGAAAAAAATATCATCAGCCAGCACATTTGACCAATTTGGGGTTAAATTTGGAAGAGATAAACTATAATCAAAATTTATCTTCAGTTCTTGTATTTTTTGTAGGGGGACCTTCAGAAGGGTGGCGGGTAGATGGTAGTGGGTTCAAAAGAAATGGAGGAAAATAATAGGACCAGTTCATACATATGATCTCTTTAGGGGTCAAGTTGGGAGAGATATGAACTATTTGCTATTTGATTTTACTTTATTTTTTTTCTGTAAGATGCCACCGCAATGTTGGGGGTACAAAAATACTAGGAATAGGGTAGCTCGAAATAATCGAAAAGCAGGGGAAATACTCAAAAATACCCAGGTGCAGGATATGTCCTGGTTATACGTGATACCCAGGTAGTCCGGGTCAAAGAAAAACTCAAAAATCTAGAGCTCTAATTTATAGTAAGATTGAGCAAAACAAACTCCAGAAAGGACTTTTTAAGAAAGAGGACAAAATGTACAGCAGTGTTTGGTAAAATACCTGTGGCTACTCAATTTCCAAGAAAGCTTTATTTTATTTTAATAACTGGATTCTTCAATGTTTTTACATATTAAAAATATAAGTTACAACATCACTTAATAAGTTCGTAGAATGTCATTTAGAGTGCACCACTATTGATGGATTTATATGATTTCTATTAAGTTATTTGCTATATATGCTAAATATAGAATATATAAAAAAAAAAAAAAATTAACGGTAAAATTATTCTGTAAATAGTTCGTAACGGCTGCAATTTTATAACAACACATTTATCTGGTAAAAAATTTAACTATTCAGGTTTGTAAAAAATATAATTTGACACGAAAAAGTTACATTTAGAGTGTAAAATATTGAATTTGAATTAAAAAATTTTTAATTTCATATGTTAAAAGTTGAATTTTAAATGTGAAAGGCTGAATTTGAAGTAAAAAACCAGTATCGTCAAATCACACATATAAATTTATAGCCTTCTAAGGAGTAGTCAAATATCAAGCAACGCAGTTAACCATCACCTAAAAAAAAAAAAAAATCTGCTGTCCAAGGAAAATAAATAGTGCATACATAAAAAAGGGTTTTAGTTTAAAAGTTAAATGTAACGTAGAAAATTTCGTCGTGGAACGATTTTACGGTCAATCGAAAAAGAAAGTGTTAGATTAAACTTCCCCCAGTTAAATTAACTTTTTACAAATAAAATCAATTTTTTTGCAAATCAGACTTCAAACTATTTTTAACTTTAAATACAACCTTGCAAGAAAAATACTTTATTTAAGGTTTTTATTATAATTCTTAAAGCAATCTTACAACACAATTTTAATTACCAAAATCTACTGGAATAAAATTTAAGAAATGTTAAAACACTAACCTAGAGCCAGAAATAACCATTGAAATAATATTTTTTGTAGTTTTGCGCGTATTTTGTATTTTGTTCCGTAGCGGCTTAATGGTTTAACCTACATATCTATTAGACCTTTCTTATGTTTATTTCAATATTTGATTTTAGATTACATAGCCAGTTTTACATAAAAAAAATAGCAATAAATTTGTTTTACCAACTTTTACCTTTTGAAATTTTTTTAATTAAATTTTGGATGATCAGCTTAATCCAAAAAATGTTATAAGTTTTTTTAATGTGTTTTCGGTTTTTGTCGGCTTGATTTTATTTGAAATATGCTTAGTTCAATTAGTTTAAATTATAACTCAAAAACTAAATATAATGATTTTAAAGCACACAAACTAAAAATATGCTATAGCATTAAAAAAAAAAAACAAAACGAAATGGCCATTTCAGCGCTTGATAGAACTTTGACCGAGCTTCCTATGATCAATTGTGTTGTACGTGTTTTAAAATGTTTAAACACAAATGATCCAGAACTGGACCTACATGCTATTATGCCGAATCTGAACGGCTTATGTTCTCAAGAAACTTTTCATGGCAGTTTTTAATCTCTGAGGTTTGCCATTGTCTGCAGAGAGGTGATAGCCGAATAGAAAAGTTAATTCAATTGAAAAAACTTTCTGTGTCAGGTAGGATTCAAATCAGGGTTCTTTGGCGTATGGGCTAAACACTCTACCCACTACGCCAAGGCTGCCCCCACCATGTTATAGGATTACGTGTGGAAATAATAACAAAAATCTATATTAAAATTTATATATTTAAATAAAACAGTTTCATATGATTTGCAAAAAGTATAATTTGACATGAAAAAGTTACATTTAGAGTGTAAAATATTGAATTTGAAATGAAAAATTTTTAATTTCATATGTTAAAAGTTGAATTTTAAATGTGAAAGGCTGAATTTGAAGTAAAAAACCAGTATCGTCAGATCACACATATAAATTTATAGCCTTCTAAGGAGTAGTCAAATATCAAGCAACGCAGTGCAAAAAAAAAAAAATATGCTGTCCAGGGAAAATAAATAGTGCATATATAAAAAAGGGTTTTAGTTTAAAAGTTAAATGTGATGTAGAAAATTTCCTAGTGGCCCGATTTTACAGTCAATCGAAAAAGAAAGTTCAGTCAGAACAAGTGCAGTCTAGAAGAAAATATGCTTTCTCTACCCACTTCCAAGGTTTCAACTAAAGTTTCTGATAAATTAAAGTCTGCACTCAATTCATCTTCTAGTGCTGAAACCCAACACTAAATAAAAATTATGTATATTTATTTATCTACATATATAAAAAACTTTTTCCCCAAAGCGAATTTCCCGGTATCCTGGCGATGCCCATGTGTCACCACATTCCCTGTTTCGCCCATTCGGGAAAAAATCCCAATCAAAAAATCATCACGCAGGCATCTCATTCCTGTCGCCATTCATGTCAATTTTAATTTTTTCAGACTCAAGCTCTTCTGCCTTTTTCACCCTTCCTCTTTCTTGTATTTTGTCTGTATAGCTGTTACCAGTCATTTGCAGAGGTATTTTGTAGGCATGTCTTTTCCTGCGTCTTTAACTTATGGACTCCATGAAGAGATTTGTGCATATTTGAGCCGATTTTGACATGGGTAATGCTGTCCTTGCATGTATGCGTGAAATCGTATTCATGTGATCACGTGAATACGTTCTTTTGAAATTTCACGTGTAGTTTGATTTTAAAATTCACGTGTTTTAAAGAAGAATTAAAAATGATATAATTTCATGTGCTGAGTTTTTAATTATTATATTATTGTCTTCATTTTCACAAAAAAATTCTACATTTAAATCGAATCGTTTTGTGGGCCTCAGTGTAATCATAAATATGCGACCGCACCTGTCAACAGCTGCGCCTATAAGTAAGCAATATTTTACTGAAACTTTTTCGCAATTTCTCGCTTGTGGTCACCCTGTTCGCATTAACTCTAAAATATGTGTTGAGCACAATCAAACTAACCACACCCACACACACACCCACACACACACAGCACACAGAGTCAGAACAACAATACGATGTATTTCATGTCAGATTCAAGCGATACAATTTTACGTTATCTGCTTCCGTTTTATTCACTGTCCATGGACGTTGAAATAAGTTTTCACAAAAGGCAAGATATACGGGAAAAGGAGGACGAACGAAAAAAAAAAAAAACACAAAAAGTTTCAATTGCCAAAGTTTAAAATTTATGAAAATATCAAATAAAAGAATAAAATTTAGGGCGAAGGATCATAAAAAATAATCCAAAAAAATCGACAAATACAGAGAAGTTTCTGTATTTTTTTTCCACTACCGCAAGCGCCAAACATTCGGCAGCCATTGTTATCTACTTCCGGAATAAATGTTTAAATTCAGTTCTGGTTGCGTGCGGCGTTTGACGTACTTCTACACACACACACAAGCGCATAGCGAGTCAGCCAACCAATACACTTTCCCACTTTTTCGCTTTTCGCCTTTTCGTTTCCGATTTGATATCCTGTTAACACTAATAAATTTTACCGATTTGACAATTCGATACTCTTCATCTACGAGCTCACACTAACACTCACACACACACACATACAAAGATATAAGCGTTCCAACCCAAATACTTGCATACTTACAAACATAACACAATAACGCAGCTGTGCTTGCTGCCACAACTGGATTTGTTGTTACTGTTATTTCGATTTTCTTTTTTTTTTTTTTACTGCTGTTGTCCATTTATATTAAACAATTCAATTTTTATTGTATTTTAAAAGTTTTCATTATTATTGTTGTTGTTATTGTTGTGGCATGCCATGGAATATTTATGACCATGAAAAATGATTTAAGGCTTTTCAATAAAAATTTAGTGTAAAAAGGCAGCCAGTGTGGTGGATGTGCTATTTTTTTTTTTTTAATTCAAACATTGTTATACGAATAAATTTTCACCCAGGTCAAATATGTTGCTGTTGCCATAGATTTAAGCACCATATGCGAGTTGATAAAAAAAAAATTAAATTGGTTTTGTTTCACTTCATTGCCTAGTTTAGGAAATAATTAAAATTTTTGGAAGTTGTTGTAACTTTTTTAACTATATAATATTAAGTTAATGTTTTAAGATTAAATTTAAGCTTAAAGTTGTTTAATTTAAAGGAATGTTGTTGTTGGGCGAACATATATATTTTTTTTTTTATTTATTTACAAATTCATTTAAAGGAAATAAAATTAATTCATTCTAAAGACAACCAAAGAAGTTAAGTATTTTTTGTGTTTGGATTTCCACACGTCTTTTAATCGAAGGTACCTACAAATTTTGTTTATATTTGTATTAAATTTATTTTATGGTATTCACTGAGTATAATCTGCAACCATATATTACACCAATTAAACACGGTTTTCATTTTGAAATTCTTGTATTTATAACCAACGCGTACTGCGCAACTGGTATATTTATTTTGCCTCCAGGTTTGTTACACCCATAGATATGCAAATATTATAGATCAGCATCACCACCTGAGTCGATTTAGCCATATACGTTTATCTTTTTGTCTAACTCCGACCAGTTGGTGTCCACCGGCCTGTTGAAAGCCATGAAAATGAGGATGGTTGCAGTATAAGTTGCTTTGAGATGAATCATGATGAAAGCGCATAATGAATTACGAAAATGTTCGCTTTTCGCAGAATAAAAGTTTGTACACTTTTTTTATTATAATTATATTTCTTTAATAATTCTTGCACAAAAAACTGTTTTGAATCGGTTTTTATAAATATTTCCAAAAAATTCCCTACCATGGATTTGCCCCATATATTTATTATCACTACAAATCAAATGTTTTAAAGTTTTTTTGCG
The DNA here is from genome assembly GCA_914767935.1 of Coremacera marginata. Classification (NCBI taxonomy): domain Eukaryota; kingdom Metazoa; phylum Arthropoda; class Insecta; order Diptera; family Sciomyzidae; genus Coremacera; species Coremacera marginata. The sequence goes on from OU612046.1 coordinate 61,368,593, forward strand.
TGGAGATGGAGATGGGAACCTTTCCTTGGAGTAGGTATGTACTATGGGTTTATTATAGTAGTGAATCCTGCAATGGAGTAGATATCGTTGAAGTTAATGCTGTTAGCACGAGGAAAGTCTTATTCGATTAATGATGAGTAGACCTGATCTATCACCAATAATGAACTTTACTATAATAAGGTTTGTATGTACTATATTAGGGACATATTCTTTATATTAATACGCAAGCATAAAAGTATGTGATCCCTTTTTACCTGTGTTAACTTCAACATATTCACATACAATATAATTCGAATATGTAAAAACAAAAAACGAAATGGCCATTTCAATGATAAATTGTGTTGTGCGTGTTTTAAAATGTTTGAACACAAATGATCCAGAACTGGACCTACATGCTTCCATGCCGAATCCGAACGGCTTATGTTCTCAAGAAGCTTTTATCGCAGTTGTTACTCTCTGCGGTTTACCATTGTCTGCAGAGAGGTGACGGTCGAACAGAAAGTTAGTTCAATTAAGAAAACATTCTGTGTCAGATGGGACTTGTACCTGGGTTCTATAGCTTACAAGTCACGCACCTCAACCAATATGCTACGGCCACCACAATTCGAATATGTTGTCATTGTTTTTTTTTTTTCAAGTTATTTACGGATCTATTCTGGCAAATTAACAATAGTAAACTAGTATTTTTCATATTTCAATGTGTCTGTTGTAACTCTTTGATTTCAAAATAAAATTTTAAGTTCAAAAAACAAAATTTGTCAATGAAATTGTCAATATATGAAGAGACGCTGACAATTTTTATCGAAATTTATTATTTTTCAGCTTCAAATTTTGTTTTTAAATCAAAAAACAAACACATAGAAATATGGAAAAATACTGGTTTACTATTGTTAATTTGCCAGAATAGGTCTGTTATATTATTATTTTTTTATATTGTAAAATTTATATAGTATGATAGTAGTCAAGTATTATAAGAGTGTTAATATAGGTAATGAAGTTGTATATTTATACTGTTGTGTATATATATATCTATATAATACATATATAAAACCCTTTTTGTTAATTATTGTGCTTATTATTGCTTACTACTATTTTTAAAAACTTATCTTATTCTTAACAATGTTTTAAATAAATTTCAATTTTAAAATGATTGACGCTACGTATAAAAATTTATTCCATTGTGTAAAACTAAGTTTGTTAAACAATCCTATCACACTTTGTTCGATACTGTACTTTTCCAATGCTTGTGTTTTCCTCCACTTTTCTTTCATTAGAAGTTTTCCTCTTTTTTAAGATTTTCTGAATTTTCAAAAAGAATGGGTGTATATTTGATTTTATTAGAATCTTCTATTATGTAAGACTGTTGCATTTCAATACTTTAACTCTAGTTGCTGATGTCCAACGTGAATTAGGGTTCTCTTTGAAAAAAACTAGATTATCAATTTTTAACAAATTTAATGATTTCTTATTTCTTTTATAGCACTTACAACTTTGTAAATTCCTTCTTTCAGTACATATTTTGTATTTTATAAGCTTGACAACATTCGATTTTAGTATATCTTCCATGACTGGAATACTTATCCTTAAATTTCTTGACATCAGTAGTTGTGCTGGCGATTGTAATCCACTTTTTTAAGAATTTCTATAATGCAAAATAATCTTGACTGCGCTCTCAGCTATTCCAGCCTTAACCCAGATAAAACTGAATTTTTATGCCACAACGCATACTGCGTACGCCACATTGTCACTCCGTTTGTTACGTCAATAAGGAGGCCTGGCAGGTATAGAAAAGTATATATATTTTTGATCAGCATCACAACCTGAGTCGATTTCCGTGTGTACGTCTGTCTGTCCGTCTGTGATCACGATTACAGCCGTAACTTTGAAACTATCGCAATGAAATTTAAAACATTAGCTTCTTTCTAAAAAATTGAGATTAAGTTCCCACCCAAATTGGATGGAAATCACGCCTCCAATACCTCCCATACTAAGCGACTTTATTTAAACTCTTAGATCTCTTAAAAATCCACAAAAATGAAAGAAATGCCTTAAATTTTTGCACGTAACCTATTATCTTCAATATAAATTCTGACTATGAAATTTGGGAAAATCGAATGAAAACCACGCCTACTTCCCATACAAAGTGTCTTTATATTAACAGTAAAATCTCTTAAAAATCTGCTCAAATTACAGAAATGTCTTGGAACTTTGCACATAGGATTTGATATATAATAAAGACCATCACAAAATTTGACAAAATCGTATGAAAACCAAGCCTATCTCCCATATATTGGCTTTATTTAAAACGCAAAATCTCTAAAAATCTACAAAAATTTTAGAAATATCTTAAAATTTTGCACATACATAGCTTATATTTAACATAAGCCATCTTAAGCCAACATAAGCCATAACATAAGCATATTTAACATAAGCCATCTCTATGATATTTGACTAAGTCCGATGAAAATCACGCATACAAGGTGACGACATCAAAATAGAAAATCTTTCGTAAATTTATAAAACTGAATGACGTAGTGTCTGCATGTACCAAATTCCACCCACATCGTTTATCCAACACTTACATATCTTATTTGGTACAATGTGAAGTCTTTAGACTAGAGAAGTGGGTGTACCCAGAGCCTTGCCCGAACGTTCGAAAAATAATATATTCGTTTGATCATTCGTGGAGAAATAAAATAAATGTTTTTTCGTTCGATCGTTCGTAGAAAAAAGATGTTCCAGAAGTAGATTCGGTTTAATAGGACCAGCTCATTCATTTGACCCCTCTAGGAGTCCAGCTAAGGCTGACATAAACTATTTTCAACAGTTTTCGCAGTTGTGTTTTTGTACTGCTCACACAGGCCTACAAATAACTTCTAAGTCCGTGCGCTTTATAACAGTTAATTTGAGTATTAGGCACCACTTTTGCGAACGTTTGGTTGCAAATGTACGTGCAGTTTGTTCTTGTTTGTTTTTTGAGAATTTTATTTTATCTTATCGCATCGAAACAATATAAAACAAGCACGATTATGCATTTAATTTAGCTGACTTTATTGAAGGTTGCAAAAGTGTTGTGCGTTTAATTGGGACACAAATGATGGAACTTCCCGTATTTCCTTGAAAATGCATTTATTTCTCGCACTTGCTTACTTTTTATATTATTCTTTAACAATTTTATAAATAGAATTTTCTGCAGAAACTCTCCTTCTGAATGCACAGAAAGCTTCACTGTGAGCACCCAAAAGCAAACTGTGGGCGCGGCCTTACGTCGAAATGTTTATCCGCTATCTCTGTATCTCTTTTGTAGGGAAACAAAATAAATATTTTGTTTGTTCGTTCGTTCATAGAAAACAGATCTTCGTTCGTTCGTTCGCAGAAAATAGTTGTTCCTTCGTTCCTTCGTTCGTTCGTTCGTTCGTTCGTGGAAAATAGTAGTTCGTTAGTTAATTAGTAAAAAATAGTTGTTCGTTTGTTCATTCGTTCAATTCGTTCATTCGTTCAAAATCGAAATGTAAATTTTGTTCGTCCGCATAGTTTTTTGTGCAAACGAACGAACAACTGAAAATATTATGTTCGTGCAATGCTCTGGGTGTGGCATTTTACTTTTAATCGAACTTCTGTTACAACATGTGTCTGACTTAAACCAAACCTTGCACACATAATTTTTCGTAATTTTGAGCTTATAAAATTGAGCGGTACTAGACAGCGGGCGTGGCACTTTATTTTTCTCCATCTACACCGTTTTTTCCATTTCAACCAATTTTCATACATATATTTTTTAGTATAACGAGAAGTTCTAAGCCTAAAAAAGTGAGTGGGATTGGAGAAGGGGCGTGTCAATTTAATTCTAATCGAACTCCTTCTACACCGTTTGTCCGATTTAAGCCAAATTTTGCACACATACTATTTGGCATAAGGATCAGTCCGTAGTTTATAAAAGTGGGCGGTACTAGAAGGAGTGGGACACTTAATTTTTAATTCATTTCCGTCTACACCGTTTCTCCGATTTTAACCAAATTTCGCACATTTATTTTTTAGTGTAAAGAAAAGTTTTGAGTTTACAAAAGGGGGTAAGATTGGATAAGGGGCGTGTTAATTTAATTCTAATCGAACTTCTTCTACGCCATTTTTCCGATTTTAACCAAATTTTGTAAATATATTTTTTACCATTAAGAGCAGTCCGTATTTTATAAAAGTGAGTGGAACTAGACAGGAGGCGTGATACTTTAATATTAATTGAACTCCTTCTGCAAAGTTTTTATGATTTTAACCAAATTATGCAAATATATTCTTTGGAATAATGTGCAGTGATTAGTCTAAAAAATTGCGTGGAATTAGACATGGGCGTGCCACTTTAAGCCGAACACTTTTTATAGCCTTCGTCCGACTTCTTTCAAGTTTTCCACACATATTCATTCGAATAATGAGCTGTCAGTAGTATAGAAAATTGGTAGGAATTGAACGGGGAGGGGGAGGGAGGGGGGCGTAGCACTTTAATTTTAAACGAGATTATTTTACACCGGTGGTATAAATTTGCAAATACCAACCAAATTTTGCACATATATTCTTTCGCATAATGAGCAGTCTACAAATTACTCTATGTGGCAGCTTAGGGTAAAATTAAATTAAGCGTATGATACAAATATTTTTGCAGATTACACATACACATTTTCTAGACGCCTAAAGACTTCGAATATATTTCAATACGGCCGGGGAGGGATATTTTAGCCTCAGTTGTTTATTTAACCCTGCCGAAGCTCCATTCCTTACGAGTTTTTCAAGTTTTTGATGCTTTTGTGCAAAACGTGTTTGATTTATTATAAGTATTGTTCCAAACACTTTTTTTTACATTGCCACGCCCACCCTTTCTTTACAAAGTCCAGTCCTTATGGAATGACATTGGGTGCATTCCACTGCATTGAAACACATTTCATGCAAAATATCATTAAAATTCGATTAAAATACTTTTCGCGAACATTTTCAATATTGATTTTCATAGCTTCTCTTCTTTTTAACAAATAAAACTCTCCTGCTTACGACTTTATCCCCAAACTCAAAGCATCAAAAATAATGACATTATTACTGTGCAAAATAAAACTAATCGAGTGTATATAAAAAAAAGCTAATGGCATCTAATAAATATTCATTCCTAACGGCTTTTTAAGAACGATTGTTCAGCTACTGTGTTATAATTGGATAATTTTTTTAAAACAAAATCAGGCGGCAATGCTTGAAAACCTTCTGGGGAAAAGCCTTCTGGAAGGAATTAAGTCATATCTTGTTTAGCATTTGATATTGAAAGACGTAATTATTTTTGGCTAATACGACAAGAAATTTTTTGACGAAAAAATTTTGACTATACACTCAATTTCCCTTTTTCACGGTAGATATGTTCGTAAATAAAATGTGTAAAAAAAATTCGTGTAACACAATACGCACACGTGTGCGCATAAACCAATCAGATTTGAATACAGCATAAAAATTGTTGGTTTTTTTTTATTTGAAAATTTTTTTTGATGAAAATTTTTCTCATCGTGCAAAACTGAAAAATTCGTGTTTAAAAAATTTTGATGGACCATATTATTTCAAAATCGTGCAAAAAAAGACCGTGTAAAATGTGAGTTGAGTGTATTTCCAAATCAAAGTGAACTCCTTTTCTATTCAAGACTTTTTTGTTTGCTCCATAGTATGCGAAGTGAAAACTTCTTTAGGCGTGTTGAGCACTTTTTGGTAGAGAGCAAAACTATAGATTCGCTATAGATGCCGTGGTTATGCTAGACAAACATGTTTGGTGAGCTTTTTCTCTTGTTAGTGTTTTATGTATGAAATGAGAAATTAACTTTTCTCTCGTGCTCTTAAACATTAACAACAAAAAAGCTCACCAAACATGTTTGCCTAGCATAACCACGGCATTAGCGATATTATGACGCTGTTAGCTGTTCATTTTTGTTGCATTGTGCAGCATTAGTTATACGTGGTTATGCTAGGCAAACATGTTCGGTGAGCTTTTTTGTTGTTAGTGTTTTAGGCATAAAATGAGAAATAAGCTTTGCTCTCGTCTCCATTATCTCGCGTTGGTCTACAGTGGGTGGCCAAATTATAGGCATAACCTTAAAAATGAGAATTAATCGATATTAATTACTGAAAAAATTACACAAAAGCTGTTTTCGCTGCAAAAATAATAAAGTTTTTTTAAAGTTTCATTTTTAAGGTTATCTTTATGAATTCGGCAGAGCATTTAAAGTGTGCATTGCTTAAATTGTGTTTTGGTGCTTTATTTTAATTGTTTGCTATAAGAAAACTTTTAAATACAACAGTAGGTACTAAAAATGTAAATTAATTTATAAATAATATATGTATTAAAATTTTATAATAAAAATGAAGCATTTATCTAGAAATATTTGCAATACTTGCGTTTTATAATTTGAACCCATTTATGTCTTATTTTTTAACATTTTATTTCAGGAAATGATTATTTTGAAGTGGCTTAGGCGTTATCATTTTAGCGTGATAAAGAAATTTTTAGTTGATTGATCATATTTTGACCACAGATCTTTAAATTAAAAATGTATTTATGAATTTATTTCAATAACCAGCTCTTAGAGTTAACAAACTTCACATATAAATTAATGCTTAATTATAAAATGATAAGAATTCTGTAAAACCCCAGTAGGCAATTCAGCGAGCCATCTTCAAAAGAAGACATGAATTGAGTGATACCCGAGGCGTCTTAACACATGACCTCCTCGCTGCTGCAACGAGCACTTCTAAGAGGCCTGCTTTCTCTGCAACGAAGGCAGTACAATAAAAAACTTTTCCCTGCAACTGCTCTGAAGAAGTCTGCACTACTTTTACATTGCTTTTTATTGTAAAAATTTTATTTTAATTTGGTGAGATGCTCTTTTAGCGCTCGCAAGGTGTTTTGAAAAAACGTTCTTTGTAAAACATGTCTTACACATTGTTTGTAAGCTGCGGAAAATTTAGTTTTATTAAAAATTCAACATTTGTTAGAAACCTTAAATAGGGAATATCAAGAAGTGATTGCTTTGTATCATATACTTTAATCCGCGATTTTCGGTTTATAGAAAAGAATGATATAGGAAACCGAAAAAATATAATTCTAGTTACTTCAACTTTATTGATGACTTTCAATAAAATAATCAACTTAAAAAAATGCTCCTTGAATATTTCATTTTTATTTTTATACATATTGATATACTCGTGTGTACAGTGTACACTTTATTCACATTATTTATATTTATTAATATATTATTTTAATTTTAAATTAATTTATTAATATATTTATTAATTATTAATATATTAATATTTATATAATATAGTCAAATCAGAGGCTTGCTGAAATTACACGTTAAACATTATTTTACATACTAAGATACCCGATATGCCTGCTTAAATAATTCATGAAATCACAAATGGATACTTAATTTGCAATTGAAATCATTAAAAACGTTTTACTTACCAGAGTTGTGTAAGACTGCAATCATTTCACTTTTCAAGTCTTGTGATTTTGTTGAAATTGATTGCAATACATTATTCTTTGTCGCTACTGTTTACTTGAACATGTGAAATCATTTGTTTTTATTTGATTGCAGTCTCGCATTCATTTATGTGGCAATTGATTGAATTTAAGTCACTTCAAGTCAGCTGGGACTTCAAATCCCAGATTGAAATCTTTTTTTTAATTCATTATTTTAATTATTGAGAAAAATGCGAAAAAACTACAGCCATGTATTCGCCAAGCCTCGTGAAACGTAGAGTGAATATCGATATTATAATTATTGATAATTCTCATCCAAAAAAACGAAAGAAAAAAAAAAAAACACATATGCTGCGTCGGCCACACGAGAGAAGCAAACTATTTTACTGCCATATTTAAGTTAATATCTGAAAGCTTGAGGTGGTGTAACGAAACGGAAACCGGATTCAGAATCAGCAAAAAATTTTTCTTAGGTATATTGCGCGCCTCTATCACCCCTCATCGAAAGAATAGGTTATGCATACATTTTCAAAAGAGTGCTACTCGAAGGCCTTTTTAGCGAAGCGCAAGCGGTAGGCCTGAAATATTTTCTCACTTCATATAAAAAAGAAAGTGTCATTGTATATGAGTATACAAAATCCATACGATTGCCTATTGGGACGTTATAATCATTCCAGATTTATGTTTTCTGTTCCTTAAATATGGTTACTAATGCAATGTAAAGTTAAGCACCTTAAATTTTTGAAATTTTCATTGAAAATTGATATAAATAGGTAAAAAAGTAGAACGTGTCTTTTTGTTTGTCGGCTCTAACTACTTCGGAAATTCATAACAGCTTTATATTTTCAAAGCTTTAAGTTTTCACTTCGGTCGGCAGTCCTTGCACTGCCTACTTTTTGTTCAAGATCCTGATGGCAAAATATTAAACGTTGTGTATTTATAAAACATGAAACTATACTTAAATTTAAAAATCTCTTAATTTCTCTACTGAGAAATACATAAAAGGTAAATAAAATTCTTTGTAAAAGTATCAAAGATTTAGAAAAATAATTGAAAATATTTTAAATTTACTTAAAATTGCAACAGTATAGAAGACCATTTATGTTTTTAGCAAGGATTTAAGTCAATTTTGAGAAAATGCACAATATTTCATACCTTTGCATTGTCGACTTACCTCATGACGTCACTTTCCTTCACCATCATCTTGCTATTTACAACTGAATTTTGCTGATCCTCTGGGGTCTGCTAATCCAAGTAAAGTGCTTGAAATTTAGTTTTGCACCTGCAGCTAGATATGCACAAAATAAAATCAAAAAAACCCCCTGCTTGAGATGCCTTTTGTTTTGTATTAAATTAACTTGAATATCCTTTGAACAGCAGCAGCTTGTGTTTGTGTGTGTGTGTGTGTGTGCATGCAACCCACTAGCTTACAGCTATACAACATTATACACCACATCCTTTCATAGTGGCCCACTTTGGGCGAAATCTGGCAATACTGTCGCCGCACTTTCCCCCAAGGATTAACCTCTTCTTATGTTTAACATAAAACTTTTCTTTTCATTGTTGAGAATATTTATTATTTCATTTCAGTGAGTTGCAACACTGCAGTTTGATTCTTGTTGTTGTTGTGGCGGTTGTTTTTGCTGTATATGAAATATTCATTGCACTCTTCACAGCACCAACAACAACAACAATAGCTACAACAAAGCAGTTGAGATTTGTATGTTCTTTTTTGCTTGAATTTTGTTTTCTTACAACCCGAACTATTATTTCCGTTAACTTATCAAGTCTTTTGTTGGGTATTTTATTCGATTTTTATTTTCCTTAAAATTCTTTCTTTAATATTTTTCTACTTTGTCGAGCTGAATGCAGCAGCAGCAGCCAGTGTTGCATTGTTGAGTTTTCCCCTTGAGGGCAAGTCTAGCATGCTTCAAAGACACCCGGCAACAACTTTTACAGCAACAACACCGGCAAAAAAAAAAGTTATAACTACAACAACAAGAACACAATAACTATGGCACTCTTACAGTTAAAGTAGCAATAATCGTAGTTGTTGCTGTACTGCAACACTTTCAAGTATTTCAATGAGCCATTTTCTTTTTAATGTATTCCCTTTTTACCGGCACTTTTAACGATTAAGATTTTTGCGATAGAAAAGTTTTAATTGATTATTGGTTTTCGCAACTTCCTGCGACACTTATGCCTGATAAGTTTAAGCCGCGCGACTTTGACGATATAGCAAGTAAAGGGAAACAAATATTAAAGTTATCTTGAAGTTTTAATAATACCTTCAGAGGAAGTTAAAGATTAAAGAGGTCAGAAAGATTCGTCTTAAATATTAAAGCATAACAATAAAGTAAGTAAAAAACGTACAGTACGTACAGTATATATAGTGAAGATATATTTGGTCTTGGAGGTAGCAGCTCTAGCAACAAAAATACAATATCGTGGTATGGATTTAGTACTCACTACTTAAAATTTAATTTTACAAAATTTTGTTCTGTATATCAAAATGGATTCTAAATTTATAAAATGTATGGTGTTAGAAGTACGCAAAAGAAGTCGCTTAATGTATCGGAAATTCAACAAACATGCAACGGTGTACACTACCCAGTGAACCAAATCTACCGTTTTTGAATTCATTTATGAACCTTTTTGTAGAAACTTTCATTTCAGCGCTCACAAATAAAGCCTTTTTGTATCATTCGTCGGACTAAAATGCCTCTCAAAAATGAACCATATTTTGTTCGGAAATAAGTTAAAAAAGAACCTCAAATTGTACTTTTTTTTGTTCGCAAATGATTTCAAAAAAGAACCATAAAAAGTTTTTACGGCACTTGGAAATTAACCCTTTTTGAATCAGTAGCCGGATGAAAATGCCTCTCAAAAGCGAACCTTTTTTGTCTTCGAGAATTAGTTAAAAAAAGGACCATATAAAAGTTCTTTTTCGGCACTCTAAAATGAACCCTTTTTGAATCAATCGCTAGACGAAACATAAAATGAGAAATTGTTTCTTACTGATATGATAAAAAAATTTTTCTCTTTTGAACTCATTTAAGAATGCAAATAAAAAATTTGAAAAAAAAAAAAAGCCGACTACAAAATCACTACGAGTACAAAGTAAAAAATTATTTTAAAATTTTTCTTTTAATTTCTTGGTCATATTTGACAATTTATTTAAGCATATTATTACATTGGAAATCTTATTACTTTAAGTTTTTTCTTATTTGTTTTATTATCATAAATATATTAACTTCTTTATGAATACAAAAGCTTTTAAGGTCGGCGCTAATATAATCAGACTTTTAATCAAAAGCGCCAACTTCACGCCCAGTAAAAAAAAAAAGAAATCAGAGAAACCGACGAACTTGAGAACCTCCTCCTTTATGAAGTCGGTTAAAAAGGAACATATATAATTCATTTCTGAACTCATTTATGAACAAAAAGTGGTTCTTTACGAGGAGTTCTTACCTACTGAAATGATAAAAAATGTTTCCTTTTCGACTCAAAATAAGTTTTTTTATGAATTTCGCAAAAGATGTAAAATTTTTGTTTATGAGAAAAGTGTTCAGAAACTTAATATTCTATAGCAATCACTCTTAAGCGACCAAATAAAAAATCAAGCATTTAAAAAAAAAAAAAATCAACAAAAAGCGTTCGCAAAACTCTTACCATATTCAAAACCTTCACTTATGGTTCAGTGGGTAGTATTAAATTAAAAAAACCTGGCCGAAGTTGAAGAAATCATAATTTTTAGTGGCCTTTTTTCATGCAATCCTCATACCGTTCGTTTAAATAAAAAAAAAAAAAATAATTGTAAAGGATGTTTTTTGGGGTTATAGAAATGTTTTTTTTTTCAAATAAAACACAGAGAAATTAATGAAATGGCCAATATTTTGGTTTATTATTCGTGTATTAAATTTTGCACCATTTTTTTCATCATAGCCAGCCTTTTCTCGCTAATAACGTTCCAAAAGTTGGTTTTTGACTGGTCAGTCGTAGCTGGTTTAAAAACATAGACCAATGACATGACGTATCCTCACAATAAGTAGTGTAATGGAGTCAAATCACATGATGGGCCCCATTTTTTTAATATGATTCGGCACTTAGACGGTTGTAACTCTCACCATTAACAGTAAGGTTGGCTTCATCTTCAGTTTTGGAAAAGTATGACTCACTTTTTCTGGATGTACAAGAGTCCCTGCAGGATTCTTCTCACTACAAATACGGAAATTTCGCCTTTTTATGTACCCGTTAAGACAAAAAAGTATCTCATTGCTGAAGTCGACTTCACGGTAAAAATGCAGTATAAATTGCAATTGATTTTCAGCCATTCACTGAACATACGACGAAAACGATGGTCTGGTGGCTTCAATTTCTACACGAGTTGGACGTTATATGGGTGTAGACTTAGTTCTTTAATCAAAATCTTCCACGTAGTGGACGAGCAAATGTCGATTTGTTGAGAACGGCGTCGAATCGAAAAATTTGGGTCCTCGGTCACAAGTGTTGCCAAGTTAGCCTTTTTAAGGCTAGATTTAGCCTTTTTTTTTTGTCATTTAACCTGAAAGATCGAGTTTAGCTTTTTTTAGCCTCTTTTGATAGTAAAGGAAAACTTAACTCTTTTTTCTTTTGATTTCTTTTTTACTGAAATATTCTTTGTTTTTTTCTGAGTTCCGAATGTAATTTTGTAGATTTTGTGTCCTGTCTTGTGTCTGTCTGTGTGTCTTTAAACTTCCTGTAGTTTTTCACTAAGAAAAACATGTAGAGTTTGCATGACTTCTTAGAATGAATTTAACAATAGAACAAACCTCTTGCACTATTACAAGTGTTTTCGATGGCTCATTTAAAATAGACTGTATTAAGTGTACTTACATTGATTCCTTGATCCTTGACAAAACGCTTTTATGATTTTTATTTTATTTTATTAACCGAAAAACGAAATTTTATTTTTTATCCGATCTTAAGAAAAACACACAAATTAATAATGACAGAAGTCTCATTTTTTTATATTAGAAAACAGTTTAAAAAAATTGTTATGAGTATTTTATAATAAAGGGTGGTTCAATTTTAAGGGCCGATGTTGAATGTGAACCACACCTAAACGTCGAGTTTTTTCTACATTTCATTTGACATCTCTCAATTTCAGACTAACTCAAATTTAAACCATGGAAAGATACACAATTGAGCAACGCGTTAAAGTTATTCAGGCTTATTATGAAAATGGGCGTTCAAATCAAAATGCATATTGTGCACTTCGTGATTTTTTCGGTCAATTTAATCGTCCAAATATGCGTACAATCGGAAAAATCGTGCAAAAATTTGAGCAAGCCGGGTGTGTAGGAGATGTGAAAACACCAGTGCATGCTCGTACGGCTCGTATTGCAGAAAATATCGTTCCGAATCGGAAGATCTGAATGTGGACGGTATGTGGTTTTAACAGGTCGGTGCCACTTGCCACACAGCTAACGAAACAATGGCTCTTTTGCGCGACAAATGTCAATTGGCCGCCAAGATCATGTGATTTGACACCGTTGGACTTCTTCTTTGAGGTTATTCGAATGAAAAGGTGTACCTCGATAAGCCAGCAACAATGCAAGAGCTAAAGGATGAGATAATTCGGCACATTAACGGCATAGAACCTCACTTATGCCTCAGCGTCATCGAAAATTTGGACCATCGGATGGAGGTGTGCCGCCGAGGTCGCGGTGGCCATTTGGCCGATATTTTGTTCCATACATTATTGAGCCATACCAATATTATCATAATAAAAGGAAATAACAATAATTTCCTAAATAATTTGTGTTTTATTCAAAATAAACATCGGCCCTTAAAATTTAACCACCCTTTATTAAGAAATTAAAGTATGCATTATATTATATCAATGTTTGTGTCGAGTCCAACAACAAGTAATGACAAGATATTTACTAAAAAGACAAATGAAATGTTGTCACGACTTTGATATATCAGAAGACCTCTTAAAATACTTTAAAAATAGCATGACAGTTTATGAAAAATTCAACCCATCTGACGATGAGAATGGATATAATGATGGACCTCTAAAATTTGAGTCATATTATGGCCTTAATTTCGTTCAACTTAAGGTTTATTAAAATTTTTAATTCTAAGATCTCAATTAAAACGTGTCATTTTCTCTAAAATTCTAGCAGAACATATCAGAATACATTATATTTATTTTATTTTTATTTATGTTAAAGAACCTACATATTAATGTTCATTTTTTTAGCCTTCTTTTAGCCTTTTATATTAGAATTTTATATGAAAATTGTAGCCTTTTCTTTAAAAAATATTGTTGGCAATACTGTCGGTCACTCACCTCTACAGTGGCGATGGCTTCTGCGGGAGCTCGGTATGACCTCGTATTGGATGAGTATTTTCGATAAGACTAAACGTAGACATAAATCGATTTATCGTTTTGCGTATAACCTGCTGAGATGAACAATTATGAATGTACGCAAAGTCGTCCTGCACGGAACAAGAGTTTTGGGAAAAAATGTCCCCGATTTGTAAACGTTGTTCAGGTGTACATTTTCGCAGGGCAGATTGCTGAAGCATACTTAACATGAATGTCAAACACACGTGTTTACTTGGACAACTCGTTTGACAGCTATCCCTCTTGGTAATTTAATACCTCTAAAAAAATAAAGCATTTCTAATTTGTTTATTATTATTATTTTAGTTTTTGATCGGTCTTAGCAAAAAATACCACAAATGTTCTGTTTTATTCTAAATTAATTTCCTAAAAAAAAAAAAAAAATCATTGAAATGCAGTATTGATTTAAGATCTATGTATTTTGAATATAAAGGAAAGTAATTATTTTTAAAATTTCAAGTACAAAGGCACGAACTTTATTTTCCCCAGCTACAGTGATTTACAAAATTTTATTTTGATCATACCACCCTTTTCTTGAACTTTTTTTGAATATCTTCTCAGGCGGCAATTTGACGATTTTTATTAAGAGAAAAAATTTCAAAAAAATACGTATACATGTTTATAAAAATTGCTGATTTCGATTCTGACATCAAAATTTTAAAATTCTGAATGGCGGATAGGATTACCACCTCAATATTTTTATTTTTACGAATTCAGTGTTGGTGCGAGTGTTGGTAAAAATGGGTTGCTGAGTCCGAATCCCTGGTCAGAACTTCCAAATTATGTCATATTTTTACAAAAAGAATACCGCCTAAAAATATATATTTCTAAGAGTTTTCAACGTAATCTTACAGCTTTAGTCGATTGCTGATTTTGAATCTGATGTCAGAATTTTAAAATTCAAAATGGCGAATAGGCTTGCAACCTAGTTTATTTTGTATTATTGCGAATATTTGTAATTTTTATATTCTGACAAGGGATTTGATTTTGAATTTGACATCATAGTTTCAAAGTTCAATATGGCGGAGAGGTTGCCATTTAAATTTTTTTTTATTTTTACGTGTTCTTTTAATTTCGAAATTCTAAGATTTTTTGTTCATGTATTTTGAAATACAAAATAGCTTATGTAGCAGTCCTATCCGTCATCTTTAATATTTTTTTTTTTTTTAATTTATGCGTCGTTCCCTACTAATTTTTAGTGAAACAGGTGTTGAAGCTCTTGGTGAAAGCGAAAATAAGATCCCTATAATAATCAGGAGGGGTTTTAACGAAATTCGTGTATCAAATGATTCTTAACCGCTAACTGATTTTCTTCAAGAAAAATTTGGTTTACATATAATGATAATCCCAACAAATCAACAACAAAATCCGGAAGTACAGTATAAGCAATTTTTTGACGAGTATTTTCACGAAGCACGGACATATATCTCATATTTTAGTTATCACAAACCATTAATATCGGTATTACCAATTGAAGCACAAATCAATTAAAGTAAAAATATTGAATAAACGGAATATCTTTTTATGGAATTTTATATTGTGTTTCTTTTGAGGTGCTCTCTCTCTCTATCTATCTCTTTGTCTATTACACTAAAATATTTCTTATTCTAGAAGAGAAAGATTGTATAAAGAGAAGAAGTTTCATATAATGATCAAAAAGAAAATTAAATAAATTACAAAATTAGTCTAAAAAAAAAAATTTCATTTATTTCGCAAAATTCTGAGAAATTTGCACTCAAAGTTGAAATTTAGTAGTTTCAACCGATTGATTTCATCTTCACACGAAAACAGCTCGGTAACGGTTAAGTCGTTGGGATTTGTTGATATACCATTAGAAAGATCATTTTATTGCCCTTAAAATGAGCTATCAAAATAAGTTTTATGTAAGTTAGTTTTTCTGCTGGAAACAATAACGTAAACCAAAGTCATGAAATATTAATTAACCCTGTTGCTCCTAAGAATGTGAAAATAGACCCCCCCTTCCCATACGATTTTTTGCGCAGCTCGACAGAACCTTTTTGCGCAGCTCGTAAATAGTTGCACTCAATTGCGGGACACCCTGTATAGAATGTTAAACACCAGATAGAAAAACGATCACAGATTTGAAAACCGTACCTTATATAGCATTATAGTAGTAGACAGGGATAAAATAAATATTTCGTTTTATGTCTTCAGCTATTCATCACATACATAGTTCTAGTGCAAATAGATCATATTTATATGTGTTTCTCACAATAAGACAGTGTCTCTCATCTGATTAAACAAGAACGACCGTATTCAACTTAATGGAATAGAACATCGAATTTTTCAGTGGCGGCCATGACTGAACGCCTAATAGTCTAAGATCCCACCATAGGACGACCTACACCCATCTGTTTTCCGAATGAATAGTACTTTTTAGCAATTATTGTACATGATTAAACATATTGCGAATAAGTTGCCTAGTAGAAAGTAGTCAAGACTATATTTAATTATAATTAATATTATGCATTTTTTTTTATTTTTTTATTTGTACATCCATCTGTTTGCCAAACGAAATTAATTTTAATTGAAAGAAGGAAGCATAAGGAAAACGACCCCGTTGGGTTGCCTATCGTTTTCTGGTCAAGAGTACAGGGTTGCCAGGTATGAATAGGGTAATTTAAAACGATATTCGCACTCATCTGTTTTCTCATTGAAATTTATATTTCTATACAGATAATTTTATTACAAACACGATGGCATTGGGTTGTCTAAGTAAAATCGGTCAAGACTAGGAGTTGTCGCAATTTTAAACAGTGAGCGGCGCACAGTGTAAGCCACGGACAAAAATAGAAGGAGTTGCCGCAGGATCATGAAATTTAGTGAAAATAAGTTCTACGATAAGAGAATATTTCACATAAAATTTCGTTGAAATCCTCCTCCCATATAACCGAAATCGGTAATCTGGTATATTTCCCAAAAAAATTATCCCAGTACAATATAAATTTGCACACATGGTTTTTTTGTCAAAGAAAATAGTTGATGTAAAAATGAACCAAATCGGTTACCTAACACGCTCATCTCCCATATAACCGAAATCGGTAATTTAGTATATTTCCCCAGAAAACTTTCCCAGATCAATAAAATTTGGTAAGGAATATTACTTTTTCAGCAAGAAATAATTGATGTGAAAATAAACCAGATCGGCCGACTAATACGCATACCTCCCATATAACCGAAATCGGTAATTTGGTATATTTCCCCAAAAAAAAAAAAAAATTCCAGATCCATAAAATTCTGCATGCGGAATTATTTTATAGCAAGAAAAAGTTTTATACGCAAAAAAAAACGTCACCATCTGTTTGACAGATTTGAAAAAAAAACCCTTATGAGTCAGATTGATCGTATTCACTGTAATATGTTTAATCATGTACAATAATCGCTAAAAAGTACTTCTCATTCGGAGAACAGATGGGTCAGAGAACTTTCTTTACAAGTTTGGATTACAGATGGGTTGAATCAAAGAAAATAATGAAAACAATCGGTATTGGAAAAAAAATTTAAAACTTGTAAAACAAGAAGAAGTAGCAAAGAAAAAATACCACGGAATTTGATTTCAATAATGCCATTGGCATGATACCATTTTTACGTTTGAGTTTATATTTTATTATTTTTAATTAATTGTTTCCTATTTGTAAAATGAAATAGAAAAAAGCGAATAAAATACGTTTAGTAAACTGTTCATAAAGCATTATGTGAATTGTCTTCTTTGTTTTCCACTTGCTCATTAATCGCGTCGTCATCCATGTCAATACCATGATTTTTTCCCTGCACTATTATACATTTTCTTCATTGACTTTTTATGCTGAGTTTTCTTAAGAAGTTTCCATTGAATTTTATTCAACGTCTTTGCTGCTTCCTTACTGCCTCTGAATTTTATAACTTGTTATTCAAATAACAAAAGCATTTGGAAACTATTCCCCATACACTGCCCTTCACTATACTTCACTTCACTCCACTGCACTGTATCTTTTATTTTTCCATCTTTGGTCCTTTTCGCAAATTAAACTTGAAACGCACCAACACCCCAGCACAGACAGAGTCCATACATAGCAGGCTGTCTTCAATAAAATCTTCCTCTTTTTCTATGCTTGGCTACAATTCAACGCCTTGGAAAATGCAGCCAACTTCGTGAAACTACTCCATCTTGTTTGCTTCACGAAGTAGTTTTGTGGCCATGTTGGTTGGCTTGGTTGATTGTGTGTGTTGGCGCTGGAAATGAAGCTAGTCAGGGTCTGCTTCAACGATTTCCTTTTAATATTATTTGTTGAAAAGCTAAACTTGAGCTTTTGTTACGATTTTCTTTTAGTAGCGGCTGCAGCTGCTGCTGCTCCATTATTTGTTCTTGTTGTTATCATTTTTCATTTTGTTGAATACAAAAGTTGTATTCAAAAACTATTTATGGCGCATATTCTGTGCTATGATAAATTCTTGATGTTTTTTTGTTCCTATTTAGTAGGCATGGAAAATTTGTGGCACAAGAAAAATAAAGACTAATAAAACATACTAAAATAAAAAATAAAAAACCGCAGATTTACAGTTCGAAATATAAGATGAGCCTCATCTGGAATAAGATCATTACTCAAAACTGCAAAGCAAGCAATTAAAAATAAAATACTCGCCAGAGCTGAGTAAATTTTGAAGAATCATGTGATGACGTCTACCTTAGTTGATATAATAAGACGAGCTGGATATTTTCTGAAGTGAATTAAATTATAAGGCTGTAGAAATGCACAAATAAATTTGCCTCTACCTCTAGCAGCAATGAATAATTGTGTTATTTGCTCTTGTGTTACATTTAGCAGGTTTTGAGAAATCGCAATCAAAGACGGTCACCTTTATTCTATCTCGCACAAATTGAATTATTAAACAAAATACAGAGGATTTTCTTTTATAAAATTTTGTCGTATGAGTCATTTGCAAACATGTTTATATGTAAAGACAAATATTTTTTATGACATACGACAAATAATTATGCAAATATTTTTATATACGAGTAAAATAGTATTCATAAGATGAAAGCAGAAATACAAATTTATTAAAATTCAATTCGGTAATTCAATATTTAGGAACAATTGAATTGATCTTACAACGGCTATGCCACATCAATTTTTACTCAGGGAAAAAATTTAAAAAGTACGCGAAACTTGAAGTCAAGTATAAAAGAAAGGCTAAAAATTTTTTTTTTTTTTCGTACAACGTCTGGATTTTGTAAAGAACCTCGAATTTAATTTATCAGTTTAAATATTGGTTGAAAATGTCCTTTTGAACTTACATCCTTACAACAAACAGATACCCTGACTAAAAAACACAGCCTTTGTATGAAATAATTGTCGCATGTGACAATATTTTATTCAAAAAATGACTAAGTGTCTCATAAGACAATACTTTACTGAATATCTCGAAAACTAAAAGACACGCACGACCTTATTTTTTCAGGCGACGATATGTTAAAAAAAAATGTGTAAAGTAATAATAAAGTATTGATTAATTTTACTGTTGTATATATAAATAAAAAATTACAATTATGTATTATCGTCCAATTATAATGAGTTGGTATAGTAAAAAATCAGTGCAGGTATTTTTAGTTATGCAAACAAATTTAAGTCTACAAATATTTTACTTAAAAAATTTGCACTATTTAACAAAATACCGACGATTTTTCGCGTAGAACTACATCTTACAGCGCGGTTTTCATGGAAGTCTTTTACACTAATTTTTTCAATCACATGCACCGTTTTGGGTGTTACTTTTTGAGGTACATCTACAGCCTTTAATATTCATCGCAGAAAGATAAAGCAAATGACAAAACTTTAGTTAAAAGTCGCATGAAAAGCATATCTAGTTTTGAATTTTGTCAGTTCTTTAATAAAGTCACAAAAACGCAAAATTTATGAAGGAAAAATTCACATTTTTATATGAAAATAATTGTGCCAAAAATATGTCAGTAGCTCCTTATGTAATGGTCTAATTATGTTTGCGTACCGCGACGCAACGTGACCACAGCAAATGTCACTTGAATTTCTGTTATATGGGCTTTGTGTGTATCTGGTTATACTCCACGCAACGTAGCTTAGAGAAATATAGATAACAAGAGAATTTTATCTGACAAACTTAAGATAAACGTAGAATAAATAAAAAGTTCATTTTCAACTCTACGTAACTCTGCGTTTTTGTGACAGCTGCATTGTGATTGTTTATGTGCATTTAGTTTATGTGCGGTAAATTTACTGATTAATTTTGACTTATAACGCAGAATTATTTTCTCTTTTTGATTTTAGTTCCGTGAACTTCCAGTTAAATATAATACAAACTAATTTGTGCGTTAAAAATTCGCACAAATTCTTTTGTTTTAAGTGAATACAAATCAAGGGCAATCTGAGTGCCATGGAGATATTGAAAGTGGAAAAAAAAAAAAATATGTGTGTGGCCTCCACGCACGGTAGAAGTGAAACTTTTATCCAAAAATCGAATTTTTGGGAAGATTGCTAATTTATTTTATTAGCATTCCCTCCTTCAGTAAAACCAAATGATTTAAAAGCAAGAAATTTTTTACATAAGGCGTGTATTTTCAACATGGCGATATCATGGGAATATCAATTGTACCTTTGATTTATGAACAGTTACTGAAAAGTTCAGTATTCACGAACAGATCGTTAATTTTTTTACTTTCGTGACACAGTTGGTTATCAAGAGGATTTATTATTTTAATTTGATGACTTAAGTAGTAACCATGCTCGACCCTCATATCACATATGACAGATCTTGCTGTTTCATTTTTTGTTAATTATATTTTTATTTATAAATATTTAAATGAAAAAATTTGTCGAAAAACCTGTCTCGGAATAATGCATTTTTCCATTTCCGTACTGGCATCGAACCACGAACAATTCGGCGGCAAGGTGAACGTGCTACCATCGCACCATTTCCTCCCTCAATTCAAAAACTAATTCTGAATTATATGGAAGATTTGGTATTTATATGGAAATTCACAGATCTAAGAACAAAACATATTTTTGATTCAACGTTGCATTCGTTAATATTGCAGCATGTCCAAATCAATCAATGCAAGGCTTAATTCGACAAACGTTAAAAAACTGCACTGGAGTCATATACAGAACAAATAGCATCTCATATTACAAAAATGGATAAGTGTGTATCAACGAAAAAAAAGTAATCAAAGCAGAATAAAAGCAAAAGGAATATATATATATAAGATATTTCCTGGAAAATTTCCTCTAGTGGTAGATATGTTGGCAATATTTTAAATTATTGATTTTAATTAATTGAAATACTAGTTAGTTTTTGCACCTGACCCTGCACTGTTGTTGTTTCTTTCGTCGCAGACTAATAAACAAAAAAATTTCCTTAAAAAATATATAAATTAAATTGATATATTATTAGCTTGCAAACTTTGAAACAAACAACAACCAATTAAAACAATTTAATCAACATTTGAATAAGCATTTCGTCTTCCAATTGGAAGAATTTTTTTGTCTATTCATAATCATATTTACCTTCGTTTGATTGCTGTAAAAGAATTAGCTATGAAAGAATTAGATTTAAATTGCTGTAAAAAAATTAACAACAGCACTAGAAATTGAGCTTGACTACGCAGTAATAGTATTGATCATGCTTTCTTTCACAGTGTCAGAAATGCCAAAACCAACGAGTCTCCACTCAGTATTATTTTGGGTCTTTTGTTTGACAGTTCTGACACTCTGCTTTAAGTCATGCATCTACCTTCTTTAATTGTGCCATGAGCCGAAGCGAGAGTTGACAAAGAGCTGGCAATACAAATAGCTACACAGCTACACATGCTGAGACTCAACTCAATCATAAAGTAAAGAAAGAAGACATGATTGTTGATTTAAGATAAGTTTGAGCCACACAACTAAATATGCTTTCATGGCACAGTGGGTAAAGCAGCCAACTACTGATCACAGCGTACTGTGTTCAATCCTCAGTGAAAGCAAAAATATGAAATATGTTGAGTTAAATAGCAATTTTTTCGTTTTTATACAACCATTGGGGCAAATTGCTGTGTTGTTGTTTTCGTTAGAACCATTTCGTTACATTGGTTTTACCCCCCATCTAGCTCACCGTATTGTTGTATACGCGGCTGTAAAAGTTTCACATAAAAAAAAAAAATTTCCCTAGAAAATTACAGTGTATTAAAAATAACTTATTCAAGGGTTCTTGAATAAGACTTCAAGAGCAAATAGAAAAAATTGTAAACAGTTTATAGTTTTGATACTGAGAACTCGCAATAGTGTGCCATTTAAGTGTTACTACTTACTTACTTAGGTGGTTGTAACAACCCGTGTCCGGGTTTCAACCGACCTCATCAGCTCTCGCCAGGCGCCTCTGCTTTGCGCGCGCATTCTCCAATCGGCTACACCAAGTGCGGTTAGGGCTTCCTCAGCCTGGTCCATCCATCGGAGGCATGGTCTCCCTCGTCGTCGTTGACCAGCAACCCTCGCCTCGAGCACCTTTTTCGCTGGAGCTTCGTCGTTCATACGATGGACATGGCCCAGCCAGCGTAGTCGCTGCACAGTTATACGCCGAACTACGTCAATGTCATCGTAGAGCTCATACAGCTCGTGGTTCATTCGGATGCGATAGTCATCGCCGACTCGAACAGGACCGAAGATTTTGCGAAGAACTTTTCTCTCGAACACCCCCAGAGCGGCTGCGTCAGTTTGCGAAACTACCCATGCCTCAGCGTCATAAAGCAGCACAGGTAGAACGAGCGTCTTGTAGAGTGTTAGTTTTGTCGATCGAGAGAGGGCTCTGGAGCTTAGTTGCTTACTGAGCCCGTAGTAGCACCTATTAGCAATTATTGTTCTTCGCTTTATCTCCAGGCTGATTTCGTTTTTGGTATTAATGGCGGTGCCAAGGTAAACGAACTCCTTGACTACTTCAAATTTATAGCTGCCGGATGAAACGTGGGAGTCTAAACGCCGAGCTCCCTTGTTTGTAGACAGCATATATTTTGTTTTGCCCTCATTTATCGTCAAACCCACTTTGGCTGATTCCTTTTCGATAGCGGCGAAAGCAGCGGTAACATCTCTCTTGGTTCTTTAAGTGTTTTAGTTATTTTAGTGTTAATAATATAAAAATATGTTCACATAAAATCCAAAGATTCCTTCTGATTTATAATTTTTTTTATAATAATTTTTTTTTCAGTATATAATAAATTGGAGTTACATTTCACTGAAAACCGTCTAAACAATTTGAAATGGTTTTAACAATTTATTAACAATTATAATGGTGACATTTTCTGTACGGAAACTACAATTTAGTCATAAACTTAGCAATAATTCGCTTATAATAAGAATAGCAAATATTCGAAATCAAAAAATCTAAAATCGGGAAAGCAAAGAATAACATTCTAGGATTGGATTTCGAAGACAACATTTGAAAAGAATATGTTTATCAACGTATATATTTATTTTTTGAATGCATTTTTTTCTTTTAAGAAATTGCTAAATTTAGTGTATATCTAAAAAGAATATTAAATACTACTAAGATATGTTTGAAAATATTTCAAAACGCCGATACACATATAATTTCTTCATTTTTTTTTTTTTGATTCTTCCAAAAAGTCAATATATCATACAGTGTTATTAGCGACAAAGTTAAATAATAGTACAATATATATTATGTAGCCATGATATTCAAATTAAATTTGCAACACTACTCAAAACTCATATGCTTTCAAAGTTGGTGAAAGAAATGTTGCATTGAAAATTTACATATTGGTTTATTTACATTAATATTGCACATTCGTATAATTCGCAAGTAGTTAATATTTTTTTCGCATACTTATCATGTCGCATACTTCAATTGCACTCAGAGATCAGAGATGAACTCACTACCTAAAGATTGTAGATTTGTTATGAGTTGATGCATGTCCTGTATCAATAAATGCTTCAGAATTTTTAACTGTGTACTTAATGAAAAAGCATGTTTTTGATTTTTCATTAGATTGCAGACAGAATATTTTAATTAAAGATGTATCAATATAAATAAGATACAAAGTTCAAAGCAGATCTGGTTTTAACTCAATTAAATTTTGCGCGTGTTGCTAAACAAAAAACCGACAGCTGCTCAGATTTAGATAAAATTTTTAAATATCTAATACATCTGGATTCTTCAAATTGTGAACTTCTTGCTTCAATGATCTAAGACAACAAAAAATGCTTTTCTTAAATCACGCCCTACCTACAGCCAATAATTGCCAAATCAAAGGAACTCATTTACACCTTCCCTTCACATATAAAAAATAGAGCGTAAATTCATCTCATTTACTAAATTGTTAATTGCAACAAAAAACGTTTTTCTTTCTTTTATAAATTCTCTTTGAATTCTTAATGCAAATAAGAAAAAAAAGCACAGGGCAGAAGAGGCACGATTCAGCCAACTGAAATTTCTATAAAATTTACTTAAAGCATAAAGTGCTAAAAAAAAACAAACACACACATGCTGTTGCCTGCTGCGTCTTACAAATATGCCAATGTTGCCGTATTAGCATTTTTTTTCTTCTGCTTGTTTTCGAATAGGAAGCCGCGCGAAATACACAAATGCAAACACAGTTGCGCGCTTTTACACATGTGCATTTATAAATGTTTGAATGAACGTGTGTGTCGTCGTTGAGCTTTGTTAGGTTTTCACGCACAAGCACACACTTACTCAATCACACCAATGCTAACGAGCCGCAGTGCCTGGCGGCAGGATTTGGTCTCAAAAGTGTCGCAATACTCATGAGTGTGAAGAGGGGGTGGCAAACGGATGCAAACGGTATAAGAGCGAAATAAGGATGCACGCCCTCATGCAGCGTGTCAGCCTACCGCCTAGTGTGTGGTACTCTAAAGTATTCCATGAGCGGCGCATATTAAGACATAGAGTGTGGGTGATTGTCTGGGAAAATCTGTCCGCTGGTAGGATGTGAAACTGCCGTGCTTTACAACATAACAAAAGGAGCAACCTCTAAAGAATTCACAGAGAAAGTTTTTTTAAATATTTAGTTCCTCTTTTTTGTACTTGTAATGTGAATGCCAAGATTTTTGTGGGTTCTTATTTTCTAGAGACTGTAGAGTCTCTGTGGTATTGATTGTGTGATGCGGTGGGTGGCTGTGAACTGAATTTGAATTTAATTTATGTAAGTAGGGAAATATATATGGAAATATTTTGGTTTTGAGTTGATTTTATAAATTGTGCGTGTGGATATGCAAGGTTTAAGCAATATTCTTAACAACGATTTGATATTGAGTTGAAAATTATTTTATACCTTCACGTTATACAGTGCTTTAAATGACTTGAACAGCCTCCACTGTAGTTTCAACTGGTTTCTTTTGGCAACTTTAATGTTTTTAGATGGATCTAAAAGCAAACAGAAATAGATGAAAGGAATTTCAAAGTAAGCTTAGTTACGTATACACTTTTGGAATTGTGCTTTCATTAAGACTTCCTATAATGCTTAAGTGTGGTATATTCTTGTATCAAGAATATTTAACAAAGAAATTTTAACTTCGTTGTCTGTAGCTATATTTAAGCTGTTTTAGCTTTATAAATTTATCGTTCTAAATATTGTCCAAGTTATATTTCTTATAAGCTAAATGAAGCAAGGCAAGTAAGCTACTTTTACCAAAAAAATTTTGTTAAGATCTATTTTAAGGATATGTTAACAAAATTCAAAAGATTATTTTGTGTCATGTTATTGGCACCAGTTGTATAGAAATTGGTTGAAAAGTTAATACCACCTTTTCGTGGAATCGTTATGTTCAAAGAATTTGCTAAAATGTTTTACACTCAACTAGTTTATTACCTTTCATCTATAGTCGAAGTAGCAAGCTCAAACGAAAGTAAAACGTCGTGTTCTCTTATCTGTTTTGTTCTTAAAAAAAAGAAAAAGTTTTGCATTATATAAACATTTGTTGGTATTTTTAATACCGGCAATCGTTTAGAGTACAAACAATTTTTCGATTCAAGTAAATTTTTTTTTTAATATATATTGGCATATAATAATCTATGCAATATATTAATCAATTTTGTAAAAAGCTGTTGCTTGCTTTTGTTATAAAGGCTTGTCTATTGACGTTTTAAATTTGCTTTAAAATAAATACCTTTTATTTTTCTATTTTAAAGTGTAAATTTATTGATTAGTTATAACATACTTAAAAATTTGCCAAAGCACTGAGTGGTTTGCTTCATAGTCACAAAAAAAAAAAAAAAAAAAAACTATATGTCTCATTGATTAAAAAATCTTTGCTATAATTTTAAAAATATCACGTTAACCAAAACAAATCTTTGTGTAAGCCAACTTCCTTTAATATTAACCATAAAAATATAAAATATATGCTAAAATATCAGTTGTGGCAAATTAAACGAATGTCTAACTTTGAATTTTGTCACTTCTTTATATAATAAAGTTACAAAATAGCAAAAGCAGATAAAAATCATGCTAAAAATGACTCAGTAGCTGCTTATGTTGTTGTTATGTTTTTTGGTTTTGTCCGTTTTAAAATCACGAAATCAACATCATATCGTTTGTAGGTGTTCACACATCAGTCAAATGATTGAAGTGTATCGCGATTTCTTACAGCCCTATTCTACCATCTTAACAAAGCTCACCACATTAACAAAATAGTTAATATTAACAAGTTGTTAATGCTCCGTATTCTGGTGAAAATTTAAAAGCTCTTTTCTTTACAATTTTGTTAAGGCGGGACATGACATTCGCGGCAGAGAAAACAGACCTTGTTTTAAAAATTCATCTCAGTCAAAAACAAACATTTTTCCAAACATTTTTTTTATTATTGTAGAGAATTGAACAAGTTACAAGAAAAAAAATTCAAAAAAATATATTTTTCACTCCAACATGGTTTTATAGAGCTCCAAACTGGCGGCAGAGAAAAAAACGGGGCCTCGTGGTTGCAGCGCTGGCAGTTGCAAAAATTGTCCGATCTGAAAAAAAATGACTTTTTTAAATCTTAACAAAATTGGTTATCGTATGACACGAGCTTTTTTTTTTAATTTTTTTTCAATTTTTGGTGATGTTCCAAATTTGAAAGTGTGTTTGTTCGAAAAAAATATTGACTTTAAAAATTCATTAATTCAAATAAATCAAAAAAATTTAAATAAGGTACGAAATAACAACCACCAAAAGTCAGGTAGCAAGTAAAACAAGTATATACCAGCTGCCGTACGTACGTAGGCTCTCACTCATCCGGCTGTAACTTTTGAACCCGTAGGAATTTTTCCATGAAATTTTTGAAATTTTTTCTTAGAATCTTAAGAATATTAACTAAAATACAATATTATTAAAAAAAAAGTCGATTTCAAAAAACCGCCAATGTCATGTAACCCCTTCATTGCACAAGATATCTTAACAACATAATCTTAAAATTTTTGTGTTTATGCTAGAGAATTGATGTGAAAAATTTAAAAATAATAAAAATTATAATATAATATTGAATTATATTTAATAAATATATCTTATTAATAAATAAGACTGTGAAAAAAATGAAGCTGTTAGGATTTAACGTTATTGGCTTTATTTTTTTCATAGATGGGCACATATTTTAAAGGAAATATAGCAAATTAGTATTTGTTTTTTGCTTTTGTAGCGCTTTAGATATCGTGCTATTCAGTGGATATTACTACAAATAAAACTAAATACAACCGGAAATAAAAATACCCGGTAAAAGGAAATCTTTTGATATAATTCAGTCAATTTTTATCATCATTTCATTGGGGAAAACTATTAAAGAGTTATTTGAAATGTTTTCTGGTACAAGACAAACAGTTTATAACATTATAAATCGTGCTGAAAATGAGAAAAGACTGCATCACCATACATCAATCGGTCGATAATGCATTTTTTCGGAAATAAAGGAACAGTTCTTGACAAGATAATTGAATGACAACCCTAAAATATTGAGAAGAGCTCTCACTATTAAGTTTAACGAAGAGTTCGGTGATGTAATTTCGCATGAGTAAGTGAGACAATACCCAGAAAGAAATGCGTATTCTTCAAGAGTAGCACGCAAGGAACCGAAGCTTACGACACAGCATATTATTGTTCGAGATGAGGTACATTGATATGCCAAAATACTATTGTGATAATGTCATATTCTGTGACGCGTCAAAAATGTTGTTATTTTATAATAACAGGTCCAATAAAGTATGGCGTCAGCCCTTTTTAAAGCGAAGCTTTTTACTCCTCGTTCTGTGATTTGCTTGGAGTGAAATCTGAAAAATGTTCGACAGATTTTTTCTTGGAAATGTGATGGTTTCTTTGTTGCTAGATCTTATTACAACAAGAAAATTTAATACTTTATTATTAAATACTAAAAAATATTTTTTGGCCTATCCGTGGGGATCGAACTCACGTCCCCTTAATCGAGAGCCCAATACACTATCCACTAGGCCACAAAGACTTGTTAGAAACAGTTGTTAATTCAATCCTAATTATAACAGAAGCTATGCTGCAGTAGATCCTTACCATCTATCAATAGATAGAGGATTGTGTATTTGCTATGCTACAACTATCAAAAATTTGCTTTTATTTGCCACAAGGTGTCTCCAGCATCGGTTTGTTTGTATTGTGAATGCGTTTTGTGGTGCTGTTGATACGAAGAAAATTAGCAATGCCCACAAGTGCGTTGAAAAGTGCGTTTTTAAGTGTCAAAAAATTAGCTGATATCAATAAATATGAAATTAGCAACATAGAGTATAAATTACACTCTATGTCAAAGAGTATAAATTATTATCTAGAGATTGCATCAACTCTGCTAAATCTCTGGCATGTGTTAACAGAGGTTAACAGAGTTTTTTTCCTTCACGTTTTTAAGTAAAATAACTCTGTTAACACATGCCAGAGATTTTGCAGAGTTGATGCAATCTCTAGATAATAATTTACACTCTATGTCTCTAGATAATAATTTATACTCTATGTCTATGTTAACAAACGCATGCATGAGTCAGTGCAGCCAAGTTCACAGCCATGTGTGGAGAGTTAAAATGGAGAGTCGCTGGCATTATATGCCCGTATATGTAATTGGTGTGGAAATTTGACATTCATCAATAGAGAATAAGCAGTAAATATGTTTTCTGTATATATGTAATTTATTTTGTTATTTAAAATTTTTGAATTTAAAAGTTAATTTATTAAAAAGAAAAATGATTTAGCTGTCAAATCTATGTAACAGCGAAAAAGCTTCGCTTCTCTCGTGTGTCCAACGACGCACCTGTGTTTTTTTTAGCCATTGGTAAAACGAAATGCTATTCTTACAGTGAATTCGGCCAACTTTTTGTTATTGTATGGGGGTATATAACAAGCAGAGGGCTTAGCTCATATAATGTTCATTGAATGCTTATATTTGTTAGTTTTGAAGGTTTTAGAGATAAATTTGACTAACATCGCTCTAAAGTTTGGATTTAATAAAAAATTTAAATTCTACCAGGACAATTATCTGAAATATAAGGAGCACACAGTGAAGATGTGACTTCTTTTCAATTGTGAAAAAGTACTAGATACGTCAGCCCAGAGGCAGGATCTTAACCCCATAGAAAATTTATGGGCTTATTTAAACAAAAGACAGTCAAAAACACGTGCACAGCTAAAAACTGCTATTGAAGAAGAATGGAATAAAATTCCTATGGGATATGACGTAAAAAAAGTTAATATATTCTATAAGAAATATGTTACCAGCTATAATTAAACCCAGAGGGGATCATACCAATTATTAATTCTTTTAATTAAATTTTTTTTGTACAGTTTTAATAAAAATAGACTTTAATGTAAAAACAATTTCTTGACAGAAAAATTTGCAAATATTTTAAGTTTTCGTTGGTGCTTTTGCTGCTGTTTCTTTTTTCTCTTTTTTCACCACTACATCTTTTTAATGAATTCAATAATACTAAATCAATAAATAAAAATAATTAAAACAAAAATTAAGATCGTTGTTTTTTAGACAGAAGAAAAAAATAACAATAACTTCACTATGTTAAAACACTTTCTTGACAAACTGTATATAAATATAACAAATGATATCACAAGTTTTTTCAAAATCATCACAACAATCGGAAAAATTCCATTTTCTCAAAAACTATTAAAAAAAAAAAGTCAAACTTTTTAAATTTTTGAACTCAGTTCACTTTCACCGTCGGGCTTTTGTTTACCCTTCATTATAATAAAACAACTTGTTAATTCTAAGAAGAGTTCTTGACTTGACGTAAAGTTAAAGACAGCGAAATTAAATGAGGCAAATCACCGTTTTACTAATGCATAATAAGAACCAACAATAAAATATATTTTATACTATTCATATTACTTATAGTTCTAACGATTGCTTTTCTTCTCTTCTAGGTTTTTTTCTTCTCGTCAAAATGGTAAGTGTTTAGAATGATTTTACACTTCGCTAAAATAATAATAAAAAAAACAAACGCTTCCACAACTGAAGCAAATTTTTGAACCACAATTTTGAACCGATAAATGCATGAATCTTGATGACAATATTTATTTTATGGATAGGTTTTTGAGATACACAAGTTGTAGCACGATTTTATTGCTGTCCCAGACTCATTTCTTGACCGAAAATTTTAAGCGTGCTGAGCATCAAATTTTTTCTTTGAAAATATAGACAGTTTTTAAATTGAACATTTTTTAACGGAATTTAGTTTGTTTGTTATAAATAAAAAAAGTCCAGTTCATTAAACGTTAAAACAAAAGGCAATCGTCAAATATAACTGACAGCATCAACAGGCCACGTTTTCACTTCTAATATCAACCTAGCTGATACCCTGCACGCTTCGCTTCGCTCCTCGCAAAATTTTGTCAGTAGGCTTGGAGCAACCTTAAGCGACTTCCTACAGACCTTTAGGACTTTTTTTGGTATTAAAACTTTGGGGATATGTACATAATTCAGATTGTAAAATCATTCTTTTAAGCAATAAAAAGCAATGCAATTTTATATGAAACAAAATAACGAAGTTATTCTATTAAGAGCATGGTACTGCTTTAAAGCCGAAAAAAATTCATGTTTTCATGATTTTTTTTTTTTTTGGAGACATGAATAAATTGGTGTGTTTATTTCATATACAGGTTATAGTTTGACTATTATCTATATTTGGTATATTTGGAAAAAAAAATTAAAAATTACAGATAAATAAATCCGTGGCAGCGATTATCCGGACGAGCTTTGAAAAAAAGTTGTTTTGCGGTGAACACGATTAGAGGTTAGCGGATCATCTGAAAAAAAAAATCATATTTACTTTAAAAAGTAATATATGTTTCCCGAGGTAATACCGAAGAGTTTTTTAAATGTTGGTATTTTTTTTTTGGTAGCGTTTTGAAGTCAAAAAAGCGACTTTCGCTCAAAAATTTAGGTTATTTTATTATATTTTTATTTTTTATTTTATACCTATTTATTTAGTTGTAGAAATAGTGTAAAAAATTTCAAACCGATCGGTGAAGTAGATTTTGCGGCATCGTATTCACCGACTTCAAAAATGTTGTTTTCCAGAAAATCGATTTAAAGTTTCGATTTTAAGTGAGGTACGCCCACTTTGGCAGTTTTGGCACGATTTACTTGAAATTTTTACAAAATACTCTTGAAATGTTGTACATTAAAAAAAAAATATAAAAAAAAATGTCCCAAAAGCAGTACCAGTACCTTAAGATATTTATGTTATTGTTATTTTGAAAAAGTTTTTTAGTACATACATATTACAATTATGTTTTTTCAAGCGCATCGTCTTACTCATCGTTCTGTTATTTGCTTGAGTTAATCTCTAAAACGACACTTTTCCTTTTTCGACACTGCTTTTTTAGATGACTGATAGATGGATGTTTTTTTTTTTGCTTCCATTACAAAAATAAAATGTTATATTAAGCATTAAAAATATTTCTTAGCCCACCGTGGGGTTTGAACTCGTACCGAATTGATTCATGGTTCTATAACACTACCCACCGATCAAAACTCCTTCGTTACACAGAGTGATTTATTAAATATTAAGTACAACTGAAGCTATGTTGCAGCACATCACAATAATCTATTAATAGATTTTTGTTGTTTGGATAGCATCTAAACCACTCGCTACAAGAACCCTCATCAGTGCTGTCACTTTACCACAATTGTGGTAAATCTACCATTTTTTTAATTTTTTGGTTTCTACCACTCTTACCACCCACTTTTTGCACTATTCCAAAATCTACCACTTTTTTATTTCAGACTGAATTTAATGATTTGTAACCGACTTCAAAAAGGGGGAGGTTCTCAAGTTCGTCGGTTTCTCTGTTTTTTTTTTTTTTTTAACCGACTTCAAAAAGGAGGAGGTTCTCAAGTTAGTCGGTTTCTCTGTTTTTTTTTTTTTATTTTTTTTTAAGTGTATGTACATCGATAACTCCTAAACCATATGCCTGATTGCCATAATTTTTGAGGAACAGATAGATCTGATAAGAGGTGCCCGTAAAAAAGTGGGCAGTATTTTATAACTGGGCGTGGCAATAATAGATCTCGCAATATTAAATTCTACTGTATCTCGAATAATATTGAATCGAATAATAATAGGTACTGCAATTTAGTGTAAGGGTAGGCACAATTATTACAAATAACAAGCAAGAAAATGGGCATAATTCGACAAATGGGCGTGGCAATATTAGACAGTGAATCTTGAATACTTTTGAGACTAGAGTACTGCAATTTAGCATAGGGGTAGGCATTATTATTACAAATTATGGTCAATGCTTATTTATGCCGATGATATGAAAATATACAGAACGATTAATTCTAGAGATAATTCAGATCTACTCCAGTCTGATCTAAAATCCTTTGAAGTTTGGTGTTCTAAAAATAATATGTTTTTAAATCCAGATAAATGCCAAACTATGACCTTTTCGCGAAAAAGGAATAATTTTATTTTTGATTATAAGATTAAGGATACTGCCTTGAGTCGTGTAGACACCGTCAAAGACCTAGGTATATGCATGGATTCTAAGCTGTCGTTTAACATTCATATTGATAATATTTGTAAAAAAGCATCTTCAATGCTTGGTTTTATAAAACGCTGGGCCAAAGAATTTAATAGCATGATTACAACTACAACGTTGTATTATGCAATCGTGCGGCCTCACTTAGAGTATGCAAGTCGAGTTTGGTCCCCAACTTACAATGTGAATGTTGATCGAATAGAAAGAATCCAAAAACGTTTTCTTCAGTTTGCTCTAAGGGGCTTAAGTGGAACTGACATATTAGACCTTCCTCCTTATGAGGATCGTTTAAAACTATTAAAAATGCACTCTTTAGGTGATCGAAGGAAATCGGCAGATATCGTATATTTACACCAGCTCATTACAGGTGTATTCGATTCTCCAGAACTTCTTTCTCACATAAATTTTAACACTAACCGTAGAAGCAGTAGAAACGCTAACAACTTAATTTATTTGCCATTTAGTAGAACAAATTATATGGCTACTGCTCCTTTAAGTCGCATGAGTTCCTTTGTTAACAATTGTAGCGTTTTTGATGTTAATTTGTCAAAAGGTCAACTCAAAAGTAGATTAAAATTAGTTGTGTTATTAGATCTATGTATACGCATGGTTAGTTGTTACGTCTTGTGTTGTCCCTGAGCCCAACCCATTTATTGGTGGGTAAATTTTTCCCACATTAACTTGTTTGTGGTCACGGGTATCCATAACATTGATATTTTTTTTTTCAATGATTACGGGGTAGTGGCTTTAGATGGGTTTATGCTGAGGAAGTGCGATAAAGCTGTAGTAGCTGAACTCTATTGTTATTGCATGTATTGCAATAAATATATAAAAAAAAAAAAAATAAAAAAATAAAAAAGTGGGCGTTATTCGACAAATGGGCGTGTCAGTATTATAAAAACACTGTATCTCGAATAATATGGACACTAGGGTACTGAAATTTAGTGTAGGGGTGACACAGTTAATACAAATTACGGTCAAGAAAATGGGCGTTATTTGACAAATGGGCGTGGCAATATTAGAAAAAGAGCATATCTTGAATAATATTGATACTATGGTACTGCAATTTAGTATAAGGGTAGGCATTACTATGACACATTATGGCCAATAAAGTGGGCGTTATTCGACAAATGGGCGTGGCAATATTATAAAAAACACTGTATCTCGAATAATATGGACACTAGGGTACTGAAATTTAGTGTAGTGGTATGCACAATTATTAAAAATTTCTGTCAAGAAAAGGGGAATTATTTGAGAAAAGGGCGTGGCAATATTAGAAAAAGAGTATATCTCGAATAATATTGATACTATGGAACTGCAATTTGGTATAAAGGAAGGCATTATTAGTAAAAATTACGTTGAAGAAAGTGGGCGGCTTTCGACTACTGGGCGTGGCAATATTAGAAAAACAGTGTATCTTGAATAATATTGACACTAGGGCAATGAAATTTATTGTAGTACAGGGGTAGGTAGAATTATTAAAAATTGTGTTCAATAAAGTATGCGTTATTCGATAAATGGGCGTGGCAATACTAGATAAACACTATCGCAGTTAATATTGACGCTGGGGTACTGAAACAAAGTACAGGGGTAGGCACAATTATTGGAAATAATGCTCAAGAAAGTGGGCGCTTACATAACAAAGGGGCGTGGAAATATTAGAAAAACAATATATCTCGAATAATATTGACACTAGGGTAATAAAACTCGTTACAAGAATGGGTATAATAATTTCAAAACATGTGACATCTCATTTAAATTTAAGAGGCAGATGTTTGAAATAACCAACAAACTTTCAGAATTTAATAGAAAAAATTTTTTCGGAACAATTGTACTAATGTTGTTTATACTCTCTTTTCGAAAATTTATCATATTCTCTAAAAAGGAAGAAATAAAAATTTTTTAAAAAAAAACCACCGACTACAAAATCACTACAAAGTAAAATATAATTTTAATAAAAATACTTTTCCTTTCAATATCTTGGTCATATTTGATAATTTACTTAAACATATTTTTATTCAGCAAGAACTTAATATATTTATGATAATAAAACAAATGAGAAAAAAATTAAGATAATAAAATAAGTAAAATAAGTAAATTATCAAATATGACCAAGATATTGAAAGGAAAAGTATTTTTATTAAAATTATTTTTTACTTTGTAGTGATTTTGTAGTCGGTTGTTTTTTTTTTCAAAATTTTATATAAAAATTATTGCATAATTATTGTAATACTGGACATTTTATTACAATTATTCTTTTAATCCTTATATATAGATAGTTAATTCATTACTGTTTTAAGAACATTATATTAAGAAAATTATTTATTAATTATTATTAGAAAATTGTGTGAAGGACTTTATGGCACTTTTTTATGCTTTGCTGTAGGACTTGATGCAAATCCAAAATGTAGGACTTGATTTTTCATAAGAATAAAAAAATCTACCACAATTTTTTAAAATCTGCCACTCATTTTAAACTCAAAACAATTTTAAATCTTAAAATCTATTTAAAATATTAAAATTTATTTAAATCACAGAAACAAAAAACCATTATTTACTATATTTTCGATTACTTTTGTACTGGAGCACATGTTAAGGTAGACGTTTTTACAAAAACCTTCATAGATCTCACTTAACCACTTAAAAAAACTTATACATGCAAATTTTTCAAGAGATCAAACACGTACAGTGGTGTCAGCATAAAAATAAAAAAAACATTATTTGCAATAGTTTCGACTACTTTTGTACTGGAGCCCATCTTAATGGTTTTTTTATTTCTATGCTCACACTTCTGAACGTAGTTCGATCTCTTTGAAAATCTGCATTAATAAGTTGTTTTTAATGGTTAATCAATATCTGTGGTGGTTTTTGTAAATAACTGCACTGTAAGATGGGCTCCAGTACAAAATTAGTTGAAAATAGGTTAAATAATGGTTTTCTGTTTCTATGCTGACAATCTTGTACGTAGTCCGAGATCTCTGAAAATTTGCATCCATAAGTTGTTTTAATAGTGAATCGATAGTATTTTTTATAAAAAAAAATTACCGTTAGATGGGTTCTAGTACAAAAACACACGATTTTCATTAAAAGCCGCTATTTGGGTAACCAGGAATTCATTAAAAAAAAAAAAATATTTTCTGCATTGTCTTTCCGTCCTATTTCATTATTTAGGGGTGGAATTGGGTGTTAACTTAGGTCCATACATTTCGATACACCCTAATATATATATTAAAAATAGTACTTAATATATACATAAAAGTGCCTCGACCTCTATAGAAGGAAAAAAAGGTGCCGATGCCACTGACTAAAATTAATTTTGGTCTGTTTTATGACGATTCTCAAAATCTTTTGGCTGTCACGTTAACCTCCAGTAAGCTAAACCATTTTTAAATAACCTCACAATATCATGTTTTTCCTAAAACTTTCGGCTGGTGAAGTTGATAAAATAAAACAAACGATCAAAAATAATAATTTTAAATAATTTTAAATCTATGCCATTTAACCAAAGATAAAGCTGATTTTCATGCATTTTTTTGATATTTTTTATATTATTTTCACTAAAATTAAAATAACGTCATTACTGTTAATGCTATCCTTGTTGTGAAAATATTTCTGAAAAGATTTTGACTGCTTCTATTTATTCCTGGACGGAGTTTATCAATTTCATTACCATTTAAACATTTAAACACCTACTACAAAAATAATTTAAGCAATGACAAATGATAAATATTTTAGTTATCATGGTTATTAGTTTGTATAATTCAGTGAAAAATTAAGTTTCCCGAGCAGTATCTTTAAATACAACACTGATCTTATCAAACAACCATCTGTTAATAGACTACTGTCAAAATTTTAGATCGTTACGACGCTTAGTTTGTGTTTGGCAACCATTGACAGCAGACGATCTTGAGAAAAGAAAACATCAGCCAAACCAAGGAAGGGCTTGATAAATAGCATGGGGCCTCTGCATCATCAATTTAGATGGTTCAAAAGCGGTTGTACAAGCACAATTGACGCCGAACGTTCTGGACGTCCAAATGAGGTCGACACACCAGCAATGGTCATTAAAATTAACGATATCGTGTTGGCCGATCGCAGAGTTAAAGTACGCAAGATTATTGAGGCTGTAGGCATCTCAGTCGAACAGGTGTGGAAAATTTTGCGAAATCATTTGGCTATGAAAAAACAATCCACAAGATGGATGCCACGTTAGCTCACTAAACCAGACCATAAACGCAATCGTGTGACTGATTTAAAGGCGTATTTGGCGATGTTGAACAAAAAAAAGAAAAATTTTTTTTTTCGTCGATTAGTAACCGTGGACAAAACATGGATCCATCACTTCACACCAGAAACAAAGGAACAGTCGAAACCGACCGAACTTGCTCCGAAGAAGGCGAAGACGGTGATATCGACCAGAAAGGTTACGGCGACAGTCAATGGTGAATACTGTGCAGCCGAATTGGATCGTTTCAACAACGCTTTGGAAGAGAAACGTCCCCATTTGGAGAGCAGAAATGTGCTCTTCCATCAAGACAATGCACGCGTTCAGACATTGTCATGGCAAAATTCCACGAACTGAAGTACGAATTGCTTCCTCATCCAGCATATTCTCTTCAGATTTGGCTTCCAGCGACTATTTTTATGTTTTCAAACCTGAAGAAATGGCCTGGCGGAAAGATATTCACCACTAGAGAGGAGCTAATCATCGAAACAGAGGCCTATTTTGAGGACCTTCCGAAAACGTATTTTTCAGATGGGATCAAAAAATTGGATGAACGTTGGACGAACTGTATCAAGCTCAAAAGAGACTATATTTACAAATAAAATTTTTTTTGCCGAGAAAAAATCATTCCTTGTTTCATTTTGCACTGAATTATCAAACGGCCCTTATATACTCGTGTTAGTAAGATGATAAATAAGGATTTATGTATGTAAGGATTTATTAAAGAAAAAAATACATTAATAGTCTTTCGCATAACAAGAGATGTTTGCGATGAATTATCAAAATATTCGCAAAATATTTAGTGTATCAATACTCATATTTGTGTTTTTTTATTGCTTTATTCGCTACCTGCTGGTATAAGTGAAGCAGCCTGATCTTACTCTCGTCGTCTCTTATTTGTGCATTAAACAAAGAGAGTGTAAGTGCAGGTATGAGCACTGTAGAAAAGCGATAGAGGTAAATTTTGTATTCCACAGCATACGAATATATTCATTTAGGTGAAAAAGCGGGCTTTGAAACGTATTTAAAAGAATAAAATTACAATTAATGTTCATCATACGCCTTGATGTCCTCTTAAGCCTAATTTAGAAAAATATGCAAAAAGAGCTCAGGCTTCTTTTTCATTTCATTGAAAACAATGAAATAATATAACATGCGATTATTGGAGTTTCCATTATCTTTAATTTTATGACTTGTGCAATCCAATCGTACATTAAAAGCTTAGGTTATGGCCTTTCATGTCAGACTACCTCCAAGAAAAAATTATTAGTGGTATTCGCTCTTTCGTGTATTAGATGTACTGATTGTAATTGTACCGATAAATACAAGGGAAGAGTGAGTGACTTCTTCCACAGCAGTGTATCTACTATTGGCTACACTGGTGGCAATTTAACGTTTTTTCCTTATTTTAACATTTTCCATTACAGATTCCATTACAGATGGATTTTAAACAGTTCTAATTAGAAAACGATATGATGTGACGAGCTAGCGCGAAAAATTATGGCGAACAAAGGACAAGAAATGGTGCCAAGAAAGCTGCCAAGTAATGTCAAAATGATACAATTAACACATACAACTACATTACAATCATCTTTTGATGTTGTAAAGAAACACATAAAGTGTAACTTCAAAAGCTATGGTATTTGTTGTTGCATGCGTATTTAGTGTAATTTTTTGACAGAAGTACACTAGTGTATTCATAAATACACAAAAGAGCGAATACCACTATTAAAAAAAATCATTCCGATAAGGTATAACTAAAAATGTTTCATATAATTTTCGAGTTAAGCGTTCAAAAAAATAGGAATAATAACGAGGTATTGAATGCACATTTTGGCTGTAAGCCAGTTTTATTAATTTAATTTGCATATACTGTTTCAATTAGAATGATAGAAATCTTAATATATAAAAATACTTGTTTTTTGTCCATTTTTTTTTATTTCCAATTTTTCTTTAAATACATGTTTATTTTGTAACAATGACAAGTTCAGAAAATTACTTGCTAAAAATGAAGATAATGATTTGGCCACATATCTAACAGGTGACAATATTTTCCCCGTTTTTCAGGATTTTTTGACTAAAACGGGATGGCGAGGAAAACAGTGATCAAAAAGGGGAAAATGTAGATCTACTAATAAGCCATTTTTTTGAAATTATCTTGTTGAAACAAAGTTTTTATATAATCTCTTATCATTAATTTATTTGAGTGGATTTGAGTTCCCAGAAAAGGGGGATATCTATTATATTTAAATTTTATAGGTACATGTAGAACCAATATGTTTGAAAGAAAATATCATTTGTTGCGAAGTAATTTGATTCAA
The DNA here is from genome assembly GCA_914767935.1 of Coremacera marginata. NCBI lineage: Eukaryota > Metazoa > Arthropoda > Insecta > Diptera > Sciomyzidae > Coremacera > Coremacera marginata. The sequence goes on from OU612046.1 coordinate 61,408,049, forward strand.
TATAGAAATTATCGTTGGTATGAAAAAAGTCTAATTATCTCAAGAAATTTCTCAATTTAAATAGAATGATCTCAATAAGGAATTGAAATATCTAAGAAATATTTTAGGTTTATAGATTCAACTATCAAAAACATTCCAAGAATTTTGCAAAAGTGTTCATACAATATTGATTATGTACCTATGCTTAGACACAAAAGTTCAGATTTGTCAGTGCCTTTCACTAATAGTTACCAAAATAACAATAGACTACTTTAGTTACAAAAGTCACACAATTTTTACTGATCGAGGAGATGGAAAAAAGAAGCTCCACTTTTTTAATAGTTTTAAATTCAGTTTTCATTCCAACTTTTATGTAACTTCTAAGTACAAGCATGGTGAAATTAAGCAAGGTGAATATGACGTTTGCAAATTTTGCTAAGATTGCCAAAAAAATTTTGTCTGAAAGGCAAACTATAGAAAAGTGCATGGTGACAAGGGTAGCGAACATATTTTTGAGAGAGAGAGTCACCATGAAAACAAAGTTTTTATATCTAATTTATATCTAATTTATATCTAGTTTAGTATAGTTCAGTCAGTCAAATTGTGTTAATTTTTTATAAATGTTATTTATAAATTCAAAAACGGGGAGAAAAACGGGGAAAATTAAGTTAAAAATGGTAAAAATTAATTGAAGTGACGCTTATTACGTTTAACGACAAATTAATCATGGCCTATGTAGACTTAAATAGCGTGATGCAAAAGTGCAATTAAGGTAAAAAACGAAAGATAAATTTTAAGAATTGGAAATAGTGAAGAGCATATACTGGCAGAACAGGAAAAGTTGAACCCAAGAAAATTGCTCAAGAAACGATAATGTCAAAAAACGATATAAGCGCCATCAGCGAAGATGTTATGCTTACTGATAAAACGTGTAATCATCCATTCCGCTTGGGATATAAAACGTTTTCCCATTACGAAAGTATCTAAATCCTTTTTCCTTTTTTTCAAAAAGGATATACCATATTATGTTTTTCATATACCGGAAAATTTCTTTAAACCTCTTTCACCACGAAATTGGAAATCGAAATTCAATGGCTCTAAGTGTGCCATTAAAAACTTTTTTCAACTCCTGAAAACTTATAATTTTTTCACTTACTACGTTATTTGCGTCGACGCTTCAATTAATTTTTATGCAAAAAAAGGAAATTTTTTTATCAACACCTGACATCACTGTTTGGCAGGTTTTTGTGCTGTTATTCGTGAAGTTAATGATGTAAACGAAGTTAATGATATTCGGGCAAGTGTCGATGGTGTTGCTTGTGACAAACTAGAATGATAATGTTTATAAAGTTGTCGGTGATGTTGCGTCGGTTTTGTGATAACCTCACTGATACTTGCTTGACGAACAATACGTTACGCCTTCGAGCCGTCTTGAAGCAAGCACAAAAACCTGTTTTGAACTACACTGATTCGATGCACACTGAACGAGTTCGCGTTTGTTGCTGATGGTAGTTGTTGTTGTTACGCATTGTCCTTTTTGTTGATGTGAAGTTATTTTCATGCTAGTTGCACTGTTGGCGTGCATAACGGTTGCTTGGCTGTTCGTGATTATAGGTATGGTAATTGTTGTTTCGGGTGCTAGTCTGCATGAGTGTATCGCATGTATTGCAGGTATTTTGTTACACATAGCGCCTTCACAGTTTTCCCCAACAGAAGCATATGAAAAAAAACGCAGTTGCGTCGTTGGACACACGAGAGAAGCGAAGCTTTTTTGCAGTTACATAGATTTGATAGCTTAAAATTTTTTCTTTTTAATAAATTTACTTTTAACTTCAAAAATTTAAAATAACATAAAATAAATTACATTTTTTTATTGTTGAATGTCAAATTTCCAATTACATATACGGGCATATAATGCCAGCGACTCTCCATTTTAAATCTCCACACATGGTTGTGAACTTGGCTGCACTAAACAAATTTTTTCCTTCAATAGCGTACTACATAGCGAAAAAATTTGTCGAAAATTTTCAGATTTCACTCCAAGCAAATCACAGAACGAGGAGTAAAAAGCTTCGTTCAAAAATATATATTAAAGAACGTACACGAAAAAAAATTTAACAACCATTTTAGATACCTTCTATCATCTAAATTGATATCATCTATTTTTTGGACAGTTAAAAACGCTCTTGTGGGCATTGCTTATTTTCTTCGTGACAACAACACCACAAACGCACTCACAATACAAACACACCGATGCTGGAGACCTCTTGTAGCAAATAAAAGCAAATTTTTTTTGTTGTAGCATAGCAAATACACAATCCTCTACCTATTGATAAATGGTGACGATCTACTGCAGCATAGCTTCTGTTATAATTGATATGAAATTAACAATTGTTTATATCAAGTCTCTGTGGCCTGGTGGATAGCGTGTTGGACTCCGATTTAAGAGGACGCGGGTTCGATCCCCACGTGCGGGCCAAGAAGTACTTTTAGTATTTAATATTAAAGTATTAAATTTTCTTGTTGTAATAACCGCTAGCAACAAAGAACCCATCAAATTTACAAGAAAAAATCTGTCAAAAATTTTTCAGATCTCACTCCAAGCAAATCACAGAACGAGAAGTAAAAAGCTTCGTTTCAACAAATAAACAAGTGAGATTATCGTTTTTTTATTTAGGGTAGGTCTCAGCTAAAATGTTGTAACTGGAAAGAATTAATATAAATATAAGGATAGGTAATGAATTCAGAAACATCGTTGTGTTAGGGCTGCTCGAAAAAAGTGAGTGCAACTAAACAACCTGTATTCTATATATGTACTGCATTTCATAAAATACAATTTAGTAATGTTAATTTAAGAAAATACGTATATAACACAATTATAAATTTTAGGTATTCAAATTTCATATAAAAAAATTAATGTGCGTGAATAAAGGCATCTCTTATAAAGGGGGGTTAAATTTTAAGGGATGTTGAATGTGAACCACACCTAAACGTCAAGTTTTCTTCTGCACTTCATTTGACATTTCTCAATTTCAAACTAACTCAATTTGAACCATGGAAAGATACACAATCGAGCAACGCGTTAAAGTTATTCAGTCTTATTATGAAAATGGGCGTTCAAATCAAAATGGATATCGTGCACTTCGTGATTTGTTTGGTCAATTTAATCGTCCAAATGTGCGTGCAAAAATTTGAGCAAACCTGGTCTGTAGGAGATGTGAAAACACCAGTGCATGCTCGTACAGCTCGTACTGCAGAAAATATTGCTGCTGTTCGCGATAGTGTGGCTGAAGAGCCGTCCACCTCAACTCGTCGTAGTGCCCAACAATTGCACCTCTCACGCTCGTCATTGATGAACATTATGCATAAAGACTTGCATTTACACGTTTACAAGTTGCATTTGACTCAAGAACTAAAGCCTCTTGACCATTTCAAGCGTCGTCAATGGTCAGAATGGTGACAAGAAATTGCAACAGTGGATGATCAATTTTCGAAGAAAATCATCTTCAGTGATGAGACACATTTTCACCTCAGTGGATTCGTCAATAATCAGAACTGCCGCATTTGGGCGAATGACAATCCAAGAGTGTTTATCGAAAAACCAATGCACCCACAAAGAGTGTTTGTTTGGTGCGGTTTATGGGCTGGCGGCATCATCGGGCCGTATTTTTTCCAAAATGAGGTCGGTGAGGCAGTTACTGTGAATGGTGTTCGCTATCGTCAGATGATAACGAACTTTTTATGGCCCGAATTGGAAGATATGAATGTGGACGATATGTGGTTTCAACAGGACGGTGCCACTTGCCACACAGCTAACGAAGCAATGGCTCTTTTGCGCGACAAATTCAATGGCCGTGTTATCTCACGTGGTGGCGATGTCAATTAGCCGCTAAGATCATGTGATTTGACACCGTTGGACTTCTTTCCTTGGGGTTATTTGAAAGAAAAGGTGTACGTCAATAAACCAGTAACAATTCAAGAGCTAAAGGATGAGATAATTCGGCACATTAACGGCATAGAACCTCACTTATGCCTCAGCGTCATCGGAAATTTGGATTATCGGATAGAGGTGTGCCGCCGAGGTTGCTGCGGCAATTTGGCCAATATTTTGTTCCATACATAATTGAACTTTACCAATTTATCATAATAGAAAGAGATGACAATAATTTCCTTAATAATTTGTCTTTTATTCGAAATCAACATCGGCCCTTAAAATTTAACCACCCTTTATTACTGAAGGGATTGTATAAGTTTGTATAGCCGAAAAAGATTTATTAATCGGTTATTTTCTTTCGGTTAACAATTTGAAACAATTCCAATAAACAAGAATTCACTTAAATTTCAAAAATTTATTTAATACAAGGCATGGCAGAATTATAATTATAATTATAGTTATACACGGTAGCATTTTTTCGTAGGTTATAATGGCATTGAGAAAAAAGGCTACGATCAGCCCTGTGGCTCAAGCAACTTTTTGAAATTCAGCAGGTTGATTATAGTAGATTTAAGCCAAACATTTAATTTTATCGCAATTTCCCGTTCGATTAACCGAAAAAATAATCGAAAAGTTAGGAAAAAATCTAATGAAAACCATCACTTGTAAATGATTCAATTCTACAATTTTTATAAAAATTTAACAAGTAGCACATTTAGCGTGTCTCTAAAGAAAGTAACAAATATAATAAACTAGCTTATACCCGGCGCGCTTCGCTGCGCTCAGCGCTTATCCCCTAAAAGTGGGTGTAGCTTTAGTGAAGCCATACTTTTATTGTAAGTTCGTACCGAGTTTAATTGATGTGTGACTTATTTCGAAAACTATACCGAATATATGGGGTGCTGAAAAAGTGCCACGCCCTTCGTCCAACGCCCATAAAATGTTACCAGTGGAACGGCATGTGTAAATTGAGGTAGAATATTGAATTCCGAGGCTGTGCGACCTACAAAAAAAGACTAAAACTGTTCGATATCGAAAATTTTAGGTGTATTTAAGGTGCCTTTTACGATCGGCACCAGACTTCATAGGAACCCTCTCAAGGCTTTGGTGTAAAAACTGGCTTAGCGGTTTCGGAGTCTTTACGTGATGTACACATATACCCACATACGTATATACATTAAGTCGCCTCACGTTCCTTAGAAAAAAAAGTTGCTTAGTCTGGTTCTTCAAAATAATCCATGGCTTATGTTACGATGATCCCCAAAAAATTTCGACTAAAAATATTGCCTGGTATGGTAGTTAAAAAAAAAACCAAACGGTCAGAAATAAGAGTAATAAAAAGGTCTTTTGCATCAAAAAATCTTAATTTTGTTCCGTTGCACCAAAGAGAGTGCGGATTTTTATGGATTGTTTTAACTTTTTTCATATTATTTTCACTAAAATTGAATTTAATTTTTTCCCATACTACTTTTAGTCAAATAAATTGTAAAATGTAAAAAATGTGTACATTTTTTTGTAATTTCATTTACTTTAATTCTTCACTTTACACTATATTTTATCATCAATAGATAATTTATTTGACCAAAAGTAACATGGCAAGAAAGAAAAAAATTTTAATTTGAATTTCAGTGAAAATAATATAAAAAGAAAGTTAAAAAATTAATGAAAATCCGGATCAGAGGTAAATCCGACTGAAAAAATTAAAAACTGATTGGTGCAGATAACTATTAAGTCTGACCGTTTGTTATTAAGAACATAAGAAGATCGGTCAATGTCCTTTCAAGGGCCGAAATGACCATTTCGTTTTTGTTTTTTTTTTTTATTTCAAACTATCAAACTATGTGAGGAGACTAAGTATACAAACATACATATTTTACTGATAGATAGATGAGCAGAAAAGGAAGGCATGGCAACATTTATATATATAATGACCGCCACTTGGTCCCATTGCACCTACATATCAAGTTTCACTATCAAAACATGTACAGCTCAGAAATTACAATGATTTCTAAAAAGTCGGCGTAGATAAAGTGCGACACGCCCATTTTTTTAAGGATTCTGACAGTAACCATATGAACTAATCTACCAAATTTTATTCTTTTACTGTAAATTTTGATTTATATACTTTTACGGATTTATGGGTGTGACACTTTTACGTTCACATCTCAGGAATTAAAATTATTTCTAACCGATAGCCCTGCCAGCTAGTGCTTACTTAGTTATAATTTTTAAATTGTATACATAAATAAATAAATAAATTAAATAAAATTATTGCTGAAGAGTGGGCACAGATATAGTGCTAACATGCACATTTTTTGCAAAGCTGTCGAGAGTAAGCGTATGAACTTAATTACCAAATCTTAGTATTTAACGATGAGAATCCTCTGATTTATAGAAGTTCTATTGATTTGTGGGTAAAAAAAGTGGCGGCCGTGGAGTAGTGGGTAGAGTGTGTGGTCCATATGGGAGAGAACCCTGGTTCGAATTCCACCTGGCACAGAAAGTTTTTTCAATTGAATTAATTTTTCTGTTCGGCCGTCACCTATCTGCTGACAATGGCAAACCTGAGAGAGTAAAAACTGCTATGAAAAGCTTCTTGAGAACATAAGCCGTTCGGAGTCGGCATAAAACTTGTAGGTCCAGTTCTCGATCATTTGTGTTCAAACATTCCACAACACGCACAACACATTCATCATAAGAAGCTCGGTCAAAGTCCTTTCAAGGGCTGAAATTGGCCATTTAGCGTTGTTTTTTTTTTATTTGCGGGTGGTACAAGTTGGCGTGGCAAATTTTATATATATATATATACTGACCGCCACTTAGAGCACCTGCATATGAAGTGTTACTATCAAAACGCGTACAACGCAGGAAAAAGCATGATTTCGAAAAAGTGGGCGTAGATATGGTGCGCCCACGCCGATTTTTTAACAGTTGCCGACAGTTACCTTATGTACAAAATTACCAATTCTTAGTCTTCTACGGTAAAAGCCGTCTAATATAAAGCATTTTTACTGATTTGTGTGCGTTAAAAGTGGACGGGACAACATTTGTATATACATATATGTATAGTGACTGTCACTTGGATCCATAGCACCTGCATACTAAGATTCCCTAACAAAATCGTGTACAACTCAGGAATAAGCATGATTTCGAGAAAGTAGGCGTAGATATAGTGCGGCCATGCCGGACAGTAATCAAATAAACTAAATTAACAAATCCTAGTCTTCTACAGCAAAATCCATCTGATATAAAGCGTTTTTACTGATTTGTGGGCGTTTAAAGTAGGCGTGACAATATTTATATATACATAGTGACTTCCACTTGGATCCATAGTACCTGCACACTAAGATTCACTGTCAAAACGTGTACAGCTCAGAAATTAGCATGATTTCGATAAAGTGGGCGTATATATAGTGCGGCCATGCCCATTTTTTGTACACTTGGCTGACAGTAATCATTTAAACTAAATTACCAAATCTTAGTCTTCTAGGGCAAAAGCCGTCTGATATAAAGCATTTTTACTAATTTGTGGGCGTTAAAAGTGGGCGTGACAATATTTATATTTACATAGTGACTACTAATTGGACCCATAGCACCTGCATACCAAGATTGACTATCAAAACGTGTACAACTCAGGAATAAGCAAGATTTAGATAAAGTGGGCGTAGATATAGAGCGGCCATGCCCATTTTATCTACATTTTCCGACAGTCACCATACGAACTAAATTACCAAATCTTAGTCTTCTACGGCAAAAGCCGTCTGTTATAAAGCATTTTTAAAAATTTGTGGGCGGTAAAAGTGGGCGTGACAATATTTATATTAACATATGACTGACACTTGGGCCTATTGCACCTGAATACCAAGATTCACTATGAAAACGTGTACAACTCAGGAATAAGCAAGATTTAGATAAAGTGGGCGTAGATATAGAGCGGCCATGCCCATTTATCTATATTGGCCGACAGTCACCATACGAACTAAATTACCAAACCTTAGTATTCTAGGGCAAAAGCCGTCTGATATAAAGCATTTTTACTGATTTGTGGGCGGTAAAAGTGGGCGTGACAATATTTATATTTACATAGTGACTGCCACTTGGACCCATAGCACCTGCATACCAAGATTGACTATCAAAACGTGTACAACTCAGGAATAAGCAAGATTTAGATAAAGTGGGCGTAGATATAGAGCGGCCATGCCCATTTTATCTACATTGGCCGACAGTCACCATACGAACTAAATTACCAAATCTTAGTCTTCTACGGCAAAAGCCGTCTGATACTAAATTATCAAATCTTAGTCTTCTACGGCAAAATCTGTCTGATATAAAGCATTTTTACTGATTTGTGGGCGGTAAAAGTGGGCGTGACAACGTTTATATTTACATAGTGACTGCCACTTGTATCCATAGCACCTTCGTACCAAGATTCACTATCAAAACTTGAACATCTCAGGAATTAAAATGATTGCTGAAAAATGGGCGTAGATATAGTGTGACCACGCCCATTTTTTGTACAGTCACCGAAAGTAACTATCTGAACCAAATTACCAAATCTTAGTTTTATATGATTAAAACCGTCTGATATATAGCATTTTTTTTTTGGTTTGTGGGCGATAGAGCCAATTTGGGTTGTACGGGAGGTACCACGCCCCCTTGTCCAATCAACACCAAACTTCACAGGAACACTTCCCGAATGTTGCTTCAGTATCCCTAAAAATTTCATAAAGTTTGGTTCGGTGGTTTTGGAGTCTATACGTGATATACACACATATCCACATAACCACATACCCACATACCCACATACCCACATACATACATTCATTTTTATATATATAGACTAGCTTATACCCGGCGCGCTTCGCTGCGCTCAGCGCTTATCCCCTAAAAGAGGGTGTAGCTTTAGTGAAGCCATACTTTTATAGTAAGTTCGTACCGAGTTTTATTGATGTGTGACTTATTTCGAAAACTATACCGACTATTTGGGGTGCCGAAAAGTACCACGCCCCTCGACCAACGCCCATAAAATGTTACCAGTGGAACGGCATGTGTAAATTGAGGTCGAATACTGAATTCCGAGATTGTGCGACCTACAAAAAAAAACCAAAACTGTTCGATATCGAAAATTTTTGGTGTATTTAAGGAGCCTTTTGCGGTCGGCACCAGACTTCATAGGAACCCTCTCAAGGCTTTGGTATAAAAATTGGCTTAGCGGTTTCGGAGTCCTTAAGTGATATACACATATACCCACATACGTATATACATTAAGTCGCCTCACGCTCCTTAGAAAAAAAAGTTGCTTAGTCCGGGTCTTCAAAATAATCCATGGCTTATGTTACGATGAGCCCCAAAAAATTTCGACTAAAAATATTGCCTGGTATGGTAGTTAAAAAAAAACAAACGGTCAGAAATAAGAGTAATGAAAAAGTTCTTTTGCATCAAAAATCTTAAATTTTTTCCGTTGGACCAAAGATAATGCGGATTTTTATGGATTGGTTTAACTTTTTTCATATTATTTTCACTAAAATTCAAATTAATTTTTTTCCATACTACTTTTAGTCAAATAAATTGTAAAATGTTAAAAAATGTGTACATTTTTTTGTAATTTCATTCAGTTTAATTCTTCACTTTACACTATATTTTATCATGAATAGATAATTTATTTGACCAAAAGTAACATGGCAAGACAAAATAACTATTAAGTCTGACCGTTTGTTATTAAGAACATAAGAAGACCGGTCAATGTCCTTTCAAGGTTTGAAATGGCCATTTCGATTTTGTTTTTTTTTTTTCAAACTATTCCAGCTTCTGTCGAAATATTTGGGGGATCATCATAACAAAAAGCGTTATTTTGAGCAACCGACCCAAAAACACCTTTTTTTTTGTGAGGAGCTCTAGTATACGTATACAAACAAACATTTAGGCATGGCAACATTTATATGTATAATGACCGCCACTTGGTCTTATTGCACCTACATATCAAGTTTCACTATCAAAACATGTACAGCTCAGAAATTACAATGATTTCTGAAAAGTCGGCGTAGATAAAGTGCGACTTTTACTGTAAATTTGGATTTATATACTTTCACGGATTTGTGGGCGTGACAAAATTTATATAAAAAGTGACCGCCACTTGGACTTATAGCATCTGCATACCTATCAAATCATTGACTATCAAAACGTTCACATCTCAGGAATTTAAATTATTTCTAACCGATAGCCCTGGCAGCTAGTGCTTACTTAGTTATAATTGTTAAATTGTAATTAACTATAAAACATACATAAATAAATAAATTAAATAAAATGATTGCTGAAGAGTGGGCACAGATATAGTGCTACCATGCACATTTTTGGTAAGCGTATGAACTTAATTACCAAATTTTAGTATTTAACGATGAGAATTGTCTGATTTATAGAAGTTCTATTGATTTGTGGGTAAAAAAAGTGGCGGCCGTGGCGTAGTGGGTAGAGTGTGTGGTCCATATGGGATAGAACCCTGGTTCGAATTCCACCTGACACAGAAAGTTTTTTCAATTGAATTAATTTTTCAGTTCGGCCGTCACCTCTCTGCTGACAATGGCAAACCTCAGAGAGTAAAAACTGCCATGAAAAGCTTCTTGAGAACATAAGCCGTTCGGAATCGGCATAAAACTTGTAGGTCCAGTTCTCGATCATTTCAATTCATCATAAGAAGCTCGGCCAAAGTCCTTTCAAGGGCTGAAATTGGCCATTTCGCGTTACTTTTTTTTATTTGCGGGTGGTACAAGTTGGCGTGGCAAATTTTATATATATATATTGACCGCCACTTAGAGCACCTGCGTATGAAGTGTTACTATCAAAACGCGTACAACGCAGGAATAAGCATGATTTCGAAAAAGTGGGCGTAGATATGGTGCGACCACGCCCATTTTTAACAGTTGCCGATAGTGACCTTATGTACAAAATTACCAATTCTAAGTCTTCTACAAAGCATTTTTACTGATTTGTGGGCGGTTAAAGTGGACGCAACAACATTTGTATATACATAGTGACTGTCACTTGGATCCATAGCACCTGCGTACTAAGATTTCCAATCAAACCGTGTACAACTCAGGAATAAGCATGATTTCGAGAAAGTGGGTGTAGATATAGTGCGGCCATGCCCATTTTTTGTGCATTGGCCGACAGTAATCAAATAAACTAAATTACCAAATCCTAGTCTTCTACTTTTTTACTGATTTGTGGGCGTTGAAAGTGGACGTGACAACATTTATATATAAATAGTGACTGCCACTGGGATCCATAGTACCTGCACACTTAGATTCACTATCAAGTAATGATTAAAACTAAATTACCAAATCTTAGTCTTCTACGGCAAAAGCCGTCTGATATAAAGCATTTTTACTGATTTGTGGGCAGTAAAAGTGGGCGTGACAACGTTTATATTTACATAGTGACTGCCACTTGGCCCCATAGCACCTGCACACCAAGATTGACTATCAAAACGTGTACAACTCAGGAATAAGCAAGATTTCGATAAAGTGGGCGTTGATATAGTGCGGCCATGACCACTTTTTGTGCATTGGCCGACAGTAACCATACGAACTAAATTACCAAGTCTTAGTCTTCTACCGCAAAGGCCGTCTGATATAAAGTATTTTTACTGATTTGTGGGCGGTAAAAGTGGGCGTGACAACGTTTATATATACATAGTAACTGCCACTTGGACCCATAGCACCTGCATTCCAAGATTCACTATCAAAACGTGCACTACTCAGGAATAAGCATGATTTCGATCAAGTGGGCGTAGATATAGTGCGGCCATGCCAATTTTTTGTGGATTGGCCGACAGTAACCATACGAACTGAATTACCAAATCTTAGTCTTCTACGGCAAAAGCCGTCTGATATAAAGCATTTTTACTGATTTGTGGGCGGTAGAAGTGGGCGTGACAACGTTTATATTTACATAGTGACTGCCACTTGGACCCATAGCACCTGCATTCCAAGATTGACTATCAAAACGTGTACAGCTCAGGAATAAGCAAGATTTCGATTAAGTGGGCGTAGATATAGTGCGGCCATGCCCATTTTTTGTACATTGGCGGACAGTGACCATACGAACTAAATTACCAAATCTTAGTCTTCTACGGCAAAAGACGTCTGATATAAAGCATTTTTACTGATTTGTGGGCGGTAAAAGTGGGCGTGACAACATTTACATTTACATACTCACTTCCATTTGGATCCATAGCACCTGCATACCAAGATTCACTATCAAAACTTGAACATCTCAGGAATTACAATGATTTCTTAAAAGTGGGCGTAGATATAGTGTGACCACGCCCATTTTTTGCACAGTCACCGGAAGTAACCATCTGAACGAAATTACTAAATTTTAGTTTTATATGATTAAAACCGTTTGATATAAAGCATTTTTTTTGGTTTGTGGGCGATAGAGCCAATTTAGGTTGCATGGGAGGTACCACGCCCCCTTGTCCAATCAACACCAAACTTCACAGGAACACTTCCCGAATGTTGCTTCAGTATCCCTAAAAATTGCATAAAGTTTGGTTCGGTGGTTTTGGAGTCTATACGTGATTTACACACATATCCACATACCCACATACCCACATACCCACATACCCACATACATACATTCATTTTTATATATATAGATAGATAGAAGATAAGCTATTAGAAGTATAATTTGGAGAAAAACGGAAAAACTGCTACGGAAAAACGGAATCACTTAGCTACCAAACGTCGGTGGGTGTTTTTATTAATGTACACCGATATCTTCTAGAGTACTTTAAAAACCGGTTGGGTACTTTTTAAAATATTCAGTAAAAATCTGGTTAATTTTGTAAAAAGTGGATAATCCGAAATTGTTCGCAATAAAGGAATTATTTTAAATAAACGAAAGCTGTAAACATTTTTACCAACTTAAGAACTAACCAAACTTTAGGAAATTAATAAACTTTAAAAGAATTTTGTGTCCTAAAATACATATTTATACTCATTGTTATCATATTCACTAAAAAAGATGAAATAAAAACTTTTCTACGCCTTTGTTCAAAAAGAAGATGTTGTAAATTATTGTTATAAAATAAATCAGGAAAAAAAATTTTATAATTAGATATTACACATAATAATATATAAATATCTTTATCTATAAGACGAAGAAATTGATAAAAAGAACTAATAATAACAAATTTTTTATAATCGGCGTTTTAAAGTTTTTAAAAATTTTAGCGTTTATTCGACTTTTCGGTTTATAAGTTAGTTTTGATGCAATTATTTGCAATTTATATTCGATCCCTTCGATTAATCGTATGATCGATTAACCGGACTATAATTTTTTTTTCCCCCATCACTAATGCGCACATATTCACACTCAAAAAAACAACAAAATTTTTTTGTTGTGTTTTGCTAGCTGAGCATTAAAATATAAGGGTAAAGAGCAAAATGGAGATTATTGAAACTATCGCAACACAAACGCGAGAAACAAAAACGATCAAATTTTCACATTCTTAGGAGCTACAGGGTTAATTAATATTTCACGATCTTGGTTTACGTTATTGTTTATAGTAGAAAAACTAACTTACGTAAAACTTATTTTGATAGCTCATTGCAAAGGCAATTAAAACACCTAACGGCATATCAACAAACCCCACCAACTTAACCGTTACCGAGGTGTGCTCGTGTGAAGATGAAATTAATCGATTGAAACTACCAAATTTCAACTTTGAGTGCAAATTTCTCAGAATTTTGCGTAATAAATGAAATTTTTTTTAGACCATTTTTGTAACTTATTTAATTTTCTTTTCAATGACACCAAAAACATGAACATATCTTTAAAAATACTAAAAAAAGTACTAAAGTACTTAATACTAAAAAAATTAAACTTATAAGATAACAATGATAAATAATGACATTACAATTAATTATGCAGTAGATAATATCATTGTTTTCTAATAAGTATAATTTTTTAGTACCGCCAACTTTTTTATTTTTTAAGATATGTTTATGTTTTTCGTGTCATTGAAAAGAAAATTTAATAAATTACAGATGTATTTAAAAAAAATTTCATTTATTACGCGAAATTCTGAGAAATTCGCGATCAAAGTTGAAATTTGGTAGTTTCAATCGATTAATTTCATCTGCACACGAGCACAGCTCGGTAACGGTTAAGTTGGTGGAGTTTGTTGATATAAACTCAAATGGTTTTCACTCAAAATGGGTTTTATGTAAGTTAGTTTTTCTGCCAGAAACAATAACGTAAGCCAAAGTCGTGGAAAATTAATTAACCCTGTAGCTCCTTAGAATGTGAAAATAGACCCCCTCCTCTCATACGATTTTTTGCTCAGCTCGACATAACTTTTCAGCTCCGTAAATATTGCACTCATTTGCGGGACACCCTGTATATTTAGTAAGCATTGTCCGTGAATTTTTTTAAATTTTATTTCCAAGCAAAGAAATAGTAATAAAATAAAAGTGTTCTAAGCCCATTTATAATTACAATATATTGCAATGAAAACACGTTTTCTTTAAAACAAAGCATGTTGTTTTTAAATCTAAACAACAAGTTGATTGTTTTCAAACAACAAGTGCTAAGCAGTCAACAAGTCAATCAAATAATGTTAATATGCAAATATTTATTTATATAAAGAGAAGAGCATTAATTCATCATATTATATGTGGAACCGATTATAATTATTTGTTTCCAAGCTGCATGCAGAAACATATTATACCTCCTGCAAATTATGTTTGGGAAGGCCTATTATTTTTGTGTTGGAAAAAAAAACTTGTTTGGAAAAGGATCAAGTATTGATCTAAAATACTGCGGCTTTTAAAACTGTATGCAACGTTTGCCAGACTCATAAGAAAATAAATATTTCATTGATTAAACTTATATTCACTAACGTTTATTTACACAATTTCGGCCATGGTTGAGTTCATTAATCGAAACAATTTGCATTCACGCACGTGCTTAAATTGCTTTCTTTGAATTGATTGCGATTTAATATTTTGTAAACAAGTCCAATACAAAATCATTAAAAAAAACACAAACATTTACCTACACATATAAACAATAACAATATTTCTGCTGCATAGCAACGTGTGCATGACATGAATTAGAACAACATCAACATCACACAACAGCAACAGACAATTATTGCCAAAAGCAACGCACACAAACACGCACTAAAATACGCATGAGTTCGTTTTATTTTCATCAGTGTGCAAATGAATTTTATTATTGTTATTTTGTGTGACATGAAATTTGGTTTTTTTTTCTTTTTTTTTTTTTTTTTGATAGTTTTTTTATGTTGGACTTTTTTGGGATTGTGCAAAAATTTGTAACGCTGGACGATTTTGATGTTTATTACCTAGTTTGTCTCGCAAATAAATTCATTGGTGTGAATAAAATAAAAAATAAAAAAAAAATATATGTGTGTGGCCGACACGCAAGTAACTTATTAAAAAAATGTAGATATCTTTGTGGTGAAAAAATTGACTCTTAAGCAATGCGCTAAAAATTCACATTTCATATAATAGCAAGTTAAATATTATTCAAACACATATGAGCAACTTCAGATTAAGGATATCATCATACTAAAACCACCAAACCATCATTCCAAAACCACCAATCAAGTCAAATAAATGCAGCCGCATAGAATCCACATTCAGTCTTGCCCAAACTTGTCTTGTCTAAATGAAGTCAATTTTACAGGACTTTAAGCCATCTAAGCCCTCTGAACGCCATCCATGCTGCAAGTTGTCATTCTCGTGTGTTGGTTTTGTTTATTCCTTGATTGGCTATTAAGAATTTATATATACACATACAAACTTGCTGTATGCAAACCACTAATCGGAGTAGGACGAATGAAGTACCAAATAAAAGGCCAAGGCTCAACCTTTAAATTTGTATCCTCAACAAAAATTTTAAAAATAACGGTTTTCTTAAAATATCTAATTAATTCCAATTTATACTTTAAAGTGAATTTGTGCTTTTTTGCTTGTAGTATGCTTGGATAAGTACGTCTGAAGTACCAAATGAAAGGTAAAGAGTCAACCTTCAAATTGCAATCCTTGCAAAAATTCTCATAGCTAGTGTTGCCTCAACACATCAATGCAATCATTGTGTCTGTGGATTTACCAAGATTTCCATTTAAATCTTTTTACCGGAAATAGGGCAGAAAA
Source organism: Coremacera marginata (assembly GCA_914767935.1). Classification (NCBI taxonomy): domain Eukaryota; kingdom Metazoa; phylum Arthropoda; class Insecta; order Diptera; family Sciomyzidae; genus Coremacera; species Coremacera marginata. The sequence goes on from OU612046.1 coordinate 61,424,147, forward strand.
AGGCCATATCTGCTAAAACCCTAATTTTGGCCATTTTTCTAAAGATTTGAAGGTTGACCCTTAACCTTTAATTTGATACTTTAATCGTACTTATCCAAGCAGTGATTTGGACACAACGACAAAAAAACGCACGAATTCACTAAAAAATACTTATTGCAATACAATTTTGAGACAGCATCACTTACTTTGAAACTTTTTCCAATGATGTAGATTTAAAGGCTGACCCTAAACCTTTCATTTGGTACTTAAATCGTACTTAACCATTACCAGGCTTGGATACTACGAGCAAAAACGCACAAATTCACTTAAAAGACAACCCTTATTTTGAAAAATTTTCCAAGGATGCAGATTTAACTCCGATTAGTGGTTTGCTTGCAGCATGTTTGTATGTATGTACATCCTTGTCTGAGTTTGTATGGTGTTCATAATATTAATGCGGGGTACTGCATATGGGACAAAATACGTCGAGTGTAACCGCCTAAAAATTTGATCTCTCCAATTTTGATTATTTTTGATATCTTACCTCTATAAAACCTAACTTTCTTATAAAATTTTGGTTGGTAACAAGACCTAATTACCAAATTACGAGCACCATAAAATCAAAATATCATCCCCTACATGCCAAAATTGCCCTTGACATTCAATATTTTTTGGGAAATCGAGTTTTAAGATACGAATGGCTTAGAAAAATTCACCTTTTAAAAAATTTATTTTCGGAAATGGTTGGTGCGTGCCTTTACAATACATAGTTGAAATTTGGTTCCCGTTGCTCCACAAAAACATTAAAACAAATGACTGTCTGTGCAGCCATTTAACGATTTATTTATTTTTACATTGGCGTCCTTGGCAAGAAGGGGACGATATAACTTTTTTCGAACACGATTTATCGGCTCTTATATCGGTTAAATTATAAAATTATTTTTATAGAAAATATAATGTTTTTCAGTTTTGATATCATATTTTTTTTATTTATTAACCAAGCAAGATATTCCTGTAGTTTAATCTTATAATTATAATTTACCTTAATTTAAAATTACATACCCTTTTAAATAGAAACAGAGAGTGCACAAGATTAGGAGGGTACACTCAGGGAATTATTGAATTTCGTATATGGCTGCCATGGAAAAGTTGAAGCCATACTATACTAGACATACTAGAGTCACGGTTGCCACCTTTGTGGCAAAAATCCCATTTGAGGTTATTTTTAATTACCGTGGGAAATGGGAATTCCCACGGCACTTTAATTGAGTGTAGTTTTTTTTTTAATTCATGAGAAATTTTTTTTGTATGGGATTTTTTTGTTTTGTTTTAAAAAACGAAGAAAAAATTCACATTTATGTATGAAAAAATTATGCATTTAAACTTCAGTTGCTGCTGACGTTCTTATGCTTGGTGCTTTAGTTCATGCCGAAATCTTAAACGCACCATTGTGGTGTGTCTTGTAGGTATTATATACAGGCGGACATGTTCGCGAACTTGGTTAGTTTGCGGAAATGTTTGCCTGTTTGTGGCGGTGTTGGTGGCCCAATTTAAAGGTTCGTCAGTTTGTGAAGACAAAATCAAAAATTTTTGATTTCGTATAGACAAATCAATAAGTTGTCAAGCAGTAGATAGCGTCCCTATGGGATCAAACAAACTTGTTTTTAAAAACAACTGATTAAAAAACTAGTTTAAAATAAACTAGTATATGAACTACTTTGAAGTATATTAAGGCAGCATCCACTTCAATTCTAAATAGTTTTTATTGAATTATATATATAGTAATTGAAATGCTACTTAAAAACAAGTGATTGATAAACTACTTTGATTATATTAAGGCGGCAACTACTCTGATTTTGACATGTTTTAATTGCAAATTTTTATTAGATTACAAGTTTATATATATTTAACCATGTTATTTCATCAAATATTATTAACGTTAGGCCATCAGTAATAGTTTTCAATTGGTTATTTTAAAGTAATTAAAAAAATAATTTAAATATAACTAATTTAAGAAGTAGTTGAAAATATATGCAGACGAAAGTCAATTGACTTATTTAGCGGACATCACCATACAAAATATGTTAGTTCGTTCTATGGAAAAAAGTCCGAATTTCAACTAGTTGTGGTTGCCAAAAAAACTACTTTATCAACTACTTTGAAACTAGTTGATTTTCCTACAGGGGTTGTTCACGTACAAGCTTATCGTTTTGGTTTTTGGGCTGTTAAAATTAATTTTTTGTGCACATTTTATGAGAAATTCCATCAATTTTTGAAAAATTTTTCCTTAGTGTGTTGCAAAAACAAAACACGGTACGCCTGTGTGTGGGCCCAATTGAATAGCATCGTTTGACGAAGTTCTCAGTAACTGATCGTGTTGTTGTTGTTATGAATGTGTATGTGTGTATTTAAAATTAATCAGCTGATTTCGTTTTTGTTGATTGTTATTGTTTGCTATCGTGCATGAAGTTACAACCCTGCCAACATTTACTATCACTGAAAACACCAAAGCGTGACTTGTAGGCGTTGAGATTAAACGCTGGCGTTACCGTTTTTTCATCCTAAAAGTGACTTCTGTCTGGAGAAACTTTTCCCCGCCGGAGTCACTTTGATCGTGTCTCGTAAAAGACACTTCAAAGAAGTCTCTTTTTAGTGACTTAAAAGCGATCCTCCTGGAAGTGACCTTTGATTCTATTTGGCGTAAAAGACATTGCACAATCTTCTGATAAGGTTAATAATGCACTATAACTATTTATATATAATTAAGTATACTATTTAAAACCTCTAACACTTTTACACAAGTCGCAAATTTTTATACCACTATTTTCTGTACTCTGCTGCAGGCAAACCGAACCGAACTTAAAAAAGAAACGAAAAAATGCTAACAAATCGTTAGGAATCAAACAAACAATCCCCTGAGTTTCTTTTGTGAAGTGCCGGTTTTTGTTTTTTTAAAACACAAAATGTCATCAAATTATCTTCCAAGATGTACCTTATGTGTCACTTTTTGGCGATTGGTGATGAATGGCACTCCAAAAAGCTGGAAGGGGAATTTAATATTGATTTCAGATTTAATAGTGAAAAAGTATAAACAAATACAAAACAAGTGCAAAATTTTTAAAAGAAAAAACACACAGCTTCGAAATTATTGTAAGTGTAGACTTAGAACTTTATACAAAATTAGAGAATGTTTTTTATTTTTAAAATATCATAATAAATTGGAGATACTTTTTATCTTATTAGGGACTGTTAATAAATAACGTAACATTTTTTTGGCTAATTTCAAACCACTTTTCACACTTTCGTAATAAAATTTGAAATTTTTAAAATAGAGTTCAAAAATATTGTGACGTAACGCACTACCGACTACCTACTCCTCCCCCCCCCCCCCCCCCATGTCTCACTTCGTCTCAAATTATCAACCCCTTTCCCTTTAAACGTGTTACGTAATTTATGAACAGCCCCTTTTTATATTGGTTCCATATTAAAAATATATTTAAGAAGTAATATTTTGACCAATTCTTTTAATATCCTGTGCTGTCTTCAATTTCGGGCTTTTTTGGTCAAGTGTTTTTTTTTTTGAATTAAATTTTTAAATAATTTCTTTCAATTTTCCCGACGTTTCGGAAGTATTTCCTTCCTTCTTCAGGGGATTATTTTATTAAATTTTATAATTCACATTACAATATAAACGATTATATTGCACTTGACATTTTTTTTAAAATTTAAGCAATGAAAATTTTTTAAACAAAACAGAAAAACAAAAACTAACGACTAAACTTTGTAACGAAGAGACAAAAAGACTTTTTGTCACAAAAAGATTTTGTAATGTGAATTATAAAATTTAATAAAATAATCCCCTGAAGTAGGAAGGAAATACTTCCGAAACGTCGGGAAAATTGAAAGAAATTATTTAAAAATTTAATTCAAAAAAAAACCACTTGACCAAAAAAGCCCGAAATTGAAGACAGCAAAATATATTTTGTTTAAAAAAAAACAAAACTTTTTGTTTACTATAGTTTAAATTTTCAATTGAGTTTTTTACTGCAGGAAAAATAATAAATTCATGTTTTCCCGAAATATTTTTTACTTTTAACTAACATAAAAATGAACAGGAAGAAAAAATTTATCACCAAATATATCAAACAAAAAATTCTACGTCCACACTTACGATACTATCGAAACTGTGTCTTTTTTTATGTCCTTGGTATTGACTGTATTAAATTTTTAATAGTGCAGGGATTTTTTGTGGTTAGTTTATATACGAATGGGATTTTTCTTGGTTTTTTTTTATTTGCGTGGGATTTTAGTGGTTATTTTAAAAGTGCGTGGGATTTTTTGTGGTTTTTTTAATTGCGATGGGTTTTTTTTTGTCAACTTTGTATCGTGTGAATTTTCGTGTTTATTAATTTTGCTATTGTGGGAAAAAGGTTTTTTTTTGTGGGAATTTGAGGTGGCAACCGTGACTAGAGTTATTATATACGAAAAGAAGTTGACCGAACGCTTATTGCGAGAATCATATGAGAGCTCTAATAACTGTAGTTGAAGTTGTAATGATCACAAAAAAAAAACCGAATAATTTTTCTGAGTCTTTCGAAAATAATAGCTGCGGTTACAGTTTTGATACATTCCGTATTGTAGCTACTACAACTTCTTTTCAATTATTGCGTCTAGAGTAACTTCAATTCGGCTTTCTTACAGATGGAGAAATATCTCCATTTAAGTTTTGGCATTGTTGAAAAAAGTGAAAAAAAAAATCTAAAATGTTTATTACTTTTAATTTTATAAAACGAGGAAAAAAAAAGAAAAACGCAGTAGGTTAGGTTAGGTTAAAATGGCTGAGTCGATACACGACTTGACACCTAGGCCAGTGCAGGCCCGATGTGATACCACATAATCTGTTTTGAACCCTAGAGATTTGCCTCCTCAAATCAGTTCGTACGGATAATGAATTTAAGGTTATGCCTGATTTTCAGGCATGAGACTTCGGCAAGTCCATTTAGAAAGGTTGACCCAGAGTTGCCATCCTTCTTTTAGCAAGGGCCGGACATTTGCAGAGGAGCTGCTGAATATTTTCTACTTCATCATTACATTTGCCGCTTCTGCAAAAATCACATGCTATAAGTCCTAACCGAAGAGCATGAGATTAGGCAGTTACCCGTGAGGATTCCTACTATTTTTGACAGCTTTACCCTGCTTAATCCTAGCAATGAGTTGGTGCGTTTTAAGTCGTAGGAAGGCCACGTTAGCTTAGCAGTCTTACATGTATCAAGGTGTTCCCAGCGTTCTTGTGCAAGACTTAAGGATTGGTTCATGCACTGGAGTTTATAAGAGGATATGGGTATACCAATAAAGTCCTTCTTTAAGAGGGTGTTTGAGGTCGTACCCTTCATTGCCAATTCTTCTGCCAAGTTATTGGCTTCGATATCCCTGTGTCCGAGTACCCATATAATGTGGATCCCGAATATTCTTGCCATCTCGATAAGAGATCTGCGGCATTCAGTGAGAGTTTTAGAATTGTCAGTATGTGAGTTCAGCGCCTTGAGCGCAGCTTGGCTATCTGAGAAGATGAAAATACTTTTTCCATCAAGGTCTTTTTGACCTAGAATTTTAGCGGTTTTGTAAATACCATCTTCTCTTGGTAGACACTACAATAATTTGTACGTCTAAAGGATACTTTGATTTCAAGTTCCTAGGAGTAAATACCTCCCCCTACTTGTTCTTGAAGTTTTGATCCATGTGTAAAGATTTTTATGCCGTTTGTTTTAAGAGGAGTTTTGTTAGCACAGTCTAGCCGCGAAGTGATGAGAACTTCGTAGTTCCTTTCAAGATTTAAGCAAAGCACACAGTAGTCTGTTTTGTCGGGGACAGAGGAGTTCAGAATAATTGTGTGACTGCAACCATTACCTATCCAATTCCCAGATTCTCTTAGTCTGAGGACTGCTGTGTTAACACATGCCCTAGCAAAAATATCAAGAGGAGGAAGGTGAAGCATGACATTTAAAGCGTCACTTGGTGTTGTGGACAATGCCCCAGTAATACATAGACTTGCACTTCTTTGCACCTTTGCTAGTGCAGTTGTCTAATCAGGATCCCTTCACCACACCAGTGAGCCATAAATAAGTATGGGACGGACAATGGCTGTATAAATCCAGCGTACTATTTTCGGGGATTTTTTTATTACCCCCTGCAGAGTACCTGTTCTCACAAACCTGCGAGTTCAGGATCCTCCCAGCTCTAAGTTCACCACCCTGCCCAAGACCATCTGATGTATGAAGCTCACGAGAGAATGCTCCACCCGCAGTTCCGACAATGCAGAGGTGACCGCCCATAGAAAGAAGTTATTGAACGCTTCTGCTATGTCTAAAAAAGCAGCTAGCGCATAGTCTTTGTTCACAAGTCATTTTTTCGATTGTAGATACAAGTGAGTGTACAAGTGAGTGAGTGTAGAAGTCTCTGTAGATCTGCCTTTAATATAGGCATGTTGAGATTTCAGAAGCCTATCAAGTTTCGGCTTAAAAAGAAGTCCAATAATTCTCTCCAGTATCTTAACCAGAAAGGAAGAGAAGCTTATAGGAGGTCGGCGTGGTTTTCATCCGACTTGGTTCATTCTCGAACTTGATTTCCACTTTGTAGAAAGATGCTTATGTTTTGAATTTCATTGCGATAACTTTAAAATTACGGCTGTAATCCTGATCACAGACGGAGAGAGGGACAGACAGACGGACACGCAGAAATCGACTCAGGTGGTGATGATGATCAAAAATATATATACTTTTCTATATCTGCCACGGCTCCTTATTGGCGTTAAAAACGGAAGGACAAAGTTAATATATCCCTTAAGCAGTACGCGTTAGGGTATAAAAATCAAATACAATGGAGATACTAAATGAGTGGACAAATGATATATTAGCGGAGGATAGCTCCGTAGTTAAGGCTGTGTGGGACTGTTAGAAAAGAGGTGTTCAGCTTCAATAGTTGGATTAACATTTATAACATCATAGGCATTAGTGAAGACTAAGTCAAACCATCTGTTTGCTGTAAATCATTACCATAGAAGCTACTTAGTAAAGATAATTTTAATGTATCTTTATTGGCAGATTGTTGAAGCCCTTCTTCAGCAGCAAACTTTTTAGAAGGTTTAGTAATGCCATCTGAAGCTTCTGTTTTGATGCTAAATCAAAAGAGTTTGTGCGATACATGATGCTAAATTCATAAATTCATGTCACACCAACTAAGCTGAATTACCTTCAATCCTTTTTCTAACAATCGGAAGGCGAATGTGAAGCGTCGACTTATCTCGTATGCAGATTTTATCAAAGGAGATGCAAAATACATGCTTTTAAAATTTTCACATTACCACCATATTTGTAAAAACGGTAGTAAACTGTAAAATAGATTATGAGAATTTTGGATCGAATGAAACCTCATGTAATTGTCCAGTTAATTTTTTTTTAGTGTATTAATTTTTATTCTTTCTGGCCATCTTTTCTGGCCTTTGAAGAGGCTTCTTCATAGTAGGTTCTCTCTCACTGCCCTCACGATCTATACAGTGACGTTTCAACATTCTTAAAATCTTACGATCAGAGACAACTAACGTTGAATTTCAGAAACCGTAGCAATCCACCCAATACATATGCCCATAATGCCAGATAAATATCCCCAGGTATATTTTGCTATAACAAAGAACTGACTGAAGTAACAGTCAGTCGTCTCAGACATCTACCTGCGCGCACCAAACTCTTGTCGTGCAGTCACATTTTCGAACATTACTTTGGATCTATAGGAAATTTTTGCAATCGACTTTTATAAAAATAATCCTAAGACTGTTAATATGTTAAAAAAAAATATTTTTTTTTATATTTTAGACGTATGTAAGTCCTGAACTTTTAGATTCATATATAAAACTTTACTTTAATCCGGGATCATCTTAATTTACTCATGTTTCAACACACACACACACACACACACACACACATTCATTGTATTTCGAGCTACATTGTTCAACACTTAATTTAAGTCTCACCTTTTCGTTTACTCTTTAGTTATTTCTCAATTTTATTCTAGTTTTTTAGCATTTTTTTTTGTTTTTTTTTTCAATCTGACACCATTTTCAGTAGTGCTTTTTGTATATGTATGGTTATGTATTTGTGTGCTTGTGGGTGTGTGTTTGACTGCAGTGCAATTGAATTTCTTTCCCGTTAAACTAACACTTCGTTCTGTAACGGAATTTTATGTTTTTCCTGTCAGGAATTTCATTGTGTAATCCTTAAAGTTCGTTACAATTTTTTGTTTTCGATTTATTTGCCTGAATGTTTGTATGTATGTGGAGTATAAGGTTTGCACACACGTCTATGTATGTAACATATACATATATATATATGTATATTGAAGTTTTTTGTTGAGTTGTATACATTTCATTTCATCATTTATCACATTCCTGCGTTAACTTTTTCTCTACTGGGTGAGTGTGTCCAGCAGTACTTTTGGTTTGATGCTGTGGTTTTTCCTGCAATTTAAGGAATATATGACAAAGAAATGGAAAAACATGTGCCAACAAAAACATGTACAGCAACTATTGACATTTAAACTGTAAAAATATTTAGTGCCAGCGAAATAAACCGGGTACTTTGAATAACAATCCTGTAACCTGTGTTTCTTAAATAAATTTTATTTAAATGTCATTCAGCAAACTTAAAGATGATTCATACACATTTACTGAATAGTTTGCTATTCAGAAATAAAAGTTCTCAAAGCATTTTTCACTCTTCTTTTCGCAAATTTAGCTCAGTCTTGGATGATTGTTATGAAATTACTTTTTTGATAAATACTTTCTTTGTGTTCAAAAGAAATTTCCTATTTTAATTTTATTTTTTTAAGTGGCAAAAGTTTTTTTTCTTCAAGCCATTTAAAATGAGTTGTTAACATTAAATTCAAAATAACAACGGAGTTCGAACAAAGTCCTCTTTTTACATAAAAAACGTATGCTCAACAATTATTCAAGGCAACCACCACACGTTCAACCAGCTCACACCATCAAACACCCACTTTATGGCTTGCTGAACTACGTGACTGCTTTTCAACTGCAAAAATATTTTTATAGAAAAAAGTTTTTTCGCTTTTTACTTTCTAAAATTAATATTCGAAACAACGGCATAAATTAGTTGAATTACAAATAATAAATATCTCGATGGTTTGTGCTTTGTGCGTAGAAATAATGTTGAATTCTGTCCTGAGTTGCTAAAGTTTGAGGATGATAGAACAACGAAAATAACGCATGCCTGGTCTTGTCTTGTCTTCCAGATAATATTTATTTAATTCCAACGTATTAATTCTTAAACATCAAGATAGAAGAGGTAATAATTTCAAGTCGTAACTTTGACCGTACAGGAGAAGCATTTTTTTTTTATTTAGCTAGTTGGTTTTACTTATGTATGCGTGGCAATATATTAGAGCTAATGAATAAAACGTAACCAATTGCTTTAATTTTGAATTTCCAAGGAATTGTCTTAGGAATTTCTTCAAGCAATTTCTTATAAACCAAGCAAAAGGGAAATTTTATGATCATTTTTTTTTAAGACATTGCTTAAAGATGACTGCATAAATCAAGGAATTGCGTGAACTAGTTAAGGAATTGCTTAGCATTTTGCAAGCTGTTCTATCATCCTTAAAATTATTAAAGTTGGTTGTTATTTGCTGCATTCAAATAAGTAGCAGCATAATTAAAAATAAGAGTTTAGTATATAAACATATAAAGAATATCCGTTAATTTAGATGTAATAGTTTTTGCGCTTTTATTTGCATTTTTATACCCCAACGCGTACTGCGTAAGGTGTAGATTAACGTTGTCATTCCGTTTGTAACGCCAAGAAGGAGGCGTGATAGGTATCGAAAAATATATATATTTTTGATCAGCATCATCTCCTGAGTCGATTTCCGTGTGTCCGTCTGTCTGTCCGTCTGTCCGTCTGTCGACACGATTACAGCCGCAATTTTAGAACTATCTCAATGAAATTCAAAATATAAGTTTATTTTTAAAAAGGAAGATCAAGTTCGAAAATGGGTAAAATCGGATGAAAACCACGCCTACCTCCCATACAAAGTGACTTTATATTAACCGTAAAATGTCTTTAAAATCCACAAAAATTAAAGAAATGCCTTGAAATTTGGCAGGTGAGCTTTGCTCTTCAGTTTTAATCCTGGCTATGAAATTCGAAAAAAATCGGATGAAAACCACGCCTACCTCCCATACAAAGTGCCTTTATTTTAAAAGTAAAATCTCTTATAAATCTGCTCAAATTAAAGAAATGTCTTGAAGTTTTGCATATATGCTTTGATATATAACGTAGACCACCACTATGATATTTATTAATCGAATGAAAACCACGCCTACCTCCCATAAAAATTGACTTTATTTTAAACGTTAAATCTCTTAAAAATCCACATAAATTAATGAAATGTTTTGAAATTTTGCACTTTAGCTTTGATATATAACATGAACCATCTCTATGATATATGGCAAAATCGGATCAAAACCACGCCTACTTCCGATACAAAGTGACGTCATCAAAATAGGAAACTTTCGTTAGTATAAAAAACTGAATGTCATCGTGTATGTCGTGGCTAAAGACTTCGAAAATACTTCAATATGGCCGCGGGGGTATTTTTGCTTCGGTACCCTGCCGAAGCTCCACCCTTACTAGTTTTTTTTTTTTGTTGCTGCTTATTTTAAAGTTGCTGAGTTTTGTGAAGTTTTTTATCTCAAATAAGTTACCAGGTAAGAAGAATAATAAATTTTTAATGCAAAACTGCCCAGTCAGTGCCGCTACATACTATAAATATAATATTTTCTTCGCGCACATGCATAAAAATCATGTGAAAAACAAGACAAATCACTCCCGACGTCAGTATTAGCAGTATGTGTCATTATGTGTCAGTGAAAATATTCTCAATACGACATACAATATAATATTTAACCTGCTTTTATGATTTAGTTTACCCGTTTTTTACCCATCTTTTCCCCGTTTTGAACTTATAAATGAAAACTTTTGAAAATAGAAACAATTTTATTGACTTCTGACGCATAAGACAACAATAGAATAAAGTCAAGTGAATCGGAAATAGTTTTGTTTTAGCTCCATAATAAGAATAAAAATTACTCTAGCTTACACGAAATTTAATATTATATTCCACATTGGTACTTATTTTATTATTATGAATTCTTAAATATTCCATATTTATTTTTATTTTAAATTTGGTAATTTCAATTAACATAATTTTATATTCATACTTGCTGAATACCCGGCTTAACTCAGGAGTTGATATAAATAATTTTCGATTTCATTCGTCGATATGAAAAAACTTTTCACAAACTTTAGAAGAAATTTTGTGTGCATCTTTCAAATCGGTAACTTAGGCGAAATGAGCAAAATGTAGCTCCAACATTTGAAAATTATGAGAAAAAGTTAGGGAAATCTTGATTTGTGTGTGCGTGCCGCCGATCGCTAAAAATATATTTTCAAGTTGTATATTGTAGTCGATAGATTGCACATTTTTGAAAAAAATCAGAGCAAAAACGAATTTTTGGCAATTCGCGAGGAAACTGGACAAAAATTAAAAAAAGCATTGAAAACAGAAAATGCAATGTCAAAACAACTTCAACTTATGACGCAACAGACACTAGTGTTGATGCGTACTCAATTGCGATTTGCGAAAAGAGAAAGTGGAATATAAATACACATAAAGAAAAAGTGAAGATATTTATCACCCTTTGCGCTTTGCTACGCCTTACTGTATTTTGTTGTACAGCGCCCCCTGTGGTTCAAGATATAGCAAAATACATAGCGCCAACAGACTCACCGCACCCGAAAACCACTTATATAAATCATACTTATCGGATGAGTTGTTTTGAGTTTTTTGCGGACAACAGTGCCCTCTGGTTTTCGAGATAGAATAAAAAACTAACGCCAAAGCCCTTTCTACACTCGATAATCAAATCCTACATATTAGATATACAAATTTTTATCTAAATCGGATGAGCGATTTTTAAGTGTTTCACGATTTCATAAGTGATTTGTACCAACTATAATAACAAAATTCATGGAACCCGATCACAGCGCCAACTACCGGGTCCAATTGCAAATCTGAACCACCCAGGGATCCACTTAAACACACACAAAAAATTTCATTAAAATCGGTGCAGCCGTTTAGGAACAGTTTAATAACATACACACGTACAAATTGTACAACAGCATCTTCTACTTTTCGAGACAGAGCAAAAGAGATAACGCCAAAACAGTTGCCCTACACGAAAATCCTTTGGTAAAATTTTCCATCCAAATCGGGTGAGCGGCTTTCTACTTTTTCACGATTTCTTATACCAATTTACATGAAAACCGGATTAACAGCTTAGAAGTTTTTTAAAATATTTTTACTGCAGCGCCCTCTGGTGTTCGCGATAAAACAGAATAGATAAGTCAAAAAAATCACCGTATCCGAAAACCCATATATACAACTTTTCATGCAAATCGGATGAGCGGTTTCGGAGATAAGCTAAAAAAAACAAAATGCCTTAAACATGATCGCAGCGCCACCTACCGGATCTAATTGTGAATCTGAACCATCCATGGAACCACACAAACACATACAAAAAATTTTATCAAAATCAGTGTAGCCGTTAAGGAACAATTCAATAACATACACACGTACAAATTGTACAACAGCGCCCTCTAGTTTCGAGAAAGAGCAAAAAGCTAGCACCAGAACCCTTGCCGTACTCGAAAATCGCAAACTTTCATCCAAATCGTATAAGCAGATTTCCACGATTTTTTCACGATATCCTAAGATTTGTACTAAAGCGCCCTCTGATTTTCAAGATAGCACAAAAAGATAAATCCAAAACACTCATCGTATCAGAAAACCCATATTTTCCAATTTTCATGCAATTCGGATGCACGGCTTAGGAGTTTTTCGAGGTTTTTCAAAATATTTGTACTACAGCGCCCTCTGGTGTTCAAGAGAGAAAAGAGTAGATATTTAAAAAAAAACTCAGCGTGTCCGAGAACCTCTACATACAAAATTTCTTTTCGACTTTTTCGACGTTTCTTAAAATATTTGTACAACAGCGCCCTCCGGTGTTCAAGGTAGAACCTTGTTTATAAGTCATAAAAGGTCACCGTTTCCGAAAACCTCTATATACCGGCTTTCATGCAAATCGGATAAGCGACTTAGGAGTTTTTTGACATTTTTTAAAATATTTGTACTACAGCGCCCTCTGACGTTCAAGATAGAACAGAGCAGATAAGTCATGAAAACTCACAGTATCTAAAAACCTCCATTTACCAATTTTCATGTAAATTGGATAAACAGCTTAGGAGTTTTTTGACGTTTTTTAAAATATTTGTACTACAGCGCCCTCTGGCGTTCAAGATAGAACAGAGCAGATAAGCCATGAAACCTCACCATATCAGAAACCCCTATTTTCGAATTTTCAGGCAAATAGAATGAACGGCTTAGGAGTTTTTCGAATATTTATAAAATATTTGTGCTACAGCGCCCTCTGGTGTTCAAGATAGAACAGAGCAGATAAGTTATAAAAACACACCGTATCCGAAAATCTTTACATACAAATTTTTATGCAAGTCGGATGAACGGTTTCGGAGATAACCTAAAAAAAAAGAATGCCTGGAACCCGAACGCAGCGACCCCTACCGGGTTCAATCTTTTTTATTGATTAAAAATTAACCTATATATTGACCGGGGGTATAAGGAACCTAGATGTAAAGTTTCATTTAAATCCATCTAGTGGTTTTCGCGTGATGCTCTAACAGACAGACAGAGAAAAATTTTAAAAATGCGATTTTTGGACTTAGCGCCGTTCAAAATGTCCATCGCAAAAAGAATTTCAAAAAAATATTTCATGTAGAGATTTGTATTTTTTAAATTTTATATTGAATATAAAATAATTTTTTTCATTTTTATATTTTAAATTTAATTATAATAATTTTTTTATTTTATATATTATATACATATATATATAGATTAGAGTGGGTCAATTTGTATCTATAGATTTGTCATCTACAGGTCCAGCCGCACACACGCACACCAAAATTTTATAAAAATCGGTTAGGCAGTTAAGATATAACGTGCTCTATGCTTTTTTTCATAACTAACTGCCAAATTATAAAAAAACACAGGTGCGTCGTTGGACACACGAGAGAAGCGAAGCTTTTTCGCATTTACATAGATTTGATAGCTAAAGTAACTTTTAATTTAAAAAATTTAACATAACATAAAATAAATTACATATATACACAAAACATACTTAATGCTTAGTTTTTTATTGGTGAATGTCAAATTTCCACGCCAATTACATATACGGGCATATAATGCCAGGGACTCTCCATTTTAACTCTCCACACAGGGTTGTGAACTTGACTGCACTGAACAAATTGTTTCCTTCAACAGCGTACTACCTAGCGAAAAACAAATTCCGCTGCCTGTTCGCTGTCAAAAAACTCAATGTAATTCCTGTGTCAATTTTGTTTTCGTTTTTACAACAAATTTGCTTCTACCTGCTACAAGATGTCTTCAGCATCGGTGTTTTGTGGCTACACCCCATTGATCGATATGGCAGTGCTAGTGTATTGATTGAGAGACGAAAAGCAGTCGTGTTTTTTAACGGCTGGCTTTCGCAATTTATCAATTTTTTAATAAACTTACTTTGAATTTAATGTAATAATTGTTGAAGTTTCTTTAATAATAAAGAGTTTTATATTGTAATGGTAACACGTCTACAGTTTTCCTTTGCGCGTTCACATCAAGAAAAAGCAAAACACATCGATGCTGGTGACATCTTATTGGCATAAGCCAATACATAATCCTCTTTCTATTGATAGAATGTAACGATCTACTGCAGCATAGCTTCTGTTATACTTAACATTGAATCAACAAACGTTTCTAGCACAGCTTGGTGTTTCATAGCTTGGTTTCAACAAATGCGAACTGGTTGCGAACTCGTAATCAACTGGTTGCGAGTTCGAGTCCCCACGGGGCAAAGAAATATTTTTAATATTAAAGTATTTAATTTTCTTGTTGTAATAGACGCAAGCAATAAGAAACTATAAAATTCTAAGAAAAAATTTGGCGAACATTTTTCTGATTTCACTCCAAGCAAATCACAGAACAATGAGTAAAAAGCTTCGCTTCAAAAAAACCCAAACAATTTCCAAAAGTAAAAGCATGACGTTACTTGGTTGGTGGGGTTACAGCCTTTGTGACATAGAGGGGGGGAGTCCAAAATTGGCCAAAATGTGGTTGAGAAATTTTATGTTGCACAGCTGATGAATTTGATGTTACATTAAGAATATTTAACTGATGGAATAGAATCATTTCGCAACTGAAATTTCAGTTTTACTTTTACTTTTTTAGTCCTTGTTATACGAAAAGCAGAAAACGCTTTAAAAAAAAAATCATTCCACGTACCCGATATTTCTTTGAAATGTTTTTCAACAATCGAGTTAAATGGTTTTGAACGAGTAATATAACACAATATATCTATTGCCTGCCTCTTAGACGCCAGCAAGTTAAAAGATGCACAATCCTGATTATCCAGCTACCGAATTCACAAATTGTGCTCAGTTGAAGTATTAATTTAAATGATAAACACATTTTAGGACTAAACAATCGTGAGAGAAGTATTTAAATAAAAATGCTCTAAAATATGCTTTGGAGACTCTATTTTTTAACCCACATTATTCATACATTCATACATATATCTTACTTAGTATTAAAAACAAGCAGAGAAACGAGATCTTTCAAAATTTATAGTCATACGTATAAAAAACTATCAGGAAACTTTCCCACCGCCCACAACACACAATAGCACAACAACGTCGTAACGTCTACGCCATCAGTGCTAATATTTAAAATTCAATCCGACATTGGTTGGCCATAGTTTATGTCTTTAGCAGTGCCTGCATCAGTGGCTGCCCTACTCTGGACTAATTCGCCAAATAATGCCAACACCAATTTATAACATTTTCCAATTTATGTGCTGCGCATGGAGCGCCGCTTGTTCTGCTTCTGCTACTGCCACTACAACTACTTTTTCTACACCATCTACTACCATCACAACTTCTGCTACTATTTACACTAACTACTATACAGTGACTGCTAGTTTGTGTTTTGTTCATACTCGTAGTTTGAACGCATAAAAAACCCTTTCGTTTGTACAAATTTGAAAATCGCTGTTCTTATCAGGCGAACACATCGCCTTGCAGCACCCTGTTTGCCCAACGCTTACGATCATTCTGCCAAAGGCAAGCGCTTTGCCAACGTAGCACATGAAACACTGACTGCTGGTGGCTTAAATCTTCGCTTTGTTGTCAGTTTGATGCTGTTGCAAAAGTTAGTTGTGAAAAGTTAGAATTTAATTGGAAAATTAAATTTCTCCCTAAAAACGACAACGAGTTAACCGTGGCCAACTTTTACAGTTTTTTCTTTTTTTTGTTATTATTATTTTTCAGTTTTAGACTGATTTCTAGTCGGTTATTTTATTGTTGTTGTGCTGCAGATGCGCAAATAATGCTGCATGTTTGTTTGTCATATGTACGTTAGTTTGATCAACAGCAACTTGTATAGTTTGTGGTTGTTGTTGTTGTTTGGGGAAAACTTATTTTCCGATTTGCGCGAATTTATTTAAATTTTCCTACCCTTTTTTTTTTTGTTATTTGCTTGTGTCCAATTTTTTATTTGGAAGCTTGGAGTTTTTTCTATTTGTTGTTTTGACTTTTATCTACTACAGGGTAAAATTTAAGTTTTTGTTCAAAACTCATTTCAGTCAAGTGTAGAAAAGTGTGCAGAAAAAAATGTATTTACTTTTAAAGAATTTTATGAATGTAAGAATAAAATAAAAGGAAAGTAATATACCAACTATATTTCTATCTAACTCTTGGGCCTATAAGTTTTTATAAGGGTTTTTTTCTGCCTGTAATCATTCGGCTATCTGGGATTAAAACTATCCAAAAAATCTACTAGCCCATAAACAAATACAAAGATGAAATTTGTAGTTAAATTTGAATTTTTTTATTTGAATTCTTTATTAGGACAGAAATATGAAAAACTCATAAAGAGTGTCCCAAAAGTCAAATATTTTGAAGGCACTACTTTTTTTTTTGACAAGCGCAGAGTGCAAAATTTCCGACAACTATCAATAGCCAATCATTGAGGCTTAGTCATGGAGTATGCACGGTCGAGCAATGCGCACAAATTGTGAAAATTTGCAAATTAACGACAAAAATAGCGAAAAGTTTTAATTTTTCGATCAACATAACGCACCGTATCGCAAATATGTGGTAAATTTAAGCAATAAATTTCAGTCCACTGGCCTGTTGTGGACGTGAAAGAGAGTGGTCGTCCCCGTTGCGTACGTTTGGACGAACACATAGCCCCAAACGACTCCAAAACTGAAACATGAAATCCAAGAGGCAATTGCAGCAATTGTTCTAGAATGATGCCAGATTGTCATAGAAAATTTCATGAAAAGTGCTTACTCAAAGTGGCCATTTGAGCGCTGTAAGATTTTATCAACAGCCTCCATGTCTCCTTTTTACATTTCACTAACAATTTATAATTTACTGAATTATAATTTATAATTTATAGCTGCAACGCGAGCCGTGAGAGAAAACTACCGGGAAAAGAGGAAGGAAGAGAGGCGCCTTTTCAGACGCAAGAAAAGAGAGCAGGAAAAGCGTGAGCGTGTGGAACTAGAGGTATACCAGGGCAAGAGGGATGCACGAAAATTCTATCAACAGGTTAAGCGTCTAACCCAAGGTTGCAAGCCCGGAGCATCCACTTGCAGAGACGAAAATGGAGATCTGAATACGGATACACAGTGTGTGCTTAGATTGTGGAGACAGCACTTCTCCAATTTACTTACTGGCGACGAATCCACCAATGCCGCCCATCGAGAGCGCAGTTCAGTGCCACCAATCGACGATGACGGAGTGGAAGTATCACCACCTAGCCATGAAGAGGTTCGAGTTGCTATCCAACGACTCAAAAACAATAAAGCAGCGGGTGCTGACGGCCTGTCAGCTGAATTGTTTAAAACCGGCGGCGATGAATTGATAAGGCGCATGCATCAGCTCATCAGCAAAATATGGCTAGCAGAAAGCATGCCCGACGTTTGGAACCTCAGTGTACTGTGCCCTATACTTAAAAAAGTCTTATTTCCATCGCATATAAGGTTCTCTCAAGCGTACTATGTGAAAGATTAAAGCCGATTACAAAAACACTGATTGGACCTTATCAGTGTGGCTTTCGACCTGGTAAGTCCACCATAGACCAGATTTTCACGCTACGACAAATCCTTCAGAAAACCCACGAAAATCAAATTGACACACACCATCTCTTTGTCGATTTTAAAGCTGCGTTCGATAGCCCGAGAAGGGATTGCCTATACGCAACAATGTCTGAGTTCGGTATACCTTCAAAGATGATTAGACTTTGCAGAATGACGCTGTGCAACACACGCAGCTCCGTCAAGGTAGGAAATGACCTCTCCGAAACCTTCTATACCGAAAGAGGTTTCAGGAAAGGCGATCCACTGTCTTGCGATCTCTTCAACATCAACATGGAGGGGATCGTACGAAAGGCCGGTGTGCATCGTAATGGCACCATTTCTATAAAGGTGTCCAGCTCCTTGCGTACGCTGATGATATTGATATTGTTGGCAGAACCCAGAGAGATGTTACCGCTGCTTTCGCCGCTTTCGAAAAGGAATCAGCCAAAGTGGGTTTGACGATAAATGAGGGTAAAACAATATATATGCTGTCTACAAACAAGGGAGCGCGGTGTTTAGACTCCCACTTTTCATCCGGCAGCTATAACTTTGAAGTAGTCAAGGAGTTCGTTTACCTTGGCACCGCCATTAATACCAAAAACGAAATCAGCCTGGAGATAAAGCGAAGAACAATAATTGCTAATAGGTGCTACTACGGGCTCAGTAAGCAACTAAGTTCCAGAGCCCTCTCTCGATCGACAAAACTAACACTCTACAAGACGCTCGTTCTACCTGTGCTGCTTTATGGCGCTGAGGCATGGGTAGTTTCACAAACTGACACAGCCGCTCTGGGGGTGTTCGAGAGAAAAGTTCTTCGCAAAATCTTCGGTCCTGTTCGAGTCGGCGATGACTATCGCATCCGAATGAACCACGAGCTGTATGAGCTTTACGAAGACATTGACGTAGTTCGGCGTGTAACTGTGCAGCGACTACGGTGGCTGGGTCATGTCCATCGTATGGACGACGAAGCTCCAGCGAAAAAGGTGCTCGAGGCAAGGGTCGCTGGTCAACGACGACGAGGAATACCATGCCTCCGATGGATGGACCAGGCTGAGGAAGCCCTAACCGTACTTGGTGTATCCGATTGGAGGAGGCGCGCGCAAAGCAGAGGCGCCTGGCGAGAGCTGATGAGGTCGGTCGAAATCCGGACACGGGTTGTTACGACCACCTAAGTAAGTAACAATTTATAAACATATCAACAAAACAATCCATTTTATTAAACAAAAATTAAATTTCAGTGGCACTCGTTAGTATTGCCCTAACAACATAGTTTGCTATAACGTAAATGATTTAAAAAAGATTAAGATAATTTGTAAAACATTAGTGAATTATTTTAAATTTAACAAATTTATAGAAAATTTTATGAAGAATGATGCCCACTTCTGAAGAAGGGGGCATAAGTAATGTAATATAGAAAAAAGAAATACTTTCACATAAGCTATGTATATATATATTATGCAACGTGCATATGAAAAAGTTAAATAGATATCAGAAATTCAGTGTACTTAAGATCTTTTAAATTGTTCTACATGCTTACATGTAGATTGTTCTACATGCATACATGCATTTATTATCGGGAACCCTCCAGTACTGGCAGTCACAATTAGTCTTTTAACGGTCATGACTTCCTGCATAAATGGTGGCAAGTGGATTCTAGTAACCGAGGTAATGCAGCAGGTAAGGCAAACACATTCGTTTAATTTTTTTTTTCTTCTTCCACATAAGATCGCAAAAGGAGGAATCCACAAGATACGCGACAAAAATGTACCGTACGTAGGGAGGGGAATCTTATGAAGTAGCTATCCAGTAGTTCCGTTCTTAAAGAAATCGGAAGAGATCGTGCGCAATTTTTCCGATTCATTGACGAAATATCCTGATTCGGCCATACATTTCATTGACGAAAATCTCATATAAATGTTCCAAATTCGTGCAAGAACGCGATACAGAAACATTGAGATTTTTTGTGCACGAATACAACACCGAATTGTTGGGGAAGTTTCGTTAACAAACAAAAAACAGAAATGTGAAGAAAAAATGGTTTGCTCTTTTCTTTGTTTTATATACTCTTTGATTTTGTTATATTGTACATGTTTTCTTTGTATCACATTAACCGCAATCTGAAATCTTACCTCGAAAAAACTACACTGAAATATAAGCAAAAAGAAGCTTTATAGGAAAACATAACGAACACAAGACAGGTGCTAAAGAATTTTCGACAAGAAAAACAAGAAAGAAGAGTTATTGCGTGTTGTAATCTTTTCGTTGTTGCTTTGTTCTTTTTGTTTTTGTTTTTTATTGTTGATGAGCCCAATGCAGGTGAGTTAAATAATATTCTGTAAGCCTGTTATTGATGAATACAAGACACACGCGTTAAGGAATATTCTGGAAGTCTGGCGTATGCAGCAAGTTTTTTGAGAAATCACCAAAGAGCAATTTATCGATGATGCCCAAGACTGCTGGGTAGTGAATCAGAATGCTAAGTAATGGTAAGAGAGTACCTCATGAAACATCTTGTGAGTGGTTATGCTTAGATTAAGGAAATCATTACCGGCAATGACATCTCCGTGTTAAATTTATGAGTGAAATGCATTGCCAGTAATCTGGCGGGTAACCAATGGTGCTTACCAATACTCTCCAGTACTGGAAATCACAATTAGTCTTTTACCGGTTCGAATTTGCTACATGAATGATATCTAGTGAATTCTAGTAACCGAGGCAATGTAGCAGGTAATGAAATACATTAGTTTTATTTATCACGTATCGTGAGCAGTAACCTATGAAATAGCTAGTTAATGGTAATGCAGAGAGTAAGGGAATCATTCGGCAATGACATATCCGTGTTAACTACATTGTGGTGGTTACCAATAGCAACCCAGTGAACCAAAACTACCGTTTTTGAATTCATTTATGAACCTTTTCGGGCAGAAACGTTCATTTTCGGCACTCATAAATGAACCCTTTTTATATCATTCGTCGGACTAAAATGCCTCTCAAAAACGAACCTTATTTTGTTCGCAAATGAGTAAAAAAAAGAACGGTAAATTATCCTCTTTTTTGTTCGGAAATGAGTTAAAAAAAGAACCATAAATGTTCTTTTTCGGCACTCGGAAATTAACCCTTTTTGAATCAATCGCCGGACGAAAATGCCTCTCAGAAACAAACTGTTTTTTCTTCGGAAATGAGTTCAAAAATTAACCATACAAAAGTTCTTCTTCGGCACTCGAAACCGAAACGAAATTGAACCCTTTTTGTATCAATTTTTGGACTGAATTGCCTCTCAAAAACAAACCTTTTTTTGTTAAATAATGAGTTAAAAAAAATAACCTTTTTGAATTATAAATTTTATTATTGCATAATACTATTTATAATTACGTATCGATATTTTGTTAAAGAAGAAATGATTATTACTAAAATTAGAGATCATATTAATCATTGGGTAATATGACAATTAATATACCTGGGCTGGAATTCACGCATTGTGTTTTTCATGATATTGATGTTTTAAAGTTATGTTTTAATGTCACTCCCATCTTTTTCAAAGCATGACGCTATATATTTAACGTTTGATTTCCACTTGGGTCCTACATCTCAAACAATTAGCTACCGGGATTTCAAAAATATTAATTATTCAGAACTGGAGAATGCAGTGGTAAATATAGACTGGAGTTTTGTTTATAGGACACCTTCAGTTGATGAGCAAGTTAGCTTCCTTGAAAGCAATATAAACAATCTGTTTGATGAGTACGCCCCATTAAAATGTAAGCAGCTAAAACGACAGCAGCGACCTTGGTTCAATGACAACATAAAAGAACTTATTGTTCTGCGCGATAGGGCATATAAGAGATGGAAGCAATTTAAAACAGAGGAAATTTACAACGAATTTCGAAATAAACGAAAAATGGTAGTAAAGGAAATACGTTCGGCAAAATTTCAATATTATAGTCAAAGGTTTGGTAACGCTGCAGGGAGTAAGCAAAAGTGGAGGGAAATTCGTAACATTGGCGTAGGGAAAAGCAAGGCAAGAGGCTCTGAAATTACCGAAGTCGACGATTTAAATAAAAAATTCGTTAATTTCCCCTTGCCAGTGGTCACAACTAACTCGTATCTTGATGCCCCCAGTACAACCACACCCGATGGACCATTTAGTTTTCATTGCATTGATCAAGCCGATGTCCTTGAAAGCATCCTAACGATCAAATCAAATGCTATGGGTCTGGATGGGTTACACCCACTTTTCTTAAAAATTTTGCTGCCAAAAATTCTTCCATATGTTACACACATTTTTAACACGGCAATTACGTCGTCAATTTTTCCTGAAAGCTGGAAAAAAGCAAAAATTATTCCGATACCTAAGTCCGGAAATGAGTACAGACCCATTGCGATTTTACCGTTTGTCTCTAAAGCCTTTGAGAGAATCTTACATAATCAGATCAACAAGTTTATTTTACGTAACAACTTGTTAACAATTCAGCAGTCAGGATTTAGACCAAAACGCAGCTGCATTACTGCGTTGGTTGACGTTGTCGAAGATATACGATCTGCTCTGGACGACAACTTAGTAACCTTTTTAGTACTTTTGGATCACTCAAAGGCCTTTGACACTGTTGATCACTCAATCTTGCAAACAAAATTAGCCAAATTATACAATTTTGCCACTACTGCTGTTAATCTCCTAGGTTCATACCTTTCCTCTAGATATCAAGCAGTATGTTCAGGTAATTTTGCGTCGGATTTTCTCCCAATCAGTAGAGGTGTGCCGCAAGGCTCAATACTTGGTCCACTGTTGTTTTCGTTATATATTAATGATCTACCCTATGTTTTAAATAATTGTTCTATACACATGTATGCTGACGATGTGCAGTTATATGTAAGCTGTAACCGCAATGTACTTAGTAACTGTGTCAGTATGGTAAATAACATTCTTAATGACATAGACCATTGGGCAACGAGAAATGGGCTGTGTCTAAACCCGAAAAAATCGAAATGTCTTGTCATTTCAAAGCGGCTATTAGATATAACTGATGTACCAAAATTAGATATCGGCAACTGCAACATTGAGTATGTAGACACAGCAAAAAACTTGGGTATTACATTTAATCGCACGTTGTCCTGGAATAACCATATCAGCTCTGTCATTGGAAGGCTCTATAATATGCTGCGTGAATTGTGGGCAACAATTCCGATAAACATCAGAATCCTACTTGCAAAAACATATCTTGTTCCTACTTTGCTTTATGGCTGTGAAATTTTTGCAAATTGCGGCAGCTCTAGCAAGCAAAGACTAAATATCGTATTTAATAACATCGCAAGGTACGTTTTCGGATCGCAACGTAGAGATCACGTTTCGCATTACGCCAAAAAATTGTATGGAATGACCTTCGAAAATCTGCTTAGATTTCGCACGTTGGTTTTTTTACACAAAGTCATAAGTACAAGTGAACCTTCTTATCTATTTGAAAAAATCACTTTCGCGCGGTCAAATCGAGTTAAATCAGTAATACCAAAACGCTGTTCATGCCTAACCTCAGAGCGGCAATTTTTCGTTTTCTCTACGCGTCTCTGGAACTCACTTCCTACTCAATTAAGACTGATTAATAACGTTGTGCAATTTAAAAATAAGCTTGTGGAGTACCTTTCATCGTTGTAATAAAAAAAAATAATGAAAAAAAAAAAAAAATAAAATATAGATTTATATCCCTTTTCTTAAGTAAATTAATATTTAAGTGTTTTCCGTAAATTTTAATTTTTTGTTAATGAAAATATTTCGCATTGTTTTGTTTTTTCTCTTTTTTATGTATTTGCTTAACTTTTTTCTTGTTTAAATTTACTATTTAATGGCTAATGTTTTTATTACATTATTCTTAGTTTTATTTTATAAGCTTAATCTACACTTTATTCTCATGAAGCTGGTGCTGTCATATAAGATATAAATCTTGTTGTGCTAGCTAGTCGATATTAATAAATAAATAAATAAAAAATAAAAATAAAGGGGAAAAGGCGTGATTGTTTTCCAATTTCACAAACTTCCAAATTATATATGAAATATCAAAATAGTTAAGTTTTTGATTGGGGAATTGATTTGATTACATTTTCGCATGGAGTGTTTTCGTGGTTTTCATTCTATTTGGGATTAATTCTAATTTTTGATAGAAATGTTGAAAATGTTCATACATGTAGCAGTACATCCATCTCGCACTGGTAAAAAAGTTCATATGACGTTTGTACGAAGGTTAACATTTTAATTTTAAGTTCCTTTATTTACCTGATTTTAGAATATAAAAAGTAACATTTATGATTCATTTGTGAACTCATTTATGAACAAAAAATGGTTCGTTTATGAGAAATTGTTTCCTACTGATATGATAAAAAAAAATTATTCTTTTTTGAACTCATTTCAGAATGCAAAAAAGAAACATAAATGATTCATTCCCGAACTCATTTATGAACAAAAAATGGTTCATTTACAAGGAAGTCTTACCTACTGAAATGATACAAAAATGATTCATTTCGACTCAAAATAAGTTTTTAATGAATTTCGCAAAATATGCACAATTGTTCTTTATGGGAAAAGCTTTCACGAATTTAATCTTTTATAACAAGCACTTTTAAGCGACAAAATAAAAAAAAAAAAATTAAAAAAAAAATTCTAACCAAAAACGTTCGCAAAACTCTCACCTTACTCAAAACCTTGTGACGACACTATTTCCAGGGGAAATAAATCCGCACAATAATAGCGCGCCGCACAGAATTGAAACGGCACCGTCACTACCAGAATGGTACCAGCTCCCTACAAGTGCTATAACTAGCAACATCAGCCACCAGCCATGACAACATTGACGTATTATGATGAGTGTCAACATGAGGCCACTGTCAATAACGCCCCCATAACCATATCAACATATGGCAACAAGCGGCTCAACACAAGCAGTACGCTAGAGCCATTAATTATTATCAGGCAATAACATCAACACCAACAACAACACACCGGATAAGTCAACATGAACAAAGAGAATCAGACTTAAATGATTCTAGCAACATTCCACTACCTTCAACAATCAACACTACTAAACACGAAGCCAGCTTCGTCAAATGTATATATTTAATTATTTTATTTTCACTTGCTTATAGTTAAGGCTTGCTATAAATATTCACTAGGATAAATGTAAAACATATTTTCTATATAATTTTCATAGGTTACATTTATTAATACTATTCTACAATTAATTAAATATATATCATTAATATAATAAGTTATAGTATTAGACTCCTACTATAATACCTTATAATGTACTATGTAGTATAAATAGTGTTAGCAACATATTACTATATTACGATTGTAGCATAGCTGTATAGCAACATCCAGCGCTTAGTTTAAGATTATGAAATTAATAAACGGGGAGTCTTGATTGAACCATAGCCACGAACAGACGTGTTTCTTCTTACATCGGCAAACCAAGCTAAGTATACATTCTCATCAAGAAAACGACAAGAAGCAGTCGTGCTATAGATAGCAAGTCGACCGGACGTGCCTTTCCTTTTCCTTTCCTTTTCCCCCCTATTGAGCTGTAACGCTGGAGTCCTAGATCAGGTCGGTCTGTTCACCACGTACTCTCACTGTCGCTCTCTACGAGTGTCGCTCACTTTGAGTGCTTTCCCTCTCCTTTGAGTAGTAACGCTGGAGTCCTAGATCAGGTCGGTCTGTTCACCACTTACTCTCACCGTCAATCTGCACGAGAGAAACTGCATAAGATTCCCACTCGAGAAGACAGACAGAGAGCCGTGCAAAGCACTTGGTAGCGCCGCAGAGAAGCGCTAGAAGAAGACACACACACGCACACACACCTACGAAACAACGTGTGGGCAAAAGTAACGGGAGAAAATATACAAGAGCCACGAAAACTGTAATGGTAAAAATATAATACCCAAAAGGTACAGTTGTGCAGATGCTTGTTAGCAACCAAGGAAAGGTATCAACGTCAACGCGTGTAGCCACGCCAGCCTGACGAACAACCGCACGTCAAGGTCAAGACACGCAATCGACTCCAAGAACATCAAGCGTGTGACCACGCCATCATATTTGTGATTCTACAAGTCCTCCCGTCTAAAGGGGGACCGCTGGCCGATTTTCGATCGGCCCAACTATCATTAAATTGCGAGTAAAGACGCAATCATTGTGATAGCAGAGTCCTCCCGTGAAGGGCCTAAAGGGAGACCGCTGGGCAAATCGCCAAAGGATTTGCCATCATCAACGCGTGCAACCACGCAAACAGAATAAAAGGACCTTCCAGCAAGGACCTAACCAAAAACCTCTAATTCTTGTAAGGACCCTGGACAGCCGCTGAGGATACCTCAGCTGAAAAAGATTGTAATGCCCAGGAGGTTCGTTACAACCTTCGCTTATGGTTCAGTGGGAAGTGAGCTCACTCATTCGTCACTGGTGAGCCGAACTGCTGGGTTGTTAGTGAACTCACACATTCATCCTGATGAGCCGTACTGAAGGAAAGGTAGTGATTTCTAAATTTTCACAGAATATAAGAACAATTTACATTCAACTGAAGTCAGTTCAATCAAATGCAAAATTTAAAAACGCCAAAAAGATAAAAAGAGACGACCTCTAAAATTTTAACTTAACGGAATTGTAACGTTTGACGAGAAGTGAAACATGGTTTTTTCCCCGTTCTAAGCTAAAAAGTGAAGCATATTTCACTTCTGGTTGGACGTCACAATATCGTTAAGCCAAAGGGTCTCATGCATAAAAATGAGATAGATCTCAGACATCGATCTGACGAGTTCAAAATCAAACAATGAGTCACAAGAATTTTACCAGTCTTCGACTCAGAATTGTTTGCATAAAAATTAGATTAAGCTCTTGACAAATAACTCAACATAAGTGAAATCGATCTCAAGCTCCTCTTAAGCTTGTAAGGTTGTTTGCACGAGTTGTAACTCATTTTATTCTTTAACTAGAAATAGACAAGAAAAGTGCCTCAAAACTTCAATTACAACACGAGTCTATACTGTGCTTTTGTTAAAAAGTTGATGAAAGTCTAAGGTGTGAAGATTATTATAAAACATGCAATAAAACAAATTCAGATTTTTTTCTTGAAAAGATTTGGTAGAAAAATTAATTTGTTTTTACAAATAACAAATAACAAATATAACGCAAAAAATAAAGATAAATCTGTAAAAATATTAATGATTATTATATAAACTTGTATTCACAGCCTTTTTAAAAAACATTTTTCGCTGAAATTGGGCAAGAACTCTAAACTTTTGACTAGGGGCCCTACTCTCTATTGCGATGCGACAAAAAAAGTCGCAAAATTGATTTGATTGTACGGATTTGCGTACGCATCGCATTTCATTCTCTCATCACACTGATTGGCGCATCGCAATACAGAGTAGGGCCGCAGATGAAGCCCGTTCCAACTTCATCAAGCTTACTTTTGAATAAAAAACAAAACACAATTAGTTGTTGGGTCATATTGTAATTTGTATCAGTAGAGGCTCAAAAATATGGCCTGGAAGAAAAATAGCAAATCGACCACAACCATGACTTATAGGCTAACATTTTTTAAACACATAAATGTTAATTTCGTGGTCAAATGACAAAAATTTCCAATAAACTTTTATTTTTTTCTTTTTGTAAAACTGTCACCTAATGCAATAAGAAATGCCCGTGCAAAATAAGAAAATAATCGGTAAAGTAGTTTTGGAGGCATAGTTTTTAAAATGAGTCTTAGGATTTTTTTTTTTCCAGGTAAACGTAACAAAACTTCATGATCAATAAGTATATTATTAATTTCAATATTGTTATTAAATCAAAAAACCCATTCATGAGCTTCACTAAAACGGTATAGAATCTTTTAATTAGGTATACACCGAGAAAAAAAAGCAATACTTAAATCATCTAAGTCGGCTTGTGTAGAGGGAATTGTATGGGAATTATAACCATATGTTTATTCATCCAAGCAATTTATTAGTTAATGCATTGTCTTGAAGGCACATATTTCGATACCCAAATATATAATATACTAACCAATATTGTAGGTAAACCACCAAAAAAATTCAACTCTTTATCAAAATTGTATGGAAATAATTTATCATCGAACCCATTTGCGTTATTTAACATATAATATTCATGATTTTTGATATGAGATTACTGTATGAAAACGCTGCAAAAAATGTGCAACTATGTTTAATAACCCCGTCGAATAACCTGAAGTTTGAGTATTTTACCGAAAAAATCCCAAACAAAAGATAAAATCAAAAAAAAAAAAATATTTGGCATGTATGGCTTAAGCATAGTTTTGAGTTATTTTCTGGAAAAGAAAACGAGATAAGAAACCAAAACTCGGAAAGAGTTATAACTTAATTTTTTTTTTAAATAATGTAAATATACCAAATATTTAGCTAATTTATCACCCAAATAAAAATTAGCAAGTTAAGAAGTAAAACTTAGGCGTTTTAATGAAGTGCCTGGGAGGCTGAAAACTGCCACAGCCAGCTTATAATTCATACCTGGGTTTTTGTTAATTTAACATAAGCTTTTTTTTCTGGGTGTCAAATCATAATCGATATGAAAGAATAAATATTTTCCGATATTACCGAGTTATATGAGACTATTTTCTCAATAGTATTTGGTAATCTTTGCTTCTTAAAAAATTGTGAGTTCACTCAATAGGGGACTCAACATTTAACGAGAAAGTTCTTAGACAAGCGAGCTGCATCTCGGGATTATGCACATTGTTTTGAGAATTTACTCACTAAGAGCTTTCGTTTTAAGAAGTTGCTCAGGCCTTGAGATCCATCTCGATGAACGAATATTACTTACGAGTAAAAGATTTTGTATGCTTATGGCAAAGTAGACGAGCAGTTGCTCCAAAAATCTAGCAAAAAACAATTTTTTACTTTTGTGCATGAGACCCAAAATTTTGGAGCTTTTCTTTTTTTTTTGTTTAGAAAAAAATGTAATTTCTTTCAAACAAAAAACCTAACGTTTGTTAAAAAAAAAGAACAAATAAAAATTAAAAAATATATTTAATATAAATAAAATTTCAACGGTAAAACTTCATCGGTATTTTACTAACTCTCAAATGGGTTCTCAATTAATTAACATGCTTTTCAAGTAAGTTCTATAAAAAAAAATATAATAGAAAAACAGATTTTAGCTTTAAAGCATCCATATAAGAGGGAAAATGGATGCTACATCAATTACTACACCTCCTGAAGAATGTGTCGATATGTGCCACTGACAGACAAAATTAAAAAAAAATCACATAAAATATATACCAAAAAGTGAAGATGAAAATACTAACTTTTTCACTCATCTTAGCTAGATATTTTATTTTTTGCTAAGCACAAAATCGCCTTGAACAAACAATTTTTGCTATTTGAGTTGCTACTTCCGGCGGAAATTCAAATTTACACACTCACACAAGCAGATAGACAGACAGGCAAACAGTTATGTTGTTGGTAAACGAAACAACCATTTTTGGACAGGGAGGGGAGAGGAAGAGGGAGAAGTGAGACCAACCATTTGGGTTGGTCCATCCATACAAAAGCAGCGCCGCAAATAGCGAACGCTTAACTAAAACAACAACGAAATGAAAACAAGAAAATAATTAATTGAGAAAATTTCCGGAGTATTTTTTTTTCTTCGCTAATACTACTACTACTCGTACTACTACGACTACTGCGATTTATAACGAACTTTTGCTAAATGTCAGCTGTACATTAGGACACACAGACAGACAGACAGACAGACAGACAGACAGACAGACAGACAGACAGGCAGACGGACAGGCAATAATAGACAGACGGAGCAACGATGAAATGGCGATGAGACGCGATTGCAGCTTAAATGAGTTTTTATGGCTACCCAGCGAAGCGTATTGAAATTAGAAGCAGAAAATTAAAATTCGATAAAAACGACTGAACGCAGCTTTGGCACTAAACATGACGCTACAAAAATAAATTATTTTTCGTTGGCTGGTGGGTCCTTTGGTGGGTGAGTATGTAACTGTAGGTTCTTCGTTACTTAAAGTCTTTGGCAAGCGTGAAGCTTGAAATTGAAATAAATTGCCAAAAACAAAAATTAACAAAAAACAACAAAACCAACTGACAACAGCGATGATAACGACGACAAAAGCTACAAAAAGGGTTGCCCGCAGCGTATAGCAGATTCATACAAGCTGTACCATTCAGTATTGGTGCCAGATTGAAGCCGTGACTTGAACATTTTTGGTTTGTGATCTCATGTTTTTGCTTATTTATTTTGTTATTTTTGGTATATTTGGTTAACTTGCCCTAAAACGAAACATTGATGTATTGCGCGCCATCACTAAAAAAGGAGCCAGTTAATAGCTTCCCGCTGTTGTTATTTTTTATTTATTTCTGCTACTATTTGCTGCTGTGTGTGCATATGTATGAGTAGATGGCTTCTTTGTCAATTACACGTTGTCAAATTTTCCTTTAAATAATTGCTTTTCCTTTTTAACCGACTTCTAAAAGAAGGAGGTTCTCAAATTTGTTGGTATTTTTTTTTTTTATTTAAATTATTTGCAAGCTCAGAATAAATTGTAGTAAAAACAGGATTAGAATTATAACCAATAACTCCCTTAAATTTTTTGTTTTTTCAAAAGCATTGCAATATTTCTTGGCACCACTGAACTCTGTGTGTATTAACATTGCCACTCACGAAGAGGGGTGAAGTGAAGTGCTGTGTAACACGTTTTTATCTCCTTCAATAAAACGTGTTAAAATAATTAATTTTTGATTAGTAAAAAGATCTACCCCTAGCAGTAGAATCAATTCAAAGTGAGTTTTTTCACGGCCGTTGGATATTTTGAGAAATGGATGAAGTAGAACAAACATTTTAAATATGGCTTTTTTGTCCTCTTCAAATCGGCAGGTTGATGTGTAACACCAACAAAATATTGGTTTAAAGACCAAGAACTTTAAAATTTTTATGTTTATTTTGACCTTTTATGTTTAGCAAAAGCATTATTTTTAAACCTTAATGAAATACTAGCAATGTTTCGTAAATCTGTCTGATTCTCAATGCGACCACACACACATTAAAATATAAAAAAAAAAACTGATCGTTAACTTAAAAAGAATAAAAAAAAATTATTTCTTTAGGACAAAATGATTATTTGTCGGAAATATCCATATCGGAGTGACAATTCTCACAAACAAAAATGGCTCGCAAAAAATAAAAAACCCATTTTTTACATTCAAGCGAAATGATTTAAATGTTTTGGCAAAAAATCACAGCAAATCACGCAAAAATGTCGATTTTCTTCGGATGACGACGAAGAGCGCCGGTTTTGCGTCCGAGCACTTGCACTTTTCTTTGCTGTTTATTTAATTTTCTTTTCCATATTTTTGTTTTCCACCTCCTGCAACTGAATACGTTTCTTTGGCGGTGTTAAAAAACAAATAGCTGCATCAACTTCATACCACGATTGGATTTTGGTCAGGACTGAATAGTATGAACTGGGCTGATCTCTTTTAATGTCATTGATGTGATTGCATTTCAGAGTTTGACTTTGTTGCCTCTTTAATGGCAATTATAATATGTTTGATGTGTTACACATCACCCCAATGTAAGTCACTTTTTTCTCATTGATGGAATTTTTCCACAACGTGAAAGAGTGTAAAATCTTTTGTTATATTTAAAAATATTAAACAATACCACATTTTACATCTACTCACTTAAAATCTGAAAAAAAAATTTATCCGAAACGCTATTTTTTGTCAATTTAAAAAACTTTTCAACTAAATTTTTCACGCTTTTTAAGAACTCTAATGAAATGTATGTCTGCCTTCTTCCAAAACTTATGAAAAACTAGATGCTGTCAAAAGAAACATATCATAGTTGTTCATTCACTCATATGTTAACATTGTGTACGAAAAATCGCCATGTTACACATTACCCCATGGGACACAATACCCCACCTCACTCTATATATAGGGCGTTTAATGTCAGATCGGCCACGATTCGAGTTCGGAGGGTCGAAACACAAAAATAAATAACGAATAAATCCAGAACACGTTTTTGTTTATTCTCGTTTATTTCAAAACTTAAACAAACGAAAACTTTAAAAAAACTCATTGAAAAATTGTATACCACCTTGTTCGAAAGGAAAGGTTCGTTTATTGCAAAAAATTAAAGTACAAGTTTATTCATCTAAGTCAATATTGTCGCCTTCAAAGAAGTCCCCGTCGGCTGCAACGCACTTATGTCAGCGCTTGATCCAGTCACGGAAACCTTTCTGGAACACGGTTTTTGGTATGGAGCGTTCACCGATTTTTCCATGACTTCTTCTTTGCTGGTGAAACGCGTTTCTCCAAGCGGTTTTTTGACTCGATCGAACAGGATCGAGTTCCAGGAGATAGGTCAGATGAATTTGCCGGCTGCTGGATGGTTATCGTGTTGTTTTTGGCCAAAAAGTCGCGAATAAGATGAGCATTGTACGATGGTGCATTATCGTGGTGCAAAATCCATGACTTATTTTGCCACAACTGCGGTCTTTTTTGGAGAATTGCTTCACGTAAACGTCTCATAACGCTCAAATAATACTTTTTATTGATCGTTTGACCATCTGGCAAAAATTCATGGTGAACTACAACATTGTAGTCCATGAAAACAGTGAGCATCGTATTCTTTTTTGACTGAAAACGACGTGGTTTTTTCGGTCTCGGTTCGTCTGGCGACCGCCATTCACTCGCCTGATGCCTAGTTTGCGTATCATACTCGTATACCCATGTCTCATCACCAGTAATGATAGATTCGATGAATGATTCGTCGTTTTCGACCATTTTCAGCATGTCTTTCGCGATAGCAATTCGGTCTCTTTTTTGCATGGAATTGAGTTCTTACGAATTTCGCAGCGACACGTCTCAAGCCCAATTCATTTTTCAAAATGTTCTGAACGGATCCAATTGAAATGCCGAAGTCTCTGCATCTAATCGTCAATTTGCAATTTTTGATCAACATTTCTTGGATTTTTTCAACGTTTTCTTCGGTAGTCGAACACGCAGGCCGCCCTGTACGAGGGTCATCTTCTACTTCGTCTTGGCCTCTCACAAGTCGGTTAAGCCACTTGTTTGCCTTCTGATACGATAAAGCAGAGTCACCCCGTAACATTTCGCCAACATTTTACGCGTATCGGCGCAGTTGAAACCATTTTTCACACAAATTTGATACAAACTCGTTGCTCAATTTTTTCTTCCATCGTAAAAATCGAAGACACGAAAAAAGTTGTTGTAAAAAAAACTATGTCACTTTACCAAATATCAACGAGAGACGCTGATATTTGGCAGCATTGTCAAAGACACATGTGGCAACCAACTAAATTTAAAAAATTTTCAAATCGGACAGTTAAGTCTGGTTCACAGTGTGAATGAACCTTTCTTTTTGAACAAGGTGATATATCAGAATATTTTTTACTAATTTTATTAAAAATTTAGTTAAAAAAATTTTTTTAAGAAATAGATTTTTTTGAAGAAAGTACATTTTTTTCAAAATCAGAAAAATTTTTAATGCTATGAGTATTGCACATTATGGGAGGGCATACCATTATTGGAGTGCACTCTAAAATTATCCGAGCTATGAATTTTATTGTGAAGCAAAATGCGTGGAATAGCCTTTCATTTTGTATTACAGCAGGGATGATTCTGGTCCGATCTCGCCCATCTTCTATGCCTGTACGGCAACTATAAAGAAGAACTATGATTAAAATGTAATACACTCAGTTAACTAGCAAGGGAAAAAATAAGAAAAAAGCTTTTCACTTTATGTGGGAAGTAGATGTGGTTCTGCTCCGACCACGCCGATTTTCAGTTCATAGTACGAATAATAGAAAATAGAATTACAACCGAATCATTGCATTCCGAATTTTAGCAATATGACTTAAGTAATATCGGAAAAAATTGAGAAAAACCTTTCATCTTGTATTGGAGCAGGTCGTGGATTTGATTCGACCACTCCCATTTTCACAATTTATTTTAATACCTTCTCAAAAGTACGTTAGCAAATAGCAGTGCCAATGGGAAAAAGTCATTAATATTTGAATTTGCATGTTAAATAGTACAAATAAGGCCCAAATTGCAGAGTATGGTATTATCTTCAACCGTTATCCGAGTTATTTTTCTGTTACTTTGGCACGTGTTTGCTCGTAGCAACACGATATTTGCACATTTTTCAACAGAAAACAAATTAAGTAATTGAATCGCGATATAATGTTGTAGAAGAAATCTTTTATATAATAGTGGTAAGTAAAAAAAAAGCCATAAATCAGTTTATTCTGGCAATAAAGATATTGATTTTGGGCGCAAGTGTCCCAATCAGTGGCGAATCGAGAAACTGACACTATATTTTCTACAGAATATTGAAAGAAAACAGTTGCATTTTCATTTACATTTTTAAATAAATGTAGAAGAAGGTAATATAACAAGATACAGAAAGGCTTTCAGCATATTTTTCTTTTTTTTTCTTAAGTTACACGTTTCAAAAATATTTAATAATTCAACAAATGTTAAAATAGTTTTTTTATTATTTTAAATATAAATAGAGCAACACAACAACGGAGTGCAAAAATTGGTATGCAACTCCGAATGCAATTAAAATTTAAAGAGGAGTGCAAAAATTTAAAAGTCTGAGGGGCCGAGTCTGAAAAAACTTTTTCAAAATATTTTTGTTGAATATATTTCATATATCTACCTCACCCAATTGTTTTTATCATTTTAAAATTTTCCAAAAACACCTGTGCTGTTGCTGTTTGTACATGTTTTTTTTGCGCTTAGCATAAATGCAAAGTTCATAGAAAAAAATTGTAACTGACGCTTGTAAAACTTTCATTTCACTGCCGTAAATATCTTCGCTAATTTTTTATGTTTCTCTGTCGATCCTCTATACTTGGATCATATAGGAGACATGAAGTGTGATTCGTTGTCGACCTGGTGTGTTTTTATTTTCTTGAACACCTGAGTCGATTAAGTCATGTAGCGTTATGAAATTCGTAATAAAGCCTTTTCTGAAAAATGAAAATGTAATTTGAAAATAAGCTAAATAAGCCAAATTATTGGGGGTTGGAATTAGTTTTAAAGGTTTTCTAAGAGATGGCGTAACTATCAATAGATCGCATCGGGCACACCTGTGACTATATTCATTTCAAAGCACATTGTCTTAGCTTCATTTTTCAGTATGTGTCATTCCACTGAAGTGTAAACCACATATATTTTTTTCTCTGTGAACATGTCGACTTTCGTTCCAACAAAACGCAATTTGCGGGAAGGTTTACTTTTGTGCTTCCATTTGAAGAAAAAAGCGGTTGGAGCACAACGCACGCTTACTGAGGCTTACGGGGACTATGCTCCATCGATTTCTACTTGTGAGTACTGGTTTCGTCGGTTTAAAAGTGGTGATTTTGATACGGAAGACAAAGAGCGTCCGGGCCAGCCGAAAAAGTTTGAAGATGAGGAATTGGAGGCTTTGCTCGATGAAGACCCGTGTCAAACCCTTCAAGAATTGTCAGAATCATTGGGAGTCGACTTATCAACGGTCGGCAAACGCCTGAAGGCCATGGGAATGATTCAAAAGCAAAGAAATTGGGTGCCGTACGAGTTGAAGCCGAGAGACGTTGAACGGCGATTTTGCATGTGCGAACAACTGCTTCAACGACATAAAAGGAAGACTTTTTTGCATCGTATTGTCACTGGCGATGAAAAGTGGATACATTACGATAAACCTAAGCGAAAAAAATCGTGGGGACCACCCGGCCATGCATCAACATCGACGGCCAAGCCGAATATTCATGGCGCCAAGCTTATGCTGTGTATTTGGTGGGATCAGAAGGGTGTCGTGTACTATGAGCTGCTAAAACCTGACGAAACCATCACTGGGGAACGCTACCAACAACAATTGATGCAATTGAGCCGAGCATTAAAGATTAAACGGCCGGAATATGGCAAAAGACACGACAAAGTGGTTTTTCAACATGACAACGGACATGACACAGCCACATGTTGCAAGAACCGTCAAGGAAACGTTGGAGGCGCTGAATTGGGATGTGCTACCCCCCCCCCCCGCCTTATAGCCCAGACATAGCCCCTTCCGACTACCACCTATTCAGATCGATGACGCATGGCTTGGCTGAGCAGCGCTTCACTTCTTACGAGGATACCAAAAAATGGGTCGATTCGTGGATTGCCTCAAAAGACGAGTCGTTCTCCCGGCGCGGAATCCATATGCTGCCAGAAAGATGGACAATACTTTGTAGCTAACGCTGGACAATACTTTGAATAATATACATTGTACCGTTGTTTCTAAATAAATGCTCAAAAACCAAAAAAAAACCTTTAAAATTAATTCCAACCCCCAATACGTTTTAACGTAATAGGTAAGAGTAATGACATATATTTAAAATATAAAAAATTTATCCATAAAATTTATTTATAAAAAACAAACAAACAAAAAACAAACAAACAAGTTTAGCCGTGGATCGGTGTTGAATAGTGCAATGATAAGTATTTTTCGTTTCTCTGAAGTAACTGTAAAATTGTGAAGTAAGAACAATAACAAAAATTTTCAAATTTTCAATATCTAAAGTATAAACCATTTCAACAAAGAGCAAAAATAGACGAGCTTTTCCTATTTTACGTGCTTGAATACAGTATAGTTTCTCATACACAAGCACACTCACCTAAAGTTAATACGGAGACATACACACGCTAAAGTTGATACTATATGCATTTTAAGTAGAAAAATTTTTGTCAGAGAAGGAGAGATATTTCTGTTTTCTCGGTACACACTTTTTTAAGAATTTGTAACTGTTTCTGAACTTTACTGACCAAAAAAAGCGATGAGTTGCGAAACGTATAAAAGTTGAATACTTTTAATAAAAAAAATTTTCTTGTTCTTGAATTGAAATCAGTCAAAATATTTTCCAATAAAACAGCATTATCAACTGATTGTGAAATTCCGTTGTATATTAAAAAGTTTAGAATTAGTGATAGGCTGCAATTAAAGAAATATTAACTTGTTATCATATCACAGACAATCATGAAAAGCATTTATATATATATTTGTTCAATATCCATTTAACACATTTTTGTGCCCACTAAACACAAAAATAAAATTCAATAATAATGGTATGAAACACACTTTGGAGTTGTAGAAATGCAGAAGAGGCACAAAATCAATACTTATGCAAATGGGCACATTAACACATACACAGATATGCAGAGTTGCACAGCTACACAAAATGTTAACAATAACAGGCGATGGTGCTGAATATCCTTTTTCTATTACATGCCGCGGTACACAATAATAACACTTACAAAGTAGTAATCACCATGCTGCAACCGAAATAACAACAACAATAACAGTGCAAATCGCAATATAAGCACTGAACAATAACCGAGATAACAACAATGACAACAACAACAACAACTACATCAATAGGAGCGTAAAATTTTCAATTTTGCCATTTTCATTTTGAATGCAATTGAAAAGCCGAAGTGAAAATTATAACATCTCGGAAACCAATAAAATTTTATTGGGTCATAAAAATCACAACAACAAGCAAAAAAAAAACATAACACTAGAAAAAAACAAACTACATTCAATAACAACAACCAAAGATGTGAATCACATCAGCAGAATTACAATAACAACGTTAACAGCAAGTTGCTAAACTTGCTAACGTAGGCGGCCAACAAGTTTCAAGTGTAACAGCATTGCCACTACAACAAAAATAAGATGCAACAAAATTACAACAATAACAAGGACAACAAGAAAATAAGACAAAAGTCGAAACAGTTAATCGATAAAAAATGTAGTTGTTAACAAATAAAAGGATGCAAAAGGATTTAAGAAATAAAAAAAACAAAATAACAAAAATTGGCGCAAACATTGCATGAAGCTAAGCTTGAAGCGGGCATAAAACTCAATGTTGCAGTTCACAAAGTGAGTGCAAAACAAACAACATAGTCAACACAAGCACAACAACAATATCATCAGCGGCCAGTGCTGTCAGCAGCATCAACGCAAAACGAAACGATGTGCCTACCGCACAAGGACAACCACTCCAAGGAATGCAAATCCAAACCAGTTGCCGTATTTTCGGTCTTGTGCACAATGAAGCGGATTTGTGGCCAAGAATTGCATTGCAAACATTACACATGCATTGATTTTCATTCGGTAGCAGTGCTTATTTTCGTGTTGTGAAAATGCATACGACTGGAATGTGAGACTTGAAGTGAGGAGACCGGCTTGGTTAAAGTTTTAATAATGCATTAATTTATCAATTAACCATAACAGTAACAATAAAAATTTCAGAACAATACACAATATAATGGCAATTAAAAAAAACTGTACTTTCGCCATACATTTTTATACCCCAACGCGTACTGCGCAAGGGGTATATTAACTTTGTCATTCCGTTTGTAACGCCAATAAGGAAGCGTGGCAGGTATAGAAATGTATGAATATTTTTGATCAGCATCGCCATGTGTCCGTCTGTCCATCTGTGATCACGATTACAGCCGTAATTTTACAAATATCACGATGAAATTTAAAAAATAAGTTTTTTTCCAAAAAATTCAACTTTGAGAATGAGCCAAATCGGATGCAAGCCACGCCGACCTCCCATAAAACGGTGACATTATTTTAACCGTTGAAGCTCTTAAAAATCCACAAAAATTAAAGAAATGCCTTGAAATGTTACACATATGCTTTGGCATCTAATATTAAATATCACTCAGATATTTGGCAAAATCGG
Source organism: Coremacera marginata (assembly GCA_914767935.1). Classification (NCBI taxonomy): domain Eukaryota; kingdom Metazoa; phylum Arthropoda; class Insecta; order Diptera; family Sciomyzidae; genus Coremacera; species Coremacera marginata. The sequence goes on from OU612046.1 coordinate 61,463,258, forward strand.
ATGAAAACCACGCCTACCTCCCATACAAAGTGATTTTATTTTAAACGAAAATCTCTTTACAATCTGCAAAAATTAAAGAAAAATCCTGAAAATTTGTACATTAGCTTCAATATTTATATAAACCATCACTATAATATTTGGCAAGATTGGATGAAAACAACGCCAACTTTGAATACAAAGTGGCTTCATTTTAACCCTAAGAACTTTTGAAAATCCAGAAAAATAAAAGAAATACCTTGAAATTTTGCACGTAAGCTTTGATCTTCAATATAAATCCCGACTAAGAAATTTTGGAAAATCCGATGAAAACCGCGCCCACCTCCCATACAATGTGGCTTTATATCCACCATAGAATCTCTTCAAAATCTGCTAAGACTTAAGAAATGTCTTGGAATTTTGCACATAGGCTTTGATATTTGATGTAAACCATCACTATGATATTTGACAAAACCGGATGAAAACCACGCCTACCTTTTATACAAAAATTGAAGAAATGTCTTGACATTTTGCATAGAAGCTTTGGTATATAATATAAACCATATATTTGATATTTGGCAAATCGGATTAAAGCCACGCCAACTTCCCATACAAAGTGGCTTTATTTTAAAAGTAAGATCTCTTTAAAATCTACAAAAAAACCGGGTGAAGTCCTCAGGACTGTGGACGGAAGCGATAGCTTCTTAGCATTTGATGTAAAATTAAATATTAATTAATATAATAAACACCTCTTCAGTTGATATATGTTTTTTTTCAAGTAAAATTAACTTTTATTTCGTGTCTTTTATTTTTACGGGTCATAACATTTTTTTTTTTGTATTTTGTCGGTCGAAAATAACATTAATTTTGTGCCTTTAATTTTTTTGAAATTTTCTTTTGACTTAAAGAAAAACAGATGAAAACAGAGAGCAGTGACAGATTTTGTATGAGTTGTCAACTTCGTTTTACAGCTACGGTCACTTGCTTTACCCATTATTACACCATGACTTTGACTAGCCTAATTGACGTCACAAAAATGGCTGACATGAGGAAGGCTATGGAATAAGAAGGTTGCGAACAAAGTAAACGCTAATTGTTGAGCCGAGCCGAAAAACCCATTGGAGCAACAAAGAAACCAAGTCATGCATCTCTTTTGCTCCAATTTGTTTTTCGGCTCGTCTCAGCAATAAGCGTTCTCTACGGCCACAACCTTCGTTTAGATGCTGAGAGCCGACTACCATATATAAATAACTTCGCTCAAATTCTAGTTCACTAAAAAAATATGCATGCAAAAACAATTCTTAGCGACTGCACACAGTAGCGATGCTATAAACATAAGCATCGTCGAGTGAGGGTTGTTTCTTAGCGCCTTTGCATGCATTTATTGTTGTTTAAGCGAACTGACGCTTATGTAAAGTTTTAAATTCACTCCCGTTAATACCTTCACTAAAAAGAAATATCTTAAACTTTTGCAGGTAAGCTGTGGTATACATATAACATGAAACATCTTTATGATATTTTGCAAAATCCGATGAAAACCACTCCTACTTCCCATACAAAGGGACGTCTTCAAAAGACAAACTTTTTCGTAGAAATATAAAACTGAACGACTCGTGTCTGTATGTACCCAAAATCCACCTACATCGTTTTTCCAACCCATACCAAATTTTGCACATATATTCTTCGGTATGATGTGGTGTCTTTAAACTAGAAAAGTGGGTGTGGCATTTTACTTTTAATCGAACTTCTGTTACACCGTGGGTCTGAATTTAACCACATTTTGCATACAAAATCCTTGGTAATTTGAGCAATCTTAGGTTTATAAAATTGGGCTGTACTAAACAGGGGGTGTTGCACTTAAATTTAAACCAGCTTCATCTACACCGTTTGTCCGATATCAACTAAATTTCATACATATATTTTTAAGTGTAATGATAAGTTTTAAGTCTACAACAGGATGTGGTATTGTACAAGGGGCATGTCAATATAGTTCTTATCGAACACATTCTACACCATTTGTCTGATTTTTACCAAATTTAACAAACATATTCTTTACCATAGGGAAAAGTTCATAGTTTAAAAAAGTGGGTGGAATTAGAAAAAGGGCGTGACACTTTAATTTTAATGAAACTTCTTCTAAATGGGTTTTCTGACTACAACCAATTTTTGCAAATACATTCCTTGGAATAATAAGCATTGATTAGTCTAAAAAATTGGGCGGAATTAGACAGGGGCGTAACACTTTAAATTAATTTAATCTAATTATATTGCCCTTGTGCGAATTCTTTTAAATTTTCCTCACATATTCTCTGGAATATTAAGCTGTCAGTAGTCTTGAAAATTGGGCAGAATAGAATGGGGGGCATAGCATTTTAATTTTAAACTGTTGGTATGAATTTGCACATTCCCACTAAATTTTGCAAATATTTTTTTTAGCATAATGAGCAGTCTACAAATTACTCTATGTACCAGCTAAGGGTAAATTAAATTAAGAATAATCAAACATAAATATTTTACAGATTGTGCATAAATATTTTATATACGGCTAAAAACTTCGAATATACTTCAATACGGCAGCAAGGTGGTATTTAAGTTTCGGTACCCTGCCGAAGCTCCATTGGTTATTAGTTTTAGACTCATCCACCACTATTTAAAATAAGTGACAACGCTAGTCATCATCCTCTATCCATTAATAGATTATTGCTGCAACTTAGCTTTAGTTATACTTAATATTGATCAATGACCCTGCGTAACAGAGATGTTTGTATCGGTGGGTAGAGTATTGAACTATGAATCGTTGGGGTACAAGTTCGATTCCTACGGCGAACTTGGAAATATTTTTTTTTTTTTTTTTTTTTGTGTATATGATGATGAATGGGTTTCTGTTGTTGTTGGTACATGTTTTGTTTTTTTGTTTTTTCATAGCGCAAAGGAAAAATTAACAATTGCTCACAAGTGCTTTGAAGTAAGAGTGAATTTAACATGTATTAAAATAAATAAATAAATAATTAAATGTAAAAAAATTTACTGTTGTGAATATGGTATTAACGTGTGTTTCCTACTTTACATTATGTTATTTAAATTTTTTGAACTTAAAAGTTATTTTGTTACAAAAAAAAAACAACCACTTCATTATCAAATCTATGAAACTGTGAAATACCTTCGCTTCTCTCGTATGTCCAACGACACATCTGTTATTTTTTTTTTTTTTTGTTAATACTTTTATTTCAAACTATTTAAAGATTCTTTTTTTGCTGCTCAAATTTTTAATTTTTAAATATTCAAATAGAAATAGTTATACCTTATAAATCAGAAATCAATTTGGCTTCTTCATTGTTCCGTACTGTTATGGAAAAATGCCAATGACATTTTAAAATTCTCTCCGTGTATTCGTATCAGAGAACAACTTGAGTGCATTCAAATGGCGTTTCGAATGTCACGTCAATATACTAGCTACAAATGTGTCTTCTGCATTAAAATTAGTCCGCGAATACATGTACCAATCGCTTGGGTACAAATGCCATAGAGTACGAGCGCTCGCGATTACGAATGCCTACGATACAAGAATGGCGAATAAACGAATAAAGAATGTTTATTGAAAGCAGAACATCGTTGCTTTTTTACCGAAAAGCATTCATTAAAGCTGAGGTCAGACGATTATTGTTTGAACGGCGTTTGATATGTTTTGTTATTGCTTTCATTGCAAAACTGTCAAAAATCAGTGAGAGCGATAGCGGATGAACACATTGTAGAGCAATCAAAATTTGTTCAGTTTTGAAAGCTGCACATGACAGCAATCTCGTTCAGGACAGTGTTTCTATGTGGAAAAATAACGAATATGCTGGCTTTTAGTAGGTAAAAAGTACTTTTCTCAGAAAAAGTAGTACTTTTATACTACAACATAATTAAAAAAGAGTTGAATAAAAATAAGAGTTCTTGGCTATATTTACACAAACGGCGACCATAGGTTGTCATTTGCTTGTATATTTAATTCCTTATTTTTGTCTACATTTTTTATAGATTGTCAAAAATCGTACAAAGTCGAAAATAAAAACAAGTAAAAAAAAAATACAGGTGCGTTGTTGGACACACGAGAGAAGTGAAGCTTTTTCACAGTTTCATACACACAGAGGAAACATTTGAAATTATAAAATTTTCGGGTATAATTCAAGAATGGGTTATGTAAGTATTTTTTTAATACAACAAAGGGAATTTAGGCAATCGCATTATTTTGCCATTAGGCAATTCATGCTAGAACTTGTGTGCTCTTTTGAAAACCTTCTGCTAAAATGGGTTGCAGTAGATTTAAGGCAATATTAAAAAAGAAACTTGGGTATGTTATACTTATACTACTAGTGAAGATTTCCTAAGCCCTTTGCAAAAAGCGCTTGCGTTGTTCTCTTAGGATTTGTTTGTTTTTTTCATCTTTTCAGCTTTGTTTAACACCTTTTTCAGATTTTTATTTTTCATTTTTTAATCAACTTAATTGTTACTTCATATCAACTCATCACTAGTCTTGCGTGGTTCCCGCTGTGGTACACTATTCAGCTTTATGTTTTACTTGCTTCGTCAGTGTAAGGAATAAATTGCTGCGAAATACATGCACATTGGTACAAATGATAAGAAAAGGAAAGCAAATAATGACCGCGTATGACAGAAAGAGCAGCAATGAGAGAAAAGATTGTAAGACCCCCAATTTGCTTTTGCCCATTTATTACTTTTGGGCATTAAATACAATGTTGGCATGACCAAGTTGACAAAAAACTTATGAAATTTGCACAAATTTCTTAGGCTTCATACAAACATAGTTAACCAAGTCGTTTTAGGCAAAACGCCGTAGGTATTTTTCTGTGTGTAGATTTGATTATTTAATGTTTTTTTTTAAGAACTTAAATTAAAAAATTTAAAGCAACATTAAAAAACTTAAAAAAACACACTTTAATATTCACACCAGTAAATTTTATTGCATTTCATTATTATTTTTTTTTATTTTATTTATTTTATTGCATATTACAGTCATTGTTAAAACAAAAGCATGTACCAACCACAGCACAAGCGCATTTACATAAAAAAAAAATTACGACTTTGCCCTTCGCGAGGATCGATCTCACAACCCTCTGATTACAACACCTACTCTCTTGCCACCAAGCCAAGCAACTTTGTTGAGTTTTGGTGTTAATTTAATATTAAATATATAACTGCAGCTATGTTAACAGTTAACACAGATGACCAGTGTTGTCACTTACAAATTTTAGACAGTGGTAGGTTGAGTCTAAAATGAGTGGTGAATTCTAAAAAACGTTGGAAAATATTTTTCTTCTTAAGGAAAAATTCGACTGAAATCCTACAGCAAAACAAATCATAAGAAGTATACCATAAAGCAAGTTTTTTCACGCTGACTTAGTTTTACTGCAAATAATTCTCTTATAATGTTCTTAAAACAGCACTAATATACAAAATATTATATGCAATAATAAATTAAATATGATATGAAATAAATTATCTTAAAATTTTAATTATAATGCAGTAATTGTTATATAAATATATTAAAACGTGATAGATTTTAAAAAAATTAAAATAGTGGTGGAAACCAAAAAGGTGGTAGATTTACACAATTGTGGAAAAGTGGCAATAATGATGATTCTTGTAGCAAGTGGCTTAGCAGCTACCCAAACCACACAAATACATTAATATATTATTGGATGTGCAGCAACATAGCTTCAATTGCACTTAATACTGAATCAATGCTTTTACATAACGAGGGTGATTGGCTCAGTAGATAGGGTATGGAACTCCAGTCTGAGGTTGACGGGTTCGAATCCCCACAGCAGGCGGAGAAATGTGTTTTTATATTTGATATATTAAATTGTCTTGTTGTAAAAAACGCAGAAACAAAAAAAATCTTAAAAAATTCTAAGAAAAAATCTGTCGAAAATTTTTCAGATTTCACTCTAAGCAAATCACAGAACGAGGAGTATAAAGCTTCGCTTCAAAAATAATAAAAAGTTCAATACATGTACAAGCAAAGGACAACCTGTGGTCGGTGATTGTGTGAATATAATTACATGATGCAACTAACAAGGTCGTAGTGACGCTTCTTTTGGTGAACATTAAAGATCAAAAATGGTATAAAGAAGGAAATGAAAAAAAGTAAAAATAAATAAAAACAAGCACAAAGTTTAGTATATTACCAAATGACAATCTATGGGCGCCGTTTGTGGGAATATAATTGCATGATGATACTAACGAGGTTGTAGTGACGGTTCTTTTGGCGATCATAAAATGTCAAAAATGGTACAAAGAAAATGAAAAAAGTAAAAATAAATAAAAACAAGTAAAAAGTTATATATACAACCAAATGACAACCTATTCAACTAACGAGGTGGTAGTGACATTTCCTTTGGCAATAATATGTTGTCAAAAATGGTACAAAGTAGAAAACAAAAATATTAAAAAAAAGAGTAAAATGTTCAACATACAGGCAAATGAAAACATATGCAGCTATTTTGTGAACCCAACTGTCACTACTACCATGTGCATATTTACATTAGCCTCCTTGACCTTGATTAATTCAATCAAAAAGTTCTTCACTTTTGAAGTTCTATCGAAGCATAAATTTTCGATTTATTGCACTTAAATATATTACTTTTCATTTAAATCCATTATCACTAAGGAATATTGTGCTAAAACGCTGAAATACAACAAAGAGACCTACCAACGACGAATGTCAAAGCAAAGAGTATAAGAGTGAATCTAGAAATTTTTAAATATTTTGAAACTCTTGCCTCACGAAAATTTAACCTTCCCACATCCTCATCTCTTCTGTAGAAGCCAAAGTGAGTCGGTTGAGTAAGATTATTAAAGGGTGTTCTCATCCCACTACATTGTTCAATAAGTTTTTTGACATGCTGCCTTATTTTAACAAGTTTCATACATGGTTTGATATGTGATTCTATAAAAATGTTAAAATAAGGCGGCCTATTTTTTTCTAAATTTTCCGGATGAAAACACTTTATATTTATTCCACCATGACTACTACCTTGTTGATTACATCATGCATATGCTTACTAATACCGTAAGAGCACTTTTTTTATAGTACAAAATAAAAAAGGAAGGAGAAAAAGTAATGAAATTTATGCAATGTCAAAAATTGAATGCCAATAAATTCACTGCCATCTGACCGACCAGCAATCAAAATGTGAAAGAGAGTAAAAATAGTTCATTGAATGCTGTTCAAACGATCATCGCCTGACCTCAGCCTAAGTGTTTGTTTACCAATACGCTGCTAAAAAACGGCAGCGAAATACGAAAACAATAAAACTTCATGCAGCAGCACACTCGAGCCAAGTTGTCTTCTTCACTGGTTTATACTGTCCTTGAACCGCAGACCCATCGGCTGCTATTCAGATGCGGGACGATTGCACCATTGACTTGCTCGTACGTAAGCGCACAAAATACGACCAATTATTTAATTATGTCTTATAGTTGTAATTCAGGATACAATTGAGTTAGTTTCAAATGACCAGAAGAATTATGTAAATGCTATTGCTTAAATATTCCCTCCCCTGAAGGGAATTTTCCCACCACCCCTGAACATTAGAAAAATAAAAATTTTAGTTTAAAAACGAAATTCAAAAAATTTTTTCTTATAATTAAAAAGCATAGAATTTATTAATATATATTAAAGCTAAATTTATTTTTTATTACAAACTTAAGGGTGACACATTTTTTTTTTATTTTTTTATCAGTCCCATGTAAAAATAATTTTAGTCCCCTCTGCTACGCCCATGATCCGAATGTCTGCATTGTCTGGATAGTGCCTTTGTATCGATTCGCAATCGTGACAAACTTAGCTTAGCAGCAATCGTTGCTTACGAACTCGAGCGGCATGCATACTTTTCTCTTTGTGCGTGATTGTGGCTGACGACGAATGTTATCATGTTATTCGAGTGGCAAAAAATGACGAATGGTCTTATGCAGTCCTCTGAGTCGTATATATATATATAAATTCGCTTATTGCATGGTAGCATTAATCAAAGAGATAATTCTTTGGTTCCTATGATGGGCGTATCGAGAGTTGGGCAAGGGAGGGCAGTTTCCCCTCCCTGAACATTAGAAAAATAAAAATTTTAGTATTTAATTAAGGAATTCAAAAAATTTTATCTTATAATTAAAAAGCATAGAATTTATTAAAGCTTAATGTATTTTTTATTAAAAACTTATGATTGACACATGTTTTATTTATTTATCAGTCACATGAAAAAAATAATTTTCTCCACCTCTGAACAAAATCCTGACTACGCCCGAGGTTCCAATTATGAACATATCATAAGAAATTAAATCAAGTAAAATAAGCCATTGATAGCTTTGTTCAGTTTATTGCAAATCTAACAACTTCAAAGAGAAAACAGTACTTAAAAAAGGGCTTATACAGAAAATATCGTATGCCGTTACCTTTCGAAACTAAATGTCATAAAAAATAACTAACAAAATTATGCAATTAAAACGTGTCAACGTAGCGGTTAAAACTATTTACAAGTGATTTTTAAAATTCTTTCCATTGTCGCATATTTTAAGCAAAACTTATTCAGCACCTTTCATGGTGGTCACAATTTCCTTGCAAATTCACACATTTATGTCAGTTGTTGTTGTTATTATTGTATCTGTTTTAGCTGTTGCTGTTAATGGTATTGCACCGTTGTAGTTAAACACTCGAAAACCTGTCGTTGCATAATGAACCACTGCAAGCTCAAACACACACTTAAGTGAAGAACGTTGTACAGTGGTGTTAAATAAACTAGCTGCCAGCACATTGTTTGTTGTTTCTTTTAGTATAGCTGTTTGCAACACTCAGCAATCGCAGCTATAAATAACGGTGAATTGTGTGCACCCACCCACATCAAAACGTAGCATGGTCCAAAAGAATTCATCCTTTGCACCTGCAATACGTGCTAAATGTGTGAAAATTTCGATGGCTACCATTTTTTTCACAGCACACTGTGCTGCTGTTCTTTCATATCTATGTGTGTGTGCCAATTTTATTATTATTTTTGTTAATGTTTATACACAGCCACACACAGCTTTATATGTATGCCTACTCAGCCGTTAAAAATGCTTTGTTGGCAGCTCAGTTGTGAATCCTTTATGCTGGTTGCATTTCATCAGCAGCAGTAGCAACACATTTTGAAAAAAATATTGCTTAACATTGCAACAAGCAATGAAACAACAACAAAAACAAGCTGTTTTCCTCAGGTGAGTGATGAGGTGTCGGACATCCTATTAAATTGTTGCACTTCCTTAACGTGTTTGCTTTTTGCTTTTATTTTAGGGTCTCCTTATTTCTTCCTTTTTGTTTTTTGCTTTTTATTTTTTTGCTGCCACACGATTAACGCAATGAGCGGTTTGGTTCTTTTGTGCCCCATTTGTTTCGCTCTTGTGGCACCTTTGTTCGCAGGTGTTGTTTTTGTACAAAAGGTACGTACCAACATGCCATGAAAATCCCATTTGGACCATGTCAACGTGGCAAGAATGTGGCTTAAATGCTTTTCACTTCATTGTATTGTGTTTGCAAAAGCCAGCTGAAAAAAAACAAACAGAAAATCTAAGAAAGAGATGCAGTTAAACATAGAGAAATGAATGAGTGAGAACAAAAGAGAAAGAGTACCCTTTGTGTATGAATGAGATAGACTAATTGAAAGTGAAAGTGTTACCGGTGTGCAATTTGAAATTTTCAATTAGATTCCTTTCATTTCTCGGTTGAATGCTGTTAAGGAATTCTACACCAACATGAGCACGATTTTAAGCTCACTGACATTGAGTGAATTGAAAAGCTGTTTTAAAGTTTGAGGATTTTTCATAGGAAGGTAAATAAAATATCTTCTTGAGAAAATTGTGCTTACTAATAAAACAATATTTATAAAATATATCACATATTTCAACTTATATTGAAAATTGATATAAATAGGCAAAATATTTTTTCACTTTTTGGACTTCAGCATGTTTTTCTTTTTTTGTTAAAGATTACATGACGGAACTCCAAATAGTGTAATAGCCCTTAAAATGGTGTGTTGAGTAAGTCCACGTTTCTAAGAAATTACTTCACAGGGTGATGATGCCTTAGCTTATACCCAGTAGGCATTGGCAGGCATTCGAAGGGCTATTAGCAGGCCTTAAAATGGATGTCAGAGGCCTACCCTACTCATATCCAAGCCAATATACTTTTTTATATGAAATGGCCAAATTTTCCAGGCCTTCCGCTCTCTTTGCTTTAAAGAGGCCTGCCATAAGCACTCCTTTAGAATGGCTTAAAGAATAGGTCAACCAAAACAATTAAAAAAATATTTTTTTTTAATTTCTTTTTATGTATACCTACCTATTTATTCTGTGATTTTATTTTATCTTACATATTTTTGTCAGATAAGAATATTTCTAAGTCATGACTTTGGTTATTATTATGCAGAAGCAGCGAGGAAGTCATGTGTCTTACCTCCAAGAGTAGCAGTAAATGCACGCCTTCGTTAGAAGAGACCTAGTTTCATTGCCTATTGGGAAGTGATGATGTTAGTCGTTTTATTCCATACGTCTTTCGATCTTAGCATAAATTTCACAACCTCTGAGGACGTTATTTCATCATTTATAATTTGCCTTAAAATAGCCCACGTGGTAAGCAGAAATAAAACATACGAGCACACGCACAGTACTCACTTGAATCAACTCTCAATTTTTTTTTTTTTTTTTTAATATCGCAGAAAAAAGGAAAAGATTTTTTTAAAGCTTATCTTCTTCTTCTAGTAAATAGAAATCTCGTGTCACGGTGTTTGTGGCCGAACCCCTTCAAAACGGCTTGACCGATTTTAATGAAATCTTTTTGTATATCTGGTGGGTATGAGAATAGACCGTAATGCATTTTTTACCCTCTTATTCAAAACGGACGGCTTCGTCCATACAAGTCACATTTTCGATATAGAATAGCCATGGCAGTAAAAGTCACAGAACATTGAAATTCAGAATAGAGTTACCACTTGGTGATGTCCCTTTAATGCAAAACTTGTACGACTATTGGACAAGGGATGTGTCTCCACCCATACAATATACATTTTTGATATCGAATAGCTATGCAAGTAAAAGGCACAGAACCTCGAAACTCAGAATGGGGCTACCACTTTCTAATAGAAGACTTGGAGGCGGCATTGAACAAGGGTCTAAACATCTAAAGTCATCTGATTTCCCTTTCTTCTCCATGTAACGCCCCATATCAGCACGTGTTACAGCTAACTGTAAGGTGGCTTTGTTGGCCCGCACGCATAGAGTGGGAGATTTGTTTCCACTACGTGCATATATCGTCGATCGAATAATTGCTTTCTTAAAACAGGAGGGAGAATTGAGTAGCTCCGGCTGTGCGTTTCTATTAAAGATTGTCGATGTCTAGCATTCTCATTGTAGAGTTGCTCACATTCTTGGCTGCTCAGAGGCGTGTATGGGTTTTGGCTGCAACAAGATAATAATCCAAAATCTATTAGCCTCATTCAGTTATCGGAGGTATTTTCAGGGAAGTTCAACTTTCCGACTCTTCGACTAAAGATATTATTATTGACCACCTTGGCGTTGAAGTCACTGTGTGCTCGGATGCATGTTCAAACCGCTCAGAGAAATATTTTTTGGTCACATCGTCTTTGCCTTCTGTCAGATATTGAGTACATATTTGGTTAATGTTAATGATTTTACTCTTGAAGCGGATTATGGCAAGTTGTTATTTCATAGGTGTAAATTGATATCATAGTCTCATATTAACTACAAATTCGTATCTTAACTCGTGCTTATCCGCATGGCCGCTTTAGTAGATATCACAGAATGTTTGTCGTGAACAATCTTGCTCCTTGTTTTTTTTTTTTTTTTGTTGCAGTAATATCAGCTTAATATTTTTCAATCAGTACAAATCATGGTCAATTCTTTATCAGGCAGTACGTCGTGGGGCAATCACATATGTGAAGTTTGTCCCATTACCCTTGCGCATTGTTTTGATAATATTGTAACCAGCTCCTGGAAGTTGAATTTTTTTCGTGTAGTTTAAATTGACTTTATATTGTTTGAATCAGTCTTACTTATAAACTAAATGCATTTTAAACCATTTTTAGATTGAGCCGAAATCTGGTCAATAAGGCCGGATGAATAAAATGCCTGTTTTGAATATATATTTTTAATGCAAGTTCAATACAAATTTTAAATTTCCACATTCCATCTAATTATTGAATTCTAAATACCGAAACTCCAAAATTCCAGGTGATGGATTCAATGTGTATGTATTTTTCGAATCTTGTTATTCCGATTAAATACGAATGTGCAATGAGACACAAGAGTGAAAAATGGGGCAATATAAGAGCAAACCTACTTATGATTCGAAAAAATCTGACCCCTTACTCTGCTTTAAAAAGCAATAAAGATAGGAACCTTATGTCTGTCAAAAGTACACAAATATCTTTTGAGTTTGATTGACATTGCAAGAAATTTATTTTAAAGTAGTCTTTATATCCGGATTGATTTTTTGAAATCAGTCATCATATATACCAAATCACTTTCATATTCTCTGCTCTCAAAGATGTGCTAAAGCTTTAGGGCGATTTTACGTAGATGTCATTTCCCACACACACATTGTAATTAATACTGAAAGTAACGCTTCTGACTGCAAATACGTTTTGCTTATAATGCAAAAATATTTTTATTGCAAAAGTTATGTGCGTCAACAATTTACCAAAGCAACAGCTGCAGCTGTTGTTGCTAAGTTATCCCAGTCGGAAATGGAAGAGACCCGAAGCGCTACTAGCAGGGCTTTATATGGATTTTGGAGCCCCTCCGCGCTCATATAAGTGTATCCTTTCATTTTCATATGAATATAGCTGAAGTAATCGGTGTTAACCCCAAAAGACACACTCAAACACTACGAGAATACACACCCGTGGAACAAATGTATCCACTAACAATATTTCGCTTTTTTACGAGTGTTTTTCAAATATACTTAATATTTTAATTAATATCGTTAGTTGAAGCATAAACAAGTATTTTAATTTACAGTTTGTAAATATGTTATGCCTCCTATCAAAAATAATAGGCAAAAAATGTCGTTTCAGCAAAAACTCCATATATGCTGGCTCGTGCAAAAACTAATATGCTCACAACATTCAACAAATGCTGCTATGTGCTTTTTCTGTAAAATTATAAATAATTTTGTCAAGATTTAGTTTTTTTTAGTATTTATTAATTGAAGCAAGAATTTATTAATAAAATTTTAAAAAAACATACATAAAAAATTGTTTTCATTTCATAATTAACCACTTTGTTTCAGCACGCGGGTACAAACGTACCCCGAGTGTGTAAAGTCGTAGGTGTCAACTTTGGAGGCTTATAGCTCCTCTTTCATTGACATATAGTTATGTCTTCTTCCTAGATCCAAAGCGTTGATTTGCTTTAAAAGACTGGTTAAAAAGATACAGTGGTTTAAAGTCGCAATGGGTACGTTTTTACCCGGGTGTGTCTTTTAGGGTTAAGTACTTAGGAGTTTAATAAATGTTTGTCCTTCAGTACATGTTTGTATGTATTTAATAAACCAGGACAATTTAACGCCGTGTCCAGTGTAGACACGGACACAATTTTACGTGCGGTGCGTTACCCGCACACACCGTGATTATTTGCGCGGAATGCGAAACTTGTACAATTACAACATGAAATTCGTAAATGCGGGTGACTAAAAAAGCAAAGTGGTTATTCGGTGTGAAATGGCTTCGGTTTCAGCAAGTTAGATTTTTTTTTAATAAAAAACAATTTATTGAGAATAAAAATATTGAAAACTTAAAAAAAAAACGCGAATTTTCATTTCCTTTCAACTATTGTCGATATTGCACGATATTGCGGGAAAAATCAAACAAGGTTGATTTAAAAACATGCGGAGACGTCGCAACGCACGCATTTATCGCAAAATCGTGCCTAGGTTGGACATTTATCATACATTTACCAAATTATGTTTGATTTTGAAATCTGCCCGCATTAAGCGTACCGCAACACACGCAACGCATTTCTCGTATCTAGGCTGGACACGGTGTAAGAGTTTTATTAACAATGTTTGAATGTGGGAATTGAAGAAGCCTGGTTCACTTCCACATGACACAGAAAGTTTTTTCAATTGAATTAATTTTTGTGTTCGGCCGTCACCTCTCTGTAGACAATGGCAAACCTCAGATAGTAAAAACCGCTATGAGAGCTTCTTGAGCTCATAAGCCGTTCGGAGTCGACATAAAACTTTTAGGTCCAGGTTTCGATCAATAGTGTTCAAATATTTTACAACACGCACGACTCAAGTGATCATAAGAAGCTCGGTCAAAGTCCTTTCAAGGGCTGAAATGGCCATTTCGTTGTTTTTTTATTTTTTTAGTTTTTAAGTTTATTAATCAATTTGAAAATGAAACAAAGCTTATATATTTGCCTTATATCATAAAATGTTGAGTGTTTGTTTAAAAATTACATTTTCCATGATTTTGTTTCCTAAAGATGATTGAGATGATTAACCATATAATACCATTTTTTTTTGCCATATTTTAAGCCCCGTATGTCAAAAATAGCATTTTTGTCAATACCTTTTGACCTAATGTGACGATTTGGCAAACTTTGTTAATCCATGAGAAAAAAATCTTGTGTGCATCTTACCTCATACATATGATTGAAATCAAACCGGTAGCAATCTGTAATGAGAAATGAAAGATGTGAAAAAGTAAAGAAAATCGTTTTTACTTTGTATTTTGTACTTTATTTCGATAGATTGAATTTTTTTACACGTTTTAGAAAAAGTTTCGTAAAAAACAGAACACAAGTTAATTTTTGGCAACATTTATGTAAATTTTATCATACTTACTGTATGCCATCTTTTGACGTTTTGTCAGCATGTTGCTGAAGTGGCTTCACGTGTTTAGACTATCAAAGTTGTTCTTTGTATTTGTTTTTAAACCACCGAAATATATTAATTTTAACGGTTTTTTCCAAAATAAAGACAAAAAAATATGGGCAAAAATAAACAATTCAGGTATTTATTAAAATTAAATCCAAGTTGTCATAGCTGGAAAAACGTATAAACACAAGGATTTGTAAAATGGGAGGGTGAGGTTTTAAAGTATGGATAATTTTATAGATACACAAAGTTTATAATTTAATATACAATAAATAGACAAATGGTATAAAAATACATTCTCGGGTGAATTTTTTCACATAAATTATTATTGAAACTTGACAATTTTTTTAAAAATTATTAAATAAATAAGCGGGTCAGTTTTTGAATTATTTATTCTTTCCAATGTCTCGAACTTCATCGGAGTTCATTATCAAGGACTAAAAATCATAAAACATATATAATACAACAATTTCTCAAAATAGTATTTATTAAGAATTACTTACAAATTATAATAATATTAAACTACTACTAAATAAACATTGATTTTTGAAAAACACAACGAACAAATCTATAATCAAAACAGTGAACGCACAAATTTAAAAATATTGCACTTAAATATTGCACTAGTTATTTCTTCGCCTTGCAGTTGTCCAATGTTTTGATTTGTGCTGTTTTTTAGATCTGCTATTGAGACTTTTTTGTTTTGATCAGATGTAAAATGTATGTAAATATGTGCGCAGTTATCAGTTTCTGTAGTTGAGTTGTTTGTGTGTAGATGTGTCAATTATGTACAGCATCTCGAGTATAAATCTACGCGCGTAGTTCTTTCTTGTTGTAATATTTGTATATTGTCAAAGTTGGGAGAGTGTCCAGTTCTTGTACAGTGGGCTGCAAGTGCAGTTATTTGTTCTATGGGCGTGTCATTATAGAAGATATATATATATATATATATATATATATTATAGACATTGCAACGTACCAGAAAAAAAAAGGACGGATCTCACTTCAACTTTACAACAGAAGAGCAATGACATACTACATATATATATTTTTCAAATTTGTGTGTTCAATGTTGTGATTATAGTTTTGTTCGTTGAGTTTTTCAAAAATCAATGTTTGTTTAGTACTCGTAGCAGTTTAATTTTATTATAATTTGTAAGTAGTTCTTATGTGGCGGCCGTGGCGCAGTGGATAGAGTGTGTGGCCCATACGCCAGAGAACCCTGGTTCGAATCCCACCTAACACAGAAAGTTTTTTCAATTGAATTATTTTTTCAGTTCGGCAGTCTCCTCTCTGCAGACAATGGCAAACCTCAGAGAGTAAAAACTGTCATGAAAAGCTTCGTGAGAACATAAGCCCTGCGGAGTCGGCATAAAACATATGTCCAGTTCTCGATCATTTGTGTTCAAATATTTCACAACACACACAACAAAATTGATCATAAGAATCTCGGTCAAAGTACTTTCAAGGACTGAAATTGCCATTTCGTTTTTTTTTTAAGTATTTCTTATAAAATATTATTGTGAAAAAACTGTTGTATTATATGTATTTTACAATTTTTAGTCCTTGATAATGTACTTCAACGGAGTTCGAAATATTGGAAAGAATAAATAATTCAAAAACTGACCGATTTGGTGTACTGATTACACCAAAAGGTCTTAAAAGTACACCCTATTTTTTAAAAATAATTAAACATTTTTAGCATTTAAAAAGCATTTAAAAGGCATCATTTTCAAAAAATAAGTTTCGACAAAAATCAAGATTTTTTGATTGATAGAATCTGTAAGTAAATTTTTGCTTTAAAGTGAAAATCTTTTGCTATGAAAATTAGCGTAGCGTATTCCTAATAAAATGGCAAACCAAACTAAGCACAAATGACAATGGCTTTGCCAGATCTGATCAAATTATGACAATTTAATCCTTTTCAGAAAATGCAACCTCAAAAAAAAAACATCCTTTACAGGTGTAGCATTAAGTACATGCCTTCCTTCGATGAAGCCTAGTCTAATTGTCTATTGGGGTTTTTTGTCTGTACCAGAGTGCGTGTGTGTGAGTATGCCTGTGATTTTGTGTGGATCTTAGAGTAATTGTATTAAATATGTGCGCACACATCTGCATGGAAACGCATTTTTGGCTCGACAGCATTAAAGCTTCCTTAATGCGCGTATACACACATACATGCAGAAAAGCTCAGAGTAAATGTGCTTGAGTCCCTTGCAGTTGTTGTTGTGTCATTTATAAAGTTGCTTTTGCCGTGTGTGATTGCATCCTTTATGGGTTTCCTTGGTGCCGACTTCATTACGAGTTTATTTGAATTTCTTTGGCGCGCTTTTTATTTATTTCCATCTATTTTTTTTTCTTGTATATTTTTTTTTCTCTGCGCTTTTTTTTATTTTATTTGCATCAACTTTGCTGCTAAGTGTAAATTTTGTTGTGCTGTCAAAGGATGTAATGCAGCGGGGCAAGTGTTAAGGCGGAGTCTTACTGCTTACTGCCTTGCCTTGAGCAAGTTGTTGAGCTTAACTGTTCGCAGCATTGCCAGGATTAATGCAAATTTCAATAAAATTGCACGCTGTAAGACATCAAATCTTTATACTCGTCTTCATGACTTGGATTGTATATTTTATTTTTTTTTTTTTTGTGTTTATGTATATTTAACCAAGTTTAAGAAATGTTTGTCTGTTTGTTTGTTTGTTTGTTTGTTTGTTTATTGTTTCGTTTGCTCTTCAACTATTTGTATTTGTATTTCAAGCATTAAGCCTTCAACTTAAAATTTGCTCACTTTATGTTTTTGTGTGTAAGAATATATATTTATTTGATGACGAAAACTTTTGGATGCATTTGGCGTGAATAGGCTGCTTAAGTAGAACTTCGAAAGGAGTTAAATATTGCAACTTTTTTTAACTGAATTTATTTGACTTCCTTAAACTTGGCATAAACGATATGTTATCAACTCCCAGAACTGATTCTGAGCATTGAAATTTTGAGATTCAAAAAATATCAATTATATATCAATTATATAACTTTGGCTTAAACCGCGGATCTTTGGCATGCGTGTCAAGTTTCTAACCATTTGGACTCGGGCAAAGGTATTCCGACTTAAATTTTTATAAAATGCACTTTAATCTAATATATATGTTCGAAACCCACTTAAGTGCTCAAACATTCCTCGAAATTTCTAATTAATACACGAAATTAATGTTATTTCATGCCAACCCATGCGAATTCAGTGCTAACGCAGTCATCCCAGAGGAACCATACCAACTTGTCGACAATGTATTTACAATACATATACAATATTGTTCCGTCCTGTACAGCCAACAATTAAACTGTCAACCAAACAGCTTGATTACAATTAACAATAAAACCAAATAATTGCCGAAAGGAACCAATTTATTGGTGTTGCCATCGTAGTCGGATACCAGCAGATAGTGAATCACCGCCAACCAGCTTGGGTGAAAACTTGAAATAAACAACAAAAGAGCAGTCATTATTTGTTTGTGTAGTGTTGTGTCGTGAACTGTATCGTTGTTGAGGGGTTCTTATTTAAATGACGAGTTGTTGAAAGAAGATTCAACTAACGTAATTGCTTAAAAGGAATAAAAATGAAAATAAAAATTACACCCTTGTGTCAGTACCAAAATATATATATAGAAATTATTTAAATGGCAAGCCTTAAACTTCGTTGGACGATTCTTGCAACGTTTTACAAAAATAGTTTGAAATGAGTTATTTGGCTTTATAAAAGTTATAAAAAAATATTTTCTATTATTATTTTGAAATAACACAGTACAATATATAAAAATAGTAGACTTCTAACCAGTGGCGAACCGTCTTCGAAGACGACTTTCAAGACAGCAGTCGGTCTTCGAGTACAAATCGCTCCATTCCTAAAGCTGTGTTCGAAGAACATTTCAAACATATTAGCCAAATGACTTGCATGACAAGTGTGTGGAATCTGTTCGAAGACGGCTCCAATACACGTCTTGCTAAGTGTCAGCATTCGTTTAAAATTGCTGCTCTTGTTGTATAATTTTTCTCATTCGTGTTCTCTCTCATTTCGCTCTAGCTTTCGGAATGTGTTGCAGGAGAATTTTATGTTACATGTTTGAAGACGGCTCTGATAAATGTCTTGTTAAGTGTCCGCATTCGTTTGAAGTTGGTGCTCTTTTTGCACGGTTTTTCTCTTTCGTGTTCTCTCCTACAAATTTTCTACTTTTTATGTTATTACTGAATTAATAGCGACATGTCCAGTAAAACATCAGCATTGTTACTCCATTGTCGTCAACGACGTCTTCAAAGACAACGTCTTTGAAGACTATTTTTGCCTCTGGGTATTAACACTATGTTAAGCAATTTACTAACATAAAGAGAAAGAAAATGTCTATGCCTTTGACTAGTTGCTGTGTTCATAACCTGAAATAAAGATTTTAAATATATATTCTTTTCAAATATTTTTACTCTCTTTCTTTTTTGTGTATATTTTCACTCTTATCAAAAAATACATAAAAAAACGTCTCCTGAGAATTGACTTACTTACTTACTTAGGTGGCACCTTCAACCGTATGTCGGCCTGGTATAAGAAATTACGCCAGCCATTTCTTTTTTGCGCTTGCTGGTGCCAGTTGAAGGCTCCAAGTTTCGTCAGGTTGACCACCGCTGGGTACCGAATCTAATATTTTCTTCGCTGGAGCGTCGTCTTGCATCTGCTCAACATGACCTAGCCAGCGAAGACACTCGATTTTTACTCGCTTTGCTATGTCAGAGCTGCTCTCAACGTTCAGGTTTGTGTTGCGTATACTTATAGTGAGCTATAGAGCGTGACTTCTGTTCGTCGAGAGTGGGCTCTGCTTCTTAATTGCCTACCGAGCCCAAAGTAACACCTGCTGGCAAGAGTTATCCTTCGTGTTATCTCTCTACTGATATCGTTGGTGAAGTTAATGCTGGATCCCAGGTAAATAAAGTCCTTCACAATCTCTGTTGTCAACAATGACGTGGGCGCCAATGCGCTGGGATTCCTGGTTTGACACCAGATGCTTCGTCTTATCTGCGTTCACTGCAAGACCCATACGACTCTACTCTTTTTCTAATTTTGACAATGCTGCGCTGATTTCGTGTGTGTTACGTCCAATGATATCAATATAATCAGCATACGCTTGTAGCATAACACTCATATAGACTATTGTGACTTTGTCTTAGATCAGCACCTCGGATGATCTTCTCCATAATTGGGTTAAAAAAGTCGAACGATAAGAAATCACTTTGTCTGAAAAATCGTTTGGTAACAAGGGGGGGAGGTCCTTCCCGATTTTAATTGCGCTGCTGGTTTTGCTCAGTGTCATCCTGCATCGACGGATTGATTTTGCAAGTATATCAAATTCAGACATGGTGGAGTATAGGTGATTTCTTATTGGATTGTCAAAGGCGGCTTTGTAATCGACAAAAAGGTGGTGGTTGTCGATTTGTTTCTCTAGGGTCTTTTCCAAGATTTGTTGTTGCGTGAATATCTGGGCGGTGGTAGATTTTCCAGGTGTGTAGCCATACAGATAAGGTTCAATCAGTTGGTTTACGATGGGCTTCAGTCTTTCACATAATACGCTCTACAGGACCTATGTGCGATATTTTGGAGGCTTATCCCACGGTAATTGGCACAAATGGGGGATTGACTTTTTTGTGGATTGCGCGGAGTACACTGAGGTTCCAATCGTTTCAAATGCATTCTTCCGACCATATTCTGCATAAAAGCTTGTGAATGCACTTAAACAGTGCTTCTCCTCCGTTTTTAAACAGCTCAGCGGAAAGGCCACTGGCTCCCGTGGCTTTGTTGATCTTAAGTCATGTAATGGCTGTAAAGACTTCATTATAGTCGGGCAGCGGAACTTCAACGCTATCGTCCATAATTGGGGTTTCCGGGATATCCTCTTTATTGGCGGGATTGTTGTCATCATCGCCATTCAGATGACTAGAGAAGTGTTCCCTCCATAATGTCAGTGTACTCTGGATATCTGTCAATGGATTCCCGTTTTCATGGTCTTAAAGCCATCGGCAAGGCATCTTATCTTTTCGAAAAATATTCGTGCCTAGTTCCTGTCGCCATACATCACAATTTTCTCACACTCGCGCTTTTCTGCCTCTCTTTTTTTCCGCGTGAAAATATGTCTCTCGTTCCCCCTGTTCTCTCTGTATCGCTCCTTAGCAGCGTTTTTCTTTGCAGTGGTGTCGCGACACTCATGGTTGTGTCACTGGTTTCGGCAGGGGCGGTGGTAGCCAATAACCTCTTCGGCAGCCGAACGCATAGAGTGGAATATGTGTGCCCATTGCGCGCAAATACCGTCGATCGGAGGAGTGCTTTCCTTAAGCAGGAGTGAGAGTCAAGTAGCGAAGGCTTCGGCTGTCCGTTTTGATTGCAGCTGGTCGACGTCTAGCTTTCTCTGTGTAGGGATGCGCGCATTCTTTGCAGCGCACAGACGTGTATGGATCTTAGCTGCGACAAGATGATGATCCGAGTCTATGTTAGCACCACGGATTGTGCGTTCATCTAATACATTGGAAGAGTGCCCTCCGTCAATAAAAAAGTGATCAATGTGGTTGCGCGTTTTTTGATCAGAGAACAACCATGTGGCGCTATAAATATTGAGATGCTTGAATCTTGTGCTACTTACGACAATGTTTCATGATGCGGCGAAGTCAATCAGCCTCATTCCTTAATCGGATGTGTTGTCGTGGAGGCTGAACTTTCAGGCTGTTGGACCAAAGATGTTTTCCTTGCCCACCTTAGCGTAAAAGTCACATAGCAAAATTTTAATGTCGTGCGGGGGCGGCGCTCGTAAGCGTCTTCAAGGCGCTTGTAGAAAGTATCTTTGATTTCATCGTTCTTGTCCTCTGTCGGAGCATGCACACATTTTAGGCTTATATGAAAGAATTTCGCCTTGATGCGGATTATGGCAAGTCGTTTGTTCACATTAGTGAATCGCAGGTCGTAATGCAGTAATCTCTTACCAACTATAAATCCATACCCAAACCGTGCTTTTCCGCATGGCCGCTGTAATAAATATCACAGGATGCTTGCCAAGAGCAACTCTGTCCCTTCCATCGCCTTTCTTGGATTGCAGTGATATCAGCTTTGTATCTTTCCAAAATATCAATCAGGTGGATAGAGGTACCTTACCAATTAAGAGTTCTGTCATTCTAGGTGCATATCCGTAAATTATTATCAGTTTTTCGTTTGCGGTAGTCGTTATCAGACTTGGGGATAATTTTTTTCCATATATCTTGGGCTTCAAACACCCGATGCACAACCTTTTCAAGGTTAGGTAGCCCGCCGCTAAGCACGGATGACAGTTTTCCGTTGCCCAGGGAACACCACGTGGAAGTTTGAGTCGACTTGGGACGATTGGATCAAGCTGGTCTCGCCAGGTTGAGGCATTCAGACACGTTTCCATGTGAGGTTCGTCCCCTATTCCCCTTAAAAATAGAAGAATGTGTTGAAATGTTCTATGAAAATGTTTCTTTTAAAATTGCACTTTACTTTTCTTTGTCCAAGTATGCTGCAGAACTTTAATGGAGAAATATTGCAAAGTATTTTATTACATACACGCAAGGAAAAACATTCCTCAAATCTTATTCTATTTTTAATTAAAATAAAGTATATTTCAATCTTTGAAACCATATCTATTCAGATTCTAATACATTGGCATTGGGTCTGTTGGAGGCGTGGATATAGAGGGGATCTATGGTGGCTAAATCGCCCAGACGCTCAAAATTTGCTTGAAAAAAAAAAGTTGAACAAATTTTCTATAAATGCTATATTTTTCTTTTACTTCAAATTCCAAAAAAAAGATGCTCTTGTCAATTTCGTTACAAGATTGCTGAAAATATCTAAAATATTTTAAATTGATCAGTAATTTATCACTTGAAAGGAAAATTCATAGCTTTTTCTTTCTTTTTATATAACAAAACTTTTGTTATAACTTTATAGTCTTATAGAAATAATAGAATAATAATAAATTAGACGCGACCCTCGCCTCGAGCACCTTTTTCGCTGGAGCTTTGTCGTTCATACGATGGACATGAGCCAGCGTAGTCGCTGCACAGTTATACGCCGAACTTCGTCAATGTCTTCGTAGAGCTCATACAGTTTGTGGTTCATTCGGATGCGATAGTCATCGCCGACTCGAACAGGACCGAAGATTTTGCGAAGAACTTTTCTCTCGAACACCCCAGAGTGGCTGCGTCAGCTTGCGAAACTACCCATGCCTCAGCGCCATAAAGCAGCACAGGTAGAACGAGCGTCTTGTAGATTGTTAGCTTTATCGATCGAGAGAGGGTTCTGGAACTTAGTTGCTTACTGAGCCCGTAGTAGCACCTATTAGCAATTATTGTTCTTCGCTTTATCTCCAGGCTGATTTCGTTGTTGGTATTAATCGCAGTGCCAAGATATGCGAACTCCTTGACTTCTTCAAAGCTATAGCTGTCGGGTGAAACGTGGGAGTCTAAACGCCACGCTCCCTTGTTTGCAGACAGCATATGCTTTGTTTTACCCTCATTTATCGTCAAACCCACTTTGGCTGATTTCTTTTCGATAACGGCGAAAGCAGCGGTAACATTTTTCTTAGTTCTGCGGACAATATCAATATCATCAGCGTACGCAAGGAGCTGGACACCTTTATAGAAAATGGTGCCATTACGATGCACAACGGCCTTTCGTAAGATCCCTTCCATGATGATGTTGAAGAGATCGCAAGACAGTGGATCGCCTTGCCTGAAACCTCTTTCGGTATAGAAGGTTTCGGAGAGGTCATTTCCTACCTTGACGGAGCTGCGTGGGTTGCTCAACGTCATTCTGCAAAGTCTTATCAACTTTGCAGGTATACCGAACTCAGACATTGTTGCGTATAGGCAATACCTTCTCGGGCTATCGAACGCAGCTCTAAAATCGACAAAAAAGAGATGGTGTGTGTCAATTTGATTTTCGTGGGTTTTCTCCAAGTTTTGTCGTAGCGTAAAAGTCTGGTATATGGTGGACTTTCCAGGTCGAAAGCCACACTGATAAGGTCCAATCAGTGTTTTTGTAATCGGCTCTAATCTTTCACACAGTACGGTTGAGAGAACCTTATATGCGATGGAAATAAGACTGATACCTCTATAACTGGCGCAGATTGTTGGGTCTCCTTTCTTATGTGTAAATAATAATAAAATAATAACGTTAATTTTTTTATGTATATTCAAAAGTCTTAAATTGTAGTTCAATCCTAATATCAATAAAGCAATATTAAAATCCTTATATCTAATTAAATACTTGAGTAATAAAATAACAGTTTTATAATTAAAAAAAAAGGTTATGAAATTACTAATCAATGATTAACATCAAAGGATAAAATTTTGTTAGATTGCATCATAGTTGAACGAAAAAAAAAAGTTATGAGTTATAAGTTAGCATGAGAAAGTTTGCTTTTGTATCCAGGAATCGTTTGAACAATATTTTTAAAAATCTGAGATTTTAATTTCTATTTTATAATAAAACAACACAAATATATATGCATATGGTTTTGATTAATTTTGACCATGAAACTAGCTTATAAGTAATGAAAAATAATTGAAAAGTGCACGGTATTTCTTTCTATATTTTTTAAATATTCGGTATAAAATGTATTTTTCATAAAAGTTAGCTGTCCCCACGCAATACATGTTAATATTCGTAAAAAAAAAATTTATGTATTTCATTCTGGTAATTTAGCTCCACTCACGTTCACTTTCTAGATCCGCCATTAGTGTGTAAACCCTATTACATTAATTGCTAGCTTTTGAAGTGAAACTACTTTAGCCACGTATACAACAACACTGAGAACTAGATGGGGGAGTAATAAAACCTATATAACCAAAAGTGGATCCTACACGTACAACAACAGCAATTCGTCGAAAAATTTTTATTTTATAAGTGTTCACATTCCCGTTTCTACCGTGATTTGAACGCACTACCTCTCGATCTTCAGATGGATGTTCTATACATTGCTTCATGTACCCATATTAAATAATGTTGCTCATAGTCATGATAAATTAGCATTATTTTATATTTTTTTAATTATTTGTTGGTGTTGGATTGTGTCTTTGCCATATTAATAGCAATGAACAAACCTCAAAATGTGTAGAAAGTACACCGCAAACAATCGTCACTACCCTGTTCTATTGTATTGCAACGATTTGCATATCTTCAATGTTTAAACTCAGTTTCATGCACATAGTTAAAAACAATCCCAAAATTATCAAAAAATAAACAGAAATAGCACCAGAATTTTCCAAACTTAGTGCCACTGCAATATAAAATTCGCCCGAAAGTGTACTAAAAAGTACTTCCTGCTAATGATAGAAAATCAAATGGGCTGAAATTGTTTATGAATATGACATTTCTTAGAAAATTTTTTGTTAATTAGACTGGGCCGAAAACAACCCTAATTCTACTGCAGGGTCTGCTGCAGAAAATGAGTTAGTTGAAATCAATGAGTTGAAATATTGCCAGCACATCTACCACCAGATGGCTGATAGTTTCAGAAATATCTTATATATATTCCTGTTTGCTTTTTTCCTGCTTTGTTTGGTCTTATTTTGTTGATATGCACGATAAAATAAATCCAATGACGTATGCGCGGTAGTATCTTTCGTGGTAGCTCTACCCCTATGAATGTGTGAGTTGTAAGGAAAGAACGTGCTTCTAGGGCTTGAAAAACTTAAATTTCTTGAATTAAGAATATGACTTCGAAATATAGCCGGACGTTGCGGACGTTATATTCGTACACATATTTTTTTTTTTTTTTGCTTTTGTAGGCGTTCTGGATGAGATATTTTTATTTAACCTCCATTAAAAACAGTGCTTTGGAAGTACTTTCAAATAACATTTAATTATCGACTTAACTATTTTTGGGCTAACAAAAATTCGTACCGAAAGTGCCGTTCGGACGTCATCAAAAACGGAAGTCGTTTTGGAGGTCAACGTGCATTTCTATCATTTTTAGTGAAATTTTCGAAGTTTCAAAAATCCATATTGGCAAAAGAAAGAGAAATATTTGCGGATATTAAAAAAGCTTTAATGAGGATTATAAATTTCTGCTTGCATCGAAAAATTTTAAATTCGTCTGTTACAGACGTTACGTTACGGACGTAACACTTTTCCCATTGTAATTCAATTGGACAATTAAGTAATTAAGTAAATAAATAAGTAATTTTGTAACTAAAAAACAATATTTTTCTCTCCAGAATTTCATTATTATCTTTAGCCAATAACTTCCATCTATTTTAATAAAAATCATTTTCTGCTTGTTTGTTTATTTGACTATTGTACAAATCTAAACGAATGAACGGCTTTTGCTAAAACTTAAATCGTGTATTACTTGCGTTCTAAATTAAGTTAGTGCATACTAAGTTTTAACCACGCGCCCTTTTACCACCCACAAATCAATAAAAATGCAATATTTCCGTATGTTTCGAATACATGAGGCTAAAATTTGGAAATTTAGTTTGGTTACTTTCGACAAATGCTATATTTCAGACGGTTAAGGTCGTATAAGACTGAAATTTGGATCAACTGTTCTAAAAATGGGCATGGTGGCACTATTATTACGCCTACTTTTAAGAAATCATTTAGACTATAAAACGTCTGGGCCGATTGCGCTGACATTTTGGCAGTAGATTGTTTTCGAGCAAGTGATGGTTTTCGGGAAAAATGTTTGCCACACCCCCTTTCACCACCCACAAATAAGGAAAGTATGGTTGTTGGAAAGTCCGTAGCGAAACCGACACGGTTTATTTTATTATTTTGTTTAATCAAAATTTTTCATTCCAATTTTAATAATCATTCCGTTCACTTTTTTATTATTGTGGCCATAAAGAAATTTTAAAAAGAATTTTTTAAAAGTCATGTTGGCTTTATTTACAATTGTTTAAAGAGAAAATTCTTAATAACAACAGCGCCAAAACAAATCCAAAAACTCTCTAAAGTAACCAATTTGCTTTTACTTCTATTATTTTTTCATATAAATAGGTTTTTGGATGATATTTCTCTGAATAGAACTTTTCCAACAGAAACTTAATTTTTATTTTTAGTTTTTGGCTTAAAGAAAATATTCAAAAGGCAAATTATTTTCTTTAACAAATGTAAATTCAGAAATTTCATATTCACACACTTAATTAATATTATAAAAAAACTCGTTAAATTGGTTTTATTCTCTATTCTAAAATGCTGTATATGCGACACTCTATACGCGGTAGAATATTTTATTATTGTTCTTTTTTTTTTAATATCTTTCACCAATGCTCTACGCTAATGAAGATCTTTGTACCCAGTGTAAGCTTCTGTCTCTACAAAAAAAGTATCTAGGTACAATACGTGTTTCTGGTGCTTAGTGGACAGTGACTTCTTTGCCATTGAAATTGTCGCACTCACACGGACACAATATATATATATATATTAAATACTGAAAGCGTGTGCCTTTTACTGCAAATTAATGTGACAAAAATTATATATTGTACTCTTACGACGTGCGTTCATTATTATTACACTTTATATATTTCACACTCGCCCGAAATCATGTCTAACAGCTATACATATACAATAGTTTCGTAAGTAAATCAAACGCTCCTTCACACACACACACATACACACACACACAAACACACCCACACACGTAACCCTATAGGAACAAACTAACTTGTTTTTAAAAACAACTAATTAAAAAACTAGTTTAAAATAAACTAGTACATGAACTACTTTAAATTGTATTAAGGCGGCATTCACTTCAATTTTAAATGGTTTTTATTGCATTATATATGAAGTAATTCAAATACTACTTAAAAACAAGTGATTGATAAATTACTTTGAATTATATTAAGGCGGCAACTAGACTGATTTTGACAAGCTTTAATTGCAAATTTTTATTAGATTGCAAGTTTATATATATTTAACCATGTTTTTTCATCAAATATCATTAACTTTAGGCCATCAGTAATAGTTTTCAATAGGTTATTTTTAAGTAACTAAAAAAGTAGTTTAAATATAACTAATTTAACAAGTAGTTGAAAATATATGCAGACGAAAGTCAATTGACTTATTTAGCGGACATCACCATACAAAATATATTAGTTCGTTCTATGAAAAAAAGTCAGAATTTCAACTAGTTGTGGTTGCCAAAAAAACTACTTTACCAACTACTTTTAAATTAATTGATTTTCCTACAGGGAAGCTTTTCCCCACTCTTCTTCAGTGTAGTTAATTCAAGCCATCGTATGTCAAAGAGTAACCTTAAAAATAATTTTTTTCTCTGTGTCTGGCTGGCTGGTTGAATGGCTGACAAAATGTGAACATAAAATAATGTCAGATATAGTTGCAGCAGTGCGAGTATCTAAGTATCTCTTAATCATACCTTAAGCATCTAGAAACTTGCTGGTCCTTCTGTGACCTACAGCATTAAATGTGCGTATTGTGCATTGGATGATTTTGATTATGTGTGTGTCTTTGTGTGCGTGTAGCTTTTTTGCTTCCTTAATGAGTTTATTATTTTATGATCATTATGCTGATTTTTTTTTTGCTATTTTTATTATTATTATATTTTTTTATATCATAACATGTTCTGCATTCGACAAGGATGTGCGTTCTACCAGAACATAAGAAAAACAAAAGTGTGAAAAATTAAGCAAATGGTTTAGAGTTGTTGGAGTACCAAATGTAAGTGAGAGTTTGTGTATCAGGTTGTGGGTATTTGTGGGCGTGCCACTTAATGTTCAGTGCCTTTAAGAGTCCACAACTAAGACAATGTTAAGCTGCCCTGTAGGAAAATCAACTAATTTAAAAGTAGTTGATAAAGTAGTTTTTTGTCAACCACAACTAGTTGAAATTCTGACTTTTTCCCATAGAACGAACTAACTTATTTTGTATGGTGATGTCCGCTAAATAAGTCAATTGACTGTCGTCTGCATATATTTTCAACTACTTGTTAAATTAGTTACATTTAAATTATTTTTTAATGACTTTAAAACAACCAATTGAAAACTATTACTGATGGCCTAAAGTTAATAATATTTGATGAAATAACATGGTTAAATATATATAAACTTGTAATCTAATAAAAATTTGCAATTAAAACATGTCAAAATCATAGTAGTTGCCGCCTTAATATAATTCAAAGTAGTTCATATACTGGTTTATTTTAAACTAGTTTTTTAATTAGTTGTTTTTAAAAACAAGTTAGTTCGTTCCTATAGGGTGGGTTCTGTTGCAGTTAAGTTGTTTATTTTTTGAGTGTAAGTTTTAGTTGTAATTATTTATTTATTTTTTTTTTGTCTTTTTTGTAGCGACAAAATTAGTATTGCTAAAAACTTATTTAATGTTAAATATGCTTATCACTTGTCTTGCAGCTGACAAACATCCTGCAGTTTTCTAGTTTATGTTTTGCAAAATTAGTCTGAATCATAAAAATGATGTTTCACGTTAGAGCTTGGATAGTTTTTAAGTGTATGTGAATGATTCTGATTTCATGCTGAGATATTTTTTTAGTGATGTTCATAGGGTACGGTGCTTTGGATGAAATTCAAATGAAATTCGGAGGTAAATCCAATTATCCGGTAAATCCTATTTCCTGTCAATAATAGAGAGGGAATGAATAAAATAAAAGAAATTTAGTCGCTTTATTCACATGCAAAAATAGAACATTAAATATTTTTATTAATAAAAAGAAAACATTTTTGTTGCTTGGACTGTATATATTGCTCATTACTCCCCGGAGTTTTGTTAAATCTATTGAAATGTTACAGTCGATTTTAAATAGGAATATAATTACCTCGAGATAATTCTTTATTGGTGTTGTTACAAAATTCTGATACATAAGCAAATACTGCGTGAATTTTTGGTGTAACTGCAGTTCCAAAGGCTACGTAATTGTGTTTGAAAACTTTTGTATATTTCTGATAATAAGAGTCTAATTCTAAAGAAAAGCATGCATTTATAACTTTTTTCAATTGTCCTACAAGTGCGTTCTCAGGGGGAAGCAGGGAGGGGCAACATAAATAGGCGAAGGCAATTTTCTCCTGTGTTTCTCAACCGATTTTGATGATTTTTTTTTTTTTTGTAATGAATCAGAGTAAGGAAAAGGAGTGCACCAAATACTTTTTATAAAGTTTTTATAAAGAGTTTTACAAAGAGTTTTCAAGTTAATGACCTGTATATTATTGTGAAATATTAATTTATATTACCTAAATTTATAAGCCAGATTTTAAAATGAAAGTATAGCACAAGTATTCCTAGAAACTAAATCCTCTCTAGAAATCACTTGTCGTATTCTTTCATTTTAATATAAAATAGGAGGAGAACTACTCTATAGCGTTTACTTCAAGATTATAAAAAAAAAATAGTCTGAATAAAATCTTTTGCGTAGTTGAACTATTTCTTATAAGTCAAATTAACCTTAACTCACACATTTTCTTAGTGTCTTTATACCCCGCACGTACTGTGTAAAGGGAATATTAACTTTGTTATTTCATTTGTAACGCCAATAAAGAGGCGTGGCAGGTATAGGTACTTATTTTGAAATGAAACTATTATACCCGCGTATACAGCAATACGGTAAGCAAGCTTGGAAGTAAAACCAATGTAACGAAATGGAAAAAATTGCTATTTAAAATTGTTTTATATATTTCCTTCCACTCAGGATTGAACACGTTTGTATCCATAGCCGGCTGTTCTAACCACTGGGCCTCGTAGAAATATTTATTTGAGTAGCTCATACTTATGTTAAATCAACAATCAGTACTTCTCTCTTTCTTTTATGATTGAATTGAGTCTTTCGTTCAATATTCTGAAAGTACAGTACGGTCTGGAAATTTGAATCTGAACGTAGCTTTTTTTCAGAACATTAGCATACTCTTAGGCATTTCTCAAATTGAGTTTTGATAAATTCAGAAAGGAATTTTCGAAGTAGACCTTGCATTGATTGATTTGGAAACAGCACATGCTGCAATATTAACGAATGCAACTTTTTTTTTTCTTTAAAAATACTCGAACTCAAAATTTTCAAAAAGGTACACTTCTATCAAAAAAATTCATGAGAACCAAGTTATTCAACATAATTATGCCATTTTTTGAATCTGCATTAGGTATAGTCTTAGAAAATATTTACATGAAATTTGACTTTTTAACTTCACCACAATTTTGATTTTTTTTTTTAAATTTGGAATTTTGCAATTTTTTTAATACAACAAGAAAAAAATGAGATTTTTTCCAAAAGTAAAAAATCATAACTCTAATAATTTAAATCCGTTTTTCAGGTTTGGTAACTCATTTTAAAGAAATATTATATGAAAAATGAAGTGCGTACCAGTTTTTAGAAAATTTTGAGCTTAAGAAAATCTAGTTGGGATTTTTTTGGAAAAATAACACTATTTTCTAATATAAATCATATTTTCAATATAAAGGTCGTTACAGGCACGTTTAAATGTCAATATTTTTTTCTAAAAATTTAACAATTTACTTCTGACATACAAAGGAACAATCAATACCCATGCACATGTTAAATATAAAAAAATTAAGGGCCACTCTAATGTATGTAAATGTCTGCATCATTTAGCATTAAATATCGTCGCAAATGAAAAATAAAATACGATGTAAATCTTGTAACTTAGGCACGTTAAAATAAGCCCGAACAAGTATGCTCGGCAGCATAAGGTCAGAGCTTCTGACCAGCTAGCTGCGGTTGAAATTTTGTGTTTTTGTTTTAAATTAAAAATATTTACGATCATTTACGAGGCAGTTTTGGTTTTGTTTTTTTTTAAGAAAAATTGAAAATAAATTAAATAAATAAAGCCCAAATTATATAATCGATTGATGATTATTTTGGAAAACACTATATTGTTTTCGGCATCAATCCTATGGAATAAATTGGAAGATCTATACTATGCTTGTTTTCAAGTTTGTTCGTATTTTATTTACTTTAATGCAAGGGAGGCAATGGTGCGATGGTAGCACGTCCAACTTGTAGTCGAATTGTACGCGGTTCGATAGGAGCTCGGAAAGGGAAAAGTGCATTATTTCCGACACAGGGTTTTTGACAAATTTTTTTTTTAATTTTTATAAATAAAAATATAATTAAAAAAAAAATAAAACAGCAAGATCGGTCGTCTGTGCTATGAGGATCGAGTCTGGGATGACTTAAGTCATCAAATTAAAATAAAAAATCCTCTTGATAACCAACTCTGTTACGAAAGTAAAACAAAAGCTGCGATCTTATCTGTAAGTGAATATTAAACTTTCAGTAACTATCCATAAACAAAAGGACAATTTATAATTCCTATGATTTCGCCATGCTGAAAATACTAGTTCGCTTTATGAAAAAAGACAGTTCTTGAACTATTACTGGTATGAAGGCAGACTGCTTTTTAACCATTTGGTGGAACTGAAAGAGAGAATATTAATAAAATAAACTAGTAATCTACCCAGAAATTCCATTTTTGGGTAAAAGTTTCACTTCTATCGTGCGTGGCTGCCACACACATATTTGTTATTTTTAATCGAGAGCGAGTATATTGTGACAAGCAAAAGCACAGGATCAAACAGGAACCCAATTTTAATTTTAAACTATATGATATTCGCACGGACAAAGCTAACCATGTTATCATGTTATCGTAAAAGCTGAAAAGCCACGCCGTTTTCTAGTTTGTCATAAGCGTTCTTTCTTCAAATGCTCAAAATGCGATGTTGCTAATGCTAATGGTAAAGCGAATTTTTATAATATTTATAGTCTAAAGTTATAACCAATATTCAATAACCAATAACAAATAACCAATAACCAAATTTTAAACAATTTAACATAATAAAGTGTAGTGTTCTTATCAATTTTGTATGTCGTTTCCAACCAATAATTTCTGACAAAATTTGAAGAGATAAAAAAAAATTTATGAAAGTAACTGCTTACTGTATATAATATCTGTATAAAGTTGCATTGATTTTCATCCAGCGGTCTAGGAGCGATCGTTAATAGGATAAACCGACTTTTTTTTTTCAAAACCAAGATTACTCAGTTTATGGCGCAAGAATCAAAGACATGTTTTTTAAACAGCTGCACTCTAGCGACATTTTGTAAGACTTATTTTATTGAAAAATTAATACTTGTACTTTAATATTTAAATATAAGGGGTGGTTAAATTTTAAGGGGCGATGTTGATTTCGAATAAAACACAAATTATTTAGGAAATTATTGTCATTTCTTTTTATTATGATAATATTGGTATGGTTCAATTATGTAAGCAACAAAATATCGGCCAAATGGCCGCCGTGACGTCGGCGGCACATCTCCATCCGATGGTCCAAATTTTCGATGACGCTGAGGCATAACCAAATTATCTCATCCTTTAGCTCTTGAATTGTTACTGGTTTATTGACGTACACCTTTTCTTTCAAATAACCCCAAAGAAAGAAGTCCAACGGTGTCAAATCACATGATCTTGGCGACCAATTGACATCGCCACCACGTGAGATAACACGGCCATTAAATTTGTCGCTCAAAAGAGCCATTGTTTCGTTAGCTGTGTGGCAAGTGGCACCGTCCTGTTGAAACCACATATCGTCCACATTCATATCTTCCAATTCGGGCCATAAAAAGTTCGTTATCAGCTCACGATAGCGAACACCATTCAAAGTAACTGCCTGACCGACCTCATTTTGGAGCAAATACGGCCCGATGATGCCACCAGCCCATAAACCGCACCAAACAGTCACTCTTTGTGGGTGCATTGGTTTTTCGACAATCACTCTTGGATTATAATTTGCCCGAATGCGGCAATTCTGCTTATTTATGAATCCACTGAGGTGAAAATATGCCTCATCACTGAAGATGATTTTCTTCGAAAATTGATCATCCACTGTTGCCATTTCTTGTCACCATTCTGACCATCGACGAGGCTTGAAATGGTCACGAGGCTTTAGTTCTTGAGTCAATGCGCCTTCTAAGCGTGTAAATGCAAGTCTTTATGCATAATGTTCATCAATGACGAGCATGAAAGGTGTAATTGTTGGGCACGACGACGAGTTGAGGTGGACGGCTCTTCAGCCACGCTATCGCGAACAGCAACAATATTTTCTGCAGTACGAGCTGTACGAGCATGCACTGGTGTTTTCACATCTTCTACAGACCCTGTTTGCTCAAATTTTTGGACGATTTTTCCGATTGTACGCACATTTGAATGATTAAATTGACCGGAAAAATCACGTAGTGCACGATAAGCATTTTGATTTGAACGCCCATTTTCATAATAAGCCTGAATAACTTTAACGCGTTGCTCGATTGTGTATCTTTCCATGGTTCAAATTGAGTTAGTCTGAAATTAAGAAATATCAAATGAAATGCAGAAAAAACTTGACGCTTAGGTGTAGTTCGCATTCAACATCGGCCCTTAAAATTTAACACCCCTTTTGATAAATATGTGGGAACTATTGTTTTTTAAAAAAAAATTTCTATCTAAAAAATTGTCATAAAGTTGCTTCATTATGAGTCTTCTACATTGGCATAAGGTCTTAAAAGACATTTTTCAGTAACTACTAAAAGCAATTTGATGTCAATCTCAAGTACTGCCTGGTTCTGTACGTATAAGGGAAATTGTTTTCGATTATTTCTTGTTTGTTTTTATTTTCAGGTTTTGTTTCTGTCTATAACCAATTTAAGCACCCTTTTAGGAAAATTAAATTTTCAAGATCTGATACCTCAAATCAGAATATATTCTTTCTTCTGAGTCATAAGAAGTGCTTCAAACAACTATGTACCTTAAGCTAATCTATACAGCTCAGTGGTGCTGATTATATTTGGTCCTTTTAGTGTTATGGTTAGGTAAGCCGCGTATAGCGCTGACTGTGTTCGTTTGTGTTTGTTGTATTTGTTTTGAAAGTGTGTATCAATGTGCTTATCATGTTTGTATCCTCTATCGTAAATGCGTTTTCCACATCAACAAAAACAGCTTTGTTTTAGTAGCCAGTAAGTGTCTACTAAAAGCATCAATTGTTGAGCAATGATAGCAACTGAATTCCACTTGATTTAGCAGATACAATATTTGTTTCTATAAGTACGATAATACTGGGTGAGCCGAAGAGAATGATGAATTCAATATCTTAACTTGAGTTACAAGCTCAAAAAACAAATTAAAATAAGAAGAACAAATGAATTTGAAGCCACCTATATAAATTTACTAGTGTCTTCTTTCATTCAAGAATGCATTTCAGTTCATTACAAACACACACCCTGTTTTGCTCCTCTTAGATGTTGTTCTTGGTATAAGCCTAGTTAAAGTCAGTTTGTTATATATATATAATGTTGCATACCTTCCATTCTTGGTTGTTATCAATGTGAAGGCATTTCATTTGCGATTACTTAGAAACAATTGTTTGACTGACTAAGAACATGAAAGCTAAAAACCGGAAGGTAAAAACGGTAAGCTTGTGGCTGGCTATCTTGTTGAGCATGTCGTTACAAAAAATGTTTTGTTCTTCAAAATAAAACATATTATGCAAATTTTTGACAAATCTTTACATTGGATAATTCTTACCAGTTCTAAGTTCTCCGTATTACATTGATTTTATAGTTTAACTTTGGCTAAGTTTTCGTAATAAGCAATCGTCTATCTGAAAACGAAATTGCAACAATAGTATCTCTTAACACAAACGATTTTTTTAATATTTACTGTGGATAAAAGTCAAATTTAACGCTTGATACTTTACGATGATTTATGCAAATTTCTATTATTATAATGAGTAGCTAAGGATATAATAAAAAGTTTAAAATATCAACCCTTTTATTCTCCGCGTTATAGGCCGAACACAATATGTGCGAAAAGCGGCAAGCAGCATGTCTCCACTCTGTCGTTGTAGAGAAATGTTGAGCGACTTGATTAAAATAAACGCGACAGCAGCAAGCTTCAGCTGCTCTTCGACAATTTGTTTATTATCTAAGTCCATACTAGGGATGGCAATCCCGGGGTCCCGGACTTTTTGAAGTCCCAAAAATCCCGGGATTCTCGTCGACTAGTCCCGGGATTTTCGGGACTTCAAAAAGTTTGAAAAAAGATTAACAATGTTTTTTTTCAAAACATGTGATATGGAAGGTAGCTTACAAAATAATAAACACTATTATTACCCTTTTGCAAAAGGTATTTTTGTTCAACGGCAACACTGTCTGAATATGCAACTCACCAAGTAATTTGAAGGTTTGCTTATCGCAAACAGCGGATTGAATCTTGCATTGAAATATCAAATTTTTGCAACGGCGGAAATAATCAGCACAAAATATGAGCAAAAGTTTTAGCAATTCAAGAAATAATGAAATAATTTGTAAAATATGTATTTTATTAAGTGCATATTTATACTATTAGCAGTAGTTGTTCCGCATAAAACAAAATCTGGAGACTTTAAAGTGATCAAGATAAAAGTGAAACTGCGAAATGCATTAAGTGCGGTCGAATTTGGAACAGGAATAGGATTTAATTAATTTAATATATAATACAGCAAGTGCGGATATAAAAGCAATGTATTTAAAGCAAAATAAGTTCAAACAAAATGGTTGTGAACTGTAAGTTTTTTGTTACAACTTGTTTAAGTTTGTTGTTACAAATTGTTGTGAACTGTTTTCTTATATAAATTAATTTATTTATTTATAAAATGTATTAAAAAAAAATATATATAACATATCTTATGAAAGTAATATAACTTTAATATACAAATGAAAATACACCTTAAGGTAAAAATTTTGTATCTGAGAAAAATAAACAAAACACATATTTGAATTGTATTTTTAATTTTATTCCATCAAATACAATGTTCCATCAAATACAAAGAACCAAAAGTGTTCACTACAAAAAATTTAGTTTCTTTTTGTTTTTTACCAATTTTTCTTTAAAATGAAGTCGTAAAAAATTTTATTTCTTAAACTTTGTATGATTTATTAATAATTGGAGTTAATATGGAGCATTTAATAGTGTATGATGTCAAATTTTTAAATTGCATTTCTACTAATTGAAGAAAATCACAATCCCGGGATAGAACCCAGGATCCCGGGATTCTAATTATTAAGTCTCGAAAATCCCGGGATTGGAAAAAGTTCAGATTTTGCCATCCCTAGTCCATACTGCAATAGAAGAAACATAATACGTATTAAATTCTTTATGTTTTAATTTATGAACTTACCTTTAACTCGAAAAACTTTTTTTCTCAAAAAACAGCCAAATAATAGTAAACAAAAATCAATGGCTGTATTCAGCCGACTCTACAGTTGCCGGTTAGAATAACAACACTGAGCTAAAAAAGAATTACATTCAATTTAATTTTAATTTATTAAGGCGCTATTTATAAGTAACCACAATTTATTGTTTTTTTGAAAAAAGATTTAAAAAACAAATAAATTTAACAAATTTAAATTTTTCATTTAAAAATGTTCGTCGATGTGTTGCAAATTCCTTGTCTGCTTCAACAGGTCGCCTTTTATAGTTTTATAGCCCATAAAAGACGCTCTGATGAAGCAGACAAACAATCTGAGAAACGTCGGCAAATTTTTAAAATAAAAAATTTAAATTTGTTAAATTTATTTGTTCTTAAAATCATTTTTCAAAAAACAAGAAATTTTTGTTACAAATAACGCCTTAATAAATTAAAATAATTAAAACGTAACCATAAGATAAAAAACTGAAATATAATCAAAACAGAAGGCAAATCGTTTATTGTACAATTTAATTTTATTTTCAAAGAGGTAAATGAGTGAATGATGCAATAAGAATCCATTCTCTATCTTTTCCTTTAATCCCTTGTGGGGCATAGGGCGACGACAAATTCTTTCCACTTCCTTTTATCTGCTGCAAGAAACTTCAGCTGTGGCCACGTTTTATTCATTTTGGCAGCTTCTGCCGTCGTTGACGCCTTCCATGTACTGGATGGCCTACCAATTCTCCGCGAACCTTGCGGGTTCCACTCGAACGACTGCTTAGCCAAGTTGTCATTTGGCTTTCTAAGTGTATGCCCGATCCAACGCCATTTCCGCTGTCTTATTTCAATATTTATCGGTTTTTGTCCTGTATTTAGCCAGAGATTTTCATTTGAAATGGTCATCGGCCAACGGATTCTCAATATTTGACGCAGACAGCGGTTTACGTAAGCTTGCAACTTTTTCGTGATAGCCGCAGTAACTTTCCAAGTTTCGCATGCATACAAAAGCACAGATTTGACGTTTGACTCGAACAATCTCAGTTTAGTGCGGCGTGATATCTTGTTAGATTTCCATACTGATGATAGCATACCAAAAGCGCAACGTGCTTTGCGGATTCTATTGGCAATATCCAAATCTGCTCCACCGTTAATGGAAACCAGGCTTCCCAGATAGTTGAACTGCTCGACCTCCTCTATGCGCGTCTATCTCAAGATAATGTTGCTTTGCGTATCTCGGCCAGTGTGCATTGTTTTTGTTTTGTTGCAGTTTATTTTAAGGCCGGCTGGCTCTGCGTTTTCTTGTAGTGATTGGCCCATTTTTGCGAGTCCGCTGTTGGTGCTTGCGATAAAGCAAATATCGTCGGCATAGTATAAATGACTCCAACGGTCAAAGGGGCGCCACTGAATGCCGTATTTCTCTGCTGGGCCAACTGTGGAGAACAGCACATCATCAATTACCACCAGAAACAGGATCGGCGATAGTATACAACCTTGCCGCACACCTTGCCGAACTTCAAAAGGATCAGAGAGCTCTCCTTTGTGACGAACATAACAGCGAGCATGTTCGTAGGATTCCTTAATGATGGCAATGATTTTTGGAGGAATTCCACGCTGGGTCAATGACTTCCATATACAGTCTCTATTGACTCGATCGAACGCTTTTTCAAAGTCCACAAACATTAGATGTAACGGTGATGTGAACTCGGCTGTTTGTTCGAGAATAATACGTAGGGTATTTATGTGGTCCACACAGGACCGTCCACTACGGAATCCTGCCTGATGTCTTTTTAGAGTAGCTTCGATTCTGTTCTTGATGCGAGACAATATAATAGAAGCCAGTAATTTTGTGAATACTGACAGCACGGTGATACCTCCAGTTGTTACAATCCTTAAGGTTACCCTTCTTCGGGACTTTAACTATGACTCCATCTTTCCATTCGGTAGGGTAGGTTTCGCGTTCCCATATTATTCGCGTTAGTGGTAACAAAATATTTGCTGTTAGATCTGGATCTGCTTGCAAAAACTCGGCGGGTACGCCATCTAGCCCCGCAGCTTTGTTGCTTTTAAGGCCTCTGATTGCCGTTCTTATCTCTGCACATGAGGGCGGGCAGACTTCGATGCCTCTAAAGGACCTGCGCAACTCGGGTACGGGAGGACTTGACCCAGTAGACTGAACTATGAACTCATCATTTAGCAATGAGTAAAAGTGGTCCCTCCATCTCCGTAACTGGTCGTCAGTTGTTGATAACAGTCTCCCATCAATATCCAACACAGATAGTTTGACGTACGACCTGAGATTTCTTTGGTGATTTTGTAAAGATGTTTAAGATCACCACACCTTGCCGCTTGTTCAGCCTCGTCAGCCAAGTTGTCCATTTGCTTCCTCTTATCGCTCCTCACACATGCTTTTACCGTTTTATGTGCTTCTCGGTATTCGCATCGTAGCATACTTCTGCGCTGCGCATCTCTTTCGGCGTTGATTTTTATCCTAAGCTTTCTCCGGAGTTCGATCTTCTCCCATGTGTTTTCTGAAATCCAGGGATCTTTGCCTCTGGGCATGTGAGGTAAAATTTCGGCTCCTGTTTCTATAAACGCGGTTTTTATTTCTGCCCACATCGCATCTATTGATTCACTAGGATCGCTCGGTCGTGATGAGTTTTCGCTAAGTTTGTTGCAGAAGTTTCGAAGCGTTGCAGGATCTTTTAATGCATTGGTGTTAAACCTCGCTGCTTTGGCTGAGTCTGTTGAACTATATTTCACAGCTGATGTTCTTAGTTGCATCCTTGCTAGCACTAGGTGGTGGTCGCTTCCAGCGTATGCGCAGACTTTGTTGCGCACATCGCACAGGGATTTCCTCCACTTTTGTTGTACGATTAAGTGGTCAATTTGGTTTTTTGTGCGACCATCTGGAGACACCCAGATAATTTTGTGGCATGTCTTGTGGGGAAACAGAGAACCTCCAATTGTCAGCTGCTGTGCATTGCAGAAATCCACTAACAAATCGCGTCTCGGACTTAAAATCTCCTTGACCTCTCCATTTGGTTTCACTAATTCCTAGGATGCTGATGTTTAAGCGCAACATGTCGTTCTCTACTTGATCGTACCTTCCCGTATCGTACAGAGATCTTACGTTCCAGGCACCGACTAAAGTTCGCTGCCGGTAGCCAAAGCAAAACTTCCTTGCATTGGAAGAATTTGTAGAATTTAAATTTAAATTTTTTAAATTTAAATTTGTTGTCGATTCGCTTACCGTTGCGTCTCGTTCGACGCTAGTGAATGAATGCAAAACTCATTCATAAATAACAATGTTATTTCACATAAAATTTAGTAAATAAATTCATTGTTCGTTTTATTTATATCAATTAATGAATAAAAAATCAATAATGAATAAGAAATAAGTAAAGAATAACAAATGGATAATAAATTACATATTAATAATGAATAAGAAATGAATAATGAATAAAATTTAATGATGAATAAAAAATTAATAATTAATATGAAATGAATAGTGAATAAAATATGAATAATGGATAAAAAATGAATAATTGAAAATTCTGAAACTCTTTGTGAAATGCATTCTATGTGTATAGTATTCATATGAATACAAAATTTATTCAATATTCATTTTTTAATCATTATTCACTTTGTATTCATTATTCATTTTTTAAAAAATTACTAATTTTTTATTCATGGCTTCGGTGCAAATGCTTAACTTTTCATTCACAGCTTCGGTGCAAATGAATTAAAAATTAATAATAAATAACAAATGCATAATGAATACAAATTAATAATGAATAAAAAAAAGAATAATTGAAAATTCTGAAATTCTTTGTGGATTGCATTATTTGTGAACAGCATTTATATAAATAAAAAATTATTTTATTATTCTGTGGCGACATGTTATAACTTCACTTTCAAAGCGATCACCGAAGCGAATTATCGAAGTGGCAGCATGTTATAAAAAACAACAAAATTATATGAAAAAATTGAAGCAAAGTGATATTTTATCGAAATTATCACCTGTCGAAAGTATTGCACATACCAATTTACGACAAATTGTCGAACATCGAAGTTTACGAAGTTATAACATTTCGCCACTCAATAACGAAAATGAATATTTGAAATGCATAATTAATCAATTTTTTAAAATTAAATGTGAATTAAAAATTTTATTTATATTTCATTTTTGCATTCATTATGGATCTTATGTCGTTATTTAGTTTTACTTAAAATTCTGAAATTCAAGCATAACATCCCTCACTCACCATAAATTTTGCAACAGTACAGTTTGCTGAATGCGACCAGTAATAACAAATGTAAACAATGGCAGAAACTTGCTTTTGCTGCCTGTGAAATTAAAATTAAGTTGGAGCCGACGACAACGTCAGGCGACGAAGTTTCGCGGCTAGTCTCCAAAATTCGTCCCATATGAAATGCATGTAAATGAAATGTGACAATTGGCGCTTGCCGCTCGTTGCGCACATTGTGTTCGGGATATTATTGTGCTGCTCGCCTTTCCCCAAAGCTGCCTTTAAAGCTAAGAAATGCATTATAGTATCTTAGAAAGTCGAAAGATAAAAAAAAAACTCCATTTTTAAAAATGTTGCGGACGAGCAAAAGAAAAAAATTATGAGCTGTTGGTGAATCTAATAAAAAGTTAGAGTCGATTTTAAATGGGAATATAATTATCTTGAGATTTATATTAATCAACTTGACTTTTCTTAATAGTTCTTTAATTTAGTCAGAGAGGGAATCAATTTTAAAGACTTTAACATAAAAATGAAATTCTTAAAATTTTAGTGAAAAAACTTCATATGTGTTTTTATAACGTATAAAATATATGAGTTAAGTTTATTAAAGGTAAGATTAATCAATACTATCAATCTTAATAATTTCATACACACTTCACATTGTTGCTACAAATTTAAACGATTATAATCACAAACTGTTCAATATAATTAGGTGGAACACTGGGGATAACTTT
Organism: Coremacera marginata; assembly: GCA_914767935.1. Lineage (NCBI taxonomy): Eukaryota > Metazoa > Arthropoda > Insecta > Diptera > Sciomyzidae > Coremacera > Coremacera marginata. The sequence goes on from OU612046.1 coordinate 61,505,366, forward strand.
TCAATATTTTATATATCTTCCAAATTTTTTTCAAAATAAGCGTTTGCAGACTCATATGAAAAAATAATTCTTGGATTTTTCTTGAAACTCGGATTCCAAGAGTTTTGTTACTAAATATCTTTTAAAACAATTCGTTTTCAAAAATCAGAATCTAATTCTAACGGGAAGTATCCATCCATAACTCTAAACATTCGATCTAGAAACCATTTAATTTCGGACAATATTCAATAACTTTCATCCCTCAACAAGAATTGCACTCACTTTTGGCTGCTGTTAACACATTGTTTCATCCAGTGGCGTAGATGTGAGTGGGGTACGCGGGTTCGGAACCCCTTCACAGAGCCTTACAAAGCATTACCAAATATCTCAAAGCACGAATCCACCTGTATATGTATTGCAAAAAATTCTTCTTTTTCTCAAGAAAGTTCTCAAAATTTGATTTAGTTCAGTGTTTAATTCTTCTAAATTGGTCAACAACAAGATTTAAAGTGACATGTATAGTAAATAAGTTAAATTTTCTACTAAAAAATTTTCTACCATGCACGCGGTAAAATTTATGAAAGGTGGTGGTAAGAGAATGAAGAATCACGAAATTTCAATTTAGTATCTCAAAAACTAAGACAGTTCAAAGCAAAAAACCGTTATTTTATACAATTTTTTTATTTTAGAGTCTCACGTTTAATTATATAAAGGATATTAAAATTGGTTTTAAATAAGCATGGTCAAACATTTTCAAGCAACAAAAAATGTACCCCTAACATCCAACAACGAAAACCAATATTCAGAGTAAATAAATAAAACAATAAAAAAAAATGTTGTTATATATACTAATATTTTCTTCTAAAAACTCATCTGATGTTTTTTGAATTGTCTACTTAAATTGTCTACTAAGCCCTTATTTATCCCAGTTTTGCTATATCATCTGCGTTTACTTCGTTGAATTAAAAAACAAAAAATTTTGTGACTTCGTACAACGCTGAAAACTGAAGAGTTAAGTTTTCGCAAATTCGAATTAACTCTAATTTGATTCACCCCTAAATTTTGCATGTGACACGGTTGACAAAGTTGATTTAAAATTAAATTCAAAATCCTTTAAATAATAAAACATGATACTTTAAAACATTCCAACAAAATGACCTTTTAAATGACCTTTGTCTTGAGCTGCCTCGCTTTTGAGATATTAAACTGAAATTTCATGATTCTTCATTCTTTTACCTCCACCTTTCATAATTTCTACAGAGCTATTAACATGGCAATACAGAACTAGATCGCGAAATGTATTTACTTTCGGGGTCAGTTGGTTATTAAGAGCCAACTTATTTTTGTTTGATCATTTGACTAGTACCCACTCAGCAGAAAGCTCGCTCAGGCCTCTAATAGTCAGACTGAAATTCAAAACTAAATTTCTAAATATAATCATGCCTCCATTATTTAGTTCAGATTTTAAGGCTGAAACTTAACAGATTTCAATGCTGAAATTTAAATATAATTCAGTCTTCCTCTTTACAGACCCGTATTCTAAAATGAAATTAAGGGGGGAAATGACATTGGCAGTTTTTTTAAATCGATTTTTTTTTTTATAATTTTGTATTTTAGTAAATATTCTTAAGATTCTGAGATTCTAAGAAAATTTCATGGAAAAATTCCTACGGGTTCAAAATTTACAGCCGGATTAGTGAGAGCGCATTTTTAATTTTTGCGCTACCTACGTACGGCAGCTGGTATATACTTGTTTTACTTGCTACCTGACTTTTGGTGGTTGTTATTTCGTACCTACTTGAAGGGTGGGCTTTTTTTTTTGTGTTTTTGAATTCATTTATATTTCTTTATATATATAACTCATATAGTGGAATTTTTATTTTATATGCTCAGTTATTTGGCATCTCTTGCAGCGTGAAGTCGTGGTTTTTTTGTGAAAAATATTGAAAAATTGAAAAATGAAGCGTCGTTCTTTAGATCGAAAAGGCAAAAGAGGTTTTTTAAGAAAATTATTACACCAAGGTTGATTAATACAGGTTAAGTCACTTGAGAGAAGCTCGGTCGAACTGTCAGAATGGATAAAAGGAAATCAAGAAAAAAAAAACCTCAATCTGTACAATTTTTAGCTAACAGCTACTTTGACAGTTCGAGCAAAGGCAGAAAAAGAGTGCTTTTCTCTCAAGTGACTTAACCTATATTACTGAACATTGCATTACACCAAGAAAACCTATTTCAACAGAAGAAATGGAATCTGAGGTGGAGTTCAATAGTACATCTGCTAAAAAACTTTATGGAGCATCAGTGAATGTTGGTTGTGATGAAACATTTTCCTACTGCATATTACAATATGCTGAAATATTTTTGGGCATTGCTGATTGCCTTGTTTGTCGAAAATGTGGTGGAAATGTAAAATTTGAAAACAAATCTATGCGTGGCCTTGGATTCAAACTGGTTATATTTTGTACAAAGTGCAATGACGATATCAAAACCATAAATTCATCACCATTGATAAGCGGTAGAGCGTATGAAATCAATAGGAGACTTGCTGCCACTATGCGCGTTCTTGGGAAAGGACTGTCGGCCACGCAACTGTTTTGTGGACTTATGGATTTACCAACATGCATCACTCAACGACCATATGATGATATTATGGAAAATGTTGAAAAAGCCGCAACCACAGTTGCTCAATCATCAATGAAGTGTGCTGCTGAGAAAGAACTATCATAAACTAAAAAACAAGATGACTTATATGATGAAATAGTGCAAAAGGCAATCAAACCAGTTTACACGGCGTTGAGTAACGATGAATTGCTAAACAAGTGCTTGGGTGGATTCACGCAAAACTCCAATGAAAGTTTGAATGCAAAAATTTGGCTCATTGCACCTAAGTGTATGCCAGGCAGCAACAGAATTCTTAATATTGCAAGCTGCATGGCAGTGTCTACTTACAATGACGGCGCTTATAGTTATTTGCAAATGTTTTAACTACTTGGTATCACCATAGGAGCTACAGCATTGAATTTTTCCAAGGGAAATGATGCAAATCTTTTGAAATGCGCGAGAGTGAAGGCACATGAAGCTTCAAAAGAAGCCTGAATTGCTAAACGATTGCAAAAAACTATAAGAAACAGCACAACACAAGATAACGAAGGCATACAGTACGAAGCAGGCATGGCAGATTGAAGGTAACCTTTTTTTCTTTGTTCACAAACTTTGAATGCGTTTATCTCGAAACCATGTTTTTCGTACTGGTTGCGGCACTAGCGGGTTAATTTTTTGACGAATTTTTTTTTTTTTTGTATTTTTTTAAACTTGATTCGCTATCGTACGACACGAGGTTTTTTACATTTTTTTTTCGATTTTTTACGAATTTTTAAAGCCAATATTTTTTTCGAAAAAACACACTTTCAAATCTGGAACATCACCAAAAATTGAAAAAAAATTTAAAAAAAGCTCGTGTCATACGATAACCAATTTTGTTAAGATTGAAAAAAGTAATTTTTTTCCAGATCGGACAATTTTTGCAACTCCCAGCGCTGCAACCACGAGGCCCCGTTTTTTTCTCTGCCGCCAGTTTGAAGCTCTATAAAACCATGTTGGAGTGAAACATATATTTTTTTGAATTTTTTTCTTGTAATTTGTTCAATTCTCTACAAAAATAAAAAAAATTTGGAAAAATGTTTGTTTTTGACTGAGTTATGAATTTTTAAAAAAAGGTCTGTTTTCTCTGCCGCGAATGTCATGTCCCTCCTTAAACAAGAAATCAATCCTCTTTTATTTAAGGCCGGATTTCAAAGCCAGTTTTCGCCTAAAACGAACCCTAATACAACGAATTCTAATAAACCATGCACTTTTTTCGCTTCTTACAAACCCGTTTAAAACGAACTTTCGGTTATAACGAACTTATTTCATGCTAAACTTGTTTATTTTTCGGTTAAAACAAACAAAAAGCGGCAGAATGAACAAAAAATAATATTCTTACGCTGGCAAAGATTCGAATCCGGGAATTTCTCGGATTTATTTTGCTTACTTCAATTATTTTGTTGAAGTCTTCATTCAAAGCGAACATCGTTTATAACGAACCATGCTTTAAGCGAGAAGTTTTGTACGTTTGAACGAAATTGGGCTGTTTAACTGACATTCGGTGTCACAGAACACCCTGGTACTCAGGTATTCCAAAAAAAATTTTTTAAAATTTTTTTTTACGGATTCCCCCCAGAACTAAAAGTTATCTACACCACTGTTCAGCGTCATAATTTGCAAACTATAAAAGCACTTGTTAAAAAAAAAACATTGAGCTCCAAAGTTAACTTTTTCGTTCTCAATAACTTTAAGCACTCTTTTTGTAGCGCGCTTTTACATTATTAAGCATATGTTTTGCGCGTGTTCACCGCAGGATGTTTTCAAAAAATGTAAATAATTTTATTCGAATATATTTTGTGGGTAAGTGTGTGTGTGTGTGTTTGACATGGCTGAATTAAAGGTGAACGAATGATGCCTTCCAACTTTTCTCGCTTGTACTCTCTACTTTTGTAAAACCTTCCTTTGATATTCCTTCCTTTCGTATCTTTTTGAGGTCTCCTTCAACTAATTTCCATTTGTACTGCCTTTTAAATTTCTACGCCCATCTTTGACGCATACCTACCACTTTTACACTCGATAAATGTGTAAGAGATGCGTCGGTAACTCATTTCAATTGCTTGTTTTATCATTGCCTTCGTTTCACATAAGCTTTACAGCACTCTAACGGCTGTCCTTAATTTGTTGCACGGCAACATTTTTTGACTGAACGCACGCATGTTTTATCTCTTTTTTTTTTAAGTTATTTTTTTATATAATATATTTATATGAAAAATATGCGTATGCCTTATTTTATGTTTGACTGCTATTTTGCATATAATAGGAAAAAAAAACAGAAAAACAAAACTTAATTCAAAGAAAGAAAAGTAATAAATAAATGGTAAAAATTTTCAGCTCTCAAATGAAAAAACATAAAAAATCAAATTCCTTGCTCCCCTGTGACCAAATTTTACTGTCTTGCCTTTGTAGGCTGCATAATTTTTTTTTAACTTTTCGTTTGTACGTATATAAAAGTCGTAAATCACGCATGTTTAGTTTTATTTTTCTTTTATTTTTATGGCAGTACACAAACCTTTTGGGAAATTTATATTGAGTAGGTGTGTCTTGGGTAAAGGGGTGAAGGGGCAAGAAGGATGGCTTTCCTTATTTATAGCTCAGAGTGATACGTCATTTAAACTTAGAGACAAAAGATTTTCAAGTGGTAGAAATAAAAATGAATTCATCTAAATTCAAAAGAAGTTCTTTTGAATAGACACAAGCCGTGATTAAGAGTTTTTTAATTATATTGACATCTTCATCACTGTTCATTGCAGTGCATAATCTCGTAATTCTACACCAGTCAATATACACTTTTAATTCTCTTATAATTGCTCATACTTTCTTAATTTTTATAAAAATACAAATTGAAATGGTCCGTTGCCCCGGGAAGTATGAAAAAAATAAAACAGATAATCATAATCAGTACATAGTTACTTCTGTGATGATAACTTTCTCTAATGGGTAATATCACAGTGCCTTCAGTACATATGCTAATATTTAAAAAATTCTAAAATTTAATATAAAAATTACAATTTCAAAATGATAACATTGTGTTCAACCTTAAGGCATGTCGATTTTTGTCAGTGTGGCAATTAAATAATAATAACGGTCCTTTCATCACCGGTTTCTCATGTTTTATATATTGTCCCCTTCATGTCAAAGACGCCAATGTGAAAATAAATAAATCGTTAAATGGTTGCACAAAAAGTAAACTTTTTTAATGTTTATATGGAGCAACGGTAACTAAATTTTTACTGTGTTTATGAAAGCGTGCACCATCGACTTCCAGAAAGAAATTTTGGAAAGGGTAGATTTTTCTGAGCCATTCAAATCTTTACACTCGATTTTTTTAAAAAGCAAAAAAAAATGCACATTGACGTTATTGACATTAAGGGTCCGATATGACATTTTTGGCTATCATTTGTGGCACTGTCAATATTTTAGAGGCATTTAAGAAACCTCTTTTCGAAAATAACGAAACATCGATTTTTTGGGTTCTCAAAAGAGTTTGTACGAGAAAAAAAAAATTAAAATCAAAAATATGCAAAATTTGTGAACAATCAAAATAATTTTTTTTACTTATCTTGGGTATGTAATCTGAAAAAAAAAGTTACATGTTAAACACATGATTTTTGGCCAAAAATTGGCTGAGGAGAACCAAAACGTAGAAAAAATTTTGCGAACGAACGAACAGACAACATTTTAATTTCGATTTTCTACGAACGAACAACTGTTTTCTACGAACGAACGAACCAACAACTATTTTCTACGAACGAACGAACGAGCAACTGTTTCTACGAGCGAACGAACGAACGAACATCAATTATCTACGAACTAACATCAGTTTTCTGCGAACGAACGAACGAACGAACATCTATTTTCTACGAACGAACGAATGAACGAACATAATAAAAAAACAGTCGAAAATAGCTATAATCAGCCATAGCTGGACTCCTAGAGGGGTTTAATATATGAGCTGGTCCTATTATTTTTGCAGTTCAACATTTCTTCCAAGTTCAAGGTGTGCAAGGCTCTGCACAGTACGCGTGGGGGTATTAAAAAAAGTATTACCCACAGAATCTGATCCTAGGTCCAAAAAATCGTTTTTCGGAGGTATCGAAAAGTTTTTGCTCATAAGCTCGTACATTTTTATCTTGCATATGTCGTTGGAAATAAGATAAATAGGAGCTTATAACGGTATATAACACTGTATATTTGGAAAAAAAAATCTCAATACGGGATTTGAGATTTTCAGATGTATAAAGTTATAATTTTTATATAAAAATCTAAAAAGGCTGGTTTTTAAAATTCAATGCTGCAGTGAATCTTCTACGACTTTAAAAGTAATGTACATTATTAGAAGCGCAACATGTTATCACACGCAGTCTTTTAATTTTTTGGTTATTATGATGATTTTATATAAAATACAAACTTATATAAAAAATTAAATGAAGAAAATGTAAAAAAATATCTTTTTCTTAGAAGTCTTTGGGTAATGTCTCCGCTATTTATTATCCAAATATATAATGCTATATACCGTACGACACATTCAAGATAGATTCAAAAATCTAATAAAAAATTACAAACTTATGTGCAAATACCTTTCGAGACCGCCGAAAAACGGTTTTTTTTTGGCCCATATTTCCAGATTTTAAAGGTAAATTTGAGATTTCAAGTATGCAGTTTCCCAGTACTCGATAAGGTATAAATTATGTACTATGTTGCGATCCAATTTACGCGACTTTATAAGATTTTATTACTTAGAGTAATTTAAAAAGTTAACATTTTGACTCACAACACTTTTTCAATAAATTCTTTTTTGGTTCAAATTTAAATTAATTAACTAAAATCTGAAATGATCAGTTTAGTTTCCTTTTTATCCATCGTACACATGCATTTTTCATGCACTGTATAGTCTGCTGCTGACTGAAATAATTTGCAGGATTTTTTCTTCTTACATATTGCAACATTTTTTGAATCAATATTCTTAGTTCAAAATTGAAAACACATTTGGTTTTAAGGGTTTTTTTACAACAAATATTGTTATATATATATATATATTATTTTTTTTATTAACTACGGCTTGTTTAAAGGCTTATAAAGTTTAAAAATATTTATTTATCGGAATACGAGTATTAACAAAAATACATTATTAAAACTATGATAAGTATGTGTATTGTACTACAATTTTTATTTCTAAAGCTCGTTTATATTTATTCCAAAACAGCATAGATTGAATCTTTTGAAACATTAGGACTTGCTTCGAATTCTATATTTTTAAAGTTTTTTTTCAAGAATAGTTGAAACAGATTTTGAAACCATACTATTAAACTGCTTGTAAGACTTATATATACAGAATTTACAACGCTAATACCCATGATTTATTTAAAACTTTGTGTTTGCTTATTTATAAAATTTTGTATAAAAATTATGAATATATGAATATATAATATTTTTTTGTTTACATTATAAAACATATTCAGGCCTATCGTGATTATTTTTTCGCCCGGAATCGGAAAAGGTAACTTCCGTTTTTAAGATAGCAGTTAAGGCATCACCTTTTCATTTTTAACACTCATAAATATTGACGGTTGATGAACAAATTTGCATTAAAAATTTCCAAAAATTCTTGAGCTTAATCTTAAAACAAATGAAATTCCCTTTTTCGATTCCGGGCGAAAAAGTACTCACGATAGGCCTGATTATGTTATTATTTATAATTTTATTAGGTTAATACGTATGACTTCAATGACAATTAATTAAGGCTTTAAAAGTATGGTAATAAAAATTGTTAAACAATATTTTATATGAGTATTTAATATTACAATATAAGGAGATACAATTTTGATGAGAATAACTTAGTAAATGAAAGCTTTGAAGCTTGTGATGTGATTTTTAAAACAATTTGGTTGTTGTTGTTGGTAGTAGGAAGAAGGAACTTTCAAATTAAGTTTTTGGGACTTATTTCCAATTTCTCGTTAAAAATTTTTTTTGGTAAGGAAATATCGCCGCGACCAATGTTTAAAAAAAAAAAATTAAGGAAAGCACTTTTGTGTTCATTTTAAAGGTAGTGCCTATACAATAAGTAGAGATTTCTTAAGGTGTATGTAATAAAAGCACCCATAACAGGATCAAAATTCAGTTTTTATTTATAAAGATAAAATTTCAAAAATGTTGTAGATTTTCTCGACTTCAGGCAATGAATCCAATAAAAAATTCCCAAAATATGGAATTGAGAACAAACATTTTTATTACTAAGAACTGCTCAAAAGGAAAAACCGAAGAATTCCCAAAATAAGTTCATTAAGACTGTGCAGTATATCATTTAATTAAGATATAAAAAATTTGTATATCTATTGGGATTTCCATTCCATCGCTTTCAATTTGGGCGACAATTTTAGTTTGATTTAGAAATTTTTTTAAAAATTGTTTTTCTCCTTAGAGAACTTAGGGGCTCTATTTCGGTTTTTTATTTTGTTTTTAATTTCATTGGAAATTATAATCTTCAATGTTTATAGAAAGTTATAGGGAAATATTTGAATCTGAGCACTGTTTTCATTCCTTGATCATACATCATTCATCATATGAATTTATTTATTCTAACGTTAATAAAAGATACCGAAATTCTTTTTTCATACATTTCCTGGACATATCAAAATCCCAAAGAACATAAAAAAATCATCTTCTCTTGCTCCAGCGTATTTCCTCTAAACAATTAAATAGGTTGTGAGCTTTCTATCTAGCTTTTTTCAACATTCTTACATCCTTGGAATTATCTAACTTAGCTTCAAAGTCTCTGCAAAACTTTAAATTTTCTTGTGACATTTAACTTGTGTGATAATTTTTGGCGCAGATACTCAGCCTCAATATTTTGTAGCCTTCTATGAAGTTATTTCTTTTTTTTAGATTCAAAGTTACTTCTATAAGTACTTCTTTAACAGGACATTTCAGTAACATTTCAGAAACTAAAACTTTATTTTTTGTAAAGTCGACTGTTAATTTAGTTATCAAGCTCTTCACAGTGTTTCCTCAACTGAAAGATCCTTCTCTCACTACTTCGAATTTTCTTCGACTCAGCCAAAAGTGTTTCCCAAAAACAGTTTGTAATATACAGTTGACTTAAATTTAATAATATACAGTTATAAACAGAATATGACTTTGACTTACAGAATAAATGATATATATATATATACATAAAAAAAAAAAATTTAAGATTTGTACATAAAACACCAAATTAAACAACGAGATTTTTCATCCATTATTTTGTAAATTTTTTGTAACTTTCAGCTGGGTTTCACTGCAAGTTTAAGCTTAAGAATTATCTTTAATTAACGGCAAATACGTATACATAATTAATATAACAACAACAACAACAACGACAGCAAAAACAATAAGTATATTTCAATGCACAAGTAAAAAAAAAAAAAAAATAACTATATTCTAAAAATATTTTGATTAAGAAGTTTACAAATAGTTTCTGTTAAAATCTTAACTGAACTGGTTTAAAATTTTACTGAGAGACTGACTCTTAACACTCCGTTTAATGACTGCTAGACGACTACTTCCAACCGATTGTCGAACGATGAACAAACATTTTACTGTAAAGATCCAAAAATTGTCTTAACCCTGCTGTTGGTTGGGGACGATTTGGTCCAAATTTCATTTTAATTTCAAATTTCAAAAGTTATAAATTGTTCATCAATGGTCATATTTCCATTGCAATTTTTTCAACAGTTTTTGTGTGTAAATATTTCTTCATCAAAATACCTGCACGAAGTGCAACGGCAATATGACCAATATAACCATATGACCAAAAATTGCTCTGCTCTATACACAGTGCAACAAAACTTCGCTTTAATATATCTACACATTTCTTACAAAGGTTTTAGAGGAATTTAAGGAACGTTGATCATGGCTCTGTAGTTAATTTTTCTGTATCTTATCTAATTCTCCCACAATCTGAGTACTTGATACTAGGGAAAACAATACTTATTTTAACAGGTACACATTTGACGACCACAATAAACTTGTTGGATATGATAAGATAAACAACATTTTTGTTAGAACAATTTCAATATAACCAAAACTTTTTTTGATTTTCGTAAAGTAACAAACTAGTGGTATGATCTGATGAAATAATTATTATACTGTTTTGTGAGAACATGTTGTGGGTTACAAATAAAAGTGAATCTTGAGAACTATGAAGCCTATTTTTTGTCGAGAATATAGTTTAGCAATGAAAAACCCGATATTAAAAAGAAAAATATTTAGTATTTCCATTATTATGGCAAATGAACACATTTTCCAGAACTCAACCTATTCTTCAACAGAATACATTTTGTCTGAACAAAGCACAAAAGCTGGTGTTAAAATGTTTTCCCTTTTTATGTACACAGTTGAACAGTTTTGAGTCATGTTATACATCTGAAAGAGGGCGTCATGCAGAATAACTTTCAAAGTTACTGGAACATTATTAGATTTTGCACAAGATGAACTTTCAAAGAAAACAACTTGCAGAATTAGGTCTTTGCTGTCTGTGGAAAAGTTCGTCCCAACAACATATTAAGTCTAAAAATTGTTTTTTCTGTATAATAACGCCCCACAACCTCTACTTATCAACTTTTGTCAAAAAGTATTGGTAAATTTTCTTAAAATATTGCATACTGATTAAAGTATTGAAGCAAATTAGACGATTCCATTAACAAAAAATATACTCGTATCTCATAGAAAAAAAGTGGAATTTACAACAACATGCAGCTCTCACATTAACCTGAAACGAAGAGAAATTTTATATAATTATTTTTTTAAGAGTCTTTTCATGGTGATAAAGATAACTCAATAACTACTTTGATTTCATGTTTTAAGCAGCACTTCTAATACTTTTTATCCTTTTTTGCAAATAGAAAAAAGTTTAGATGTACTGCACTATAACTTTATTAAGCAAAAATGGTATGCATAACGGGGCCGTAGCTAGCGAAATATTACTCGCGGAACTAAAAACATTTTTATCAATTTTATAAAACAGTAAAATTATAATAAAAATGTTTACTTTATGGAAAAAAGAATTACATTTTTTTTTTTAATTATTTTAAAAGGGTGAAATTGGATAATTTTATATCTATCAAAAAAAATGTTTTTTTTATTAATTTCGACGATAGGTTTTGCTTCGAATAAACAAATTATTGATAAATAGGCTTTTCCAGAACGTTATCAATTTTTTTTTATGACTACATAATAAATTTAATAGATATCATTTTTGTTAAATGATCACATAAATAATTTTAGAAAAAAATTTAGTTCAAAACTCCTTCCCAAACCCCAAAGTTTTAAATTTTATTATAATTTGAGTGTTTTCTAATTTAAAAAAACAGCTTGTTAGTTCTGCGAGCAATATTTCGCTAGCTACGACCCTGCTTCTTCTGTTTTCTTCTATGTTCAGTATGTATTTCTTAAAATAAGTCTTAATGACCCTACAGTGGGTGGCCAAATTATTAGGGACTGGGAGCATGCTTCATTTGTTAATTATCTAATGTTTCTTCTTATTCGGTTATGATTTAAAAAAAGTGCGGTTTGCTGTATTGTCGTGTTTAACACAGCCTTATTATTTTTTTCCAGTTTTCACGTCTTAAAAATTTAAAAAGTAAGTAATGGTTCTTATAACAATACTTTTTTAAAAGTTTTATCTGTGAATTAACATTTTCTTAACGATTTGGTGCGAAAACTTTAAACTTCCTCCTTTGTAGAATGGGCAAGGCTTCGGACACTTCTCCAAGAAAATGTAGGGAAATCCACACGTTGCTAGTGCACTCCACACATTCACAGAGAGAGATAGCAACTATTGCAGGGGTTTCAAAGTCTGTTGTCAATCGAATTAAAATAAAAATTGATAAAAATGTAAATCTCGAAGCAGACCGTGTAGGAAAATGTGGCAGGAAAAGGGTTACAACTGCTCGTGCTGATCGAAGAATCAGAGACATCTGTTTAGAAAATCGGAAAAGAGTGTTGCCAGTCTCACTACGATGATAAACAACGAAGGTGTAAAAGTTTCGGCCAGAACAGTCCGGAGGCGGTTAGCCAAAGAGAATCTGATAGGTCGTCGGCCCACCATAAAACCACGCCTAACCGAGGCTATGAAAAAGAAACGACTGCAATGGGCCAGACAACATCGATATATGACTGTGGCAGATTGGAGTCGAGTAAATACATTTTTCTTAAATAGTACGATGCATCATTAATGATTTTCTTTTGGTAATTGTAATCTTTTACAGGTGTGTTTCTCCGACGAGTCAACGTTTCAAATTTTGGTTGACAAAAGTTCTTTTGTCAGACGACGCCCTGGAGAAAAATACAATTCGGATTGCCTTGTGGAGAGGGTTAAACATCCGGTTAGTGTTATGGTGTGGTCTGTCATCTCAGCCAAAGGCATGGGACGCCTATACATCGTGGAAGGGACGATGAAACAAGACCAGTACAAACGAGTTCTGGAAACCCGGCTACTGCCGCAGCTTAATGAATGGTTCTCTGACAACGATGAGTACATTTTTATGCACGATTCGGCACCTTGTCACAAAGCCAGGAGTGTTACTGCATTCCTGGCAGAAAAAAACATTGCAGTTTTGCCTTGGCCAGGGAATTCACCGGACATGAACCCCATTGAAAACATGTGGGAGCTCACCAAACGGGCGATTGCGAAAAAAATGATCACCAACAAGCGCCAGTTGATTGAAACTCTGATCAGCGAATGGCACCACAACTCTGATCTCCAAAAAAATGCAAAAACATGTATAGAGAGCATGCCTCGACGCCTAGAAGCTCTTATTGCAGCTAAAGGTGGGATCACTAAGTACTAACACTTTATATTGTTATATTTAAATATTGCTTTTATGAAAAATAATAAACAGTTTTTCCTAAATTTTTTGTTGTTTTTATGATCACAATAGACCACAGATACAAATAAAAAATACATAAAAGACCAAAAACCATTAATTTGCCTGAAAAAATCAGCTAAGCTAGAAAATTTTAAAATCTGCGTACTGTCCCTAATAATTTGGCCACCCACTGTACTTCCCATTTTCTTGACTTCGAGCCCAGACTGTAAGAAAACTCGCAGTAATGGAGAAAATTATTCTGATTCCTTAGCGCGAGTCTGAAGATTATTTTGACCCTCCTCAAATTACCCGGGTTTCTTGTTGCACTGCGTGCTTCCCACTTTTGACTGCAACTTCATGCAAGTATTACACTTGTTTCTTTATTTGATTTTGAATTTATCCTAACTCTTAAATTTAAGTGCGTGGATTTTCTTATTTTCGTACCGAAAATTCAGCGCCTACAATTCTAGGTCTAAAGCGTAAAAAGCCTCAATTCAACTGCTTAGCAACTAGTTCCAAAAAACGCACTAGTTCTAAGCTTTTTCGCTAAAGCTTTTCTTAATACGTTTTTTTTATTTTTCAGGCAGTTTGTCGTCTGTATTCTTGCTGCTTTGGTGTTGATAAAACAATTAACTCTAATTTTCTTTTTTTTTAATTAAAACAAAGAAAGCAAACAAGAAAAAGCTTAGCCTGAGCTACTTGGTTATTCTCTTATTTCGACTGGATTACCCGGAAAAAAGGACCAGAAACGCATTAGCAGTGATGGTTCCCCTGTCACTGTAGCATCCGGTCTTTTGTTGTTGTTTATCGCGCTGGTTAATGATCTATCGGTTGGACGATCTAAACGCCAACCAGCCGGCAGCCACCAGAAGGGTGAAAAACTGTCACCATCGGTAGTTGTTGCTGCTGAGGTTGTTGAACTGAATGGCAACTCTGTGGATGTTGCTTGGAATAGTGGCACGACATATGTTTTGGTGCGGGAACCACTTGTATTAACAAGTGTTGTTGTTGTTGTTGTTATTGCTGTTGTTGGTGTTGGTGTTTTTTTGGCATTATCACTTAAACTATTCGTGCTTAATTTATCTATTCTAGTTATTTTGCTATTTCTATGGCTACGATTGCTGTTACTTAAACTACTGCTACTACTACTAATGGTATTATTGCTACTTGTTGTTGTTGTTAGTATTGGTGTTGCTGGTATTGCTGTTGTTGTTGTTGTTGCACCATAACCCAACAGCGGCATGATTTTCGCCCATAATGTTGCCGTTGCCGTTATTTCATCTGTTGTTGCAACCATTGTAGCTGCTGTTGTTGCTGTTGTTGCACTCGTTGAAGCGACTATTAACGAGCTGCTGGCGTCAATTGTTGTCGCTAATGTGTCAGTTGAGACGGATGTATCTGCAGTTCTTTCAAAATCGACGCTGTTTTCCGTATTTGATGCCAATTCTTGATTGCTAGTTGGGCTAGTTTTTGATCTACTTGTAGCTTTTGTTGTTGTTGTTGTTGTTGTTGTTGTTGTTATTGCTGCCTCACTTTTTGTTGCTTTTGCCGCAGCTGTAGTCTTCTTCTTCATTACCCCTTGACGCTTATTGCCCTTCTTTACCAGCTCATTAATCGCTCGCAGCTCTGCTGCGACATCAATATCACTGATTGTTATCGCTGTTGTAGTTGTTGTTGCTGCTGTTGTTAAGCTGTTCTCTGGTACCAGTTGCGACAACGTACTCGCACCCACTTCATGCTGCCCACTAGCGTCATTACTATCCACAGTTGTTTCCACACCATCAGCAGGTTGATAATAAAACTGGTCATTATCCGCATCACGATCGGCATCACGATCTTCATTATGATCGACATCACGATCGGCATCAACGACTTTCTGCTGAGTACTTGTTGTACGCAGAGTAGGTAACGGTGTCGCTTGACTGACAAACAGATCGTCATCCGTATTTTGCGTCTTGTCCTCTCCAACCGGTATGACTTTCGATTTCTTTAGGTTTTGTGTCTCTTCCTCTGCCTCTTTTACAGCCTCACCGATAGTTGTTGTTTGATCCAGCTGGTTGCTGTTTACAGTTGCCATCGCCGTCAGTGGCAATAAAGTTGTTGGAAGCAGATTCATTGTTGTTTCCGGCTCATTGGTTGTCGTTGTTGCTGAGTTGCTTAGCGTCACGCTGCGTGTGCGTTCTTCTTTTTGTTGATCATGAATAGCAATCCGATTGTCTGCATCAAGCAGAGCTTCGAGTTGCTTGGACATGGTTGTCGTTGTAGTGGCAGTCTCCTCGATTGCAGTTTTTGTAGGTTGAGAACTAGTTCTGGCACTAGCAGCTGTTTGAATTGTTGATTTTGTTGTTATTGCAGGTGTTTGCACGGTTGTTGCTTTCAATGTGGCTGTTGTCGCAAGCGTTGTGGTTGTTGTTGTTGTTGTTGTTGTTGTTGTAGTGGATGCTGGTGGATGCTCTGTTGTGGCAACAACAGAGCTTTGCAATGGCAACAGTGAGTCAAACTTGAGCAAGTCCGCAAATTGGGATGAGAATTCCTGAGGCTTATTATCCACCATCGTTTTTGTTTGAGTATCATCAACTTTCTGATTATCACCATCTGCTGCCACCAGCTCCTTACCGCTATCGTCCTTGAATAATAACAATGAGTGTTGCTGTGGTTGAGTGGCTACAGCTGGCAGGACAATGGCATCAATGCCAGTTATTGGGAAACCACCGCTCAACTCCGTGCTCTTCGCAGTCGTGCTATTGCTTGTCTTCGTTGCTCCCATCACATCTTTTCCTAGCTCCGTTTGTCCTCCCGCACTCGTTGCATTGGGCGCTTGAGAAGCAGCAAAAAACTGTGCCAAACTCCATGTATCGCTGCTGTTCACATTGGCCATTTCCAGGCCAGTCGACTGCTTCTGTTGTAATTCCACATCCGTTGGATAGTTCTCGCTAAATATGTTAAACTTTAACGGCGCATCTTCATTGGGCAGCCGCACCGCATCATCGAAGTTGCCATTTGCAGCAATTGGCGGCATCTCATCGCCCTGGAACATCATAGGCGGCTTATAATTGGCCTCCACCGCTGCTATAGACTCTTCATCATAGTCGTAGTCATAATCGTAAGTGTTCTGGTTGTTATTTCCACCATGTTGCAGCAATATTTGCAGCTCTTGTATAAGCAGCTGTTCGCGATCAATGTCGAGAGTCGATATACAACGTGATTCAAATTGCCGTTGACCCGGTGGACACTCGATGGGCGCATATAAGCCACTGCCGCCTTCTGCATCCACGGTCCATGGCTGACCATCTGGCACGGGAACTTTAACTCGATTTGGCAGTAAAAATATTGATTTTGGTGTCACTTTGCGCGACTTTTCAAGATTTTGTTCATGCGGCGGCATCATGATCCATGCTTGCCACGCCAAATTTTCGGCGGTGCTCTCAATGGGTTTCGATGTTATGGGCAAGGCGTCGACCTGTAAGAATCCAGTTCTTGGTGACGTTACGCTGATGATTATGTTGAGCGTCATCAACGCTTCCACTATGATTGACAGCATGTTCGCAGTATGTTTTTTGTCTGTGTTTTACGTATTTGGCTTTCTTCTAGCTTTTCACAGCTCTTGCAGCGTTTTGATTCATTGAAGCTTTGCTGTTTTGCGATTTCTTTAAAATTTGAACTGCAAGGAAAAAAAAATGTAGTTTTAATAAATAGCAATTAATTCGAGTGACTATTTTCTGATTAAATAAGATACTATTATGCTGTTTTACTATTCTACAGATACTATAACCTTATTTCTTATTAGCTTTTTAATTATTTTACTGCGCCATTTCATTATTTATAATCTATATGTTTGGACTGAACCCTACTTTAAGAAGCTTATGATGTTTTTTTCTAAACACAAATCAAAAACACATAATTAAAAATATAATTAATTTTTTTTTAAACATAATTCAAAATTATTTTTTTATTCAAGGTCACATATAAGACTTATATGGTTTTTTTTTTAAAATATTCAGATGCTGTTTATTGCAAAATTGGATTCTTAAGGGATACAATGATCCATAACCAAGGCCTACACGGTTAGAAATCCTGGAATAAATTTTAATGCAAGTGAAGTCATACAAAGTTTTTAATTTATAATATATTACATTTAATACTATTCAATAGATTCCAAAATGTTTAAATAAACTTTGTTTTAAATTTGAATACAGTTCTAATTACAACTATATTTTGAACACTTTGGAATAAATTTGATACTACGGTGAAAGAAATATTGTATTAAATAAACAAATGTCTTGGTATATTTTAATGACTGATGAAATTAAAGCAATTATTAAAAAATAGAACATTTCCTTGTTTACACAGCATATTGTTAGTTTTGATATCGAGGCTATGCACGAAAAAAAAAACCTATAACAAGCATTAATTAGGTCCTCCGTATTGTTGCTGGTAATAATGTAAACTTCTGTAAGCTATAATTGTACCAAGCGCAGTTGTATAAAAAAATGTATACCAACCAGAAAACAAACATCAAAATAACAGCCTAAAGAAACAATATTTTACCATTAATAAGAACATTATTCTTGTTCCAACCAAACCAAGTATTTTGTGCTGTCTGTCCCTTAAAATGCTGGACTAAATGTCAAACTGAGACATTGACTTTATTTGTAGCTAGATGGTAGCAGCAAACGATTCACCTTGACAACATGTGTTACTTGACGATGTTCTTGCTCATAATTTATGATAAGACATTAAATTGTTAAGAATAGCAACAAAATACTAAATACTAAATGTCAAGTACATATTTCTTATTGTAAACAGTCATAAAAAAATTAAACTCCACTTTGTATCAACATGGCACAAACAAATTACATACATCTGTATATCAATAGATGTATAAACATTATAGCATTTATAAGAGCGGTTAATGTCAACATAAACGATAAATAGATAAAATGACATTCATATTTGAACGACATAGTATTAAGTTCAATGACAGCGCACTTGTTTCTTTGCATTGTCATACTTTTTGAAATTATCGAAGAGTGTTTTTAAAGTAAATGATTTTATAAGCAAAAATAATACCGGTGACCCAAAATCTTTATTCCAAATTTTTAACTCAGCTCATAAAGTTTTAATTCGTTAGAAATATTAAAAATGGCAAAAAACCACTAAATAATACACTTTAAATAGATATTTAAAAAAGAACGTGCAGTAATTCTTCAAATATATGAGTGAACATAAATTACATTTGCCACATCCTATTTTGTCATTTTTTGCATTTTTGCTCATTAAATCGGGACTGTACAAGAAACGGCGGGAGTAAAAATATATTTGATAGACCGAGAATATACATTTCAGACCATTCTATGCCGTTCTAAAGAAAAACTTTAAAAAAAGTGAATATGCATTTATTTATTTAACTTTGCAGAGCGTCACGTAGGTTTTCGTACTCAAGTGAAAGAGGTTGATTTTCGTCTTTTCATAATTAAGCCACAGAAAAAATTTCATTAGCTAGAAGCTTAATTTCTATTGAAATAACATATTTTGGTCACTTCTGCATATGAAAAAATTAGAAATATTGTGCGAGTAATTTTTAAAGATTTTTAAAGTAGCGTACGTGGCGCTAAATTCTAAATTAAACATTTTAGTGAAGCTTTATATCAAGTAAACTCATCCAGAAACCCATCTGATCCGCTCTGCACCCATAGAAATTTTTATTTTTTTTTTTTTTTGTTTTTAACTTTTTTGAACACACCTTGGTATCTCTTTTTCTGGAAGTGCCACTTTTAAGTTTCATGATTGACAAATTAACAACATGCACTAATTCAAAACTGCTCACTGTGGCTTCAAGGCGCATTTTTGATTTTTATGGGGTCGTTTGCAAAAACAAAAAAATAATTTTATCATACGAGTATTAAAGAGGATGAAAGATGAAAAGTTTTCATCCTGAAATTTCGATATATAATAGCTGATTGCAAAAGCATTATTTCCTTCTCTTTTATTCAAGTTGCCTTTATTCGAAAACTCACCTAAAAGTGAAATGCTCAGTTCAGTAAAGTTAATTTTTTCAGTAATAAACAGAAAAGGATAGAAGATGAAAAGTTCTCATGCTGAAATTTTGCTTAAAAATTAACAATGATGTGGAAAATCGATTAGTGGTATGCTAAAACCTCGGTCTATCGTCCTTGATGCCGAAATTTGGGCCGAAATGCGAAAAAAAAGTGATTTTTGTATGAAAATCTGAAATCCGCAAGACAAAACTTGACCCAAAACAAAATTTCTCACCCTGAATTTTTGACATATAATAGCTGATGCTAAAAGGATGATTTTGTTACTGATTCCCCAAATTGCAATTAATCATCCTTCATACCGTAAAATGTCCTAGAAATGAAAACTCGGTTCAGCAAAATTCTTTTTTTTCAGTAAAAATATAAGATAGAAAATGAAAAGTTCTCGTCCTTAAGCCCGTATGACACTTAATTTATTTTGTCCAATTTTAAAATCTGAAAACAAGTGGCGCGTGGGCAGGAGAGACATATTTTGTAAGAAAAGAATCAACGTTATTTCTATCTTATATCAGGTGTTTTTAAGATCAGCTGCATTAAATAAATTAATATTAGCTACACACATCACTTCCAATTCAACATACTTTTGTATTAAATAGTTTTGTTTACTCTAAAAATGTCAAATTAATTATTAACAGCACAGTAAATATTTGATCAAAACTTAACGAAGAACGAATTGAAAGAAACGGCAAAAAAAATGCAAAGAAAATACAGTCCGTCCTACAAATTTTCTCCAATTCGTACTATATGCGTATTCACTCACACCAATTTAATCCATGCATTCGTGCTATTTGAACTGCTCTAATTATAATTTTCAATGATCAATTTAATTAAGTATCATACAGGCTTCAATTTTTGCTAGAAAATCAACCTTCATGCGGTATGAAAACCGGCTAGCGGTATATTCAAAAACCGGTATATCGTCCTTGGTACAGAAATTTGGGCCGAAGTGCAAAAAAAATGTGATTTTTGTAACAAATGTGGTAACAAATGGGAGGGAGAGATACCTTCCGACTTTTACTGCGCTGCAGGTGTTGCTTAGTATCATCCTGCATAGACGCACTAATTTCGCCGGTATACTAAATTCAGACATGGTGCATTATAGGTGATTCCGTATTGGGCTGTCGAAGTCGGCTTTGTAATCGACAAAAAGATGGTGGGTGTTGATTTGTTTCTGTAGGGTATTTACCAAGATTTGTCATAGAGTACACTGATAACGTCCAATCAGTTGGTTTACGACGGGCTTCAGTCTCTCACATAGTGCATTCGAAAGGACCTTATATGTGATATTTAGGAGGCTTATCCCACGGCAGTTGGCACAAATAGTGGAATCGCCTTTCTTGTGGATTGGACAGAGTACACTGAGGTTCAAGTCGTTTGGATGCATTCTTCCGACCACATTCTACATAGAAGCTCGTGAATGCACTTAAACAAAGCTTAACCATTGTTCTTAAACAGCTCAGCGAGTAGCCCATCCCAAGGCTTTGTTGTTTTTAAGCCGAGTTATGGCAGTCAAGACTGCGAAAACTTAACGCTGGCATCCATAATTGGGGTTTCCGGAATATCATCACTATTGACGAGAATTTTGTCATTATCGCCATTCAGAAGACTAGAGAAGTGGTCCCTCCATTGCATGTATGGCGTGTGGAGATTGTACTCTGGATATATGTCACTAGATTCGGCCAGGCCAGGCATCTCATCTCTTCGAAAAATTTTCGGGCCTCATTTCTGTCGCCATACATCTCAATATCTCGCACTCACGCTTTTCTGCCTCTCTTTTTTCCGCCTGAAAAGATATCTCTCGTCCCTCCAATTCTCTCTGTATCGCTCTTTAGCAGCACGCGTTACAACCGGTGGCTTTGTAGGCGGCGTTTTTCTCTGCTATGGCTACGCAATGTCCGTACGGCTGTCCGTTTTGATTGCAGCTTCTCGACGTCTACATTTCTCTGTGTTGGGTTTTGCGCATTCTTTGCTGAGTGATCAATTTGGTTGCGCGTTTTTTGGTCCGGGTACAGTCAACTGGCCTTATGAATATTAAGATTCTTGAATCTAGTGCTACTTACATCTATGTTTCGTGCTGCGGCGAAGTCGATCAGCCTCATTCCTTTATCGGAAGTGTTAATGTGGAGGCTGAACTTTCCGACTATTGGACTAAAGATGTTTTCCTTGCCCACCTTAGCGTTGAAGTCACCAAACACAATTTTTATTACGCAGCGCTCGTAAACCGGAGCAACCCTGTCCCTTCCATCGCATTTCTTGGATTGTAGTGATATCAGCTTTGTATCTTTCCAAAATATCAATCAGGTGGATAGAGGCATCTTCCCAATTAAAAGTTCGGATATTCCAAGTGCATATCCGTAAATCATTATCAGTTTTTTGTTTGCAGTAGTCATCATCAGATTTGGGGATCATTGTTCTCATTTGTCTTATACGTTTCATTGAAATATTATTTTTTCACGTAATGGGCTTCAAACCAACGCACAACCTATTTAAAGCTTGGTCAAATTAGCCTTCAAAATGATGGATGCCAGTTCGCCGTTGCCCATGGAACACCATGGAGTACGTTTGAGTCTACTTGAGACGATTTCGACACGTTCATGATTCAGACACGTTGCCATGTGAAAGTTTGCCTCCTGTTCGCCATACGAAAGAAAAATATGTGCTAAATTTGAACTGTATCCTTGTACCCATTTAGATATACATTTAGATATACATAAAAGTCAAGGAATCAAACAGAAAATGAGTTTTATTAATGTAGGCTGAAGCTCCTATGCAAAAAAATTTAATTATTTTAGTAGCATAAATTTGCTATTTGAAAGTTTGTTTATTTAATGTTTTTAAACTATGTCATGGTAACTCAAAGGTCATATAAAACTTCAGAGTGTTGTTAGATTCAGGAAAATATATCTCACTACCTTTTGGTGTCAAATAAAAGCACAAAACAACGCCAGTTTTATTTTCGTCACAAAGCAAAAAACTAATTAAATTCAGACAAATTTTAACAACTTTTGCCTAACTATGCCTGACATAATGATAATTTGATTATTAAATAAAAAAAGAATATTAAAACTTTTGTCCAACTAAGCCTGAAATGATAATGATAATAAGCAACATTTCCCCGAATTTGTATTTATTTTCGTATTTTATCACTGTTATATATCTAATTATAATGCTTTTACAAAATGACAACATGGAAACCTTTTGTCTTTTATTGATTTTCGTAGATTATATTCACAAAATAGATAATAAAAAATATTGGCATAAAAATTAATTAAAAAAATATTCTTAAATTACAAGTACATAAATCAGTGGCATTAAAACTTTGTTAAATAGTCAGTACAACATTGTTGGTGGTAGGAAATTATGTAGTCATAAAAAATATTATATTGTAAGATATATTTGTAATGAAATTAAACTGTTCTTTTGCTTACCAAAGATATTTTCAAAGACATCGATGAAATAATTCTTTTATAAAAAGAACAAAAAAAAAAAAAAAAAAATAGCAATTAATTTGTTCTACTTTTCGCTTATTGTAATTCTTGTCATTGAAACAAATAAATAAGCTCATTGTTTTCATAAAAAAACCTTAAAAAGCTGACAGAACTCATTAAAGTGATATCAAATGTAATTGCCGTAGCTAAGATTTTTAATTAAATTGACATAATAAACTGCAAAAAAAAACACAATAAGAACAAACAATTGATCTTTTGATTTCTAAAAATTTTTAAATTAAAATTCCTTTTGAAACTCTATTTAACATAGATTTTAACGAAATGATATGAAACGTTATATTTTACGATTACAAAGCGGCATCATTTGTCAAAAATTAGTCCACATTTAATCAATAACACGATTAAGTTCATTAAAAATGACCAACATAAGTGTAAATAAATTCTTTTGTTGTTATTCGTCTGCTTTCACTTCACCCTATCGTTTGATGCGATCGCCTTGCATTGTAGGTTTTCATAGAGATCAAAAATTTTATATTGCTGATCATTAAGCCGATTATTTAACAGCTTAAAAGCATTCTCACAGAGATTATTTCTTTATTAGTTTTTTGTATTAAAAAAAATTATTTGACTATCATGTTTATCATGGTTGAGCGATCTAATGACTTTTTGAAGTGATTTGTGGCCTATAACATAATTTACCTATGGGTATTTGTGATGAGTTGATTCCATTAATTCTATGCAATAATTAGACTTCCACTAATTCTATGCAATATTATTTTAATCTATTGAATAATTCTTAATACAATCTTATTAAGCACTATTTTTAGAAAACAGCAACGCGTTGCACGCTACACCATGCTTCAAGAGAAATATATTCGCACGTTTTCATAAATTTTTGTTAACAGATCGCGCACAAATATTTACGTTTCGCCAATCAAACGCGATCCAAAAGGCTTCATTTTTACTACAAGATATGGTAGCTGTTATTTTTTTTTTTTTTGTGTTTATATTTAAAATTTGGCACGTGCCGGTGTCCTCATTTATTATTAAAATTTTTTGTTTTGTTTACCTTTAAGGCGTATCATTTTGGTTGCTTCTTAAAAATGTAATTTAAAGCACTTAAAATTTATCGTAAAATTAAAAAAGTTTTTGTTTTATTTTTTAAGTGTTAATGCAATATTTAGCTCACAGTGTATTTCGAGTGGTTCTTAAAATATTTTCATGTTAATGCCAATATATTCCGAAGGTGTGTCTTTTTTTTTTTTTTTTTTTTGTTTTGCTATCCAGCTGTAGCTGGTGAAAAAATGTGTGCTAAAAATCGATTTATATTTATTTTTTTTGTTGTTTTTGTGTTAAAAAATTCACACACTTGCAATTTAATTCTTTGTTTACTTTTATTGTGGCAATATTTTTCATTTGAGTGTGAATTGAAACTTGAAAGTGATGCCGTACCGATTGGGCTGGTGTGAAAAACGCACCAATTGATCGTTTAATCGGTTCGATGCATATTTTTCCCAAGTTATTACAGCGCACAGCTCTAAATATTGTTTTTTATGGTGTATTATTTAAAAACTGAGTAAATTGCGCAAAATTTTCTGTGCTGTGTAATGGTTTGATTGTAGCGTTTTTCTCAGAATTTTCGGAATTGTTGAAGTGCTTTTTAAAGTGGTACTCGTATGAATCTAGAGAAACGTATACAAAAAAGAAACGGATACGAAAAAGAGATCTTTAACCTCAGGGGTATTTATAAGCAAACATAGTATTATTTGCATTGCAGTTTTCATAATCAATATTCAAAAGAGGTATCGTGAGGATATTATAAGTCTAAGAACTCCTTCCATTCTAGATATAGTCCTCCGAAAATCAAGAGAACTTAAAAAAAAAAACGAAAACGAAATGGCCATTTCAGCCCTTGAAAGGACTTTGACTGAGCTTCTTATGATCAATTATGTTGTGTGTGTTGTGAAAATGTTTGAACACAAATGATCGAGAACTGGACCTACATGTTCTACGCCGACTCCGAACGGCTTATGTTCTCAAGAAGCTTTTCATGGCAGTTTTTACTCTCTGAGGTTTGCCATTGTCTGCAGAGAAGTGTGAAGAAGTGTGAAGTGAGAAGAGAACTTACTTTACATTAAATTACACTTTCTCATCCACATTTTTCTTAAAAAAAGTCTTTTCGCCTTTTTTTTCAATTTATTATGCATAAATCTGCTAAACGGTACCACTTATCAAAAATCTAATAATTACCTACAGCTCAAGACATTTCTAATGGTATATCAAGTATTGCTGTAGCGTTTGTTGATTTGCTGGAATAAGAGTCCCTCACAGAAATAAACGTTACAAGGTTCTAATATTGAATTTTTTTATATAATATATTCTAGAGTTTTAGAATTTGGCCCCTGATTCATATTAGAATGAAACTGTAGTAATGAAAGTTGATAATATAACTTGATATTATCGTAGCGTTTGTAGAATTGCTGGAATAAGAGGACAATTTCAGGAATAAATGCATAGATTAGAGTTGTATTTTGTTGTGTTATGTTATGTTATGTTATGTTATGTTATGTTATGTTATGTTATGTTATGTTATGTTATGTTATGTTATGTTATGTTATGTTATGTTATGTTATGTTATGTTATGTTATGTTATGTTATGTTATGTTATGTTATGTTATGTTATGTTATGTTATGTTATGTTATGTTATGTTATGTTATGTTATGTTATGTTATGTTATGTTATATTATATTATGTTATGTTATGTTATGTTATGTTATGTTATGTTATGTTATGTTATGTTATGTTATGTTATGTTATGTTATGTTATGTTATGTTATGTTATGTTATGTTATGTTATGTTATGTTATGTTATGTTATGTTATGTTATGTTATGTTATGTTATGTTATGTTATGTTATGTTATGTTATGTTATGTTATGTTATGTTATGTTATGTTATGTTATGTTATGTTATGTTATGTTATGTTATGTTATGTTATGTTATGTTATGTTATGTTATGTTATGTTATGTTATGTTATGTTATGTTATGTTATAATATGTTATGTTATGTTATGTTATGTTATGTTATGTTATGTTATGTTATGTTATGTTATGTTATGTTATGTTATGTTATGTTATGTTATGTTATGTTATGTTATGTTATGTTATGTTATGTTATGTTATGTTATGTTATGTTATGTTATGTTATGTTATGTTATGTTATGTTATGTTATGTTATGTTATGTTATGTTATGTTATGTTATGTTATGTTATGTTATGTTATGTTATGTTATGTTATGTTATGTTATGTTATGTTATGTTATGTTATGTTATGTTATGTTATGTTATGTTATGTTATGTTATGTTATGTTATGTTATGTTATGTTATGTTATGTTATGTTATGTTATGTTATGTTATGTTATGTTATGTTATGTTATGTTATGTTATGTTATGTTATGTTATGTTATGTTATGTTATGTTATGTTATGTTATGTTATGTTATGTTATGTTATGTTATGTTATGTTATGTTATGTTATGTTATGTTATGTTATGTTATGTTATGTTATGTTATGTTATGTTATGTTATGTTATGTTATGTTATGTTATGGTATGTTATGTTATGTTATGTTATGTTATGTTATGTTATGTTATGTTATGTTATGTTATGTTATATTATGTTGTGTTATGTTATGTTATGTTATGATTATCTGAATATTTTTTCTTGTATAATGTGATTTGAGACCCGGTGTCTTTTGTGGTCCATTGGCATACGGACCAAGCACATCAACCATTATGCCACCTCCGCTACCGCTTCTTAGAGATGTTCTTAAATTACTGTAATAAAGTACCGAATACGTCACATTCGATCCTGCTTTCTATTGGACAAATAAATTTAAAGCTTATACATTCTATGATTAACCAAAATATAAAACATCATGTAGCATTACCGTGTTAGCTATTTAATACAATGGAAAATGAAAAATTAAATCTGATTTCTTGTTTTAGAAACCTAAATTTTTGTTGAAGAATCTATTGTATCTGAATGCCCAATACTTTTTGTGCTCTTTAATAGAAAATTTTACACACTTCAATATTTATATGAATTCATATCGTATTTAAGCTTTGTCTCCTTCTTGAACTTTGATGTCTACTTGAAAGTAGGTTTTGTCTGAAAAAAATGTTATTACGCTTGAAAAACTTATTTTACATACAGGCTTTTCTTCATTACTTTCTGAATATTATCAAAGAACATTCTTCTAATCAAATCATGCGACACAGCATTGTTATCAGTGTTGATTTCTTCAAATTTATGATGCAATTTCAATATGTGTTTATGTCAATAAAACTTTTTAGAACATTGGCTTGACCTTGATATATGAATCTTTTTATAATGATATAAGTATGTATAAAAACTATGCTCCATTCATTATACAAAAATCCATTCACAAATTGATAAGTGAGGCAATGTTTTGGCGCCAACTGTTATGCACATCAACATTTTTAAACTGATAACACTTTCTGAAGATCAAGTTTACTTCAACAAAAAAGAAAATCGAAACAAAGACAATTGCAAAGCATTTATTCAAAAAGCTGTGTATTTATCTATATTATCATCAAATATTTATAAAAAAAGGCTCCACAATCATTTTTTCAGAAATAACCAAGAAAAAAGTATTCACTTAACTAACATACGAGTACAACAAAAGTTATTCTCTAAAGTGGGAACCAGAATAGAGTAGTTTGTGGCCTGTCAAAAGTTAAAAGATACTAAATGCATGGAATCGCAGAGAATGCGTAGTATGTGTCTCGTAGCTGTAGTTGTAGCGCAAGATGAGCTAACTTTACCTTTTGAGTACTACGCTGCTCTGAAAATTATATTAATTAATTAATGAGCTTGTCTTGTATTTGAAGACTTATTAAGGTATGTGAATAGTAGTATCACGGTAATGTCACTTGAAAATACATCAATACATCAAAAGAGGAATTAAATAAATCTATCGGTTGTCTAAACTCAAGTATTTTATGTTTCTTAAATTATAAAAATTTTATAAATAACACTATCAAATATTTTAGAATATTTTAAGACCACGCCACTAAAACAATATAACATTAATTTTGTTAACTCTTGTAATAAAGAAATTTTAGTGGAAAAGCAAAATTAATAAATAATTTTACCGTTTTACAGGCAGAAATGCATTCTAGTAAGATAACACTAATTTAAGCAAGTAAATAATACATGTACAAAAAAGTATGCAAATTAAGAAAACAATTTACATAGTCTTATGTTTTAGTGACTTATTATCAAATTTTATTAAAAATGTATTTATGGACCAGTGTGTACTGTGTATTTTCAAATTTTATATTATTCTACAATATTAGGTATACGCAAGATATGCAGAATGTAAAATTATATTAAAGACTTTATCCATGTCCAATCTCCTAAAGGAGCAAACAAAGGTGAAAACACTCTGTGTTATTCGGATTCATGGTGTAAGATCTCCTCAGTAAAGCATCCTTCTTTACATCTTATCAGTCTTTTTTTGTGGTATGGTGTGGTCTGGTTTTCAATATGGACGATAACAAATTGTCATGATATGAGATGATATTTGTTGCATATAGCTGCAGTTTTCCAGTGCAGTTTTTTATCGTTTTTCGAGGCAACCAATGTAAGCGAGTGCAACGATAAATCTAAAATTCGGTTTATTTTTAAATCTGTGGATTTCTATTGACATACCAAGCTATTCATTACATTCACAAGTAGTTTAGAGCTCACATTTGTATTAAATTTAAAAAACTTTATTTCTTCAGATTTGAACCCACGAAATCACGGCTACAAGTGTTTCCATTACCAACTAGGCTATCAGGCTGTTGACTTTAACACTTCTGTTACCTTAAGAAAAAGTCACACTTGTGATCTTAAGGTCACGAAATGACCAAGCCTGTATGGATATGGCCATGTATGGATATGTTGTAAGAACTAAGTTTTTATTATTAATTTTTTTAATTTTTTAATGAGTATTAATTAATTTTAAATTATTATTAATTATTAATTAATTTTAATTTTTATTGGCAATTAATGTATTTCTAGTTTTTTGAGTGTTAGTTAATATAGTACAATAAAATCCCTCGACATCTCTTTAAACATTTTTGTCAGAGCTCTCGCCATCTGTAATCTCCACGACAACATAATCTTCGTCAAAACTGGGTCGAGAAGTATTCATTGCAATTCAATTCCAAATTTTTGGAATCAGGAATTGGTAATTGGTCATCTAAGTTCCTCAGGAATAGAATTCTAAAAAATCGTCAATTCCATTACAGTAATTGTAATTGGTAATTGAATGTTTCAATGCCTCAGGAATGGAATTGGAAAAATAGTCAATTCCATTACAGGAACTATAATTAGTAATTGAACGTTTCAAATCCTTAGGAATGGACTTAAAAAATAAATGAAGAAGTAAATGAATGTTTCAATTCCTCAGAAATGGAATTGAAAAAAAATGGTCAATTCCTCAGGAATGAAATTGGAAAAAATCGTCAATTCCATTAAAGGAATTGTAATTGGTAATTGAATGTTTCAATGCCTCAGGAATGGAATTGAAATTGGTAATTGAACGTTTCAATTCCTCAGAAATGGAAATGGAAAAATGGTCAATTCCATTGCAGGAGTTGTAATTGGTTTTAAGCTTTCAATTCCTCAGGAAAGGAATTGGAAACAAATCGTCAATTCCATTACAGGAATTGTAATTGGTAATTGAACACCTCAATTCCTCAGGAATTACCATTTTCAATTCCATTAGAGGAATTGTAATTGGAGGTAACTGTAATCCAATTACAATATCTTGGAATTTGTCAATTCTTTGGAACAAATTCCATTTACAATTCCTTGGAATTTGTTTCAAGGAATTGACAAATACCATTGAAGGTTACTATAATCCAATTACAATTACAATTACAATAACCTCCAATTACAATTCCTGTAATGGAATTGAAAATGATAATTCCAGAGGAATTGAGATGTTCAATTAACAATTCCGGAGGGTTTGAGATATTCAATTACAAATTACAATTCCTGTAATGGAATTGACGATTTTTTCCAATTACATTCCTGGGGAATTGAGATGACTAATTACCAATAAATTCCTTAATCCAAGGAATTGGAATTGATGCGGATTTAATTCCAAAAAGAATCATTACAACCCAGCTCTGGTCTTCGTCCGCAATGTCACTACACTCATCAATATCGTCCCTTTCTTCAATGATATGCTGTATTTCGCTGTCTGTCAGAAGCTGCGTTCGCTGTGCTTAGATCCAGTCAAAACTCAAAATCAAACAAAAGTAGTACAAACAATTAAAAAAAACAATACTTGCTGTTTTTACATTTCTTTGCATTTTGAGAAAAATTCACTTTACATATTATTTAAAAAGATACGAATTAACAAATGATCGCTAAACAGCTGATGGTTACGGAATGACCATAAAGCTCACACACGTAAGTTATGGAGTTGCCACTTATTTGATTCAACTAAAAGCTTAGTTTTGTGGGTTTTCAAAGGAATTTCTCTAATGTATGATATCATAAAAGGAAATTACAAAATCTTTTTTCTTTCTGTAAGTATGAGCAAATAAAAACCCAAATGGTCGCAAAATGACCTTAACCGAAGTGTCAAAATGGTTAAAAGTAACATTGCCTTCTGGTTGCTAAAATATTGTGCCAAAAATGAACTTGTCAATGCATAAGTTAATAGCACAAATCTTATTTTTATGTTGAGTTTCTCCTATCAACATACTTGACTGCATCATTTAGAATTCAATATCGTCGCAAATGCAAATCGCAAATATGAAATAACTTGACTACAGCGCAACCTATCCTAGTATCCTAGCATGGATACGAACCATGGGACTCGATAAAATGAATATATTGTGGGTATATACTATATACACATAAAAATTATTTCATCCTTTGAATGTCTACCAGCGTTCCCGGAATTAACTCTCTGCCAGCCCATGGTCCACCGCTATCACCCCTTTTTATTTCTATTAAAATTTCAATCTATAACTCTCATTTCTAATCTAATCAAACGACTTGATAGTTTAAGTTGGTGTGAGTTGGTAGGATATTTTTTAGAAAGAATCGCTTAGCAACTTTATTTTGTCTCAGCCATACATAAAGGCATCAGATTCAAATCCACATATTTCACTTTTCGTCGCACTTGATATATATTTTACACATGATGTAAAAGTAAAACTTTTTTATCTTCTTGAAATTATTTTAACTATAACTTTTAATTTATGACTTGGACTGCCGGCTTAAAAATGTTCGCATGTTGAAGTAAAACAATAAATGATCTTACCTATGGGAAAGACTTCCACAATATGCTTCACTTTAGCGCCAATTTTTCATAGTTATTTAAAAGTTTTCAGCAATTGGTTAAAAACTTAGTTAATTGACGTTAATCAGAATTTTCAAGTAATTAAACAGAAATTGGAAAATGTTATTTTTAGTTCAATATTATTTCTTTATTTGTTTTTTTATTGTTTTTTTTTTTTTTTTTTGTTATTAATTCTTGCGTAACGTTAATAAACTATTCCATAGAATGCAAACTTTTTTAAATACATGCGTTTCAATTTAAGGGCACTCAATATATCATTGAAATATTTTAACACCATAGAAAATTTTGACACTTTAGTTGCGAAAGATTTTTTAAAAATATATTAATTAATTATTTTCCTTCACAAAACAGAATCAAGGCACGCACTTGACGACTTGAATTTATGAAATCTGACTAGAGACTGAGGAAAATCTTACAGCATGAAAAACTAAAATAGATAAAAATTTAGATAACTCAAAGTATTGAAAACAAAAACGAAAAACAAACCATACACAAGGCAATAGATAAACTTACGCAATAGCAGAGTTTAAAAGTGAAAGAAGCAGCATGGCAGGAAATCAAACAACAAACAAATTATTGAGTTGTGGTACTTTTCCAGCGAGTCTATGAAAACTATTGAGAAGAAAATCGTAACAAAACATTAAAAGAAAAACGTGCAAAACAGGCAATAACGCAATCGTGGTTTAAATAGATGAAGATGTATTGCAAGCCACCAAATCTGCGAGATATCCAAAATACTATTCAACACACACACACACACAGGGAAAACGTGTCAAAACAAAGCAGCGTTAGTTCACGTAGAGCTCTAGATGATGTCTGAGGGATATCCTTGGAAAAGAAGACGATGATTCTTGCTATTTTTTGCAGCTACCTGTAGAAATTTACACGTGTGTGAGATAAAATGTTTTTTCTCTGCAATTCAAACAGACAGACAACTAGTCGTTAAGACATTCAACCAGTCCGTCCGTAAATGTTATTGTTTTTGCCTCTTTCGCATAGGTCAGAGTTGTGGCGGTGCTCACAGCGAAACGTAAAATATTTTATAATTAGGTTAACGTGCTGCGCTGCTGCTGTTGCTGCTACTACCGTGTCAGTTTATGAGCTTGTTACACATTTATCAAAATTATTTGTCACGCTCTAAGATTGACTGTATGTCGCTCAGTATGTAAACTATAATTTTTTTTTTTTTTGAAAATGGAAACGCGTGCTAGGCTCGACAGGTAAAAAATTAAATCTTTTATGGAGTGATCGTAAATATTATATTTCTAACAAAACCTAAATTTTAACTCAGGAAAAGAAGAAAAGTCTAGAAAAAGAATAGCTATCAGAAGTTAATTAGTATATGGAACCCTTTAAAAGTTAAAAACAGGCAATTTACATGTGAGTAAATGTTGCCTAAGTGATGTGTGTTTTTTTTTGTTTGGTGTTTTCAAAGATCTTAAATTTGTATGAGCTCTTTGTTAGCTATAAAAATATATCAAAAATAAACTTATTTTTCAATCTTTTAAAGTTTCAGATATTTTGGCAAACTTTGAAATCAGTTTTTGACATTATAGCAAATTTATTATAGCCGACCAGGCCACAGCTGCTGTACAGCTATAATAAAGACTCTAGATGACATCAGAGTGTCAGTTGACCTAGGGCATTCAAGTTTTCTACTGTCTGTTAGACTTTTCGAAGGCATTTGATTCCGTTGATCATTCAATACAGTGTCAAAAATAAATGTTAACTTTGGTTTTTCTAGCACGGCGGTCCCTGTGTTATATTTTTATTTATTTATTGTATACTAAGCCTTTAAGCTTTATAGCATCTAAAAATTAAACAAATATAATTAAAATTAATTTACAATTCAATTTATAGAAATACAAGCAAATTAACAGTAATGATGTAAGAGTTGTGTATGTATTCTAGATTGCAAACAGATCGATTGAATAGAGTAGTGCTCACATATGCAAGGCTAGATGGATTTGGTCAAGCTCCCATATGTGACAGGGAAGTCAAACAGTATAATCAAGTTTTATTGTATTGTATGAATATTATGTTTCAACTAATATAAAAGCCCGTCCTACGACGGGTTGGAAGCATTAACGTTAACCTGTAATTATTTTTTGCCATTATTACAGTGCTTTTACAACTATTCTGATAAATGTTCAGCCTGAATGTATGCACATATGTACATAAAAGGCAAAGGCATAAAAGGCAAGCATGTCACTGATAAGTATCAAATGAATTTTCTGAGCATGCTTTCAAGCTGATCGAAAAAAATAAATACAGTTTGAGCGATATCGGGCGCAAAGCAGCTTGCAGCTTGCCTTTTAAATATTAATATATGTAGATTATATAATAAAAGAATTAGAGCCAGGCTAGACTGTTGACAAACATCGCCAGGAAAATATAAAATATCCTTGATATAGCGTGCTTGATATAGCGTACACATCAATTTCTATAAAAATTGTTCTCACCTGGCTTACAGCAAAAAGTTCAAAAGATACCAGCACGGCTCGGCTGAAATGAAATGAGCTAACATTCATCAGGCAGGTTGAATAAATTAATACATTTAGTTGCTTTATATCCATCAAAAGGTGAAAATTACTAATCTCTGGAAGAGCATAAACAGAATCAGTGGCGGCATAGGCGTAGCCAGGATTTTGTTAAGGGGAGCACAACATTTTTTTTTTCATGTGATTGATAAACAAATAAAATATGTGTCACCCATAAGTTTGTTATAAAAATAAATTCAGTTTTAACAAATATTAATAAATTTTATGGTATGCTTTTTAACTATAAGAAAAAATGTTTTGAATTTCTGAATTTTATACTAAAATTTTTAAATTTCTTATGTTTAGGGGGGGAAACTGCCATCCCCTTCCCTATCCCCGCTACGCCCATGAGTGGCGGTACTGCAGATAATCGATTTTATTATGTTTAATTGAGTACACGGATTCATTTAACTATATAGCATCTGAACCCGAATTAAAGCAAGCACTTGTTAGTGATTCATTTTGCAAATAATTAGCTCTGCAAAAGTTCATAAAAAGTAGCTCAAAAGACCTACTAGGACGACGAGGAGTATTGAAGTAATAACCCGACTTCAAAAAAAAGCAGGTTTTCAATTTCGTCGGTTTCTCTGTCTTTTTTTTTTGTTTTTTTTTTTTTTTGTTTTTTTTATCGATTACTCCTAAACCATATGATTACCATAATTTTTGGTGAACAGAGAGATATCATAAACACGGAGGTGCCCATCAGAGACATGCATCGTTGAAAATTCACTTGGTTTGAACTTAAAAAAAAATAAGCAAAGCAAGCTTCGTATCAAACTAATCAATCGTAAGCTTATTACTGCTCTGCTGCGGGAAAATACTTGAAAAGATTGATATGTTCGGTAAAAGCTTATACTTATTATAAATAGTTCAAGTAGTTCAAATTGGGAAAGCTTGTTGTCTTGGGGGTCGCTGATTGCGATTCTAATGTCAGAATATAAAAAGTTGTTTGGACACTAGGGTGGACCGTTACAATAATTTTTTGTGATTTTGACAAATTTTTCCCTTTTTTGCAAGCTAAGTCGGATCAAGTATTTGGATTCTGATGTTATGAAGATGTTTTTCTGAGATTATAAAGTTCCATATCTCGAAGGGGAAGCAAAATAGGTAAAAATTAACCATTTTTTGGGGCTTTACAAGGGGGGAAGCATTTCTGAGACGCATAAATAGAGGGGTCTATCAATCCCCCATTGCGCACATTCTTAGGGGGAGACGTTGAAACACGTGTTCAACTCTATACTGTAAGTCAAATTGTAAATCATACACGTGTTTCGGTTCCTCCCTAAAAATATGTCGAATGGGGGGGCTAATAGACCCCCTATTTGTGTGTCTCAAAAATGCTTCCTCAAATAGAAACCCCCAAAAATTGGTTAGATTTCACCTATTTTGCTTCGCCTTCGAGATATAGAACAACATAAAATCGAAAGATATCGAAAAAGCCTCGAAAAATTCTCGAAAAATCTTCGAAAAAATAGAAAAAGCGCCATTCTCGAAGGGGAAGCAAAATAGGTAAAAATTAACTATTTTTTGGGGCTTTCTAAGGGGGGAAGCATTTCTGAGACTCTTGAATAGAGGGGTCTATCAATCCCCCATTTTGCACATTTTTAGTGGGAAACGTCGATACACATCAGATTCCAAATAATTGGCCCGATTTACAGTACAAAATATTAAAAAAAAAAAAGCGCGAAGAAAACATTTTTGAGGACCACCCTTATCAGCGACCCATATTTTTCACAAAATATTTTTAAAACTATTTATTTGGGTACACCCTTGTGCCCAACAAATTTTTCTTTAACTATACTTTTCTTAAGCAAGTACGTTTAGTTAGTTGAAAATTAACAAACAAATTCAAGCTTTTCAATCTCTATGACGTACGTTTCAAGTCTGCTGCCGCTTGTTTTTACTTCGTGTCGTAGATCACGCGTAAATCACTGAAATGAAGTACAGGGGTTGGCACAATTATTACAAATAACGCTCAAGAAAGTGAGCGCTTATTTAACAAAGGGGCGTGGCAATATTAGAAAAACACTATATCTCGAATAATATTAACACAAGGTAATAAAACTCGTAACAGGAATGGGTATAATTATTTCAAAACACGTGACATCTAACTTAAATTTAAGAGACAGAGAGAAAATTTGTCGTTTTCTCTAAAAAGGAAAAAAAAACCGACTACAAAATCACTACAAAGTAAAAAATAATTTTAATATAAGTTTTCCTTTTAATTTCTTGGTCATATTTGATAATTTATTTAAACATGTTATTACATTGGAAATCGTTTTACTTTAATTTTTTTTATTTGTTTTATTATCATAAATATATTAACTTCTTTATGAATACAAAAGCTTTTAAGGTCGGCGCTAATATAATCAGACTTTTAATCAGAAGCGTCAACTTAAAAGCATTCGTATTCATGAAGAAATTAATATATTTATGATAATAAAACAAATAAGAAAAAATTTAAAATAATAACATTTCATATGTAATAATATGTTTAAATAAATTATCAAATATGACCAAGATATTAAAAGACAAAAAGGAAAGTAAATAAGAACAAACAAGAAAAAAACGTCAAGTATTACAGTGTTTTATGCCACAGTTTTTGCATTATTGGTTAATTTTTTAAGTTAACCTTATAATTTATATTGTACTGGCCTTCTCTTTTCTAACGAACAAAATTTTTATAATTATGTCATCCCTTTTTATAAAATATTGCCTTTTTAGTGTGAGGATTTTGCTTAGATTATTGAAAAATATAAATGCCACATTCTTCCTTACGACGACAGAAAATATATGATGCCTAACAAACGATTATTCTTAGTATAATAACAGTTTATTTGAAGAAGTTCTTGACTCGAAAGCTCACTTAAAATCAGTTATCAAATGAACTTTTTGAGGATGGCAAGAGTATTGCAGAATTTTCAGTACAGCAGTTCCGCGAAACATTACTCGTAGAAAGGTTGAAGCCACCAGTTATTAAAATGTGGTAAAAAAGAATATATAAACATGTGACATAAATACTAAAAGTACCAAACTTTACAAGACCTCAGCAAACTATAATATATAAAGACTCAGTTATTATTATTCCTTGACAGAAATATAAAGATTTAACGGCATTAAAAACAAACGCCGCCATTGCAAAAATTACCATTAATAAAGTTTCTATCTTTGCGGTATATATTAAAATTGTTAGACAGAATTTTAGTACTTCGAGTATTAGGATTAAGCCAAGTCTCACTGAAAGCAATAATATCATAGTTTAGATTATGGCTTGAAATGTATAAGTCAATTAATTTAGTATTCAAACCTTGAACGTTCTGGTATAAGACTAGGAACTGAAGGCAACAATCTAGTTTTTTCGGTTCTAGTTCTGAACAAGTAAGATAGACATTGAAGTTTGAGGTGGTGATTTTTGAATAAATTCATGCACCAAAATATTTTTTTTTTTTTTTTTTTTTTTTTTTTTAGCCAAACAAGGCAATATACTTATTCTAACTTATTTTTCTAACAGGTTGTTGTTGTATTTATTTTTTTTTTTTATTTTTTGTTTTTCTCTCCTCTTTCCTTGTTTTAGGTGTAGAAGATATGCAATTCTCAGTGGGCGTAATCCGCCCACATGAATCGACACATTTTCAAAAACACGTCAAAAAGAAAAGACAAGAAAAAGAACGAAGGGGGAACTTATATACTAAGCTTACATACTAACAGATTTTATACACATAGTAAAAATATTTACTAATTTTTAATACTATGCTAAAATATTATTAAGATGGAAAGCTGAGTGGGAGAACAACTAAATTTTGTTTAGGTATGGGTGGTAGATTGCAATGTAAGAAGAGGCATTTGGATATGGGAGAATAGAGTTAATATTACAATGCGGTGTTTTACTTATTTAACATTAAAATTTTTGATTTACAATTTTTCTACAAATGCTAGATCAAGGAAATAGAAAAGGGATCAGAATGGTGAAAAGGAATTGGAGAAGATTCTGAAGTGAATTGGTGTTTAATAAGGGGGTAGTTATGTAAAGGAAAGTGATTTGGAAAGAGAACGCTTGAATCTGAATTTCGATATTGGCGGTGTATAATGCTCGCTGATATTATTAAATATTTTACAACATCTATTCAAGGGCTCGTTCAATGCGTAAATAGTGTTGCGATGCGATTCTTTTAACAATTTTGTATACCTTGTTCGCCTTATTGGTTCATTAAATAGTACCTTGCTCGAGATGTATTCGCTATCGATGTTACCAGTAATAACATCGAATGTAAAGCATGAGCAAAGTAATATTCTCCTTGATGACAGCGACATTAAATTGAGGATTTTAAGTCTACTCTCGTATGGTGGTAAATTACTCGTAGTATAGTCACGAGGATCGTATAGGTCTCTCAATGCAAAAAGCAAGAATTGTCTTTGAATAGATTCTAGCCTTTCACTATGCACTACAAAAGCTGGGTTCCAAATTATGCAACAGTATTCTAAGATTGGTCGCATTAATGTGCAGTATAAGGTTTTAGTTACCCAAAGGTTTTTGAATTCTTTTGCACGTATTTTTATGAATCCGAGCATTTTGTTTGCCCTGGATATGATATGATAGTAAAGGTTAAAGCGCATCTTACTATCAAGAATTATTCCAAGATCTGCTATGTGGTTGACCCTTTTAAGTTCTACCTTATTTAGCATGTATCTGCTATATGTGATTACGTTTTTACGGGCAAAACTTATAACGTAGCACTTATTTATATTTAAATAAAGTTTATTTTTACTACACCACTGTTCCAGAGAAAAAAGCTTATTCTGTAAGAATACTGAATCCACTTCTGATCTAATGTTATAGTATAATTTTAAGTCATCTGCATATAAGAGATGGGGGACATCATGCAAAACTTCAGATATGTCTGCAATAAATATGTTGAAGAGAAGTGGGCCAAGATGGCTACCTTGAGGTACATCCGACGAGACAACAATCTTTTTAGACAAAGTACCCTGAAATTTTACATATTGGGATCTTTCACAGAGATAAGACTTGAGCTATTTCAGCACAGTACCTGATATACCAAATTTTTCTAGTTTCTTAGCTAGGATTTCGTGATCAACACGATCAAAGGCTTTACTAAAATCTGTATAGACTGCATCTATTTGGTGGCCCTTTTCCATTTTAGTAAGAATGTCTGATGCCATGATTGCAAGATTTGTGGTTGTTGATCGTCCTTTACGAAAACCATGTTGCTGCTCGTTTAAACACGGATTAATTATGCTCGTGAGTTTGGAACATATAATTTTTTCAAATAGCTTTGGAATTGCTGACAATATTGCAATACCCCTATAATTTTCCACTGATCTCTTGTCGCCATTTTTATAAATTGGCGTAAGATGACAAGATTTCCAAAAAGTTGGGAATATACCTGTATGCAAGGATTTGTTAAAAATCATATGTAACGGCGTAATTAATTCGTCTAAGCATTGAACAAGTGAAATTGGTGGTATAAGGTCTGGACCTGGAGATTTATTTGAATCTAATTCTTTAATGGAATTGGTTATATCACTCCATGTAATATTTATTTCACAAACCAATGTCGGTCTAATTAATAAATTTACCGGCCAAATCCCTGATCCATAACATCATTGAATAGATCACCAGGCAAAGTTATTTTAAAAGAAAAAATCGTGCGCTCATAAGGAAATCTTAATTTGTAGACTGGAATGTTCTTATTAGGAAGGTTTAACTTAAAGTTCACTTAGTATAAGATATCACCAATGGATGTATCAGCTTCAAAGCGAGAAACAAATACGCATTTTAGTGGCGGAATAAATACAAGTTCCTTATAACATAAATATGCAGTTTATTGCTGTTATTCAATATTTATTTCGGTATAGCTCCAGTATAAACCTAGATAAGGAGGGTGAGGTAACAATATTTGAAGTAATATTAGGGGAAATATTAGAAACGCAAGTCTGGGAGTATTTTCCCACCAGAAGGAGAATTATCACTACCATTAAGAGATGAAATAGCTACAGAAGGTAAAGTTACATCAAGTGATGTTGCAGCGTTAGTAGGCTTGATCCGATCTATAATTTGATTTACAGTAATTGACTCTGTCGGCAGTCCTTTAGGTGGTAAATTAAGTCAGGTAAATAGGTTCCGAAATAAGCTCATTAAAATTATTAGAGGACAGTGGCGAGGCTATAGAAGTACATTTGGCGCTATTTTTCTTACTTTTCCTTGAGCATCGGAGGGCGCTGTTGTACAAGTATTTTCAATATACGGGAATAACTCCTAAAGCGTATGTTTTTAAGGATTTTTGGGAAGGCCGAGTTTTTTGCATATGTTAAACCTTATTTCAAGACGTTTGACAATTTGTGCATTCCAAGAGCTGTTGGAAATTCAATTTTAGCAACAATCACTCATTGGAAGCTTCATGCAATGCAACTAAAACAGAAAATTTTAGCACACATAAATAGTGTCAAGTGAAAATAGTTGATTCTCCACATTCAAGTGTCAAATTGAAAAAAAAAAACGCTATGACTAGGGGATCCAATCCCGGGATCCCAGGATTTCAAATTGAATATCCCGGGATTTTCGGGATCCCGGGATTGCCATCGAGTTTTCGACATTTGGTTTAAATTTCAACAAAAATGTATGTATAAATAGTTTTATATAAAACTTTTAAAATTTTAACATCGTGTTCATATCGAAGAATATTCTCGCTATCGTAAGCTTGTTTCGATGTCGTTTTGATATGATATGACAGACTGGGTCGTGTTATCAGCACCAGTGTACTGGCGATAATCGATGACTTTTTTCTTACCCGCTACCTTCTCTAGTAGCCTGACAAGCAATTTTTAAACTATTTCATACATTCGGAAAACGAGCAAGCTGCGATCAATTTTCCATATTTTCTACTTAAATATAGTTCTTTTCTACTTAAATCTAGTTCTTAAATGTATCATAAATATAAATAACTTAAAGATATTTAAATCTGGTAATTTATAATACTTCAAAATAAAACCTAAAACGGAAATTAATGAATTGCTGCTTTGCAAAACAATGTTTGATGATTTCAGCAGTATAAGAATAAAAAGCATATTTTTTATTTAAAATGAATGGTATTTTGGAGTGATTATCTTAAAACCTGTACAAAAATATTACAATTATCATATTTTCAACAGATTTCTCAGGTGCTAAGGCGGACGAACGATTCATCTTGCACAAAAGTAAATCGGAAGATAAAAGTTCGGTTTGGTTTTTTTTCTACCAGAAATAAGAAATGAAACTGCGAAATGCAAGCAATGCCAAGCTATACTGAAGACAAAGGGAGGATCAACAAAAGGTCTCATCACGCATTAAAAAACGCATTAAATTTCTATAAAGCGTCAAAGTGAGGACTCAGCTGACCATCTGCCGAGCACCAGCCAAGACATTAACTCAAAGCAGAGAAAGTGCACCGATTTTTTTGTGGCGAAGCAGGATAATTCCCTGGACGCCGTCCTTGCTCGCATGACAGCTCTTGATGGCTTGCCTTTTTCAGTGTTTGTGACGTCAAAAGATTTGAGGGAATCTCTTCAGGCTAGAGGATTTGATGTTCCAAGATCTGCAAGTTCTATTAAAAGCCATGTGGTGAACTTTTTCAATAAAATAAAAGATAATGGCCACTGACAAGTTTTTCAACATTGGAATAGTAAGATTTCGCAATTCATTTACGGCTGAAGTGTGTGTCCAAGTCTTGGAAGACCATTTAAAAAAATTTAAACTGAGTTTAAAAGAAGACATAGTTGCCATTACTACGGATGGTGCCGCTTTTATGGTTAAAGTGGGCAAACTCATTGCTCCCAATCAACAGCTTTGCCTTGCTCACGGCATACAATTGGCAGTGATCGATGTCCTGTGTCAGCAAAAATCAAGATCTATTACACCTTCAGCACATGTTGTAGAAGAAAGTGATGACGATGAAGCTGAAAATTTTGACAGCATTCAGTTTTGTCCTAATGACGACTTTCAGGAGCTCACTACAAAGAATAATATCTACGCACTCATAACCAAGATCAGATCAGTAGTTCGTTCCTTCAAAAAATCGCCTTTAAAAAACGACGCACTACAAAAACACATAAAAAATGATATTGGGAAAGAATTAAGACTGATATTAGATTTGAAAACGAGGTGGAGCAGCCTTTTTGATATGCTCGAACGCTTTTTCAAGCTAAAAAATTCAATTCAGAAAACAATGATAGATTTAAGAATGCCAATATTTTCAGATAAAGAATTTGATCAAATAAATGAGTTAGTAAGAATTTTGCAACCAATTAAAGTAACTGTTGAGGCCTTATGCCAACGTGATATGAACTTGTACACAGCCGATATTGCAATACAATTTATGATAAATGAAATTGAGAACATAAAAACTAGTTTAGGGAAAGAAGTGACAGAGAGTTTGCAAAATAGAATTCAACAGCGAAGAACGGAGCTGTCAGACATGTTGAATTTTTTAACAGATCCTAACTATAAATGCAGAAAAAAAACTATCAAAGCCCAGCTAAAAGTTCTTATTAAAAGACTCCATCATAATGACACCAATCAGGAAGTCTGTGAAGACAACGAAATGCAAGAGGAAACCGAAACACAAAATCAGCCATTAAAAGAAAAATTGCAAAACGTTTTAAAGAAATGTTCCAACAAACCAACCAAGAGAGTAAATATGAAGTTGTCAGAAAAAATTCAAAGAGAAATGGATATATTTATAAATGGCGGTAGTCGTGGGGAATATCTGGAAGTCGCATATAGGTTTTTAATGACGGTTCCGCCTACTAGTGTCGAGGCAGAGAGGTGCTTTTCTTCGGCAGGGTACTTTGTAAGCAAAATTCGTTCAAGTCTCGGAGACGACAGCTTAGAGGCATTAATTTTTCTCAGAAGTTATTTTCAAACACTTCATCACCTATAAAATTTTTTCATGACACATTTAAGAGGTTATGTTTTTTTAAATTATTTTTATTTAATGTTAATTATAAAAACTATTTTAATCTTTCTTCAGTAGAGTTGCAATCCCGGGACTAGTCCCGGGATCCCGGGATTGAAATTTTCAATGAAAACCACCCAAAATTGCATGCCCTAGCTATGACAATTTCAGCTCTTGAAATGACTTTGGCCGAGCTTCTTATGATAAATTGTGTTGTGCGCGCTGTGAAATGTTTGAACGCAAATGACCGAGAAACGAACCTACAAAGCTTGATGCCTACTCCGAACGGCTTATGGCCTCAAAAAGCGTTACATGGCAGTTTTTACTTCCTGATGTTTGCCATTTTCTGCAGAGACGTGACGGCCAAACAGAAAAATTCAATTAAATTAAAATTAAAATATAATTAATATTTAATATATTAATAAGTTCCTTACTGCAGGAAAAATAATAAATTCATATATTTTTGAATTATTTATTTCCTTTTATTTAACATAACACTGAACTATATTTACTTTTAATCAACATAAAAATTAACCAGAACAACAAATTCATCACCAAATATATCAAACAAAAAATTTTACGTCTGCACTTACGGTACTATCGAAACTTTGGTTTGAGAAAATATCAAATTTTAAAGCACTTTGCTTGAGAAGCGTAATAAAAGTGAACTTTTTGCGACTTAGAGTGACCCTGATCTGTGATTCATTTAAAAAATTAAGGATTGAACAACAACAATTACAATGAGACCAAGGACACTTCATATATTGACACTCCGAGACGTAATAAAAACTTGCGCACACAGAAAGTAGCACACAAATAATGATACGGTAGTAACCAATACCATAACCACACATAATATGATGATATAATTTCGAAATTACATTATTTCTTTGTTATTGGAATTGTAGTAAAATTAGCAATGAAGTATTTCACAAAAATACTTCAAACGCGTCGGTCGCCGCGCGATTGATGCAAATATCACGCATTTTAAATATATTTAGCAGAGCTTTTATTGATTTAGTTTATTTACAACTGCAACAACAATAATAAATCTCTAACTAATTATAATAAATCAAAATAAAAACACACACGCACGCGATTGTTAGTGCAAAATGTATAATGCATGTTAATCGCGTATTTAAACAAATTTAAGCCATGCTCACATGTTCACACATGTGTGCACATTTTTGGCACCTACGGTGTACTACGTTTGTCAATAGCTTGCGATGTCTTTTACTGGGCCTCGTTTTTTAAAGCCCAATTTAAATTTTAAATGTTGCTTTTGTTATTTTTGTTGTTGAAATTGGTTTACATGTGCATATTTAACGCATGAGTTCAATACGGTTTAAACATTGTTAGTTAAAACGCTTGTGACATTTGTTGTTATTAGTGTTTTTATTGCAATGCTTTAAAATTGATAC
The DNA here is from genome assembly GCA_914767935.1 of Coremacera marginata. Classification (NCBI taxonomy): domain Eukaryota; kingdom Metazoa; phylum Arthropoda; class Insecta; order Diptera; family Sciomyzidae; genus Coremacera; species Coremacera marginata. The sequence goes on from OU612046.1 coordinate 61,549,641, forward strand.
CCATGAATTATGTAAGTATTTGTGTGTTGAGTGTTGTTATTTTGAGGGCACTGTCTACGGTAACCCTAACAACTCTCCCAGTTAAGACTCATTCGGCCCCAATTTTAAACGCTTCATTTGCATGCACACAGTTAGCACTTGTTTTCCCCTACATATCTGCACCATTGTATGGCACACACACACACACACACAAGCACACGAGTCACATCACTTAAATTGAACCTAAATTGAATCAAATTGAATGCAATTTTATATATGTCAAAGGTGTGCGACATGCTTAATTGTGCGTTGGAAATGTTTGGAACTGCCTGACATAAAGCAAGCTGATAGAAGTCTGCGAATCGAATGACTCGAAGTGTCAGAGATTCTCGCGAATTATTAACGCTCAATTGATTGGGGTGGAAAAAGTATGTCGCACCAATTTCTTTATGGAAATTTTTGCAATATATGGGTGAAATGAAAAAATTCAACATTGCAAAAAATTAAAAATTCCACGTCGGCGTGAAGTAAAATGTTTTTTCCAAATTGAAAATGAATCATGAAAAACATTGTTTTTCTTTTTACAGTTCCAGTCAGTGCAGTTTTCTCTGTGCAAAGTGAATGGTGATTTATATTGATTTATGCAGTATCAACATGACACCCTCACTCGATGTGTGCAATGCCCAAAAAAATAAAAACTTTCTCATTTTTTTTCGAACGAAATTTTGAGGAATTATAATCGTGAAGAATGGTCAAATAGTTTTTCTATTTTTATACCGCTAAATGCGTATTGCGTTGAAAGTTGAAAGAAAGGAAAAGAAAAGTATATCACGCATACCGTGAAAAAGTAAGCCGTAGACTCGAAAAACTACTCCTAAATTTTTTTTTTTTTTTTTTTTGGTTTATTAGAATCACGTTCGTTGCAGAGTGATGGCAACATACATATTGTCATCGCCTATTAAAGGTTCTAAATATATAAAAAAACTAGTAAGGAATGTCCGTATTTAAGTATATTTGAAGTCTTTAGCCACGATGGACACGACGACATTCAGTTTTATATATTTACGAAAGTTTTCATATTTTGATGACGTTACTTTGTATGGGAGGTAGGCGTGGTTTTGATGCGATTTTACCAAATATTATAGAGATGGTTCATATTATATATCAAAACTCATGTGTAAAATTTGAAGACATTTCTTTAATTTTTGGAGATTTTTAAAAGATTTTAGTTTAAAATAAAGCCACTTTGTATGGGAAGTAGGCGTGCTTTTCATGCGATTTTGCCAAATATCATAGATATGGTTTATATTAAATATCAAAGCTCATGTGCAAAATTTTAACTGATTTATTGAGTTTTTTAAATGAACTAAAACTGCGTTATTTTATGTGTCTTTCGTATCCAACCTAGTAGATACTATATATTATTGTTAATGTTTTAATAAATCGATTAAACCAAATATAATTTTAAAGATACGAATGTACTGAATAAACCTGTATTTAAGAAAGAAAAATTTAAATTCGTTTTATTATTAAAATGCACAAAAATATACGTTAAAGTACTGAAAAATGTCCCCACACGCAACACGGAATGCATGATATATAGTTTTGATCCGCATCACCACCTGAGTCGATTTTCGTGTGTCCGTCTGTCCGTCTGTCATCACTATTGACAGAACACTATTGATGAAATTCAAAATATATGCTCCTTTTTCAAAAATAAAGACCATGTTCCCATACAAGTACAATGTGACTTTATTTTTTCAGTAAAATCTCTTAAAAATCCACATAAATTAAAGAAATGCCTTCAAATTTTGCATTCTGATCTTCAATATAAAGTCTAAAGTGGCTTTATATTAACAATAAAATCGCTTAAAATATGCTCAAATTAAACAAAGGTCTTGAAAATTCCCACAGAGGCTTTGATATTTTGTGTAGATCATCACTATGATATATGACAAAATCGGATGAAAACCACGCCTACCTCTCATACAAATAGGCTTTTTTAAAGAGTAAAACATCTTAAAAATCCACAAAAATTAAAGAAATGTCTTCAAATTTTGCCGCGGAGGTATTTTAGCTTCGGTACCCTGCCGAAGCTATATTCTTTACTAGTTTTAAAATAACATGCTTCTTTAAAAACATGCAAACTTTTTTACAACAATATCTATATGCAGCAGTTAATTATAAGTGGTTTTCCTCGAAGAAGTGCGTCAGCAACTGCAGAAAGTAGACTCTGAAGAGTAGTAAGCGCTGAGTGTACTCTACAATTTGTACTTGTTGTGGCTTGTATGCGATAGAACCCAGATTGGGATGACATCTGACACAGAATGTTTTTTCAATGGAATTGATTTTTCTGTTAGATCGACACCTCTCTGCAGACAATGGTAAACCTCAGAGAGTAAAAACTGCCGTAAAAAGTTTATTGAGAACATAATCCGTTTGGAGTCAGCAAAAAGCTTTGAAGGTCCACTTCTCAATCATTTGTGTTCAAACATTTTTCACAACACACACAACACAACTGATCATAAGAAGCTCGGTCAAAGTCCTTTCAAGGGCTGAAATTGCCGTTTTGTTATTATTTCGTTTCATTATTCAATAAGAATTATTGAATTTATGATCATGTGTAAAATTAAGCACTTGAAATCGGTAATGTATTGCTAATGTATTGTCAATGGGCTGAAAATCCACCACAAGTCGATCCATGTTTACTCACTTTTGGCTCAACAGGTATTTCAATAAGCAAAATTACCGCATTTGGAGGGAAGAAAAAGAATGGAGATTCTAGAGGCAGCATTACAGTTTGTTCACATATAATGGGCTGTTCATAAATTACGTAACATATGCCCCTATCTCACAATTTAGTCTAAAAGTCTAATTAGTTTGCAAATTACAGCTGATTGAGTGCCCTGTCTTTTGCCTTGTGACAAAAAATTGAAAAAATAATTTCGTGTGATCATAAAACACTGCTTTTTGATTAGAAACAATGTCGCCCGAATCCAAGAATGGCTTGAGAAGTGTTAAACGAATCTGCCCTGTCGAAAGCAAATATATTTCTAATTTCCTAATGAACTGCTAGTTTTGTATAAATCATTAAATTTCGGTGGTATTTTTAGAAGTAAAAAAGTATTTGAAAAACATAATCTAAAATTAATAAATTTTGGTTAGGTAAGTAATTACAAAAAAACTTTGGTCAATTACGTTTTTGTTAACAAACATTGTAGCAAGCTCGTTTAATTGAATTACACTCTATTTATGTACTGAGTGTATTTATTTGAGCAGCTACAGTTAACCCAAGAACAACAAACAATGCGGAAAGCAAGAATTTTACTGCGAAGGTAATTATAATTGTTTTAGTTTTATATGTTCCATAAAATAATAATTATAAAGAAGATTGCTTTGCATGCTGGTAAAACGAGTTGGTTTTATTTTAAAACGAGCTTCACAAAGCTCCAGGTTCACAAACACAAGTTCTAAAACGTGTTTATCTGTTGTTAACTAAGCTATGACAAAAACTATGAAATAAAAAAAAACTTAAAAAAAGCATTAATAATAAACAATTAAAAACTTGGTATAAAGTGATATTAACGTAATATTAGATACAAGATGAGGTTTAACATTTTAAAAAACAAGTGAAGTTGACATAGCGTAGTTCTTAATAATCGTTAAATGCTATGATGAGAAAAAAAGCTTCAGTGTTTTTAAGTTACAAATCTTGAGATTGAAAGCTTTTTTTAATGAGCTATTCAAAGTTTCTTACAATGAAACAATGAAGTACAGTGCCGGGCAATAATATAAAATCATTGCATGTTTTTTCTTGCTTTCAGTAACAAGAAAATTAAAAATTGTGTTTCAAATTCGTTATTATATACCAGAGAACTGCAACGGGTCGCTTTTTTAGTACTCAAAGTATACTCATAAAAAATAAGTACAAATCAGTATTCAACCCTGAACACATGCTTTTCATATCCCATCCACTCTCACCAGCATGCGTGCAAGACACATGAAGTACGTGAAAGTCTGGGTACAAGAGAATCTAAATCGTTTGCTCAATGTGCTCCATGACTCATAAAATCGAAGGATATCGAAAAATCTTCGAAAAAATAGAAAAAGTGCCATATCTCAAACGGGAAGAAAAATAGGTAAAATTTAACCATTTTTTGGAGTTTCTAAGGGGGAAAGCATTTCTGAGACGCACAAATAGATGCGTCTTTCATCCCCATTATCCACATTTTTAGAGGGGGAACGTTCTTATTAAAAATATGGGGGCGGATAGACCCCAAATGGGGAACAGATAGACCCCTCTATTTGTGCTTGGATTCATCGACCCATTTTTACCTAGTGTTCGCTCGAACAAAGCTCGAAAAAAATCGAGAGCCCTAATATATGTATACTTAATATAGAACTATTGGCGGCATTGAAATTATATTAAATTTCCGGCTGGTTACTTCCTCAAACAACGTTGTGCGTCATGCCAGCATTGTGCCGCAGCAGCAAAGAGTCGCTCAAAGATCATTTGCATCCAAAATATTTATGATACTCATACTCCTAAAACTCTCTTTGGCAAGATTATGCGTATGATTTATATTCAATTCTACGAAAATGAGTTGAGTATTTATGGGTATGATGAATATTTTCAAGAGTATGCATGCATATAAGTACAGAAAAATTAAGTATAAGATAAGTATACTCAATGTATGAATCACTCGTTGTAGATCTCTGTTATATACAATGCATAACGCGGGAATCTGTACTGTTTTTCGCAGTATTGTACTGTTTTTTTAGACTGAAAAACTGCGTACTGCTTTTTTTTTAAAAATACTGTTTGTACTGATTTTATTCTTTTATTGAGAAAAAATGCATAGCGTCAGAGAGAACAATGGTAACCCGTAACGAGTGCGAAACCATGTTCAAGGTAAGGAATTTGAATTCACCTTGATGGCAACAATTCCATATAGATTTATTTGTCTCCTTTTATCTCACTTGATTGCTGTCCTGTCATTATTCATGCTTGTTTAGAGTGTGCCACTAGACTTTACTTTTGGTTGTTAATTTAAAAAAATAAAAAAATTGATCAGTCAACACATTAAGTCCGGCAATGCATTTAGAGCCATCCCAGAATCTATATTTTTTTTTTTTAATTTTAAGTGGCTTAAAAACATCTTGAAAATATGTAGAACAATTTCATACGGATATCTTGAATATGAAGATAGTTATACACCCGCGTGTGAGTTCGATATAATATAAAAATCAAGTTACTACAGCTGCTATTTTATTATATCATTTATTTTATCTGTTCAAACCGGTATATTTGAGATGGGGAACATTCCAAAGAATATTAATGTAATAATTATTTTGTGTATATATAAAGCGATTTTATAAAGTTTGGAACACTAACGTCTTCATATTATTTGTTTCTTATAACTTTAAAGTCGTTTTTCTCCAAACTGAATGAAACTGATTTTTAAAATAGCCCTTTAAAATCGTTTTATTCAAATTTTAATAAATAAATAAGTAAAATATGTAAAATATGCAATGTACGTATAGTTTTTTGAAAAACACTTTTTAAAATTCTGTCTCATTTAGATAGAAGATATTTTCATTACGTTTTAAAATTTAAAACACAGCAGAATGCCCGCAGTGCAAAAAGAGGTCTTTTACAGAAATCGATGTAGCCAGCGCCATCTTTGTTTTTGAAAAATAAACATTTTCTTTTTTTTTTTAACATAAATGTGAATTTTACCAAATTTGAACATTTTAACACTCTAAACGAATTTCTTCTAATAAAAACCATCACCATAGAACTCTTTTTTACTCTCCTCTAAATGTATTGCCGGCCTTAAACAGGCTTAAATAAATTTCGGGAAAAGTATTCATGTCCAGAAAATACAAAAAGAACAAAAGAACAAGAAAAGATACAAGAAAAATGTCGAAATGATGTTTTGTTTAGAAAATGCAAACGAACTGTTCCATTCTGTTTGGTAGTAACGCAAATATTGCTCGTCATATCGAAACAAAAACAAATAACATCAATTTGCTTAAATTGGCGCTTCTACCAGCATATCTTTAGCAACATATTTTCATTTGGATTTGGATCTTCATTTAGCGACAATAGAAGAAGTGTCGGTAAGTTTAAAAATTACAAATTCAGATATGATTCAAAAGAATTACTGGTAGAAGCGACACTTTCAGTAATTTGATGTTTTTAATTTTGATATAATGAGCAATATCCGCGTTACCACCATACGCAATGGAAAAAGTTCCCTTGCATTTTCTGTACAAAATATCATTTTCATTTTTTGTTTTTTCATTGAACAAAATTAGTACCGCGAAATGTACTGTTTTTTTAAATAGATGTACTCTTATTTTAAAAGTTTTGGAAGAAATTAATTGTTTTTAATAAAAAAGAATATACGAGCATCAATAATGCGCTCTGTATTAAATTTAGTTACAACCGGCCAATATTCTCCAGCCTTGCAGCTCGCCGGATATTTGGTATCCGGCCAAATTACTATCCGTTGCATCTCTACTGTAAATATTGAATAAATGGAATATTTTTTATGGAATTTTGTATTGTATTTTTTGTTAGGTCAATAACAAATTTGGAAATATGCTAACTTCAAACTTTTGTTGAAAATTTTAAATTGCAATATCTCCGCAACAAAAAAATATATTTGACGTGATAGAGCATTTCTGATAAAACTCTGAATTCGGTTACTGTTGGAAAAACTATTCATTGTCCAGGGGCACAAATATTTCAAAATTTTGCAGGGAACTGTAAAAAAGAAATATGAAATTTTAACCTTTTTCGTAATTTGTGTTTTTCTAAAAAATTAAAAATCAGCTTCAAGGCAAAAAAGTATCAACTTACAAATGCTGTGTAAAACATTTTTATTTTATGTCTCAGTTGAAAAGAAGAACACGATAGATAATTAAAATAACAACTGTCAAATTCAACAACAACTTTTGATATCAGTAAATTATTAAAAAATGTTGTATGTATATAGTATGTGACATGGGCGTCCACAGGGTGAGTAAAAGGGTGGATCACTTTCTCTATCTTCCTAGAGCTCAGCCAAAAAAATGTATATTAGTATATTATATATGTTACATAATCATAAGCAATTTTTAGAATTTGAAATGAAATCAGCAAAAATAAATAAAATTATTTTCTTTTATTTTTCGTGCAATGTGTAACATAATTGAAGACATAAATGAATAAAGGTGATAAGACGCATTTCCGGATTTTTGGTGTTATATGCATGGATGAAGGTCTTAAGTGCATAAAAACAATTTTAGAACTTAAAATAACCCTGTTTATAGCCATGTTAGAAATAAACTACTTGACAAAGTTTGATTTCATATAGATTTCAGTACAAATGTAGAACTTTGAGCTCGATTTTCTTGAAACTAGATAGTTGGGACATATCACCTTCATTCATTCATATCTGTCAATTATAAAAAAGTATGAAGTCACTGACTTTTACTTTATTGGTATACATTAATGCATATTAACTAAACTTATAAGTCGGATTTTAAAATGGAAGTATGAGCAAAAGTATACGAAATTCTCTGTGAAAATCATTAATATTATTATATTATTTTAAATATAATAATATTACAATCAAATAACAGATTAAACTTTAAGGAACATTCATAGAAAAACTACTCTATAGAATTAAGACTGATTAAAGATTATAAAAAAAGAATAATTTGAATAAAATCATTTGCTTAGTTCAACAGTTTTTATAAGTTCAATGCTTAACACATTTTTGCAGTACCTTTTACTTTCTTTTTCCCTTCTCAGCCCTTATTTTTTTTTTGATAATATAATATCCTTTGCATATAATGACACATAAAATATTAAAAATGTCATGTATATTTAAGAGAATTGTATATTCTCTATATATATATATATATATATATATTCTGTATATTGTATATTTAAGAGAAAAACTTGTCGGTCTTGAGTAAACCAATGCTATTTAATTAAATTTTTTTAAATAAACTGTATATTCCGTTTAAAAATGTTATCTGAAGTTAGTCAAATTCTTAAGAAAGTGTACAATCACAATGCAATTTCAAAATCTTTCTGACTTGACACAAAAGATTTAAAATGCACGGGTACAATATTTAAATTAATTATATCACACCTAAGTGGGATTTCTCTTGTGTATTATATACATGATTTCAAATTCTCAATACGTTGAGTATAGACAGTTTCTCGGTGGTGCAAAATTTTAAAATGAGGATATTATAAAAAAAAAAACGGAATGGCCATTTCAGCCCTTGAAATGACTTTGACCGAGCTTGTTATAATCAATTGTGTTGTGCGAGTTGTTAAATGTTCGAACTGATCGAGAACGGGACCAACAAGTTTTATGCCGACTTCGAACGGCTAATGTTCTCAAGAAGCTTTTCATAGCAGTTTTTACTCTCTGAGGTTTGCCATTGTCTGCAAACAAGAGGTGACGGTCGAACAGAAGAATGAATTCAATTGAAAAAACTGTCTGTGCTAAGTGGGAATCGAACCAGGGTTCTCTGGCGTATGGACGACATACTCTACCCACTACGCCACAGCCACCACAAAGTAATTGCGACAATGTTCACTAAATTTTCTCAGTAAACAATTTGAATGATCATATTTTTCAAGGAGCATTCCTAAATAACTACCAAATACGTGAACTTTCCACGTAAGTCTTTTCCGTTTCCCCTAGGAAAAATCGTGCGGACGCCCATGGTATGTGGCATGTAGGTGAAAGAGTTTTAATATACATATTTGCAACTCAATTAAAAAGAAAAAAACAAAGGTGATAAACACATACACTATTGTTTTCCAATGTCATTGTTGTCGGTAGAACATAATTGAAATGATTACGTTATTTGTTGTTATTGTCTGCCTCTTGCAGACAAACAAATAAACTATTTTATCTTCTATCTTTCTTTGTTAGTCTGATTGTTAAATGTGGTCATTTATTTTATGACTTTTATTATCTTTAAGGAATATTTTTGAGGTGTTGAAATCTTTAAAAACGACAGCGCCAACTAAAGAAGTGCGCCACAGCACGCGTTTCTTCTGGAGACGATAACTTCAAAACCTAGACATAGCACAAAACAGAAAAAATAGGCGCAGACATTGAGACAGTCTTTTCGGTAAACCATTAGGAAAAAATAAAGCCAACACAAAATATGTTAATATCACACCTCAATTCCAACAACAACTTCTATTTGAATACAAAACAAACACAATAGCAAGTACCAAATAAATGTGGCACACTTGCCAGAGCACTCCGGAATCAACAACAACGGCGACTGTGTGTTGGTGCGTTTGATTGATGTGACGCCACTGTTAAGCGTCAGATTGCGGCTCAAAACGTTTTGCAGTGTTTACTTAATGTTTTTTTTTTTCTTTGATTTGAAATTACTTTGATTTGAAATAAAAATATTAACGTTGATTTGTAAAATTTAGGTTTACTACATAATGTGCGAAAAACCGAATATATAAATATTTCTTGTTAAATTAAAAGCTTATACTGCTTTTTGAAACGAACTTAATCTTTTGCAAAAGAAACATTTTTATATTTTTTATTTTTAAATAATTTTTCGATAAAATTAAAATTTTGCCTATCTTTTTGTTGTTTTCAGAGAATTTGACCATTTAAAATTCGGAATATTCTCAACAGAAATCTCGCTCAGGCCTTTCTAACTTAGACTGGAACTCAGGCTTGAATTTCAATATATAATAGGGTCTCCATTTTTCAGTTCAGATTTCAAGAGGGAAATTTATTATATGAGTCAAATTTTCTGAAGTGGGAACACTAAAAACCAACTTAAAAAACGTTGCATGCAAACTATTTTGCTTATAACTTTTTAAAAAATTTAAATTTTCGAAAAAAAATTTTTTTTGTTTGTTTGCTTATGTATTTCAATCTTGCATACATTATGTCTACATTATGTACATATGGCTGCCTTAATACTGTTAACAAAGGTTTTCAAAAAACATTAAGTAATTTATAAATTAGTACAAATTAACAGATTAAAAAGGAATAGAATCAGTCGATTTGTTTAATTGCAGTAGTGTGGGCCGTTTTAAAAAAGAATGTATTGAGAAGAACGCATTTAAAGCTTCAAACTTTGAAAGCATCAAAGCGGTGAAACTCAAAACAAACATGTAAGAATTATGTATATTTTTTTCTCTTTAAGGTAAAGTTTATATAGTATATATACATAGAAACATTTCCTACACACATGCACTTTTACATACACATACACAGCGAACATCACGCGTTTTAACAGCTGCTTCGGTTTGATCGATTGGTACTCTGGCGCACCAGGCTTTAAGCGCTGTAGAATCTGTATTATAAGCGGGATTGATTTGAAAATTTATTTAATTTAATTTAATTTGAAATACATATTCTCGAATAATTGTACAATAAAAATAAATTAAAAATAGTTCGATTTTCAAAAAATCGGTTGCCCCTAAAACCTCCCTTAATAAAAGAAAATTGAATTTAAATAAATAAATGAAAACCAAAATTCTGAAAAGTAGGTTCATGGCACATTCGTGCTCATGTTTAAAAATTTACAAAGTTAAATTTAAGCGACATTCATTTTAGTCACTAATTCTTCAAAGTTCCTCATTAAAAAGTCTAATAGCCCTATTCTGGTGATTTACAATTGTAAATTTATTGACAATTGTAAGAATTTCTTATTCTAAAATGTAACTAAAAGCTCATAACATTACAAAACTGTCAACACTATAAAAAAAATGTTCAGAACAAATACATTTGCAAAACATTTTGAAAGTTTACCATTCCTTGTACCAGGCCCGTAGCCAGGATTTATTTTAGGGGGGATTTACCTTAACAAATCCGTTTTCTCTTGAAACTACTCGTGTATTAATTTCTATTTTATTGATATATAAAAGTTTTTGTAGCTTCTGTGTTTAACCTAGAATGAAATAGCGGAGAAATAGCAAAATTTGGTTTTTATTTCAAATAAAATTTTACATTGATGATTATTTAATTAAATTATCTAATTTTACTTTATATCTGAAAGGTGCATTTTTAAAGGTACTTTGAGCAACAACGGGTTAAGAAATAAGAAAACTTTAAATGTATTTCAATTTTCTTATTCTGTTAGAAATGATATCATTTCAAACAATTAAGCAATAAGAGGAATCTATGAGTTTTACATTTTTTAATTAAGTTACAGGTTCCCTGCCAAAGCACCTACGATTTTCTGAACATAGATTTTTAGCAAAACAAAACAAAAAGAAATGAAATAGTCCCATCCGTGAAACAGCTTTATAATTTCAATTACGCAATCAACGGAATCCTTTGTTCGGTGAGAATGGGGCAACCCAGCAAAGCCCCTCTTTAGCTTTTTTGTCAAGCTTTTTTTCTGTGTTCATAGTGACATAGGTTTTCAACAAAAACAAAATAGAATTTTGAAAATATCTTTATAAAATACAGGTTTTGTTACCTAGGAAGCACAAACTAATTTTTCAGTTGACTTTGGGGCAACGCCACTAAGCTCCCCTCTGTTCAATTGATCTTAAATTTTACTTTTCAGTAGCTAGATTGACTGCCAATCGAAAAAAAACCGGAGTAAATTATCTCAACCCGTTCAAAAGTAACAGAATTTTGATCACCGAGGGAGCATTTCTTGACACTGTGCGGCTATGATACTACTCTATACGTATTTTAGATCTGTATACAATACTGACAGTTTTATAATTTTTAAGATTTTAGTTAACGTATCTTTCTCTTTTTTTCAGGTATGTTCATTCTTCAGAACTATTCACATAACAATACGTGAGTAAAATATTCAAAAAATTTTCAAATTTATTCAGTTTTTCAGAAATAATTATAAAACCACTATTATAAACGAACACCCAGAACGTTCGTTTGTTATCGTTCATTAAAAATGAGCGTTTGAAGGAAAAATTCAGGAACGTTCGTTTGTACGTGGAATTGTTAGACAAAATATAAGTTTTTTGTATGTGTGTATACCTGAAAAAAAATTAGAAGAACCAAAACTAGATGTGAACTGGGTACGGAATGTACCTGCCTATGAGGAAATAATGTTTTAATGCTTTTAATTAACTTAAATAAACTTGATGCCCACTGATGAAAGAAGACGCTATAGCATGTCAAATATATTTACATATATATCGATGGTTAAGCGCACAATAGTGAAAAGTGCTCTTTTGACGAAAATGGGTTAACTGCATTTTCCAACCCGTCAAGTTATAATCTATATTCTGTGAAATTATTTTAAGGGAAATCTCATTGAAAGATGATCAGTACATGGCTAAAATAATTATTTTGTACTAAAATGTTTGAAGTTCAAAAACAAAATCAGCGTTGCTGAACATTTAAAATTTTTCACTTATCACTTTTGTGAGGTGAACCATTGATATATATTTATTTCGGGTGTAGTTTAAAAAAGCTTAAATTTTCTTCAGTATTAATATTATATATATATATATATATATTAAGCACACACGCTACTGATGGAATGGTTTGGTGTTAATGGTATGATGCAGAATGGTATGATGGTAATATTTTTAGAGTTAAGTATTTCTTTTATAAAGTAAAAGGAGACATAGGTAGAATGATATTCAATTAATTTTATTTGTTTAGTTAATATTTATTAATTAATTTTGTTCTTTTAATATAATGATAAGTTCTAATAAATTACACATATATTGAAAATAAATAAAGCAAAGAAAATTTAGTAATTCAGTAATAAAATTCATTTCAATAAAGTAAATATGGTAAATAAGGAAAATTAAAAAGTTAAAAATGTTAAAAAAAGAAAGAGTTAGTGGAATAGTAAACTAAAAATTAATATTTCTTAAGAAATTTCCATTTAACTTAACTAACAATAAATTATTTATGGTTTCACTGCTTAATCTTGAGCACTGTTTTGTTACAATAGTAGATAATGCACTGAATGCCCTTTCTACGGAAACTTGGCTGGACGGAACTGCAAGAACAACTTGTGCAAGCTTATATAAATCCCTGTCTTTCACGGATATTGTTTTCCAATATTCAAGAACATCACTTCCAAAAGGCAATCTTTGACTATATGCCAAATTATCTATCTTTTGACGAATACTTGCAACGTTTTGTGTTGTGGTTCCGCTACTTCTTAAAGATAGCTCTTCCTCTAAAATATTGAAACGATCGTTTGGCATGAGATGAACATTATCTTGCAACAGCTCACTATTTGAGTCACTAGAATGTAGTTCGCCTTGCAATGACTGCAGTGTGGAGTTCGTTCTTAGTATATGTATCTATAAAATAATTATTAATGAATTTTAAAGATGCAAGGTTTCATCGATCTTACCACAGCATTTTTTTTCTGCTCTTCATTTATAAATGGAGAATCGAAAAAATTCAATCTGGGATCAAAATATATAGCTGCTAGAAACGCATCGTTGTTGAGTAATTTTTCCTTCCTTTTTTGCATGGATTCTAACAATAAAGTAGCATAAATGTTTTCTTCCAATCTCTTCAGTTTTGTTTCACAAAGAAGCCAGTCTCGATAGAAATCACCAATAACATACTGTTCGGCTTGTAGTTGATTTGTACATTCTGCCATTGGTTTGAACCCATTTTCGTCAAAAGAGCACTTTTCACTATTGTGCGCTTAACCATAGATATATATGTAAATATATTTGACATGCTATAGCGTCTTCTTTCATACTTTTTCGACGTTTAAGCAAAGTTGCTCTGTGAAACAGGCATTCGGCGTCACAAAACACCCTGGTACTCATATATTGAAAAGAAAATATTTTGAAGGTAATAATTTTTTTTTACGGAGCTCCCCAGAACCAAAAGCTATCTACGCCACTGCATTCCATTATACTAGATCGTACCGTATCCATAATATTATCCATTGTACCGTACCTATCATACCATCTCATCATAAGATACCAATCTAACAAACCATCCTTTTCCATTTGAGTGGGCATCAAGTTTATTTAAGTTAATTAAAAGCATTAAAACATTATTTCCTCATAGGCAGGTACATTCCGTACCTACTTCACATGTAGTTTTGGTTTTTTTAATTTTTTTTTCAGCGTATACACACATACAAAAATCTTATATTTTGTCTAACAATTCCACGTACAAGCGATCGTTCCTGAATTTTTCCTTCAAACGCTCATTTTTAATGAACGATAAGAAACGAATGTTTGTTGCTTTTTGATGTTGTGTGAAAAATCCGTTTGAAAAAATACAAAGCTGACAAATTTATCAGTGATAAATTTAACAACGCCAGCAGAGCGTTCTTCATGCTTTCGTAACAATATTCAATCACAAATGTATGTAAAGAGAACGATAATTGAGAACAATCATATTTCAAACGTTCTTCGCACCCTGGAAACTTTATTTGGTAGTGAACAATAAAAATTGATATCTATAGCAGATATTCGTGTAAGTAAATAAAGAGATGATTTCTGTTACAGAATTAGCATTTCTATATAGTTTACCTTGAATTATCTTAGAATACTTGATCGAATTATTGATTCTTTCAATCAAATTGTATTCTTTATAACAAAGTTTATGTAATAATTGAAATTATACAATTTGTAATTTCTAAGCTTACCAGAAAAATTCAATGAATTCAACGGTCAAGAAAATGTAGCGCAATGTAATTCGAAAACTCAAAATTTTACCTTTTTAAGAAAAAGTCAACATATTAATTGCATACAATTGAAAAGATTTTGATGCTTTAAAAAATTCATTGAAGAATCAACAAGGTACAACAACGGCAATCGAAAAATATGTTAATGTAAATACAGGCCTTAAGTTCCTGCAACCTCAAAAATTCAGTTGAAATTTTTTTTTTTTTTTACAGCAACCAATTCGTTTCTTCAGTGTATTTATCAAAGTTTGCCGAAACATTAATAAAAAAAAGAGATTCCATCTGCGCTATGTATTATTTTAAATTTAAATTTTTAGTTTTGTTCAGCGTTATTCTGACTCTATGTACCCCCTATTAAAAAAAAAGTTTGCCGAGTCCTCCTTTTATTTGAAAGTTTATATTGATAGGGTTTTAGTACCATACAATTTTGCTTAGGTGGACCCAAAATGGTCGGTTTTGTGCAACTTTACCAGTTTTTGAACAAACGTGAAAAAAAGTATGTCGTTGTATAGGTCAGATAGGACTTGAGGATATTTTTTCTTCCAAATTTTTATATTTAAGTTTTTCGTCCTATTTTCTCAGTATGGTTGTACTTTACAAAAATATACTATCTGCTTTTCCTTGATCAAGCGAATTTTTTTCTAAAAAATCAATAATAAGTATTGAATCACTTTCTCGGCAATATCTTGTAGCAAATGTGGTTTTGATTTGACGGAGCGTGAAATTTTTAAATCTTTCATCAACAGTATAGCATGTAGGGATCCAAAATGTTCCAGGTTCGGTCCAACGCAGCAGAGAAATTTGCTAGTGGAATGTTTGCTAGTTCTAATTCGGATTCCATTTCTGGAAGTGCTTCCCTTTCTCTTTCTAACATCCTAACATGAAAAAGGATTACATTGAGCGGTAGTCGTGGGCAGACATTTTATAAAAATATGCTAATCTTTCTCAATAATTTAAAAAAAAAAATTTAATTTCTATTTTCTACGAACGATCGAACGAACATTTATTTTCTGCAAACGAACGAACAAACGAACAATATATTGTCATTTTTTTTTAAGAACGTTCCTGTAAGGCTCTGATCGTGGGTCGTTGAGAAACACTATTAAGGACAGTTGAATGAAGCGACTGGAGCGATTTTGATGAATTTTAATACGAAAACTCTCCTGACCAAGGAATACCATAGCAGATAGTTTGTTTTAAGCCTTTGTTTTTTCTTTAGTTGCTACTCCGCTTGCTGGTTTGTTTTTTTATGCAACAAAGTGTTTGTGGTTAACGACTAAACGGCAGCGGCTTAGATGAAATGTAATATCAAGATTCTCCTGGCCTAGGAATATAGGAAAGGCTATCAGAAGTTTGAAAAACTCTCTAAAGAGGGCGCTTAAAGTAATGAAATATATATGGCTCAACCAACCAAACGAAGATGCACTAAAAACTAACGAGCAAAACCGAAGACAAACTTGGCCGAAGCTGAGATTTGAATGAAATTAAAAAGGATGGTAACAAAAGTTTATTGATTGATTTATTTTCTTAAAAATTGATTTTGTATGAGCTTTTATTTTCTTAAAAAAAAAAACTGGTGGTACTAAGGAAATAAGATGAACAATTGAAATATCGATGTCAAAGATGTTATCGAAGGTAAGAAAGTTATAAAAGCAAATTGTTGTCCTCACGAAGACCTATCTAACGACATACTTATATTAACAATCGGTCAAAAACTGGTGAAGTTTTACAAAAAAGAACATTTTTGCAGATTTTGCGTCCACCTACAAACAAATATTTTTGTGGTGCTAAAACCCTCTCAACATAAGCTCTTAAATGAGGGGTGGACTTGGCGAATTTTTGTTTTTTGGTGACCCATGTATAAATGTATAAATGTATAAAAAAAATTTATCGGAAAATTTGATTTGACGAATTGAAAATCAAACTCAATAATAACACTTCGCAAGTCTTAATTTAAAAAAATCTGGGCACATAGCATGTAAACATAACTGAAGGACGCAGAATTTAAGGCACTATTTTTTTTCAAGCCTTTGACCCATTTTTGAAAAATTCAAAGTGAAAGCCAAATACATGTTAATTCAGCTTTAATTAGAATAACTTTTTATCAGCTTTATCGTATTTATGTCTTTAGCTGCATGATTTATATAACCTGGAAAATAGTTTCGTAGACAACAAATATTCAGAACAAATAAATTCGCGAAACATTTTGAAACATTTTCAACTTCTTGGACCAAAAAATAGCAGATCAAAAACTAGCTTGTCAATGAATTTACAATTGTCAACCACCAGAATAAGGCTTTTAATAACAAAAAAATCTGTTGAATAAAGCTAAAAATTATAATTCATTTGTCGACAAATAAATAAAAAAAATGTTTCACAGTTTTCGAGTTTCTGAATAAGCCTCGAATAAAAGCAATAAAATTACTTTTGCACATTGAGACTCTTGGTTAAATGGAATATCCAAACATCGCTATTTTTATTTACCCAATAAACCACATTCCTTTCTACGCAAACTTCTAGCACCATCTGTGCATATAGAGCTCAATTATTGTAATCCATTTATAAACTCTAATAAAAACTTATTTATGTGCTTATATAAAAATTATAACAGACTTTATACATTCTCTTGAATGAAGGAATTTATTTATACACTGTGTACAAAACTTGTTTCATGGATTTTTCAAGAAACTTCGAATTTTTCCTCTTTGTATAAATTCCCTTTAAAAAGCTTTACTTAATTGATCTTTACTAATTACAAATTTAAAAATGTTCAAATTTGATCTTTCCCTCAAATTTCAGGCAAATGGGCATAAGGTTTGAAAACCGGTTAACGCTACTAAATTCACCGGCCTTACATTATAATTACCGGCTATGTGCCCAGCTAATTTACATAAAAAAGTGCATGATTCATGCACAGTTTAACTAATGTAATATTTTTAAAGAGAAATATATATGAATGTGACACAAGTAAGTTCAGGTACTTACTTTTTTTATAGCCAAATATTTTTGTGTATAACCGCTTGTTGGTCTGCTGCTGGATGCTGCAATAAAAAAATTAGAACTATTATAGACTCAGCTATGTAAGAGTTAAATTCAATTAATAATACAAAGAAATTTCTAAAATGTCATTATTAAACTCTTTTAAAAGAAAATGCTTTTTCTGTGGGGCAAAGATCACTGCACAGAAATGTAATAATTAAAGAGCCTTTCTTCAAGGGTATTAATTTCATTTCGAGTACAATTTTCAAAAATATTCTCTTGTTCAGACTTATTTTAGTTTGATTCTATTCTCCATCTGCTGGTCATTATATTCAATGTCTTGGTACTGTGTGGTTTATAACTAGATAAGAAAGATATTAATAAAAAATGTATTATTATTATTTATATTATTACTTGTGTTGATAATGTTGTTGTAGCGTATCATAAGGGCTTCCTTTTTTGCCTCTAATATTGGTTCTAATACCTTTTTTATTGCTATTGAAAACACTTAATATTGATTCAATTATATCGAAACTTGATTATGGTTATTGTTGTTGTTGAGTTTCCTGTGTAACATCCACTGTCATGCTTTGTTGAAATAACAAGGACGAAAAAAAATAAAAAGATACTCGTTGATACAACTAATAAAATCGATATGATAGAAAAATGTAGTAATTTGTTGAAATTGACAGTTTAATTCAACGCATCAATAGGCGTGCCTGTTGTGTATCGTTCTCATCTACAACGGCAAAAAGTTAATGGAAAATTCCATTAACTACATTGCAAAAAGAAAAAAAAAGTGAAAATAGCTAAAATCCTGGTGAAAATTATATTGACAGCTAAAGGTGTCAGTCACTGAAGAGAATTTCGGCATTGTTGAGCTCAATAAAAGACAGTCAAAAGAGTGAATTCTGTCAAAAGTAGAACACACCGAAAATTTATTTTAAAAAGCATCAAGAGTGGAATTTTTTAAAATATCGTCTTTAATTAGTGTCGGAAATTCGATATGGGTCGAATGGGGAATGAACTCGAAGCAATCAAATTTGAAATAAAAATTTTTGTATTCTTGCATTTTGTAATATGTATCAGAGAGCCTAAAAAAAAAACTTAAAATTTCATTCAAACTTATTTCTTATTTCAAATAAATAAGTTTTATTTTTAGGCTCTCTGATACATATTACGAAATGCAAGAATACAAAAATTTTTATTTCAAAAAACGATAAAGCTAAATTTAAAAAATAATCTGCATAATTAAATCAATACAAAAGGTGCGTAGCTTAAAAGTAAATGTTTAAATGAACATCATGGTATCGTATGATAATTGTTTTTTTTTTTTATTATTATATACACATATGAGATGAGCTAAAATTTCTGGTGGAGAAGGCAGCGACACACAACAACACACTCCTGATGGGCTGCGACCCCAACGCAAGGCACACGCTTTGGCGCAGCTCGTGCAACAATATAAGAGGTGAGTCGGTATTTGATTTTATTATTAACTCTCATATTAACATTTGTAATCTGGGGAATGCACCTACCTTTACATTTCTAAGCTCTGACAACTTTAGTGGTTGGGAGGAAGTGCTCGACATAACACTTCTTTCCGATAATGAATCTCTTCGTGTGGTAAATTGGAGAGTATCCGATAAAAGATCCTTTTCGGATCACAATTGGATCCTCTTCGACTTGAACCTGCATGTAGAGGCTCCACAAGCTTTTCGTAACCCCAATCGTACAAACTGGGCTAAATTTGCCAGTGTAGCACGTCCAAATATTCTGAAACTATCTAACACCCATATATCAACGACGGAGGAACTAAATTCTTCCGTTGAGGCCCTCAAGAAGGCCATGCAGGTCGCCTTTAGAGTATCTTGTCCTATAAGTAGGGGTAGGAAGAAATCCTTTCCTCCATGGTGGAGTAAAGATCTCTCTGACCTAAGAAAAAACGTCAGAAGAACCTTCAATAAATGCCTCAGAATGAACAACTGGCAACCGTACAAAGAAGTCCTAAATACTTACAAGAAAGCTATCCGTTTCTCGAAAAAGCGATCTGGGGAAGAATACACCCAATCAACTGACAACCTTAAGGATTCAGCAAGACTGAGCAGGATCCTATTTAAGGGGCACTCCAGTCCTTGCTTTATTAAAAAAGAGGTTGGCACGTGGACGGTATCCACGGAGGAGTCATGGGAACTCCTAATTAAAACACACTTTCTAGGATGTGCAGATAGCAGTGATGAATCCTCACGTAGGGAAACATTGGTACGTGTTGCGAGGAGCCTCCCTGACCACATTATCATAAAGGAAAATATCTTGTAGTCTATAAACAGCTTCTCACCCTACAAATCCTTAGGCCTGGATGGCATTATACCGGCAATGCTGCAAAAAATGCAGGAGATAGTTTCGCCCCTGCTCATGAAAATATTCACAAACTGTATACGACTTAACTGTTCTGCAAGGAGCTGGAGGAAAGTCAAGGTAATCTTCATCCTGAAAGTTGGGAGGAGGGGCCATGAATACGCTGAGGACTGCAGACCTATTAGTCTCTCATCGTTCGTTCTAAAAACATTAGAGAGGCTTCTAGATTTATATCTAAGGGACACTCTCAGCAGAACCTCCATATCCACAACACAACATGCCTACCTCAAGGGGAGATCGACGGAAACGGCTCTGCATAAGGTCATAACAAACATTGAGAGATCTCTCTACTTCAAACAATACAGTCGTGCTGCCTTTCTTGATATTGAAGGAGCGTTTAACAATATTCATACTAGGGCTATTCACGACTATCTCACAGAAATAGGTATGAAATCACCTGTAAGGAACTGAATTGTATCGATGCTTAGCTCTGGAATTACACTGGAACAAATTCAGCTTAGCAACAGTTAGGTCGATTCTGAGAGTGAGGGGTGAAAATAGAGGCTAAATTAGAAGAGCTGTATCACGGCGTCTGTTTATTTTAGTTCGAATTTTTTTTTAATCGACCTTCGAACTTTGCAGTCAAATGCCGATTTTCAGCATATTGTTTATTTGGTTTTTTGGCTATAACTCGTCGACTAATTGATATTTTTTCAATCTGTAAAAGCCAAATTATTGCTCGAGACCTGTGCAATAATTAAAATTTTATGTTTTTTTTTTACCTGTGCTTATGAAGCAAAATGTTGGAAAAATTATTTTTTTTATGCTTTTTGAAAATATTTTCCACAAAACCAAGTCTTTTTTGCTTTCTGTTTGATCTATAATATGATTGTCAGTTTCTTCAATAAATTATATTTGAGAAAAAAAAAACAATCATAATACAAAACTTGTATTATTTCTGCAAAAAACCATATAAACAATATGCTGAAAATCGGCATTTGACTGCAAAGTTCGAAGGTCGATTAAGAAAAAATTCGAACTAACATAAGTAAACGCTGCGATACAGGTCTTCTAATTAAGCCTCTATTTTCACCCCTCACTCTCAGAATCGACCTAACTTTTGCTAACCTGAATTTGTACCACAGTGTTGTCCAAGCGGATCTTGGAAACAGCCAACTTACTAGATTCGTAGTTAGGGGTACACCTCAAGGTGGGGTGATATCTCCCCTTCTCTGGCTCATAGCTATAAACGGAGTGCTGAATTTACTTAACAACAGCGGAATCAAAGTGGTAGCATACGCGGACGATGTAGTTGTAATGGCATCGGGTCTGTTTTCCTCTGTTATCACCGGAATCATGGAGGGAGATTTGGACAAACTCAGTCACTGGGCTGCCGGGTGCAGCTTAGGAGTAAATCCTAGTAAAACAGAACTGATGCTCTTTACTATAAAAACCAAGGTGCAGCACTTCAACCTACCGCGATTAAACGGTCAAACACTTTCACTATCCAGCAGCGCAAAGTTTCTGGGAGTCACACTGGATTCGAAACTCAGCTGGAAGAAAAAGCATTGAGCATAGGGTTAATAAGACCTGCATAGCCTTCTACGCCTGCAAGAAAACATTTGACAAGAGATGGCTTTACACTGCAGTAGTGCATCCTATTCTTACATATGTAACATTGGTGTGGTGGCCTGCACTGACTTAAGCATACAATATTAGGAAACTATCCATGGTTCAGCGTTCTGCATGTATAGGCATTACGGGGGGAATCCGGTTATGGCCAACGGACGCACTGAACGTTTTAACCCACCTACTACCAACAGACCTTCACATTAAACTAACTGCATCTAATAGTGCAATCAGACTAAAAAAGTCTAATAGCTGGAGATATAGACTTTTTGGACACGGGAACATCATTATTTTTTTACCTTCAGGCCTGACAAACAGCAACACGGACTACGAAATCCCCAAACTTCCCTTCACTAAAATATTTACTAGCAAGTACCCGACCCGAGCGGAATGACGCTGTGGAGGTCCGAATGCTGTTTATGACGTCACCTTCTACACCGATGGGTCCAAGATGGGTTGTGGAGTTGGAGCGGGCATATATTCAAAAAAGGTGTATCCAGGACCTTCCGCCTTCCGGACTCAGCCAGTGTCTTCCAGGCGGAACTTTTAGCGATAAGGGAAGCTTGTAGGACAATAAGATGTACCAACACTAACAACCTAACCGCAGCAATCCTGTCGGATAGCCAGGCTGCTATTAGAGCATTAGCTGCAGTAAGATCCAACTCCAAGCTTGTAAGGCAGTGTAAGGAGGAACTAGCCCGACTAAGTCGGCTGCTTGACATTGCTATAATCTGGGTTCCCGGCCACAGGAACATTTATGTTAATGAAAAGGATGCCGAATTGGCCAGGTTGGGCTCTTCCCTCGATGCTTCAAGAGCGGAACCAGTTTCAGCTTCACTGAATGCAGTAAGGAAGGGGTGCTCTCGCACTATTTTGACATAGCTAATTGCAGATGGAGTAGTTTGACAACCTGTACAATAGAAAGAAAAATGTGGCCTCATACAACCAAGGGAAAACTCGCGAACTGCTAACAAGATCCCGAACTAATATAGCAAGAGTTTCTGCATGCAGAAAGACTCGGAGAATACCTTCTGATCAAAAAATACCCGGAATTTTTCAATAAAATGAGAAATGAGAACGTTTGGTTTTATGCACTTCAAAGATTTCAGCTTGGAAGTTCGCGAGAGACTGTAGTGTGTGGAATTCGTCCAGCTACTGATGCAGTGAAATAGCGATGTTCCACAAATTTTCATGCTGAGAAGAATCTTTCGTACGATGAATCTATGGTGGAGGATTATGGTCGACACAGTTGCAAGCAATTTAATAGGGGAAAACCATTGCATTTTGGATACAAAATGTGGTGCCTCTATACGACCCAAGGATGCATTATTAACTTTGATACGTACCAAGGCATAAGTCCACGCATATCGGAAGAGTAACATGTATAGAACACTGTACCAATACTTTCAATGCTTGATGATCTCGACGAAGAAAAAAAACGTATTGCATATGACTTGATAACTTATTTACTGTTGTTTCTATTTTGCTTGGCTTGATACAGCGAAGCTACCATGGCACTAGAACAATGCACGAAACTATGACAAAAAGGTACTAAAAAAGAAACAACGTGAATACATATAGAGTATAAAATTGGAAGGTGCTGAAATATACATAGCCAAATAGATGTACAACTCTGTTGTCACTGTAGCTTCAACCATTTCTGGAAAAACCCAGTCCAAAGGTGGTCGATACTCAAGAGAACAAGTTCAAAAATTCGACGTTCCCAGACCATGTGCTGCAGCCATGTACAGCGCTGCAATGGGAGATGGATCAGCACGTACATGCTTATAGAATTGGCGCAAAAGGCAAGCAATGGTGGTGGTCTTATTGACGTTCCAATTCAAAGCGCTTGGATTTTGCATAGAAAAAGCTGTAGAGATATGACCCAAATCGATTTTCATCGAGCTATTTCCAGCCATTATTGTGTGAGCCTTGGCATAAGAAAACCGTCTAGAGGATATCGAAAACCAAAAAATTAAACTGAATACACTTACCAAAGATACGATGGTATCGATCACTTTGTGAAGGTAGTTCCAGATAACAAACGTCGACGATGCCGAGGTCATAATTGTACGACAGTGTGCATAACAATGTGTGGAAATTCGCAAACAATACCATTTTATAAATATTGTCTTTTTTTCTAACTTTTCCTAATTTTATTTTATAAAATATAAGTTTATTTTAAAATTTGAATACACTGAAAAAATTTGACATGCTTTAAGATTGAACACAATTGTTTTATTTTCAAGTTGTGTTTTTCATATCATATCAATATGTTACTACTTTGTCGAAATTTATTTTAAACATTTTTTTCAAGCACATGTTAAATTCAAAAAATAAACAAGTTTTGTTAAAATTACATTATATTGTACTCAATACATAATTCAATATTTAAAAAAATCTAAAATTAAGATATGAAAAACACAACTTGAAAATGAAGACGTTGTGTTCAATTTTAAAACATGTCCATTTTGTTTTTGGTGAAAATTACCTGAAGTTCTTTTTTTCAAATAATTAAAAAAAAAAAAATGACATGGCCATTTCAGCCCTTGAAAGGACTTTGACCGAGCTGCTTATGATCAATTGTGTTGTGAAATGTTTGAACATAGATCGAAAACTGAACCTACATGTTGAATGCCGACTCTGAACTCTTATGTTCTCGAGAAGCTTTCCATGGCAGTTTTTTCTCTCTGAGGCTTGCCATTGTCTGCAGAGAGGTGACGGCCGAACAGAAAAATGAATTAATAACAAAAAAATCATTCTGTGTCAGGTGGGATTTGAACCTGAGTTCTATTGCATACAAGTAACGCACCTCAACCAGTATGCCACGGCCGCCATAAATAGTATTATAAAAATAATTATATAATTAATACCTTTATAAAACGCAGAAACTGAAAGTACATATAAAAACTTATATTCGTAAAGAAAATATGCTTTCCTCATATGCTCAATACACAACAGTGGGTAAAAGAACCAAAGTGACGCCCCCTGTGAACTTACTTAATCTTTTTTCTAATTTCTAGTTAAGAACTCAAAGCTAGCATATGCGACAAATTTCATCACTCTACGTCAATTTTAATGGTCCTGTTCTTAATGGGTAAAGCTCTCTGTACCACTCGTTCACTTTTATTTTCAACATTGTCAAGTCTCCGTAGACTATCGTTAACATATTCAACGCTTCGGCACACGATAGCTTGTTAAAGACACAAAATTCAAGATAAATTCTTTGCTTAACTAAATTTAATATTGCAATAATCACCGAACATAATAAACACTGACTTCTTTACTAAACTCTCACCCACAAACTCTCGACAGATGGTGCTCAAACAGATATTTAGCCACCAGATGCAAACCGTACCAACCCAGAAAAAGATTTTTGCAATATCTCAAGCGCCGTTTGTTTCAATGGGAATTCAGGTTATTTTCACCGTTCGGGTTTGGATCTAGACTAAATTCGAAACGCATTAACTTGATTGTATTCATGAGAATTCAAAAGATTTGCGTTCGCTCAAAATGCTCCACACATTTATCAGCACATACTTAATCACTTCTCCACATAAATCGACGAGCTAATGCTGGTATTTTATATGTAGTATATATAGTGTGACCATCTCGCTTTTGCGGCATTCGGGGGCATTCGGCCAAAAATTCGTTGGCCATAATTCGGGGACATTTTTCAGTGAAAATGGGGATGATTCGGAAAGAATTATTAAAAACAAAAATTGCAAAAATCTGCTGCCATTGTTTTCTTCGCATGGGGGCATCGCTCTTTTTATACGTTCGGATGTAGTGTATCAGTGTCAGCAGGGTCTGGGCCTGACCGATCCGGAACTTTGCTCTATGTGTGTTAGGTTCAGGGTCCGCTCGCACTTGCTAAATTTCTGCTACGTCTATAGAAGTCCAAATTTAGGGAGGGAGCCTACTTTTAACAAACTAGAGTCTCTCAGATTCGATATCGCATATTTTAAGGTTGTATGGAAAAGCAAATTGGACTGCGTTAAATAATTTTTATCGCAACTTCAATTGGAAATTATGTTTTGCTAACAGAAATGTGAATGCCGCGACTGTTATGGTGCAAGAAATTATCTTATTGCGTATGTGATCTTTCATCCCCAATTAGATGAGAAGCATTAAACCAAAAGACCACTCATAGTTTAATGAGACTTGCAGAATAGCAGTCAGGTCCATAGAGGAAGCCTTTCAGAATTGGCACTCTGATAAGAATGCCGTTACGAAAATAATTTGCATTGAGTCTAGGAATCGCTGTAATATTTTTTTAAAACGCGCTTAGTTTCCTCACGAAACTCGCATCCGAGGACTGGTTTTTCTCTGCCCCAAAGGGAGCAAAAACTTTTGGTCACTTGTTAAAAGAGTAAAGAATCAGACGTCATCGACTATTCCAGCTCTTTTAAAAGATGATCAAATGTTCCCGGAACCGGCTGATAAAGCGAACCTGTTGACCTGATTGTTTGCACATAATTCCACAACCCCAGCAAGCTGTCAGTCACTGCCTTTCGTTGAAAGTACATCTTCTGTAATGCAGGAGATATATTTTCGTACAAGAGCAGTTAAAAAAAGTGCTTGCAAACCTCAATACTAACAAAGCCTCTGGTCCGGATGGCATACCACCACTTGTGCTAAAAGCTTGTGCTTCTAGTCTGGCTCGGCCTTTGCGTAACCTGTCCAACATCTCCTATAGGACGGGAGCATTTCCATCGTGCTGGAAGGTCGCAAGGGTCCAGCCGGTACCAAAAACGGGCGATGCCACAAACCCTGCAAACTACCGACCCATAGCGATATGCTCACGCTCGCCAAAGTTGTGGAGAGCGTAATTAACTTCAACCTTATGAAGCATCTGGAGCACAATGAACTGCTTAGTGATCGTCAGTGTGGTTTTCGTAGGGCTCGCTCTACTGGCGAGCTTATGGCGTTCCTTACGGAAAAATGGAACCAATGTGTTCACTTATAGATATTTCAAGGGCGTTTGACCGAGTGTGGCATAAAGCGCTCGTGTCAAAACTAATTGCATATGGTAATAACTTTGCTCGATGGATCTCGTATTTCCTCAAGAGTAGAGAATTCGTGTCGTAGTCGATGGCATAACGTCTAGAGAGCACGCCAGGTGAAACCGTTTTAAAACGGTGAAAGAAATACTTCACTTCATCTGATCTTCGCTTGATCTATACCTCATATAATAGGCCGAAAATTGAGTAAAATTCGCACATTTGGGCAGGGGCTTCAAGATCATATTTGGAGCTTCTGGACCGGATTCAAAGACGTGCGATATATTTGATAGGTGATGGAAATATTTCATCTTCTCTCAACTCTCTTGGGCATCGTCGCAATGTTGGTTGCCTAAGCCTTCTGTACAGGTACTACCATGGGAAGTGTTCAAGGGAGATACATGACCTGACGCCACCAGCTCGTGTGTTTCCTAGGTCCACTCGGGCAGCTCTCCAAGCCCATCTTTTACCATTGCTACTTTCCACAATAGAGCATCGCATTAGCGAGATAATTCGTTCTTCGGTCGCTGCGTAAAATTGTGGAACAATCTCCCTGCGAGCATGTTTCCCGTCAGTTTCAATCTGTGTAAATTTTAATCAAATCTCGACCGACACCACTACATCTTTCCACCCTCCAACTAACTATAACCCGTCTTCCGAATCAACACAATGCTTTCGCATTTATAGGGGGCATTCCCTGAGTATTGGTCAAGTTTGAATGAGCTTCGGATATGTGATAGAGGACAAAAATTTAAGGTACACTTTTTTTTATAGCTGCGGAAACTCAGATTTAAAGATTCAGTGAAAAAATCAATTCAAGGAGCCGCCACTTTGAATTTTAAATTTTTGACTCCAGATTCGTGTTTATAGACCCCAAAAACCTATAGGTACCTGATTTCATGTTGATGCAAGGTCGTCTTCCAGTTTTGGTACTTTTTCCTGCCTTTTGTACCAAAAGGCTTTGGTAGCGAAACCCAAATATCATTTAAACATTTAAAGAAAAAATGTACTAGTTTCTTATGGTACATATTCAAATAATGTGTTGCCCCTTGAAATTAAAAGAAACATTTCTTTTTCTTAGGAATAAGACCACCGTAATATACATATTAAAATATTATATTTTTTCTTTTTAATTTTTTTTTCTTTTGTTTGAACTAACAAAATTGAATGAAAATATTTTTGACAATTGTTTTTTCACAATTTGTTGTAATCGCTCAATTCTGGCAACACATGCCAATTTTTACAAACAGGAAATTCAATTTTTTTTTTTTTTTTTTTTTTGATTTCAAGATGTGCAAAAGTATTGCACACTCATAATTTCATACATTTTCAAAAGTCAAATGAGTGTATAAGTCCATGATTATTTCAAATATGATTAGCTTATCATCGTTTGGTTTTCATCATTATATTTCGGTAGTGAACTTGAATGAAGCATTACTATTTTGAAATAATTATAAAGTCAAATAAAGCATTAAAATGAAAAATACATAAAAACTGGATCAAACCAGTGAATACGTAAATTCTTGACCCAAAACTGGTGGCAGAATAAGAAGTATATAAGTTGTAAAAAAAAAATTATATTATGATTTTAATTTCTTTACGCGCAATTCCTATTCCTATTGACTTATTCGTTTGTATTTTAATGAATCTACAAATGTTGCTAGTGACAATCTATACAAGCGAGGGCATCTTCAGGGCTTCATTTAAAAATGTCTCACACGTACAAGCATTTTCTTATCAGCAAATTAAATAAGCTCATTAAAAATTTATGAATTCCAGCAGACTGCGGTGATATGTGTGAATTTGAAATCGAGAGACTAATAAAAATTGATCATAGTAGAAGTTATATAAGACAGATGGAAGAAGACGTAGAGAAGCTTTGAACAGCGTGATTAGGGAAGTATACAGACCCATTTAAAAGTTAAGTGGTAGTAAAATTTGTATCCATAAAATGCTGTCAAGTTTGACTTAAGCATATCTGCAAGAAACCTTAAAATAATTGATTTTAAAATCGATACTTTGCAGTTTATTGAGTGAACAAATCATTTAATTTTGTTTTGAAATTATGTGTGTATGTATATTTTATATTGATCCAATGAATCCATTTTCATATCTTTGCAATATTGAACTCATGGTTTTCTTTCACAATTTTTTTTTTTTTTTTCTATTTGCAACGAGTACTCAACTCAATTGCTTGGTCATATCGGAAGTAAATGCAGAATGTTTGTATTTTATTCCCAATAGAAATACATATGGAAATGCATTCTAAGCACGACCGGAAGTCAATGGCTTAGAAAAGGTAGTTGTAATATAAAAGAAATTTATTCCAGGCATGCAGCGCACTACCAACGCTATACTACACCAGATGGCAGCGTTGTATTTCAAAGCAATGGAATTTCAATATGCAAACGATTCGTGTGCATTAATTAAATGCATGAGGCATTCTTTAGATATTATTGAATGCAATGTTTTTGAAATTCAGAAAAAATACGTTGTTCTTATATCTGTGCCAATGAGCAATAACAGCTTAAATATGATTGCAAAGTTTCGCAAAATCTTGCTTGAAAGTTTTTAATCAATATATACAATAAGTTTTATGAAAGCTTCTATGATTTTTATGATATAACTAACCATCCCATCTTAATTTTTTTCTAAAAGGAGGATTTTCCTTCCAAATTTTGCCAAAAAAGAGGTTTTTTATTTCAAAAGGGGGACAGAAGGAGGATCAAAATTTAACGATTAACGCTTAAACGAAATACATTGTCAATATCTTATTCCAATTACATTGCCTCAAATACATCTTCGTCAACTGTTTCTTCATCGTTAGCCACATTATATTTCAATTTTGATTAGATTTGCGAAGATTTGATAAACAAATAGAATTGTAGGCACGAAAGTCTCCAAAAATGCGTCCGATAAGAAATATATGTAAATTGTAAAGAGACAATTGGCGCTCAATGTGTTAGAGCTATTATAAAAAAATATGTGTTATAATTTGCTTTTGAAAAGAGGATGATTGAAAGATAAAAGGAGAATACAAGGCGAAAAAGGAGGTTCGGAGGTTTTCGAAATTGTTTGCTTAAAAAGGAGAATAATAATCCCAGAAGGAGAATAGATGGGATGGTTAGTTTTAATCTTCACTAGGAAAACGTACTAACTCCAGATTTTGTGTGTGCATAGAGATATACTCGTTGAACACAGCCAAATCAATAGCTTAGTTCTGTCTTAAGTCGACTTAAGCGATTATTGCTGTTTGCCACAGATATTCTTATAACAAGTGTTTTTCTCTCTTATTTCAATAAATTTTAATCTCAATATTAAAAATACCTCTACTTTTCGAATCATAGATGAATAAAAATAGTAGATTGAGATTGAGAACCTAGCAAAAATTTTCCATATATTTCTGGTTTATATTTATGGTTCTGAATCGAACAATCCTAAAAAATGCTTCTATAAATATCTAAAGCGATTGTTATCCATCTATCTATACGAGGGTCGTTTTATAATTCAGTAAATTTTTAATTTCCCGCGTATTAATGTTTAATGCAGCACTAATCCTGTAAACTACCATCTGTTAATAGACTGACCTGTTAATAGAGAATTTCAGCTGGCTGCGATGCTTAGTTTGTGTTTGGCAGCCATTCAGAGCAGACGATCTTGTGAATTTTAGCGAAAATGGATAAAAGTGAATTTCATGTACTCATCAAGCATTAGTTTTTGCACAAAAAAACTATCAGCCAAACCAAGGAAAGGCTTGATAAATACTATGGGGACTCTGCACCATCGATTGGAATCATTCATATGTGGTTTACTGAATTCTGATAATCTCAGATGAACAGGTGTGGAGCATTTTGTGAAATCATTTGAATATGAAACTAGTAAGGAATGGAGCCTCGGCAGGGTACCGAAGCTGAAATATCTTCCCGCGGCCGTACTGAAGTATTTAGACGTCTATAAAATTTTTATGTGTAATCTGCAAAAATATTTGTGTCATATACTTCATTTTACCCTTAGCTGCCACATAGAGTAATTTGTAAACAAAGTAAAATGAAGCACCCTTTTTTCTAGTATAAAGACTCCACATTTTACCGTAGAAAATATGTATGGGTTGGATAAACGATGTGGGCGAAACTTGGGTACATACAGACACGCTGCCATTCAGTTTTGTGTATCATATTTACAAAAGTTTTTCAATCTTGATGACGTCACTTTGTTTTGAAGGTAGGCGTGGTTTTCATCCGTTTTTGCCAAATATCCAAGAGTGGCTTGTGTTAAATATCAAAGTTTGTATGCAAAATTTTAAGACATTTCTTTAATTTTTGCAGATTTTTAAGTGATTTAACGTTTTCAATAAAGCCACTTTGTATGGGAGGTAGGCGTGGTTTTCATCCGATTTGGCCAAATATCATAGTGATAGTCTATATTAACATATATATAAGAGCCTATGTGCAAAATTTGCAAATTTTGCAAGAGATTTTCCACCACAGAGGAGCTCATCACCGAAACAGAGGCCTATTTTGAGGACCTTACGAAAACATATTTTTGGATGGGATCGAAAAATTGGAGGACCGTTGGACGAAGTGTATCGAGCTAAAAGGAGACTATATAAAGACTATAAAAAGAGACTATATTGAGAAATAAAACGTTTTTTTTGCCGTAAAAACCATTGCTTGTTTAATTTTACACTGAATTATCAAACGGTCCTCGTACCACCGTGGTGGTGTTCTTGGAATGTCACCAAAGCGTCATTGGAAATACTACTGGATTGAGAGATACAAGAAAACAAACACGATTTGGAGCGATTTCAAGGAAAATATCGAAGCCTCGAGCGAAACAACGGAACAGAATCGAGGAGTTAGTCCATCCACCTCAACCAAGAACGAGTCAAGTTGTGATAACCAAACCATGTGCCAGTAGTTTCTCGCCTTCAGAACAAAGTTCATCTATGACGGAGTATGATCCGACCCTTATTAAAAAAAATAACAGGTGCGTTGTTGGACACAAGAGAGAAGCGAAGTTTTTTTGTAGTTTCATAGATTTAATAATTTAATGGATTTTTTTTAATAAAATAGCTTTTAAATTAAAAAATTTAAAATAGCATAAAGTAAATTATAAAACACACGTTAATATTCACACCAGTAAATTCTATTACATTGTTTCATTATTTTATTTATTTTATAACGTGCTACATTCATTGTTATTTCAACGACTTTGTGGGCAATTGTTAATTTTTGCCGATGCTTAGACAGCTTGTAGCAAGTAAAAGCACTTTTTGTGGAATGTATTTATAATATGTGTAATGTGTTTACAGCAAATACACAATACTCTATCTATTAAGAGATTATTGTAATATTAGTAATACATACTTGATGTTGAATCAACAACTCTGCTTAACAGAGGCTTTTGGATCAGTGGATAGTGAAGTGAACTCCTACTCACA
The DNA here is from genome assembly GCA_914767935.1 of Coremacera marginata. NCBI lineage: Eukaryota > Metazoa > Arthropoda > Insecta > Diptera > Sciomyzidae > Coremacera > Coremacera marginata. The sequence goes on from OU612046.1 coordinate 61,581,684, forward strand.
ACGGTGCGAGTTCAATTTCCCGCGGAGAATCGATGAAATACTTTTAATATATTGAAATTATATTTTCTTGTTATAATAGACGTAAGGAACAAAGAAACATCAATTTCTAAGAAAAATGCTGTCGAAAAATAAAAGTGTCATTTTAAGATTTCACTCAAGCCAATCACAGAACGCGGCGTAAGAAGCTTCGCTTCAAAAAAAAAAAAAAATATATAATAAAAATATATGTAAAATTTTTATTATTATTTTTATGCAAGGTCCATCGATCTAATAATTATTTTCGTTCAATATTTTTTATCGTTTATTTATTTCAATTCAGAAATCTTTGTTTCTTATATTGATTTTGATGAAAACATCAAGTTGACATTTCTGAATAGTGTTGCCATTGCGATACCGTGAGACTACGCACTCGAGTAACTACTACCAATCGAAATAAAAATACTCTTAATAATTTAACCAGATGTAGTAGAACTTTAGTAGGTACTAATACAACAAATTTACACTTATCGAAAAAGGATATTTACATAATAAATCCTAAGTCCTAAATGTTATTAAATTTATAATTTATCTTTAAATATTATCTACAATAAACAGACCGTACAACTGAAGTTTTAAATTTTGAAAATAACATTAGATAATAATGTGAATAATGAATAATAAAGATCGATAGAATTGAAAAAGAACTGAATTGTGGGGAAGGTGGTAAGAGGCACGTAGAATCACAAAAAACTTTAGTAAAATCCATATAAATGCTAATGCAGCTAATATACAACGAAAGTCATTAATTTGTACGAAACTTTGAAAATTTTGACGTTTTTGTATAGTAAGAGTAGAAAATTGTATTTGTGACCATTTCTGCTATTTCGATTCTTTGACATAAATAAGAAAATTTAAAAAACGAAGTGTGCTATGCTGCACTGATACAAAAAAAAAACTCTATTAAACATATTAATGACAATAAAGAACATAAAAAATAATTGAATTTCCAGAGATAATCTGCAAAAAAGCAATAGTTTTACAAAGTTTAAGTTCTCAAATTTATAAATATACCTTCTTCGACATTCAACCCATAAAAATTTTTTTTTTTACAAAAACTAGGAAAACAAACCACTTGTCACGTTATGTCAACTTTTCTTAAAGAAATTCACAAATTGGAGAGCTGCCAATTAAACAAACTTAATAGCAGAAATATAATTACTTTATAATTATAAAAACTACACTAGGAACAACAACAACAAAATGCGGAAAATAACTAACAAATAAAAATTGTAAAAACACCAGTACTAAAACAAAAACAACAAAATCAGAATTCGTTTTAAATGTCAAAATGTAAACGAAAAGATTGAATATCTGTGTGATGTGGTAAATGGTAACTACCATGATGTGGCTAGCTCCGAATGGATTATGGAACTGTTAATATTTTGCAAATATATATATTAGGGTGGTCCTTATTTTTCGACTTTTGAAGTATCATTGCGGCATGCCATTATTCGATTATATACATCTAAATATGAAAGACAGTTTTTTGTTTTAATTTTTTTATATGATTTAGGGTCAGTTTTTCAGTTTGAGTTTAAACTTTAGTTAAATTAAACCGAGCTTAACTCACCAAAATTGGAAGTCTAAACTCGGTTTAACTAGATATTATAAAATTCGTTGAATATAAATTGACTTAAATTATCATATAATGTGTTTTGCCTAAGCCGAAACATCCAATTTTAGTGAGTTAAACTCGGTTTAATTTAACTTAAGTTTTAACTCGTACTCAAAAACTGGCCCTTAGAGGTCGCTACCAGTTGTCAATGTTAAGCCCTCCCACAAGAAAATGTCCCACAAGGTGTCACTCGCCGATTTGAATGAGCTTCGGATATGTGATAGAGGACGAAAATCTAAGGCACACGTATTTTTTTATAGATGCGTAAACTCAGATTTAAAAGTTCAAAATGGCGTCCAAAAGTTTCACATAAGTGCGTAATTTCACATAAATGCCATATTGGAACGGCCATTTTTAATTTTCTTCAGATTCGTGTTTAATTGACTTCAGATTCATGTTTATCGACCCCAAAAACCTATATCTACCTGATTTCATGTAGATACGAGGTCGTCTTCTAGTTTTGGCCACTTTTCTGCCATTGATACCAACTTGCCTTGGTAGCGGCCCCTTAATACCATTTATAAATTAAAAAAAAAAATGTACTAGTTGCTTATGGTATATATTCAAATAATGTGTTGGCCCGTGAAATTTAAAGAAAAAAATTATTTTTCTTAGGAATAAGGATCACCCTAATATATACATATATATGTGATTTTTTTATTTCGGTTTTTTATACAGATCGAAACCGAGGCCATTTCCACCAGCATCATCAGCCACAACTGCTTTAGCAACTCATGCTCTGTTGTTGCTGCAGAAAAGTTGCAGTTATTTATTGAGACAAGGTTTTTATTTCTTGTGGCTTAAAGTATTATAATTATTTTTACAACAACAACAACAACTAAATGTAGGTGACTGTGGACAAATAATGCCAGAGCAAATAGAATAGTGAAAAACAAAAATATATCAATAGAGATTAATGAATTATTTGCTTTTTCCTCATTCTTATCATTTACTGACAAATTATTCAAAAATAATTTACGAGAACTCTATAGCTAGCTTTGTTTGAAAAATAGATAATGAAATTGATGCGATTATTACTGATTATAATTACGATTACCATCCGTTCTGTGATATACAGCGCAGTTCTGCATTTCAAGCATTTGTTCTGTAGAATTTTTTTTAATATACATATGCAAATAAATGATACATATGTTCATAAATACTCAGTGATGAGCAGCTTTCGAATTATTTGCAAAATTATACTAAAACTCCTCATTAGTAGGAAAATAAAAATATAATGACCTATACTTAATACGTACAGTTTTATTTGAAATATTATCTCTAAAATAATAAAAATATAGCAGTTTTATTTTAATGCTTTAATTTTTTTTTTTTTTTATCAAAAATTTTTAAGAGATATGCATCTAAGTCTCATGCAAACTTTGTGAAAAATATAAAATATTTTTATTGATTGCATTGTAAGAATGACAAGTTCAATAAAAAATACTAAATATTGTCCTAAATAGCTGTTTTATTAATCTTTTCATATCATATATCCTTTTTTTTTTTTATATATTGTATATTTGCAATCTGTCCGAATAATAACAATAAGCATATTTTATATATATATACTTAAATCAACATTGTTTTTATAGCCATTTCATTGTTTCAAAAGCTATATATATATATATATATATTAAGGCGCCTCAAAAAAAAAAGTGGTCCGGGTCACCTCCTGAAAACAAACTTTGGTTTATTTTATGATGATTCCCAAAATATTGCAACTCTAGCTTTAGCCGTTCGTGAGCTGGAATGGTTTGAAATAACCTCTAAAAATCGCGTTTTTGATTAATACTATTTATACCACACTACCTTCGGTAAAAAAAATTGTCACAAATAGTGTAAATCGATGAAATACATACTTTTGTTTTTTTATTTTGTTTTAAATCTGCCCACACACTTAGTTATTGAGTTATTTGCAGTGATTTTTTCAATTTTTTTTAATGCCGTTTTTATAAAAATATATATAACTTCCCCATTTATAGCCTGATTTACCATTCCGTGGTATCATTGGAAAGGTACTGAATGCTGCTTTTCATTTCTGTCGTTAATTAACCCTTATAAGCACTTTTATAAAAATGCATTTTATTTTATTTTTATTTTTTTGTGATGGCCTTTGCCTCAATTCCTGAATTTGTTCAAATATAAGAGGAATAAAATTAAATCATGTAGATAAAGAATGCATTTTGTCAATGGACTTTGGAATAAAGTATAGGAAAATACTTTATTGTACTTAGACAAAACAGCTAAGAGTAAATTTTACCACAGTTCTTATAAGTAGTCACTCATGACTTTTACATGACTTTTAGGTTTGACAATGAGTTATATTATATTATATAAATGTGAGTTTTTGAATTGTGATCGCTTAATTGTTCAAGTTATTCATAAAAAAAATGCTTTTCGTTTCTCGCGAGTTAAATAAAAATCAATTGCCAACAAAAAGTGATGTAATAAAACATTTATTATTTTTGCGCGAAAAAAATAATAATCGGTCTTACGGGCTATCTAATTATCATCAAAACATGCTAAATGATTTAAGCAAAATTTGGAAAAGAGCAGAAATTCCGGTTATATCGAAGACTGCGATCCGCAAAAAACTTTTATGTTATGCTTTTCTTAACAAACAATTTTCAGAATTTCCATGTCATTCACAAAATACGGAACGTTTTGTACATGTGGTAAGCCAATCCTGCGTTTCGGTAATTGATAAGAACAGACCTGCACATATTGCAAACAAGATTCAATCGCGCAAGCGTTACTGTTAAATTGAATCACGAAAAGATTTGGAATAAAAAAAAATTATTTCTTTGATAAAACTCTAAATTGTTTTTTTTTTATCTTTTAATTAGCGACTTAATAAACAACCACAAATTTTTTATCATGTTGATAAAAAATGCATTTTTATAAAAGTGCTTATAAGGGTTAATTAACGAAAGAAATGAAAAGCAGCATTCAGTACCTTTCCAATGATACCACGGAATGGTAAATCAGGCTATAAATGGGGAAGTTATATATATTTTTATAAAAACTGCATTAAAAAAAATTGAAAAAATCACTGCAAATAACTCAATAACTAAGTGTGTGGGCAGATTTAAAACAAAATAAAAAAACAAAACTATGTATTTCATCGATTTACACTATTTGTGACAATTTTTTTTACCGAAGGTAGTGTGGTATAAATAGTATTAATCAAAAACGCGATTTTTAGAGGTTATTTCAAACCATTCCAGCTCACGAACGGCTAAAGCTAGAGTTGCAATATTTTGGGAATCATCATAAAATAAACCAAAGTTTGTTTTCAGGAGGTGACCCGGACAACTTTTTTTTCCTCCATACAAGTTGAGGCGCCTTAATATATATATACATTGTTTTTATAGCCATTTCAATGAAATGGCTATATTAAGTTAAGTATTTAAGTATTTGTCTGGGTATAGTATAGTATAGTATAGTTAAGTATAGGCTGGGTATATATAAACTTTAGCTTTAACATCATAAACTTAAAAACAACCCTAAAGTCTAAGAGAAAGGTCTAGGACATGAAGTATTTTAAGACAGCGTATTTCATCACTGTTATCTAATAGATTTATTGCCAATGGATTGAGTGGTATTTTAAGCATTCAATGCACTTTTCACTTAATCTTTTTATCTCCTCTTTGACAAAACGAGCATTAGAGTCTCAGTGCAAGGTTTTGTTGGAAACATACCATGGTGCATTAAAAATTAATCGGAGTGTCTTCGATTGATATCTCTGTATAATTTCTACGTTTGACACAATTGCAGTGCCCCAAAGTTGGATGTCGTATGCCCATACGGGTTTTAAAATGGTTTTGTACAAAAGACCACTTGTTTTCAGTACTTAGTTAAGATATCCAGCCAAGATATCATATACCTTGATTTCAAAAATATACTCAGCTTAAGTCCAGCAATACATGAAAATTTTTTTGGCGGTCGAAATTTTGAAACATCGATAAATTACTTCAGAAACATCTTGAAAATAGACTGTTAAAATTTAAAAGCGAAATTCGAAGCCGTTTGAAAGTTATAGCCGTCGAACGGTTAGTAGCGCACTGGGGATTTTTGTACACTAACTTACGTATATATCTTCTTTCTCTCTATCTGTTTACTTAATCTATTGCTAAATATGTATACAGTGCACTCGCGGTAACGTGGACTAATTAAAACTAAGACCATTCACGTTTGCGAAATGTTTCCGTTTGCGAACGCTAAAGTTTTGGGTCAAAAAGTATCCTGTTTTTTATCATTTCGGCCTACATATGAAATATGACTTGATTAAAACTTACTTTCTGAAGAAACCAAAGAAAAATTTTTTTAAAAAATAAGATTCAATTCAAGCAAATACAAACAACATAAAAAAACAACAAAGAAACAATTGAATTTGACAATCGAAATATGTAAATAAGTAAGTGAAATTTTTTACTTTTTTCAACGCAAAACGACGCTTTTATAAACAAAATTCTAAGGCCTTAAAAGCAAGCGTCGTTGGTTAGACTCTTTGTTTTTTACTTCACCTGTAAAATTTTTCAAATGTAACTTACGGATTTTTTTATTTCATATGACGATATGAGCATCAGAACAAAATTATTTATTAAAAAAAGTGTTATCTTTTTCTGCAGCTTTTTTTTTATTCAATAACTGAAATACTGCTTGTTTCCTCAATCTTCTAAGCACATTCATATCGCTTTGATCGATATTTTCATTTCCAGCCCATTCCAATGCCTTATTATAACAATCAATTACTTCACTTGAAATTTAAATATTCTCAAATTTTTCATAAAGTTGTTGGTCAAACACAATAGAACAACATTATTTCCATAATAGTAAGACTTATGATAAATATAACGTGTTCATTAGATACATTCAAATTTATATGGATTTTACTAAAGGGCTCTGATTCACCGTGCCCCCCCCCCCCCTCATATGAAAGGTGCTTGCATAAAAATAGTAAAACGCCAAAAAAAAGGGCGCCAAACGCCCTCAGGGTTCAATCGAAGCATTCACAACAGTTTTTTTCACAAAATGTAAATGTAAAAGCCGGCTCTGTACTTCCTCGTAAGTTGGCAATGATATTTTAGAAAAATATCAGAGCAATCAGAGTTGAATATTGAAAAAATGTTTAAAATTTTTAATTATTTAATTTTATTTTAAAATTTATCGAAAAATAACATTTATTTAGTTAACCATATTTTGCTTAAATATTGTTTGATTTGCAAAATTTTTTCTTTAAATATTATTTACATTAAGCAGGCTTCACAACTAAAATGTTTAATTTTGAGAAGAACAACATTATCTACCAGATTGAGAGATTGAAATAATAACTGAGTGGAAAACATCATCGATATTCGCGTTTATTTCGCGCTCCTGGTGACCGCAAATTTAATTTTATGCCAAATCTGATTACGGAATCGGATTAAGCGACCAATTTTACATGGGGGTAGAACTTTTTTGTAATTTTCGTGTAGCTTTAATGTCACTACGAAAATTAATAAATTCACATTAACCCTGAGGGCCCGAAAAACACGTTTTTAACTGTAGTTCATCTAGATTATCAAAATTTTGGTCTTTTTTTGGCGTTTTACTATTTTTATGCAAGCACCTTTCATATGAGGGGGGGGGGGGGGGGCCACGGAAAATCAGACGCAAAGTAGGATTTGGCTGTATCTAGTGTTCATATTAAGACTTTGTAACGAAGTGTGGCATACGGGGGAGGGGAAGGTCCAAAAGTTTCCAAAAACATGTTACGTAATTTATAAACAGCCCCTAAGCAACTTGTAGGCTTCATTGGGGACTCCCCTGAGAAAAATTTAAACTAATGTATATGCATATTTATATATGCTCAGCACATACTTATATTGAAAAACTGACTGTTCATGTTAAAGGGCTTTCTAACCTTATTCACGTTTTCGAGAAGTCAATGGGAAAAAATGAGTTCACGTTAAGCAGTGTTCACATAATGCAGAGTTCACGTTATCGCGAGTGCACTATATGGAGTAGCTATATGGCGCTGGAATTGGAGATTAAGTTACGGATTTGGCAAGTTACAAAAAAATCTACAATTGTTCTTCTTCAGAACTTTGAACATGTTTTTCTCAAATTTGCATTTTTATAAATAGCCTGCATCATAACTCCAACACATTATTACCAATCAATTCGAAATTTTTCACGCATAAGTATACTTGACAATATTGCCGCAAATATGCCAGAGCGTGATTTTTGAAAAATTCATAATTTTCAAATTGCCAAAACCAAATTTTCGAAAATGTGGATCTGGCATATTCAAGAGAATATAACGTAAATATAAAAAAAAAGTTTCGCTTTGTTTAATAGGAATAACGTCGACGCTAGGATGCACGCCAATTCTGAGATCTGTCTTTACACTCTACACTATAACTACTATATATATATATACACTTTTTTCAGTCATACAAATTTTTATTCTTAAAACATGTCTCGATATGCCCTCAAACGTTCAAATAAATCGCTTCAATAATTTACTCTTGAGAAATGTTTATTTTTGAAACTTGATTTCATGTATTGCTGGCCTTAAGTATAAGTATCAAATTATATCCCAGTTAAAACCAAGCAAAACTTGTAAGACCTGAAATATAAGTTACTGCAACAATTTTACTTTTATCAAAATATTATAGTTTTTATACAATAATGTTTGAGACAACATTTTTTTTTTCTAGAAAATTTTCCTCATATAAAATTTTATAGAAGCACACTTTTATAATTTTTTTTCTGAATTTTAAACTGCGAATCAATTTCTTTTGTTTATCTTGAACGCTGGTAAAGTCACATATTTTGAACTCGAAAACCAACGGTCATTAACATAAATGATTAAGAATAAGCGTTGTCAATTGTGCAGCAGATAATCTGTAAGAATTCAAAGTTCACAGCAAGATCTGAAATAATTAAAATTATTAGATTGTAATTTAAATTTTACATATTCGGAATAGATCACGAAAGTAATTCACGTTAACAGATAATTAAAGTATTAACTAAAATTATTATAATATTATTCATCAGAGAAAATTCTACCATATGCTGCCAAACAAAATTGCACATTGCGACAATTTGAGGTTCATTTGATAAAACCGCAAAAATTCTTATGGCTTCTGACAGGCGCGGATTCAGAGGGGGTTTTGGGAGCTGCAATCCCTCCCAAAATTCTCGGAGAACCAGCACTTTAATGTTATATAAAAAAAAAAAACAAAATGGCCATTTCAGCCCTTGAAAGGACATTGACCGAGCTTCTTATAAACAATTGTGTTGTTTGTTTTGTGAAATGTTTGAACACAAATGATCGAGAACGGGTCCTACATGTTTTATGCCGACTCCGAACGGCTTATGTTCTCAAGAAGCTTTTCATGGCAGTTTTTACTCTCTGAGGTTTGCCAATGTCTGCAGAGAGTTGATGGGCGAACAGAAAAATTCGTTCAATTGAAAAAACTTTCTGTGGTCAGGTGGGATTCGAACCAGGGTTCTCTAGCGTATGAGCCACATACTCCTCCACCTGCACCACGGTCGCAACTTGTTATATACTTGTGTTTAATACGCGGGCTATGGGTACAAAGAGAAAACATTGATTTTTACATAATTTATTTTAAATATTCATACCCTTTTGCTGCAAACGTTTGTAGCTATTTCTATTTCTAATGCACTGAGTTCTGGTGCTCTATTCCGTAACTGTGCACAAAATTTGTGAACACAAAACTAAAAATTTCATATTCACTTCAAGTGCACACTTTTTAATTTCAAGTGAAAAATTAAAAAAAAAATATATTGCTGATTAAAAATTTGTGGCTGTCAATTTCAAAATAGTGATTAAAAAATTTGAAGTTTTGAAAAAAATAATTCAATCGTATACATATATAAATAAACATCCCTATAAAAAAATATTATTTGTTTGTATGAAGAACATAAGTTGTTTTTTAATTTTATTTATTATATTTATTTTATTACGACGGGTATATCACAACAATAATTTTATAACAAAAATTAAATATTCTCAAAAAAATCTGAATGAATAAAATTTGTTGATTGTGTACACCTTTGAAAAGTTAAAAACTCATTTTCAAAGCAAGTGAATCGGAAACTATATGTGTACACAATATTTAGTGTACACTGCTTTTTCCAAAGTTAGAGAATAGGGCCACTGCTCCTGTTTTTTAAGTTTTTTTCGATATCGCGCCTGAAACTGTAAACAGTCATACATGCAACCGCAACCTGAAGTCACCAAAGCACCGCATTTTTCGGATCAAATATATCCAAATACCGCACAGTGGGGTCTATATGTACTCCGTATTTTTGCAGACTCTATTCGAAGATTCCAAAAGAAAACCGAGCGATTATTGATGATCTCAACAACTGCAACAAGCAATTAATTCTACCCATCAATACATCGGCTCCTACAAATTTGCGCAACCCTTCTGATTCCCGTGGCTTCAAGCGAACGCTCAGTTTCATCTCTACGCGGATTAAAAATGTATCTGCGAAGCAAACCAAGTGAAGACCGATTGAACGGGTTGGCGTTGTTGAATGTGCAATGTGACGTTGAAGTAACGTGCGAAAATGTTATTGAAATCATGTCGAAAAAGCCAAGAAAAATAAGGCAGAGTTGATTTGATTTATTGATTACTTAATTAATAAATAAGCTCTGCATATGAGAGTGGCCCTTATTTTGTTTTTTTTTTATATTTAACATGTGCATAGCTCTGGATTGTTTCTTTATGATGTAAAAGTAATATCTGAAAATTTCTTAAAAATATTGATATTTAAACGGGTCTGTAGCGACCTCTTTATTGAAAATTTGATTTACTTTATGTGGGAAAATAGTGCTGTTTTTCCAAAAAAAAAAAAAAAATTCCAATTACATTTTTTCAAGCTCAAATTTTGTGAAAACTGGTACGCACTTCGTTTTTCATTCCACTTTTTTTTATATGTGTTATAAAACATGGAAATCGGACTTAAATTATCAGAGTTATGATTTTTTTACTTTAATAATTTTAATTTCTTGAATATAACTTTTTTTCTTGTGTATTAAAAAAAATCGAAAAAATCCAAATTTTAAAAAAATTCAGTGATATGCCATGGAAATATTTTCTAAAACTATACCTAAGATAGAAACAAAAAAATGGTGCAATTACGTATAATAATTTGGTCATTACGAAATTTTTTGCTAAAAGTATGCCTTTTTGGAAATATCGAGGATGGGTGTTTTTATAAAAAAAATTTCCAAAAACCCAAAAATAAAAACTTTGAAAAATCTATCTAAAAATGAACTAAAAATAGTTTTGAGTTATTTTAAGCAAAAAATTAAAAAAAAAAAAAAAATTCGGATAAAAAATAGCTAAAAATTTAATTTTTTCAAAAAAAATCCTTAAAGAGCCCCTTTCTGGTATATCGAACACAGAAAAAAGAAATCATAAACTCTGATAATTTAAGTCAGATTTTCATGTTTGATAACTCATTTTAAAGTAAAATGAAACAAAACCGAAGTGAGTTTTTAAAAAAATTGTTCTTAAAAAAATGTAATTGTAATTTTTTTGGAAAAACTGCTTTTTAATAAAAAGGTCGCTACAGGCACGTTTAAATATCAATACTTTTGTCTGAAAATTTTACAAGTTACTTTTTACATATAAAGGTGCAATAGAGGCTCATGCAAATTTTAAATTTGTTAACAAAACTTGTTCCATACAGCTAAGGGCCACTCTAATGCATATATACATAACGAACATTAAAATTTAAAAAGCCCCCCGAAATATTTTCCCCGATCCGCCCCAGGTTTCTCATAACCATTGGTCCATAGAATGTATCGTTCAAGGAGCTAACCTGGGTTAGCTCAAATAACCAATTTATTTATTAATTCTTTATTCTCTTACAATTACAAATTACAAATGTTATTAATTTTAACATTACAAGTAATGATGAGATAAGTTAGTGGCATTTTTATTTTTACAACAAAAATAGTGACAAATGTCACATTAAGGTTTTTTTAAAATAAACATATTTATAAACTAATTTATGGGTTAGCAGTTTCATATTCATGTTTTATGGTGATCCACACTCACATTTACTGTTGGTTACGCACGTATACACGTAAAAAAGCGACCGTCTCTGATAAAGCCTACAATTTTTGCTATTATCGGTTTTTCATACAATTATTGACTTGTTGACTTTTCAGACACAACATTTTTTTATTTTTGTGTGTGGAACAACTCACTGTGGGGCGGCATAGACAGGCAAGCTGGCAATAACATCATTATCATTGCCAGAATCAGCATTATTTCTTATGCATTCTCCTTTATTTTATGCAGCAATATTGATGGCACTGCAAACGAATGAATTGCTGCCCACCCAAAAGCTAACCATTGCAATTCAACTGAAATTCCTTGCTTACAACGAATTCTCAGTAAAAAGAGCGGTCAAAAGTGATCAGCGTGTTAAACATGGATCAACATGGATCAATGATCAAAGTTGCCGAGTTAATGGCAACAATGGAATTGTATTGAATGCTCACTGGTGATCAAATCATCAACAGCATACAGATTCTACCAGCTCATGGGAACCAAAGATTGAACAAACTTAGCAGCTGGTCGATAGATGCCAACTAGCTGTAGCTGCTTCATTGAAATTTAAGTAGGCGATTAGCTGGAATTCTCAAGACCGCCAAAGTCGCCAACTTGGCAGTGTCTCCATCATTAACTGCAATGTGTGTCGTTGTCATTGATCATCGTTGTTTAACGTTGTATAAATTTGCTGTTGGTGCCAACTAAGTCCAACTTTAAACCATCACTTGTTGCTGCTCTTTTCAGTTTCATTAGTTTGCAAGTGCATTTTAAGTTGCTGTTGCTGCTGACATTGATAATGCACGAGTTGGTTTTAACGTCTGTATATTTTCATTTTTATTTATTCTTGTGCTCGGTTGTATCTTAGAATACAAACAGCTGGTTCAGCGTGATGTCTGAGTTTAAAAAATTGCGCAAGCTTTACTGTAGTTGTTTTTACTTGTCTCAGTTTCAAGACACAAACATCTTGGTACAGCGTTTGCTTGTTAGTAAAAGAATAACAAAAATCTTGTTTTTGTTTTCTTAGCGTACCACCACCATTCAGCTGATAGTTAGAACCAAAGAGTGTTTCTCAGGCTATGCAACCAACGAGTTTGAAGACCTTGTCTTGATTTTGTTTTTGTTTTTTATTCTGAACAAAAAAACCATTGCATAAAGTTACTTGCAAACGCCAGATCAAATGATCGTGCCTTTATTTTTCTGTGTGCTTAGACATAATTGACTATTCTTGTACTCTTGCATAGTTTTGGTTTATAACGTAGCGCCATGTTATTTTCTTCTATATTTAGCTAAAGTTATCTGCTAAATACCATCTATGTATTTAATGTTACTGCCCTGCAGCATCAGCGGCTTTTGAAGCGTACTTTATATTATAGTTACAGCAATAAGCAGTATTTTAATGAAAACACTTTAAGCTTTCTCTCTTCACTTTCCATTAGATTAGAAATAATGACAGTTTATGAGAGTAGAGAAAATTAAATAACTATCTAAGCTAGCCATGGAACGTAGCTAGACTTGGCGCCTTAAGATTTCCGTCAGGAAACTGATAGTAGTGATTGAATCGCTCGCGTCGTCCTAGAATCATGAAATCTTGTGAGATGCAGTTTTACGATAATTATTCTCACTAAATTTTGTTCAAATCGGATGAGTGATACGCTCCCAGCTCCAATACAAACGAAATGGGTAATCTGGTACATATTCCTAAAAAACTATCCTACATCAAAAAAATTTGGTACACATTGTCATTTTATAGCAAGAAATAGTTCGTGGAAAAATATATCAAATCAGCAGCCTAATACGTCTACCTCATATATAACCGAAAACGGTAATGCGGCATATTTAACCAAAATATTATCCCAGAGATGTGAAAATTTGGTAGGCATAGTCATCTTGTAACAAGAAATAGTTGGTGTAAAAATAAACCAAATCGGCAGTCTAGTACGCCTACCTGTCATATAACCGGAATCGATAATGTAATATATTTCCCCAGAACACAAAAATTATAAAATTTAGTAGAAAAATTTGATTTTTTTATTAAATACTTTATTTCATAATAAACCTAAATATAGACGAATGAAGCTTTGGTTACTTAAGGGTATCTATGCTTACTTACAAAAACATATAAATTTGATTCTTAACACTAATGTATCAGCGGTCAATTGACCGAATTATAACTTTTTGATCACAATTATAAAAACAATGTTTGCACTTTTTCTAATTCCTAAAGAAATAGAATAAGAAAAAATCTGAAGTCTGGATATGGCTAAGTCCCTCGTTGCGGACGTTATAATCGTACGCATATTCTTTGCTTTTGTAGGCGTTCTAAATGAGATTTTTTTATACACGCAGAGAAATTTTTCGTTTAGCGCAACTGAAAAATTAGCCAATTATACTTCGTTTGTGAGCTGTAGTAGCTGCAAACGAATATTTAGTTGTAGCTAACGAAAAAATAAAAAAATAGCACGCAATTCGCTTTACTAAAATAGCAATTTTATTGAATTTTAATATTCCAATTTTTATTTTATTATAAACATTTCTTCTAACACATAAATCCAATATAAATTGAAATAATTGATTTTTACCTTACTTCAATCATTGGAATTCGAACCCGGACTCATCGATGTTTGGTTTACTGCGTGCTCTGCTTAACGTGTTGCACCACCCCCAATTGAATTTTCAATCGGCTAATATTCACCTAGTGCTGCTGCTTGGAGTTCAATTGTATTGAAGTAAAGTTACACAATTTTTTTCCGTTTATGGCAAAAGTTAAACATTTGTCATGGACAGAAGCTCGACAGAAGCCCGAGAAAAACGAAAACTTTCCACCAGATTTTTGTGGTGGCCTTGGCATAGTGGTTAAGGTGCTTGATTTGTATGCGGAACATTCTAGGATCGAGTCCCCAGCTGACACAAATTCGTTTTTAATTTTTTTGTTTGGTTTTATTAGAAATTGAATTGAATTGAATTGAAATAGAAACTGAATAGAAGTAGAAATGCAACAAACAAATTCTTTATTTGCCGCAATTAAAAAATTGCATGCGCTTATAACAAACGAAATTCTTTTCCTGCAACTAAATAACCCGTTTTTCTCAACTTTTTCCCTTTCTCGTAACTGTTGAAAAGTTTGCAAAAAACGTTTCCAAGCACGATAAACGAAGTTCGTTTACTGCAAATTGGCGATAAACGTTTTTTTTCTCTGCGTGTATAAGCTTCATTACAAATAGTGATTTGTAGAGTACTTTCAAATGACATTTAATTATTGACTTAACTGTATTTGGAGAAAAAAATGTTCATACCGAAAGTGGCGTTCGGACGACATCAAAAACGAAAGTCATTTTGGAGGGCAACGTGCATTTGCATAATTTTTAGTGAAATGCTCATAGTTATCAAAAAAACCACAATAACATAAAAGAAAGAGTAATATTTGATAATATTAAAATAGATCATGCAAACATTTTAAATTCGTATGCTCGGACGTTAAGTGTCGGACGTTACAATTTCTTCTACTGTGATTAAATTGGGTTACATTTACTTAAAAGAAAAACTACATTTGTGTATCAGTGCGGATACTTGATTTTCATGGTAAATTATATAATGTGTAAATTGCTTAAATAAAAAAAATGTTACAGTTTCTCTCAGTAATAACTTTTTATTTTTCACCTTCGGGTGATCATTTCCTCGATTTGCCCTTATCTTCGTTTTTTATTTCGTGGCTCATCTTGCGTGGAACGTTCTAAATATTTTTATCTGAATATTACTAAATTACGTAGAATTTTGTGATTTTAGCCTTATTGAAAACGTAATTTTCCCTCTTTTCCTAATAAGCCCTCTGAACCAGTTTTTCATTCCCTTATTTATGCTGTGTTAAATTTAAGTGAATTTAATTAAAAAATACCAAACTATTTTCATCAATCTTCACGCCATTCATGTTAATTAGATTAACACCCAGTCATGCTTAACTTCTACTGTGGTTACCCTACCAAGCAATGGCAGTAGTGAGCCCAACCCTGACAAACTAATTCAACGACACTTAAAAACTTCATACATATACAACATCAGCTCAAATCAGCCAACCATGCATATTACTTACATTATTTTGTATCCAAGCTTCCGGTCATTTGGCTTAGAATGAATTCACTTAATACGATTTAGCCCTGCCACTTGTTGTACACTCTGTATTTTTAATGGTTTTACTCTATTTTTGTTTTTGTTCTTTTGGTCTGATGCATGTTTCAATAATCAAGGAACACGTCTCCGCCATGGCGGTGTGCTGCAACACGTTATTGTTATGTCTGTCGGATTTATTTCTTAACATGTTTTATGGTGTTCAAAGTAACTAACTTGTTGCATTTGGAATTGTTTATTTATTCTTTTTATGGGTTATTTCCGCTAAAAGTCCCAAAAAAAAAAAAGTGAATTTATACACAAAGGCTAAGGCTGGCATGATGCAATAATCAGGTAATGTTGACGGTTTCAACTGTGCTCTAAAAGTCAGTCTTTGCTTTAACTGCTTCTTTGTCATGCCTGAACTTATGCCAGTCTAAACATAATAATACAAACACACAAACAAAGTTAATAATAAAGACTATGTATGTTTAAAAACATACTTGAAATTAAACTCGAACGCTTGTGAACCGTCCATTAGTGTAAACTAATATTATGTTGGGAAATGCCTTTTTATTGGTTTGTGGAAGAAACGTACATCACGAAAAGAAATGTCTTAATTCAACGCTAATTCTTGATCAGTGCATGTATTCAAACAGCTGTAATTTAAGGGCTCTAAAATTTATGCAAGTTTTTTTTCTGTACGACTTACGGTTTCGAAGTTACAGCTGTTTGAATGCATGCACTTAATGTATTTTTGGAGATGTTTTCCAATTTTTTACAGTGTATAACTTAAAAAAGAAACTGTTTTTGCAAAAACAAAAACCACAGTTTAAGCAATTTTCACGAGCACTACTTACCTACAAAGTTTAAAAAAAATCCGAATCACAAAGGTCAGATTTTGCTCAAAAATAGTCGAATTGATATGAAGTCATCGATGTATTGTTTTTTAAGTTTAAAAGTAATCTAGATCTATTAATAGTTTTTATTTATTTAAAATTCTTAAATGGTCTTTAATCAAAAGCTAGAGAACTATTAATAACGATTTTTTTTTAATCTAACGTACGAGAGAAGCGAAGGACGAGAACGTTTTTGCAGTTTCATAAATTTGATAATTTAATAATTTTTGTTTTTAATAAAATAACTTTTAAAAAATACACGGTAATATTCGCACCATTAAAATTTATTCATCATTAGGTGGCGCCTACAACCGTAAGTCGGTTTTCGCCTGGTGTAAGAAATTGCGCCAGCCATTGCTGTTTCTGCGCTTGCTGGCGCCATTTGTAAGCTCCAAGTCTCGTCAGGTTGTCCTCTACTTGGTCCTTCCAACGGAGATATGGTCGTCCTCTTCTGCGTTGACCGCCGCTAGATACCGAATCGAATATTTTCTTCGCTAGAGCGTCGTCTTCCATCCGCTCAACATGACCTAGCCAACAAAGACGCTCGATTTTTTTGCGCTTTACTATGTCGATGTTGGCGTATAGCTCATACAGCTCATCGTTCCATCGTATTCGGTACTCGCCATTGACGCAGATTGGTCCGTAGATTTTACGAAGGATCTTTCTCTCCAACGCTCCTAAAATCTTTTCATCAGAGCTGCTCAATGTCCAGGTTTGTGCTGCATATAACAGGACGGGCATGATTAGTGACCTACCGAATGTGACTCTTGTTCGTCGAGAGAGGGCTCTACTTCTCAATTGCCTACTGAGCCCAAAGTAACACCTGTTGGCAAGAGTCATCCTTCGTTTTATCTCTCTACTGATATCGTTGGTGGAGTTAATGCTAGATCCGAGTTAGACGAAGTCCTTCACAACCTCGAAGGAGGTGTTGTCAACAGTGACGTGGGTGCCAATACGTTGGGACTGTTTGTGTGTTGACACCAGATATTTCATCTTATCTGCGTTTACTGACCCAAGACCCATGCGACTTGACCCTTTTTCTAATTTGGAGAATGCTGCACTGACTTCGCGTGTGTTATGGCCAATGATATCAATATCATCAGCATACGCTAGCAGCATAACACTCTTATAGAATATTGTGCCGCTTTGTCTCAGATCAGCAGCTTGCACGATAAGGAATCTTCTTGTCTGAAACCTCGTTTGGTAGAGGTCCTTCGCGATTTTAACTGCGCTGTTGGTGTTGCTCAGTGTCATCTTGCAAAGACGGATTAATTTTGCAGGTATACCAAATTCAGACATGGTGGAGTATTGGTGATTCCTTATTGGACTGTCAAAAGCGACTTTGTAATCGACAAAAAGTAAAATTTATAACATTTCATTATTATTTTAGTTATTTTATTACATGTTACATTCATCGTGGAGGTTAAGCCCACTTCTAGCAGCCTCGATGCTGAGAGTAGTGCAGATTAACCTCCACCACTCAAAGGCTGCGTCCGCCAGTCTCATCCTCCGCCTTAGTAAAGACGGAGAAGACGTCGTCCTAATCCAGGAGCCGTGGGTAGTCTGCGGCCTGGTGTGCAGACTCAGGACTCCAAATTACACGCTATTGTACACCAAGTCTCAAGGTAAACCAAGAGCGTGTACTCTAATAAAAAATAACCTGAGTGCATTTACTCTCTCTAATTTCAGCAACAAGGACACCGTGGCCATAAGCGTCGAGGTAGGCCAAAGCAGTTTTTGGCTTACCTCAGCTTACCTGGCTCATGACCATGGAGTCCTTCCTAAGGAAAACATAAGACAACTGGTCTCCACAGCGGCATCGCAATCGAAGGGCCTGATCATTGGATGCGATGCAAATGCTCACAATGTGATCTGGGGTAGCTCAGACACCAACATACTCTCTACCAATCTTATTTTAAGTAATGTAGGCAATGAACCCACCTACATTATATTTAATAGGCAGGAAGTCTTAGATATTACACTTGCCTCTCACCATATATCTGACAGGATTAGAAACTGGAGAGTTTCAAAAGAACACTCCTTTTCCGATCATAGGTATATTCTCTTTGACATCGATGACTTTGCCCCGAGTAAACGAAAGCTACGTGAGTAGCTTTCGTAATCTTAAACAAGTCAATTGGGGTCTCTACATAGATACACTCGAAACAGATCTCGCATATGGACTACCGAATCGTCCTACCTGTAAGAAATCCCTGGACAACCTGGTTGTTAATCTAACTGAGTCCATGAACAAAGCTCTAGATATTGCATGTCCGCTCAAAACACCAAAGGGGAAACAAAAGCCACCTTGGTGGAAGACCGGACTTAAAGAGCTCCGAAATAAGAACAGAAAACTCTTCAACAAAGCTAAAGTCACTGGATCTATCGATGCATGGACCAACTACAAAATGGCTCTTAAAGAATATAAGAAAGAATTACTTTCTGTGAAAATATAACACAAACCTCCGAGGCGTCAAGGCTTAGAAAAATTCTAACTATTAGTCCTCCCAACCAAAGCTTCTTGAAGAAAGAAGACGAAACATGGACCACCAACAGTGAAGAATCTCTTAAAATTTTAGTAGAAACTCACTTCCCTGGTTGTTCAGAAATAGGTAATACTCCAACACAGGAGGAATATGCACCCACTGTCAACAACTCCCTCGATCTTATCTCACAACCAAAGCTCAAATGGGCAATTGAAAGATTCAAACCGTTTAAGTCACCTGGACCAGACGGCATAGCCCCCATAGAATTACAAAAAGCTTACGATATCATAAAGCAATGGCTTATGATAATCTTCCAAGGCCGCCTAGACCTGAATCACATCCCCACACCTTGGCGGCATGTGAGGGTAGTTTTCATACCGAAGGCGGGCAAAAGCTCACACGTAAACCCAAAAGACCTTCGACCAATTAGTCTCTCATCCTTTCTGCTAAAAACTCTCAAGAGATTAATAGAAATCCATTTGAGACAAAAGATAGTAGAAAATCCTCTGTCATCGGCACAACACGCTTACACCAAAGGCAAATCCGTGGAAACAGCTCTCCACTCCATAGTCTCCATCATTGAAAAATCTCTTCTTCAAAAGGAATATACAATGATAGCTTTTATTGATATAGAAGGTGCCTTTAACAACGTCAAAGCAGAGGCTATCACTAATGCACTAACGGAGCTTGGAGTGGATGCCACGCTGGGAGCACTTATAAATCAAATGCTAGTAGGCAGGATTATAAGTGCAAATCTCGGTGTGGCATCCACGCTAAGATCTGTACCAAGGGGAACTCCTCAAGGAGGGGTTCTCTCGCCTCTACTCTGGAACCTAGCAGTTAATAAGCTGCTGGAGAAACTGGAACATGAGGGGTGCAAGGTGATAGCTTATGCAGACGACATTGCTATTGTCACTTCTGGAAAATATATATCCACACTTCGAGATATTATGCAAAACGGCCTAAATACTCTCATACAATGGATTAATAGCTGTGGACTCAGCGTCAACCCTGAAAAAACGGATTTAGTGATTTTCACAAGAAAACACAATCTACCAACTATCAGTCCTCCAAAACTGGGAAACATAAGACTTAGCTTCTCAGATCAAGGGAAATATCTGGGCCTTATCCTGGATAGAAAATTAAACTGGAAACCCAATCTTCTCGAGAGAGCCAAAAAAGGAGCTAAAGGAGTCTACTCTGATACATTGAACATTAATCTAGCCTTCAGGCTCCCCGACCATTGCAGTGTCTTCCAAGCGGAAGTAGTCGCAATACATGAAGCAGTAACTTGGCTTCAGATGAATGCAATATCCTCCAAGGATATCTACATACTATCGGACAGTCAAGCCGCCTTGAAAGCCCTAGAATCTGTTGAAACAACATCTAAAACAGTAATTCGCTGCCGCAGATCCCTAAATGAGATGGCAGAGCAGCTCAAAATACACCTATGCTGGATTCCCGGACATAGAAACTTTCTAGGAAACTGCAAAGCAGATGAACTCGCTCGCACCGGAACAACCAAACAACTCTCGATGAGAGAAGAAAGTATTGGTATATCCCTCACCACATGTAAACTACTCACGAATGAGCTATCCCTAAACAAAGCCAACGATAGATGGTCCACGGTAGCACTTGTCATACAGCGCGTCAGGTTTCGCCAAAAATCACCCTAAAACGCTCAAAAGAACTGATCGCTCTGAGAAGGGATCAAATACTACGATAGGTGTCTTAACAGGACACTGCTTAATAGGTAATCATGCACGAAGATTAAACATCCTCCACAACGACTTCTGTAGAAGCTGCAGAAATGAGGACGAGGAGGAATCTACAAAACATCTTCTCTGTACTTGCCCAGCGCTAGCTAAAAATCGCCACCTTCACTTAGGTAAATGGTTCTATAGAGATCTCGATGATCTCTCTGAAACTTCGGTCTACCGAATCCTTGGCTTTGTCAACAGCTCAAACTGGTTTAAATAGAGAAGGAAATTAACCCATGGTATCACAATGGGCCTTATTGGCCTAAGTGTGTCTCTGGGGAGACAGCCGCTTCAACCTAACCTAACCTAACCTAACCTACATTCATTACTACTTCAGCGCACTTGTGGGCAATTGTTAATTTTTCCTTAGCGCTATTAAAAAAAAAAGACATGTAGCAACAACAACACAGACGCCATCGCATCAAAATTAATTTTAATTGGGAGGATATTTCTATGACATTTTAAAATTTTTTTCTTTTTATGATTTTCCGTATAGAAGATACAGTGGTGGCAGCTTACCAATTTTTGAATATTTTAAGTGTATTTTTATGCAGTGCAAAAAATTAAGCCACTTCAAAAGTCTATATATTTAGTTAAAAATGTCATTATTTAAAACTATCATTGTATAATTTTTTTTTTTCTGTATAGAACATTTCTGTTTGGGTTTTAAAAGCATAAAATCAAACAGACTTTTAAGTTTCTTAAAAAATTTAGAAATCAATTTTCTTTTTAATTTAGGTATTTAGTGCCAAGTTTTCTTTCTTCCTATTCTTCATTCCTATTGTTGTTTTCGTTCTTATCAAAAGCTACTTTTTTGATTGCCTTTAACATCTGACTGGACAAATAACTCAGTGCATTTCCTAATACCGCACCTTATTGAGATACTTAAAATACAATCAGCTCATCCAGTAAAATTGTCTCATAACATTCTTTATAAACAATTTGCCGGTGCTGTGGAATTAATAGATTAAAAAATTGACCTTAATCCAAAATTATGGTCCAAAATTTCACCGAGTCTATTAAAAATGCAAGCAACATATTTTTATTCAATGAATTTTATGACTAATGTTTTTTTAAGATAATGGGAAAACTATTAACAACTTTCTTTATTAACTTTAAATATTTGCAAAAACCATACAATCTGGCGAAAGTTGGATAACCAGCTACTAGGAAGTGTATTGCCTGAATAATGAATATTCAGATTCGGAATAATGAATTGCCTGAATAAACAATTTCAGTTTCTTCAAAATGCTGAGACTTTTCTACCAGTAACCAAGAACTTAAGTATTAGAAAAAAAAATAGTGGAAATAATTTTAAGAAAGCTGCCTGTTGAGGTTTAATAAGAAAGCTACTTCATTTTCCAAAATCTATAAAAATGTCTAAGGACAGCGGCTACGAAAAATGTGAGTGACTAGAATAAGAACTCAGTAGAGCTGAAATTTATTTAAGTAAGAGGCAAAGTAAAACTTATAAACTTACAACCCTGATAATGACATTGCCCGATATTCTGGCTTAAAAATTTTTTTTTCAAACGTAAGCTTTATTATAGAAATTGCTCATCCGTTCTCACTATTGAACAGATACCGGGATTCGATTTTTAATCATAATACGGCCTGATAGATTCTGAGGTAAGAAATATTTGAATATCCATGCAAGAGTATTTCAATGATATTGCTTAGAGTGTATTGAGCCACTACTTAAATTAAATTTTATATTAGAAGTTTTTAAAAATTTCAATGAAAAATTCAATTCAAACACCAATAAAAATTGCATTTTGGGAGAAAATAACTTCCACGTAAAAATGTCCATGTAACTGCTGACATATAAGGAATAATTTCTAAAAAATTTTCAAAAGAGAGCTTTGAGGATTGAAGTAACTTAAGAAAAAATTGAAATTTTTCTTAAAAAAGTAAATAAATAAATATTCGTAAATATTTTTCAAAAAAAATTTTAAACTTTCAACAAAGAAATGGTAAATATTAAACCCACTTTAAAGGTATAAATAGTGAAAAATAAAATTTTTAACATCAAGAATTCTGGATTCGTCATTTGAACAACTGTTTCTTTATTTATGTTTTTTTTTTTGTAAATATTGTCAACAGAGAGTTCTTAAAAATTCGAACTGTTTTATGGTATGAAATTATTTTTTTTTTTTAAGGAGTCTTTTGTTTTTAAGAATTGTGCTGAATTTGTCATTTTAATCACGTTTTTCTCATATAATGCTTTTTATATTTGTGCACAAGATCGAAAGAAAAGTAACAAACCATTTGTAATGATCGACAATTTAAAAAAAAAAATAATTAAAAAAACTATTATTTTTCGGTTGAAGACAATTTAAAACATTTTTTTTTTTTTTTTTTTTTTTTAATTAAAAAAAAATATTTTTTAACGCATAATTAAAATAAGATATGTTTTCTCAAAGGGCTTAGATTTAACAACAATATTGTTGTAATCTTGTTTTGATCCGTTGTTTTGAGGCCGTACAATTTTTTCATTTCCTAGAGTAGATTGGCCCCGAATATTGGAAAAATCGTGAACAATTTCATGAAACTTTATAAATTAACAACCTACAACTGGCACCATTTGTGACGATAAAAATATCAACTACCTGCCATCTAACAAAAACGTTGCGTTTCATTTCAAAAATTGATGAAAAATGGCTGTACAGTAAAAAAACTTGCCATTTCTCTACATGCACACAATACAGTAAATCAACGATAGAGCTATTAACGATAAAGTTTTATGATTCTAGAAAAAAAGGGGGAATGGCACACCACACAACAGGAAGTGTGGAAGTAGTAATTATGTTGCCGGCATTATTTGTTTTTATTGTGATTCGTTGTGGTACATTCATATTGTATATTCAACACATCATTTTTTCCACTTTTGTTGTTATTGTTTATTACGAGTATAGTTGGTACAATTGTGGCTTCGGAACAAAATCAAACATAAATGAACAACATAATCAAATGGGTCCATAATAGTTATAAAAATAATAGCAATAACGATAATAAACAAAATGCACAGCTAACTAAATAGTAAACATGAATGCGGCTCGCACGCAAATGTGCTAAATATATATGTACATAACATACATGTATAAATGCACATTGAGCAGAATGTGGTTGTGCTTTTACCCAAATTGCAATTACACCTGTATGCAAGTCGAAAAAATTTCAATAAAAAATAATTTTTTGCATTGCTGACATTACCTAAAAGTTCTTTTTCAATGTCATAATGGAAATATTTGCACAAAAAATTAAGCCACACTTTAAGGGACTAATCCCCTTATTCATGATCTTAAAGTATATTTCAAAAAACGCTTAGTTTTGAATTCTTTAAAGCCAGAAAACAAATTTACACAAAACATATGCTGCGTTATATTGACACTTTCAATATTTAAATCGGTTTTGAAAATAGTCAGCCTGCAGCAAATTCAAATTAACACATAATCATGAACATTGAATTGCTCCACTTTACAGTCGAGGTCTATGTGGGTGACCCTTTCAGCAGCTACACCAAATATGGTACAAACGCAGCTACACACTTTCTATACAAATAGTTTTGTTATTTATTTTTAAATTATTTTGTGTGGGTGTCCCGCATACAACTGGTGCACTGAGCGGAATCTATTTGTTAGAAGACTAACCCTAACTTTTAAGTTGTTTTCATTTCATAATTATCACAGCAATCAGCTTCAGCGTTTCGTAACACTTTCTCGAAAAGTGTGTGTTATATAATTCAAAAGTAGAGTATGAAAGAAAGGATAGCTTTAATCATATTCTATAGTTGTATTGTAGGGGGAAAACAATTTATTTATATCGATTTTTGTTTTTTGTTAGTTTTTTTTTTTAACTTCATTTTGATTTTATTAAATCTTCTAAAATAACCTTAGAACTAACAAAAACTTCTCAAAAGTATATTTTTATACCCCAATGCGTACTGCTTAAGGGGTATATTAACTTTTTGTAACGCCAATAAGGAAACGTGGCTGGTTTACAAAATTATATATATTTTGTTCAGTATCACCACCTGAGACGATTTCCGTGTGTCCGTCTGTCTGTCCACACGACTACAGCCGTAATTTTAAAGCTATCGCAAGGAAATTCAAAATATAAGCTTTTTTAAAAAATATAAAGATTAAGTTTGAAAATAAACCAAATCGGATGAAAATCACCACAGTAAAATCTCTTCAAAAATTAAAAAAAATTAAAGAAATGCCTTTTCATTTTGCACGTAAGCTTTGATCATCATAAATATAAATCCTGACTATGAAATTTAAAAATATCGGAATGAAAACCATGCCTACCTCCTATACAAAGTGGTTTTATATTAGCTTTCCAGGCTTTGATATTTAATGTAGACTCTCACTATGATATTTGACAACTTCGGATGAAAACCACACCTACCGCCCATATTAATTGCCTATTTTTTAAAGTTAAAATCTCGTAAATATCCACAAATTGTAAAGAAATGTCTTGAAATTTTGCACATGAGCTTTGATATATAATATGAACCATCTCTATGATATTTGGCAAAATCAAATGAAAACTACGCTTCAAAGTAGAAAAGTTTTCGTAAATATATAAAAATGAATGTCATCGTGTCTGTCATGGCTAAAGACTTCAAATATACTTCATTACGGCCGCGGGGGGAGGGCAGGTGGGAATAGGAAAGGGGAGTATTTTAGCTTTGCTACCCTGCCGAAGCTCCATTCCATATATAATATTCAACATTAAATGTACATGAAATATTAGAATACAATTAATATTAGAATACAATATTTTGAACAAATTTGGTTTTAATTTTCCTTCGGACAAATTTATTTGTTCAACGCGAGATTTTGAACAGTAACAGGGATAAGTATGCCTGCGGTCTAGATGCATACTGATGTATTTGGTTTCAGAACATTGAGGATTAACCTTATTATTGATTTTGAGTGGTGAATACGTCGACCTTCTGAGAGTAAAAATCAAGTAAACACATTTTGATTCATTTACTTTTATTCGTAAAATGTGATCTTGCATATTTGTTATAGCGATTATTGGATTCGAGTTTGAAGATAACATGGAAGTGTCGTTCGCAAGTATGATGGTGCGTTCAATAGTGGGCATGTCGGTAGTATACGTATAGGTAGTAAACTGCAATGGACTGATAACGCTTGAAATTTTGAAAAATTTACATATTTTTCAATTATTAAGACATATGTTTTGAGCTCTAGATCTATGTTGTTATTCTGAAGAAAACAACCAACAACAACAGCATCCTGTATACAGTAATCACACAGCAGACTAAAAAGCTGTTCCATTGGCCGCTAAGCCAACTCATCAGTTGTCTTGCGTGATTATTGCTGTGTTCCACTAATCTATTTATTATCTAGTTGTTCAATCAATGTTTTAAGTAAACTACGAGTACTGTAAAAACATGCCGTGTTCAAATGATAATACAGATAGAGTTCTTCTATTTTTTGATGCATACTTTAAATGGGATGATGTATGCTTTTTCGCAGATAGACTATAGCTTTTTATAAGGATTGCGTTGAGCTAGTTGTTGTTCTTCTATTTACACAATTCATCTTGGTTTCAGTTATTTAGTGATATTGAACCATGGCGTCGTGAAGTCTTTTGTTAAAAACTAAGATTTTTACCTAGTTTATACAAACAACTAATCAAATTTTCAGTGGTGGTGCTAAACAATTTTATTTTTGTACCCCAACGCGTACTGCGTAAGGGCTATATTAACTTCATTCCGTCATTCCGTTTGTAACAGGTATAGAAATGTGTATATATCTTTGACAAGCATTCACCACCTGAATCGAAAATAGTCGATATTTAGCATTCAAGTGTGAAATCTGTCAATTTTTATGGACCCGGTAGATTGCGCTGCGATCGATCAATTTTTTTTTCAATTGAAATATTCTAAAGACCAGAGGGTGCTGTAGTACAAATATGTTAATGAAAAATTGTGTATTATATGGAAGTTTTCGAATCGGTGACTATTTTGGATTTGTCTTTTTGATATATCTTGAACATAGAGGGTGCTGTGGTACAAATCTCTTAAGAGATCGTGAAAAACTTCAAAACTGCTCATTCTATTTGAATACAAATCGGTATATAGAGATTTTTGAGTACGGCAAGTGTTTTGTCGCTCTCTTTTGCAGTATCTCGAAGGTCAGAGAACGCTGTTGTACAAATACTATAAAAAACTCAATATTCGAGGGTGATTCTTTTTAGTTTTAATATTTTATCTCTGTAAATATTTACAACATGGTATTGATATTTGGCATAGGAATGTGTAGGCTACTTTTTTGAAGCACCCTGCAAACAGTGGATGCGTGCCCAAATTATGTTAGGCTTAGAATTTATAATTCGACTATGCTATAAATATTTTAAACATATTTTGTTTAAAATTTAGATCGCAGACACTTTGGACGCAAAATTGATATCTAAGTGATAAAAAAGGTTTATTTGATATTTTGAATCTGATTAAAATTCTCTTTTTTCTGAAGACTGAAGCTTCTGTCCAAAAATCAAATATTTTATTACCGACGACAATAATGTATTGTTGAGATTGGATCCATTAATGATTGTGCATTGTTGGTTGTATCGCTTTCCATACATTTTACGGGCCCTAAATCCTACACACCCACGGGCGACTCCGGGTATTCCAGCAAGTTTTAAATAGATTTATCTTGTCTCTTTAATATCAATAAGAATTTCTTTCTAAAGTTGTGGCATTTTTTTATGATCGCTGTATACGAAAGGTTTTTCATTCAGACTTACGAAATAGACGAATTCTCAACGATATTGAGTTTTCTCCAAAAGATTTAGTTAGTTTGTGTAAAATGTTTTTCGAATATGTCTTGAGGCAAAAAAAAACTTTCTTGAGAAATAGTTTTGGAGAGAGGTATATGCGAAAGCCAATGCACACAATTGTTGCTTCCAAAGACTGCTGGTAGTAAGTTGAAAGGAGGAAAGATAGAGTATAGTCGGTGAAGATTGGATTTAAATCTACACAGCTGAGAACTACCGGGGAACATGCTTGCAGGGAGACTGTTTCACAATTTTACTGAGCTACTGAACAATGAATTATAGCGGTATTATGATGTTCTAGTGGGCAAAGGGATGGACTAGAAAAGCTGCCCGAGTCGACTTAGGAAATACACGAGCTGGTGGCATCAGGCCATGTTTTTCCATTGAACATTTTTTCATGGTAGTACCTGCACCGAGAAAAAAACTTATGTTAAATTGAAAAAAAAAACTAGTATATTTTATAAGACGGCTTTGGCTGTTTTCAGCCTCCCAAGTATTTCATCAAAACGCCTAAGTTTTACATGTTGACTTGCCAATTTTTTATGCACTACTTTTAAAAAAAAAATTGAATTTCAAAAATATAACTTTTTTCTGGTTCTGGTTTTTTAATTTTCTTTTTTTTTAAGCTGCCGCCCTCTCGTTCTGATTCTCTTTTTTCTTTTTCTTTTATCAACACCAGAAACCTATACAATTACTTGAAAATCAAGCTTTTTCAAGTACTTGAAAATTCACTTGGTTTGAACTTGAAAAAACCAAGTAAAGTAAGCTTTGCATCAAACTAATCAATTGCAAGCTTTACTGCTCTGCTGCGCACAAAAGCTGAAGCGCTTGAAATTTTCGGGAAAATACTAGAAAAGATTGATATGTTCGGGAAAAGCTTATAAGCTTGCAAGTATCCAAATAGTTTAAATAGTTCAAATTGGGAAAGCTTGTTGTCTTGGGGGTCGCTGATTGCGATTCTGATGTCAGAATATACGTATAAAAAGTTGTTTGGACACTAGGGTGGACCGTAACAATACTTTTTTGAGATTTTGACAGATATTACCCTTTTTTGCAATCTATGTCGGATCAATTATTTGGATTCTGATGTTATGAAGATGATGTTCTGAGACTATAAAGGTCCATATCTAGAAGGGGAAGCAAAATAGGTAAAATCTAACCATTTTTTGGGGGTTACTATAGGAGGAATCATTTTTGAGACACACCATTTTTTTGAAATTAATGACTTCTTGATATCTAATAGATATCAAATACAAAAGTTTTACCTTCGCATGCCGTTGAGATTCGAACCCACAACCAGCCGATACCACTGTGTATGAAGTTACTACACTACGCATTGAGCGAAAGTCCTTCGTTACACTGAGTGATTTATTCAATATTAATTACAACTGAAGCTATGCTACAGCATAACACAATAATCTATTAAAAGATTTTTGTTGTATGGCTATCAACAGAATTCTGCGACATACTGCATCTGTTATTACAGCATCTACTAACATAGCTGCAGTTATGTCAGCAAGTAGTAGCGAGGCTGCTGGGATCAGTGGGTAGAGCGATGGAATGGTACCAAAAGTTTCAGGTTCGATTCCGCACGACGGGCAAAGAAATTTTTTTATTCTTGTTTTCTTTTCTTTTTGTTGACGAAATGTAATAAAATTTGTGGATGTGAATATTAACGTATATTTTTTAATTTACTTTATGTTATTTTTGAATTTAAAAGTGGTTTTATTAAAAAAAAAAGCCCATTAAATTATCAAATCTCTCCTTCTCTCGTGTATCT
Source organism: Coremacera marginata (assembly GCA_914767935.1). Lineage (NCBI taxonomy): Eukaryota > Metazoa > Arthropoda > Insecta > Diptera > Sciomyzidae > Coremacera > Coremacera marginata. The sequence goes on from OU612046.1 coordinate 61,611,268, forward strand.
AACGACGCAGCTGTGTTTTTTTTTTTGCAGAAAATAGCTCAAAACTATTCTTAAGACATCCATGCTAGTTGTTTTTAAATTTTGTATTTTCGGATTTTAGGCTTAGGTGAATCAAATATTTTTTTGGCAAGGTATCGAGATGTGATTTCAAAGCAATGTATTAAACAATAAATTGCTAAGGTGAATAAGCATAAGTTTATAATTCCCATACAATTCTCTTTACCCAAACCGACTTAGGTGATTTACCTATTGCTTTTTTCCTCGATGTGTTCAGAAGACTAAAGCAACCAACATTACGCCGATACCAAAGAGAATTAAGAGAAGATGAAATATTAACATTCCCTATCAAATGACCTATCAAAGCCCCTGTCCAAATATGCGAATTGTAATCCATTTTCGGCTAGTATTTCATATTTCGGATAATACGAAGCTTACAAGTTTATGAGCTTACGATAAAAATACTCAACTCTTTTGCTCGGTATTTATAAATAAAAATCACCAAAACTTATAAAAAAAATTAAAACTTACTTTCTTTTTGTATAATCCTCAAATAAAGCGATTTCCTATAGTCTATAACATTTTTGCAATAGTAGTTTTTAATGTTGTAACTCAATCCGTGACTAAGTTTCACTTAATTTTATGACTGATTTTTTTCCGTAATACTTTTGAATATTTGACAACTTTTTCACATACTTAAAAAATCGCCCACAGTACATTGATGCAATAATTTGCTTAAAACAGTTTTTGTGTGATTATATTATGCACATAGTGGGAAGCAACTTATTTTTTCTTTTGTTATTGTTGGTGATACTCTTTTTGTTGATAATAAAAATAATATCGGATTGATGTTGTTTTTGTAGTTGTTGTGATGCTGGTTGGTGTTGCGGTATATCCGTTTGTTGTAACAGTGGCGCAGAAATTTTTCTGCTTCAAAGTCATAAAACGACTTTAGGAAATTTTTTATATATTTCGTTTTGATATTATCATAAAACTTTCATCAAACTGAACTTAAATTAAGTAATTTCTTTCATAAAACTTAGCTTTTCAATTTTTACATTTAAACCACTTTTATTTCGGACAACTTTTTGTTTACTAGCGTTTTTTTCTTTTTTTGATTAATTTGGAGTTTTATTTGCAACACAACATTTATTACAAAAACACTTTAAATATTTAACAATTAATTAAAAATAAATATCATAATAAAAAATTCGTAAAATCTTTGTTTTTAAACAATTTTAATTTATTTGACGACCACAAAGCGCTACAATCCGTTCGAAACGGTATCTCGTTATTGACTAAAACACGACAAAAATACAAAAATATATATTTTTCCCATGTGTGCTGCTTGTCCCCCACCACTATGAATGTAGGTAGGTCCGTCCTAGTGACTGCCTGCATCGTTTTTATACACTCCGTGGTGACGACGAAGAAGACGATGATAGCGACAAAGACTCGATCGTTGTAAATAATGAAAGTCGTCTTGGTTGCTCGAACGTTTTCTCGCCTTTGAGCCAGAGTCAGATCTTTTGTTTTATTGGGGTTTTTTTTTTGCTGTGGGTTTCTTCGTTTTATACCTTTGTTAATGTTGTTTTCGTCTGTGTTGTTGTGTTCGTGTGCTTGTTGTTGTTGTTTGCTCCCATATGTTCAGTTAGCTACAGAATAACAGATCAAAACAGAGAATTCAAATAAAAACATCGCTAAAACATAGAATGTTGCTGTGGCATGTTGAGGTTGAGAGAGGAGTAATACAGCATATTCCAAAAACATTTATCAGCGTAGTGTTTACCTGTGTGTGTGAGCATTTCAATCAAACTTGATTTGCTTCTCAAATAACCCAATAAGTCGAACGAATTCGTTTCGGATTCGAAACAAGTCTGCATTTTCGGACAATTTGTTCGTTAACGAATTTCGTTTCAGATTTATTTTCGAATTCGCAATCGGTAAAAACAGACAATTCCAACATGCGCCACAGCGAACTATTATGGTTTTGTTTTATTTACAGGTGAAATATAAGGTTTTTTCTAGCAACTCTGCCATTTACATTGTACTGACGCAAAAGATGTCGAACTATTTTTGTGGATATCGAGTGTTTTATTATTGATGTTCCTTCTGACGACAAATTCAGGATAATGGTTTTGGGATTAGAGGCTACTTTACGGACAATAAAGTGCTCATTTAGTATACTTATTATTTTTTTCCTGCTTCTACCAAGATGATTTTGTAGTTTTTCTTCGTATCGCCACTTGTTTATTATCTTCTGTACCGTAGAATGTGTTCTTTCAACAATTTCTGCAATTTTCCGATATGATTTTCCATCGCAGCACAGTGGAATAATAGTTTTTGAGTGGAAATATGTTTGCTTTCGTCTGCAATCGATTTTTGTAATATCTCAAAAAAAAAAAGAGTATAAACTGCCCAATCACATTGCAAACTGTGTCTGCTATTGTAGTTTCAAAAATTTTTCTCAATAGCAATAACAATCAACAAAGTAGATGCAAGTATAATGGGATGTATGCTCAATTTTGTACCATTGAAAAAGGCCTTTTTTTAGTTTTTTTTTTCAAAAAAGTTTGTATTATTCCTTGTTCTTAATGGTCCAAATCAATTATACTAACCCAAATATGTTAACTAAAATAAGCCAAAAAAAAGTTTAAAAACCGGTTTTCATACTGTTTAAAGCTTGTCATAACTTTAAATGGTGTATGCTCAATTTTGTGAGCAACTGTATATAAAGGTGAATCGTTAAGAAATCGTATATTAAAATATTAAAAACTAGTATGGAATGGAGCTTCGGCAGGGTACCGAAGCTAAAATGCCCCCCGCGGCCGTATTGAAGTATATTCGAAGTCTTTAGCCGTCTATAAAATGTTTATGTTTAATCTACAAAAATATTTGTCTCATACGCCTAGTTTTATTTTGCCCATAGCTGCCACAATTTGTAGACTGCTCATTATGCTAAAGAATATATGTGCAAAATTTGGTTGGTATGTGCAAATTCATATCAACGGTGTAAAATAATTGCGTTTATAATTAAAGTGCCACACCCCGATCAATTCGAGCCAATTTTCTAGACTGCTGATTGTTCATTATTAAAAAAATTATGGAAAATTTGAAAAAATTCGGACAAAGGCTATAGAAGGAGTTTGATTTAAATTTAAATTGCACACCCCTGTCTGATTCCGCCCAATTGTTTAGACCACTCACTGCTCATTATTTCAAAGAATATATTTGCAAAATTTGTTTGAAATTAGAAAAACCGTGTAGAAGGAGTTCGTTTAGAATTAAAACTCACAAGCCGCTTGTCCAATCCCACCCACTTTTCTAAGCTTATAACTTCTTATTATACTAAAGAATATATGTGCGAAATTTGGTTGAAGTCGGAGAATAGGTGTCGATGGAAATATATTAAAAAAAAAGTGCCACGCCCCCTGTATAGTACCGCCCACTTTTGTAAACTACAGACTGATCCTTATGCCATATAATATGTGTTCAAAATTTGGTTTAAGTCGGACAAACAGTGTAGAGGGAGTTCGATTAGAGTTACATTGACACGCCCCTTGTCCAATCCTTCCCACTTTTGTAGGCTTAAAACTTCTCATAATGCTCAAGAATATATGTAAGAAATTTGGTTGAAGTCGGACAAACGGAGTAGATTGAGCTAGTTTAAAAATAAAGCGCCACGCCCCCTGTCTAGTGCCGCCCAATTTTATAAACTTACTCGTAAGATCTCTGAAATTACCAAGGATAATATGTGCAATATTTTGTTGATGTCTGACACACGGTGTTGAAGAAGTTCGATTAAAAGTAAAATACCACGCCCAATTTCCAAGTCTAAGGACTTTCCATTAGACCATATGTGTATGTAGAATATATGCGCAAAATTTGGTATGTGTTGGATAAACGATGTGGGTGGAATTAAAAAAACGAAAGTTAGTATAGTTCTATCAAAGTTCTATCAAATGCTATATATCAAAGCTCATGTGCAAAATTTCATGACATTTCCTTAATTTTTGTGGATTTTTAAGCAAATTTACGTTTTAAATAAAGCCAATTTGTATGGGAAAACTAACACTCCACAAGATGCTCATTCTACATGTGCTGCTTTATGGCGCTGAGGCATGGGTAGTTTCGCAATCTGACGCAGCCGCTCTGGGGGTGTTTGAGAGAAAAGTCCTTCGCAAAATCTTCGGTCCTGTTTGAGTCGGCGACGACTATCGCATCCGAATGAACCACGAGCTGTATGAGCTCTACGATGACATTGACGTAGTTCGGCGTATAACTGTGCAGCGACTACGCTGGCTGGGTCATGTCCATCGTATGGACGACGAAGCTCCAGCGAAAAAGGTGCTAGAGGCGAGGGTCGCTGGTCAACGACGACGAGGGAGACCATGCCTCCGATGGATGGACCAGGCTGAGGAAGTCCTAACCACACTTGGTGTATCCGATTGGAGAAGGCGCGCGCAAAGCAGAGGCGCCTGGCGAGAGCTGATGAGGTCGGCCGAAACCCGGGCACGGGTTGTTATGACCATCTAAGTAAATAAGTAAGTAATTTGTATGGGAGGTAGGCGAGGTTTTCATCCGATTTTTCGAAATTTCATAGTCAGGATTTATATTGAAGATCAAAGCTTATGAGCAAAATTTTAAGGCATTTCTTTAATTTTTGTGGATTTTTAAGAGATTTTACTATAAAAATGAAGTCTCTCTGTATGGGAGGTAGGCGTAGTTTTCATCTTATTTGGCTCATTTTCGAACTTGATCTTCATTTTTTAAAAAGAAGCCTATATTTTGAATTTCATCGCGATAGCTTTAAAATTACGCCTGTAATCGTGTCAACAGACAGACAGATCGTGTCAACAGACAGATAGACAGATTTCTATACCTGACACACCTCCTTATTGGCGTTACAAACGGAATGATAAAGTTAATAAACCCCTTACGCAGTACACGTTGGTGTATAAAAATCGAATAGTTAATGAGAGTTTTTAAATTCAGTTTTCCTGCATCTTTATGTATAACGTTACGAACGTAAAAGCTCATGAAAGAAAAGGAATGATCAATATAACAATAAATCGGGGATTGGCCGAAGCGGACCACAGTGGGTCCGTTTTCGTCCCCATAGGACAAGGATGCTACCGCTCGGAGCCCTCATACGTGAGCATGCTCTATATATAAGCATCCTTTGTCACCTCAAGCATATCCTTGTAGGTCAGTTGACCAATCTCGGCTTCGCCAATAAATAGACGTCCCATAATTGTCAATCTTATGCTTGCCAACGCCGGGCACTGGCACAGAATGTGTGCCAGGAGGAACAATACGTTTTGTATAGTTCGCTGAAAAAATGTATTGCTTATCCTGTCTCACAAAACAGAGAGACACTAATCTTCCACGGGGAACCGAACCCGTACCGCAGCGATTGAGAATTTAATGCACCATCCATTGATACAAATGCCTCCGTTAAGAACAGCCGTTGATTCAGTATTAAGTATTGTTGCACGCGGTTAAAATATTGGAGTAATTTTTAAACCAAGGGTTAGAATAATGCATTTTTTTAATAAATTTTTTATTAGAATTGAAACTTTTCAAAATACTAGAAACTCTTAATCCAAGGCTATGCTTAAAATTAATAAAGTTGGAAAAAAATTTACACTTTAGTTCCCTTTGGAATAAAGCTGATATTATGATGAAGATTATATTTGAATTTTTAGCCATGCTGTATTATATTTCAATACTTTCCTTCTTAATTTCCAGATTGTTAAGATTCAAACATCTTCTGACTCAGAGTTATTTTTTCGGTTAACAAAGCTTTATAATACAATTTTTGTAAAACATTTTTTATTTGATTATGACGCACAAGCAACGTTTACTACTTTCATTTCAATGATGTGAGTTGAGTGATGAGTTCAATGACGTGAGTTCGAAAACTACAATAGGAGTTAGTTTAAAAATGATAGTATAATAAAAAAAAAGAAAAAAATTATTCCTTCAATCTGCAATAAAACTGAACTTTTTAACATTTTAATACTAAAATCTAAACCAAAACAGTATTAAAATTTAATCCGAACTGAGTATTAAATTCTAATACAAATTTTTATTAGAAATTAAATGTAATATTAGGCAATAATTAAAATTTAATACAATTCTGGTGTCGTCCAATTTGTATTCAAATTTATTCCAACATTTTTAACCGTGCAGCTATGTTTCAGCAGATCACAATAATCTCTTAATAGATAGAGGATTGTGTATTGGCTTTTCTACAAAAACATACATTCTACATAAAAGATTGATTCTACTTGCTACAAGATGTCGCCAGCATCGATGTTTTAATACAGTAAATCGAAAAATCTATTTATTGAAAGGATTGTGTATTAGCTATTCTACATATCCAACAAATTTAGCAGCTATCTAAATATAGAAAAATATTGCTTCTACTTGCTACATACGAGATGTCATCAGCATCGGCAAAAATTAACAATTGCGCGGAAGTGAGTTGAAATAACAATGAATGTAGATATAATAAAATAAATAAAATCATAATGAAATGTAATTAAATTTACTGGTGTGAATAATAACGTGTGTTTTTTAAAATACTTAATGTTTATTTAAATTTTTTATTTTAAAAGCTTTTTATTAAAAAAAAAAAACCATTCAATTATCGAATCTATGAAACTGCATAAAAACTTCGCTTCTCTCGTCTGTCCAACAACGCACCAGTGTTTATTTTTTTAAATTCGCTTTAGTTAAAAGAACCTTAAAAATATCCTAAAAAGACCTTCTTGAAAAAAGGTTTATTTGACATTGGTCGTTAAGAAAAAAAAATAATGAATACGTTTTGTTGTTTAAATGGTGTATAAGGAAGGAAAGGAAGGACTTATTCGGACTTAAAAAGACTTAATTAGGTTTGTACGAAAAAAAAACCAATTTAACATTTTTGGGTTAGTTTTTTGATTTTTTTTTGCTTTAGTTGATTTTTGGGAACTCCGTTGTTCAGAGACAGTGTGCGTTGGAGACGAAAACCCAATGGCATTCGATAGATGAAATGTGCAAGTTATTTATTGTTCTTGAACAAGACCTCTACAATAAATAAAAAAAAAAAACAGGTACGTCGTTGGCAGTGATGTTCGTTTACGTTTCGATTGTAGTTGTCAACAATTTTGGTGTAGACAATTTCGACATAAGCAGCATTGCTGGTTAAAAATACCTGACGCCTCAAAAGTCGAAAATTTTTTGGATATCTATATTTTTTAAGAATTAATTTTGATATACACTCATGGACAGATAAATAAAAACATATTTTTTAAAAACAAAAAATGCCTAAATGTGTCAAAAAAATTCGATGCATAAACACCAAACGCAATGAAATTTATATTTTGATTCTGGCAATGCCGTATTCTAGTAAAATCCAACGGGGAAATCCCGTTATTTGTGTTTGATGCGTACTTTTCTACAACCAGTTGCTTTAACAGGTGGACAAATAAATAATAACGTAAGCATTTTTTTCAAAATTCTACGGGTTGAAGTTATTTTTTATCAAAGGTTTGTAATTCTCTGTATAGCATTAGAAATATTTAGTTTAATTAATGTAAATAATGTATTAGATGGGACGAAGTAAGCACTGTTCATTGGAGGAAAAGCGGCTGGTTGAGAAATTGAAATCGAAGGGCCATACGTTCCGTTACATCGCTAATTGTTTGGATCGGTCCTTGTGTTTTGTGCACAACGCTCTTAAGCCACAAAAAAGTGATGATAGTCGAGGAAAATCCAACAAAAAAACCTCAGACTCTACAGACAATAGAATTCTAACGCTAGTAAAAAGAGACCCTTTCATGTCTTCGAGGCAGATTACAGGCGGCAAATCTACCTGGAAGAATAGCCAGAAGAGTCCCTTTGCTACGTCCTCATCATTTAAGGAGTAGGTTAGAATTCGCCAAAAGTCATGTGCCATGGAAGGGAACTGAAGGTGAAAAGAAATGGAGAAATATTCTATGGACTGACGAGTGTAAGATTAATTTGTTTTCAAATGATTACGCACGCAATGTACGAAGGCCAAAGGGTAAACAATTCCACGTTCGATTTACAAAAAAGACTGTAAAGCATGGGGGCGGCAACATTATGGTGTATGGAGGATTTTCTTGGTATAGCGTTGGTCCGATACATCTCATTACCGACACTATGACTGCATTGAGCTACAAGGATATCTTGGAAACTGTAATGTTACCGTATGCCAGCGAGAATATGCCCTCGATATGGTCGTTACAGCAAGATAACGACCCGAAGCACACCTCCAAGTTAGTAAAAAAGTGGCTGACAGATAATAAAATCCGAATGATTCAGTGGCCAAGTCAATCACCGGACCTAAACCCCATTGAGAACTTGTGGGGTGTCTTAAAAAATGAGGTATCAAAAAGGCAGTTCTCAAACAAAGCACAATTATGGAGTTTTGTAAAAGAGGAATGGCAAAAAATCCCCATAGAAACTTGTAGGAATTTAATTTCATCAATGTCAAATAGGATACAAAAAGTTATTCAAAACAAAGGAGGACACTCCGGATATTAAGCTTAAATTTTTTTTTTTGTACTAGTAATGTTCCTAACTAAACTTTAATCTGTAAGCCAACATTGAATGTTCTTATTTATTTGGCCAGGCTATTTTGTTCCAAATATGTTTTTTGCAAAAATATTTTGTTATTTACTTGCTTATGTTATTTTTTTTAATTGTATTAACTAATTTTAATTTCTTTTTAACTAATGAAGTCATTTATTTTTATTTAGTACTGAATAATAAAGCATCACCAGTGAATGCACTCACAAGCAAGTTATGTTCTTATTTATCTGTCCATGAGTGTATAACATATATAGCATATATATGATATATTAGTTATATAAATGCATTTGTGTGAATATTTGTGTAAAAAATTATATAAACGACATTCACTTAGAATAAAAAAAACTTATACGAAATCTTTGTACACAATTCTTTGATAGGTCTGAAATAGTCGAAGTGTTCGACTTAAGCAATTTTGAACTGTCGACGCGACAATCGTGTAGTCGACACCATGTAGTCTACTGGCCGTTGGACACACCAGAGAAGCGAAGATTTTTCGCCCTTTCATAGATTTGATAAGATATGTTTTTTTTTTTGTAATAAAATAATTTTTAAATTCAAAAATTTGAAATAATGTAAAGTATATTAAAAAACCCACTTTAATATTCCGCCAGTAAATTCTATTACATTTTATTAATATTTTATTACATGTTACATTCATTGTTATTTCAACGCACTTGTAGGCAATTGTTAATTTTTTCTTCATGCTATGCAAAAACAAAAAAAAAACATGTACCAACAACACAAACGCAGTCAATGAGAAGGAAACAAAAAAAAATATTTCTATATTTCAAAATAGACAAAAATGGATGTTGTGTATGGAACTATGAATTCGATGGGGTACCCAGTTAAATTCCCACGGCGGGACATTAAATATTTTTAGTACTTAATATTACATTTTAAGCAAGCAAAAAAGAATTATAAATTCTAAGAAAATCGGTGTCAAAAAAAAAATGTCGTTTTGGTGATTTCACCAGGCTAATTACAGAACGAGGCGTAAAAAGCTTCGCTTCAAAAAAAAAAATATATTGGCTTACAAAAATATCACATATAAAAAAAATACTGTAAAGTGAAGGCAATAATGGGAGTCCTTGAAATAAAGTTCACACAAAATTTTATCTCTTAAATATACCCCTAGTCAACGACAGCGCCCTGCATCTAGCAAAAATATAAGGCAAGAACAATTGAAATCATCTTCTGTTTAATATACTATGTATTATAAAACAGACATCAGTACAGGCGGACAATTTCTCCCTTATGTTTAATTTTAAATAACATTTTTAAAAAATCATAGCATATCTTGAGCTACTTCCGAACACATATTTTCGTTCTAAAAGAAAAACAAAACAAAAATGTTCGTGCTTGCACAACTAATGCCTACATAGCTTAAATATACATAGCCGCGAACTTAAAAATTGCTTAAATTTAAACAACATTCAATTCTACAATTCGAGTATCTAATCGTCCTTCTCATATCCAATTTCATCATTAATGTTTGTATTTTTAGTGCTCAATGTTATCGAATAAATCCATAAGAAAGGCTCTAAAAACAACTAAAATGTTTAAGAAGACATTCAAGTAGATATTGAGAACGTCAACAGAAGGAGGCTGACAACACACATGTCTGCAGCGGGCCCTGGGCTCACTGCTGTTCAATGAAAATGCCAAACGACATAACTTACAATCACAGAGCCGTAGAGTTCCATTGCGAGGTGGCAGTCCGTCCTTCAAAGAAGCATCTTTTTGCCTATTTTTTGTAGCAGAGTCGACTTGGTGCTACACATACATCATGGCGGTCGCCTTGCATCTGCAACTTGGAATTTATTTCCACGCTTGCATGATTGATGACAAATTTAGTTGTTGGTATATTTTTTATTTTATTGAGTCCATGTGTTGTTTCTTGGGGTCCATGGCTTGTTTACACAATCAATTGGTATGCTTAACGAGCTGCTATTTATTAACATTTGAACAACTGCTTTAAATATTTTTAGGGATAATAAAGATAAATATTTTTTTTTATGTTGACTTTGGCGGCATATGAAAAGTTTCCACTTTCTGTTCGTTTGATTTCTTTAAGGGGAATGATTCATCAGGCTGCTTCAGCCAGACTTGTTATCTTTTAAAGTTTTTTTTTTTTATCATGATCTAATATCAAAAATGTTGGCATAGGTCGCAGTATGAAAAGGTCAACATTGTGGAGCCATGCCTAAGAAACCTAAGAAAAAGGAAAAGATTTGAGTCACGAATACGTTTATCAGAAATTATCTTTCGACGTATGCAGTTCTATTAGGTTAAGTTTTAAGGAAACATGAGAATTAAAACGAAGCGTATGGTTTGTTTCGTCGCTCTTCAAGAAGTTGATCATGGACTGAAATTTATTGTATATGAAAACTTGTAAAAACAAAATTAAATTAAATTAAAACAAAATTTGTCCCCAATTTAGTTTAATTGTAGTTCATATACATGTATTATTTGAATATGAAATTACAATTCATATTCCATACTCATATTCATATAAATATTCATACACCCAAAAAATTTTTGTTGTATTTTTAAAACAGTAGCATTGTTAAAATTCTTGTAAAAATTTTCGTTAATATTACCTGAGTCTAGTTAATAAAAAAAATGGCTTTAATATATAGAATTGCCATTTCTCTGAGTTACAACATGCTTGTTATTATAAAGAGATGCTTCTCGTTAAATTCATTGCATACTTATTTTGTAATAATAAAGATAGCATCTCTCAATTAAAAACAATGTTGTCAATCATTGTATTACTCCTGTTCTTATTGTAATTTTTCTCTCTTTTGTCAAATAGATATTTACGTTTTGTTTTACTATTTACAACACTGTCTTTAATAAGAACGGATTCGACCAAGGTTCATTAATATAGGTTAAGTCACTTGAGAGAAAAGCACCCTTTTTCCGCCTTTGCTCGAACTGTCAAAGTAGCTGTTAGATAAAAATTGTACAGATTCAGGTTTTTTTTTTTCTTGATTTCCTTTTAGTGACTTAACCTATATTAATGAACCTTGGATTCAACAACGCATGCTCTTTCTCCATATTGTGCCGATTTTTTCGCTCACAACTGCAGTGTGTTTGAAGCTATTGAAGCAACAAGGACTTTGTGCTTGCGAAATAATTGTGTGTGTGATAAAATAAAATATTAACAAATTTATAAGAACGGCTGCGTTCTTAAACGTCTGTATGATAAGAATTAGTGTTTTTTTTTTTTTCTAATTGGTCCCTAGTAGATTCACCAAAAATACGCACCTAAAGCATGCTTTAAAAGAACAATCTAGCTGCCGACATCAAAAAACACACTGAAGCTTTGCATAAAGACGTTTAAGAACCCAGTCAAATATTAAAGAAATGATTTGTTTCGTGAAAAGTTTGGAAAATGTGCAAAATCGTGAATATTATTCAATAAATTCAATATACGCAGTAATATGTTAGCTGTGGTAAAATTAACTCAAAAACGCATTCGAGCGAAAGAGAATCATGACTTGCGTATATAAGGATGGAGTATAAGGCCGTGTTCTGGAAGTATTCCTCTACTTGAAACAAGCAGCGGTTACTCCGATACATTTTTGCTGTCGCAGTGTTATTAAAGATAAATTATTTATACGTCAACAAACATTATTGTAACTTAAGTCACTAAATAAAACCAATGTACTTGCTTTTAATTATTACTTGCCTTATAACTGATCCCATTAATAGACTTATTTTGTAAGACGCACGCAATCACCTCTGTTGGAGTTTTTTCCCCACACAATTCCGTGCTCATATGAAGTAAAAACTCTTTATCTCACTGAAATTTTCATATGAAATTAGACAATAACCCCTTAATGAGGTGATAGCAGGCGTTTTGCAAAGTAAGGCCATTAATTACACAAGATTTTTTAAAGAAATCATTTTGATATCAATATCAATACCATAACTTCGTTTTAATAACCACAAGTATCTTTTCAGTCACCATGGGTAAGTTAATATATAAAAGAAGAATTTTTACATCAACATTAATTTTTTCAAATGTGAAGAGGTGCAATCTTCATATTAACATCGAAAATTTTTATTTAACCTGATGATGTTGTTATTTTAAAGATACCACATTTAAAATATCACAATATTGTCCTTTCATATTAACACCACTCTTGTTGATTTTTCAATTCAACAATTTAAGTTTAACGTTATGATCTTGTTATTTGAAAAATACAACATTTTAAAGATAACAAGACACATTTTAAAGATGACAAGATTGTCTTTTCATATTTACAACATTCTTGTTGATTTCTGAACTATAAAAATTGTATATTTAACAACACCTATCTTGTTACATTACAAGTTATCTTGATGGAGTCAAAAATAAAGAATTTTTTAAAATAGTAAGACGATTTTTTTAATGTTACATTTTTTTTGGGAACATTCTAATTCGTATTCATATTAATTTTCATTCTCATATTCATATCCGTATTCATATTCATATTCATATCCATATTCATATTCATATTCATATTCATATTCATATTCATATTCATATTCATATTCATATTCATATTCATATTCATATTCATATTCATATTCATATTCATATTCATATTCATATTCATATTCATATTCATATTCATATTCATATTCATATTCATATTCATATTCATATTCATATTCATATTCATATTCATATTCATATTCATATTCATATTCATATTCATATTCATATTCATATTCATATTCATATTCATATTCATATTCATATTCATATTCATATTCATATTCATATTCATATTCATATTCATATTCATATTCATATTCATATTCATATTCATATTCACATTCATATTCATATTCATATTCATATTCATATTCATATTCATATTCATATTCATATTCATATTCATATTCATATTCATATTCATATTCATATTCATATTCATTCGAAGGCAGTGGACGCAACCGGAGATAGCCGAATGTAACCAGAAATAAAATTTTAAAAAAGTGTTGTTTCCTTTTCATAGCAAACCAACGTTTTCACGTATATAAATAAGCGCCGTATCTTATAGCCTACCATTTTTCCAATTATCCTGAAATATGCTAATAATCACTTTTTCCAAAATTTTTTATCATTAAATCAACTTATTTGTGAAAAATTCAAATTTGTGACTTTTGATACCTCTCTTATTAGTTAACCCTGGATTGTTATACTTATTTTGCATACTTTCACACAACACGCAAATTTCCTATTTATACACCCAAAAAATAATTTACTAAAATCAAGGAAATTTTGCGCTAAAGTCATCATACCCTATATTTAAAGATGCTCTTTCCTTAGTTTAATTAAGCTTTATCCTTAAACTGATGAAAACTTACTTAAACTAAGGAAATTGTCATCTTTAAATATAGGATATGATGACTTTAGCGCAAAATTTCCTTGATTTTAGTAAATTATTTTTTGGGTGTAGATATTTTCTTTGCGACAACGATGCATTTTAATTAACTGCTTAACAAAAAATAACATTGTAAGAAAAAATTAAAGCGTGCTACGACTTGATTCAACAACAATACAAAAATAAAATACTATTGCTTCGTCGATTCGACAAAGTATAACCATCCAGGGTTAAGATACAATTTGGTTCTTATATGTACTGATATTATGTTTTTTAAATGAGCTTCAAATATATTTTTTTTTTTTTCTAAGTTGAACGGTTTTAACATTATTTGCGAAAAAACTAAAGAAATCTGAAAGTTTGTAGATTTTTAAGGATTGTTTCCTATCGTTACTCAGGTATTATTGGAGCAATTTTAAAGTACTGATACTTATCTTACCTAGAATTAGGAATGTCTCTAATTTAATTACGTTGGTCTTAAATTGCTCACATAAAATTGTTCTGCAGAATAAACAGTATTGAAGTAATTTAATCAAAATTCAAAAAAGCGGAACATTAAACTTTAAAGCGGGCCTGGCACAAAAGCTCACTAGGTGGAGTGGAAAAAAACTTAAAATCTCTTGATTTTAGTCCAAATGCAGCGACCAAATTATTTCCGAATTAACTTTACTGACCTTAAACGAAGTCTAAATTATCAGATATTTTGAAAATTTTATAAAACTTAAAAATAATATCTAAAATAGAATCAAAAACATGCGTTTGAATAAATTATTTTAAGAAATCCTGGAAATATTCAATGCTTTACACTGTTAAGCTCTAGAACGTGCCTTTTAGATTTTACTATCAGGGAAATGCACTCAGGACGAGTTGTTTCAAGACTTTTTTGCTTATTTCTTTAAAATCCATTGATTTGCTATCAACCGATTCTTTGTTCTTATCTGTCATGGCGACCTAGTTGAACTTTTATTAATATGTGTGTAAGTTACTTTGTACTTAAAATATGTTTTTATGAAAGTTTCTCTAGAAGACCGAATTAATTGACGAAATTCTTTGAAAATATTTAACAAAGAGCACTGCAAATACAATATACAAAACAGAAAATTCAATAAATTTTGTGATTTATTTCACTCTATTTGTTTACATTTGATGAATGGGGGTGAGAAAAAAAAACAACCCCAGTTAGAATTGCAAATCATGCCCACATCAGAAACCAGAACCATTTACAATATCATTCCCTGCCCTATTCAAAGCCTTCTACCAACCACGGCCAAATCGATTGAATATCTAAACAGATTTTCACTGCGATAAGATTTCTTCGCTTTTTCAGCTGTGTTAAGAAAGTAATTAAATGTATTTCGTTTTATTTCAATTCAATTGAGTTCAAAAGGAACGCAAAGTGTTTTGACTGGAAAGTTAAATCTTTGATTATTCAAAATGCGCGGCAAGCCATAACGTGTCGCTCGAATGATGTCGGTTCTTAAGTTGATTTATTTAATGGCTAAAATATATCATTGCTTTAATTTGTTGTTTTTGTGGTACTTTAAAATAGCGAAGCACTTTTCTAGTATTATTTTTTTAATAAAATTGGAATCTCTTATTTGATTGAAAATTTGAAGAACTTTCAAAGTAAAATTTTAAATTGAAAAACTTATTTATTTACAAGAAAACAACTTGAGATGGATTTTAATTGAAAGCTACATCGAAATTAAAGTTGTGAATTGTGTTGTGTGAGACTGAAATGTTTCATTTTGATTTTATTGTATGTTTCATTTTGATTTTTTATTTGAATTGAAAAAAATGTTGATACTTAAGACTATAATGTTTTACATGCTGCATGCACAAAATAGATAACAAGTTAGCAAATTAACCATTTAAAGTTCTTAAAGCCTAACCTTAGGGTCATTATTAAGACATTAATTCAAAAATATTCAGAGATCATTGTATAAATCTGCACACGATTAAGTTATTTCAGAATTAAAGAACATGAAATGAGAGCTGGCTCAAAATGAATAAAAATAATAAAAATCATTTAGATGACAATAAACAAATTAAAATTAAAAAGAAGAGACTTTAAGAAAAATATTAAAAATTAGTTTGAGTTTAATAAAGGACTAAAAGAAAGGAAACAAGAGAAATAAAATTAAGAGAATTAATTGAAAATTAAAAGCTCTCAAGTCAAGCATATTTTCATACAAAAAAAAATTACTTTACACTGAATCCAGCTCGTAAGCAGATATTTTTTATGTTTAACTACTTTTTTGCAATGAAAAGTGACAACGGCACCATTGTAAATGTCAAGAAATATATGCTTGTCTCATTATTACTGCAAGTAAATTTGACAAACAACAAACAAAAGGTAAGTCATTTTTTAATTTAATTGATAATTTTATGGAAAATTAATAAATAAAAATTGTAGAATTCGAAATGAAGAACTCCGGACAAGGCGAAGAAGCAGCACAGGTTGAAGGGCAGATGACTTCAATAAAAATAAAGAGAAAGAAGCGGTCTGCCAACTTTTCCGAGGTGGAAAAACATTAAAATTAAAAAAATTTTAATCATGTGAAAAGAATTTCTGCCATCTGTCATATGACGTGAAACAAAGAAAACTTAAGTTTATTAATGTTCTAGCAGATTAAATAATAAGAATAAAAAGATGAAATAAAAGCAAGGTGTCAATTTTCAAAAATTATTTTTTGATTTATGTTCAACAGCTTATCTGCCAAACGGCAATAAAAAATTATGTACTCCATTTATAGTGGACATTAGAATAAAAGTTTTAAATAAGAAATAAAGAACACAAAAAACTAAACTAAAACTACTTAATATGCAATATTTTACTGAAATACATTTGTCAGAATTTATCCTACAAATAATTTCCTTTCTTATTATTTGTCCCACATCTATCAATAATACAGAAAAGTGGCAATGATAAAACACATTTTGACATTCGAGGTCGGTGTGGTGAATCTCCCTACCCTACCTTATTATTGTATCATGGACAAGTACACCAAGTAATTGTCAATAGTGGTGACTAAAAATATTTGTCTTCCTAAGTACTATCAAAAGCGCTGTAGTTAATAGTAATGTTAATTTAACATTAAAAAAAATTGTCGTTCTATTCAAATCTAGTAAGGATGGAGCTTCGGCAGGGTACCGAAGCTAAAATACCCCCCCGCGGCCATATTGAAGTATATTCGAAGTCTTTAGATACGACATACACGATGATGTTCAGTTTTATATACTAACGAAAGTTCTCCTATTTTGATGACGTCACTTTGTATGGGAGGTAGGCGTGGTTTTGATCCGATTTTGCCATATATCATAGGGATGATTGATATTATATATCAAAGCTAATGTGCAAAATTTCAAGACATTTCATTAATTTTTGTGATTTTGAAGAGATTTTACGTTTAAAATAATGCCACTTTGTATGAGAAGTGGGCGCGGTTTTCATCCGATTTTGCCATACAGATAGTTTATATTAAATATCAAAGCTTATGTGGAAAATTTGAAAACATTTCTTTAATTTTTGCAGATTTTGAAGAGATTTTACGTTTAAAATAAAGCGAATTTGTATGGGAGGTAGGCGTGGTTTTCATTCGACTTTGCCAAATATCATAGTGATGGTCTATATTATATATCAAAGCATATATGCAAAATTTCAAGACATTTCTTTAATTTGAGCAGATTTTTAAGAGATATTATTTTTAAAATAAAGCCACTTTGTATGGGAGGTAGGCGTGGTTTCCATCCGATTTGTCAAAATTTTATAGCCAGGATTAAAACTGAAGAGCATAGCTTACATGCTAAATTTCGAGGCATTTCTTTAATTTGTGTGGATTGTAAAGACATTTTACGGTTAATAAAAATAAAGTCACTTTGTATGGGAGGTAGGCGTGGTTTTCATCCGATGTGGCCCATTCTCGAAATTGATCTTCCTTTTTTAAAAATAAACTTATATTTTAAATTTCATCGCGATAGCTTTAAAATTGCGGCTGTAATCGTGTCGACCGACAGAACGATAGACGGACACACGGAAATCGACTCAGGAGATGATGCTGATCAAAAATATATAAATTTTTCTATACCTGCCACGCCTCCTTCTTGGCGTTTCAAACGGAATGACAAAGTTAATATACCCCTTACGCAGTACGCGTTGGGGTAAAAAAATCATTTATTTTTGCGTCCAACAAGATAATTTTTTAATGAAACAACCCTGCAGTGAAAAACCATACTAGTCATGAATTTGATTGGTTAACACACAAGTTGAAATTAAACTAGTCAAAAAATACTAGACATTTAACTAGCCATAACTTACTAGATAAAGAGTTACTAGATAAGTTACCATCTGTAATGCAGCTACTTCAAAATACCAGGTGTTTTACTAGCATAAAAATAAGTAGTTTCTTAATTTTATAGCTAAATAGCCAGTCGCTTCTGAACTACTTAAAAAAATACCAGCTGTTTTTCTAGCTCATAACTTAGTAGTCATAATTGTACTAGTGCTTTGCTAGTTGCTTATTTTACACAGATTTCCAAACATAAAAAAACAAAAAAAAAAAATAAGTTTTATGTGCGGTTAATATTAATGCAATATTGGAAATTAAGCCTCCAATGCCACTTTTTTTGCTTGCGCTCCAAAAATCAGATTAGACTAATTTGTTGAGAAGAAAAACTAATCTGAAGTTCGTTTCTCATTTTGATACTTCGTTCATTTGTAACATTTGAAAAATTCGACTACTCTTAGAGGCGGGCATATATACAAAAAATAAGTAGAAATGTGCGATTTAGATTTTTCTATTCACCAGTATTTTTTCACATCAATCTCACTTCAATTAATGTGTTTTTTAATTCACTGAAAATTATGTTTTTTTTTAAATTTAATTTAATTCGTTATTTCATTTCAAATTGAATAGTTGTTAAACGGAGCATGCCAGCGCCAAAGGGTAAAAACTGAAATGTGATTTGAAAATTCGTTAACACTCTGAAGAAAACAATTTGATTTCCACAGATAAGTTTTATATCGATCGGCATGAACCCCGCCTAGAGTCGGACCTGAACATTAGAGGGTTAACAATAAAACTCTCACGAACAGGTAATAGGTAAAACATGTAATGAACTAAACATGTAATGAGTTTAGCTTGAGTTCAATTTAAGCTGTTCACACAGAGATGTGTCAACAGAAGTGAGTTTAGTTGAGTTTGATATTTCGCAGAAAAAATCGTTCAATACTCTGTATGTACAGTACGGTCTAAAAATTTGCATCTAAACGTAGCTTTTTTCATTTCTCAAATTGAGTTTTGATAAACTCTGAAAGCAAACTGAATTCAGTTGAGTTCAATCCAGCAAAATTGTACTGGAAACTAGAGTTTATATTGAGTTCAGCGACAAAACTCAACTTTGTACTGGAAACTCAAACTAAACTCTTTGTGTGAACATGCTATTTAATCAATTGGCATGACGTGTTATTGAAATAAGCACTTTATATACTTAATATACCAGTACACAAGTGGTCAAAATCATACCAGTAAAAATCCAACTTTAATTATACTAGAATTCTACTGGCTTAAAAAATACTATTATCACAACTAGTTCAAAAAATACCAGTAAAAATACCACCTCAAATTGTATCGAGAATAGGACAATTGTCTTTTCCTATGACATCAACACAGGAAAATAACCAGTTTGCGCAATGTAGATTTCATTTGGGCTGAACTAGTGCTGGTATTTTTAGACCTAGTACATGCACTAGTATTTCAACTAGTTTGCTACACAGCAGGGAAGATAGGTGTTAATAAATACAAAATTTTTAAAGTTGAGAAATAAAATGTCGTATCTTTCAAATAACAATTCAATCAGGTTAAATGAAAATTGCTGAATCGAGAAATCAACAAGAATGTTGTTAATATCAAAAGACAATCTTGTCCTCTTTAAAATGTGTTTTGACATCTTTAAAATGTCATATCTTCCAAATAACAAGATCTTCAGGTTAAATGAAAATTGTTGATGTAAATATGAAGATGTAAATCAATAAATCAATGTTGATGTAAAAATTCTTGTTTTTTATGCTTACCAAAAACAGACTTGTGGTTAATAAAACAAAGGTATGGTTTCGATTTAAAAATTGTTATTTTTACAATAAAGACTTTTATATTTTTATGAGGAACTGATTTCTTTAACAAATTTTGTGTAATTAATGGTATTATTTTGCAAAACTCATGTTATCACCGCATTGGGGGATTTTTGTCTGACAATAAATTTCAGAAGAAATTTTCAGTGAGAAAAAAAGTTTTTTACTTCATATGAGCACGAAATTGTATGACAAAAAAATTCCAATTGAGGTGATTTATAAGTTGAGGTATAAATAAGTTTTCTTTAATAATTGCTAACTTTATTATTAATTCAATGGCAGTTAAGAAAAATTGCTTATGCTAAGGACTAAAGAATTTTTACTTTTGACAAATTCATTGTTTGTGGACATTTTGTATTGAATCCTATCAAAATAAAGTAGAACATTCTGTGGATTTAACATCTCACCAACAACAATTACGAATGGTTGAATAGATTTGCCTATTGCTTGCAGCTGTTGAAGTCGATTATCGATAGCGCTAATGGTCAGTGTTACTTATATATTAGAATTCTGGGAGTCTTTGATTGTGAATTTAGTGACTGTTTTTCTTGCACATATTTTTTGGAAATAGGAATATCCATGAATAGCCAGGAATAATCATTGCAGCAGCAGTATGATGTATTGTTTCTGGAAGAAATATTAACATGTGTTAAGTGAATAACTTTTAGGGCCACTTTTCAGTACGAGTTTAAGCTTCAGTCAAATTAAGCCGAGATTAATTCACCGAAATTGAACGTTTAAGCTCGGTTAAGGAAAAAAAGAAGCACATCATATGATAATTTAAGTCAATTGAACTTTAACGAATGCTTAAATATCTAGTTAAACCGAGTGTAAACGTCCAATTTTGGTGACTTATGCTGAGTTTAAAAAAAAAAAAAACGTAACAAGAATAACGGACGCCATTGTTATGCCGCGCTTATAGTGCACACTTATTGCCGAGCCAAGCCGCAAGACACATGGGAGCAATAGAGAACGCAAGTCATATATCTCTTTTGTCCCAATGCGTTTTTGAGTTAATTTCACCAAGGTTCGGCAATAAGCGGGCACTATAAACGCGGTCGTGGCATACATATTCCGCTTGATTTTGCACATTTTCTAAACTTTTCACAAAAGAAATCATTTCTTTAATATTTAGTTGCATTCCTAAACGTCTTTATGCAAAGCATCAGTGTGTTTTTTGATGTGGGCAACTAGATTGTTCTTTTTAAGCATGGTTTAGTTGCGCATTTTTGGTGAATCTACTAAGCACCAATGAACAAAAATACACTAATGCTTTCCATAAAGACGTGTAAGAACGCAATTTTTCTCTCTAATTTGCTAATATTTTATAACTCACACCAGGGGCGGATAAAGCAAAATATTTCGGGGAGAGTTTTCAAAATATTAATGTACGCTATATATGTATCGTCGTTGGGCGTGCAATACCGCGTATCAGCCACTTGCACATACACACACACACGGTATTAGTAAAATTCTACAGAAGTGCAGAAAACTTGCTATCTTTTTAACTATTGAATGAATTTTCAGCTAAACTAAAACATTTATTGAAATCAGATACTTGCTTTGTTCTGAAATCAGCATTTAATGGAAAATCCGCCCTTTTTTAATTAAATAAAATTGAATTAAAATCCAAATTTAAATTTTGGCCTTTTTGCAATAAACGCGGTATTGCAAGTGGCTAGATACGCAGTGTTGCACGCCTAACGACGATATGCATTGTATATTTATAAAATATGTTATCATTAAATCAAATCAACTGTTATTTAGATTGTAAAATGATATTCACTTTCCATGGCTTTTTCGATATAATGCCGATTACATTTTCGCACGTTACTTCCATGTCACGATGCATGTTCAACAACGCCCACCCGTTCAATCGGTCCTCACAAGTTTTGCTTCGCAGATACGTTTTTAATCTGCGTAGAGGAACTTTGAAACTGTGAAAAAGCTTCTCTTCTCTCGTGTGTCAAACGACGCACCTTTGTTGTTTTTGTTTTTTGCAAGCTATACACGGTAGAAAATTAAAAAACAATCGATATTCGTCGCTTGGATAGTAGTAAAACCACTATATCTTCAAACCGTTAGTCCTACAAAAAAAATGCTTAGGAGATATTTAAGAGAACTTATCTTCTTTGTGGTGTAGTTTTTTACCAACACTTTTATAAAAAATTTAAATTTTTTGGAAACTTTTTCACATTTTTCAAGGTCACCACTACTCTTTTTTTAAGCGTTTTGAAAACATGGTCGTATTCAGGCATTCATTTTCAACGCATTCTTAAAATTTTAAATTGGAAAATTAATGCTTACTATTACTGTATGCTATTACTATATGGAAAATTAATGCTTACTTACTATAAGCGAATTTTTTCAAAAAAACCATACACAATTTTTTCATACAAACATTTTCAAACTAAAAGTGGGATTTTTAGTATTTTTTGTACTTCTTCATGTATTTTTTAATTTTTCAGATAGTATACCTCCTACGGCTTTTCTTTTATCAAGGAATAAAAGAAATAAATAAAAAATTATATAAATTTGAAGTGTAATTAAAAGCTTTTGGAGGTATATTACCAGCATAAAAATAATAAAATACTATAAAATGTACAAAAAATACTAAAAACTACATTTTTGATTTAAAATTAAAGTGTTTTTTATTTGAAAATAGTGTAGGCAATTTTTGAAAAATTCGCTTAAATTCTTCGAAGTACAATGTTGAGAATGCATTAAGAATGATTGCCTCAACACAGCAAATAAACGTAATGAATTTGAAAAATGTGAATGAAATTTTAAGTGGTCAAAAAAATTTAATTTTTTCATTCAATGTGTTGATAAGTATAAAATGTTAAATGAGAAAAAGATCTCTTAAAAAAATCCTAAACATTTTTTTGTAGGATTTATAGTTTTAAAGATATAATTGTTTTCCTAAATGTCCGAATGGCAAATTTTGATATTTTGTTTTTTAATTTTCCACTGTGTAAAAATTACAAAGAAAAAAATTTAAATAAATATGATAATACAATATGACAATGCAATTTATCTGTTATAACGAATAAAAGGTTAGCCAGCCAAATAAAACATTCGAAGAGATGTCTTCGGCATCCATACAGAATTTAAACTAATTATTATAAAAATTAATTTATGTATCAAAAAACCAAATAACAAAAAATTACATTTTTTTCAAATAAATACAAAAATTTGTGTAAATATTAACGCATTTTGTTGAGTTTTTAATAAAACTAAGAAAGAATGTTAATAAATTAGCAATATAACAATATCGCTTCTATCGATATATCGCTTATAACGAACAAAACTGAGGTCCATTTAATTTCGTTATAAACATTACTTTTTTTATATTTTCTATTTTTCTATTCTATTTCTATATTTCTATATTTCTATATTTCTATTCAACTGATACTGTGTATCTATTTACTGTATTTATTTTTTAAGTACTATCGACGTGCAAAATTTGAAAAAAAACGGTATCGTCAAAATCACTTTTTGGACAAAAACGTCCTATTCAGGTGTGAATATTTAAAATAGATTATTAAAAAATCTGTATTTTTATTTATACCACTTTAGACCCTTACCACATAATAAACACAAGTACATCACATTTAAATGCAGGTTCTCTGAGAATTTCGGTGGGAGGAGGATTTTAAATCCCAAAATTCCCCCTTAATCTGCGCCTGACTAACACAATTATTTCAAAAGCACAACTACCAACTTCTTCCTTCCACAGCTTTAAACACACTTGTAGCGAAAAAATCGGCACTATAAGAGAGAAAGAGCATGCATTTTAAAATAAAGAAAACCCGTTATCATTAAATACAGTGTTGCATGATACAATCATTTACAAGGTAGCCTTGACAACTACCTTTTTTCTCACGAGCGGCGATCGGGAGTTGTCAAATCAATACAAAGTTAAGCTTTACATCTGTTTTGCTGCTTCTTCGTTTTCTCTTTTCATTGTGTTTTTGACAACTCCAAATCGCCAACAGAACTGTCACTCCTACCTTGTAAATCATTATACCATGACAGTGTTGTAACAAGTAAATCAAAACATAAATATTTGTTTGACAAAAGAGAAAAAAATTACAATAAAAACAGGAGTAATAATATACATTGAAAGGAGTAATACAAAATTGTTTTTATTTGAAAGATGCTTTCTTTATTTTAACGAGAAAATAAAATGTATTTCTCTATTCTCTATTTTCTTTATTTAAATTAAACGAGAAGCATCTCTTTATAATATCGAGTATATTGTAACTCGGAGAAATGGCAAAGCTTTTAATCAAAGACATTTTTTTTTTATTAACAAGAACGAACGTTTTTACAAGAAATTTAACAATTGTACTCTTTGTAATAATACAACAATATTTTTTTGGGTGTATATTTTTCTCAAGACGTGCTTTAGATCAGCGATCACCAATGGATTTTTTTTAAGAGTGCAACAACAACTACAACAAAAACCAACAACAACAACAAATACTTGTTGCAGTATAATAAGTAATTACTCAACAAGCAAGAAGAATATTTTTCTATATGCTTGGAAAAAAAGTGTTCAACCTCCACTTGATCTCCTACGCATTACTCCAAGTCAACTCCAACATCTTGAAGTTTTGACTCCAATTGTTTAGAGCACTAGAAGGAACACTACTGTTGCAGAAGAAACTATAAGTACATTGATTGCAGACAGGGATGTGAAAGGAGCGAGAAAATTGCCTCTTGTGCGAGAAAATAGTATCTCTTTTTTCATTTTGGGTTGGAGATCGCTTAGAGAAGGAACTTGGAGCTCAATTAGAGATTTAGCCTTATCTCAACTGGAGATCAAAGGCCCATTTTCCTGGAGATTGGCTTGAATCTCAAGTGGATGTCAAGTCAAGATCCACCACTGAAGATTGGAGAAATGAACTGGAGGTCAAGCCCATTAATGCTTATTGGGTATTAACATAACAAAACACACAGAAACAACAACATGCATGCCGTTAGCGCTCACTACAGCGCTCCAGTTCATGTGTACTCTGTAAAAATAGCATAGCAAGAATTATGGGCGGTCGGTCGCGCTATATTAACCAATAATGACAGGAAAAAACAACAGCACATACGCTCATTTTATTTAGGTGATATTTCAATTGATTAACTTTTATGTCATCATCCAACTGACATACTGAAATCCAGGCTTAAGCTATAAGGGCTTTCCCTTAAGGGTTCAATCCCATCTGACACAGAATGTCTTTTCAAATGAAATTAGTATTTCTGTCAGACGTCACTTCTCTGTAGAAAATGGCAAATTTCAGAGAGTTTAACTGTCATGTAGAGCTTTTTGAAAACTTGAGGCAGAGTCGGCATAAGACTTGTTAAAAAACTGGCAGAAATTATCATTGTTTTTTTAGGAATTTTTAACACAAAGCCGTTGCAATAAAAGAAACTTTTGAATTTACTAAAAAAAAATTATTTTAAGTAAATTATGTTGGCATGGATTTCCTTTAATATCATGAAACTTTGCGTGAGACTCTGGATGTCACTTAAATATTTGTGAGGATGAAAAGAAATACATTAAATTTGTTAATTTCATATGTTTTATTCAAGATGTAAATACTAAGGCCGTGGCATACAAGTTAGGGTGCGTGGTTGTTATGCGATAGAAACCCGGTTCGAATCTCATCTCACACAGAAAGTTTTTTCAATTGAATCAGCTGTCACCTCTCAGCAGACAATGGAAACCTAAGAGAGTATAAACATTCATGTAAGGCTTCTTGAGAACTTGAGCCTCAAAGCTTGAAGTTCCAGATCTCGATAATTTATGTTCAAACATTTCACAGCACGCACAACACAATTGATCATAAGAAGCTCGGGCAAAGCTCTGCCACTCAATGGCTGAAATACATACCTGTTGCAAATACTTTTTTCATTTTTAGCTTAGAAATAGAATCAGATTGCATTAAATTCTCTCTAAAAAGTACGCCAATAGTTTTGAAAATCAGTACAAACAAAAAAGTTTTAATAAAAAAATATTAAATTTTAATCGCACAAGGAAAGAATAAACTTGTTTAAGCAGCTTTGTGCCAAAACAACTTTAATTCTTTGTTCTAAGCTAAAATGCATGCAAAATAAAATAAAAATAAAAAATACGAAACCAAATTCACTTCATTTTAAAGTCCTCATTAAATGAACAACTAATACATTCATTATGAGAAACCAGAACTGAAACGAAACGAAAAACGATCACCAGCCAACAAAAAAAGCAGAAAAGAAGACCAAAAAAGCTATTAAAAATGTTTTTAATTGATTTGGAAATTTTTTTTTTTAAATAAATTTTTCCACTACATGAGTGGTGCAGACCACAACAACAAACACTCAACGCACAGAGCAGGCGGCATGCATTTTGGTCAAAATGAAAAAAGCTCTTTGGCTCATTACCATGATGGAAAAGCACAGAAATGCAAAAGGCAAAAAAAAAAAGAAAAATGAATCGAAATGAATTCACCTAAATAAAAATGTGTTTCTTTTGGGTGCCAAAAAAGAAATCTATGAAGCAGTCGTGTGTTTGTGTGTGACTTATGCTCATTATGCGGAATCTTAAAGTGCTCAAAAGCCCACACATACACTTAAGCACGCAGTCACTAATACACACAGATACTCACATATATTCACATGCACTCGCACTCCAAAAACATTCAGACATCTGGTCATAAAAACAACGAAAGTGGCTCCACTTGACTCTGCAACAGCTGGTAAATGCAAACAATACCAGCCCAACGACCAGAGCTGAGCAATTGATATGCTAGTGGAGCTTCGGTTCGGTTCAGTTTGGGGGTGAAATTTGAGCAGCAAGAGCAGCAGGAATCTCCATGGCTAAGTGCTTCTTTGCTCTTTGGTTAGCCGTAAGAATCATCATCATTCCAACAAGTCGAACGAACCAAAACAAGTCGTTGAAGAAGCGCCGCAAAAGTGTGGCCGTAACAGGCATTAAACAACAATCATGTCCAGAAATTCCCAGAAATTCATTAATAGCTCTTCTGTTTTGGCTTGTGCTGTGTCTTGTTTCATTATCGGCAGCACTTTAATGAAAATGAATTAGAATTAAAATCCAATCAATCAAAAAGAATTAAAGTCGAATTTTCAATACACAAAGCAATTATTTCTGGAACTTGGCATGCATTAGTTATTTTTAGATTTAAGTTAAAGAAATTGGAGCAGTGTACTAAAATGTATATTTAATATATTATAATTGAAGAGTTCTCAAGAAATATTTGAATAATTTGAAAAAACTGTGATAACATGCTTTATTGAAATAAATTTTGGAAAAATAACTGTTATTGACAGAAAACAGCTCATTGGATAGGAGTTTATTATTTGCTACTATGCTTCTAAAGTAGCTCTAATCAGTCAAATCTTTATGAGCAAAATCTTTTAAGAACTGCTTAAAACTTGGTGGCAGTAGCGGATGGCGGTGGCAACAAAATACATGAAAACGTATGCAGCCGCCAAAAATGAAATCGCTGTAGAAATCCGCGACGGAAAAACGCCAGAATAGAACTATTTTATTTTTTCCCGACTATCGGGTCGCTCTTTGAGTGGCGTAAGTGTTGCTTTTTGCTAAGGGTAAACTGTGCTCAGTGTTATTTTCTTATTTTTTCTCATGAACTAACGTTTCGTTTTGTGTGTCTGTGTTGGTTACATGTAAGTTCAAAACAAAGAATGAAATTGCAACTCTGAGCCGACAACCGCTGCTATTCTGGGCGGGTTCTTAGCGGATTTCGCCAATAGAAGCCCGACTACCGCCACCCGTATTGGTTCTGTTCGGGCTCCTGTATGTCAATTTTGCCAACCATTCCTGGGTTCGAATCCCATCTGACACAGACAATTTGTATACCCCAACGCGTACTGCGTAAGGGGTATATTAACTTTGTGATTCCATTTGTAACGCCAATAAGAAGGCGCGGCAGATAAAGAAAAGTATATATAATTTTGATCAGCATCACCACTGGAGGCAATTTCCGTGTGTGCGTCTGTCTGAACGTCTGTCTGTCGACACGCTTCCAGCCGTAATTTGAAAGCTTTCGTGATGAAATTCAAAATACAAGCGTCTTTGTAAAAAATGAAAATCAAGTCCGAAAATAAGCCAAATCGGATGACAACCACGCCTACCTCCCATTCAGAGTGACTTTATCTTTACAGTCAAATCTCTTTGAAATCCAAAAAAAAAAAAAAATAAAGAAATGCCTTCAAATTTTGCAATTAAGCTTATCCTGCATTATATCAGGACTATAATATAAATCCTGACTATGCCATTTGGAAAACTCGAATGATAACCATGCCTACCTCACATACAAAGTGGCTTAATTTTTGATTTTTAAAGTAAAATCTCTTAAAAATCCACAAAAATTAAAAAAATGTCTTAAAATTTTTCACATGAGTTTTGATAAACAGGGTGCCCCGCAATTGAGTGCAACTATTTACGGAGCCGAAAGGTTATGTCGAGCTGAGCAAAAAATCGTATGGGGGGGGGGGGGTTTATATTCACATTCTTAAGAGCTACAGGGTTAATTAATATTTCACGACTTTGGTTTACGTTATTGTTTCTTGCAGAGAAACAAACTTACATAAAACTTATTTTGATAGCTCATTATAAATGCAATAAAATCACCTTTTTATCGGTACATCAACAAACCACACCAATTTAACCGTTGGTTAACACGAGCTGTGCTCGTGTGAAGATGAAATCAATCGATTGAAACTACCAAATTTCAATTTTCAGTGCAAATTTCTCAGAATTTAGCGTAATAAATGAAATTACCGTTGAATGAAATGATTATACCGTTGGAAAGGTGATTTCACTGCCTTTAAAATGAGCTATCAAAATAAGTTTTATGTAAGTTAATTTTTTTGCTCGAAACAATAACGTGAATCAAAGTCGTTAAATATTAATTAACCCTGTAGCTTCTAAGAATTTGATAATAGACCCCCCTTCTGTACGATTTTTTGCTCAGCTCGACATAACATTTCAGTTTCGTAAATAGTTGCACTCAATTGCGAGACACCCTGTATAATATGAACTATCTTTATATTTGGAAAAATCGGATAAAAACCTCGCCTACCTCCCATACAAAGTGATGTCATCAAAATGGAAGTTTTATAAAAACTTTCGTAAATATATAAAACTGAATTTCATCGTGACTGTCGTGGTTAAAGACTTCGAATATACTTCAATACGGCCGCGGGGGGATATTTTAGCTTCGGTACCCTGCCGAAGCTCCATTCCTTACTAGTTTAAGTTGACCTTGAAAATACCAAAAATGAATGACCAAATAACTGATTCTCCCAAACAAACAATAGATTTTATAGCCAAATAATCTTTCTCACAATAGCTGCCACATACAGTAATTTGTAAACAAAGTAAAATGCCGCACCCACTTTTCTAGTATAAAGCCACCACATTTTACCGTAGAATATATGTATGGGTTGGATAAACAACGTGGGCGGAACTTCGGTACATAGAGACACGATGTCATTCAGTTTTATATATTTACGAAAGTTTTTCAATTTTGATCCGATTTTGCCAAATATCAAAAAGTGGCTTATGTTAAATATCAAGTATTTATGCAAAATTTCAAGACATTTATCTAATTTTTGCAGATTTTTAAGCGATTTAACGTTTTCAATAGAGCAACTTTGTATGGGAGTGGTTTTTCTCTCGATTTGGCCAAATATCATAGTGATAGTCTATATTATATATAAAAGCCTATGTGCAAAATTCCAAGACATTTTTGCAATTTGAGCAGATTTTTAATGCATTTTACGGTTAATATAAAGCTACTTTGTATGGGCGGTAGGCGTGGTTTTTATCTGATTTTTCGAAATTTCATTGTCAGAATTTATATTGAAGGTCAAAGCTTATATGCTAAATTTCAAGGCATTTCATGAATGTTTGTGTATTTTGAAGAGATGTTACCGTTAAAATAAAGTCACATTGTATGGGAGGTAGGCGTTGTTCTCGTCCGATTTTACAAATTTCATTGCTATGATTTATATTGAAGATCAAACCTTATATGCAAAAGTTCAAGGCATTTCATTAATTTTTGTGGATTTCGAAGAGATTTTGCTGTTAAAATAAAGCCACTTTGTATGGGAGGTAGGCGTGGTTTTCATACGATTTGGCCCATTTTCGAACTTGATCTTCCTTTTTTAAAAGTAAACTTATGTTTTGAATTTTATCGCGATAACTTTAAAAGTACTACTGTAATCGTGTCGACAGACGGACAGACAAACGGACATACGGAAATCGACTCAGGAGGTGATGCTGAATATATATGTTCTTCTATACCTGCCACGCCTCCTTCTTGGCGTTACAAAAGGAATGACAAAATTAATACACCCCTTACGCAGTACGCGTTGGGCTATAAAAATATTTATGATTTAATAATTTAAAAGATGGGTAACCGTTAGAAATAGAAATTTAAAGAAGAGTTAGGAGAAATGTTCATAGATCAAGTGCTTGAATTTCGTTATGTTGTTGATGCGTTTTATATGATTTGGTAGGATATTCCACCGTATTATAGCGGTAATGAAAAACAGTCTACTAGATTCGTTGTATCTATAATGGGGAACTAAGAGTAATGAGTTTCGAGTGGATCTATAGAATTGAAGTTTTTCAAACAAATAGTTTGGGCTTTTCAAAGTTATAAGTCTGTGCAGAAAAATACAGTTTTTTGCTTTAAGATAAAGTGTGATACTGCGTCCGAGTATGAGGTTTTATTGCTAAATGCTGATATATGGTCAAACCTTTGGATACTGTACACATATCAAACTGCAATGTTATATGCCACCAAAAGTTTATGTGATGACCTTGAGTCAAGCTTACTATAGACAACTTCGGAATAAGTTATCAGAGGAACAATTAATTGTATCACCAATTTACGCCTAGTTTCTGTGGGAACAAACGATGCAGTTTTTCTAAGATTTCTTAAGGTATAATAAACTTTTCTAACCACAGTATTAACATGGTCTACACACGTAAGTGCAGAGTTCATAACAAATCCTAGATTAGTTACTTTGTTTACAAAGTCAAGCTTAGTACCACTTAGGAAAAAAAAGGTAGATCATTAAATGGATATCTGTATTTCACTACTGGCAATACATGCGATTTAAGAGGATTCAACCCTAGTTGATTTTCACAAGTCTTCATTAATCCTTACAAATAGATCTTCAATGAGGGATGTGGGGCGAAACAGATAGAGTTGCAGGTCATCCGCATATGCATGCATTGTGACATTCTTGCATACAGAAAAATTGTAATTAAGGAACTTTGTAAACAAAAGCGGCCCAAGTACTGAGCCTTGTGGCACCCCACTGGCAATAGTACTGTAGCTTGAGTATGTATTCCCTAAAATGGTTTCAAAAGATCCATTCTCCAAATCGGAAATATGGATGGAACCATGGCAGAGAACTTAGAGCAGTCGATTCAAGTTCTGATGGAGGCGCATTTTCCTGGAAGTTTTAGGTCTGATGACACGTGGACACCCTTGAAGAAAGGGATGCACAGGATTGACAGACTGGAAGCCAAAAGAATGATCGCTATGGACGGAGTGAGGAGTGCTATACGCTAATTTGCTCCGTACAAAACATCAGGGATGGACGGTATATTTCCGGCTATTTGCAGTGGGGGAAGATCTCATTGCACCTAGACTGAAGGGTATATTCGTTACATGCCTAGCGACTGGGTACGTTCCGAGAATCTGGAGAGAGGCGAAGTTGTCTTTCTTCCGAAGCCCGGAAAAAACGATTATGCAGAGGCGAAGTCGTTCAGACCGTCAGCCTTACGTCTTTCCTCTTGAAAACGATGGAAAGACTGATGGTTGACTGCCTTGAGAGCACTTCGCTGATGCATAATGCTCTCAGTAGATGCCAACATGCATATATAGCAGGTAGATTTACGGAGAGCGCTCTTCACGAATTAGTAAGAGTTGCTGAAAAAGAGCTATTTTCAGGAGGCATTGCGATGGCCACATTTATGGACATCGAAGGTGCTTTAAAATGGGTAGACAATATGCTCAAGCACAGGGTGGTCAACATGCAGAATGGTAGAGTCAAGACTAGAGGTAGAGTAAGTAAAGGATGTCCCCAGGGCGGGGTTTTAACTCCAACCCTGTGGAATATAACTGTGGACTCAATACTGATTAGAATGGATGTATCGGGCATACACACGATAGGGTATGCAGATGACATTGCGTTAGGCTTACCTTACCGTAAACGCAGAAAAATCAGACAATTTTCTCTTTACTAGAAAGAGGACAGGTCTGAGGAGAGAATCACTCAGACTTTTTGGAGCTCAAATCAACATGTCTACGAAAGTTAAGTATTTAGGGGTAACCGTGGATAGCAAACTGAACTGGAACGAGTATGTAGAAGATAGGATTCAAAGAGACAAGAGGGTTCTGTTTCATACGCGTTTGTGGTCTCAAATGGGGGCTAAGCCCAGAGTCTATGAAATGGGTCTACACTATGATGGTTAGACCTGTCATCACGTATGCTTCGGTAATTTGGTCGACAAAAGCCAACCAGAAAACTATTAAGAAGAGAATGGACAGAGTTCAACGGTTGGAGTGTGTTGGAATAACATGTGCAATACGCACTACTCCAACAAGCGCAATGGAGGTTCTGTTAGGTATGCTGCCTTTGAATTTAGCTGCCTTTGAATTAGCGGCGTTAGCAGCCCTCAGGATGTTGCGAAATGCTACGTCGCATGGATCATCAAAGAGATGTCAGGGAGGCGAGTATGCCTATGGACGGAAGGCAAAGAGTAAGGATAACAGAAAAATGTTATAAAACTCGTATAACAGATGGAGACATCTGAAAAAAAAAATCGCTGGTAAAGATATCAGTATATTCACAGACGGCTGGTGAATGGCAGAGCCGGGGAGGCGTTTACACAGAAGAGTTGAGTCTATCCTGTGTACTGAGGTTAGGGAGGTTTGTATCTGTGCACCAGGCGGTAATGTTTGGTGTGGTGCATGCACTGGATCACCTGATAGATTACCGGGTCAATGGCAAGAAAATTGTCGTTGCCCTTGACAATCAGTCGGTGATTAGGTGCATGCAGCGTACAGGCGTCACTTCCAGGCTGGCCATAGAGCGTCCTGCCAAACTCAATAGGTGCGCTCAGACAAATGAGCTCACACTTATGTGGGTGAGAGGACATTCTGGCATAGAACAGAATGAAAATGCTTATTCTTTAGCGAGAGAAGGATCAGCAGAAGAGTTCTGTAGACCAGAGCCACATATCGCCATAGGCGACAACATGGTGGCAGGCCTTGTTAAACAATGGACGGACTTGGAACACCGTACAAGGTGGGAAGAAGCTGTTAATTGTAGGCAATTGAAGGCGGCCGTGAAGTGGTCTCGTAGTGAGACTGCAAAAGTTATTCGTTACAATCGAAGGACTTTAAGCTGGCTTACTGCACTGGTCATAGAACACGAGGACGATGCGTGTAGGTTATGCCTAGAGGAGCCGGAAACAGCAGCACACATTCTGTGCCAGTGTCCGGCAGCGGCAATCATAAGATTGACCATTCTAGAACGTCCATTTATTGACGAAGCCGAGATTGGTCAACTGACATACAAGGATATGCTTGAGGTGACAAAGGATGCTTATGTAAGGAGCATGCTCAAGTATGAGTGCTCCAAGCGGTAGCATCCTTGTCCTATGGGGACGAAAAGGGATCCACTGAGTGTCCGCTTCAGCCAATCCCCGATTTATTATTATTATATATTCCCTACCTTGACCCTTTTTTTTCTTCCCTCTAAGTAGCTAGTAGCTAGTAGTAGTAGAAGATTCAAAGCCGAGTCCGAGAAGCTGAAGCAGATTTCCAACTTTTTGCAGAGTATATGGTAACTAATACTATCGAACACTTTGGAGAAGTTCAAGAGACAGACTAGGGTAAGATGGCCATTATCGAAAGATGTCCTGATATCGTCCAAAATTTTTACTATAACAGTGGAACAGCTATGGCCAGGGCGGAAACCGGACTGAAGAGGGGACAAGAGATTATTAGCACTAAAATAGGCTTTTTAGCGATAGGTATTATCGTGCCGATTTTTCAAATTGAAGGAAATGTAGAACTTGTTAGGCAGTGGTTGAATACATGAGCGAGAGGGCTAATAACATATGGTAAAGGGTGGTTAAATTTCAAGGGAAGTTGAGTGTGAACCACACCTAAACGTCAAGTTCTTTTCTGCATTTCATTTGACATTTCTCAATTTCAGACTAACTCAATTTGAACCATAGAAAAATACACAATCGAGCAACGCGTTAAAGTTATTCAGGCTTATTATGAAAATGGGCGTTCAAATCAAAATGCTTATCGTGCACTTTGTGATTTTTTCGGTCAATTTAATCGTCCAAATGTGCGTACAATCGAAAAAATCGTGAAAAAATTTGAGCAAACCGGGTCTGTAGGAGATGTGAAAACACCAGTGCATGCTCGTACAGCTCGTACTGCAGAAAATATTGTTGCTGTTCTCGATAGTATGGCTGAAGAGCCATCAGGCAGTTACTGTGAATGGTGTTCGCTATCGTGAGATGATATCGAACTTTTTATGGCCCGAATTGGAAGATATGGATGTGAACGATATGTGGTTTCAACAGGATGGTGCCACTTGCCACACAGCTAACGAAACAATGGCTCTTTTGCGCGACAAATTCAATGGCCGTGTTATCTCACGTGGTGACGATGTCAATTGGCCGCCAAGATCATGTGATTTGACACCGTTGAACTACTTATTTGGGGTTATTTGAAAGAAAAGGTGTATGCCGATAAGTTGGCAACAACTCAAGAGCTAAAGGATGAGATAATTTGGCACATTAACGGCATAGAACCTCACTTATGCCTCAGCGTCATCGAAAATTTGGACCATCGGATGGAGGTGTGCCGCCGAGGTCGCGGCTGCCATTTGGCCGATATATTATTTCATACATAATTGAACTATACCAATATTATCATAATAAAAAGAAATGGCAATAATTTCCTTAATAATTTGTGTTTTATTCAAAATCAACATCGGCCCTTAAAATTTAACCACCCTTTAGAATGAGTTTAATGCAATTTAATATCATAGCATTCGATCTTTTCGTCAAGATACATCTCACTACATCAGACTCATTTACAGCAGTAAATTGGAATTTCTAAAATGAACTTGGGGTAGAACTATTAATGTTGGTGTAAGAGTTAACAAATGGAGGTTCCGGTCTGAGGACTGGATACGAAATAAAAATTAAGAACATTTGGATCTAGTAGACTATCTCGAACATTGTTGGTTTTATATATTTACGAAATTTTAGTGTAAGTATTTGCTTTAAATATAAATAAAAATTACATCCAGAAAAAAACTTGAGAATATTTTTGGATTCTCGTTACAAACATTTCAAATTTATATTTTACTTTTGCACTGATCTGATGCACTAACAAAATTTTCCATAGTTAATAATATTAAGATTTAAAAGGATGCTTGTTAAATTTAATAGCTATTTGATTGGGAAATAACAAAAAAATTTTTTAAGCCCGTTTACTTGTTCTTACTCAAGAAAACAAAAATTTGAATTTAACCGTAGTGATTCGTAATGTCAAGCAAACTGAACCACGATTTTCGAAATAAACTAACAAATTTTGTGAGCCTTTTTGTGCCAGTAGTCATACAAGAGCTCAACTGAGTATGAATGACAATAGGACTACCAGATCTGACCAATTAATGACAATTTGATTCTGTCGGAAAAGACTACCTTTAAAAGAATTCATTGATAGAGTCTGTCCTTTTTTATGTTTTGAACTATGTAATCGGCCATTTCAAAATAGAAATGGCTGGCGGAAATTCTTTCAACAGGCCAAAACCGACTTACGGTCTTAAGCGCCACCTAAGTAAGTAATCGGCCAATAGTTTCTAAGCGTTTTCATAATTTTGATTATGCAAGAACCATAGCAAATAAATGATCATTAAGCCTGGTTTCCACTACGTCAGAAGTATGATGGCCGAAAACTTAATCAATTAAAATACAGTACAACTTCGATAGTCCGGAAACTAAAAGTTTTAGGCTCGTCTGCATTCGCGAGGTTATCCGGACTATGGAAGTAAATATTTTTCAAACATTGTTGATGAAATTAAAGGAAAATTTACTCTCTCGTTTTACATATATTTATCAAAAACAAAAATAATGTGTATTTAGTGGAATATGTAAGTACTATTATAAGCACAGAATGTATGTGCTATAAAATATTGAAGCATTAACTTATGTTGGGTTGGATAATTTTGTTGAGGTAGTTTGATCGTGTTTTTTATTCTAGCCTTTTGATATTTAATCTTGCATATTTAAATCATTCTCTTCAGCCCACTGAACGCAAACTGCAAATGATTTCTTAGCATCTGGATGAGAGATCTGAGTTTTTGCATCTATCGCTTCTACATCTTCTTCAGAGTTCACAAAAGGCAATGACTATTCAGTTGTGCTAGCGTATTGCATTATTTCTTCATTGAAAGAGTCCAATGCAAATTTGTTTAACTTGTTGCCCAATCATTGATATCTTCTTTACGAGTAGTGATGTCTTTATTGAGAGTAATAGTATTAATCTTGTTTTGGGTCGATTGTATGTCAGCATCGATGGAACCAAACTGCAGTTCAAGGCGTAAGTCTTGAAGTGGTATCTCGTCTTCATCGTTGCAGTACGATTGAAGCTCTTTCCATAATGCAAACCGGATTTTTTGTATATATTTTCACTAATATTTTGCCAAGCTATGTCCAAAAAGCTAACAGCATTCTTTAGATAAAACTTTTATAAAATTTGCTCCAAATTGTCATTGTTTTCTAATAAAAGATGCCGCAGTACTTGTTTTCTGTATTCAACTTTTATATTTTGTAAAAAAATGTTGGTCCAAAAGCTATAACATTGTCGTACAATTTGGTGGTTAAAAAAGCACTTTGAAATTTCTGTTAAAGTTAATTACTTGCGCTGAAGGATATGAGGAAGCATTGCCCAATATTAATAATGTCCTTAATGGTCTCTTAACCTGTGTTCGAAATTTTTTACTTCTGGAATAAAATAACTTTTAAGCCAATCGAAAAAAAGTGCCGTTGACCATCCATCCCTTTTTAGTTGCTTTATATAGCACTAGTATTTAAGCATTTTTGAAAGTTCTTGGATTTACAGATTTACCAATTACGAAAATAGGTAATTTATGTGTTCTTGTAGCATTTGAGCATGGTGTCACACGATCTTTGGAAGTTTTTCCCCTAGAGACTAATTTTTTATTTGCATGCACCCATGTGCACAAGGCAATACTCTCCAGAAAGCAGCGGATTCATCTGCATTATAAGCCTACATAAAATAGATCAAGGGTCACTTTTAGTCGGTGGCAAAAAAAAACTAACCGGATTATGGAGGTGAAAATTTGAAATTGTCCGAATTATGGAAGTGTTCGAATTATTGGAGTGTCCGGATGGGCGCGTGTCCGGACTAGAGAAGTTGTACCGTGCCACCTAAAGAAAATTATTCCAACATACAACGTGTTGGCAGTTTTCATTTGATTGACAGCAATTGACCATTAAAATTAACATAGTGAAAACCAAACATTAGAATTGTAAAAATTTCACTTAAATCGGTGCAGCGGTTCTAGAGTTTACATATTTCAAACGCAGAAACGCCAATCCTTAAGTTTATTCTAAATAAATACAATAGTGTTAATGTAGATACAATGAAAAATTTTCATTATAGCTAAAATAAAATCGATACTCGTCCTACAAATTTTGCTCTTCTCTAGTTGCTCTTCTCTAATTTAGTTCTACAGGGTTCATACGCGAAATTCAACAATTTTCGTTTGTTTACCTTTAAAAGATGTAAACACAGCTGGTCCTTAATCAGATTTTAATTGTGTTGCATAGCCGGGAGATAGCAAATTTTTGAACAAACAAAGGTTGAAATTTATTTTGTTCGCGCAGTTTGATAGGCCGTCTGTCAGAAATTGGCTGCGTACGTGCCTGCTGGCAATCAAGGCAAATTATTACAAGTAAATTATAAATGAACATTATTTGAAATTATTTTAAAATCTAATTAAATGAAAATGTAAACTACAAGCTTAAAATTTAGGATAAACACACTGGCAAACTAACATTTGTTGCCAAGTATTTATGACCAAATATTTTCATGAAAATATAAAGCAAAATTATTTATGGCAAAATAATAATGCTAAGCAAGTTTATAGTTTCTAAATTATCCAATTTTTAGCCTCAACTTTATGTTAAATTTGAAATTTTTCCCAAAAACATCTCTTCAACTCTTCAACTTTTGTAAAGTCAAAAATCAAGCATGGCGTGTATAGTATTAGATCTCTGAATATACAACAAAATTGACAGCATGTTGCTTGAACTAGAATCTAATCTCAATAAAAGCATCAGCATCAAAACCCTCTTCAATACTTTCAGCAACAAAAGTGATACCAATTGACAACTTAATGCTATGAGTAATGAATGTGTGGTCAATCAGCAACATGAAAAAGTATCCCTAAAAAAGAAAGAATAGGAGAAAAAAACAGTGAAAATAACCATATTCTTTAGAGCCAACCCGACATTGGCATTGGCATACATACATGAATTTACAGCAAAAACAAGGGCATATTTTTAGCTGCGTAGAGTGCACAGTAACAACAACAATATTGGTCAAGAAATAAAAAAACCCACACATTCTAACAAAAGCATAACTAACGAAAACAACAAGAAATAACGAACTAAAAGAAAAATAGAACAACAAAGCAGCTACATTGAAAATTTGCATGCGTCAAGAAGGTCAATCGTTGGACCACCCCACAATGGCAGCACCGATAATGCTGGTCGCTGGTGTTGCTGATAGGCACGTCATTCTGAGGCACGACAATGAGATTTGAGCCAAATAAAAAAAATAGCCAGGATATTTTGAGCTAAACTGCGTTAGGAGTTTTTCTGGTTTTGACTCATTTTCTTTTGTTTCTTTTTGGCAATGCTTTTTTTTAATTTTTCCCCTTTTGTGGGCAGCTACCAGAAGTTGGTAGGCAAGGCAACATGGTCTGATTGTTGGCATAGCATATTTTAAGCGTATTTCAATCGAGCTGTTTCATGCAGATACATGCTGTTTTTGTTTTTTGTATCGAACACTTTTGGGATTTATAACTGTTTTGAACATGATACGGCATTGGTTGACAGCGTGTTGCCAACTTTAACTTTTTATACATGATTTTGCGAGTTGAGTAGGAGTGATGTGACTAACAAAGGGTTTGTTATTTCTGGTATGCTGCAATGGTCTAGAGTTTTGAAGTGAGCTTTTGTTTTTCTTGAAAATCTTAAAAATAAGTGCGTGAATGTGTGTGTTTAAATGTTCATGAGAAAAGTGAGTTCTGAATGCCTATAAATTATATCCATGATTATTGTTCATATTTTTATTTTTAAATCTTAACAACTATTCCATATTTGCAACTAAGTTATTGGTCTAAAATTATAATATATTCTTTGAGAACCAAACAAATATAAGAATAAACAGAATAAAATAATTTTCATTTAAAAGATACAGACCTGACGCATAGTGATATCTCCCCAAATGACTTGTGGATATAAAGATAATAATAAACCGATTGTGAGCTGATTTGAGTCCGCTGATCTCAAAAATTATGTTGATTTTTTGATCAGAGTATTACTATGTCCCCTTTCATATTGGTCAAGAATTGAAAGCAATTTTTTTTTGACGTTCTCTTTTGGTCATGACGAAAGCTTCCACATTGGTCAAGAATTGAATTAAATTTCATATCTTTTTTGCTTGTTTTCTTAAAATTTAAAGCAAGCAAACGTAAGCGACTGAAGCCAACAAATCAAAAAGAGAGAGAGAGATGCACGACGATATACAAAAAATAAAATGAAGTAATCTGAGAAAAATGCGAAAAGAACAAAAGGGAACACGAAAAAATTTACGGTACAGAGACATCGAGACCGTCAGCTTTTTCTCCCCTTCGTCGCTTCCGATTTGCGGCGAATTGCCTACAAACTCTGAAAACTGAATTCAATTCTTGGCCAATGTGAAAGTGGTCTATTAATGGAGTTTGAAAGTAGTCAAAAATTAAAATTTTTGATTGCAGTTACTAGCCACGTTTTTTTTTTTTCGTCTGAGTTCTAGATATGGATCTTGCTTTGCGTTAAAAACACAAACAACAAATGAACCAGAACATAACTTGTATAAATTCTTACGTACGATTTGTACGAAAAAATAATAAAAAAATTAATGAAAAGTGCTATTTATAAAAAGATTTTTTTATATTTGCGTAGTTATCAAGTAGCACTTTATTAAGTAAAAGAATTACAACAATCGATCCTTAGGATTTAGAGATATAAGCAAAAATATGCTCTGGCGTGACGTTACAAAAAACAGAAGTAGTTTTAGACATCTATTGTAAAATTTGCAAAACTCTGCGAATTAGGCAAGACCTTTTGTATAAAACCTTTTTTAGAAGTTTTTGTAATAATATAAGTATATTTTTCAAGTAATAAAATTTAAAACTCTTTTCCCGTTTTTTTGTTATAAGGCTTAGTTATCTGGCGTGACGTTACTGGCGTTATGTTACTTAAATTTTCATTGTAATTACATTGGGTAATTGAGCATTTAGGCAATTAAGTAATTATGTAATTTGGTAATTAAAAAACAATTTTAATATATTCTGTCTATTCTTGCATCGTTTAAACGCCACACGTTTGCCACACAAACATTTTTTTTATAACTTTTCAACACATGAAATTAAGTTGCGTTTATCCATTCTGTTAACCTTTCACGGCCTGAAATGTCAAAAATTGCATGAGTTTTTCAATCGTTGTGTTCAGTTGAAAAACATTTTTCAATTAAGCTCAAACTTCACATCTCACAGTAGTTTTTCATGCTCTTTCCGAATATAAACTCAAATTATCGCCATATGCAGCCATTTTTAAAATATGGCGGCTTTCAGGCAAACAAATGTAAAATTAAACCACTTTTTTTTTAAATAATCGTGAATATGAACATGAAGCAGGCCCGTAGAAATGGGAGGGATTTTGGGTGTTTAAACCCCCATCCTTCCCCCCCCCCTTAGGGTCCAGAAAGTATAAAAAAATAAAATACAATCATTAATATGACATTTTTTATATGCGCATAATGTGCCTGCGTTTCTCTTCGGTAACACTATAAACTGCAACAGCAACACGC
This sequence comes from Coremacera marginata, assembly GCA_914767935.1. Classification (NCBI taxonomy): domain Eukaryota; kingdom Metazoa; phylum Arthropoda; class Insecta; order Diptera; family Sciomyzidae; genus Coremacera; species Coremacera marginata. Next base: position 61,652,622 of record OU612046.1, read on the forward strand.
TTAAGATATCGAGTAAAGTTCGATACATTCAATTGAGCCTTGTCCATTACCAGCGATTTTAGAATCAATTGCGTTTGAAAGTATTGAATAAAAGTGAGGAAAAAATTTACCTTTTATAATTGTTTTCATTAAGGTTTTCTAAAATTTAAACCATTTGATTATATTATTGTGTCCAAATACTAAAACGATTCCACTTAATTAGCTGCAGAAACCGCCATTAAAAAAGGCCAGAAAGGAGGAAAGTTAATCTTTGTTTTTAATGAATTTTTTTCTTTTATCAATTTCCGTACTTATTATGGCGACTTCTTGATATTCTTTAATACTTTGATCCAATGTTACAAAATTAAATACGAGTAATTATAAAAAGAAGATGAGACCGCCGAAGTCGAAGTGATATTAGAACTACTTTGCTGATGTTGCATCGGAGTGTAGCGCTGCCAGAATGGTGTGGTGGTCAATGTGTGCGCTGTCCATTCTATATTATAATTGTTTGATAGTTACAATTTCAGCTAAATCATAATAATGTAATATTCTATTTCGTTTGCATTGTAGAAAGTGTTCAAGAATCTGTAGAACCTGAAAAGTGTCCAGAACTACTTTTGGAACCGGCAGTTGCAGGTGGTGGTAGTAGTCTTATTAAGAATATTTCAATATTTATGTTAATAATTCTAAGTTTGAGCGATTGTAGAAATTGTTCCAGAAAAAGAAATTTCATTTGATACATCGGAACTGCCTTGGACTTCGGCAGTACATAAAGGTGCAAGCAACGATATTTCTAATTTCATTTCATTTCAAGTTTTCAAAACATAAAATCCTCGCACCCCCCTCCCCCCACCTTTTAATTTTTCTGTCAGTGGTTCGTGTAATCAACAATTTAAGCAGTCTTGGTTGAACCGTTGGCATTTGTAAGCTTGCTCCAAATTGAAAATCGGAGCTTTTTGTAAGTTTTGCGTTTTTTTAGTAAAATTTTTAAAAACAGAATTTTTAAATTTTTGAATGTTGTCGAAAAAGTCAATTGAATTTAAAAATTTTGATAAGTGATCTGTTAAAGTTTAAGAATTGGTTACGGATTTTCTTATAAGAAAATGTTAGTCTTCTTATCGTGGTAATTTTTATAGTAGTTAACAAGTGGCTTATAGTTCAACATTGCTTTATAAAGAATTTTAGCCCGATAGCAGCTTGTAGGTAAATTGTTAGAATACTATAATAACACGAAAATATCGTTTGAAAGGAATTGCATTGTAGATCACATTGCTAATGCTGTGGAAAACTTTTGCAAAATAACTGTTTATATACCTTTCCTTAGTGCAACACTTTACAACATGAAAGTACTATTTACAAAGCACAACTGGCTTTTGTCATCGTTCAACTTGATTTTGATGACATCCGAAAACGAGGAACGATCAAAATTTTTAATTAAACAATGTGTAAGAATTTTACCTTGCTCTGGTAACACAACCATAGGAATAAATTATATCAGGTGCAAATATTAGGAAAGTGTGGTGATAGGTGAAGAAGTGCAATTGGGGGTCAGTCCGCAGAGATTGATCCCATAGTGGGCGCTCGACTTTATTAACAAAATTTTATTTTTTTACCATAAATTTTGTAATGTTTCAGCATGTTAGAACTGCTTTAAAAAATAAAATTTTTTTGTTGTATTTGCAAAATGGCGGCCATATTTGTCATGCAACCTCGAACGATTTTCGCATATTATAGAGTTCGCGAGATATGATCATATCTCAGCTCCTATTAAACATACAGTAATAAATTAAAAAGCATAATTTTATTTTTACCTAAAGCTATAAGGCTGCATATCAGAAAAATTAATGAGCTTGTTAATTAATTTAAAAAAAAAATTTAAAGTTTAAAAAAAAAATCGTAATATTTGGTAACTTTGAAAAAAAAAATTTGGTCTGCTAGTGGCAGACCAATTTTTTTTGGTATGCGGTACGTCTTAGTAAGAACTTAAAATATAAATTTTTTAAAGTGACTAGATCATAAAGTTTTTGGGTTACATCGCTTTGAAAAATAAGAAATCTCAAATTTGCCCCAACTTTGGGGTCAAGTATCTCCAATGGGCACGGGTGAAAAATTTTAAATTAATGTTAAATAAACTACGTAATAAGAGGATTCTGGTGATATTAGAATGAAAGTGGGTTTTAGGGTTCATTTAAAAGATATAGCATTTTAAAATTCGTGCATTTTATTACAAGAGGTATGAGTATTCTCAAATGATGTTTGAACTTTTTTCATATAAAATGTGGTAAGTGAAAATAAATAATTTTTTCATATTATAATAGCTATCAAAATTTAATAAAATAAATAAAAAAATAACAATTTATACATATATACTTTAAATATAAGCCATAACAGCTTACCTTTGCGACTAGTTGTTTAATGATATTTGAATTTCCGTTTCGATGCTTTTTCTTGTGTTGAACTATTCGGTTTTAACGGTTGGATGATCCTCATACTCTTCAGAACGAAACGGTGGAGTTTCCGTGTTCCTGGAATTCCGTGTTTCCTGAATACGGAATGCTTCTTTTTTCTTCCAGATTTTGAAGTATTCCCTGATCTTTCATCAAATGATCTGATCTTTTTAAAGTCTAACGAGACGCGCAGACACATTGAATTCCAAAACAATTCTTTGATATGGCCATGAATCTGGAAGCAAACTTATTATTTTGACTTGATCTGACTTTTCCGCAACTGCACATTTTTCCATGTGTACAAAATGTATTTGATGTATTACAGTCAAAGTATATGATCACTACGAATAGTTTTACATTAAAAAGTCATAATTTATAACTTTTGAGTTGTGACTGTTTTGTATTTAGTGTGCAACATATTCTAGTCTTTCCCTTAAGAAAATGGGCGTGTCATTTTACCTTTAAACGAACTTCTTCTACACCGTGTGTTTGACTTCAAACAAATTTTGCCCATATAATCCTTGGCAATTTCAGCAGTTTTAATTTTATAAAATTTGGTGGTAATAGACGGGGGCGTGGCACTTTATTTTGAATATAACACAATCTACTACGTTTGTTCGTTTTGAACCAAATCTCGCACATTTATTCTTTAGTATAATGAAAAGTCTTAAGCCTACAAAAATGGGTGGGATTGGACAAGGGGACGAGTCCATTTAATTCTAATCGAACTCCCTTTACTTCATTTGTCCGATTTGAGCCAAATTTTGCTCATATCTTTTTTGGCATAAGGAACAGTTCGTTGCTCATAAAAGTGGGCGGAATTAGGAAGGGGCACTTTAATTTTAAATTAATTCCTTCTACTCAATTTGGCCGACTCCAATCAAAATTTGCACATGAATTCTTGGTGTAATAAGTAGTTCCTATTCTAGAATACTGGTCGGGATTAGGCAAGTGTCGTCTCAATTTGGTTTTAATACTTTATTTTAATAAATATATACACCATGGTAATGATATTTGGCATAGGGGTGAGTAGTTCATAATTAACTTTATTCATATGCCCATGACGGCTGGATCTGATGAATGTCATCCCAGAGACCAAGTTTTCGACAAATTTTGCAAACATTTGTGGCATTAAGTCCTCAACAAGATTAATACTATTTGATCCTAGTGTGTTGATTGTCGTTGGCCAATTTGCAAGTCCATTATGTGAAGTTATGCGTTCATCAAAAGTTCCCTTCAATAAGTTAATTGTTTCGTTAACTCTATGGTACGTAGCTCCATCCTACTGGAACCATATCTTTCCACATCCATGCCATTTAATCGAGGAACGAAAAGGTCAATAAGCATGGCTATTCGTTAAATACCGTTGACCGTAACAGAATGATTCACCTCATTTTTTAGAGCCTACTAAAGTTTTTCGGCGAACGAAAATCAAATTATTTTTTTACATCTTTCGAATGTGTTACATCTTTAAAATATTCTCAGAAAGTTTTGAGTCATATTAATAAAAATTCTTGCAGTTATAAGCACAATCGTCAATGTCACATTTTTTGCCATCGAAATTAAAAAAAATGTACCAAAAAATACGCCTGGCATCGAACCTCATTTCTTTTGCGCCGAAATTTGTAAATTCAAATACTAGTTAAAAAATTCATGTAATACCTAAATAAACTGCTTTTAGAACTTTAAATTATTTTATCGAAAATGCTGTTTGAAACCGGAGGACAGCATTAATCGAAAACTATGCCAAGGATCGCTACCAAATTTATATAACTTGTTAAGCAAATATTATCAATACTTTTGATCGTTCGATTTTTATTTTAGAGAAATAGTTTTTTTTTTAGTCTAAAAGAAATTACTTTTTCGTTCAAAAATCGGGTTTTAAGCTGGTATTTTGGTAAAAATCATCAGGTTTCCAAAATCTTCCATCAAAAGCTCAAAAAGCTTTACGCTTTACTTTAGATGCAAAAGCGTGTCCACCGCATATTTAAGGTACCTTACTTAATAACAAATTCCTGCTATATGGTTTAATATTTGCTATTCAAAAATTCAAAAACTTTTCTTCAAAACATATATAATTATAATGTGAGAAAAAAATGTATCTAAAATAAGCCGTAACTTAAACATAAAATTTTTAATACAGGGTTTTTTCGCTCAAAAAACTTTAGTAGACCCTTAAAAAAATACAGTCCGAGATCGCATCAAACTGTGCATTTTTCGACCTACCTTCCTTACAAATGCGATAATTTTATTTATTGACATACCCATTAATCCCAAAATGAGCCTCATTTCTGAACAAAATTTTTCGATAAAACAGCGGATCAATATCAGTTGATTTTTAAGGTCCATTCACTACAATTTCGACGTAAACAATGGTCATTTAGTTTCAATTACTGTATGTGCTGAATTTTGTAAGCCTTGAAACCAAGATCTTTGCGTAAAATTTTCCATGAAGTGGACAGACAAAGACTAAACTATTTTAAACGATGTCAAATCGATGAATTGGGATCTACTTCAATATTATAATGAACGGATTCAATATTCTTTTTAGTACGCACTCTTCTTGTGCATCTCAGTGCCATTGCATCTTGCAGGGAAAATTTTGTGCGAAAGCTATCAACAATACGGCAAATAAAGTTTGCCGCACTGACCATAAATTTGGAACCAAATTTCTAAAATTTGGTTAAGTTATTGAAACGTGTACGATAAAACTGCAAAGACAAAAAATTACACTGACAGACAGTATGCAATCTAATGATTGATTTGACAGTTATAATTGTCTAAAGTAAGTACTTCTTAAAAAAAACAACCTTTTTTAGACTAGGCTGTTCAATAAATCATTGATCTGACACATGAATGGTAACGGTAGAATCAAATCATTGTTTTTTTTACGATTTGGCAACTTTCAATAAATAATTGTCAAAATTTGAGCCAGTTTCACGCAGTAGTTTGTGTAGGGCAATTATTTGAAATAAACTAAATTTGTGCTTTTTGAATGTAAAAAAGTGAATTTCGAGTTTTGCTAAAGCATTGTTTTTTTACTGGAAAAACCACTGTGCGAGTAAAGAAATGGATGGGCAAATATTACAATGTTTATTGTTTTATTTGTTTCAAACTTGGTTGTACAAGCACTTCTAAAGACTTGATGGACAACGTTTAGGTCACTCAAAACAGCAACTGAAAAAAAAAAATTATCAGCAATATTCATGATATCCTATTAGAGAACTCAAAAGTGAAAATGTGTGAAATAGGCTTCAAAGATAACAACTTGCTCAGTGGTTTCAATTTGGCATGATATTTTTGGTATGAATATTTTTGAAAAAATGTTTGGTCCTTGTTTAAATCTTAAAAAATGTGTTTTTATGACTTTTTCAAAATCCAAAACTTTCCGTCAGTCCGCCTATCATATTGTTCACTTCCCATTGGCATCCGTTGATCAATTCAAGGATTTGGGTGTAGTTTCCGATCGTAAATTAACTTTTATTCCTCATTTTGACTATATTATACCCAAAGCATATGGCATGGAAGCTTTCATCCGAAGAAACACTGCTTGGTTTTCGGATCCCTATACTTTAAAAACTTTGTTCAATTCACTCGTACGATCTAAATTAGAATATGCAGAAAATTATTTGGAATAAATTTTATGAGTCTCTTCGGCTAAAACAAAACAAGAAATCGTTCACAAGGTTTGCCTTGCGCTCTTTTTATACTTCCCTCATATAATACCTGGTGTCTTTTAATAGGATTGATAACTTTGCAGAGTAGAAGAAGTGTTTTGCCCTTGCTTTTTGTATTTGATATTATCAATGGCTTGGTGGATTGCCCTGCACTATTAGAAAGATTAATTATAATGCGCCTTCTAGGATATTAAGGAACTTTGTTTCTTTTTACTTGGAAATGCATCGTTCTAATTATGCTGCTAATGCACCAATCAATCGAGCTTTAGTATTGTTTAACTCTATAAATTCTATTCATAATTTAGATTTTTCTGATTTAGATTTTAAATTCAATTTTTTAAAACTTAATATTATTATGTCTAATGCTTTTTATATTATTTAGTCAGTAAGTAATTTTGTTGCATAGACTATTAATTTAAACTAGAGTACGCCAGTGGTTGAAACTCGACCTTTTTGTAATACGAGGGGTGCCTTTTATATTTCGGGATTAGAGAACAAAAACAAATATTAATCATCGAAAATCACTTTATTGTTTTTCAAAATATTCTCCATTAAGATCTATACACTTTTGCATGCGTTTGAACCAATTGTCGAAGCACTTTTGCCACTCTGATTGAGGTATCTCCAAAACATGCATTCTGAATGCCGCAACCGCTTCTTCGGGCGTCGAAAATCGTTGTCCACGCAGTTTATTCTTCACGGTTGGGAATAAAAAGAAGTCAATCGGTGCCAAGTCAGGACTATACGGCGGATGACCCATCAAATCGATGTTTTGGGTGCTCAAAAATGCAGTTGTTTGAGCCGATGTGTGAGAGCTCGCATTGTCGTGGTGAAGAGTGATCCGTCTTCGGCGGTTGGTTTTCCTGATTTCTTGGAAGACAACTGGCAAACAAATGGTTGTGTACCAATCAGAGTTGCCTGTTCTGCGTTGTTCTAGTGGTACGGTTGCGACATGTCCATATTTTCCGAAAAAACAGGAGACCATTTGCTTGGAAGTGCTTCGTGCGCGAACAACTTTTGTTGGATTTGGCTCATCTTGAAACACCCATACAGTCGACTGCTGTTTACTTTCGGGCTCATACGCGTAAATCCACGATTCATCACCTGTCACGATGTCATAGACGTGTTTCGAAGCACAGCGATTGTATTTTTTGAGCATTTCCTTCGACCAATCGACACGAGCCTTTTTTTGAGCGATTGACAAATTGTGTGGGATCCAACGCGAACAAATTTTTTTGACAGTCAAATGTTTATGCAATATTGAATGTATGCTGGTCCCACTTATGCCTAAGGTTGCCTCAATCTCACGATAGGTAACATGACGATCTTGCAATATCAGTTCGCGCACAGCATCAATGGTTTTCGGAACAACAGCTGATTTCGGACGACCTTCACGAAATTCGTCTTGGAGTGAACTACGACCACGATTGAATTCACCATACCATCGATAAACACTGGTCCTTGATGGAGCTTCATCGCCAAAAATTGAATTAAGTTCATCCATGCACTGTTGCTGAGTTAATTCACGTCGAAAGTTGTAAAAAATAATCGCACGAAAATGTTCACGATTTAATTCCATTTTTAGACCGAGATGAATCTTTTAAGTTACTATAAACAACACAAATAGCGCTCGTATGTCAAAACGCTCTGAGTACGTATAAGCCAACAAATGTCAAACTTTGCGATAGAGCTTTCAGTTGACAGATTGCAACACCAGGGTTGCCAAATCCCGAAATATAAAAGGCACCCTACGTACCACCCCCGAGCGACGCCGGGTATTCCAGCTAGTATTTTTCTTTAAAAACTATTCGATGAACTCCTTTTCCCTACTCTGATTCATTTAAAAAATTATCGAAATCGGTTGAGAAACACCCTGAATGCCATATCACCCCAAGCAACGCCGGGTATTCCAGCTAGTATTTTTATTTAAATATTCATCGATACTCCTCAGTTCTCTGATTCATTAACAAAAAAAATCTTCAAAATCGGTTGAGAAACGCAGGAGGAAATGGTACTGAACTGTTTTTCCTTGGCCTATTTATAAATAGATAAATAAAATAAGTTAAAATAAATAAACAAAAAGCTGCTTGCCAAATCATTGTCGAGTCACCTCTAACATTCGTTAAAACTGAGTGCATATTCAAAATATTGGAGAAATATCCGTTTTGCTGTTTTACAGTGTAAACAATTTCAGATAAAAAATGTGATTATTGTAAAAAGGAGAAATTTTATCAAATATTGACTGATGATATTTCATTTATTTTATTTTTTTAGTAGTTTTTGTACACTATCAGCAGATATTTCTGCAAATTAAATTATTTATGCCAGGCCCGTAGCCAGGATTTACCTTAGGGGGGAGGGGGAAGGGGGGCTTTTAATAAAAAATATATAAGTTGATACCAGTAAAAAACTAAACGCAGGGATATGGAAATTTTTCGTAACAAATCCGTTTTCTCTTGAGACTAATCGTGAATATGCCCGTTTAAAAATGACAATTAGAGAGATGACAAGAGTTTATTGAATTTTTTTATCAAATTATTTTTGAGTACTAAGTTTTAATACTATTTTTGCCTATGGTTTTTTTAAAAATAGTCCAAATTGAGAATATGTTATTGCCTTTTAAAAAGTATAATTCCGAAAATTATCACAAAAAGTAAAAATTTCTATGACAAAATTTTACTAATACAACAATATTAGTTTGAAAGATAACCGAAGCTAAAATATCCCCCGCGGCCATATTAAAGTATATTCGAAGTCTTTAGCCACGACATTCAGATTTATATATTCAGATGACATTCAGTTTTATATATTACCGAAAGTTTTCCTATTTTGATGACGTCACTTTGTATGGGAAGTAGGCGCGGTTTTGATCCGATTTTGCCATATATCATAAAGATGGTTCATATTATATATCAAAGCTAAAGTGCAAAATCTCAAGACATTTCATTAATTTTTGTGGATTTTTAAGAGATTTAAGGTTTAAAATAAAGCCAATTTATATGGGAGGTAGGCGTGGTTTTCATTCGATTTTGCCAAGTTTTACCAAATATCATACTCTATGTTATATATCAAGGCCTATATGCAAGACATTTCTTTAATTTGAGCAGATTTTTAAGAGATTTTACTTTTAAAATAAAGGCACTTTGTATGGGAGGTAGGCGTGGTTTTCATCCGATTTTTCCAAATTTAATAGCCAATATTAAAACTGAAGAGCCAAGCTCACCTGCCAAATTTCAAGGCATTTCTTTAATTTTTGTGGATTTTAAAGACATTTTACGGTTAATATGAAGTCACTTTGTATGGGAGGTAGGCGTGGTTTTCATCCGATTTAGCACACTTTCGAACTTGATCTTTCTTTTTTTAAAATAAACTTATATATTTAAGTTTATCGCCATAGCTTTAAAATTGCGGCTGTAATCGTGTCGACAGACGGACAGACAGACGGACACACGGAAATCGACTCAGGAGATGATGCTGATCAAAAATATATAAATTTTTCTATACCAGCCACGCCTCCTTCTTGGCGTTACAAACGGAATGACAAAGTTAATATACCCCTTACGCAGGACGCGTTCGGGTATAAAAGTAGGTAAGATTTCTTGCAGTTTATTAAAATCAAAATTAAAACTAGCTATGAAGAATGAAAAATTTTCTTAAAAAATTCACCTGTTGAAGCTCGATTCGCAATTTTTACGGGACATTTTACACAAACGAGAGAACAAAAAAATGTTATTCCTTAGATTTTGGTTCTTACGCTTTTATTGATCCCCTGCTTGTGTACAAGTATTTGAACCTGTGTGAACCCTAGTTCGAGTTATCATTACAGGCAAAAATATTGCTGCTCTCGAAGACGATTTCAACAATTGAAATTATATTCAATAGAAAATATTTTACAATCTTTAGAAATTCCATTTCCTCATAAAAAATTAATATCATGATTGACAAAATCATGCAATTCCAATAACAATTACTATATACTTTTTCTGATTAAAATTTTTTGAGCAGAGGAATCGACTCCGATAAAAGTCATATTAAAATCTCAGATTATTTTTCAAAAGCCGCAATTCGAAAAACAGGTTTTTGCATAGCAGCAATATCTTATACCCAATAAATTATTTAAGTTATCGCATCAAAATAAGTATTTCTTTGAGAACCATATTCATCAACTGGGTAAATTTTTATTATACTATAAGTTTTTCTCGGATATTTAAGAATATAATCAGTCATGGATTTAAATTTAAACTATTTGCAAATTAAAAATTAAAAATAAATTTGAAATTCTAATTTGTTTTTTAATATTTTAACATAATAAAAAATAATTTTAAAAATGCCGAAGTTTGAAAACCTGTAATTTTTAATTTTTCTTATGAGAATTGGGTAACATGATTGAAAAATCATCAAATCCCCATAGAATTGGACGGTATAAAATTGTTAAATCCTCCTTTTTCGAAAAAAAGGATATTTGGATCTTAGGTGATTTTTCGAATCCTGTAATTTGGAAAAGAATTTTTGTGCCAACTTTAAGATTTAACATGTCTTATATATCAAGAAAACAACAAAATAGAATGGGCAAACTTTTTAGTCATCCGCTTTACGTGGAATACCCCATAATGTGTTAAATTTCGTGGTTAATTTTTTTTTGCATAATACAGCTTTTAAAAATTAAAAAAAAAAACCATTCAAACAAATGCTTTCTCAAAGGTATTTGGCGCAATAAGCTTAGATATTGCATAAAAAAAATCTAATTTATGAAACTATATTCGTTCTAGATATATTTCCAAAATCCACAATTGAAAACGGTTAATATACAAAATTAATATACAAACTCCTTGCAGCTAAATTTCAATATAATGATTATGACTTGTATAAGCAAAGTTAATCTTTCATTTGGCCACACACATTTTTCATTAATTAAGCGAAAGTTTTTCAATTGGCTTTGAAAATGTTTAGACTTTTGCATCTTCAAGTAAATAAATGAACATAATTATCTCGGTTTATCTTAAAAAAAATTACATTTTGAATTTAATAGTCTCAGTTGTGCTATTTTTTCATACTTCCTGGACCCTAAGGGGGCTTTGAACACCTAAAGCATCTCCCCCTTGGCTACGGGTCTGATTTATGCCCTAAATTGAGTTAATTCAAGCTGAGACAACAGCTATTCCTCTAACGCATTATAAATCAACTCAATACGATTCGAACCGCAATTAAGCTGGATATTATCTTAAAAGCATCTATATAACTTTATTGACTCGACTCAACTTAAAATAGGCGGCCATTTTAAAGCGTAATCAAATTCAAACGAGTCACTTTCGATTAATAAAATAATTTGTCAATTTTCTTGTTATCCTTGCTGCTGAGATTTATTTTTGGGGTTTGTTTTAGAAATCTCGTTAACTATTTTTCAATTTTTATAACCAAACGGCATAGAATGGCATAGAGTGTTACGCTAGAAACATATAACAACAAAAACGGTAGGAGCACAATTTTTATTCAATTTGATTGATGCTTGAACAACAAAATTGAAATAAATTCAATCAAATTGACATTTGTTTAAGAAATTGAAAGAAAAAAAAACATGTTGTGTACACATTACTCCAACTGAAGAAGTATTATCTGTTCGAAAATAAAATATATCCCAGAAGAAATTGTGTTAAAAAAGGAAATAAATATAAATTGGTTTGCGCTCTATTAATACCAGAACAGACCCACTGAACCATAAGCGAAGGTTTTGAGTAAGGTGAGAGTTTTGCGAACGTTTTTGGTTAGAATTTTTGAAGCGAAGCTTTTTACTCGTTCTGTTGTGATTTGCTTGGAGTGAAATCTGAAAAATTTTCGACAGATTTTTTCCTGGAAATTTTATGGTTTCTTTGTTGCTAGCGCTTATTACAACAAGAAAATTTAATACTTTAATATTAAATACTAAAAATATTTTTTGGCCTGCCCGTGGGGATCGAACCCACGTCCTCTTACTCGAGAGTCCAATACACTATCCACTAGGGCACAAAGATTTGTTAGCAACAGTTGTTAATACAATCCGTATTATACCAGAAGCTATGCTGCAGTAGATCGTCACCATCTATCAATTGATAGAGGATTGTGTATTTGCTATGCTACAACTATCAAAAATTTGCTTTTATTTACCACAGGGTGTCTCTAGCATCGGTTTGTTTGTATTGTGAATGCGTTTGTGGTGCTGTTGGTACGAAGAAAATTAGCAATGCCCACAAGTGCGTTGACAAGGGCGTTTTTAAGTGTCAAAAAAATAGATGATATCAATAAATATGGAATTAACAAACGCATGCATGAGTCAGTGCAGCCAAGTTCACAATCATGTGTGGAGAGTTAAAATGGAGAGTCGCTGGCATTATATGTTCGCATATGTAATTGGCGTGGAAGTTTGACATTCAACAATAAAGAAATAAGCAGTAAATAAATATGTTTTCTGTATATATGTAATTTGTTTAATGTTTTTTTTAATAATTGAATTTAAAAGTTAATTTATTAAAAAGAAAAAATTATTAAGCTATCAAATCTATGTAACTGCGAAAAAGCTTCGCTTCTCTCGTGTGTCCAACGACGCACCTGTGTTTTTTTTTTTAATTTTTTCTTCTTTATTTTGTCGCTTAAAAGTGCTTGTTATAAAAGATTAAATTCGTGAAAGCTTTTCCCATAAAGAAAAATTGTGCATATTTTGCGAAATTCGTTAAAAACTTATTTTGAGTCGAAAATGAATCATTTTTATATCATTTCAGTAGGTAAGACTTCCTTGTAAATGAACAATTTTTTTTTCATAAATGAGTTCGGAAATGAATCATTTATGTTTCTTTTTTGCATTCTGAAATGAGTTCAAAAAAGAATAATTTTTTTTATCATATCAGTAGGAAACACCTTCTCATAAACGAACCATTTTTTGTTCATAAATTAGTTCACAAATGAATCATAAATGATACTTTTTATATTCGAAAATCAGGTAAATAAAGGAACTTAAAATGAAAATGTTAACCTTCGTACAAACGTCATATGAACTTTTTTACCAGTGCTAGATGGATGTACTGCTACACGTATGAACATTTTCAACATTTCTATCAAAAATTCAAATCAAGCCCAAATAGAATGAAAACCACGAAAACATTCCATGCAAAAATGTAATCAAATAAATTCCTAAACTAATAACTTAACTATTTTGATATTTCATATATAATTTGGAAGTTTGTCAAATTGGAAAACAATCACGCCTTTTCCCCTTTGAAACATCAATATCATGAAAAACACAATGCGTGAATTCCAGCCCAGGTATATTAATCCTATTAACCCAATGATTAATATGAGATCTAATTTTAGTAATAATCATTTCATCTTTAACAAAATATCGATATGTAATTATAAATAGTATTTTGCAATAATACTATAATAATAAAATATACTATAATTCAAAAAGGTTCTTTTTTTTAACTCATTATTGAACAAAAAAAGGTTTGTTTTTGAGAGGCAATTTAGTCCAAAGATTGATACAAAAAAAATTCAATTTCGTTTCGGTTTCGAGTGCCGAAAAATAACTTTTGTATGGTTAATTTTTGAACTCATTTCCGAAGAAAAAACAGTTTATTTCTGAGAGGCATTTTCGACCGGCGATTGATTCAAAAAGGGTTAATTTCCGAGTGCCGAAAAATAACTTTTATGGTTCTTTTTTTAATTCATTTCCGAACAAAAAAGAGGATAATTTATGGTTCTTTTTTTAACTCATTTGCGAACAAAATAAGGTTGGTTTTTGAGAGGCATTTTAGTCCGACGAATGATATAAAAAGGATTCATTTATGAGTGCCGAAAATGAACGTTTCTACCCAAAAAGTTTCATAAATGAATTTAAAAACGGTAGTTTTGGTTCACTGGGTTAATTTCCGAGTGCCGAAAAAGAACTGTTATGGTTCTTTTTTTAACTCATTTCCGAACAAAATAAGGTTCGTTTTTGAGAGGCATTTTAGTCCGACGAATGATATAAAAAGGATTCATTTATGAGTGCCGAAAATGAACGTTTCTACCCAAAAAGTTTCATAAATGAATTCAAAAACGGTAGTTTTGGTTCACTGGGGAGTAACTATTACATATGCAGCATGTAGAGCACGTTCAAGGATTTTCTGCTATATAAATTGTAGAGAAATAATACATTTCATATGATTATATTTAACGACATCAACATCATCAAATATTTAAGAGGAGCACAGTTCTAAAGACGAAGAAACTAAGATAGAATCAAATCTACTGAAAGGTTTTAAGTAGATAACAAAATAAAGGCAGGCATTTCGTAATTTTTTGTCAAGTTATATTTTGATGTAATTCATGAAAGTCATTAAGTCCAAACCTTGGTTGTGTCAAAGTCAGCTTTATTTTCTTCTACTACACATCACTTGAACGTCAATTTTTGTCATCTTTAAATTTATGTGGCAACAAAAGAAAATTCTCAAAAACTACTTAATTTTTAAATTTTCAGAATTTGTTCAGTTAAATCATAACAGTCAAATATAATGACACTGTTCAAGAATTTAAAAAGTAAATACAAGCGAAAAAATATACCAACTACAGCAAATATAAAATCATTCCTAGCAGAACTTCATGAAATTTTCGTTAGAGTCAAACATTTCTACTTAACCCCGACGGTGCCAAGGAAGTCACATCCACAAAAGCAGACTAAATAAATTTTCTTTACAATTCGTAGAGAACTTTGTTCGTCTTCTTTTTTTTGGTTCAGTTATTATTCTTGTGTTATTGTTGCAGCATCTTAGATATTTTCAACTAAAATTTCATAACTGTAGCACTCCAACGCATGTACGCACCAAAACACACACAGACACACAGTCATACATTTTCGTATAAAAAATATAGTTAACCCTTTCAGAACAGCTCTTAGACCCGTGTTGCTATATACGATATTTCATATATGGCTGATGATAATTTGTATACCTTAATTAGCTGTGTACAAGGTTTGTTGAATTCTACAAAGGTTTTTAGAAAAATTTAAAAAAAAAATACTTGCTAAACTCCAATTATCTATGTATCGATGCCTCAATTCAGAATAGCCCTATCTCAAAAGGCCCTATCTCGATGGGAGAAGGAAAAACTTAATAAAAAATAAAATTATATAGTTTCAAATATTTTGTAAACGCATTTTTTTATTAAGAACTTAAAGTAGTGCAATGATGTAACAGCTGTTCTTACTGCAGAAACTGTAGAACTTTGTTTTTTATCAAGTTTCTTATTCTCCAATAAAGAAAAAAAAAATTGAGATAGAGTCTTTGTATATTAAGGCATCGATATCTAACTTTCTCTTAATAAAAATATAAAAAAAATAACTTGCCTTCATACTTTGACATAATATTTACTTTATTTTTATAAAATTCCCGGAAAAGTTGAAAATCTGCAATTTACACTTTTTTGCAATCCAATCACGCACATTAACTCACTCCAAATATCTTTGTTTGCAAAGTTACTAACAACAATTCATTTTCTGATTTTCGTTTTGTTATTGTTACACACAGTATTTACATCTATTATTATATATTAATTGTCATTAATTAAGAATCTCAAACGAGAAACAGAGCCACTAAGTCAGAAGTAGCTTATAAGCAACTATTGTGCTGGAAGGGTTAAGACGACAACCATTTTTTCTTTCTATTTTCTCTTCGCACGAAATGAAGAAATTTCAAAGCCAGCGCATTGTCAGCAAATAATGCAGCGCACACGCTCCATTCAGTTAGTCATTCTTTCACATCCTGCTGTCATCATCATGCAACTGAATCCTGAATCCTGCTGTCGACAGTGTTGCTATTTCCAAAAATTTCATATGACAGCAAAGCGATTTTCAACACAAGCACACAAAACCACACACACACACACACACACACACACATCGACAATAGCCTTTTCATATATTTATTTTTTTCTAACGCTGCTATTTTATTTTGTTTGCTTACTCTCCTGGTTAGTTTCTGGTGCAAGTTGCACAAGAATGGGCGTGCGTTGGGTGGTGGGAAAAGCCAACAAGTTCCGTGCCAAAGTTCGAAATGTCAAAGCTCGGAAGTGTCAAAATATTTGTCATCAAAAAAGAGAATACTGACTGCGCTACATATTTATTTGGCTGCCTGGTTGTGGCATCAAGGCGCATGTGAAGGTAGTTGACTGCTGCTGATCTGTATGCTCCGATAAAGTTTGCTTTATTCTGATTGGGTTTTTTTTTTATTGTGTAATAATAACACTGTTCTACAAAAAAATTTTTTTATGTACAAGACTTGCCACCAATATTTTACATCTTGCCGATCCATATGATGACTTTCTCCGTTTTCAGAATTTTTCACTTCGATTTTTTCGCCAATGGCCATTTTAAGAAGTCACTTCGAATTTTCGTACCTTGCCTTACTTAGTGTATCATAACTATGCTTCTGCTTACCAAAATTGAATTTTTTATTAAGGATGATATAAAAATAGGATAATGCTATCTTCCATTTTTGCCTAAATGTTTTAAGTCGTTGAATTTTTTACAAAGTTATAAGCTCTTACATGAACAGAAAAAAAAGACATTCAGTCCACAATTAAAGACATATGTATATCATTCAGGTCATTATTTGCAGAAGGTGGTGAGCAACAGAGAACTGCAACGAGTCTATGATTCGAACAAATGTCTATAAATCATCCAACAAAAATCGAATGCGAGTGCGTAAGGTTGCGTACAACAACCACCACATCCACGCGAAGCATCCTCATAATAGCGATGAGCAACGAGTGCCACTGCCTTCACTCATCGCTCATAAGAATGTCGCTCAATGATTCCAATGATTCATTCCTTGAGTCATTCCTTATGATTCTAGAGTCATTAAGGGAAATCGTGTGCAGTGTTACCGCTGACATATTTTATTAAACATATAATATATAAATTTTTTTATTATTTACATATAATACTAGCGGACTCGGCAAATGTATGAAAATTAATCATAAAATAGTACTAAAAAAATATTTAAATGCATATACTTAATGAAAAAAAAAAATTTTAATATTATTGATAGAAATTAGTGAAAAATTGTGATTATATTATTAAAAAAAAAAACACACAGGTGCGTCGTTGGACACACGAGAGAAGCGAAGCTTTTTCGCAGTTACATAGATTTGATAGCTTAATAATTTTTTCTCTTTAATAAATTAACTTTTAAGTTCAAAAATTTAAAATAACATAAAATAAATTACATATATGCAGAAAACATATTTATTTATTGCTTATTTTTTTATTGTTGAATGTCAAACTTCCACGCCAATTACATATGCGGACATATAATGCCAGCGACTCTCCATTTTAACTCTACACACATGGTTGTGACTCATGCATGCCTTGTGAATGCCTTGCTGCACTGATTAATGCATGCCTTGTGAATTCCATATATATTGATATCATCTATTTTTTTGACACTTAAAAACGCACTTGTCAACGCACTCGTGGGCATTGCTAATTTGCTTTGTGCCAACAACACCACAAACGCATTCACAATACAAACAAACCGATACTGGAGACACCTTGTGGTAAATAAAAGCAAATTTTTGATAGTTGTAGCATAGCAAATACACAATCCTCTATCAATTGATAGATGGTGACGATCTACTGCAGCATAGCTTCTGTTAAAATTAGGATTGAATTAACAACTGTTTCTAACAAGTCTTTGTGGCCTAGTGGATAGTGTATTGGGCTCTCTTTTAAGGGGACGTGGGCTCGATCCCCACAGGCAGGCCAAAAAATATTTTTAGTATTTAATATTAAAGTATTAAATTTTCTTGTTGTAATAAGCGCTAGCAACAAAGAAACCATCAAATTTCCAAGGAACATTTTTCAGTTTTCACTCCAAGCAAATCACAGAACGAGGAGTAAAAAGCTTCGCTTCAAAAATATTAAGAATTATTGGAAAATTTTTTAAAATTATTAAAATTATTTTAATTAAAGAAATATATATAAAAACGCACGCCAATACTTAAGTGCACGTAAATCATTCAATGACTCTAGTAGAGTCATTGAGTGTGCTTAGAATCATATGAACGATTCTAATGAACGATGAGTGAAAGTGGCACTCGTCGCTCATCGCTGTTATGAGAATGCTTCGCGTGTAAATAGTTGTTGTTGTGCGCAACCGCACGCACTCGAACTCGGTTTTTGGCGAGTGATTTAGAATCGTAAAAAAACGATTCGCTGCAATCTGGTGTGCAACAAGCAAAACTGGCAAAGAGCTTGCTGCGTTTCATGTGTAGAGCCTTATTAAATTTAAAATATATATAAGTTCTTTACTCCAGGAAAAATAATAAATTCATACTTTTGCACGTTTTTATTTCCATTTATTTTATTTTATTTATTAATTGGAAATTGATATTTATTTATTAATTAAATGAATTAATTTTTAATTAATATAAAACTTAACAAAAACTGTTTTTTTTTTTAAATTTTTTAAAACTTCTATTACATTAAGGTCATTTTGTGACCATTTGTGATTTTATTTGCTCATACTTCCGAAAAGAAAAAAGATTTTGAAATTTCCTTTTATGATGTCCTACATTGAGGGGAATCCCTTCGAAAAACCACAAAAATAAGCTTTTGGTTGCATCAAATAAGTGGCAACTACATAGCTTACGTGTGTGAGCTTTATGGTCATCAGCTGTTTAGCGGTCAGTTGAGAATTCGTATCTATTTTATATATGTAAAGTGATTTTTTCTCAAAATGCAAGGAGATCTAAAAACAGTAAGTATTTTTTTTTTTTTAATTGTTTATACTACTTTTGTATGATTTTGAGTTTTGACTGGATCTTAACTAGAGCCCTGCATGAGTATGCTTTTTCGCCTCCCTGAATATATTCTCTTGCTATAGAATAAAAAAATTTCCTTTATCCCTTTTCTGCTTTGCTTATACCTGCTCATACACTTTCTTTGTTTTATTCGGATATAAGAAACGAAAAGAATAGGAGCACGATGCTTTACTAATACCAACATGTAGCAAAAAAAGCAATAATAATAACAAAAATATCAGTGTTCATACCCTGAATTTATAGCGAATATTTTTTTATTCGTTCGTTCGTAGAAAAAAAATGTTTGTCGTTTTGGGACCCAAAGAATGGAGGTAGATAAGGGGTAGGTGTGTTGGGAAGAAATGTAGAAGGGTAGAAAATAATAGGACCAACTCATTTATCTGACCCATCTAGGAGTTCAGCTACGTCTGATATAAACTATTTTCGACAGCTTTTGTGTTTTTTGTATGGGGGCTCAGAGAAGGGTGGTAGATAGGGTGTAAGAGTGTTGGGGAGGAATGTTGAGGGGCAAAAATAATAGGACCTACTTATATATTTGACCCCTCTAAGAGTTCAGCTACGGCCGATACAAGCTATTTACGACAGTGTTTGTGTTTTTTGTATGGAAGGTAGCGAATAAAGTAACAAAAAATAACACAAATATGCATTAAGAATAACAAAAAGCTTGGAAAAGCCAATATATTAACTCTTATTCAGGTCATTGCTGCAGATACTTGAGTATTAGTGTAGTTTATTCTCTCAGCAGAGAACTGCAAAACTCACTTTATGTTTGAACAAAGTTCAGTGTTGAATAAAATTAGCACAATACCAATGAGCATGATACAATGATAAGGTAGGCCCATGATACTAAATGCTCTCACGCGTCAACGAAGAGCGGATAATGAGAAGGAAGATGCTTGTCAGTTGATGGCTTGGCCATGCGATGTAGCACCAATTTAATTTCCTCCCATAAAGTTGCAAACATAAACATCCATAAAGTGCGGTCGCGGTTGTAAATTTGTGATAATTTGAGTGAAAATATTATAACAGTGTAATAAAAACTATAAAATGTGAAACTCTTAAAATTGCAAACAAATCTGTAACAAATTCTAACCTACAAACTGCGAACGTGAGTATAAAGAAATTTGCGATGAACAGCTGATTTTGACATCAATCTAGCTTTATTCTGCTTTCTACTCCATTCCTCTCCGTGATGAGCTTACCTCATAATTCTGCCATTACCAATGAGTATATATTTAGAAGAGATTTTTTCTCGCTCTGAAGCTTTAACTCATTGCAAATGTAGCAAGAAAATAAGAGTCTTGCGAATTATTTTCGAAATCTTATCTTCGAAAACAGCGCTGTCGGTATTTGTGCAGTCGCCGCCATGACAACAGTTAAGACTGTTCTGTGCTCTCAGAATCTATTAAACTGAAATAGGATACTCAAATCGTATCCGAGTTTCATGCTCCTTTCAAAAAAAAAGAAAAAAAATTTAAACTTAGATTAAGTTAGTTAAGAAAATCTGTTAGAATAAGTATTTGCTTTGCCTTGTTTGGCTAATAAATAAATAAACTCTATCCAGGCTGATATAAGCATTTGACTCATTAGCATATTTTCGGGTATACGTACATTCTTATATCCGAGCGCGGCGTGATCCGAACCACTTGGAGCCGTTTTCAATGAGTGCGTTGAGTTAGTTTATTACAAAGGCGCTCGATCCGGATGTATTTTGAGTGCACTCTGAGTACTGCTCTCTCTCTCTCTCTCTGCCAACGTCTGTGTGCAGCAATGAAACTGCAATAAAAAAATTAACACTTCTGAACTTATAGAAAACATACCTTTGCCATAGAAAATACCATACAAGGAATACAGAATACCTGCAAAATGCGTCATCATGATTTGAAATAGTTTCATTAAAACACTCCTGTGTGCAAGTGTACAAATTTTAAAATCATATGTAGCTTAAATTTCTTTCACTGCAGAATATTTGCTCTCACCCACACACACTCAGTTTTAGTTTTGCCGACCTATGAACTAAAGGTGACAGAAAAATAAAAAATAAATACTGTACAAATTTAATAATAACTGCTGATTGCTAAAAAAAATTGCTAATTAAAGCATCAAACTATCAAAGCTTAAATTTCGAAATCTATCTTCGAAATTGTATGTTTTAAACCTCAACAACTTTACCTCATGCGCTGCTTTCACAGTGTAAGATAAAAACAAAAATGCTGTTTGCTGTTTAAATGCTCAGAAAAAAGAGCGCACAAAATAATTACAAAAAACTCGCTCCGTTTTCAATTCTGCGCTCTGCTTCATATATGTGGTAGATGAGCCGAGTGATTCGGCTGCTTGTTTCGATTTAAAGTATTTCGGTTAGTAGGATAAGTATCAGCGAGGCGACAACAACCACAAGTATTTATGAACCGAAAAAACCCGATCTCTCCCGATCCAACTCATGATTTAGGATACTCCATGATACAATGATAAGGTAGGGCCGCTTCGCTGAATGCTCTCACGCGTCAACGAAGAGTGGATAATGAGAAGGAACATATATGTCAAAACGACGAATTTCGTAGAAATTACAAATGAAGAACATATTTTATGTTTCCAAGTTGCAAACAGTGTGGTCGCGGGTGTTAAATTTGTGCTAATTTGAGTGAAAATATTATAGAAAAGTGTAATAAAAACTATAAAATGTGAAAGAAGTCTTAAAATTGCAAAAAAAAAATCTGTAACAGTTTTAACCAAAAAACAACTGCGAAACGTGAGCATAAAGAAATTCGCGATGAACAGCTTCCTCTCCGTGTCGACCCTACCTTATAATTCTGCCATGGGATACTCAAAATTATTTTAGCCGCCGCATTGCAGCTTCGTACAAGAGAGTATGAGCCGAGTTGCGTGCGCTTAGGGTTGAGTCGGTTTTTTGCACTCATTTTTATTGGATGTACTCAGAGTCGCAAGAAAGCTATCCGTTGCAGATTACTGGCATGCATGCAGACCTTTAGTAAATACTAGCTGAATACCCGGCTTAGCTCGGGAGTTGATATAAATAATTTTCGATTTCATTCATCGATTTGAAAAAACTTTTTACAAACTTTAAAAGGAATTTTGTGTGCATCTTTTAATCGGTGACTTCGGCGAAATGAGCAAAATGTAGCTTCAACATCTGAAAAATATGAGAAAAAGTTAGGAAAATCGGAATTTGTGTGTGCGTGCCGCCAATCGCTTGGAACGTCACGCCAAAGCTCAATACCCGATAATCAAATCCTATATATCCGCTGTACAAATTTTCATCAAAATCGGATGAGCGGTTTTTGAGTGTTTCACGATTTCTTAAGTGATTTGTACTACAGCACCATCTGGTGTTTTAGATAGCGCAGAAAAAAAAGTCCAGATACCCACCGCATCCGAAAACTCCTATGTACAAATGTTCAGGCAAATCGGATGTACAGCTAGGAGTTTTTCGAGATTTTTTAAAAATTTGTACTGCAGTGCCCTCTGGTGTTCAATATAGAAAAAAATAGATAAGTCATAAAAACTACCGTAGCCGAAAACCCCTAAATGCAAATTTTCATGTAAATCGGATGAATGGTTTCGGAGATAAACTATAATAAAAAAATTCGCGGAACCCAATCGCAGCGCCACCGACCGGATCCAGTTGCGGATCTGAATCATTCAGGGATTCACTTGAATACACACAAAAAATTTCATCAAAATCGGTGCAGCAGCTTAGGAACAGTTTATTAACATACACATGTACAAATTGTAAAACAGCGCCCTCTACTTTTCGAGACAGAGCAAGAGACATAACGCTTAAACAGTTGCAGTACACGAAAACCCTTTAATAAAATTTTTCATCCAAATTGGATGAGCGGCTTTCTACTTTTCACTTTTCAAGATATTTATATTACAGCGCCCTCTGGTGTTCGATATAGTAAAAAAAAGATAAGTCCAAAACAGTCACCATATTAGATTACCCCTGAATTTTCATGAAAATCATGATAAACAGCTTAGAAGATTTTAAAATATTTGTACACAGCGCCCTCTGGTGGGCAAGATAGAACAGAGTAGATAAGTCATTAAAACTCACCATATCCGAAAACCTCCTTACACAAACTTTTATGCAGTTGTTTCGAAAGAGCGGCTTCGGAGATAAATTATAAAAACAAAATGGCTTAAACACGATCGCAGCGCTACCTACCGGGTCCAATTGTGAGTCTGAACCATTCAGGGATCCACTCAAACACACACAAAAAATTTCATCAAAATCAGTGCAGCCATTAAGGAACAGTTTAATAATATACACACGCACAAATTGTGTAACAGCGCCCTCTATTTTCGAGAAAGAGCAAAAAAGATAGCACCAGAACCCTTGCCGTACTCGAAAATCGCTATTTACAAATTTTCATCCAAATCGGAAGAGTAGTTTTAGAGTTTTTCACGATTTCCTAAGATTTGTACTAAAGCGCCCTGGGATTTTCAAGATAGCATAAAAAAATAAGTCCTAAACCGTATCAGAAAACCCCTATTTTCTAATTTTCATGCAATTCGGATGCACGGCTTAGGAGTTTTTCGAGGTTTTTCAAAATATTTGTACTACAGCGCCCTCTGGTGTTCGAGAGAGAAAAGAGTAGATAAGTCAAAAAAACTCAGCGTGTCCGAGAACCCTTACATACAAAATTTCATGCAAATCGGACGAACGGTTTTGGACTTTTTGGCGTTTTTTTTAAATATTTGTACTACAGCGCCCTCTGGTGTTCAAGATAGAACAGAGTAGATAAGTCATGAAAACTCACCGTATCCTAAAACCTCTACATACTAATTTTCATGTAAATCGGATGAACGTTTTCGGAGATAAGCTAAAAAAAGAAGAATGCCTGGAACCCGATCGCAGCGCCCCCTACCAGGTCCAACCTTTTTTTCGGGATAAAAAGTAGCCTATATGTTGACCGGGGATATTAGGAACTTAGATGCCAAGTTTCATTTTAATCCATCCAGTGGTTTTCGCGTGGTGCTTTAACAGACAGACAGACAGACAAAAATTTTAAAAATGCGATTTTCGGACTCAGCGTCATTCAAAATGTCCATCGCAAAAGAAATTTCGAAAAATATTTCATGCACAGATTTTTTTTTTTACAATTTTATATATATATATATATAGATAGATAGATTTGTCACCAAAATTTTACAGTATTATTTGATGATAGGATATAACGTTTTATAATATCAGTTCAATCCGAAGAAAATGTCATTAAAAAATTTATTTTTTCATTGCAGGTGTTGCAAAACAAAAAAGGACCAAAACATTTTTATACCCTCGAAGTTCATACTAAATGTAAGTCTTATATATGTATAATAAGCCCAAAATATATCCATATATAATTTATGTGATTGCTACTATATACATAGAAATAAGAGATAAGGAAGTGGTGTTCTCGAATAAAAGTGAGGCATTTTTCTTACTAGTGTATGTTCACACTAATACAGAAACATTCACTCAGGGCCGTATTCGGCTGTTGCGTACAGCTAGACGCGATTTTTCTGATTGGAATTTCATATGAAATGTTAAGTATTGCATATGTATGTAAAAAATTAAGTCAATGATTTATGATATATAAATTTATTACATAATAACTAAATATTACAAAAATAATTCTTTGTTGTACATTTATATAAAAAATTTGATATTCATGCAACTACCTTTATAATAAACTAATAGCCCTTATATAGCCCTTATATATAGCTTATTGCCTAACAATAACAACAATACAACAACAATAGTAATCAAAAGCTTATAACATGAAAAATATCAACACAATAAAAAAACTAACATTATTGCATCAAGATTATTAGGTGCAGACTTAAGTGGCATTAGTACGGACACTGTTTTTCACCTAGACTCTTTGAACGACAGTTTTTGTATATTACCAGACCCCTGTCATATGGTTAAGCTTATAAGGAACTCTTTAGCAGATATCAAAGAGTTTAGAAATTCTGACAACAAAGCTATTAAGTGGCATATCTTCAGAGGCTTGTAGAGCTACAAGAAAGAGAAGAATTGCATTAAGGAACAAAGATTAGAAGAGCTCATATATACTTTAGAGACCAGAAAATGAAAGTCAGGCTTGCCGTGCAAGCTCTTCAAATCTGTAGCTGATGCATTGGATTTTTGTAGAGATGTCCTTTTTTTACAAGAATTTCAAGACAGTGAAGCTACAGTTGAATTTATTAGGCAAATGAATGATGTCTTCGATATACTGAATAGTAGAAGTATTCGAAAATTTGGTTTTCAAAAGGCGCTTTGCGAAGAAAATATAGCTAGTTTGATTTCATTTTCCAAAAATGTTGTTGCCTATATAAGCAAGCTTCACACAGTTGATGGGCAGTTGCTTATACTACACAAAAGAAAAACAGGGTTCTTAGGTATCATAACTTGCTTAATGAATATTGGGGTAATTTATGAAAGGTTATAGCTAATAAAAAGTTGGTATATATCTCTTTCTATAATCTTAATCAGTACCATATTGAATTATTATTTAGTTTAATTTGCTCGCATTTAGACCGAAACGATAATCCATCTCCGTTAATCAGTTTCAATCCGATTATAAAAATATAATAATCAGATATAGAATTAGAGAAGCCGGCGTAGGTAATTGTTTAAATTTATAAAATATTGCTATTTTAAATATAAGTTCCACTTATCCAGTTAAAAACGATAATTTAAATAATGCGAATAGCGAAGATGAAAATAGTATTGATTACGGAAGTTGTTCATTCTTAAACGATCATAATTAATTTTCTGATCCAGGCATTTTGACAGAGTACACTACTCACGTGTGTAGTGATTTCAACACATTCTAGTGTTCTTGTAGTTGGTTTTCGTTCCATTTCTAATACATTCTCCCTAGGTTGCATTATCTGAATATTTTGTAAAATCTTAAAATATTTTTTATTTGAACATTTAATTTCATCTAATTCTGCAACCAAATTTTTACTGCATGAAGGAACTGGATCAATTTGTCTCAATAATTATTTCATATATAATAACTTCACAAAACTCAAAAAAAGTAATCAATCTGAATATCTGAAAATTAAACAAATAACTGAATACAAAAATATTTCCCATTTAAGACAATGCGCCCTTAAAATATATGCCACCATGTAAAATTAATGCGCCCTTGAAAAATGAATGCGCCCTTGTAGTACGTTTTGTGTTTTGACGTTTTCGATCTCGCAAAAATGGCGCGAAGTTAACTGATT
This sequence comes from Coremacera marginata, assembly GCA_914767935.1. Lineage (NCBI taxonomy): Eukaryota > Metazoa > Arthropoda > Insecta > Diptera > Sciomyzidae > Coremacera > Coremacera marginata. Next base: position 61,678,801 of record OU612046.1, read on the forward strand.
TCAATAAATGCTTTTTCTCTAATTTCTGATTAGAAATTTGTGAATTTCTAATTTTAAAACAGTTTCCTGCAACCAATTTAGTTTAATTAAAGTTGTTTTCTTAAAAAAATTCTAACTGTTTGAACACAATTGCAAAATACTTAGGTACTTGTGAAATGAAACCAGCTTTTCCTTCAGTCTCTGGACACTTAAACAATTGTTCACAACACAACGCATAATTAAAATGTTCTTTGTTGCATTGAATTTATAAATTCAATATATTTTAGCAATTATAATCGTTTTTTATTTAATTTTTTAAATGTTTTGCTCGTTCACTTTGTTTTGTTTTGCAGTGAGATCGCAACTGTCAGAAAAAAATCAGAAAAAAATTCGCAGTACACGTACACTGTGTGTGTGAGAAACACCATTTCCTTATATTTTATTTCTTTGACTATATAAAGGGTGATTTTTTAAGAGCTTGATAACTTTTTTTTTAAAAAAAACGCATAAAATTTGCAAAATCTCATCGGTTCTTTATTTGAAACGTTAGATTGGTCCATGACATTTACTTTTTGAAGATAATTTCATTTAAATGTTGACCGCGGCTGCGTCTTAGGTGGTCCATTCGGAAAGTCCAATTTTGGGCAACTTTTTCGAGCTCATTTCTGGTTGAATGGCTACGTAAATAAGCAAAATTGCCGCATTTGAAGTGAAGAGCAACCGGAAACCGTTCAAGAACTGGCCATGCATCCCGAAAAATGCACTGTTTGGTGTGGTTTGTACGCTGGTGGAATCATTGGACCGTATTTTTTCAAAGATGCTGTTGGACGCAACGTTACGGTGAATGGCGATCGCTATCGTTCGATGCTAACAAACTTTTTGTTGCCAAAAATGGAAGAACTGAACTTGGTTGACATGTGGTTTCAACAAGATGGCGCTACATGCCACACAGCTCGCGATTCTATGGCCATTTTGAGGGAAAACTTCGGAGAACAATTAATCTCAAGAAATGGACCGGTAAGTTGGCCACCAAGATCATGCGATTTGACGCCTTTAGACTATTTTTTGTGGGGCTACGTCAAGTCTAAAGTCTACAGAAATAAGCCAGCAACTATTCCAGCTTTGGAAGACAACATTTCCGAAGAAATTCGGGCTATTCCGGCCGAAATGCTCGAAAAAGTTGCCCAAAATTGGACTTTCCGAATGGACCACCTAAGACGCAGCCGCGGTCAACATTTAAATGAAATTATCTTCAAAAATTAAATGTCATGGACCAATCTAACGTTTCAAATAAAGAACCGATGAGATTTTGCAAATTTTATGCGTTTTTTTTAAAAAAAAAGTTATCAAGCTCTTAAAAAATCACCCTTTATAATTAAATATTTTTTATAATTTGATTAAATCTTATGTTAACTATTTATTAAAGAATTGAACTAAATAACTTTTTATTACTTCATTTATGATACCATGTAGTCAGTGTTACTGTTATGAAATATTTTCCAACCTCGTACATCTTTTTTTTTTATCTTAACCAACGCTCAGGGGATGCCCCCTTTAAATGAGAAAGCTTTGTGTTGATTTGGTAGACGGGTGATATTTAGTTTGAGGATGAAAAAAAGATGGAATGGTGTCGGTAAAGATTTGTTTAAAAATTACACATTTCAAAACTGCCGGGGAGCACGCTCACAGGGAGATTATTCCACAATCTTACTGTTGTAAGTCTCTATCTCTATTTAAGACATCTCATAGAAAAATTAGTCAAAAAAATTACGTTATATTGAAAACATTAAAGCATGTTTCATCAGTTATGGCATTAATGCAATCTTCAAAGACATGTGCATTTGTAAATTGTTAAAATGTGCGACTATTAAGTTTACGTTGCAATTTTCAGTTGGTGCTGGCAACACTGCTTTGGCCCATAAACGCTCATTAGTTATTAGTTAGTAAGTTTATAATGCACGCTTCCAAATTAACGTCAGTCTGTATAAAAAAAACCTAATTTGATGTTATCAAGCTTGGTTTGAATTATTGATTATACCGTCAAAAGGTGGAGCGGGGGGGCGGGGGGGTGAGAGGTTGTTCACTAAGCCAGATCCTGGTATTACTAGTTATGCGTCATGCGTTTGAACTCACTAGCTTTCATGTGCTGCTTGTTTGGTCTACGTGGCTAAGTAATTACACACAACTGTCATTCCTTTTAAATGTCAAAAGCGTGTATTTATCTGCCTGTCTGATACTATTTGCCGATTTGACTGAGGAAGTCTGCATAAGGTACCCACTGAACCACAAGTGAACGTTCGGGGAAAAGTGAAAATTTTGCGAATATTTTTGGATTGATAGTTTTTCTTCAATAAATTTGCTCTTGGAGTTTCCTTGCATTGTGTCAAAATAATTAGATACCTATTTAAGGGAGGTTTAATGCAAAAGCTGTTAAGATAAAGGCAAATTTTAGAAGATATTTTTAAAAAGTTTATTATGTATACAAAAAATTCCATTTACATGTTAACTTTACATCATCAGGGGGTCAATTCCTGTTCTGCGTTATCGTCATGTGAAATATGTTTTCACCTTTACACGGAAAATGCGATTCCCGTTGTATGCTAAAAGGGCAACAGCTGTTCATTTTTCGCTGAAATGGAAAGAAAGTTAACGCCGGTAGCAAACGCACGTTATGGACAGAAAATGACTTTAAATTAAAAATAAATAATGTAAAAAGAAAAGCAGCTTAGGGAAAAAGGACAAGCGGTACGCAGAAACAGTATCTTATCAACTATTTAGAGGAAAATGTTGATATTGCCAATAACAAGTAAATACTATTTGCTTTACTACTTTTGGCTGTTTTATGCTGTCGCAAAACTTATCTTGTTCATATTTATTTATTACCAATATCTTCTGCGCAAATAAAATGAAATTAATGATGAAGTCATTTTTGCAAAAGTTTCCTTCTTTCTTATACATTGTTTACATTTTTTCATAAAAGCTTTGTTTAATAGGCATTCAGCAACTCTTATATGCTATTCAGCAACTACTTTCCATTAGACGAACAAGAATCGCGTTTTTGTGCGTAGTGAAGTGAAAAAGTGAAGACGTCAAATGAAAACGATTGTGAAAAGTTTTTTTTCACTTCACTTTAACACAAAACGGGAATTGACCCCCAGTATAAGTAAAAACATTTTTTTCATATATTTTCCATATATAAAGATGGCGTTGAAGTTGGTGTCCTTCAAAAAAGGTAAAAATCGGGCTACATCAAAATGAAAATCGGTCGATTAGTTTGTTTGCAGTATGTGGCCCGTTTTAAAAAAGTATGTTTCGAGAAAAACGCATTTAAAGTTTCAAACTTTAAAAGCATCAAAGCGATCTAACTCCAAAACAAAACTGAAACAATTAAATATTTTTTTTTCTCTACGAGGTATAATTCATATCGTATATATACTAGCGAGTCCCTTAAAAATTGATGTTGTTCTTTTTATGGCTTTTCCTCTTAATTGCTTCGTAAAATGTAAAAATTAATGTAAATAAAATTTGGTGTACCTAAGACCACTCGAACGCGTGCCGAAATGTTTCGGTTCATGTCCGTACTTAGTGGTATGAGGAAAAAGTGCTCATTTTTAAAAAAAAAACCAAATAACTTTTGTAGACAAAAGTGTGAATTTTCAAAAATTTGGTTCACAGCTCGTTTTTAATTTAATATTCCTTTAAAATAAGGTATCAAACATGAAAATTGGGCGAAAACCTAAAGGGTTGTGATATTTTACTTTACGAAAAAAACACAGATGCGTCGTTAGACACACGAGAGAAGCGAAGCTTTTTCGTAGTTACATAGATTTGATAGCTTAATAATTTTTTCTTTTAAATAAATTAACTTTTAAATTCAAAAATTTTAAATAACATAATAATATGTATATACAGAAAACATATTTACTGCTTATTTTTTTATTGTTGAATGTCAAATTTCCACGCCAATTACATATACGGGCATATAATGCCAGCGACTCTCCATTTTAACTCTCCACACATGGTTGTGAACTTGGCTGCACTGACTCATGCATGCGTTTGTTAATTCCATATTTATTGATATCATCTATTTTTTTGACACTTAAAAACGCACTTGTGGGCATTGCTAATTTTCTTCGTACGAACGGCACCACAAACGCATTCACAATACAAACAAACCGATGCTGGAGACACCTTGTGGCAAATAAAAGCAAATTTTTGATAGTTGTAGCATAGCAAATACACAATCCTCTATCTGTTGATAGATGGTGACGATCTACTGCAGCACAGCTTCTGTTATAATTAGTATTGAATTAACAACTGTTTCTAACAAGTCTTTGTGGCCTAGTGGATAGTGCATTGGACTCTCGTTTAAGAGGACGTGGGTTCGATCCCCATGGGCAGGCCAAAAAATTATTTTTAGTATTTAATATTAAAGTATTAAATTTTCTTGTTGTAATAAGCACTAGCAACAACGAAACCATCAAATTTCCAGGAAAAAATCTGTCGAAAATTTTTCAGATTTCACTACAAGCAAATCACAAAACGAGGAGTAAAAAGCTTCGCTTCAAAAAAACTCCTTTTTGTTCTTATTGTATTAAAAAGATTCGAAAGAATCTAACTTTAAAAAATTTAAATAAAATCTTATGGAAAAATTTTCTGAAACTATGTATACGGGATACAGATGCAAAAAATTGTGTAAATATGTTGAACAACTTGGTCGTTATGAATTTTTCAAGTTTAAGTATTTTTACGAAAAAAATCCCTGAGATTACAAATATACGAAATTTAAAAAAAACACTAGCATGGATAATTTAAACATAGCCTTGAGCTATTTTCTGAAAAAACATAAAAAAACCAAAATTCGGGGGCAAAGTTATATCAGTTGAAACTGGACTTTTTTCCAAAAACAATAAAAGTGCCCTATTTAAGCATTTCGATCACAAAAACAAGTTTTAAAAAATCGGAAAACATATATTTCTCACTCGGAGTAACTTTAATTAATCTTTGAAAAATATTTCTGATTTTCATTAGAAAACTTTTTGAATTTCAGGGTTGCCAACATACCGTTTTTTCCATATCGTTTTTTTTTAGGTTGGATTTAGGTATTTTAAAGAAATGGTCCGATAAGTCGAAAAATGCTTTTATTTTTTTAATGCTTAGGCTCCTTCTTCATTCAGTTATTCCAAAACACACAAATATTAAGGCTGAGTTCCTAAATGCACTTATGCAAAGCATCAGTGACTTTTTCTTTGAACTGGTGCTGAGTAGATTCATCAAAACTGCGCAACTAGAGCGTGCTTAAAAATAATAATCTAGTTGAGCAGTTTTGGTGATTCAACTAAGCACCAATTCAAAGAAAAAGGCACTGACGCTTTGCATAAATGCATTTAGGAACTTTAGGAATTAGGGAATTTCTGCTTCTTTGGGGCACGAAAACCAAAAGCCACGTGCCAAAATGAGCAGAAAATTAGTTTTCGTGTGGTTTAAGGATAAGTTAATGAAGTAAGTACCTAAACATTAAAAATAAGAGCATTTTTCGACTTTTGGGTACTTTTTCGTTAAAACACCTTCATATTTCTGTTCCTAGCTAGAATTTAACTTACTACAGCACGATGTTGAATGTTCTACCCACTGGCCCACTCACCCTTGTCATTCAGAGTTAGTTGCTTATACTCATCTTATATTAACCTTTAAATGCCTGGTTTTTTTGATGGGCAGGAAAAAAATTGTTATGTAACTTTGAATTCTGAAAAAAGTTTGTTCTACGCCTTTTTTACAGGTGCGTTTTACTCGCTGTACTTAGGCCGAATCAGACCGATCAGATCAGGCTCCCTTTTCGTCCCCTATTTGACGAAGGATGCTACTGCTCGGAGTACTCATAAGTGAGCATGCTCCTTATATAAGCAACCTTTGTCACCTCAAGCATGTCCTTGTAGGTCAGTTGACCAATCTCGGCTTCGTCAATAAATGGACGTCCCAGAATGGTCAATCTTATGATTGCCATCGCCGGACACTGGAACAGAATGTGTGCTGCTGTTTCCGGCTCCTCTAGGCATAACCTACACGCATCGTCCTCGGTCAGAGTCATCTTCCTGATATGGTACATGTAGGGACCGTGTGCTGTGACCAGTGCAGTAAGCCAGCTTAAAGTCTTCCGATTGTATCGGGTGACTTTTGCTGCCTCACTACTTGACCATTTCACGGCCGCCTTTGATTGCCTGTAATTACCAGCTTCTTCTCACCTTGTACGGTGTTCCAAGTCCGTCCATTGCTTAATAAGGCCTGCCACCATGTTGTCGCCTATGGCGATACGTGGTTCTGGTCCACAGAATTCTTCTGCTGATCCTTCTCTTGCTAAAGAATCAGCCTTTTCATTCTGTTCTATGCCAGAATGTCCTCGCACCCACATAAGTGTGAGCTCATTTGTCTGAGCGCACCTATTGAGCTTGATAAGACATTCTATGGCCAACCTAGAAGTAATATCTGTCCGTTGCATTCACCTAATCACCGACTGATTGTCAAGGGCAATGACAATTTTCTTGCCATTTACCCGGCCATCTATCAAGTGGTCCAGCGCATGCACTACACCAAGCATTTCCGCCTGGTATACAGACACGAATCTCCCCAGCCTCAGTGCACTGGATAGGTTCAACTCTTCTGAGTAGACGCCTGACCCGGCTCTGCCATTCATCAGAGAGCCGTTTGTGAATATACTGATGTCGCTACCAGCGGTTTCTTCACAAACGGATCCATCTGTTATTAGAGTTTTATAACATTTTTCTGTTATTCTCACTCTCTGCCTTCCGAGAGCTGTTGCTCCATGCCACGTAGCATTTCGCAACATCCTGGGGGTTGTTAGCGCTGCCGTTTTCTTTATTTCTAAATCCAACGGCTGCATACCTAACAAAACCTCCATTGCGCTTGTTGGAGTGGTGCGTATTGCCCCTGCTATTCCAACACACGCCAGCCGTTGGACTCTGTCTAGTCGCTTCTTAATGGTTTTCTGTCTGACTTTTGTCCACCAGATCACTGAAGCATACGTGATGACAGGTCTAACCACCATAGTGTAGATCCATTTCATAGCCTCTGGGTTTAGCCCACATTTTAGACCACAAGCGCGTATACACTGAAACAGAACCCTCTTGGCCTTTTGAATCCTGTCTCCTACATGGTCGTTCCAGTTCAGTTTACTATCTAGAGTTACCCCTAGATATTTAACTTTCGTGGACATGTTGATTTCAGCTCCAAAAAGTCTGAGTGGTTCTCTCCTCAGGCCTACCCTCTTTCTAGTAAAGAAAATATTGTCTGATTTTCCTGCGTTCACGGTGGGGCCTTGTTCTCGACACCACTCCTCCACCATTCGGAGTGCTCCCTTCATTATGTCAGAAATGGTGTCAATGAACATACCACAGACAGTTCCACAGTGATGTTCCACAGGGTTGGCGATAACACCCCTTCTTGAGGACATCCTCTACTTACTCTACCTCTTGTCTTGACTCTACCGTTCTGCATGTTGACAGCCCTGTGCTTGAGCATATTGTCTACCCAATTTGTTATAATTGGGCTTACATTACGCTCTGTCAGAGCCTGTCACAGCCTTCCAAAGCATATTTTGTCGAAAGCACCCTCAATGTCCATAAATGTGGCCATCGCGATGCCTCCTGAAAATAACTCTTTTTCAGCCCCTCTAACTAATTTGTGAAGAGCACTCTCCGTAGACATGCCTGCTCTATAAGCGTATTGGCATCTACTCAGAGGATTATGCATCAGTGAAGTGCTCTCAAGACAGTCAACCATCACTCTTTCCATTGTGTTCAAGAGGAAAGACGTAAGGCTGATCGGTCTGAACGACTTCGCCTCCGCATAATCTTTTTTTTCAGGCTCTCGGAACATACCCAGTTGCTAAGCAAGTAACGAATATACCCCACAGCCTAGGTGCAATGAGATCTTCCCCCCATTGCATCATAGCCGGAAATATACCGTCCATCCCTGAAGTTTTGTACGGAGCAAATGAGCGTATAGCACTCCTCACCCCGTCCATAGTGATCATTCTTTCGGCTTCCAGTCTGTCAACCCTGTGCATGTCTTTCTTCAGGTTTGTCCATGGGTCATCAGACTTAAAACTTCCAGGAAAATGCACCTCCATCAGAACTTGCCATGTTCCATCTGGTTCTCTGCCATGGTTCCATCCGTCTTTCGGATCAGTTCCACTTTGGAGAATGGATCTTTCGAAACCATTTTCTGAAGCCTGCATGCTTCTGAAATAGTTTCCATCCCAGAGCAGAAATCTCTCCACGATTGCCTTTTACGGTGTCGTATGAGGTTCTTCAGTTCCCTTTTCCGTGCCTTGTATTCTACCCATGTTTATGGGGTTCTCCCTCTCATGTGCCGATTGAAGGCCTTCCTAACCTTCTTCTTCAGAGATTCGAGTTCCGTACATCACCATGGCGTCGGAACTAAGATGTTTGACATGGCTTTCCACTTCCGCTGTATTCCCTGGTACTTTTATAGCTTCTTGGGTTAGTGATTCCCTCAACTTGGCCTATATTTCACAGGATCCGTGTTCTTGGGAATCCTGACCTTCCTGCTACTCTGCTGGCTGACTCGCTGTACTTACAAGTTACCTGGTCGGAGCGTTTTTTTATAAACTTTTTTTTTTGAAAATGTTTTGCAGAAGATTTATTTCATTTATATATTCAATGCTTACGTTGGTTATTAAATACACTATTGAAAAAATAAATAAAAATGTCGATAGCGAAAACGCCACAACGAATTAAAAGCACGTGTCTTCAAATCCAAAATGATAGTGCTGAGATCACAAAACAATTACATACAACAAAATTAACAAAAATTTTATGGAAAAGATGTGAAAAAATAGTAAAAGTGGTTGGTTCCTCTCGGTACCACCAGGCATTTAAGGGTTAAGAACTAGTTCATCTTTTCTTCTTACCTGATGGCGTTGGATTGTGTCTTGGCTATATTAATAGTAAGCGTGATCAACAAAGTTAACATAAAAGCTATCTGCCGTCAGATGCCTGATATTTTCCAGAAAATATCTAATATTTATTCCTGTGCACTTTGTTCATACTTTGTTAGGCTTTATTTTGTTGATATGCACGATAAAATAAATCCAATCAAGTGTGTATGGTAACATAGGGATAGAGCTTAGATAGAGCGATTGAAATTTTGTATTATTTCTTGTTTTTAATATTTTTCCTTAAATATTGACCCAAGTTAGAATCGATTCATGACTATTTTGGGTAAACCAATTCTTTGCAATAAATTGAACGATGTTTACAATAAATACTTTCGTGTTTCTTCGTTCGATTTAATACTAGTGTGATGGTGGCATGTTGAACTTGCGGCCGAATGGTACGTGGTTAAATGATAGCACGGAACGGAAGAACCAGTTGATCCTGGACATTTTTGAGATTTTTTTTTTAATATTTGTAAATAAAAAATAAAAAAAAAAGTTGCATAGCCTATAGTCTGTACTGTTGTGAGGATCGAACCTGGGACTTCTAAAATCATCAAATTGAAATAATAAAGCCTCCTAATAACCAACTGGGCCACGGATGTAAAAGAATTTCGTGATCTAATTCTGTAGGTAAATATTGAGCTAACTATTCAGATTACTGTCGTATAAACAGTTGTTCAAGAAAGAAAAATTGATATTTTCTATGAGATTGCCATGTTGAAAGTACATTTTCAGTACATGTAGAAAGGGGGGATATGTCCAGATTTTATGACGAAGTGTGACATAGGGTGGAGGGTGTCTAAAATTTACCAAATACTTGTAACGTAATTTATGAACAGCCCCTAACTACCATATTATAATTTTTATTTATTTAACAACAAATTCCTTACTGACTACGTAATTTAAATAAGAGTAATTTAAAGTAATTAAATAAGATAACAATAACAAGCAATAGATAAATATACATAGAGGTAATAAATTATACATGGAGATAAACGATAATAGCCATTTAATAGATTTTTAAAAGTTAGTTTAGAGTTAAAGAAATCAATTTCAATATCTTTATACAACCTCTTTAATTCAATTAACAGGAGTATTTGAAGCGTTATTGCTTGCAACCATTCTTTAAAATAAAATATAAAATAGATCATGTCTTATATGATGCTTTCAAAGATTTTCGAAAAATTGGGTTATTTAGAAATTGGCCTATAATTAGTAATATCATTTTTATTACCACTTTTAAAAATAGGAGCTACAAATGCAACCTTCCAGTCATCAATAAACACTCCAGAAGCTAAGGATTTATTAAGGATAAACTGGATTGGATTCATTAAAGGTTAACAATTTTTTAGCAAATATGAAGAAATACCATCTGTATCTGTCTTCATTGATGGTTCCAAACTAATAATTCCTTTAATGATATCTTCAGAAGATATTGTAAGAGAACCAAAATCAAGGGAAGACTGAACATTAGTAGAGAAATCACTAAAAGTGTCACTTTCACACTCATTTTTAAAATTAAACTGGAAATATTCCGCGAAAAGATCTCTTTTATTTTCTTAGACTTATGTACCATAAGGCGCCTCACGAAAAAAAAGTTGTTCGTGTCAGTTCTCAAAATAGTACTAAGTTTATTTTATGATGATTTTCACCAAATATTTTGATTTTAGCGATAGCCTTCCGTGAGCTGGAGTGGTTTGAAACAACCTCTAAAAATCGAGTTTTTTAAAAATATATTGGCATGTGTGGAGTTAAAAAAAAACGGTCAGAAATAAAAGTAATGAAAAGTTCTTCCAATCTGCATCATTATATATAAAATTTTTTTCAGTTGGATCAAAGACATTGCGGATTTTCATTCATTTTTTAACTTCTATTTTTATTACTATACTATACTATTTATATTACTTTTAATCAAATAAATGATCAATTGAAAATAAACTATAGTGTAAGTTGAAGAATTTAATTGAATCAAATAATAAAAAATTAACAATATTTGTGACAGTTTATTTGACGAAAAGCTATATGGCAAAGAAAAAAGAATCAATTTCAATTTAATTGAAAATAAAATAAAATGAGTTTAAACAATGCATGAAGACATTATCTTTGGTCCAACGGCAAAATTTAAGATTTTTTGATGCGGATTGGAAAATCTTTTTCATTACTATTGTTTCTCACCGTTGGTTTTTTTTTTTAATTACCAAACCAAGCAATATTTTTATAAAAAAACTCCATTTTTAGAGGTTGTTTCAAACCATTCCAGCTCACGGATGGCTATTGTTAGAGTCGAAATATGCACAGAGTCAAAAGAACCTATTAAAATAGAACAAAATCGAGAAGATTTCTCTATGGTGTTCATCCAAAAAGACTGTCTTATTAAAATTATAGAGAAAATCTTATTAAAACGCTGTCATTCTTTATAAGGAAAATCACCTAGTTTCAAGAAGAATCTTCTCATTTTTTAGAAGCAAACTTCTTAAAACTATTAGAAAGTCTTTTTAAAAATATGTGATTTAATTTTTAATTTTATACCTAACTTTTTGATATTTAAATCAGAAATATTATTAATTTATTTATTTATTTATAAGAAATATAGAAAGTAGAAAAATATAATAAGAAATCATTAAATTTTTTAAGTATGAATGTTTCAACAAAACATTTTAATTTCAATTTCTTGTATTCATGTATACATAAAAAAAGACTAAGGCCCAGTTTCACCAACTATACTTAAGTTCAACTATAAGCTCTGAAAATGCGTTTCATCAGCCATACTTAAGTTGAACTTAAGTATGGAAAATGCGTGACTTAAGTTATACTTAAGTCGTCAATAGCAAACAGCTGATATCATTCTGCAGAACAATTTTGCAAATCCATTCTGGAAAATATTTTGTGAAAACAAAAAAAAATTAAAATCGATTTTGATTGGGATTGCCTTTGGATTCTTCTCTTTTACTCATTTTATGTGTTTTCCTATTTGTTTCCTTTTCTAATAAGTTTTTGCACAAATGTCAAAAAAATGAACACAAACTATTATTGATCATATTATTGTTTTAAATTTTGGCAATAGTTAAGTACGGATTGTGAAACGCAAATGCCTCAGAAAACTTAAGTTGAACTTAGCTGAGGTTAAACTTAAGTACAACTTAAGTACAGTTGGTGAAACTGGGCCTAAGATTTTATTATTAGTTTAAAGTGTTCTCTTCTTATGCTTAAATGAGATGAGTGAGTGAGATGACAATAGTATTTAAAACATTTCCACATCATTTCCTTCATTCAATAACGAATCTTATTAGGCAATGTTTGACAATATATAATAAGATTTTCTATATAATAATATAGAAATAAGATTCTCTATGGCAAATTGTTCTTATTTGGTACTATTAAGAAGAAAACCTTATAAAATAGCTCAATAAGGCGATCTTCTTAATTTTACGTGATAGTTTTTTGCTCTGTGTATGAGGAATCATCATAACATAAACTAAGAATTATTTTGAAGAACCGACCCGGACAAATTTTTTTTTATAAAGCGTGAGGCGCCTTATGTCGTAAACATTATTTTTGAATGGTATTGTGGTTATTCACTCCGTTAGTTCTCTTCAATTTTACAAGTCAATTTAAAATTTAACAGTTTTTGTCCACACTGACGCATTTCAATTTAACAACTTATTGACAATGTAGCAAAACGAAAGAGTTTCCTATATATTTGTGTATGTTATTTAATATTTTAAAACTTGATGTATCAAAAGCATAACTAATTCGAAAAAATGAGCGTCACATTACCACGCCACAATGCGTTCCACAATAGTTTGTTTCTGCACAGGGTGTTTTTATATGCAAGTTTTATGACTTAACCCATTTTGGTCCGCTTCCAGAACGTGTTGGAATTTCGTAATGAACTTTTCAGATTTTGTTATTAGTGATTAAATTAAGAAAATTTCATAGTTTAAGATTTCCCGATTTAAAATTTTTCGGCTACGAAATGGTCGAAAAACCGAAAAATGGCCCAATCTATATACAAAAATTAAAAAATTTTAAATAAAATATTGTTATTTTTATTAAATGAAAAATATGTAAAAGAGACATGTGAAAATATGAAAATAAAAGTATACATACATATAGGGCCATTTGTCGAAAAATCTACCATCTGTGTTTTATCACACAGGTAACACATAGTTAAATTTACCTGTGTCTTCCAAAACCAACTGATTCTCATATTTTAGTCTTTTGGCGGCCTGCTTACGTAAATAGTTTTATTATATATTGCATTTATATTTTTTTTTCGATTTTCTAAAAAATTGTCAAAAAAAAGGGTATTTTTTTGTAACCGTTTACCTGAATAGATAAAAGAGAAAATTTGAAAAATTTATTTTTTTCTGAATTTCCATTTAACCGAACCGTGTGTATGCGGAAAGAGTTGGAAAAATCTTTTATATTTTTTCCAGAAATTAATTTAAAAGTTTGTGGTGGAAAAATCGATCAGCGGACTAAAATGGGTTAATTGCACTGGTGATGTCATAGCAAGGTTAACAACAGGAAAAATATAACAACAAAGAAACAGGTGTGCAATCAAAATGGAATACAAAAAATTGAGTAAGAAAGAGAAAATAAAAAACTGCAGATACCCAGAACGCATGACGCTGCTAAAGATGATGAAGCGATAAAAATTAACGTTAAATAGCGCAACTCAGCCATGAAAGTCAGTGCAGCAGAACAATTTTTTCTTTTTGTAGAAATGCAACTTAAGTTTTTGTTGCCCCTATCTAGAAAATTCGTAAAATCGTGAATCATCGCTGAGTTAGAAAATTGATAGAAAGACCTAAAGTTGTCCTTTGAAGAACCTCTGCTTTTCTACCTTATTTGTTTGTAAGGAGTATCAGATTTTTTTCTTGCATATATTATTGACCCTGTGTGATTTGATGGTGCGTTCTTTATACACTGTTTCCGAACTAGCATTTGAAAGACTGTTTTCCCAGAAAACCAAGGTTGATGCCTTGCCGAAATTCCAACTAATTCGTACCTACTCCAAGCTGTCTCAAAAAAATCATTACTATTGTATTTCATTATAGCAAATTTGAGATCAGTTTCGATTTCCATAAGAATTTATAATGAATTTCGATATGTGCCGGCTTGTACGATTAATTGAAGTAAGAACTAAACGAAATTTAATTTCTTTCGAACTGTATGAACAAAATCGTAACTTATTCGTTTTGAACCAATAGTGTCTGGGTTTTCTTTGAAATTTTTCCTAGTTTCACTGGCTTTATTGGGAATTTTAAGAGTTGTATGTAGCTTTTTGGAAAACATCAATTTATTAGTGGACATCAGATTCCAATTAATTGAATTTCATTAGTACATTTAAAAGTTTGTACTTCCTATATCAGGGCAGTAGCTAGCAAAATATTGCTCGCAGAACTAACAAATTTTCCTCAAAATTAGAAAACACTAAAATTATAACAAAAATGGAAACTTTATGGGGGAAACTTTTTTTCTAAAATGATTTTTGGATTCTTTTAAAAAAAATGCATTTTTAAATTCATCGTTAATTCAAAAAAATAATTTGGTTGACGTTATCGCCAAAATTATTAATTAAAAAAAATTTGTTTTGATATCTTTTAAATTACACAATTTCACAAAATTTCATAAAATAAAAAAAAAAAATTAGTTCGAAACTGCCCTGTCCTATTAAGGGTTTGGTACTGTTTTAAAGCCGAAAAAGGCATGGTCTATTTAGCGGATCATCTGAAAATAAATCAAAATTATTTTAAAAGGTATAATGCTTCCCGAGGGAATGCCAAATATTTTTTTTTTTTGGTAGCGTTTTGAAGTTTTTTTTTTTTGAAAATTGAGGTTGTTTTATTATTTTGAAATAGAAAACAAAAAATAAAAAAAACCGCTTCGGTATAACCTGTTGATTTATGTGTAGAAATAGTGTAAAAAATTTTTAAAAGATTTTGCGGCATCGTGTTCACCGCAAAAGAACTTTTCTTCGAGGCGCCTCCGAATTATTTATCGATAATTTTTAATATTTTTTTTCCAAATATATTTAAGAAGTCAAACTATTAAATGTATATGAAATAAATACACCAACATTATTCATGTCTCCAAAAAAAAATCATGAAAACATGCCTTTTTTCGGCTTTAAAACTGTTCTATCCCTTTAACATCTTCGACCATGTTGAGAGCTGTAATAATCATATGGGAACATTTTTCCTACAGAAAACTTTACGTTTCCATAAATTTCTATAAGACCAAAATATAAATAAAAATATAAAGTCCCAATGGCGCATCTCGGCGCTGAAATCAATACTGTTTCAATTTTTTGGCCAAAAAAACTTTAAAATAAAAACAATGAAAAACCTCATTCCTTTCCAGTTTAATCTTTTAATTCTTGAATTGCAAAATGGGAAAATGGGAGATGTGGAAGTCTTATTAGACATTAGTCTATTTCACTTTTTGCATGGTGCTTGGAATAAATCCAACGTGCCCCTATAATAAAATTTTCTGATTTGCTACAATATTGATTGCCCTGATACATCACAAAATTTTTCTGAGAAAATCTAAGAAAAAATAATTCCATAGGTTGTCTTTTATATTGAGCGTTTCAGAATGCTTAGTTATTAAATGTTCTTGTATTAAATGAGAGAATTTTTTCCTATGCGTGGAACAAAAATATACCGATTTTATTATCTTAATATAATA
Source organism: Coremacera marginata (assembly GCA_914767935.1). NCBI lineage: Eukaryota > Metazoa > Arthropoda > Insecta > Diptera > Sciomyzidae > Coremacera > Coremacera marginata. The sequence goes on from OU612046.1 coordinate 61,694,453, forward strand.
CCAGTGTTGTCATTAAAATGGGTGAAAAATAATCAATGGGCGATTTATTCTTTGATCGACTTTCACCTTTTGTCAAAAAATTGCCATGTCCATTTACGATGAATTTTGAATATCTCTTTATATTTTCGAATGCGATAGCAGGGGCATAAATTTAGTTATATGACAAAGCGGAAGATTTACCCCTTCATTTTCATGAAAAAGCGCTCCAACGTCTTAGCAAGACACAAGAGCAATAGATTTTTGTATGGAAGAAAGTATCGCTTCTCGTCTCTTGTTTATTGTTTATCGTTGTTGTGCATTTTCGTGATACAAAATAAAGGCGTTCATCACCACAACTTGAAAGACGGCACTGAAGTTCCGTTACAACTAGTAAATTGTTGTGTTAAGAAATAACATTGAAGAAAGCTTACCATAACAGAACTGAACTTAAAAGTAAACCATTATATTGATCTAAGCTTAATAATAAATAATTGTGAAAAATCAATACACAAAACTAAATAAACTAAATAATGTTCCCTTTTTTATTTTGTTTTAATAATATTGCTTTATCTCACCATCGACTGTATTAGGCTTTCTCCTCGGCGTAAGGGTCAGTTATGCTTATATTACTTCGGCACATTTTATTTTTAGATTTTTTAAAACAATTTAATTTGTTGCACTTTTTTAAACATTTCTCAGTCAAATTTAATAAAGTTACATACAATTCTTAATACAACTATAATCGAAGATGTTTGATCACAATTACGGATTATTTATAACTTTTCTTTATAGTTTATTTTTATTTTCTTAACTGTTATGGTTAAAAAAGTATTGTTTAGTTTTATTGCATTTTCGACGCATGTCCATTTAACAAAAAACGTTAGCAAAGACAGTGCACCAACAAAATCAATGACAAAAACAAAGAACAAACAAAACAAACAAGTATAACGTGCACTGACAGCTGTTCCTTTGTTCGCATGTTCAGCTCCATGGAAACAAATAATAGAAAGAACAATTATGCCAACTGTACAAAAAAGCAATTTGTTGATGAAATCTAAAAATTTTTAAATTATCTTATATCACTTTTGTTGTTATTTAATGAAAGTGTCTCGAATAGGCAAATGAAACACTACATAATTTCAGCATGAATAATGTATTTAAGTAAAGCCCAAAAAGTATGCTACGAAACTTTATGAAGAATATATTATTGCGCCTAAATTAGACAGTGCTTGCTTTAAACATATGTTTATTTTCAACGACTAGTACTGCCAGTTTTTTGGTACGCTAGACCGACACTCAGTGGTTTAATCCCATACAAAGTTTGGGTATAAATAGAACGAGTCGTCGTAAATCAATGAAATTTCATACAATTACCTCTATTAGAATATATGGCAAAAATTTTTGAAATTCGCCCACAACCAGGCCTACCTCCCATATAACACAACATTTTAAAATGCTATATTTATTCGTATTGAAGTTATATCAAAACAACTTACTCAAGAAATACAGTAGCCGCTCACTTATGTGTACTAATACAAACAGGCGTTGTTCACTTTTGTGAATTGTTCATATATTGGAGGTTGAAGTTATAGATATACCGCAAACAAAATAATAATATTTAACAACGAAGTACTACCAATAAAAACTAAATAAAATCGGAAAAATTGATTTTTAAAAATAATTACTGATATTTGTCAGTTGAAGACTGAACAAAATAAAAAATATAATTATGAAAAGTATAATTAAACTGCTAACGACTGAAGAATTTTGTTAAATTTTTTGTACAGTATTAGCTTCCAATTTTGTTCTAATGCTTTCTCTTTGCATTTGTGAAATACCAACATATCATCAACATTACAACTGCTTTCAGTCCAAATGATAAATTTGTCAAAAGCAGCCAAAACTTAGAACTGCTTACAGTAGCTTTGGAATTTCATCTTCCTCGTCCTCGGACACAAAGCCATCACTCCGATCCTGTATTTCCTCATTTGAGCGTTGAAACTCGCTGCCGAACTGACAGATGAGATTAGATAATTCAGCGTGATAGATTACGTTACAAAGTCATTAGGGTGGGGCGATTTGAACATCTTAATAGGCGCTTCTTGTTTCTGATTCTTCGGATTGTACTGAGCAAAAAAGTCCACTAGACCATACGTCCACGGTCAAAATCGAGCTTCCAGATTTTGACTTGCAGTTTTTCTCAGACTTTAGTTTTTTGGAAAATTTGCAAATTTTTGGAAAATTTGTTGGGCTCATATTTCGTAAACTATTTGAATTTTTGACTTATTTTCGAAAGTAAAGCTGTAGCTATTGTCTCGGGTTACAATTTCTCTGAACATATTACTTAGAAAAAACGTCGTTTTCATGGTCAAAAATTTGAAAATGTAGAAAATTCACCACTTTTTGTCACGTTTTTTTGAATATTTTGGCCTATAACAGCAAACCATTGAGATTTTCAATCCAATTAAATTGTAGCCAAGACAATAGTTAAGAACTCTCTAGTACATCGCAAAATCATTGAAACGCTCCTTCGTGAAAATATTGATAAATTACCATTTTCAGTTGTTCATAGCGCAAAATCATAAAAATATAATGTTTTTTTTTTGTTTTGTTCAATATTTATTTTGAAAATTATGAGAAATTCATTTAAAGTTCAAAGTAATTGTATTGGTAGAGACAAGGTATGAATCAAAAAGAAAGCAATTATTGTTTTAAACGATTTCACATCAATAACTCCAATTCAGTGTATTTTTCATTCAAAGATTGCCTTCCAAATCTTTTCGAGATTCCATACGAGGCGCTTTATTTCGGCCTTCAGATACAAATGCCATTATACCTTCACGGTTTTTGTCGATTGAGCAATTAGCAACACTAGCTAGTAGCTGGACATGACGCTCCGTACCTTCAATATGACAAGGTATTAGTGGGTCTGGAAATGGTGGATCTTCATCATCTACACATTCGAGGTATTGTTGTGAATGCTCAGACGGAATTTTCCTGGTAAATGGTGGTTCAAATAACAATGCTTTGTCCTCTAAATCGATCATGTGAACGTAATCCGTACAATCAAAATTGATGTTTGGTTTTACATATTCGCGAAGCTCAGTTAAATCGCAAACGTTGTCGCGAATATACAATATTTTTTTGAGTGCCAATTTACGAATTTCTTTACAATCATCGAATAACATGCTCAACAAAACATTTTCACTGTGTGCAAAATAGGAATTATTCTGTATAACAAGATTTACGATGTTACGTATGTTGTCTGGTAAATATTGCGTCCACTGGATGAATTTTCCAAGCAGAGCACTACCGTATACAGCCGAATTGTAGTATTTGACGTTGAAATACATGGGAACATACACTTTCATTATGTACCTTGCCAAAATTTTTAAATTTTGTGATGGGTTTTCTGTCACAATATACACACGGAGCAATCTACTAACTTTTGTTATCCATCTCGAATGTCCTACCGGTCCAGGTTTGATGTTTGCAAGATTAATTGAGCAACTACCATTTGAAACGGCTTGGGCAATTTGGTATAGATATTTAACATCCGTGTGTTCAAGTGGAATAAGTTGAAAATTTTCGATAATCTGAAAAATGTTTAGATTATTTCAATAAAAAAATTACAAAACTATATCGTATAGAGAAAGAAGTACACAAAGTTATGATATTTACTTGTAATGTATTCCAAATATCTATCCTTTGAGCTAACGATCCAGTGCTTTTGTCGGTCCAGTAGTGGCCAATTTTTCGACAGCGTTGTACAGATGACGGAACGGCAATTCGTTGTAATGAAGTAAACAGTAAACCTCACCGTCACTACAGACGGCAATTAAATTTTCAAGTGAAAGATTTTTAGATTTGAAAAATGCAATCAATTCGGCTTGTTTCGCATTGGAGGTTTCGCCTTTGCCTTCTAAATTCACATAGCCAATTAGTGACGAATGTGGTTCACGTATTACCACTAGGTGTGGTTCTTTTCGCATTGTAGTGTGACATACTTCATTAATTTTCTCCCGAGTTAATGAATCATTTTTGCGGCCATCAACCGAAAAAGTGATCAACGATTCACCATCGTGATTTGCTCGTAAAATATCGTGTCTCGATTTTTCACGCTCTTGGCTTCCTTTTCATTTATCCATAATAATGGTTTCACCTCGCTCATCTTTAAACTGTATGTCACCGAATATAGCTGAAGCCAAAACAGATGCTAATCGATCGGATACCCCAAAGCGATCGCACATCATTGCAAACCGTGGTGTACTATATCGTGGAGTATACTAGTCTTCGCTCGGTTGGTGTATGGATTTCCGAACCAGGAGGTTCATAGTTTTCCAATTCATGCACATCTGATGCGGTTGGTTGAAATATTGGATCAGATGATGCACCTGAATGTAAAGATGGTAACACAGTCGATATTTCTGTTTCGACTGGCAAATATTCAGGTATTGTAAGTCTGCGTTCATTATGCTGATCCAACATGAATTCATGGAGTCGGTCAGGAATTTTGCCACAATTACATCGAGCTGTTTTGAGCTGGCATTTACATTTTCCGATGTAAAATATTTTCGTTGTGCTGTCAACAAATTCTCTGAATTTAGCATCATTTTTTGTTTCAAAATGTCGCTCGTAGTTGGAAGCGAAATATCGTCTAATTCAGCCTCTAAACCGAATGCCAATACGTTTTGCGAAGGCTTATGTTCTAGATTTGATGATGACGCTGATGATTCTGGCTGTCTCCATCTCCACATTCTCTGTATTATCAGAATCCACTGGATTATCCATATTTTTTATATCTTCAATTAAAAAAATGTTTTTTATTAGCACTGCACAGTTAATACACGAAACTATTATTTCTAAAACTTACACTTGCGGCAGATATTTTAAAATGCGTATTTAGTTTTATGTGTATTTGATGCTGTGATCGTTTACAATAAACTAACAAAAATGCGTTAAATGAACTGAAAACAATAGAAGAATAAAAAATAAGAAATAAAATAAATAGAATAAAATAAAATAAATAGAATAGAATAAAAAAATAAAATAAAAATAAGAAATAGAATATTTTTATGATTTTGCGCTATGAACAACTGGAAATGGTAATTTATAAATATTTTCACTAAAAATTTGCACTTTCACAAGGCCAAAACTGCCTGAAGGAGCGTTTCAATGCTTTTGCGATGTACTAGAGAGTTATTAACTATTGTCTTGGCTAAAATTTTTTTAGTATTGGATCGAAAATCTCAATGGTTTGGCTGTTATAGGCCAAAATATCTAAAAAAACGTGACCAAAGTCTGAGAAAAAACTGCAAGTCAAAATCTGGAAGCTCGATTTTCACCGTAGACGTATGGTCTAGTGGACTTTTTTGCTCATTACAATCCCTAGAATCAGAAACGCGAAGCGCTCATTAAGATTTTTTTCCTTCCATACTAATCGCCCCACCCTAATAGTTATATCCTGAAAATGTGCTTTTAAGTGGGGAACAAGGTGCGAGCTTGATGAAAATTTGTTAAACTCTGATTAGTGAAATTTTCAAAAACTTATTTCCAAACTTTTTTTTCATTTTTCACTGGAACAAAAACAAACGATCCTTATCTTTCATTTCTTTAATTAAAATTTTTACGTTTTCTATAATAAGATCAGTAATAACCGGTAATTTTTTGAACATGAAACCATTTTTCCATAATTTTCCTTAAGCCTTTGTCACTTTTTTCCAGATTTTTCAAATTTCCAGTTTTTTTTTTTTTATTAGCTCATAACAAATTTCTGTTGCAGCTAGAATTTTTTCTTTATTATACCCCAACGCGTACAGCGTAAGGAGATTATATTAACTTTGTCATTCCGTTTGTAACGCCAATAAGAAGGCGTGGCAGGTATAGAAAAGTATATATATTTTTGATTGGCATCACCTCCTGAGTCGATTTCCGTGTATCCGTCTGTCGACACGATTACAGCCGTAATTTTAAAGCTAAACTCAATTAAATTAAAAAAGGAAGTTCAAGTTCGAGAATGAGCCAAATCGGATGAAAACCACGCCTACCTTCCATAAAAAGTGCCTTTATTTTAACAGTAAAATCTCTTCAGAATCCACAAAAATTAATGAAATACCTTGAAATTTGACATGTATGCTTGAATATTCAGTATAAATCCTCACTATGAAATTTGAAAAAATCAGATGAAAACCACGTCTACCTCCCATACAAAGTGACTTTATTTTAACAGTGAAATCTCTTCAAAATCCACAAAAATCAATGAAATGCCTTGAAACTATAAGCTTTGGTCTTCAATATAAATCCTGACAATGAAATTTGGAAAAATCGGAAAAAAACACGCCTACCTCCCATAAAAAAGTAGTTTTATATTAACCGTAAAATCCCTTAAAAATCTGCTCAAATTGCAGAAATGCCTTGGAATTTTGCACATAGGCTTTTATATATAATATAGTCTTTCACTAGGAATTTGGCCAAATCGGATGAAAACCACGCCTACCTCCAACACAAAGTAGCTTTATTGAAAACGTTAAATCGCTTAAAAATTTGCAAATATTACAGAAATGTCTTCAAATTTTGCATGCAAACTTTGATATTTAATATATGCCACTCTTTGATATATGGCAAAATCGGATGAAAACCGCCCCCCCTTCAAAACAAAGTGACTGCATCAAAATTGAAAAACTTTCGAAAATATATATATAACTGAATGACATTGTGTCTGTATGTACCCAAGTTGCGCCTACGTCGTTTATCCAACCCATACATATATTATTCGGTAAAATGTGGAGTCCTTATACTAGAAAAATAGGTGTGGCATTTTACTTTGTTTACAAATTACTCTATGTGCACACTGCTCCTAAAGGATCGATAGGTTTCATGAAAATGACAACAAAAACTAAAAATGAGGCTTGATTTATAATTTTCTTACGATCAATAATATGTTGAAATTTAAGTCGGCGCTGCTTCTTTTTGGGAGCTAAGGGGTTAAGAAGTATTTCACGATGTTGATTCATGCTATTGTTTCTAGCAGAAAAACAAACACACATAATACGTATTTAAAGAACTCATTGGAAAGGTAATAAAATCACCTTTTTAACAATATATCAACCAACATTATAGGCTTACTCGTTCCCGAGCTGTGCTCGTGTGAAGATGAAATCAATCAGTTGAAAGTACTAAGTTTTGACTTTGAGAGCGAATTTCTCAGAATCAGTACTTTCAACTGATTGATTTCATCTTCACACGAGCACAGCTCGGGAACGAGTAAGCCTATAATGTTGGTTGATATATTGTTAAAAAGGTGATTTTATTACCTTTCCAATGAGTTCTTTAAATACGTATTATGTGTGTTTGTTTTTCTGCTAGAAACAATAGCATGAATCAACATCGTGAAATACTTCTTAACCCCTTAGCTCCCAAAAAGGAGCAGCGCCGACTTAAATTTCCACATATTATTGATCGTAAGAAAATTACAAATCAAGCCTCATTTTTAGTTTTTGTTGTCATTTTCATGAAACCTATCGATCCTTTAGAAGCAGTGTGAACTGATGAAGTACTGTCTTGTCATTTGGTAAAATATATCGGATTTGCTATGATTTTTTGATCTTGAGTCCGATGATCAGTAATGTCTGATCCAAGAATTACTTGACTACGCGCTTCCAATAAAAAACCATATCAGATTAAGCAATTACCTGTGGAAGTAATTTTAAAACATATGTTGAAATAAAAATAGGTTTTTTTATATAACGTTTCTATAAACAGATACAGAAACTTTTATAAAAGTGCCAAAAAGTTTAAACTTTGAGATTTTAATTAAAATTCCTTGTTATATTTAACTATGACCCTGCGAGGTAAAAAAAACATTATTTTTTAAATTACAGAAATTTAAATATTCATTCAATATAATATATATGGAAACTTTTTTTTTTTAAATCATTAAAAGAAAGACCATAGACACATAATTACTAAGTGCTGGTCCATATATAATTTTATTTTAGATCTTTAGCAAATGTCAGTAAGAAATATCTGTATACAAATAACTTCTTTGTCCTGTTTTGAATAGGGTACTGGTGGTATGTAGATAAAAAAATTATTAAACAAACTATGAATACAAAACAAGCACCTAATCGTATTGCAATTTACTCAAATATTTTACTTTAGTTTGTCACATTTTAGTTGATTTTTCAACTTTAAATAAAATATTCTTTCAAAAAATGACTTTTTAAGGTCCCTTAAAATGGCTGATAATGAATAACGATAAATAAAAATTAAACAATTTTCAATATAAAAACAAACCACATCCATATAATTTCATAAAATATTTTCCATAAATACTTACTTACTTAGGTGGTCGTAACAACACGTGTCCGGTTTTCAACCGACCTCATCAGCTCTCGCCAGGCGCCTCTGCTTTGCGCGCGCCTTCTCCAATCGGATACACCAAGTGCGGTTAGGGCTTCCTCAGCCTGGTCCATCCATCGAAGGCATGGTCTCCCTCGTCGTCGTTGACCAGCGACCCTCGCCTCGAGCACCTTTTTCGCTGGAGCTTCGTCGTTCATACGATGGACATGACCCAGCCAGCGTAGTCGCTGCACAGTTATACGCCGAACTACGTCAATGTCATCGTAGAGCTCATACAGCTCGTGGTTCATTCGGGTGCGATAGTCATCGCCGACTCGAACAGGACCGAAGATTTTGCGAAGAACTTTTCTCTCGAACACCCCCAGAGCGGCTGCGTCCCATGCCTCAGCCATAAATTTTCCATAAATGCCGACCTTTAAATGCACAAAAACAGTTTTATGCCTCAACTTTGAAAATGTTGAAACACTGCTATTTTTATTGAATAGCTTTCCAAATCCATTACAAGAACTTTGATGGTCTTCTTTGACTCACAGCGCAAAACTTCCGGTTGCAGGGTATCAGAACTGGTGAAGAAAAACAAACATAATAGGCTATATCAGTCTCTTCCATGAATAATTCTGTAACAAGTACAAAATTTCAGGTATCTGAAATTAACAATATAGATTCTAGCGTCAAAAACAAGCGATGCAAGCCTTTTTGCTATGTTTTTCCCAATGTGCGAAGTTTGTTGATTGATAATTGGGTAAAAAAATCACTTTCGCTAAAAAGTTGGGTTCGACGTCGTAAGAGAATATATGGGCATTTACACAAAAATGTCAACCATAACTGAAAAATTTAATGTGTTTCGAAATTCAATTTTTTTCTCTATTAAAATACTGAAATATATATGAACTTTACATTCTGAAAATTGCAATGTCTTAACTAATATTAAAACCCTCGAAGTTATAGGACATGCCACCTCGTTAGCTTCGATCATGGCCGAACTTAGATGTTATTTACTCTTCTTAGCTCTTCCTTGATTACACATTTTCTTAACGGAAATTATGCTGCGTCGGTTATGTCGCGTGAGTTACAGCAAATATTTTTTGGAAACTCAATATATTTTTAAATAAGCAAAGTTCATCGATAAAGTGGCTTTATTATGAAACTTCACTGTTTTCACATTATTTAAAAATTAAAAACAAAAACAGGTTATATGGTAAAATTCGCTGAATTTTTACAATCTAAACGCGCTTGTAAAACACAATTCCTTTTTTTGTCGCGTGAGTTACGCCCATATTTACCACTGTTATTCTTAATTAGTTGCAGGAACGACAATTTTGGTAAATCAAACCATTACTATTTCTTCTAGGCATATGCACATAAGAATTTTTTTTACATTAATAACATAAACTTCCGAGAAATCTAAACTTTAAGTCGTACTCATGTCGCGTGAGTTACGATGGAAATGCCCATACATATTTTGTATATAGATATGTGTTAATATTAAATATTTTTATGTTGCTTTTTTTTGAGAAATTTATAATTTTAAGAATTCCAAAAATGGTAAATTATTGTGACTTTTTAAAGTTTCCGGTATAAATATGCTTTTCTTAAATCTAAAATAAAACCTCAACCAGTAGCAATTGGAGATTAAGAACAGTGTAATTAAATCAGTAGTTAAACGATAAGTGGTTTTACTCGAGTGGAACCAGTTCTGAAGTGCTGGTGCAAAAATGCTTATTATTTATTTATGACTGATAGCAGATAACGACACGCGAGTTATGGAATTTTTTTTATATTTTATTTTTCTTTTCTTTTTTATTTTGTCAACTAGTTGCACCGATAAACCCATCAACATGAATAACAACTACACCAAAAGTTCTTTAATCTACTAAATTTTGTCCGTGGCTTACGTCAGAACTAGATACGTATATCAACAGGCAATCAAGATTACTGCAGATTGAATTGACTTTGAGAATTCTTATCACAAATGGTCCTTCAAGCCGAATTTTTGACAGGTGCTGCTAGCTAGTCTTTTCATTTCTTTTCTTTTTCATCTCAGTTAAGTCTGGTTAGTTTATATGTTGTCCATGACATTTGGAGTAAACTTGATTATTGAGTTATTATAATGAACTTGAAAAAAATCCTTTAGGGGGTAAAATATTGCAGCGAATGAAAAATTTAACGGCCTTCAACTATTTTTTTTTTTTGTTGCTTGGAACTATAAATCATGTAAAGGTATAAATTACAGAATTTATTACTACATATTTAAGAATAAAAAATGCATAATTTTGTTTGAGTTTGTCCGTATTTACAAGCCGCTAGCAATTAAATGCTATCAGATTGTTTTTTTCAGCTGCGTACAATTTTCTAGCCTTAATTTTAATCTGAAACAAAAATGAAACTAAGTTTTATTGTATTGAAATTAATTTTCCTGTCTGTGAATATCATATAAAAAAAAAACAAAAGGTGAAAATGATTATATATATACAATAAATATTATATTCCTTATAGTTTTAAATGAGATATCGATCATCAAAATCGGTTTATTCTTTTATCATATTAAGAGTACCTTTATACAATATAAGCGATTCTGAAGGCGTTTTTTGAAAGAATACTACAAAAAATTGGTCAAAGATAATGATATAAGGATTTTTTTTTTTTTATTGATTTCAACTACATGAAATAAACGTTGTTTTGTTTTTGTGACGTCATTTGCGTGTACGTGACGTTATCATGATAACATCAGAATCAGAATAACATGATCTGTAATCATCTGGAAAAAAAAAAATATTTATTTGTGAAGTTAACACTTACGCCAAGGTAGTGTCTTCGAGGTTTTGTGAAAATTTTTGTTTGTAAGAAAATCACACGTCTTTAAAATTGATTGCTTAAAAAATGGGTGTAAATTTGAGTACATAACGAGCTGTAAATTTATTTTCAGGCTCATTTAAAAAAAAAAAAGGTGAAGTCACTTTCTCAAAAATGACTTAACAATATGCATATAAATTTTTATGTCAATCGGTGCAAAAGATTTTGAGTTATCTTTTTGTTGTCTTGTTGAGAACGAGTTTAAAGTTTCAAAACGAATTTTTTTTTTAATAATTATTAGAAAATTTATACAATACTGTTATTTATTAATAATATTACTAAAAATATAGAAAAAAAAAATGAAAATCCATCAAATATTTATCAAATAATTAAGTTTTGAATGTTAAAAAACGCGTTTTTTAAAAAAGTGTATACAAAGTAAAAAGTCATATTTCTTAAAAAATTAGTAAAATTATCGAATTTTTGCAACTTACGAATCTACATCAATTCCATGTCCATATAATAACACCTCTAGAGCCTCAAATTCGACTTCCAGCTCAGCAGCATCCTGCTGATGATTTTTGTCGTTTAGCCAGTCCAAAATATATATATATTTTAGGGTGTCCCAAAAATATTTTTTTCGTATTCCATAGTTGCTCAAACTTTCTTTGAAAGCTTATGGGGTAAAGTATTTTTGAGTTTTTTTTTAGATTTTTTGGAAAAGGTCGCGCTAATCGGTTTTCCCCTAATAATCAGGATTTCCGGAGATTTTTCGAATTTCAAGTACAAGTTGGTCAATAACATACATTTTCTATGTCTTTGAGTTAGTATTTCGAAAGACAAATATCCATACTTTACTTTTATGTACATAAATCAGAAGTTTTGGAAATAGTTTTGGTCATTTGGATTTCAACTATATAATTTTTTCGTGAAATCTGCGTAAATCTTATATATTAATACGCTAACGCAAATCTTTAACCCCCCTTTTTTCTCAATTTATAGGCATCAGATTTGGATGAAACTTATATCATTTGAAAGCTGTTGGTCATACCAAGTGCACAGTATAGTTTATATTCAAATGTTTTGTCATTAAGATACGTAAAAATTAAAAATTAAAAACACTTTTTTCCCCATATAAAACAACATACAATGCCACACAATTTTGCTGTTGCTGCACAACGTTGCTCTAGTAGAGCAGAAGGCTAGAGAAAATGAAAAAGCTTCAATACAGCTGTGTGGCTGTTGTTGCTTTTTCTTCCCTCTTTTCGGGTACACTTATTCAGTAAAGAATGATAGACCTCTTCAACATTATTCAAGAATTGAAGTTTGTGAGCAAATCACAGAAATTTTTTTTCTGTTTTGCTTTTTCTTTTGTAATGGATTCTTTAACGTACAAAATGATTCATTCCAGTATAAGAATCTACATAGTATTGCGTGAACACAAAGTTCAACATCCTTTTTAGCTATTTTAAAGACAACATATTCTAATATATGTTCATATATGGTATAACATATGGTATATTTGTTCATACCAAGTGGACAGTAAAATTTGTTTCAAATGTTTTATTATTAACATAGGTAAAAATCAGAAATTAAAAACACCTTTTTCCCCATATAAAAGAAACAACAACATATACAAAGCCACACAGCTCTGCTGAACAGCGTAACTGTGGGAGAGTAGAAAGCGAGAGTAAAAAAGAAGTCAAAAGCTTTAACAGAGCGGTGTGGTCGTTTCTGCTTTTTCTTTTTTTCTTTCCTATCTTCTCGAAAACACTCTAAAATCGTTGTTGAGACAAATCAAAATAAAGGGTGCCTCAATAATCGTACACTTTTTTTTTTTTTTGACTGTCAAGTAGATAAAGGGTGATTTTTTAAGAGCTTGATAACTTTTTTTTTAAAAAAAACGCATAAAATTTGCAAAATCTCATCGGTTCTTTATTTGAAACGTTAGATTGGTCCATGACATTTACTTTTTGAAGATAATTTCATTTAAATGTTGACCGCGGCTGCGTCTTAGGTGGTCCATTCGGAAAGTCCAATTTTGGGCAACTTTTTCGAGCATTTCGGCCGGAATAGCCCGAATTTCTTCGGAAATGTTGTCTTCCAAAGCTGGAATAGTTGCTGGCTTATTTCTGTAGACTTTAGACTTGACGTAGCCCCACAAAAAATAGTCTAAAGGCGTCAAATCGCATGATCTTGGTGGCCAACTTACCGGTCCATTTCTTGAGATTAATTGTTCTCCGAAGTTTTCCCTCAAAATGGCCATAGAATCGCGAGCTGTGTGGCATGTAGCACCATCTTGTTGAAACCACATGTCAACCAAGTTCAGTTCTTCCATTTTTGGCAACAAAAAGTTTGTTAGAAAAAGTTGCCCAAAATTGGACTTTCCGAATGGACCACCTAAGACGCAGCCGCGGTCAACATTTAAATGAAATTATCTTCAAAAAGTAAATGTCATGGACCAATCTAACGTTTCAAATAAAGAACCGATGAGATTTTGCAAATTTTATGCGTTTTTTTTAAAAAAAAAGTTATCAAGCTCTTAAAAAATCACCCTTTATGTTCCGATTCAGAACATTTTTTTAAAATGCCACAAAATTTGAATTATGCACTCTTATTGGGACACTAATTTTTTGTTCATACACGCAGCTGGCAATGGTTGTGCTTGCCTGTATATTTTGCTGCCGTTTTGTCTCACTTTCGTCGAAATTATTTTTCGTTTTTGCTTCTTTTTTATAATAACTAAGAACTATAGGGCCAGCTCATATATTTGACCTGTTTAGGGGTCAATTCGGAAGAGATATATCTTACAATCAACAGTTTTGGTGTTTTTTGTATGGTGACCCCCAGAAGTGTGGCTGATAGGGGCTTGTGTGTTTATACGAAATGTGGAAATGTTAAAATGCAAAAATATTAGGACCAGCTTATATATTTGACAGCTCTGGGGCTAAGATCGGGAGATATAAGCTATAATCGACAGTTTTTGTGTTTCTTGTGTGGGGACTCCCAGAGGTTAACAGATATGGGGTAAGTGTGTTCAGGAAAACTGTTGAAGGGGAAAAAAATAACAGGACCAGCTCATATAATTGACATTCATATGGAGGTTAGGTGTGTTTAGAAGAAATGTTGAAGGATCACCTCCTTGGGTCAATTTAGAAGAAAGTTTTTTTTATTAGAAAATTTAATGAATTATTCAAAAGAATGTTCTAAAAGACTCAAAAAAATATTTACCAAAAATTTTTATTATGTGACTATATAAAAAATATTTACCGAAAACTTTTATTATGTGACTAGATACTTAGTGAAGACTTCGATATTAATTTTGATTTAGCCGAATTTCGGCCACAGGCGATACTAGTTAATTTTAAAACGCTTCCTAACTAAAAATTCCACCAAAATGAAAAAGTAATGATACAGTTTAAAATATGGTAAAATTTTTAGAAATTTCAAAAAGAAATTTTTTGATTTTACTTTTGCCGTTCCAAAGCTCTAATAATCAGCCGTTTGAGGAAGTTATAAAAAAAATCCTTTCGTTACCTGAAAACTTTTTGGGACAGTAAAACTCTCCCAAATTGCAACCATATCCGCAAAACAAATTAAAAAGTGCAAATAAGAAGAATCTTTACTCTTGATAAAAAATAAATCATTTGTTTGATTCCTTACGATGTAGCTCTATGACGTGTAAAAGATTTTTAAAGTCTGTTTCAGAAGTTGCGAGACTGAAGTAACTGCTTGTCAAGGCCACACCACGTTATGCGACATCCACTTTGAGTGCACTTATATTATAACGCGTGCAATATTGCGGGCACCTTGACTTGTTTCTGCTGTATTTTGAGCGCTCTTTGAAATTTTCTATTTGTCAGACAAATGTAATTTAAATTTCTGTCTTCAAACTTTGAAATCAATAAATTTGTTTTTAAAAATCAAAAATTTAAAAACCAGGCCATGGCGATTCCATGAGTTGGGACTTTAAATTAACCACAAACCTTTCTTTCCATATGACCCAGTATGGATTTATTTGTCCCACCGGAAAAGTAATTTTTTTTTAGGACGCAGTAGTTTTTTTTTTATCAGCCTTTAAAAATCGCATTTAAAAACTTGCCTCAGACCGAAAAAGTCCTTTCCGCTGCTTAAAAAGTCTTACAATATTTTTTTTAAATAAATAAAAAGCAATGCCTTGTACAAATATGAAAAGTTTCGAGGCAACGAAAGGAATTTGTTTTACTTCCTCAAACGGCTAATTATAATCAAAATTTTTTTTAAATTATATACAATATATATATAATATATAATATTGGAAAAATACATATACAGTGGTTGTCAGCTTATTTGATGCAAGTAATGAAAACAATAATAAAAGTCTGATAACTTAAAACTAAATGAGATAACGAAATAAAAAAAACTGTATTTTATAGAACAATATGTTTACTTTGCACTAGGCCTTCCACTCATTTCATATTCTTTGTCATTCTACAAAAAAAAGAACAAAAACAAAAATAAGTGAGATAAAAAATTGAGCAGCTTATTTGATGCAGTCAACTTCTAACAGGATATCTCCCGTTATTTTAAGAGTTCGTTCGCATATTTTTTTTATGTCTCTTGTGCAGGTTCATTGTATTAGATATTGCATAGTTTTTAGTCTGATCAGGCAAGTTAAGCGGTAGTGTCGAAATAATTTAAAAATGGGACGGCGCACAAGTATTGAACAACGAGAATTGGTCATTCATCACTTCAAAAATGGCCAATCACAACGTAAAATAGCTGAAATGGTTAATTTGGCAGCATCAACAGTCCAGCATATAATTGAAAGATTTTTGCGAGAGAATAGGGTACAAAACAAGGGCAGAAAAGCGCCAAATAAAATTTTTACACCGTGCGATGAACGATGGATTATCAGAAAAGTCCAGGAAAATCCAAAGTTAACAGCTCAACAATTGGCAAATGATGTACAGAATTCTCTTGGCAAGACGTGTATTGCGTCAAGAATTCGACGTCCCTTGCGTTCCCATGATTTTCATGGTCGAGTTCCACTTCAAAAGCCCTTCATAAATCAAAAAAATCAGATAAGCCGGCTAAACTTCGCACAAAACCATATCTCAAAGGACTTGGACTTCTGGAAAACCGTAATTTTTTCAGATGAATCCAAATTTAATATATTTGGTTCGGATGGAAGGCCCTACGTGTGGCGAAAGCCCAATACACAGCTTCAGCTTAAGAATTTGCGTGCAACAGTAAAACACGGTGGTGGAGGTGTCATGGTATGGGCTTGCATGGCAGCAACTGGTGTAGGAAATTTGGTGTTTATAGAAGGAAATATGGACAAAACTATGTACCTTAATGTCCTGAAAGAAAATTTGCTGCAAAGTGCATAAAAACTGAACCTAAGGCGCAACTTCCGGTTTTATCAGGACAATGACCCCAAGCACAAGTCTGGTGTGATTCAGACCTGGCTCATATGGAACTGCCCGCATGTGATGGAACCACCGGCGCAGTCACCCGACTTGAATGTCATCGAAAATTTATGGGCACTGTTGGAAACCAACATTAGAAAACACAACATTTCTAGTAAAGAAGGTCTCAAGAAAGCTTTAATGGATGAGTGGAACAAAATAACGCCAGAAACCACACTAAAACTTGTTGAATCGATGCCAAAAAGATTGTCGGATGCTGTGGCTCAAAAGGGTTACCACACCAAATATTAAAATCTTACAAATAATTAGCTATT